>JAZFAV010000019.1:7605000-8872500 GCA_037954035.1 Rosalia funebris | reverse complement strand
ATGAGAAAAACACAGATAAAATATGTAACGGTGTAATGAATAATTAAATAAATAAACATGAAAAAATCAACAGAAAGAAAATGAGTGACGATAATTTAACATTAACCTAATAACTTAAAAAATACCTATCTAACTTATTCTATATTTAAATTTACAAGATTTGAATCCGTTACAATTGGATTTAGGGATTGTGACATTTATAGTTGGCAACTTGCGATTTTACTATACGAAGTTGGCAACTTGATATTGTTAATTGTTAGATTAAAATGGTGTACATAACAATGAAGATTTTCACACTTATATAATTTTACAAATAAATAAGTAACAACTCTTACGGTTTTCGTTGCTGGAGCAATAAAACAATGACGTGAAGTGCTGCTTCGCTGGGTTAGAGATGCTGGATACAACTCGAACGGTATGTCGTTGCACTATGCTTTATTGTTGACGCACTTCACCACTTGATTTTGACGATTCACTGTTTTATACTATTTATCTAAAATTAATACAATATTGTTTTTAGGATTTTGGAGAAACTGTTGTCTTTAAACATTTGAATTGGAGCTGTTGTCAAGATACGTCACTATTTGACAGTTGTCTAACCTCAAACTTCGATGTTCAATTGTTTTAAAAGGTATGGTTACTTGATTCTATAATTTTGATTGTTGCAAGCTGTACGTGTTATCTCGGCAACTGATTTTAAGGAACTCCTAGCTTTTCTGGCTTGCCTGTATTTATAAACTCGCCTCGCCTTCACTTGTTCTTAGGCGCATCTTTTGACTTGGCTTGGAAGTTTGACATTTAGTGTTTTTAACTAAAAGTTTCTCCCTTATCTATAAATTATGTTAATATCTAACTACATATTTAAACTTATTATTATTTTCTGCATCTTTTAATATGAATAAAGTCTTGTTCCATTCATATTTAACTATATCTAAAGTAGTGTCCTATCACTGTGTTTTATTTCCAACATTTTTTTATATAATAGGTCCTTGCCTGTTTAAAACACTTTATAATTGTTCACTTACAAGTTCTTTATGTTTTATGACACTTTTTGTTTCTTAAAATCTAACGGACAGATGGTTATATACAAATTTTAGTACAATGTTTACTCATATTGAAACTTGTCCGATTGATATTTCATGTATTGTCTTAATTTCATTACTCTTATCATATTTTCTCTTATATTTTAGGTTGCTGATAGCTTCCTTTATATCTAAATTCAACAATTATGACACAGAGGGTTTCGAGTGACCGTTTATTTTGTCTCAAATGATTACAGGCGACAGTTCGTTACGAGTGAAATTTTACATGATGTTCGTTCATTTATCTCAACATTCCCAATTTTTTTGAAATATTTTATTTTAATAAAATATTGAGAAACAATTTCTTGAAAATTTTGTCATTTTTTTGTTTTGTTCTAAGCGTTCGTGTGTGATTGGTGTGCATAATATTGATACAAATGACTGATATTAAATATTCCTTTCGATTTTCCCGTGTCAATATCGACTAATTCATAACTATTGATGCCATTTGGATTATTGATCATATATGGTCCCTCGAATGGAAGTAATAACTTTTTACACCGGTTGACTTTTGTATTTCCTACTCTTAAATATTTTACAATCACTAGATCACCTTTATTAAATTTTATGTGCCGTAAGTTTTTTTTCTTTTCGCTTAATGAGTCTTTCTGCAGCTCTAGCAAATTTTTTATTAACTTTAATTAATAATTGCTCATAATTTTCAGGATGTTGAATTATCCATGGACGATCAAGATTTACATGTTGGAATAATGTTGTTGGAGCCGCATCAGTTACACTATTTGGAACATTATTTAAGACATATTCTATATCATGAAGTTTTTCTTCCCATCTAGGATGTTCATCGTATATCATGATTCTGAGGAATTTGTTACATTCCTTTATATATCGTTTGGATGGGTTGGAATTTGGGTAACGGATGCTAATAAAATTTAAATGAATACCCATTTTGGTTGCAAAATTTATAAATTTTTGATTTTTAAAGTATGTAGCATTGTCTAGGGTACATCTTTGTAGCTTTCCATATTCTTGTGTAAATGTTTTTGCTTTTAAAGCATGTTTTGATTGTTTTTGTGTTAGTTTGCTTTCAAGGGTATAATTTTATAAATTTTGAAAAAATGTCTTATTATTATTAATATGTTTTTATTTCCTTGATAGCTTAGAGTTAAATTTGAAATAAAATCGATGGCAATTATTTGTAATGGTTGATTGGCTAGAATGGATTTTGGCGTTCCTTCAAAATGAAGGTTTTTCTTTTTTCCTAATTGACATATGTGGCAATATTTTATTATGTCCTTAGTTAGGACTCTATCATGCCTGTTATAGTATGTCTCTCTAAAAATTTTCCAGGTCTTGTCTGTCCCTATATGGCCAAAATCTTTATGTAACAGATAGATCTCAAGTTTTTACTTCGATTTAGATTGTTCGAAACCACCAAGAGATGGCGTTTGGTACGTTCTACTGCGGTGGAACGTAGCAATGTCTACTAGATGTGAGCTTTATCTGTCGAAGGTATACTCGTTTACACTGCACTGACGACAGCCAAGATAGAAAGGTCGAAACCGGTCTGCAGTTAACGATATCCTGAGATAGGTGACACTTTGCATCTTTCTTGGTGGTTTGGAAAAATCACTGTATTTTTAGTGCTAACTCTGTTAGACAAAAATACGACAAATTTTGTCATGTAATTCAGCGCTCGATGTTTGACATATAGCTAGGAGAATAGCTGTTTTGATCTAATTTGTTTAGTCCTTATTATATAAGGCATTTGCAGATGGGTTGGAGTATAAACTCCTTATATCTGTAGTTTAAAACATAAAGAGTATAAATGTATGTAAAATGTATGCAATTAATGTAAGTATACCGGTTTACTATTCATGTTTCCAAGTGATCGTTCTGAAGTTAAAGTAAAATAATAAAGCTGGTTGGCTGATTCAGTTACAGCGTCATGCCTTCAGTAGAAGGAATATTCTGTATAGGTTCCAACCTTCCAGCACATCCTACCTACTGACGTCACCGCATCACCTCCTACCTATACTTGTTTTACAAAATTGCAAGCTATTTAAAGCTTACACTTGTAGTTAACATTATATTCACGTATAATATTATACGTGTGTGTATTCTTTGCGATTCTCTGTGCATTATGAAGGTCATTGATTTAACAACTGACTCTCCTATCTCTCCTGTTGTAATCGACCTAACTAAGGCTACGTTCGGTTTATCTACAGCATGTAAGTTCCATGATATGATGGACTGTTGGCTCTGCGCTATGACTCCTTCACAGTTAGAGGAATTTTATGGTGAGTGTCAAACTAGTTCTGTACCACGTGTTTCGACACCCAATATTATGTCTAATTTATATAATGTTTATTTGGACAATTTTTCGGATCAAACAAATTTAAATCCGCTTTCAGAAAATCAATTATCTAATATAACGGTTGATTTTACATATCTAAATTCCAATAATGTTTATGAAATACTATCCAAACGGATAAAGTTTGATGATAACTGTGTTTTGAACGAAACTATATCTTCAATATATTGGAAACTCATTCAAGACACAATATGTAGATTGGGAAGCATCTTGTAAACAGTGTTGCAGAATTAGGTGATAATTTAAATAACACGGTATTGCAAAATAATATTATTTCAGACGATATTATTTCAGATTTACTGGAAATAATATCAAACGATAACTTTAATTTAGATTGCAATACTGTGACTGAGCCGCCAAAATATTCCCCAATTTATCCCCCTGTAATGGAACCTCATATTAACACAATTGTAAATATTAATGATAGTGATACGGCTATACCTACCATTGTCTTTGACATCGATACCCCTTCTCTAAAAGGAGAGAAACAAAGCTTTTCTTTACATAGAGGGGATATTCGAAACAAAGACAATCAAATAGTTGCTGACTTAGAAATTTATGAGCTTGTAGTTCCAAAAGTGGATTCATCTACCATTCAGGAATTCTGAGGTAATGCCGCAGCACAATCATTATAATTTACAACAAACCAATGTCCGTCAACAATCTTCCCAAAATCCATCTCCCATTCAAGAACTACCCCTTCCAAACCAACAGCTTTCCCAAATTAACAATTGCCAGCAATCCACAGTAGTAAATTCTGTTTCATTTGAAAAAGAAGATGCAGTGTCTAAAGAATTTTCCGTACACACTTCCCTGTCAAGGAAACGTGTAAATTTGCCAAACAAAGTTAAAATTGAAAAACTTTTAAATGCAAAAGTAAAAAAAATACTTACTCCAAGTGAAGTAAGGTGTAGCGGTGCAATAATGAAGTCATTATTGCACATCTATGTCAATTTAGGCACATCTTTTTTCATTAAAAATGTTTGTAATAACAATTTGGGGGGGGGGGGATTAAGGGAAATTTGAAAAGACACAGTAATCTTCTAATTAATTGTGCAAGCGTTTCTTTCGGTTCAACGGATACAACAATGGATAAATCAAAATAATACTTACTCATCACTTAAACTTTCGTGGTGGGGTATTAACAGCATTTCCACAGTCCTACCGTTTAAACTAAAGTTGAATCCTTTTTTTCATTAGTATCTACAATGACTTTCATATGTACACTATGCTTATCAGAGTTTACACGTACCTAAAGATAATGTTGTTAGACATCTAAAATAGAAGTGATTGGGAATCCAGATGACTATATAATAGATGGTATGCTTAATACCAGTTAGGAAAAGTTTTTGTATAATAAATTTATAATTTTTTAGTCACTACACGATTTTTTCCTAATGAGGCACCTAAAAGAAAGATTAGGAAAAAATCTAACTCTTTGGTGGTACAACCACCTTTATCGAGGCGATGTGAGGATTGCAGTCTAGATATTGATTGTAATCTATGGAATGCTCATTTAAGAACTAACCGGCACAAGGCTAATTGTTATGAATTAAGTGAAGATGGTGTAGAAGTAATGAAAAGTGCATTTAAATGTCGAATAATTTTCTACAAAATTTCATCTCCAGAATTTCATATTGATATCAAGAAATTTAAGGTAGAAATCAAAAACAAAGTTTTTAAAGTTATTTGGTTGGATCGAACGGAACATATGTTGATTAAAATTAATTTTTGAACTATTTTCACTCTACTATTCTCCAGTTGTTCAAACTCAAGAAGTAGAATCACAAAATACACCATTTGAAGTAGTGTCTATATCTACAAATTTAGAAGAGGTTTATGAGAAATTATTTGGTATAATTGAAAGAAAAGCTGATGAATTTGCTGAACGAGATTCTGGTATGTGAAACATTCTCGTCTAAAATGTTATCTTTATATAACCTTGTTATTCTGTTTTAGGATGGGTTTTGACGCAAACTGTACATCTGGAAGTTAATATCAACAAACATAATCTACTCCAAGCTTCATCATATCTTCCACTTCCAGCTTTGATTATATGGAAAAAAGCTGTAATGAACATTAAAAACAATGATGAATTTTGTTTTAGATATGCTGTAGTTTGTGTGCTTTATGAAGGTGATCCAAATAATATTGCGTCGTATCCGAACTTTAAAATAGTGTTTGACTTCTCAGGTATGAAATTTCCAGTAGAATTAAAAGACATTCCTATTTTTGAATGTAAAAATAATGTATCGATTAACGTATATGGTTTAGATTTAGTTCTTAAAAATGGTAAACATATTTATGAAATAAATGGCCCCTTACATTTTAGTAAAGTGAAACAAAATGTTCACATTAATTTGTTGCTGTATTCTGGTGAAAGTAACAATGGAGAAATAATTAATCACTATTGCTATATTAAAAATTTGTCAGCCTTGGTCTCAAGTCAAATATCTAAAGGTAGACACAAAAAATATTTTTGTGATAGTTGTTTACAATTTTTTACTTCATGTGAACATTTGAAACAACATAGAAATAATGATTGTGATTTTGTAAGGAATGATTTTCCAACTACAGATGTTGATACATTTGGTGATAAGGTTCCGGGCAATATATTGGAATTTACTAATGTAGACAAACAGATAAAAATTTCGTTCGTAATTTATACAGATTTTGAATGTATTCACTTAAATTAAAACCACTAGATAACAGCGATGCGCCAGATTCTTGATCTTCTTATACCTTAATAAAATTTGAACATATACCTTACTCATATGCGTATTATATTAAATGCTCATTTGATAATGTCTCAAAACTAAAATTGTACAGAGGAGAAGATTGTGCTACAAACTTTATTGAAAATCTTGAATGTGATGTACATAACTTGTATAATAGTTATCTAAAAAATATTACTCCCATAAAAAAATTGACTTAAAAAGAAATACAACATTTTAACGATGTAACAATATGTTCCATATGTAAAAAACCTTTTAAAAATATAAAAGGAAAGGTGAAAGATCACTGTCACATCACTGGTAACTTTAGGGGTGCTGTTCATTCTATTTGCAATTTAAATTATAAAATACCTTCTTTTATTCCTGTAGTTATACATAATTTGAAAAATTATGACAGTCATATTTTCCTAAAAACTTTATGTAAAAATAATAAGGATGTCGATGCAATCCCAATCAATAACGAAAAGTATATATCTTTCAGTAAATATTTACCTGTTGATACATATTTTAACCGGTGTGGGATAACAAAAATCAGAATTTTAAAGTTGAGGTTTATAGATTCATTTCAATTTTTGTCATCCTCTTTGGATACGTTAGCAAGTTCTCTGGAAGATGGCTAATATAGTGAAGTTCGTAGAAAATATCCAAATGATTTGCAATTTAAATACAATCGTCAGAAATGTGTTCTTCTATATTCATATATTGACAATTTTTCAAAATTAGATGAACCACGTTTACCATCCATAGATACATTTTATTAACAGTTTAAAATATGAGGGTACTTCAGAACAAGACTATCAACAAGCAAATGATGTGTGGAATGTATTTCAATGCCAAACTTTGGGTGACTATTCTGATATATATCTTCAGTCGGATGTCCTATTATTATTGACCGATGTATTTGAAAATTGTTGCAACACATGTCTTAAAACTTATAATCTTCACGCATGTCAATATTTTTGGTTGCAGGTCTGAGTTGGGGAGCCATGTTGCGTTACACTAACGTTGTAAAACTAAAGAGCTTTTAACGGATCCAGATATGATTCATTTTTTTCAGAAAAGGTGTCCGAGGTGATGTTAGTACATGTGTGAATAGAAAATCTATAGCAAATAATCCTTTTGTTGAAAATTATAACAAGTTAGAACCGATAAAGTACATAATGTATCTTGATGCCACAAACTTATACGGTTATTCCATGTATCAATATTTACCTCAAGAAAACTTTGCTTGGTTGACTCAGAAAGAAATAAATACGATTAACATATTGGAGATTTCAGATACCGCAGAAATAGGGTATGTTTTTGAAGTTGATTTGGAATATCCTGAGTATTTACATGACGCGCATAATGATTTACCATTTTGTCCAGAAAATATTATACCACCTAATTCTAAACATGCAAAGTTAATTTTAAATTTACAAAATAAAAAAAAATATTGTTATTCATTATATGAACCTTAAACAATGTATAAAATTCGGGTTAAAAGTTACTAAAATACATAGAGCAATAGAATTCATCCACTCACCTTGGTTAAAAAATATATTGACTTGAATACCCATATGAGAAATACCGCAAAAAATAAATTTGAGAATAAATTGTATAAGTTAAAAACTAATAGTATATACGGAAAAACAATGGAAAATGTCGAAAAAAGGGTGTGGACATTAAATTAGTTAGTCAGTGGAAGAGAAAAAAGAATAAAATTAACTATGCTGAACTTTTATTAGCAAAACCAAGTTTTAAGAATCCATCAATATTTTCTGAAAATTTAATAGCAGTTCAAATGCAAAAGACGAAAATAGAATATAATAAACCGATATAAGTAGGATTTTCAGTTCTAGATATCTCAAAGACGGTAGTGTATGATTTTTTCTACAATTATATGAAATCGTCATATGGACAAAATATTAGTTTATTGTACACTGATACAGATTATTTAATTTTGGAAGTAACTACATCAAATTTTTATGATGATATGAAAATAAATATAGATAAATTTGGCACTACTAACTATTCTAATTCCAATATACATAACAAGCCGCAAAATAATTCAATTGTTGGTAAATTTAAAAATGAATATGCTGGTAAAGCTATTAAAAGTTTTTATGGAACTAGAGCTAAAGCGTATTGTATCAAAGTAAAAGATGATGTATTGAAGAAGACAAAAGGTGTTAAAAAGAGTGCACTTGAGAAACAGTTACATATTACTAATTATATTGATGTACTTCAAAAAATTCAAAAATATATTGTTCAATGTATGTATTTATATCACATTTACATACTATATATACAGAATTAATTCATAAATTAGATTTAACTGCAGAATATGACAAGCGCTTTATTATTCCTGCTAGCTTTAAAACTTTAGCATGGGGCCACAAAGACATTCGCGTTTACATAAACGATGATAGGTGGCAAAAAATATTGACGATCTAATAAATGCTGCTATGGAATTAATGTAGAGTAAATGTTTTCAATTGACATGAAGATATGAATCCTAAAATGTTAGTCCATACTGGTTTTTATTTCATTCAATATAAGAATACTTGTAAGTGTACCTACTATTTAAGGACAAAATATCGTTGGAAAAAATGACTGTCAGACTATTAAAAGAAAATAAGTGTTTGCAAATATCACATTCACTGCTTTTGTTATATATTTAGTTACAATTGAAAAAGTGTTAGTTTAAGACTACATTGCAGAAAATAAACACATATTATGGAGTTTATATTACTATATTCCTTGGTGGGAAATATACTTTACGTGAATATACCATTAAACGTTTATTTGGGATTAGTTTGTTTATCCGAAAATGCAACTGAAAAATCACCTAATTGTTATAAACCTATGTTGTATACAAAGGTTAATGTAAACTATCCCGTATTTATGTATAAGATACAAATAATGCTGATTTTAATTATTGTCTGCTTCTGCATGGCGACAGCTTTTGCAGTGAACCTTCTTCCTTGTACGGAAAACGTCGATCAACAAACGTTGGCGAGAGCCAGAAATATTATTGAGGAACATACACCTCCAGGCTACACACTGCTCGACGTAGCACCTCAAGTGACTTTGGGGAGAAATCCACATAGATGCGTCGCCACATTTTCAAGGGATGACAACAATTACGAATATGGGTATACATATTTAGTTAAAACGAAAAAATACTTCAAAAGAGTATGCCCTGAAAGTTCTGAAGTAAGAACCAAGATGGCCCCAATCAGCGACGTATCATACTGGAAATACTAGTCAACTGTTACTGTGAGAAAAATCCAAGACGGAGACGACGTTGGGTGAAGGAACCGTCAATGTGACAATTTAATAAATAATAGCAATTTTGATCAATAAGTTAGTAGTCAAAACTTTATTACAAGATGACCTCTTAGAGCCAGTATTCTAGACTTTCCTGGCATTTTTCCTTCAGTTAAAGTCATTAAAACTTATATTGTTAACATTATGTAGGACCTATTTAGGTTGAAACAACTTCGTAGTCTCAAAACTTGTAAAATTCATTCTGACCTAAACATTTATTTAGACTTAAGTTGATCATATTTCCCTCCCTACTTAGATTTATTGTGTTAGGCTAACAACGTATGCTTGGAAAATCTGAAAGTTACTATTTTTTATGTATTGTAAATGTAAAGAAATTGTAATTTTAATACAACAATAAAATTGTAGTTTTTATAAAATTTTTAAACTTAAGTTTATTTTTACTGGTCAACAATGAATTATTAACGTTATTTGCTTTTTTATGTATTGTAAGTGTTAATAAATTCCGAATAAACAACAAAAAATTAATAATGTGTTTTACTGTCTCTTTCTGTAATCTTCCTTTATATAGCTTTTAGAGATTGAGCTTTTACTTTTTTGATAGGTATAGGTTTATAAAATAAAAATGCAATAAGCTAGGTACCTACTTATTAGTAATAACTTTATTTATAACTAGTGAAATAGCTTTTACCGGTTAAGCTTTTTTGATAGGTATAGGTTTACAAAATAAGAACGCAATTAGTTATTTACTTGTAATAACTTTAAAACTAGTGAAAATTTAAAGTCTAAAATAAAAAATAGACATTTAGATAGACGATAGATGAATTTATTGGCTATTTTCTGATACATGTATACATTTATAGCAAGTCTAAGAAACATATCGTTGGTCCAGAACAAGACTGGTCTAATTCATAAAAATGTGATTTTACGTTTTTTGCATGAACTATCTTCAAATTGCCTCTCTCTACTATCTCTGTGCAAGAAAGTTTCTTAAACAACTTAGTGGATCACCCCTAGATAGAGCGCGGGTAAGTAAGCCATCTTGGATTTGTGGAGGGGGGGCCGTGCAAGAGTGAATCATCTCAGTTGATCCTTGTCACACATGCGAGACGGTGCGTTTTTATTGTGCAATAGTGGATTATCGTGTGATAAGCCAACAGTAAGTAACTTTTTCATATCAAAACACTCCAATATTTGATTTATTCAGATGCTAATAACTTGTATGGTCTAGCGTTATCACAATATCTACCACATTCTGAATTCAAGTGGCTTACAGCAGAGGAAATAGCACACTTTGACATCAACATCCATTGCAGTAACCGTAACAGTGAGATAAGCTACATATTGGAAGTCGATATGGTATATCCGCCAGAACTACATGACCTACACGATGAATTCTCATTTTGTCCGGAAAATATTAGACCACCGTTTGAACGAAGTCGTCAAGTTAATTCCAAATTTATTTGATAAGAATAATTATGTAATACATTATCGTAACCTTTATCAGGCTTTAAAACACGGACTTCAGAAAAGACAAGCTAAAAATCAATTTCAAAAAGATTGTTATAAATTAGCAAATAATGCAATTTTTGGTAAATGTATGGAAGCAGCAGATAAAAGAGTCAATGTAAAACTCATTACTAGATGGAAAGACTACAAGAATAGTAAAGGTGCTGAAATTTTAATTTCTTCACCTCAATTTCTTCAAGTTTTCATAGCATTTCTATTTTTAATGAAATTTTATAGCGATCCAACTTAAACAAAAGAAAATAAATTTCAATAAACCCATTTACGTAGGTATAGCGTACTTGATATGTCTAAAACTATCATGTATTCTTTCCATTACGACTTTATTAAAAAGACATGGTAATGAAAATGCTAAGCTTTTATATACCGATACTGATTCACTAGTATATAGTATAAAAAGAGAAGATATTTATGCTGATATAAAAAAAAATCTTGACAGATTTGACACATCCAGTTATGATTTAAATAATGCATATCGTCCCCTGAGAGCAGAACTATGCTATGTCCAAATTTAGCTATTATTATATTTTATGTCCATTGTATACATTGATGGAAGCCGAATTTGGTGCATAAGTAGTGTATATCCATGTTGGAAGGGGACCAATAAAATCGCGAATTACCAATTAATCTAACTCGCCAGGGATTCTCTGACTCAGTGCAGAAGTCTCCTATGTGGGAGGAAGTTGGACATAGACTTGTTCTGACTTGTGAATTTTAAGTTAGTATATGGGTTAGTGGACATAGAATTATTCTGCAGTGATTTTGATTCTGTTTTAATATTCAAGATGAATTTCTCACGAGGCAAGAAAATTGTAGCTATGGTTCCAAATGGAGAAGAAAATGGCGTATACGTAAGTAAAATGTATTTTGCACTCCACCTTTCCTATTTCTTATTTCTAAGTATTACTTTATAAATTATTATCGTTAGTTGAAAACACTTATTAGAGTTTAATGCTACAAAAGAGGTACTTTTTCCCTAATGCCTACTCTTTTCTCTTAAGGAACAGATAGATTCAACTTTAAAAAGTTAGACGATCTATGTCTATTATTAGAGTTACCTTTATTATTTTTTTGTTATGTAGTCGTATTTTAGTGGCTTAAATTGTAATATAGTTGTAAGTAATAATTATTAATTTCTACTTTAAATTTCAATTTTAGATCCAGAAGTAAACATGTCGCAAACCAGAAGTCTACCTAAATTTGCCAAACGAAGACCCAAATAATATTAAATCCGTTCAATCAACGCCTAACGAAGATGCTCTAATTGTGATGGATAGTGGTAATTTAGAATCTCCAGATTATCTATTACTTAACAATATCACCTGTGATACAGCAGTTTATATTAAGTCTTCGGAAACGGTTCCTGCAATAGAATTTAGGCCATTACAAACTGAGTTATGTCAACCGAGTACGTATCACGTAGTAAATTCTAATATAATTTCAACAGGAGTATCTCAAACTCTTATCGATGATTTGGATATCTCATCTTCAGAAAGTGACCCTTTTGCTGGAGATGACGAAGTTGAAGACCCCGATTTTGAGTTACCTAATGGCAGTAAAAACAGAAATATTCTATCAGATATTACTGTGAATTTAGCCAACCAGGAGGTTTACTCTGAGAGTTCGGATGAAGATGAATTAAAAAGCAAAAATAAACGTAAACGACAACGGATTTGTGAAAACTGGAAAAGAAATAAAATCAAAAAGTGTAGGAACAGCGGCAAGTCATACGTAAATTGGAAGGGAAATGTCATGCCAGACAAAAAAATGAAGGCCTCTTGTCAAGGATGCAGGATGAAATGTACACAAAATATTAATGATGAAGATAGGTCACTGATATTTAGTGATTACTGGAAGTTAGGAGACGTAAGCCAACAAAGGGATTATATCTCGAAATACGTGGAATTTAATAAAAAGGTCAGAAACCGAAAGCGAAAAGACACAATAGCAGAAAATACAAACAGTGAAGAGAACGCTTCTAGCAGAAGAAATTTCACGTTCTCCTATTCACTTACAATCGCATCAACGAAAATTCAGGTATGCAAAAATTTTTTTCTTCACACACTAAGCATTAGTTCGCAAACAGTGAGAACAGTGTTTAATAAAATTGGCTCTACTGGTGTAGTTAATGAGGACAAAAGAGGTAGGGTTTGCAAAAATTCGATGCTGGACGAATCAGTGAAGCAATCTGTGCGAGACCACATTAACTCGTTTGAAACAATAGACAGTCATTACTGTAGACAAAAAACAACACGTTTATTTCTACCACCAACCTTAAATATTTCAAAGATGTACTCTCTGTATGATGAATACTGTGAGTTTAATAACATTACCCTTAAGGCTACAGAAAGCATGTATAGAACAGTATTTAGGAACGAATTCAACATGTCGTTTTTCCAACCCAAGAAGGATTTATGTGACGTTTGCCACAAATATGAAAATTCTTCTGTAGAAAACAAGTTGCAAATGGAATATGAATATGAAAGTATAGGCAAAAGGGGGTCATCAGAAATTGGCAGCTGCCTCCTACTTTTCATTGAGAGTCATATACAAAAAGGTGTCAAACAATTTTCATTTTATTCCGATAACTGCGCTGGGCAGAATCGAAATAAATTTCTTTTCTCGCTTTACAATTACCTTTCACAGTATGTAATACAGATTCGTCATACATTTCTAGAAAAAGGACACACACAAAGTGAAGGTGATTCAGTACACAGCGTCATCGAAAAGGCTGCTAGAAATGTACCAGTTTACACGCCGGAACAATGGTATTCAATTGTCAGAACTTCAAAAAGGAAGCAGCCGTACATTGTTGTCGAACTAGATCAAAAAGATATCCGAGATTTAAAATATCTCCAAGAAAAAACTTCAATTAACTGGGAAAAGGACGACGAAAATGAGAAGGTTGTATGGAATAAGATGAAAATTATTAAAATAATCTCTGAACTTCCTAATATAATTCTATTTAAATACACGTATGATGCACAGCAACCGTTTAGAAAAATGATTATTTCGAAAAAGGGAAGAAAAATGCTTAATATGAATGTTAAAGACTTCTGTTTAAAATCACTGTACTCTAGTTTAATTCCCCTTTCAAAGAAGAAGTATGACCATTTAAAATTCTTGTGTGAGAAGAAAGTTATATTGGACCCATATCATTCTGTCTTCCGCAATTTGCCTGATTATGACGATAAAAATCAATTGCCAAGAGACTCTGATGACGAATGAACTGATAAGTTTTTATGAATTCAAAATATATTAGTTTTAAGTCTGTTTTAGTGCGTCTAACGATTTTTACTTTTAGTGTGTCTTAACGATTACTACTCTACATGTGTTTTGTTTAAACTGTTGAATTGATTTTATTTATATTATCTCTAATAAAAATAAATGTAAAGTAAAACCAGTATACACTTTTTTCTGATCAGAAGCATGCTATGCTCTAAAATTAAACTATGATGTATTCTAAGGCCGCACATAGAACTGATAACAAACATTTTTGGTATGCTAAGTCCATTTTTTTTTTTTGCAAAATAGGCCTATATAATTTAAAGTAAAGCAGTATTTAACCAGGTCCTTAAGTAACCTATATATTTGTTTTTGACAGAAAATTTCAATAATTGTATTGCAAAAACAGAAACTCTCCCCTGTAAAATTTACAATTTGTGACATAGTACAGTTCTGCTCTCAAGGGACGATATGAAATTCCCCTAGTTAATAAAGCCGTACTGGGCGTTTTTAAAGATGAAAATGTAGGGAAAATAATGCTTGAGTTTGTAAGACTTCGAGCAAAGTTTACGATTTTGTTGTAGGACACAATAGTGTAATAAAAAAGGCTAAAGGTGTAAAAAAGTGTGTTAAAAAGACAAAAAGCCTGAAGCATGAAGCATATAAAAATTGTTTATTTAATAAAAAAGTTATACTATGTAAGCAAAGTATATTTCGATCTATTAAACATGTAATTCACACTCAAATAGTAAATAAAGTAGCACTCTCCTGTCAAAAGGATAAGAGATATATTTTACCAGATGGTATTAGCACTTTGGCTTGGGGCAATTATCGAATAAAAAAATGTATTTGTATAACTACATTATCGCTAGTTAGAATAGGCAATTTGCATGATTTTTAATTATGTTGTCAAAACATTCCATAGGTCATTAAATCCATACAGCGTTAAATTTACCACTTTTTGTGCAATAATAGACGCAAAATAAATAAATGAAATTATCGGCGCGCGTAAACACAAGAAATGCAAATGGCTGTCGCGTGACGTCACTGTATATTTCCAAGTATTCTTGCGTCGTAACCTGACGTTTATTTTCTATTGCAATTAAAATGAGGCAACATAATTTTGTTATTGTTGGGGGCATAGAAAAAATGTACCGCCAAATAAAGATCGACCCGACACAACGTGATTTTCAAAGAATTGTTTGGCGAGAAAACCCTTCTGAAGAACTTAAACATTTTAGATTAAATACAGTTACGTATGGTACAGCGTCAGCTTCATTCTTAGCTTGTCGTGTTCTTTATCAATTAGCAGTAGAAAATTCAGACAAATACCCCGATGCATGTGGAATAATAAAACGAAATTTCTACGTGGACGATCTAATCACTGGCGCAGAAAGTGTCGATAAGGCTTTAACTCTAAAATCAGATATTTCACATATTCTTAATACGGCAGGGTTACCATTACGAAAGTGGAATTCTAATCGGCATGAATTATTAGAAAGGAAAACAGCGGATAATTTAACTCAATACTGCATGTCTAACGATCAAAGCGTTAAGACATTGGGTTTAGTTTGGAACCCAAGGGACGACACCTTTTCATATACAGTGAACATACCCGAATGTAAAACAATTACAAAACGTTTTATTTTGTCAACTCTTTCCAAAATTTTTGATCCTCTAGGATTAATTGGACCAACAACTGTTCAAGCAAAATTATTATTACAAAAACTTTGGCAAGCTAATACTGCTTGGGATGAATCTATACCACTTCATTTGTATACTTTGTAGAGCAATTTTGCGAATCTTTATATAAATTAAATACAATAAAAATACAACGTCAGGTTACGACGCAAGAATACTTGGAAATCGAAATACACGGCTTTTGTGATAGTTCAGAATTAGCATTCGGTGCATGTATTTATATTCGGACAAGGGATGTTTACGGTAATTACACTCCAAAATTATTATGTGCGAAATCTAAAATCGCACCTCTTAAGAAAATTACGTTACCACGCCTCGAATTAAACGGAGCGTTATTGTTAGTGCGCTTAATAAACAAAATTGAGAACGCGTTGGAAATAAAAATTAATAAAAAACATTTATGGTGTGATTCAACCATAGTTCTAAGTTGGCTTTCCGCAGAACCAAGCACTTGGAATACGTACGTAGCGAATTGTCTAACGGAAAACCAGAATTTTAGTAAGAATGCAGAATGGCATCATATACGCTCGACAGTCAACCCGGCGGACATCATTTCACGCGGCTCTAATCCAACAAAGTTATCTAAGTGCGAACTCTGGTGGTCAGGTCCAGAATTTCTCAAATACGAGGAGACGTACTGGTCTAACTTAAAAACACTTACATCTCAAAACGTACCAGAAAAGCGAAAGGTAATTCAACTTTCTTTTATGTCATATAACGCAGACTTTCTTTTCGAAAAATTTTCATCTTTCATTAAAACGCATAGAGTATTTACATACATACTTCGATTTTTATATAACTCTAATCCGTATAACAAAACAAAGAGAGAAGGCGATATCACAGTCGGGGAATTGGATTACGCATTAATATTATTACTGAAAATGGTTCAATTCGATGTTTTCTCTGAAGAAATAAAATGTTTAAATTCAAATAAACAACTTTCTAGGTCTAGTAAACTATTGTCACTTAACCCTTTCATTGATAGTAACGGATTAATTAGAGTTGGTGTCGAATAAAACAATCTAATGAAAAATTTTATAAGAAACATCCAATATTGTTACCGTCTAAACATATTTTCACAAAAATGATAATAAACCACGAACATAGACGGGTTTTACATGCTGGACAACAGGCAGTTTTATCGGCGGTTCGGCAAAAATACTGGCCCATTAACGGCAAGAGTGTAGTCAGAGACGTGTTGAGAAAATGTATTGTTTGTTTTAAGGCAAGGCCTGCAAATAACTCAGCTCCCTTGATGGGAAACATACCAAAATCTAGATTATTTCCAGCACGACCATTTATGTCAGTAGGCGTCGATTATGCTGGTCCAATTCTTGTAAAAGATGGCACATTAAAATGTCGCAAGTTAGTGACAACTTATATTTGCATTTTTGTTTGCTTCGTTACTAAGGCTGTACACATAGAATGGCCTAGTGACCTTACTACTAAGACATTTTTAAACTGCTTAAAACGATTTGTTTCAAGAAGGGGTCTGTGTAAAGATGTGTATAGCGATAATGGCACGAATTTTATCGGCGCAGACAACGAATTGAGATCTATAATCAAATCTGTGACTAAATCTATTCAATCAGGTGAAATTCGAGATTTTTTATTACAAAACTCCATAACTTGACACTTTAATACCCCATTCTCTCCTCATCAAGGAGGTTTATGGGAAGCAGCTGTCAAATCAGCAAAATTCAATTTGATCAGAGTAGTAGGAAACGCGCACTTAACCTATGAAGGCCTTTACACTGTTTTATGCCAAATTGAGGCAGTCCTAAACTCCAGGCCACTTGTTCCACTCTCTCAAGATCCTGAAGACCTATCCGTTCTGACCCCATCACATTTCCTTGTGGGTGACGTTCTAACCACTATTCCGCAACATGATGTGACAAACGTACCTGTTAATCGTAACCCATTTTTGGAATCGATGGTCGGCAGAATATATGACACCATTGCAGCAGCGCAACAAATGGAAGGTAGAATGTCCTAATCTCTCCGTAGGCGATCTGGTGTTCACCAAGGACGACAACCTCCCTCCGTTCTATTGGAAATTAAGCAGAATAACTTCTCTTCATCCCGGCGCAGATGGTGTTGTGCGTGTTGTCAGTTTACGAGTGAAAAATGGTGTAATGAAGCGTAGTGCGGTACGACTGTGCAAGCTACCTCTAGATTAATAATAGCAATGAATGTAAAACTAGTTGACTACGTTTGATTATTGTATTATGTATGACCTTTATGTACTTTGTATATTATTGATGTTGATTTGTACTTGTTTATAGAGATATATGTTAGCGTTGCATTTACTTTTTTAGAAATATTGTTATATTTTCATTTGTTTATTTGAAACCTATGCTTTCAAGGCGGGCGGGATGTTAACTCTCAACCTTATTACTACCCTAGACGCTACGCCTATGTGGCACTTCGTAGAAAGAGAGGGAGCGGAGACCCCGACTTCTTTCCGAACGCTATCGCCAGTAGAGTAGAATATACTTTAGTTAGCTACACATGTAGGTATAAGCCATATTTGATAAATGTTACAGTCCACATTGAAGGTTTCTGAATAAAGTTGTTTGTTATATATAACGTATCTGTTTATGGAAAATTACGCGGAGACAACTCCCAACAATTTTGTTGAGAGATAGATGGGCGTTTAGTGTAATTTCGTTAAATATTCCCTTTTCGGTGTGCGAATCTATTTATTCTCATTAATATTGAACAATTGTGTGTGTAGACCATGACAGTAGATTTGTGCAAGGACAATCTGATAACTTGCCAAAGATTGATTCCTTGACCATATTTTCCTTTCTAGGGGAAAATTCACAATTTACGGGTATTGAAATTAGAAGAATTAAAACTGCAAGGTTAGTATATCTATATTTACCATTTCATATTTTTATGCGTGTTTATCTGAAAATTATTCATGTCAATAGTTTTATACAGTTTGTACCTATCGTAAACGTCAACACCATTGACGTATATGTCGATGGTACCAACAAACAGTTGCACTTACACAGGTAACTTATTCGTTTGGAATTTTTGTAGATCTGGACGTGAAAATTATGGAGATAACGCTGTTGGCTATGTTCAAGTAAAGAGGGAATGAAATGTTTGCATAGTCAAGGCCAGAGTGACACCCGAACATAGTGTTCGGATGAAAGCTTACACGGCTGTTTCAAAATGCAATGAAACGGAAGAAAACATAATTTCAGTGGAATGTGAACATTGTGCTGCGTCACTTGGCGAGTTAGATGCCAAATCCACACACACAAAAATTTAGTTTTTTATAGTATGTATAGGTGATTTACAACTTATATGTTTACAGGAGGATGTAAACATGCTATTGCATTGTTGACTTGGCTTCACAGGAGAAGCGAAGAACCACCAAAAGCTTCAGTGGAGTGCTACTGGAAAAAGTCTGTTTTGTCAAGCGTAGGCACTTCGAAGAAATTCGTTAAAGCAAAAGATTTAGGGAAAGTGGTGCAGCCGGCTGTAGTTTGCGCAGATGATTCATTTCTGAACATGTTTATTGACCATAGCTTGCAAGTTGGAAGAACGAATACTGTTTTAACAAAATATTATAAATCGTTAAGTTCGTTAGAAATGTTATCGTTGCACTATTTACTACAGACATTTTTCGCAAACAATGATGCCACCAGCATCGCAGCCGAGTTTATATTTTTTTGTGAAAACTGTATTAGTCTTGAGGCTTGCTTCGAGGCTGAGGAAGCTACACGTGAGCAAGCAGATAGTCCGATATGGCACGAATTACGGTTTTTTTACGAATATTTGAGTCCAAGGCATATGAGGTTATGCACTGTCACGCTGCAGAAGGATCTCTTGTGCAAACAATCTTAAGAGCTATTAAGTTAAAAGACATTGAGGCACTTAAGCGAGGTCGTAGATTGGAACGTGAAGTAATTAGAGAGGTTGAAAAGAAGACCGGAAAGAAATTTAAGAAATGTGGACTCGGGTTGAATTCAACGTGTCCAGTTTTAGGTGCATCGCCTGATGCCATGTCTGAAGAAGCTGAGTAGAAGTAAAGTGTCCATTTTTTAAAAAATCAATACAGAAGTACATAACTACTGAGAACAAACTATCTGCTAAATGTTTTGTTCAGGTCCAGCTGCAAATGCACATATGTAGCAGGCCAATGACTTTGTTTTGTGTCGCAAATTATGATTTTGAACAATCGAAAACTGTGCATATTGTAACAGTACATTACGACAAAAACTTTTGCGATGATTTGGTTGATAAGTGTACATCTTTTTGGAATATTATTTATAGTACGGTTTCTAAAAACTACACACATGTGTAACTCTTTTTGAAATAACTATTTTAGTACTGTTTCTAAAAATTACATACATGTGTAACTATTCTTGTACTACAAACTTGATTTAAAATTTTTGTTGGATACTAAATAAAAATATTTGCTATTATTGTTGATACTTTTTCTCTACTCATTATTGAAAATAGATTTTCATGCACTGTATTTTATATGTAAGTAAAAGGTGTATTGTTAGATAACGAGTCTATAAAACTATATACAGGTTTTTGATACTTTCTTAATCGAAATGGGTTAGAAAGTGCAGTTATTGAACAGTCGTATAAAAAATAGTATACATATCCAACAATCACACTATCACAGTCCTTTACTTTTAGGCTAAGAACATGGTAATCGAATCACTAATAATTATTTTCAAGCTTGCGGTATACAAATATTATTTTTAAAAAGATCGTTTCAGCATTTAAATCTTCATACTTTTTGTAGTAAAAAACAAGGAAAATAATAAAAAAAACATTAGAAAGGAAACGTGTACTTACAAAATTATTTACAAATAAATACATAAATACAAATACATTAAAATATTGATATTTTAGAAATTTACAGCTGCTTTTTTATTAGATGATCCTGTATGTTTATTAGGCCACATACCACAACAATAATATCGTCAATCACTGGTATTACATGATTATATACACAGGCATGTGGTAAAAGCATACTAAACTCACGAATCCTGCTAATGACCCGTTCTACATGAATACGAAGAGCTGCTATCCTCTTTGCTTGCTTCACTTCTGCAGCTGTACTTCGAGTAGATGCAGAAACAGATGGAGGCCTAATAAGACTACAGCCTCTAAAATGATGATCTAAGTTGTCAATGGTAAACTTTTATTTCTGCTTCACAATGCGCATTCTGCAACGTTTAGATGATATATTAACAGAGGCAACTGTTTACAGGTTTATTTAAATGTTGATCGTCGAAGCAGATACTCGTCGCAGTTATCGTGTTTCGCCCCGTAAATTAAAAAATTGTAGTGGTGGAGGAATTGTTAATTCGTTAATAAACAATCCTTTGAACTTCATTTACCTGGAGGCTATCAGTTTAGTGGGCCAGGTACTAAACTAGAGAAACGATTTGCAAGAGGGGATCAAAGCATTAACCATCTCGATACCGCAAGTCGTGCCCATGACATTGCCTATATAAGTGAGGATTTACCGACAAGACTCAAGGCCGACTATGAGCTTGAACAGAGGGCTTGGGAACGAGTGAAGTCCAAAGACACTAGAATTGGTAAAAAGACAGCTGCTTGGCTGGTTACCAATATCATGAAATTAAAACGACGCTTTGACATGGGCTATCAAAAGAAGTTGCAAAATGTCGATAAGAAACAAAACTGGAAAGCCAAAAGGAAATAAGTTACTGTTAATGGAAGAAGAGGAGGGGAGAAAGAAGTACCATTTGGATCAGGAATTGTGTATCGAGTCCGTCAAGGGCTGAATAAACGTAAGCAAATGTTGAAAAATAATCCTCTAAAAGCAGCCGAAATTGCCTTACGCGTAGCACGGCATTCTTTAATGATGAGAGGTGGAAAACAACAAATTCGTCTGCCACGTGTCATACCGATTCCAAAGGTGGGTGGTATTCTACCTCTACTACCAATATTTGCTGGACTTTCGGCATTGAGAACTTTGACCGGTGGAGCTGCTGGAATAGCCAAAGCTGTTCATGGTGCAAAAATTGGACAACAGCAACTGGCCGAGGCAAATAGTCACAACAAGACAATGGAGGAGATTGCACTAACTAAAAGTGGTAAGGGATTACATTTGAAACCATATCGCACAGGCTTCGGACTCTACGTTAGACCTCCATTGCATTCAAGTTCCGGTTCAAAAAACCTTTAGATGCCTCGCTTCCTCGAAGATCACTCACCGACGAAGACATTCAACGATTTGCTGTATTCCTTCAATTGTCAAATTTTCGAGGTGTATTTATGCGGGACAAATTGCCCAGAGATGGGCCATGGCGAAAGGAGAGTGCTGTAGTTAACCTAGACAGTATACATGGCACAGACACGCACTGGGTAGTATATAGGAAAGATGGCGGTTCAGTAAATTACTATGACAGTTTTGGCGATTTATCCCCTCCTTTGGAATTAGTACAATATCTGTATAAGGAAGCACCACCTGCCAAAGCTATAACTACGATCGTCAGCAAGATTTCAATACAGTGTGGTGTGGGCATTTGTGTTTTAAGTTTTATTCAAAGTTTAAGTGAGACAACAACAAAGATGTCAAGCAGTGACATGAAGACGACACCGCAAATTGATCGAGAGGAAATTAAACGAATGGGTAAATCACTAATTCCATTTTCCAGGCTGCGTAGCTTGTTGAAGACGAGCAGACAACAACTTGCAAATATACCTAAAGAACTCATGATTGCGTATGCTCCGCATAAGATTGCTCTAGTCTGGGATAAATTACCGGAACATCTTCAGAATGACATCGCTATATTAAAATATCAATATTGTACAGATCATGATGACATTGGCAGCGGCGGTACTGAGGTTAATGATGATCCATCAAGCTGAAGAATATTTTGCTGCTACTGCAAGGTGAACGATATAAATGTCGCTTCTGAAAACAAAGTGTACATTTCATTAGCGTTGTCATCATTACAATTGCCTTGAAAAAAGAGACGACTAAACCCGTTAAGTTGCTGCCAGTCAATATTATGAAAGTTGTACGCGTGTGGCGAAGAACGCATAGATTGTAACATTACTTCGGGTGCTTATATAAATGGCGAGGAGGCACATACGCTCTTCGAATTCGATATAAACGTCGAACCTGGCTATAAACTTTCCAAAGAGCCTCGAAATACTATTTATATGCCTCTCAAATCGGAAGGGCGTCAGTTTATCGACAACATTATTCTCCACATTTTGGACGATCATAGTGAATTAATCGACTTTCGAGGTGAAAAAAATAATTGTAAAGCTCGAGTAGAAAAAATTACCATAATAGTAATTATCTATAACCGTTCATCCCTACTACTACCACGACAATCACAATTACGTTAGACGGCAACATTCAAGTGAAGAAAATATAGACTCTTATAAAATAAAAAGTTCATGCGACTTTAGTCGTTCTGCAAAGCCGTTAGTGTCAACAGTGAATCAACAACTCTCACCCGAAGACTATAACTTTGTTCAATCGCTTGTCGATTATTATGTTCCGGAAAATAGATAACAACAACAGCGAAAATGGCGATAGCTTTTTCAACTGCAAGTGAAAAATGTGACGTGTTTTTGATGATCCAATTTTTGACAACTCTATTGTGAGTCTACACGAACATACTTATAAACCATATGGATCCCCGACATATAGGAACTCGGACGAAATACGCATTCCAGTTCATTTTCAAGATTTAATCCTCGACATCTCCGAGAGCTACATATACATCGAGGGGAAGTTTACGCCTGCTGGAACCGGCAAGAGATGCTATTTGGCTAATAATGCACTTACCTTTCTCTTCGATGAAATCCACTATGAGCTGGGCGGTGAGCAGATGGCAATAGTTCGTAAACCAGGCATAACCTCTGCAATGAAAACTATGCTTTCTTTTGGGGACAGTCAAAATTCCGTATTATTAACACATGCCTGGGGACTTGAAATAATTAATCTATTTCTAACATGTGGGGTAAAAAATTGCCATCTCATTTGATAATTTGCACCATAAATCACTAATATGTGACCTACTGCCGTGACGTAATCATCTGTGTCGTCAGAGGATGAGGAGAAGGTGCCTCAATCGGCCAAAAGCCTCTACTTATTTGATCTGTATATTTCACATTGCTCATCGAGATATCGCAATGAACACTTAAACCAATCATCGCAGACAATGCCCTTATGACAATGATAACCAATAATACAAAAATAGTTCGTTCTGTTAGAATAGTAGCAGTAAGTTATGTATCTTACAATAAACACGTTGTCCACTATCTAGTGAGTTTATCTACCCACATATAATAATTACTAATATATGCTGGTATACATGCAGTTGAGTAGTCTTTTTCAATAGACTATTATAAAGTGGTGCACAAGATGAATTTTATTTGCACTTTTACTAGGTCAAATCACATTTCCCAAACTTCTATACCTATATTACAGTATAGAGCCATAAGCGCGTTTCTGAAGTGCAAGATAGACTATTAGATAAGTAGTATTCTCAAATTCGGAACAAAATGTTTGAGGAAAACGAACAAGCTTTAAAAATAGAGATGAAAAGGCATGTCTCGGAAAAGAGTCCATCAGGCACAGCGTGGTAGTTGCTTCAGCAGCTTCATCACAAAGAGTGTCTCAAAATCGGAACAAGATTCTTGAGGAGACCGAAATAGCTTAAAAAATTTGGATGCAAGCCATGTTTCAAAAAAAAATCCATGAGGCACAGCGTGGTATTTACCTCAGCAGATTCTGGAAAAGGAATGTCTCAAATTCGGAATAAGATGATTGAGGAGCCCGAATAAGCTTTAATAAGAGCTCCAGGATTCAAGGCGGACCAAAGATCGTGTTTATTTACTACTGTGGGCTAATGCTTTTTGCGCATATGCACAATTCAAAAAAAAAAAAAATTACGCGGGCAAAAGTTTTTCTTCAAAACCTTTTATAAATGATAATTGTATTTGCACTTTTACTAGGTCGAATCACATTTCCCAAACTTCTATACCTATATTACAGTATAGAGCCATAAGCGCGTTTCAGAAATGCAATATAGACTACTAGATAAGTAGTATTTATTTCAAAACAGATAATAGCCGAATTTTGAATGATTAAATAAAAATATGTATACATATAGGGTCATGCTGATGTTTCTTTATTCCTTTCCTCTAGCTAAAGCAGCTGGAGATCTAGTCCAGCTGATACAGCTATACTGGATGATAGGACCCTTCGTGAAGACCCTTTTGCCATCAAACCTCTGTAGAAAAAGATGGGCCCATCTCAAACCCATTTATTCGATGAAGAATTGTACAGTAATCCTTTAACATTCACTATTCATTACTCACGAAAAAAATTCGCAGAAAACTACGTCGCCAGTTTCCCCTTTCTCAGATTGTCTTATCCTTGAGTGAAAATAATGTCGCATTCCTCCTCTTCTAAAACACAAAAACGACATAACTTGTACATATAACAATAAATTAATCGGAGAAATGGGCTTTTGCTGATTACGAAGCAGCGAATATATTTTCGGTTACCCTTCAAAAAATTATTGAGACAAGAGTATATTCTCCTCAACAAGTATTTAATGCGGACGAAAAAAGAGGTTTCTTTCTGAATCAGAAATAATAGCTCCAGTATTCCAGGCGGGTCAAAGACCGTGTTTATTTACTGTTGTATACAAATTATTTTTGCGCAAAACATTCAGAATACGCAAAAAATGTTTACGCAGACAACTTTTTCTTTAAAACAGATCAGGGAAATTGTAACCCTGACGGGCCAACTTATTCAAAAACCAATAGATTTGGATCCATATTTAACTCGAAGTTTGCAGTTCAAAAAGGAATGTCAAGGTCACCTCAAATCTTTTCAATGAAATATTGAAGGAAATCAATTATTCGGCGAAACAGAAAACGATCACCAATTATTTATATCCCTTTAACATACAAACCAGTAACATGCGAAACAATTAACAGGTAGATACATATTTATTATGTATTTTACGTTTATTTTAATATTTTTTTACTTCTGCATTTTTTTTTTATCAATTTTTGCCGTCAGGCAACCTAACCCCCTTATAACAGGAAATTAAGCTTAACATTTACTGGATTTTATGGAATATAACCACCACGAATGTTAAAGGATTCCTGTATATTCATACTAGATGACCAAGTGCTTTATAAAGACCTTTCATCATCAAACATCTATAGGAATATGTATATGGACTACCTACAAACACATCAACATGACGAATAGTTGTATCCCTCAATTCAAAAATAAGATATGCATAATTTCCTTAAGCTGTAAAGGTTATAGAGGTAAATAAAGAATACATATGCAATGGATACTCTTTATTTATAAATTCTTACATATTATCTTTTAATGGAGAAGTCATCTGATAAGATTGCGGGCACATTACAAATAAATGAGTACAACTTTACATTGTAGCAAATATTAATTATTAATCGTTTATGGTACGAGTTACAGTGGGCATCAAAAGTATTCATACGCGTATTAAAATCGTCATAATAATAAGATTTTATTCCAATTACAATTTTATTTTGAAAATGTTCCATCATCCTATTATCAATTATAAAATCTACAATTTGTTTGTTTAAAATATTTTTTTAAATGTCACTAGTTACAAATTTCCATCAAAATGTTTACAACCGTTACAATACAATAGTAATCAAAAGTATTCATACATCTGCCACATCACGAAAATAAAGGACCAGCATGCATCTGATATTTATGGTTTGTATTATGAAATTTTGCGTGTGTATCAAATTAGATAGGACCTACGGACGGTTGCTGGGACGCACTAGACTAACAAGTATGATGTTACGTATGTCTTCTAACCGCTAATACATCCGATAGATAAATTCAAGCCGAATTAAAGAGACGTCGACATGAATAGTTATCGTAGGGTCGTCGTAGGGTTGTCATTTTAATTCAGTAATTACCATTTTAATTCAGTGGCGTTATTGGGTTTTTGCTCTTTTCGTTCTCTTTGACTTTATTCGTGACAGAGAAAATGTAGGTGTAATCGTATCCTTTTATTGTTCTTCTTTTTTAAAGATTTACAAATAAAAGTGAAAATAAAATAATAAAATAACTTCTTATTCTCAAGTATTAGTATATTTCATGACTGAAAAACAGAACTTGGGCCCTTTAATTTCTGTTAATGCAGTTCAACATTTTTACGTGTTACAGATGCTTTGGACATTAACTTGTGAACGGTTTGCATCATCAAAAAATCTTCTCAGACCCGAAATTTCAAACAAAACAAAATACAAGCCTCGATTAAAGGTAAAAACATGCGATTTACCTGAAGGCCCCAAAATGGAGGTGCGCAACGTTATATTCAGCATGTACGCTGAAAGTAAGCAATAAACCGTTGTAATAGCATATCCTCTTAACTGTTAAAAAAAAAATGTCACACTTAGAAGTTTGATGGAGGAACTTATTAGTATAAGTAAACTTCAAGTATTCGTATAAGTAAGCTTTAAATATAAATAAGACGATAACAGAAGATCATGAATGGAAAATACGAATATAGCATTGAACAAAGATATGTTTAAAATACAACTTTTTATTATTGCTAAACAAAATCCAAAACCAATAAGGTACAAAGTTGATGAAATTTTACAAAAAAAAAAATGGGCATGAGGTATTAAAATTGCCTCCATACTATTGTCATTTTAATGCGATTGAGATATGGGAAAATGCAGAACACATTTTATAACGAACATATTGATGAGGACAGTTATGGTGATGAAAAAGTGCTTGATATGTGGGAAAAGGCTTTAGAAAACTGTATCTCAGAAGTATGGTTAGGCGTTGCACAACAGATTGAAAAAGTAATTGGAGAATGGTACACTAGGGAGCACATATCAGACAATACACCTCAAATAATTATTAATGTTAACGATGATGTAAGTGATTTGGATAGTGAACACTCCGATGGATAGTGAACAGGTAAAGCTATTTTTTGTTTATTAACACAATGTTTAATGAGTTAGTTATAGATAGTTATAGAATTGCATATCATCAATGTGTGCAATGAAAAGTTATAATAAAAAATTATAATGGAAGCTGTAACTTCTTTTATTTTAACGCATAAAAAATACGGTAGTCTATTGAATGTCATTCCTGATTATGGTTTTTGGTAAGTACTGTAAATACTATCTTGAAATGTACACAGGAATAATGGATAAAATGGGATATTTTGACTTGTTACAGAAAAACCTAAAGCAAAGCGCTGCAGACCTTAACATGACGCTGAATTATTCGTTCTATCAAGAGTATGACCCAAAACATTCCTCCAAAGTTGTTAAAAATTAACAATCAATTTTTAACTTGTTCCAAAATTTCTCAAGTCACCACCTCAGTCGCCCGATATCAACCCCATAGAAAATCTATGGCACGAATTAGAAACATGCATTAGAAAACACGAAAAAGGCTTTGGAACGAATAGTTGTGACCATAAAATTAGTTAATTAATTCGCACACGTTTAAGGGGACTACCGAAGCAAAAGGCTATACCACAAAATATTAAGCTTATCATTTATTTGTCCATTGTTTAATACTGTATGAATACTTTTGCGTTATTACTTTTAAAATGTTTATTTTGTGTTATTGTAACATTAATACAAAACACTGTATATTAAAACCATTTATGTTATATTCTTATATCATATAAGCCATGTATTTCAAAAAAGTAATAGTTTTATTACAATACAAGTTTGGTAGTGGTTTTTATATTTTATTTTAATATATCGGAGCTGTACTACTATAATACGAGTACTTTTGCTGGCAAATGTAAGTATAGTATTTATGATAAAAACCGACTTGTTGCTTAAGATATATGGGACTCATTTTTAAAATGAAAGCATTATGGAACAAGGCAGTATTGAGATATAGCTGTTGGCTTAAATCATTCCTGTAATTTCGGTATTGAAAAGTTTGGCATCCTTACACCATATACAGAGATCCATGGGCGTAACGCTATTTATATACCTACCCGATACAGCATATTTTTTATATAGCTCAATCAGGAAACACAATTTTGTGAAAGAAAAATTATCGAAATAAAATTATGATTTTTATTTATATCGCTTGTTATTTGTTTCCATCCTAAAACGCTTTAAAACTAATAAATAATAACTAAAATTAAAAAATAACGAATGTCAAAACACAGATAAATAATCTTGATTGACTTTTACCATCCCATACCCCTGTGCGGCGTATGGAGGATATACAAAAAAGCGTACTATACTTTTCAAAAGAATCAGCGTGAAAGGAAATGCCATTTCGAAATGGCTTACCAGGAAAATGTTGATATTCCGCACTTTGTAAGAGGCATCCTGAACTTTTGCCTTTGAACCTCAGAAGTTGTAATACATGCAAGCGCTTGTAAAGGGTGTCTGAGTTGGAAATACACGATGTCATTTGTGAATAAAACTAATAATATTTGACAAACACAGATTTTTATTCTTCAACATAAAATGGAGACAATATGGCTACGAATGGAAAATATCGTTCAAACGGCCGGCCGCCTCGACTCATCCGCCATGATGTCATTCGTTTGGCAAATTTCCCCAGAACATGGCCACATAAATCTGGCTCTATTTCCCAAATAACACGTTGAATGTTTGCTTCAAGTCATTGATTATTGCTGGCCGGGTGGCGTACAATTCAATTTAAAAATTTATATTCATATTTTGTACAATGCTATTCCTACGAACCGAAGTATTATGTGAACTATTTCATGGTATATCTACAGTGTATGTTATAGTTTTTACAATATATATGCACTGCGGGCATTAGTTCTGGATCCTCTGAAACAGAAAAGGGGGGTAATGGGACTGCCCGGCCGTTGTTATGGCCACATAAAAGATCTCGTTTATTTATTATTATTTTGTTTCGCCATGTTCCTTTAACACCAGGCATTTGCATGAATTTCAACATTAAGTGTTCTTTATTGTAATTCGATGCTGTTGCTATTCAATATCAATATTTATTTTTGTTATTATGCAGGAAAAGTAATAAAAAATCTGTTTCTAATAATTGGGTGGCGTACAATTTTCCCTTGACATAAACCCAAAGAAAAAAGTCCAATGGTGTTAAATCGCATGATCTTGCAGGCCAATTGATGTCAGCATTCCGCGAGACAACATGATCAGGAAATTTGGTATGCAACAGAGTTATGGTTGCACGTGCTGTATGACACGTTGCACTATCTTACTGAAACCGTATGTTGTTCAAATTCAAATCTTTAATTTAGTGGAAAAAAAATTGTTTAACATGTAACGATAGCGTTCCCCATTTACTGTGATGGGCATTACCAGCTTCCTTTTGAAAGAAGTATGGTCCAATTACTCCACCACTCCAAAATGCGCACCAAACCGTGTGCATCTTTGTGGATGCATTTCTATTTCGTCAATGGCATGTGGATTTTCAGAGCCCCAAATTCCGCAATTTTGTTTGCTGACGTATCCGTCAAGATGGAATTGTGCTTCATCGCTGAACACAATTTTGTTGTAAAAATCGGCATCACCTTCTTTTCTAATGTCGACGATTCCACGCTCCCTCAACCCCGCTGGCGGCGGGGCCTGGTAGAACCAGCCCTTTTCTCTCCCCACGTGACATTGTGCTCGTTTGGGACGGAGTCGCCCGACGGTTGCAGCTCTCCTGAGCGCATGCTAACATTAGGGGTAGATGCATCCCTTCTGGAGACGTTGATTGAGGCCTCGAAGATCCGAGAAGCGGCTGTACGTGGGCGAGCTGGTGGTAGAACCCGCTCTCCGGTGTCACTACCCTCCTGGGTAGGGTGAACGTGCGGTGTAGATGTCGGTGCCCGGTCGCGACGGACATCGGGCTGCGCGGTGAATCGTCCGCTTCGCAGATCCATATTTACCGAGCGGCTTTCGATACGTGCCGGGAGGTCTCCTGACTGTCTACCTCTTAACCGACGTCCCTCAGAAAAGATATCTACTTGAGAAACGACAGAATGTTTCACAGCATGCCCCACAAGCAGAGATCTTAACAGTGCGGCGCAGACTAGGCTAAGGATAATTAGTCTCCAGGAATAAATCCTGTATGTAGGTGCTGGGGAGCAAAGTGCAATGCCGATCTCAGTTGCAGGTGTTCTTCCCGGTATGATTCTGAAAGAGACAAAACACGGGTTAAACAAGGTTAAAGATGAATATAGCTCACCAAGCGTAGTGGCCACGTCGTTAGGCGGATACAAGCATAACGGAATGTCCTGGCACTTTTAACACTGGTGATGCTTTGAGTAGCGTAGCGGTGCGATGCGGCGGCTCTAACGGCGGCAGGGCCGGGTCGTATAGAGCGGCGGCGATGCGATCGGTGATGCGTTGGCGGCGGCTCTGACGACGGCAGGGCCGGATCGTACAGAAGCGGCGGCGTAACACAGGGATGCGTTGGCGGTGACGTCACTAGTCGGAACGACGGCACAATGGCGGCGGTTCGGGGCCAACGGACGTAGACGCTGGGCGCTAACAGTCAGATCACCAAAAAGTTGACGGGGGAATCTAGTCGCTTGCTGAAGGCTTGGTGCACGAATGCTAGTAAGGCTTGAAAGATTTTCATATTTATAGTGGCCAAAAGTGGACGTTTTAGAGGGGGACCAATCACAGAAAATAACGGTCATTCTGGTGAACGTCCTTCTGAAGGCCGTCAACACTAACACCCAATTAACAAATGTACGACATTGTAAATGGTCTGTAACTGTTGTGGCAACTGAATTTTGTATGCTGACAGATGCATATCTTTAAAATCCGATGCGTGGTTGCTCTTGACAGATCCAATTATTATGCACGACATCGAATTGATGCACTTAAATACTTCCGTACGCGCTTTCTCTCACTGCAGCAATTTTTTAATCTGGCAGACCACGACAAGGACGTATTGGTGTTGCCTTATCATTAACAGAACTCGTATCTTCAAATTCCTTGATTAAGTTACGAATTGTTAACTCGGTGGGTGCTTCATTTTGTCCTAATCTAATGCGAATTTTTCTTAATGCAACTGTAAATGATCGCTCACTTTTATAAAACAGTTCTACAGAAACTATTCGTTGTTGAACTGTTAATTGGGACATGTTGACATCGTATGGTTTGCAGATGACAGTCGCTAAATATTGACGCCCTATCTTTGACAGAACACAAATGGCGCGCAATTCAAATCCTATAGTTCCAACTGAGACACCCTATATAAGCGAGCAGGACATAAAAAATGGTTCTTAAGTATATAGAAAAAAATCGACGATTTTGGGGATGGTCATGATCGTTTTCATAGTACCAAGGTATTTAACGGTGATAAAAAAAAATATTTGTTACGCAAGAAAAAAAAGTACCTACTTATTATTCGAGTAACAAAAAACGTGTACGGAAGTAGATCAAGAAGCAGTAGCAAAAGCGTCTACCTGTATAATTTGAGATTATTGCGCTTGAGGCGAACGGAACCCTCACTCCTATTATAATTATGTATCAGCGAAGATTTATCCCTCGACTTAGAGCCAAAAACGATATGAATATGAAAATAAATTAGAATGTAGAAAAATAGCACTACAAGCTCATCTACAACACAAAGGTAGGACAGGAAGAACTTGTCCGAGTAAATGTTACTATTTATCTATAAATCATAATATAGAAATGTGGAGCGAAGACATAACTCTTGTACGAGTGTTTTTAAGTTTAGTTCAAGCCGGTAACGCCGCCTGTTCGAAAAATCTTTTACTTCTATGTGTAAATTATCAGAATCGCTGTAAAAAAAAATGTTTAGTTTAGTAGTACTTCTTCGTTTTGTGCATGATAAAGAGCAATTGTTGTAACGTACGAGTTTTGTGAAGTGAATAAAAAAATTCCTAAAATACCCGTGTTGTATTAATTCGAACCGGGAACAAAGAATAACAGGTAGTTATTTCGTAGATTCCACAGCATGAACTAGTTTGGTAGATAGCAAAAAGAACAGAATTTAATGTAGTGACATTGGATCATGTATTAGCATCTCAAGATGCCGATCTCCATCAATCAAGATCTCCAATTAATCATATTCTTTTCTATCCGAAAGCAACAAAAAGGAAAAATTTAAGAAAAACTGTCTTATGTAATTATATCAGATGCTTGGAACGTAACTGTAGAAAATAAACAAAATTAAAGAAAAGACTAGAGAATGATGCAAAAGAGAACAGTGAAGAAAAATACACTAGGGAATAAAACACTTAGCAGAAGGGACAAAACGGTAACATTAATGCACAGGAAAGTGAAGATGAAAATGCCAATACTATTTCATCAACGACAATATCAAAAACTGCAGTGAAAAATTATCATTATCTTCCACGATGTAATCTTGCATTAAAGACCAAATTCGATTCAGGCTAAATCCGCGGCAAGAACTTCATCGAATGCAAAAACCAGCTACAACGATATAGATTTAGGTAGTACTAGTAGTTCTTAATAATTCGGTAAAATTATATTTATTAAATGAACAGTTATTAAATACCTTTGTAAAGTTTGAAAACCTGAATCTACACTGTTTCTTAGTAATTAAACCTAAAGTTGACTTTGTTAACATGGGAAGTATAGGGACCTCGCAATAAAGTAACAATTATTCCATAATATCTCAGAAACTGTTCTTTAGATTTTCATATAAAACTAATACTTTGTTTATGAACTAGTCAAACATATGTGAACCCAAAATGAGATTGATCGACTACATAATTTTCGCGTAATCATAATAAAAAGTTAGCACAAAAGCACCGTGGTAACGTTACAGGGAATGTTACGGGGCAAGGAATTACATCGCGCTGCCAAAATGGATTGTAAACCACTTCTTACTTCACTCTCGGTGTTTTCTGATGACAATAACGTTTTACATGAATGACACTTCAAATTCTGTTGCAATTCATCTAAATCGATGATCCGAGTTCCATGTTATATTTTTGGCATATTTAATACAATATTGAAGAACACGATCGAAAAATATGCATGAATAAACAAAATTACCATATTGCGATACGGCAGACACCGAGTTCTGACCTTACAGCGTTGCCATGCTGCAAACACAACTGTAATGTTGAAAAAAATCAGCACAATCACAGCCAAAAATATGTAGTGTATCGCAGTGCAGCGACCTATGTAAAAGTCAGCAGAGCCAAACTTTTGTAATCGAAATACACCCTAGTACTAACTTAACACAGAACAAGATTCCAGAACCTTCCACATGAAATGCGAAAAAATACTTACAAAGATGTCACGATGTTGTAAATATTAAAACACTCTATGTTCTATTTTTCATTGCAATATCATTAATAAATAAAGTATTTTATAAAGGAACCTAGATAGATATTTATTTCTATAATACAATAACGCAAAACAAAAAATTTGCCTTTAAGTGAGAAAGTGAGTGACGGTACGTTAATTTCCAATGTTATGCCCAAGTGCCATTCATTACGTACTTGCCCTGCCAATAACTATAGTGATGGTGCCAACCACAATAAATCATAGCCATCTCTATTATTTTCTCAAATTATTAATAGAAAACAAGAATTAATATTGATGAATGCTACATTACGGCGATGTTTAGAATTTAAACATTCAACTGTTGTCATATTTTTAAATGGTATGATTATATATATATATATATATATATATATATATATATATATATATATATATATATATATATATATATATATATATATATATATATATATATATATATATATATATATATATATCCCCATTTCTGTCCTATACTTATTATTATTATTATGAGCGACGCTAATACAAATTTATGTATAGTAATCTATTTTCAAATAAATACGAGCCCCAGGCTCATAATAGTTTGGCCAGGCATAATTTTACAATATATTTAAATAAAAGTAATAACACTCTCGAAACTATTTTGTTAATAAAAATATTGGGAACAGAAACAAAGTATAAACTTTTAACAAAAATACGACGAAATTTTACTCCATTATGATGTGTCTATAACAAGTTTGTTAATAAAAAACCATTAAGATTCGCGGTTCAGAATATTTCGGCCAGTTGCTAAAAGGCATAGTAGGCTAAATCTTTGTAACGTTTTAAAACAAAATAGAATGTCAATTGTTGTCAAAATGAAATATATATTATGTGTTTTGGACGCGTTTGTTAAGATTTTCTAAAAAAAAAAAAAAATGCACGTGGCGCGGCATTATGTGACGATATGCGAAAATTAATTGTTAATGCTCATAAGCAAGGAATTTCGGCTCGCAAAATATGTTCTACGTATTCGCTGCCTAAATCTACAGTGCAAAGAAGTATCAACTTGTATAGAAAAACTGGATGCACAGCCCAAAGGAAGAAAACTGGTCGACCATCTCACGCTCTCACACATCTCACAATTTCACGCTTAAATCAACATGCTCTGAAGAGGATTGTAACAACAAACCGAGGATCCAGTGCAACAGAAATTATGGTACTATGAAGACAAGCAATTGGAACAAATATTTCTGTATCCATAACTAAACACTCAATAAAGAAAATAGGATACAAATTCTATAAGGTAAAGTTTGATTTTTACATTTTATTTTTGAACTTACCGGTTTCTCCTCGAGGCGAAAGAAAAGTTGTTATTAACTAAACGACAGAAAATAAATCGGTTACGGTGGACCAGAGAACACAGGCACTGGACTTTACAACAATGGCACCAAGACGTGGAGTGACGAATCCAAATTTGAAATCTGTTTGGGTGATATCAGAAAACGTGTGCTAAGAACCCCAAAGGAAACTTATCATCCTGACTGTTTGGTTAGGACAGTGAAGTCCCCTGCGCCTCTTATGATTTGGGAGAGTATGAGTTTCATGGGCGTATGAAAATTGCATTTCGTAGATAGTACTGCGGTAGCAGGAAAATATAAAGAAATTTTGACAGAGGTTATTGCCGTCAATACCAATATGTGAAGGCATTGACACGCAGTACGTTTTCCAGCAGGATGGTGCTGCGTGGCACACAGCAAAAACTGCCAAAGCTTGCTTTATAGAACATAATGTCCCTGTTATGGAATAGCTCCCTAGCATTCCAGACCTATCGCCAATAGAAACATTGTAGCATAAAATGAAAAAACAGTTGTGCAAACATCCAACCCGTTCAGTTAACGATCTACACACCAAATTGTCTTAAATTTAGGACAGTACGCTTCCTGAAGAGTGCGCTAAACTGGTAGATAGAATGCCTGCCAAAATAAAGGTGATGCGGTGAGTTTTGATGAAGCGGCCGAACTATTCTGAGCCGCAAATTTTAATGTTTTTTATTAACAAAATTGTCAGACAATTCATAACGTAGTAATATTTCATCGTATTTGAATTAAAAGTTTATACTTTTACGTTTACTGTTACCAATATTTTTCTTTAATACAATAGTTTTGAGGCTGTTATTACTTTTATTTAAATATATTATAAAATTATAAGAATTATTAAGAGCTAGTCTAATTCGGATATTTAGGTTTTTTTTTTTCGTGGGTGTTTAAATATAGGTGCCAATACTTTTTAAACCAATAGTAGATTTGCTCTCAGACTTGCAGATAAATTAATAGAAGCAAAAGCAAGATCTAAGAATGCCACTAGTTTTATTGCGAATAACAGATGATAAAAGGTGGTTTATAATAATTAAAAACCGCGATATTCAATATTACGTCGACAAGGCGGTTGTGTTATAAAAGAAAATTATCGTTGCTTTACCCATATCCTGTGATATTTGGGACATAATCAGTGCCCCAGGTCGCTAGTGTATATTTCCAATCTTCCATCATTCGTGGCCTGAAACAAAAAAACTATATGTATATAATCGTCTCAAACGCCAGATGATAAAATTTTGCTCTCTTGTTATTATTAGGAATGCGTATATTCCAGGATCCGCAACAGAGACGGGCCAACAAACCATACGCTGTCGATGTGCGTTTCTATAGCAACGACATTACCACCGCATATTACACAAAAGCCTGTTATGCGCTTATTTTTATCTCATCACTATTTTGATAGTTCGCGTGGCCTTGTGGATCGCGTTATGTGTTTGCATTTATGTATTTATTTGCGCAGTAACGTGATCGTGAAATTAATATCCCACAAGATAAAATAAAAAATCCAGACCAGAAGTACTACGAACCTGGATTGATACTGACTCGGGAGTTTTTTGCGGACATGTGTATTAGAGGAAACTTTTACAAATATGATACACTTTACATTTGCAGCACATGTACTTGTACCTCAAAGGAACAGCTTGTAAAGAATAGGAACAAGTCTCAAAACTGCGCACCTTTACTCAGTCGTGAGTGAATATACAGACCATGTATTCTGTGTACGTACACGTATAGAGTTCGACCTGGCCGTGCGTAAAGTGCATCCTTTTCGCTCCGAATGTCGTCTCACTCTTTCTTCTAGGCATACACAGAGAATGTCACTTTCATTTCAAAATTTTTTTCGACGTGGGAATTTAAAAATGTTTTTTCTAAAAGCGCGTATTCGGAGAGACATGTTTAGAGGAGCTCTGCCAGGCATACCTTTACTGTGATGTGACTGTAATATTACTTAAAGGATGCACAAGCATTCGGTTCAATACCTGGCGTAGAACTAATGAATGTCAAACACTTGCTCTCACGTCCGGAATGTGGATGAATGACGGGATGGGTATTATCCCGTAGAGGAATATGTTAGCCGTTTGTCGGGACCATCCGACTGGGCAGTTTTGTGGTCGTTATTATACAATATTAGAGTTCTAGTCCCAAAGGAGAATCTAAAACTATATGAAACTACAATTTTTGTGTATCAAAATATTGTTATGATCTAATCTAAGACTAATGAGTAACTTGTTTCTAATCCTATTATACTAAATTACTTAAACTCTAAGCTACCACACTAACTCGTAAAGTTTAATCCTCTTGAGAATTCTTATTTCGTTAAAAGTTATCAAGGAACTGGATGGCCTCGATATCCTCGTATGGTAGAAGTCTTCCTTCGTGGCTTCTTAACTATGGGTTCTTAACTATATAAAGTGCACTAACGACGTTCCGTTGTTTCGGTTTATTTATATTATGGAAAAGTAAAAATATGAAGAAGTTCAGTCACAAATAAAATGAAGGAGAGTAACCAAGAAAAACCGTCTTCAGTGTTGTTCAACCCCGAAGCCGTCTCTTAAGGAGGGAGGAGTTATATGCACAAAGGATACATTATATCCACGTCCGGAACATTCAATGATAATCAACATTCAGCATTCAGTATTTCAGCATTTTATACTAACAAAACTATTGTTAAGAACGGGACTGCAGTCAGTCTGTCTACGTTCAAATTTATCATTGTAATTCTGTTGAATAAAATCGTTTGTTCTCAAAAAGTGACTTTCCAAAGAAATTCATTTAACTAGATACAATACATAATCATCTATCTATTTCAATTTATATGACTGATTGAAAGTTTTAGTGACCATAGTATTCCCAATTAACGTGCCAATCAAAAAAAAAATTTCGTGTTATTGAATAGAAAACCTAAATTCGTTTCAAATAAGGTGCCGCCCAACACGCTTTCCAATTTAAAATTTTAGGGGAGGCTACTCGTAATTCAGAGGGGATTAAGTAGTCTTTTGATGCCAGGCATTGATACATTAAAAAAGAAAACCACCCTGTTTCTTCTTTTTAGACTTTTGTTAAAAATAAACAGAAACACTTCAAATTAATGTATTCCATATACAGGGTGTTAATTCAGTACGTACACAAACTTTAAGATGAATGCCTCTATGATTTTAAAAGGAAAAGTTACATTAAACGTGTCTTACACATATAGGTATAGATAGGTGACATATCAGTGAGATACAGGACTTTTAATAAGTAAAATATGTTTTGTATATTTTTTTCCGGCTGAACACGAATCCAAAGTTAGAATTAGGGGTTACTGATCAAACATCTAAGAAAAATCATAGAAACCGATAAAAACCTTAATCCAACAATTTTTTCTATATGATGGTATTATTCTTATATTGATTTTCGTTTCCACACACGTTTGTCTTCAAGTGATCTATATAACAGATTTCTGTTTAGACTAACCGAAGACAGAGACTAAACGAATCATTCAACTAATACCATTTTCAGAACAGTTGTACTTTTTAATAAACCTTGTTATAAATTTTTTATTTAATTTTTATACAGGATAACGGTCGGCCCCACACTACTAGAGCGGTACTGGACTACCTCCGATTTGTGAATATACCTCCGAACTATGAACTGGCCACCAAAAAACCCATATACGAACCCCATAGAGCATCTATGTGCACTAAATCGATCAGTTAGGCGCTACATACCTGTCCCTATAACACTTTAGGAACTTGAATCAGCCGTTCTTAACGAATGGGAGAATATTCCTCAGGAAACCATTCAACACTCGATGGATAATATGTCCAGACGAATGGAAATAGTGATAAGAGCTAGAGGAGGATCTACACACCATAGAATTCAAATTTTTCGTTTCTTTACGATTAAACTTCAATTTTTTTTTCTAAAGTTTTTAATTTAACACCGTTTTCGTTGCATTTGCCATTATTATTCCTTTCTGTTATTTATCCATTTTTCCCCCAATAATACCATTCCAATTTGTTAACATTAATTGAAATCATTTAAATATGGCACGTAGCACTACGATTTAAATCTTCGAAAAAAGTACAACTTGTCAAAAATAGGAACAAGTCTCAAAACTGCGATATTCGGACCGCCCACGAGGTATGCAGCAAATAGCCTGGTCTTTACTCAGTCGCATTGAGACCTTTGCAGATGTTGGACGTTTTAGAGAAAATAAATTTTCAACTTTTCCGTACAGCACTTTATTTTCAAATAACTTTCACTTTACATTACGTAAAGGGTGGTCCAACCATAATGCGCGATGTTAATTGTGAGTCACACCTTAACGTCAAGTTTTTGCCCAACTTAATTTGACATTTCTTTGTTTCAGTGTTTGACAAATTCAACCATGGAGAGGTACACAATTGAGCAGCGCGTTAAGATTGTTGAAGCCTTTTACGAAAATGGGCGTTCAAATCAAAATGCATTTCGTGCACTTCGTGGCTTTTTTGGTCAGCATAATCGACCAAATGTGTCCACAATCGGGAGAATTGTGCGCAAATTTCAGCAAACCGGGTCTGTAAGAAATGTGAAAACACCTGTGCATGCTCGCCCAGTTCGTTCTGCGGAAAACATTGCTGTTGTTCCCGATAGTGTAGCAGAAGAGCCGTCAACATCGACTCGTCGTCGTGCCCAACAATTGAACATCTCACGAACATCACTGATGCGAATTTTGAATAAAGATTTGAATTTACACGCTTACAAGGTTCAATTGACTCAAGAGGCCTACTGACCATTTCAAGCGTCGTCGATACGCCGAATAGTTGGTTGAACAGACAGAAGTGAATGGTGACTTTACAAAGAAAATCATCTTCAGCGACGAGGCACACTTTCACCTCAGTGGATTCGTTAACAAGCAGAATTGCCGCATTTGGGCAAATGAGAATCCACGAGTGATTGTTGAAAAGCCGATACATCCACAAAGAGTGACTGTTTGGTGCGGTTTATGGGCTGGCGGCGTCATCGGGCCGTACTTCTTTGAAAATGAGATCTGCCAATCAGTTACCGTGAATGGTGTTCGCTATCGCGAGATGATAACGAACTTCTTGTGGCCAGAAATTGAGGATATGGACCTGGACGATATGTGGTTCCAACAGGATGGTGCCACTTGCCACACAGCCAACGAAACAATGGCACTTTTGCGCGAGAAATTCAATGGCCGTGTTATCTCACTTCGTGGCGATGTTAATTGGCCGCCACGATCATGTGATTTGACACCGTTGGACTTCTTTCTTTGGGGATATTTAAAAGAAAAAGTGTATGTCAATAAGCCAAGAACAATTCAAGAGCTAAAGGATGAGATAATTCGGCACATTAACGACATTGAACCTCAATTATGTCTCAGAGTCATTGAAAATATGGACCATCGGATAGAGGTATGCCACCGAAGCCGTGGCGAGCATTTGGCCAATATTTTGTTTCACACATAATTGTCATAGATCCTTCTATCATAATAAAAAGTATTAAGATAATTCTCTGAAAACTTTTTGTTTTATTTACAATTAACATCGTGCGTTTTGGTTGGACCACCTCTTAGATACCTAATATTAATATAAGTGAATGCTACAACACTCCCTTTATATATATGCATTAAAATTGTCATAAAACTTATTATTCATTACGATTTTCAAATTTATTTGGAATTTTTACAATTTTCATGAAACTTTTCATTTGCTATCCTAACGCCCTCTATAGCCCGAAATGCTTGGATAGCAAATGGACGACTGCATGAAAATTGTAAACATTGCAAGTAAATTATATTAAATAATCAGTTTTACGACGATTGACTGAAGCCAGATTAGTTTTCAACACCCCCGAAAATAGAAGGAAGCCAAAATTTAGATGTATGTAGTACATAAAGTTAGAAAAACAACTTGCTCGATAATTGCAACTGATAATTTTTCGCTAGTTCGCCGTAAATTAAATGTGAAAAAAAATTTGCCGTTCTTTATTTTTAAAAAATATCGGATGTTTTGCTAACTTTATATAAAGTTAGCAAACAAGTAACATAATTATTATTAAAAATTATTTTAAACAACCATGTGCCTGTTAGGAATTTGCCGTGACACAATAGCTATGCTCAAAATTCATCTGCACTTTTTCTTCCCGAGTTAATTGGCAATTATTAATTAACAAATAGCCAAAAATGTACATCTTTCTTAATTAGAAATTTTAATTACATTGTAATTAAAATTTCTAATAAACTAAAAATAATTTATATTTATATTTTTTTATTATTAATCTTTATTTTTTTAATTATTAATAGGTATATTAATTAATTCAAACATAATATAAATATAAAGGTTATCGTAACCTCTCAACATGTTCTGCTTTCTTTCCACCTTGGGGACAGCCATGGCACTTTAACCATCGTTGTAACTTGTAACTGATTAATTATATGATTCGACTGTGGGACGCACTTATGAAGCACCCTCAATTAATGCACCGTCTTTTTAACATAGCGGTCACGCTTGCGCGTAACCAAGTGCGAATTGTGCGAAAATGTCAATTGTAATTGTTAGGAAGTAGAAACACCAATCCCGTGTTCGAATACTTTTTGGGAGTAGGGATGTCAAAAAAAAATCATAACATCGATGTTTTTAAACATAAGTAGCTAAACATCAATGTGGTCGATACATCGATGTAAAACATTTCACTGATTTTATGTCATTTTCTCTTCAGAAATTATTGCACAAAATTTTTAAAACTAGACGAAATGGTTGAATAAAACTCGAGAACTTCGAATCTTTACCTTTGAATGAATAAATTAGATTTATGCAGAGATAAAATTACATAGGTATTATGACGTGTGAACAGTAAACTATAGTTTTTAATATCGCTAGTTAATAGCTAAAATTTAAACTAAGTAACAAAATAGAACATAACTAGGTACTTTATTACTTTACCTCGTCTTTTAATTTGTAAACTTAAGTGTCCTCGCAGGTTTGACGTATTTCGGTTTTTTGGATCCGACTACAATAATTACATTTTGCTGTTTGATCTTTTTGGTTCAGAATATCGCGAAATAACTCCACACATCACTTTTTGGAGGCATTTTATAATAGACAAATATTTTGTACTTACTTATATAATAAATAAAAAACAAGTTGGTCATTCTATAGAACACCCCCTTCTGCCCTATCGAAAAACTAAACTTACACATTCTACATTCCATCACGAGTACAACGCACCTTATCATATCTTGCGCAAATGGCGTGAAGTATATTTTATAAATAAATTAAAATTGGAACATTTCTCCATGCGCACAGCTGATTTACTGTTTACTTAATCGTTTCTGTAGTTCACCAAAGTTCCCATGTTGCCACATCAACTTTTGTACAACTATCATAATATACAATATAGGCTACAAATTACTTGCTTACCTAAAGCGCAGGCATCACTGTCTAATGCTATTACTAGTCCTTCGGTTAATTGGGTCACTCACAATAACTCCGTTAGGTGCAAGTTACATGGATAGCCAGAACACTCCGTATCTTTATTTTTAACCACTGCATGAGTTTCTCACATAATAATAATTGTTAAAGATACAGCTTTATCTCAGACCCACCGATAAAGCTGCCCTCAGACGCCCTCTGCGTTGATATCATTTCATATAAAAGTGTAACCCCTCGAATTGTAAGTCAGATTATACTTGTTACTCGTTAGAGTTAGTACTACATAATTTGTCATCCAGAAGTAAATAAAAGTGTATTACTATAATTGTTTTGCTGTTCTTCGAACCCTAAACATATTTTGCATAAAAAAGGGTCAGGCAGATTATGACAAATAGAAACAATTAGGATTCACGATTATTTCAACCCTTACAACCTATCCCTCTATCTTGTAAATTATTTTTGAACATTGATCATTTATATACAAAATATATCCCTTGCCCTTCAACAACAGACGCCAAAATTTAACAAAAAAAAAAAGCAAGATATTTAATCTTGCGGTCTATGTGCACACAATGCCACATCCTGTTCACCACACATAAAAATATTGCTTCAACCCTTAAAAACTACCCCTATATGTTGAATATTTTCAAAAATTTACATTTTTTTAATGTACCCTTGCTATATTAACATTCCTCAATACACTTGTTTACTCCACCCAGAACCCCTATTCGCTCCCACCTCCCGTTAGCTACATGGGTTATTATTAATTTGCGCAAAGTTTCGTTTGTGAAAAACTGTTCCTACAGCAACCTACAACACGTCGATGAAAAAAAAAAAAGGCGAAAATCCAGAAGGGGATGTTTCAACCCTTAAAAACTACCCCTATATTTTGAATATTTTCAAAAATTTACATTTTTTTTATGTACCTTTACAAAATTAACATTCCTCAATACACCTGTTTACCCCACCCAGCACCCCTATTCGCTCCCACCTCCCGTTAGCTAGATGGGTTATTACTAATTTGCGCAGTCTCGTTTGTGAAAAACTGTTCTTATAGCAACCTACAACGCATCCATGAAAAAAAAAACGCGAAAATCTAGAAGGGGGTGTTCTATAGAATTACCAACAAGTTTTGTATGCTCGAATTATTTTACACGTAGAGCTGAGCTACAGCGCGAGAATTGAGAACCGAGGATGTGAGAAAACAGAAAAGAGAAAGCAGAGCCAGAGGTTACTGTTAACATAGATGTTTTGATTGCAAACATCGATGGTAGAACATCGATGTTTTTAAACAAAAACATCGACGTCTCATTGACATTCCTATTTGGGAGGACTGTTGCTGTACGTATTAATGCTACCATAATAAATAGCTTTACTTTTACGACCGTCACTGTAAGTACCTTTTAAATACGTTGGAATATATTCTTGTCTTTCCACATCATATACAATATATAAAAAATATACTTACATAAACTATAATCAACGAAATTCAACACAGATTCCTCGAAAACCGACAAGATGTATGTCGATATTGCTTAGACCAACAAAATAACAGCTCTTTTTTCTCTGCAGTAGAAATCATTATAAACTCTTGTTTATAATGATTAATCTTGTGTATGTATATTCAAACCGCATATTTTATGTTATTTAAATATTACAAAAGCAACACCACTACAGCTACAGAAAATAGACCACACCCTATAACAAATAACAACAATATGGAACATGGAACCAGGGCCAGAGCCTATTCAGTTTTACTATTCACTCCCACCCCACTAATGACAGGTCAAAGGTTTAGTACCGAAACGCATCACGTAAAGCGTTCCTGCCGCTAGCATAAACGACATAAACCGTAGATAGATATAACGATCAGTTATTCTGTGGCATAAACTGTGGGTAATCTGTGGCATAAACTGAAAGCATAGATCATAAAGCTATTGTAATTGACAGTTGAGAACTTAACAATTTTGCCAATTTTGGTGCTGTTGCTTATTTGTTCGTTTAATTTTTCTGGTGTGATTTCTCACTGTTTATTATTATTATTCACGATAACGAGTGTTAATTAATTGTGTTTTTTTAACATTTGACTATTTATGTTTGCCATAATTTGCACGTTGTTGTGTTCCTGGTTGTAACGTATCAAATTAGCTGTTTATATTAAGGTAATTTTTTTAGCAAGTTGGATTGATGTACATATTTTCTTTTTCTTAATTTAGAGAAGAAGGACATGATGTGAAAGTATAAATAGACTTGATTTAGTTGATATCGATGGGGCAAAAAGACGAAATGTGGTTGGAATTTATGACTGTCACTTCACCAATATACGACTGCGATGTGGAAGGCAAGAGGAAACCACCACATTATAATCCTCAGAACAGCTAACAAAAGGCTTATCCCAAATAAAGGAAAGAACGTTTATATAGGATTTATAGATTTAGAAAAAGCTTTTGATAATGTAAGATGGGAAGAAATGTTCGAGATACTAAAGAGCACGGGAATGAAGTAGAGATGTGTAGTTCGCAAACGAACTAGTTCAATTGAACTATTCACGTCACTGAATGAAATGAATCATTCAGTTGTATATGAAAGAATCATTCACTTGCGAACTAAACCCAAGTGAAAACAGACCTAAAACCAATTCCTATTACTCTTGGAATTCGGTGTACTTCAAGCAAGATTATTAAAAACTGTTGGGGTTTAATCTAAAAGGCAGCTGACACCAAAAGCACGTCGACTGTACAGAGTCGCTGCAAATTTTAAAAAAATTGCAAAGCGTTTAGACGTGCAAAAAGTGGATACCAGAGAACGTTTTCAGAAATCTTAAGAATTTGCGAGGTCTTCTGATTTTTTGAGGGAAATAGTCAATGAACAATCACTTTGCTTTATCTCGTGCCAGTTAAAAATTCAAAAAAAGAATCCAAGAGGTCGGCGTTTTGTATTTGACGATAGAGTATTTGCTTTATATTTATTGGAACAAGGACCGCAAGCCTACGAAATTCTGAGAAGAACATTTGCCTTGCCTTCAAGGAAAACGTTAATGTCTTTGTCGAACAAGGTACCATTCAATGTAGGGATCAATAAAAAAATTTTGAAGTTTTAAAAGAATCTGTTGCAAAGTTGGATCCCTTAGATCGCTGCTGTGTTTTACTTTTCGATGAATTGTCAATAGAACCATCCTTATCATATGATCAAAAGAATGACGTTATCATAGGCTTTGAAGACACAGGAAAAGAAAAGAGATTAAAATTTGCTGATCATGTTCTCTTGTGTTCATGTTAAAAGGTATAAGAAAAAAATGGAAGTAACCAATTTCATATTACTTAATGGGGGTTTAAATCTGTGGATTTAAAGCAGGCGTTACATACAAAAATTGAGGCATTGCAAGACATTGAATTTACAGATAGTAGCGACTGTTTGTGACCAATGTTCAGCAAATGCAAATGTCATCTAACAATTAATTGATTCTACAGAACGAAAAACACCAACAGAGAGTAATTTGCAACTGTTTTCGATCGGAGGACAAGATGTTACAGCTGTCTTCGATCCACCTTATTGATTAAAGGGAATACGAAATAATTTTCTCATTTATCATATTAAATTCACAATGGATAAGGGTACAAAAAGAGCTTCATGGAAAGACATAGTACAGTTATACCCACTGGTCGTTGGGAGATTATAACACAAGGATGTGTTATAAATTGACAGATGGGCATATTTATCAAGATAAAATGAAGATAAAGGTAAAACATGCCGCTCACGTTTTTTCGCATAGAGTTTCATTGACTTTAAGATGGACAGCCAAATTTGGTGAGTTATATAAATTTTGAAAATATTTTTTATTCTGAAACCTAATATTATTATTAGGTCCTTTAACTCCTACAAGGAACATAGGGCTTCGGTAAAAGCGCGCCATCTGATTCTGTTTTGCGCCATGACTTTGACCTCATTCCATGTCTTTCCTGTCCTTTTTAACTCATCCATCACTGTTCTCCTCCATGTCTGTACCGGCTTTCCTACTTTTCTAGATCCCTGTGGATTCCATTCTAGAGCCTGTTTCGCAACACTATTGTTGGGTCTGCGGAGTGTGTGCCCCATCCAACCCCATTTTCTGCTTTTAATTTCATATGCAATTTCCTTCTGCCCTGTTTGATGCAGAAGGTCGTCATTTGCTATGCGGTCTGGCCAAAATATACGAAGTATTCTTCGTAAGCACTTGGTGACAAAGACTTGCAGTTTATGTGATAGTACCTTTGTGACTTTCCAGGTTTCACAACCATATAACAGAATTGACTTGACATTTGATTGAAAAATTCGTAATTTTATTTGTGTGGAGTATTGTCTGGAATTCCACACTGAGCCGAGTGAGTTCCCAGGTAGGTGAGTTCCTCAACATCCTCTATTTCTATGTGATTTATATGAAATGGGGCATTGTATTTGGTGTTAATTTTCATACATTTTGTTTTATTGATGTGGATTTTTAGGCCGATCTTGATGGCTTCTACTGAAAGTATCTGCAACCGAGTTGCTGTTTCTTGAATAGTTTGGTCCATAAGGCACACATCATGTGCATATTCCAGATCGCCCAGGCTGGAGGTTAAGGTCCAGCAGATACCTTGTGCATTGCTATTGACTCTAGCACAATATTAAATAGGAAGGGGGAGAGCAGGCATCCTTGTCTGACCCCAGAGAGTGTTTCAAATCCTTCACTGTTGGTTCCACCATGCACTACCCTGAAGTCAGCTTCTGCGTACAGCGCTTTTATGAGGGATATCACTTTTTCAGGAACCCCTCTTAGCTTTAATATTCTCCAAATGGCATCATGTGCAAGACTATCAAAAGCACGTTCAAAATCGACAAATATTAAGTATAGTGACGTCCGCCATTCTACAGATTGCTTTACTATCATTCTAATCGTATTTATGTGGTCTATGCAGGAGCAAATTGATCGAAAGCCTGCTTGATTAGGTCGGAGCTCTGGTTCGATCACATTTGTGAGTCTCCTAAGTACTATTGTGGCTAAAATTTTATTTATTGTATTTAGCAGGGTTATACCTTTCCAGTTCTGGCATAGAGTGAGATCTCCTTTTTTGGGTAGTTTTATTATTATTCCTTCCTTCCAGCCAGCTGGAATGGTGTTTGTTTCCCACACTTGCCTGATTATGGGCTCTAGTAACGTCGCACTTAACTGGAGATCTGCCTTCAAAAGTTCTGGCGGTATATTGTCCGCCCCTGGGGATTAGTTATCTTTTAGTGTCTTTATGGCACGCTGGATCTCTGCCTTAGTAGGCGGTTCACAATAATTGATCGACAAGTCCTCTGCATTTCTTCGTTTTCTATTTCCTTTTCTTCCATTATATTATGTGAAGTGCCCAACAGTTCCTGAAAGTGTTCCTTCCACCTATTCCGCTGCACATCCGTTGATGTTAACAGCTGGCGTTCCTTGGATCTTATTATTCTTGCCGCATTAAACACTTTGTTGGTCAACCTTTTAGTGATCTGATAAAATTCCCTGGTGTTATTATTTAGTGCAGCTGTTTGTGCTTTTTGGGCTAGTTCCTCTGCCCACTTCGTCTTGTCTTTCCTTGCTGATCTTTTGACTCGTCTGTTTAGCTCCTGATAGAAACCTAATATACCTGAACTTAATGTTTTATTAAAAGAATAAAAAATTGATTAATATAGTTATTATCGAGGTTGTTATTAAATCCTCATCATCATCAAAACTCTGTTAGTAAAATGTGAAAAAATCCTAATGACATGATGTAATGTTTTTTTTTTTTTTTTTTTTTAAGGAAAAGAAAATTTATTAGAAAATACCGCCGAAGATACTGCAGACTTTCTCTCCCTAATGGATCAACTGGTTGACAGCGTGAATGGCCTGATATATGAGGCAGACCATGGCAAAATTTTAAGATGCGCCAATTAAAAAGGATTCCCCTCATATACAGTTATGGAAGAGAGCTATTAGAATCTTAGAAAGCGCAAAATTTCTATCAAATAAAGGCGAATTTGTTCCTCCTCCCCTGAAGAATTGGATAAGAACTCTGCATGGTTCTATATATATTTGGAATGAACTTAACAGAATGGGGTTTAAATATTTAAGTCCTAGAAATATTAATCAGGGCCCACTGGAAAACTTTTTCGGCGGTATAAGGAGCTATGGAGTTAGGAATGTAAATCCAACATGTATTTTTTTTATATCTGCCCTTAAAAGTTTATCAATTAATAATTTCACATCAGCTCATTCCCCTGACACAAATTGTGAATTTGATGAAAATTCGACTTTGAATTCGTTGGAATTATTTCTTCGGCAAGGAACTGGAGAATCTAATGAAACCTTTTTAGAAAATAATTTGACAGAAGAGAGTCAAACATTTGAATTTCGTGAAGTTGACGATGGAGCTGTCATCAACACACATTCGTACATAGCCGGATATATAGCAAGATCATTGTTAAAAAAAGTTAGGAAAATGTCCCGTTTGCTACAATCAACTTACTTCTATATCCACTTGTTCTGAGCATAGTTTAATATTATTAAGGGAATATAGGAAAACCTCATTGTTGAGACCAAAAACACAGTTTGGAAGGATGTTTTCCCAAATGGTCCAATTATTTGGTGTTTATTTTAAAGACAATTCTCTAAAAAAATTTATAAAACGAAGATTGTTTGCAATTTTTGTTAAATATTTGTATAACCCATTTTTTGCAAGGAACATGATACGTGCCGATTATTTATTGATCAGTTCCTTATATTTTTTATGTTTTTATATATTAAAAATATTAATCGCGCATTAAAATGTCAAGCTACTGTTAATCTAAATGATAAGGGTGAATTAAAATTATTGCCTTGCAGTAGGTATTTAAAATTCAAAGGAAGAAAACGAAAAGTTGCAAACATGAAAAAGATAGTACATAATTAAAATTATTGTTATTTTTGGTCATTAATAAATTGTGCTTTAGAATAATAACGTCTCTTATTTGGTATTACTCAAATATTTCACGCTAAGTATATTTTTATTATCTATTCAACTTAATACATCTGTTTTTGGCAATTAAGTTGAATAAAAAAAAAAAATGATTGGTAAATTCAAATTTTCAATAAACGGATCCAAGTTATGCAACCCGAATGTCTTAGTTATGAAACGCGTCACCGACGGCGCTACATTTGCTAATTAGGCGGGAAAAGTCCCCAATCTAAAGCTTTATAATCCGTGATTTAGCCGCTCCTCCATTTCAGGCCATGATCGCGGAAACAGGTTCAAATTGTTTCGTTCGATATATCTAACCCTTTTTGCTTCGATTTTGATTGTCATTAAGGCAGTGTTAAGCCAGCATTTCGCAAAAATAGATTCATGTCTTTTTGGTCCAATTTGCCTATCGAGCCACGTTCCGGTATCACTCGTCGACATTCTTTGTCATATTGTATCGTTGCACACACTTCTGTACGAATGACCTCGACTTTTTCATGTATTTAGCAGCCGTTAGTTGCGATACGCTTGGACCCAATGGCGGTCCTATCAACATTTTTAGATGGTGCGAGATCTAAAAGTGGCGCCCCTACAAATACAAAACTTTATTGTTAAAGCATTTGTTTACTCTTGATTTGATTAGGCTGCTTTTCCACCAAAAAACCGTTTCGGTTGATTTCGGCGCTGCCCTCATGATGGCGCCCGGTACTAGTAGTAAAAAATACCTAAATAATAATAACATGTTTGTGTCAGTGGCGGCTCGTCGGGGTAGGCAAGGTAGGCGCCGCCTACCTTTAAAATTTTATGTCATTTCTCATAACAGCGCAATTACAATGAACTGTTAACGTCCCTGATAATACAGAAATATTTAATATAATTAATAATAACTACTTTATACTAATTAAATTATCTATCGCCGTCGGCGGCGCTGGTGCCGTAAACACCCTTTATATATATCACCGCAGTCCGCACGGCGCCGCGCTATACCGAATTAAATCATTTTATTCCTAAACAGAACAACCAGACCAGGCTAGGTTCTCCATCCCACCGCCTGAAAATCGATAGCTAACACGTCAACCAGACGTCGGTAAGACGACAAACAGCGTTGTTGTAATGGCAAAATAATCGCAGCTCAGACGTCTGCAGCCAATTATACTCTTTAAATAAATCAGTTGAAGGCGAATGCAATCGCCGCCTGAAGTAGATCGGCGTTCTTCGGCAGATCCGAAGACGCCTTCGCATTGAATAAGCCGTGACATTACTGGGGATATTGGGTTATATACCTATTGTGATGATCAATTTGAAACATTAAATATCGAGTCAATGTTGAAATATTTTGTGGAATATGAATTTCGAGAAATATTTCCAGAGGTTTTTAAACTTATTGTTTTAATTGCTACAATTCCAGCAACAAGTACATCGGTTGAAAGACATTTCTCCTGTTTAAAACGTATTAAAACTCATAGTCGGAACTCTATGAAGAATGAACGTTTATCGTCACTTGCACTTATTTCAATTGAAAAGGAATTATTTAGCACACTTCAGAAATCTGATGACTTCACGGAAAATATAATTAACAAATTTTCATTAATTAAAGATAGGCGCATTAATTTAAATTATAAAAAGTAGTAGGTATCCACTTTGTAATTGTCAGTCAATAATAGTTAAGGAAGGCTGTGAGGGGAGGAGGAGGCCTATACCCTAAAGCGCCCTAAAATAATGTATTATTGCCAACCCAATTTACATAATATAGGTATAATACTCAATAAATATATTTCGTTTATTCCAATTTATTTATACCCACAATAACTATTATTATTCACGAATAACAAAGAGGTATTAAGTTCAAAAAATCCTTGTGAAAGTCTATATTTTTGTATAAATGAAATTCAATCATTGAAATTCTGAAGTACCAGGAAAACGCGTGACCTTGAAAATTTTTAAAATTTCCGCCTGCGGCGCTATTTTTAAGAGTTGATGAAGCTCATACGCCGCTATCGCTTACCCTAATATGGATACCACGAGCCGCCACCGGTTTATATACGTTAAAATAAAAAATATTAATATACTATCTTTTTTCATTATACATTATGTATTCACGCCCATTCCCATATAATTGCTACCTATGTTGGTAATATAATAATATCCAATTGGGAAGTTAACACCAAGAAACACTTTATTTTAATCCTGAAAACCCTATTATTTTTAATTAACTTCAAATTAGATGTACAGTTGCTTTAAAATCAATTAACAGTTAGTCAATTGTGTTGGACAATAAATGACTTCACAGGTTGCTATTGCCATACAAAATCTATGGGCAATCGCGTTTTCACAACTCATAAAAATATGTCAATTCATTGGTGGTGTGAACCCAAGCCACGAATGTGCGCCCCACAGTGATACCTCACACGTCCTATGTGGCCTTTGATCAGAAAAGTGTGACGACCACTGCTTTAAACCCTTTCTTTGACCATCCCCTGCTTGATCATGGTAGGAAAACGATATATTCATTTTGTAATTAGATGCTAATTGTTTGCCAGGGACTAAATTAATTAGTAATTAAACGTTTACTAAAGTGTATTATCTCTTAACTCGGCATTAAAATTATTATTCTAATTTCAGTGTGTTCTACAACACTGTTTGACTGATTTTCCAGTTGTTTAAAAAATTTTTTCTTAAAAATATTTAATAATGTGAATTTAATACAACAGAAAGTACTAGTGGAGCGAATCTTCTATTATTTCTTATGTATTATAAAATTGAGTTCGAATTACATCTATGAAAAAGAACAGAAATTTCGGTATGAATATGATTATTATTACATATTATATTTAGGCATACACATAGGCATATTATTAAACGTATACTTAATTTACATACATTCATAATTCGAATTCGTTCAGCAAATATTATTATTTTTTTTTTTTTCAAATATAAAAGTTCTAGAGCAACTTCATTTACAAATAATTTACTGCAAAGTATTTGGCTAATAATTGCTATGCCGTATTGATGTTGCAAACTTTTTTTGAATTTTCAATACTAACGGATATCACTCATATTATTCCGTGGACTCAACGTTTTTACCAAGGTCGGGCAGTTAGTGAACAGACGTCTAATTCTCACGTTGTGGAATTCTGTGTTCGCGTATTCTTTCATTTTTGCCATTGCCATTTTACATTTGCATTGTCCTGGCGTTTGTCTGTGTTGGGTTGTGTAGAGTGTGGTCTTAATTCTATAGTGGTGTTGCTTTTGTTATAGTTAAATAACATAAAATATGCGGTTGGAATATACATACCCAAGATTAATCATTATAGACAAGAGTTGATAATGATTTCTACTGCAGAGAGAGAGAAGAGCTGTTTTTTGTTGGTCTAAACAATATGGAGACACGCATCTTGTTGGTTTTCGAGGAAGTTGTGTTGAATTTCATTGATTATTTATGTAAGTATGTTTTTTTATATCTTGTATATGATATGGGATGACAAGAGTATTAAAAGGTATTTACAGTGACGGTCGCAAAAAACTAAATAAAGCCATTATGGTGGCATAAATACGTACAGCCTACCAAAAGTATTCGAACACGTGATTTGTGTTACTTCCTAACAATTATAAGACATTTTCACGATTTGTTACGCCGCATGCGTGACCCCTATGTTAAAAAGACTAATATGAAAGTTTCGGGCACTTATTTTGTATAAATATGGCTGGATAACAAGGATTATGGTAATTGTATACAAGAAGTGTTCCTGGGCAAATGCTTATGAAGAAACTTTTCCTACCCCCCTATTTTCGAGGGTGCTGGAGACGAATCTGGCTTCAGTTTTATCCGCTCGGACGCGGTTTTCGAGAAAATGAATTTTCCACTTTTCCGCATGAATCCATTTTTTCTATCAAATAACTTTCACTTCACACTACATAGATAGCTAATATTAATACCAATAGATGCTACAACACTTTCTTTACACATATCATATATTAAACCGTCATAAAACCTATTAGAAACTTTCGATGTTTAGTTACTTCAAATGTATACAAGGACTTGCAGTTGGCGTCGTCCATTGTATTCGTACGCCCTCCGTGTCGTTCGATGAAACTACATACAGACAGAGAGGCTCCAAAAGCTAACTTTGAATATTAACAACTAAATACGCTGTTATTTTGAAGGATACTAACCTAACCTAATCTAACCTGACTATCTACTTATTATTGTTAGGTTAGGTATATCAAATATAAAAAACCCTAATGAATTGGGCGCTTATTTAAAAAATAAAATATGCTCTAACACAGCATATACCCCTCAAAAATCGTTTCAAACTTTCCCCAATCAATCGAGTAGTACTAGTACTCCTAATTTTAAACATAAAGGCAATACATCAACTAACAATTCAGTTTGTTCAGCATGTGGCAATAAAGGTCACAATCGAGATATGTGTCCACATAGATATAAAATCTGTAATTTTTGTAAACGAAAGGGTCATCTTGAAAGAATCTGTCTCGATAAACAGAAACAGAAATCTCATTAGTACTAGCAATAATGGTGATAAATTTTATAAACAAATTTTTATTAATGGTAATGAAGTTTCAGCATTTATTGACCCTGGCAGTGACTGTTCCCTCATAACACATACGCTTACAGCCACCTTAAATTTACGTAGTCAATATTTAAAATCTCCGGTAACCTTATTGGGCTTTCTCGGTGTAGGTGCGATCGTTATTCACTATATTGAAACATTAACTAAAATCGATGAGGTTGAGATAAACATATTGTACTATGTTATTGATAATAACATCTTACATACAGACATATTAATCGGCAGAAATTTCACCGAACATAAAAACATTACATACACTCGTATTAATGACAGCTTATTATTAAAAATAAAGTAACTGATACTTCTACTCCTTGGTTAAATAATATCAAGCACGGGAACATTTCAGCGGCTGATAAAGACGCTCTTCAAATTATGTTACAAGAACACGAATGTTGTATCTTTCAGAACTTAAAGTTCTTGGGTAAGGCGCACTCAGTAAATGTATCAATAGAATCAACCCATCCCGTGACTCATAGCGCATACCGTTGTTCGGAAAAAGATTTAGGGAACTTATTCAAGAATTATTAGATGCTCAGATAATTCGGAAGAGTACTTGCTCGTACTCAAGTTCTGCCTTATTAGTAAATAAGAAGGACGGTTCTAAACGACTCGTTGTCGACTACCGAGCGTTAAATAAACTTCCCATTAAAAATAAGTTCCCTATGCCACTTATAGAGGACATAATCGATAACCTTCATGGGTACAAGTATTTTACCAGCTTAGATTTAGCAGCCGGATATCATCAAATACCCATGTGTGACAAATCAATCCCATATACGGCATTCACAACACCAGAAGGCCTGTATGAGTACGTGAGCCTCCCTTTCGGTCTCTGTAATGCACCTGCAGTTTTTCAACAATTTATGAGTGAAATTTTACAACCATTTCGAGATTTTCACGTTATACCATACTTAGATGACATTTTACTTCCGTCCAAAATAATACCTGAGGGTTTACACTTATTAACCAAAATTTTCGACACCTTAGCGCCCTATGGTTTGACCATCAAATTATCCAAATCACAAGTTAACAAAATAACTTATCTAGGTTATGACGTTTCATTTAATGAAATCACTCCTTCGACAGCTAAAATTGAAGCAGTATCGTGTTCTCCTTACCCTAGAACTCAACATCAACTAAGGCAATTCCTTGGTCTTGTTGGATATCTTCGTAAATTTATTAAAGATTTTGCTACTCAAACAGCACCCCTAACAAAATTATTGCAAAAAAATGTCCCGTGGAAGTGGTCGCGGGACCATACAGATATTGTCGACTCCCTCAAACAGAAAATTTGTTCACAACCAATATTACATATATTTGACTCTGCTCTTGACATAGTCGTATATACAGATGCAAGCCGATTTTCTATTATTGTTTTATTAACTTTAATTGAGTCTTCACCCCAGTAAGACTACAATATAACCAAAAATGATAAAGTCTACTTATTAAAATGACAATTAGCAAAGATTAATTTTAGACAATTTTTAACAGTACAGAATGAAACAAGTTATATTTTAAATAAATGTATTAAATGAAAGGTATTCACACAAAAAATATATAAAATAATATTTCTTCTATTGCTTGGTTTTGTTTGCCAGTAAGCAGAACTTATTAAGAGATTACGATAACCTTTTATTTTTATATGAGTTTGTTATTTTTCTGCCAAACAGATTCATGCTATTTTTACCTACAAAGAAAATTCATCATTTGAGGTTATAGTATAAGCTAATGAATGAAAATTAGCTGATTACATGATTAATTGTTTTACACAACTGATGGGGATCAGGATGTTCTGTTGAATCACTTTCTTCGAAATGAAGTGAACAAATATATATGTGTCTTTATTAACATGATCAATCAGTGAAATCGACCATTACCTCGTCCACATCTTTGAACCCACAAATCACGTATCACATTTTTAAAATGTTTTTGTTTCGTTGATTTAATAACTTTTCGACGATATTCGAAGTAAGGCTTTGGAAAATTGATAAAATAATATAAATTCTCCGAAAATGATTTCTTACACGTGTCGCTGCGACATATCCCATAACGTTTTTATGCTCCTTTATGGATAACATATACTTTAATTAAAATGCTTATATTATTATTTTACTTGTGTAAGTGTATAACAATTAAAACTGTAATACTGATAGTGATTTGATAATTAAATAGGTATGTTTTATTTCCTTTAATTACATTGAAAACATTATATTCACAGCTTATAGATGTATAAAGTGTAAGTAAGCTTAAGATAAGCTTATAGATGTGACAAGTTGAGGCATGCCCATAAACGATTTTCAATTATGAAGGTCTATTAAGGGGCTATATCCACCTAGAAACATGAAAATCCACCTAGGAAAATAGAAAATAGTCCATCTTCGGGATGCATTTTCTAGGGAACTATTAATGATACATTTTTCTTAAATTGAAGATACATTTATTGTAAACATGGTGAAATATACACAATTTAAAAATATTTAAAATCGGAAGAGATGCCCGCCGGAAGTGGTGCGTCTATTTCGCGACCCGACTTGCGGTGACCCATCTGCTAAAACCGATCATCTAAAATCAAACATAGTAAGCTATCATAAAGTTAATTGCATATGAAATAAAATCCAGAATATGCAATATTTTGGATTCGAATTCGTTGTGGAAATTTGCCGTGTGGGCAAAATGAATTCGTTGTGGCATCGCAAATTTTGTAGTGGCAGAATTCCGCGAATTATTCGCGAGTATGTACATTTTTGGCTATTTGTTGATGAATAATTGCCATTAACTCGGGAAGAAAAGGCGCAGACAAATTTTGAGCATAGCTATTCTGTCACGGCAAAGTCCTAACAGGCACATGGTTTAAAATAATTTTTTATAACAATTACGTTACTTGTTTTGCTAACTTTATATAAAGTTAGCAAAACATCCGATATTTTTTAAAAATTAAGAACGGCAATTTTTTTTATTCGCATTTAATTTCAGCAAATTAACGAAAAATTATCAGGTACAATTACTCCTTTGATTCAATTAAGTTGTTTTGCTAACTTTATGTACATACATACATCAAAATTTTGGCTTCCTTCTATTTTCGGGGGTGTTGAAAACTAATCTGGCTTCTGTTTTTGGCGGTCCGACACAGTTTTCGAGAAAACGAATTTTCGACATTCCGCACGTGACCGCTTTTCCTTATCAAATAAGTTCTTATTTATATTTATTACATTATAATTTACTTGCAATGTTTACAATTTTCATGCAGCCGTCCATTTGCTATCCAAACGTTTCGGGTTATAGAGGGCGTTACGATAGCAAATGACGAATTTCATGAAAATTGTAAAGATTGCAAATAAATCAGAAAATCGTAATGAATAATAAGTTTTATGACAATTTTAATGCATATGTATAAAGGGAGTGTTGTAGCATCCACTTATATTATTAGGTATCTACGTCATGTAAAGTAAAACCTATTTGAGGAGAAAGTGTTGTACGGAAAAGTTGAAAATTCATTTTCTCGAAAACGTCCAACACCTGCAAAGGTCTCAATGTGACTGAGTAAAGATCAGGCTATTTGCTGCACACCTCGTGGGCGGTCCGATATCGCAGTTCCTGAGACTTGTTCCTATTTTTTTTTTTACAAGTTGTACTTTTTTCGAAGATTTAAATCGTAGTGCCTACGTGCCATAATTAAATGATTTCAATTAATGCTAACAAATTAAAATGGTATTATTGGGGGGAAAATGGATAAATAACAGAAAGGAATAATAATGGCAAATCCAAAGAAAACGCTATTAAATTAAAAATTTTGGTAAAAAAAAATTGAAGTTTAATCGTTATTTAAAGAAATGAAGAATTTGAATTTTCTGGAGTGTAGATCCTATTCTAGCTCTTATCACTACTTCCATTCATCTGGGCATGTTATTGATCAAGTGTTCAATGGTTTCCTGAGGAATATTCTCCCATTCGTTAAGAACGGCTGAATCGAGTTCCCAAAGTGTTATAGGGACAGGTATGTAGCGCCTAACTGATGGATTTAGTGCACATAGATGCTCTATGGGGTTCGTATATGGGTTTCTTGGTGGCCAGTCCATAGTTCGAATATTCACAAATCGAAGGTACATCTCTAGTAATGTGGGGCCGAGCGTCATCGTGCATAAAAATGAAATAAAAAAGATTATTAAAAAGTACAACTGCTCTGAAAATGGGATGTGTTGAATGATAGGTTTAGTCTGTCTTATTTTAGTCTTAAGCAGAAATCTGTTATATAGATTATTTGAAGACCAACGTGTGTGGAAATGAAAATCAATATAAGAATAAGTACCATCATAGAAAAAATTGTTAGATTAAGATATTTATCGGTTTCTATGATTTTTCTTAGATGTTTGATCAGTAACCCCTAATTCTAACTTTGGGTTCGTGTTCAGCCGGAAAAAATAAGTATAGTTTATTCCTTAGCACACACAGCTTTTATTTTTTTGTGGTCTTATATTATCTCAAACTGTAACAAAATAACGAATCCTAAAAAAAAGTCCTGTATCTCACTTATATGTCACCTATCTGCACCTACAGTCACTCACAGTGAAAATCGTCCAGCTCTATGTGTTTGAATTTTTGTTTTATAATTATTACTAATTCCCGGTCTGGTTCAGCATGTATACAGCCTACTACCTACATATGGATAATTTTTAATGAGACGTATATTATTGCGTATGGAGTTTTAATTTCCCAAGATATATATAAAATATTCTACGGGTATGTATGTAAATATCGGGTCACTGTAAAACTCGTCCACTTCTAGTACAGTTCTCGATATACAGTTGAGTACATTATTAAAAGGTACAAAACGGAAAGTCGCATAAGTAATAAAAAAAGAACTACAAAAAAAATTCTAAACGACAGTGATGAAAAATGGATTCTACGCCAAATTAAAATGAATCCAAAAAAAAGTGCACCACAACTGGCGAAAGAAGTGGAAGAACGTTTGAATAAGAAAGTACATCCCGAAAATATAAGAAGATTTCTTAGGAAAAATAATTACCCTGGTCTTATTGCTAGATAGAAACCTTTTATTAGTGAACCAAATAAAAAAACGAGATTAGAATCTGCTAGAAATTTTTTAGCGAAAGACTTTACTTACTGGAAGAATCTAATGTTTACTGACGAGTCCACATTTAATGTGTACGGGTCAGATGCAAACGAGACCGTGTGGAGACTAACCAAATAAACAGCTAAAACCACAACATTTAACGCCAACTGTCAAACATGGGAGAGGCTCCATTATGGTATGGTGTTGTATGGCGGCCTCGGGGGTCGAGAATCTTCATTTTTTTAAAGATACCACGAACTAGTGGATGTATTTAGATATCCTAAAAACAATATGACCATAAAGTATCGAACAATTAAATATTTTGGACACCTTTGCCTTTTACCAAGATAATGACCTGAAGCATAAAGAAAAGGAAGTAGAAGAATGGTTGTGAATGGTTTATAATTGTCCACTTCCTGCATCTTTCACCCCAATCTCCTGACATCAAGGTCATAGAACATTTGTGGCAAGATCTGAAGCTTAAAATGAAAAAACAGAATTTCTAATGAACATAATTTAAAATAAGCACTGAAAGAGGAGTGGAACAAGATTACACCTGAATATAGAAAATAATTAGTTCAATCAATGCCCCGTCGACTACGGGCCATAGAATCTAGTAAGGGATGACCAACGAAATATTAACCCTTTTTTATGTTTGTGTTATAGAGATAAAAATAATGATAATTGTGTTAGTGGACGATTTTTGCTGTGAGGTTGATTTTGTATGCAAAACAGAATGATATGTATTTTTTTACTTCTAACGTGTATCTATTTTACAAAATTTCATGAAACATACGATTTTTTTTAATTGATTTCTTAGATGCCTAACCATCTACAACTAAAAGGTGGTCCAACCAAAACGCACGATGTTAATTGTAAATAAAACAAAAAGTTTTCAGGGAATTATCTTAATATTTTTTATTATGATAGAAGGACCTACGACAATTATGTGTAAAACAAAATATCGGCCAGATGCTCGCCACGTCTTCGGCGGCATACCTCTATCCGATGGTCCATATTTTCAATGGCTCTGAGACATAATTGAGATTCAATGTCGTTAATGTGCCGAATTATCTCATCCTTTAGCTCTTGAATTGTTCTTGGCTTATTGATGTACACTTTTTCTTTTAAATATCCCCAAAGAAAGAAGTCCGACGGTGTCAAATCACATGATCGTGGCGGCCAATTAACATCGCCACGACGTGAGATAACACGGCCATTGAATTTATCGCGCAAAAGTGCCATTGTTTCGTTGGCTGTGTGGCAAGTGGCACCATCCTGTTGGAACCACATATCGTCCAGGTCCATATCCTCAATTTCTGGCCACAAGAAGTTCGTTATCATCTCGCGATAGCGAACACCATTCACGGTAACTGCTTGGCCGACCTCATTTTCGAAGAAGTACGGCCCGATGACGCCGCCAGCCCATAAACCGCACCAAACAGTCACTCTTTGTGGATGCATCGGCTTTTCAACAATCACTCGTGGATTCTCATTTGCCCAAATGCGGCAATTCTGCTTGTTAAAGAATCCACTGAGGTGAAAGTGTGCCTCGTCGCTGAAGATGATTTTCTTTGTAAAGTCACCATTCACTTCTGTCTGTTCAACAAACCATTCGGCGTATTGACGACGCTTGAAATGGTCAGTAGGCTTCAGCTCTTGAGTCAATTGAACCTTGTAAGCGTGTCAATTCAAATTGTTATTCAAAATTCGCATCAGTGATGTTCGTGAGATGTTCAATTGTTGGGCACGACGACGAGTCGAGGTTGACGGCTCTTCTGCTACACTATCGCGAACAACAGCAATGTTTTCCGCAGAACGAACTGGGCGAGCATGCACAGGTGTTTTCACATTTCCTACAGACCCGGTTTCACAATTCGGCGCACAATTCTCCCGATTGTGGACACATTTGGTCGATTATGCTGACCAAAAAAGTCACGAAGTGCACGAAATGCATTTTGATTTGAACGCCCATTTTCGTAAAAGGCTTCAACAATCTTAACGCGCTGCTCAATTGTGTACCTCTCCATAGTTGAATTTGTCAAACATTGAAACAAAGAAATGTCAAATTAAGTTGGGCAAAAAACTTGATGTTAAGGTGTAACTCACAATTAACATCGTGCATTATGGTTGGACCACCCTATATATGATGTTATAACTGGGTGGACGATTTTCACTGTGAATGACTGTATATGTGTAAGACACGTTTAAAGTAACTTTTGATTTTAAAATCATAGAGGCATTCACCTGTTAAAGTTTGTGTACATACTGACTTAACACCCTGTATATGAAATAAATTAATTTGAAGTGTTTCTGTTTATTTTTAACAAAAGTCTTAAAAAAGAGAAACAGGGTGGTTTTCTTTTTCTTTTTTAAAGTATCAATGCCTGGCATCAAAAGATTACTTAATCACCTCTGAATTACGAGTAGCCCACCCCCCCCCCCCCCAAATTTTAAATTGGAATTTTAAATTGGGCGGCACCTCGTGTGAAACGAATTTTGGTTGTCGATTCAATAAGATGATTTCTTGTTTTGGATTGGTACGTTAATTGGGAATACTATGGTCACTAAAACTCTAAATCAGTCATATAAATTGAAATATATAGATAATTGTGGATCATATCTAGTTAAATGAATTTCTTTGGAAAGCCACTTTTTGAGAACAAACGACTTTATTCGACAGAATTACAATGATGAATTTGAACGTAGACTGACTGACTGTAGTCTCGTTCTTACAATAGTTTTGTTAGTATAAAATGCTGACTTGCTGAAATCCTGAAATGCTGAAATACTGAATGCTGATTGTCATTGAATGTGTCACGTGGATAAAATATATCCTTTGTGCAACAACACCGAAGACGGGTTTTCTTGGTTACTCCTCCATTTTATTTGTGACTGAACTTTTTAATATTTTTACTTTTCCATAATATAAACCAAAACAACGGAACATCGTTAGTGCATTTTATCTAGTTAAGAAGCCACGAAGGAAGACTTGTAGCATACGAGATTATCGAGGCCATCCAGCTCCTTGATAATTTTAACTAAATAAGAATACTCAAGAGAATTAAACTTCACGAGTTAGTGTGGTAGCTTAGAGTTTAAGTAATTTAGTATAATAGGATTAGAAACAAGTTACTCATTAGTCTTAGATTAGATCATAACAATATTTTGATACACAAAAATTGTAGTTTCATATAGTTTTACGTTCTCCTTTGGGACTAGAACTCTAACATATAATAACGACCACAAGACTGCCCAGTCGGATGCTCCCGACAAACGGCTAACATATTCCTCTACGGGATAATACCCATCCCGTCATTCATCCACATTCCGGATGTGAGAGCAAGTGTTTGACATTGATTAGTTCTGCGCCAGGTACTGAACCGAATGCTTACGCATCCTCCAAGTAATATTACAGTCACATCACAGTAAATGTATATCTGGCAGAGCTCCTCTAAACGTGTATTTCCGTCTTTACAAAAAACATTTTGAAATTCGTAATTACAACTTGTCAATAATAGGAAAAAGGTGTGAGATTATCCGTGTATGCGTAGAAGAAAGAGTGAGGCTGCATTCGGAGGGAAAAGGATGCATTTTACGCACGGCCATATCGAACTCTATACGTGTACATACATAGAATACACGTCTGTGTATTCACTCTGCAAAGGTCTCAATGCGACTGAGTAAAGGTACGCAGTAAATAGCCTTACTGCGCACCTTGTGGGCCATCCGATATCGCAGTTTTGAGACTTATTCCTATTCTTTACAAGCTGTTCCTTTGAGCTACAAATGTAAAGTGTATCATATTTGTAAAAGTTTCCTCTATAACACACAACGCAAAAAACTCTGAGTCAGTATCAATTCAGGTTCGCAGTACTTCTGGCCTGGATTTTTTTTTATTTCGTGGCATGTTAATTTCATCATTACGTTACTGTGCAAATAAATATACAAATGCAAACACATGACGTGATCTACAACGCCACGCGAAGTATGAAAACAGTGATGAGATAAAAATAAACGCATAACAGGCCTTTGTGTAATATGCGGTGGTAATGTCGTTGCTATAGAAACGCACATCGACAGCATGTGGTTTGTTAGCCCGTCTCTGTTGCGGCTCCTGGAATATACGCATTCCTAGTAATAAATAACAAGAGAGCAAAATTTTACCATCTGGCGTTTGAGACGATTATATACATATAGTTTTTTTGTTTCAGGTCACGAATGGTGGAAGATTGGAAATAGACATTAGCGATCTGGGGAACTGATTATGGCCCGAATATCACAGGATATAGGTAAAACAACGATAATTTTCTTTCATAACATCCGCCTTGTCGACGTAATATTTCAATATCGCTTTTTTAAATTATTATAAACCAACTTTTATCGTCCGTTATTCAGAATAAAACTAGTGGCATTCTTAGATCTTGCTTTTGCTTCTATTAATTTACCTGCAAGTCTGAGAGAGTTAAATCTACTATTGGTTTGAAAAGTATTGGCACCTATATTTAAACACCCACGAAAAAAAACCTAAATATCCGAATTAGACTATCTCTTAATAATTCTTATAATTTTATAATATATTTAAATAAAAATAATAACAGTCTCAAAACTATTTTATTAAAGAAAAATATTGGTAACAGAAACCGTAAAAGTATAAACTTTTAACTCAAATACGATGAAATATTACTGCGTTATGATGTGTCTGACAATATTGTTAATAAAAAACATTAAAATTCGCGGCTCAGAATAGTTCGGCCGTTTCATCAAAACTCATCGCATCACCTTTATTTTGGCAGGTATTCTATCTACCAGTTTAGCGCACTCTTCAGGAAGCGTACTGTCATAAATTTATGGCAATTTGGTGTGTAGATCGTTAACTGAACGGGTTGGATGTTTGCGCAACTGTTTTTTCATTTTATGCCACAATGTTTCTATTGGCGCGGCGATAGATTTGGATTGCTAGAGAGCCATTCCATAACAGGGACATTATGTTCTATAAATCAAGCCTTGACAGTTTTTGCTGTGTGCCACGTAGCACCATCCTGCTGGAAAACGTACTGCGTATCAATGCCTTCACATATTGGTATTGACGGAAATAAACTGTCTGTCAAAATTTCTTTATATTTTTCTGCTGTCCCAGTACTATCTTTGAAATGCAATTTTTCTACGCCCATACCACTCATACACTCACAGATCATAAGAGACGCAGGGGACTTCACTGTCCTAACCAAACAGTCAGGATGATAAGTTTCCTGTGGGGTTCTTAGCACACGTTTTCTGGTATCACCCAAACAGATTTCAAATTTGGATTCGTCACTCCACGTCTTGGTGCCATTGTTGTAAAGTCCAGTGCCTATGTTCTCTGGGCAATCGTAACCGATTCATTTTCTGTCGTTTAGTTAATAACAGCTTTTCTTTCGCCTCGAGGAGAAACCGGTAAGTTCAAAAGTAAAATGTAAAAATCAAACTTTACCTTGTAGAATTTGTATTCTATTTTATTTATCGAGTATTTAGTTATGGATACAGAAATATTTCTTCCAATTGCTTGTCTTCATAGTACCATAATTTCTGTTGCACTGGATCCTCGGTTTGTTGTTACAATCCTCTTCAGAGCATGTTGATTTAAGCGTGAAATTGTGAGATGTGTGAGAGCGTGAGATGGTCGACCAGTTTTCTTCCTTTGGGCTGTGCATCCAGTTTTTCTATACAAGTTGATACTGCTGTGCACTATAGATTTAGGCAGCGAATACTTAGAAGATATTTTGTGAGCCGAAATTCCTTGCTCATGAGCACTAACAATTAATTTTCACATATCGTCACTAATGCCGCGCCACGTGCATTTTTTTTTTATAGAAAATCTTAACGCGTCCAAAACACATAATATATATTTCATTTTGACAACAATTGACATTCTATTCTGTTTTAAAACAGTACAAAGATTTAGCCTACTATGCATTTTAGCAACTGGCCGAAATATTCTGAACCGCGAATCTTAATGGTTTTTTTTTTTTATTAACAAACTTGTCAGACACACATTATAACGGAGTAATATTTCGTCGTATTTTTGTTAAAAGTTTATACTTTATTTCTGTTCCCAATATTTTTCTTTAATAAAATAGTTTCGAGAGTGTTATTACTTTTATTTAAATATATTGTAAAATTATGCCTGGCCGAACTATTATGAGCCTGGGGCTCGTATTTATTTGAAAATATATTCCTATACATAAATTTGTATTAACGTCGCTCATTATAATAATAATAAATATAGGACAGAAATGAGGATAGAAATATATATAATTATGCCATTTAAAAATATGACAATAACAGTTGAATGTTTAAATTCTAAACATCACCGTAATGTAGCATTCATCAATATTAATTCTTGTTTTCTATTAATGATTTGAGAAAATAATAGAGATGGCTATGATTTATTGTGGTTGACACCATCACTATAGTTATTGGCAGTGCAAGTACGTAATGATTGGCACTTGAGCATAACATCTGGAAATGAACGTACCGTCACTCACTTTCTCACTTCAAGGCAAATTTTATGTTTTGCCTTATTGTACTATTGAAATAAATATCTATCTAGGTTCTTTTATAAAATACTTTATTTATTAATGATATTGTGATGAAAAATAGAACATAGAGTGTTTTAATATTTACAACATCGTGACATCTTTGCAAGTATTTTTTCTCTATTTTCGCATTTAATGTAGAAGGTTCTGGGATCTGTTCTGTCTTAAGTTAGTGCTAGTGTGTATTTCGATTACAAAAGTTTGGCTCTGCTGACTTTTACATAGGTCGCTGCACTGCGAGACACTACATATTTTTGGCTGCGATTGTGCTGATTTTCTTCACGTTACAGCTGTGTTTGCAGCGTGGCAACTCTGCAAGCGCATAACTCAGTGTCTACCGTATCACGATATGGTAATTTTGTTTATTCATGCGTCTTTTTCGATCGTGTTGTTCTTCAATGTCGTATTAAATATGCCAAAAATAAAACGAGGAATTTGGAGGTGGGAAAAAGATATAAAACGACATTTGAAAGCGGTGAAAGCAACGATTAACGCGAAAAAGCTTCAAATTTAACCTCGAAAAAGTTCAACTTGGAACTCGGATCGGTTTAGATGAATTGCAGCAGAATTTGAAGTGTCATTCATGTAAAACGTTATTGTCATTAAAAAACACCGAGAGTGAAGTAAGAAGTGGTTTACAATCCATTTTTGCAGCGTGATGTAATTCCTTGTCACGTAACACTCCCTGTAACGTTGCTGTTGCCACGGTGCGAGAGTACGCGATGTAATGATGTAAATTGAAAAAATTCCTAACTTTTTATTACGATTACGCGAAAAGTATATAGTCGATCCCAAATGGGATGAACCCAGAATGATTATTTTGGGTTCACATATGTTTTGGCTTGTTCATAAACAAAGTATTAGTATTATATGAAAATCTAAAAAGTTTCTAAGATATAATGGAATTGAAAATGTCACTTTATTGCGAGGTCCCTAGACTTCTCATGTCAACAAGGTCAACTTTAGGTTTAATTATTAAGAAACGGTGTAGATTCACGTTTTCAAACATCACACAAGTATTTAATAACTTCATTTAATAAATATAATTTCACCGAATTCTTAAGAAAACGGGAAACTACTAGTACTACCTAAACCTATATCGTTGTAGCTGGTTTTTGCATTCGATGAAGTTCTTGCCACGGATTTAGCCTGATACGAATATGGTCTTTAATGCAAGATTACACCGTGGAAGATAGTGATCACTATTCACTGTAGTTTTTGATATCGTTGATGAAATAGTATTGGCATTTTCATCTTCACTTTCCTGTGCATTAGTTATATCGTTTTACCTCTTCTGCTAAGTGTTTTATTCCCTAGTGTATTTTTCTTCTCTGTTCTCTTTTGCATCATTCTCTAGTCTTTTTTTAAATTTTGTTTATTCTGTACAGTTACTTTCTAAGCGTCTGATGTAATAACATAAGTCAGTTTTTCTGCCATTCTTATGTTTTTCCTTTTTGTTGCTTTCAGATAGAAAATAATATGATTAATTGGAGATAGTGATCTATTGTCTAACGCTATCTCCGACTCGCTCCGACTTCATCTAACCAACTCCAGTTGCGCTACGTAATTTTGGTTTATTAACGTTAATATGTAGAGTTGCAAGGTGTATACTAGCAGCTTTCATTAATTTTTATTTTATTCAATAAACCAAACTTGAGATGCTGATACATGATCCAATGTAACTACATTAAATTCTGTTCTTTTTGCTATCTATCTACCAAACTAATTCATACGTTATGTCTTCGCTTCACATTTCTATATTATGATTTATAGGTTAATAGTAACATTTACTTGGACGAGTTCTTCCTGTCCTACCTTTGTGTTGTACATGAGCTTGTAGTGCTATTTTTCTACATTCTAATTTATTTTCATATTCATATCGTTTTTGGCTCTTAAGTCGGGGGATAAATCTTCACTGATACATAATTATAAAAGGAGTGAGGGTTCCGTTCGCCTCAACCGCAAAAATCTCAAATTATTCAGGTAGATGCTTTTGCTACTGCTTCTTGATCTACCTCGTACACGTTTTTTCCCCTCGAATAATAAGTACTTTATTTCTTGCATAACAGATATTTTTTTATCACCGTTAAAAACCTTAGTACTATGAAAAAGAACATGACCATACCCAAAATCGTCGATTTATTTCTGTATACTTAAGAACCATTTTTTTATGTCCGGCTCGCTTATATAGGGTGTCTCACTTGGAATTATAAGATTTGAATTGCGCGCCATTTGTGTCATCTGCAAACCATGCGATGTCAGCATGTCCCAATTAAGTCCCAATTAGGTTCAACAACGAATAGTTTCTGTAGCACTGTTTTATAAAAGTGAGCGATCATTTACAGTTGCATTAAGAAAAAATCGCATTAAATTAGGACAAAATGAAGCACCTACCGAGTTATCAATTCGTAACTTAATCAAGGAATTTGAAGATACGGGTTCTGTTAATGATAAAGCAACACCAATACGTCCTCGTCGTGGTCTGCCAGATTAAAAAATTGCTGCAGTGAGAGAAATCGTACGGGAGTATCCAAACACATCAATTCGATATCGTACGCAATAATTGAATCTGTCAAAAGCCACCACGCATCGGATTTTACAGATCCGCATCTGTCAGCATACGACATTCAGTTGACGCAACAATTACGGACCATTTACAATGTCGTACATTTGTTAATTGGGTGTTAGAAAAGAAGGAAGGTGATGCCGATTTTTGCAACAAAATTGTGTTCAGCGATGAAGTATTCCATCTTGACGGATACGTCAGCAAATAAAATTGCCGAATTTGGGGCTGAAAATCCACATACTATTGACGAAAAAGAGATGGATCCACAAAGATACACGGTTTGGTGCGCATTTTGGAGTAGTGGAGTAATTGGACCATACTTCTTTCAAAATGAAGCTGGTAATGCCCATCACAGTAAATGGGGAACGCTATCGTTACCTGTTCAATTTTTGTTTTCTACCAAATTTATGATTTGAATTTGAACAACATATAGTTTCAGTAAGATGTTGCAATGTGTTATACAGCACGTGCAACCATAACTGTTGCATACCAAATTTCCTGATCATGTTGTCTCGCGGAATGCTGACATCAATTGGCTTGCGAGATCATGCGATTTAACGCCAGTGGACTTTTTTCTTTGGGTTTATGTCGAGGGAATATTGTACGCCACCCAATTATTAGAAGCAGTTTTTTTATTACTTTTCCTGCACAATAACGAAAATAAATATTGACATTGAATAATAACAGCATCGAATTACCATAAAAAACATTTAATGTTGAAATTAATGCAAATGCCTAGTATTAAAGGAACATTGCGATACAAAACTAATAAATAGACGAAAATTTATATGTGGCCATAACAACGGCCGGGCAGTCCCATTACCCCCCTTTTCTGTTTCAGAGGATCCAGAACTAATGCCCGCAGTGCATATATATTGTAAAAACTATAACATACACTGTAGATATACCATGAAATAGTTCACATAATAATACTTAGATTCGTAGGAATAGCATTGTACAAAATATGAATATAAATTTTTAAATTGAATTGTACGCCACCCGGCCAGCAATAATCAATGACTTGAAGCAAACATTTAACGTGTTATTTGGGAAATAGAGCCAGATTTATGTGGCCATGTTCTGGGGAAATTTGCCAAATGAATGACATCATGGCGGATGAGTCGAGGCGGCCGGCCGTTTGAACGATATTTTCCATTTGTAGCTATATTGTCTCCATTTTACAATATAAATAAAGGGCATAATTTTATCTCGGTAATTTTTCTTTCACAAAATTGTGTTTTCCAATTAAGCGATATAAAAAATATACTGTATCGGGTAGGTATATAAATAGCGTTACGCCCATGGATCTCTGTATATGCTGTAAGGATGCCAAACTTTTCAATACCGAAATTACAGAAATGATTTAAGCCAACAGCTATATCTCAATACTGCCTTGTTCCATAATGCTTTCATTTTAAAAATGAGTCCCATATATTTTTTAGCAACAAGTGGGTTCGCATTTTATCACAAGAAAAGTATTATAGTAGTACATTATATATGTATATTAAAATAAAATATAAAAAACATTACCAAACTTGTATTATAATAAAACTATTACTTTTTTTGAAACACATGGCTCATGTGATATAAGAATATAATATAAATTGTTTTAATATAGTGTTCTGTATTAATGTTACAATAACAAAATAAACATTTTAAAAGTAATAACGCAAAAGTATTCATACAGTATTAAACAATGAACAAATAAATGATAAGACAAGCTTAATATTTTGTGGTATAGCGTTTTGCTTCAATGATCCCCTTAAACACGTGGGAATTGGTTAACTAATTTTATGTTCACATCACAATCAATTTTAGGCAATTCTATTAAAATTCGTTCCAGAGCCTTTTTCGCGTTTTCTAATGCATGTTTCTAATTCGTGCCATAGATTTTCTATGGGGTTGGTATCAGGCAACTGAATTGGTGACTTGAGAAATTTTGGAACGAGTTAAAAATTAATTGTTAATTTTTAACAACTTCGGAGGAATGTTTTGGGCCATTATCTTGATAGAACGAATAATTCAGCGCCATGTTAAGGTCTGCAGCACTTTGCTTTAGGTTTTCATTTAACACGTCAATATATTCCATTTTATCTATTATTCCTATGAATATTTCTATTCAAGATAGTATTTACAGTACTTACCAAAAACCATAATCAGGAATGACATTCAATAGACTCCCGTATCTTTTATGCGTCAAAATAAAAGAAGTTACGGCTTCCACCATAATTTTTTATTATAACTTCATTGCACATATTGATGATATACAATTAAACATAAACATCTATAACTAACTCCATACATTGTGTTAATAAACAAAACATAGCTTTACCTGTTCACTGTTCACTGTTCATCGGAATGTTCACTATCCAAATCACTTTCATCATCGTTCACATTAATAATTATTTCATGTGTATTGTTTGATATGTGCTCCCTAGTGTACCATTCTCCAATTACCTTTTCAATGTATTGTGCAACGCCTAACCATACTTCTGAAATACATTTTTTATAAAGCTTTTTCCCACATATTCCCACTTCACTGTCCTCACCAATATGTTCGTTATTAAAAAATTTGTTCTGCATTTCTCCATACCTCAATCGCATTAAAATGACAATGGTATGGGGGCAATCTTAATACCTCATGCCCATTTTTTTTTTGTAAAATTTCATCAACTGTATCTGGTTGGTTTCTGATTTAGCAATATTCAAAAGTTGTGTTTTAAACATATCTTTGTTAATTTCTATATTCGTCTTTTCGATTAATGATCTTCTGTTATCGTCTTGTTTATATTTAAAGCCTACTTATACTAATACTTGAGTTTACTTATACTAATACTTGAATCAAATATACATTTGAGTGCAAGTTCCTCCATCAAACTTCTAAATGTGACGTTTTCTTCTAAAACAGTTAGTATGAGGATATGCTATTATACAATGGTTTATTACTTACTTTCAGCGTACATGTTGAATATAACCTCCATTTTGGGGCCTTCAGGTAAATCGTCTATTTTTACCTTTAATCGAGGCTTGTATTTTGCTTTGTTTAAAATTTCGGGTCTTTGAGAAGATTTTTTGATGCTGCAAACTGTACGCAAATTAATGTCCAAAGCATCTGTAACATGTTGTAAAAATGATGAACTGCATTAACAGAAATTAAAGGGCCCAAGTTCTGTTTTTCAGTCATGAAATATGTAGTCAAGTATTTCAACATTTCCCGCATTTTGAGGTTAGTTCTAATAAGAATTTATTTTATTTTCACTTTTATTTGTAAATCTTTAAAAAAAGAACAGTAAAAGGATACGATTACACCTAGATTTTATCTAATATCATAAATAAACTCAGAGAGAATGAAATAAATAAAAATCCAACAACGCCATTGAATTAAAATGACAACGCTACGACCACGATACGATGACTATTCATATCGACGTCTCCTTAATTCGGCTTATATTTATCTGTCGGATGTCTTCGTGGTTAGAAGACATACGTAACATCATAGCTTGCTATTCTAATGCCTCCCAGCAACCGTCCCTAGGTCCTATCTAATATCATACACACGCAAACTTTCATAATACAAACCATAAATATTAGATGCATGTTGGTCCTTTATTTTCGTGGTGTCGCGGATGTATAAATACTTTTACTTAATATTTTATTGTAATGGGTGTAAACATGTTGATGGAAATTTGTAACTAGTGACATTTAAAAAATATTTTAATACAAATAAATTGTAATTGGAATAAAATCTTGTTATTATGAGGATTTTAATAAGCGTATGAATACTTTTGATGCCCACTGTAACTCGTACCTTAAACGATTAATAATTAATATTTGCTACAATGTAAAGTTAGTACTCATTTGTTTGAAATGCTATAGTGCCCGCAATCTTATCAGATGACTTCTCCATTAATAGAGAATATGTAAGAATTTATAAATAAAGAGTATCCATTGCATGTTTTTTTTATTTACCTCTATAACCTTTACAGGTCTATCATCCAGTATAGCTGCATCAGCTGAACTAGATCTCCAGTTGCTTTAGCTAGAGGAAAGGAATAAAGGAACATCAGTATGTCCCTAGATGTATACATATTGTTTTTGTCATTTAAAAATTTGGCTGTTATGTGTTTTGAAATACCACTTATCTACTAGTCTATATTGCATTTCTGAAACGCGCTTATGGCTCTATACTGTAATATAGGTATAGAAGTTTGGGAAATGTAGTTTGACCTAGTAAAAGTGCAAATACAATTATCATTTATAAAAAGTTTTGAAGAAAAACTTTTGCCTGCGTAATTTTGTTGCGCATTGTGCATATTCAAAAAGCTTTGCACGCAACAGTAAATTACTGATGCGTGCAAAGCTTAATTATTTTAGTTTAATTACTGTCAGTAATTAAACACGATCTTTGGCCCGCCTTGAATCCTAGAGCTCTTATTTCTGGTTTAAAAAGAAACGTTCGATTCGGCATCTTCCAAAAGTTGTTGTTTTTGGGAGAATATCCTCTTGTCTTAATAATTTTTTGAAGAGTAACCGAAAATATATTCGCTACTTCGTGATCAGCAGAAGCCGATTCACCGACTAATTTGTTATGCAGGTTATGTCGTTTTTTGAAATTCTCAAACCACCTGTCATGCATTTCTTTGGCATTACTCTAAGCAAAGCTAAACTTCTCAGATATCTTGTTCCGGATTTTGAGACATTCTTTTTATGGAAGCTGCTGAAGTAACTACTACCAACTGAAGAGTTTTTTTGAGACATGTCTTGCGTCCATATTTTAAAGCTTATTTGGTCTCCTCAAACTTCTTTTTCCGAATTTGAGACATTTTATTTTAGGAAGCTGCTGAGATAACTACCACACTGCTTTGTAGACTCTTCACCTTTAATCGAACGAACGGTGGGCAGAAGCAAAGCTTTTCTCTGCGCGTAGCTTTTAATGTTTTCAATCAAAGGTCAAGACATCTTTTTTGTGTTTTAGAAGGGGAGGTATGCGACACTCTTTCCACCTAAGGATAAAACAAACTGACAAAAGGGAATGGAAAATATAGAAGGAACGGTGGCTAAGGTTTGTGATAATTTTTTCATCCGTGAATAAAATGGTGAATTAGTGAATGTTAAAGGATTACTGTACAATTCTTCATCGAATTAATTTGTTTGAGATGGGTCCATCTTTTTCTACAGAGGTTTGATAGTAAAAGGGTCTTGACGAAGGGTCTTATCATCCAGTGTAGCTGCAGCAGCTGGACTAGATATCCAGTTGCTTTAGCTAGAGGAAAGGAATAAATTAACATACATATAAATTAATATACATATATATTGTTTTTTTAGTCATTCAAAATTCGGCTACTATGTGTTTTGAAATAAATACTACTTATCTAGTAGTCTATATTGCATTTCTGAAACGCGCTTATGGCTCTATACTGTAATATATAGTATAGAAGTTTGGGAAATGTGATTTGACCTAGTAAAAGTGTAAATATAATTAACTTTTATAAGATTTGAAGAAAAACTTTTGACTGCGTATTTTTTTTTTTGCATTGTGCACGTGCGCAAAAAGCATTTGCACACGACAGTAAATAAACACGATCTTAGGCCCGCTTTGAATCCTGGAACTCATATTCCTGGTTTAAAAAGACACGTTCTATTCAGCAACTTTTTCCAAAAGACCCCTTTTTCGCCTACATAGAACACCTATTGGGGAGAATATCCACTTGTCTCAATAATTTCTTGAAGAGTAACCGAAAATATATTCTCTGCTTCGTGATCAGCAGAAGCGGATTCCCCGACTAATTTGTTTCAACTCAGATTATGTCGTTTTTTTTTAAATTCTCTAGCCACTCCTTGCTCGCTTGGAAATCGAATTCGGAATGAGAATTTTTGATTAATCCTGCCATACACTTTCTTTGCTTTCGCTCTAATTAAAACTGAACTTAAAGACACTCTTTTGAGACGTGTCTTCCATCCATATTCATATCGCTGTTCGGTCTCTTCAAAAGCTGCTGAAGTAACTACCACGCTGTACCTGATTACTCTTTGGACTTTTTTGAGACATGTCATAGATCCATAGTTTTAAAGCTTTTTCTGTCTCCTCAAGTTCTTGTTCCGATTTTGTAACACTTTTTTTGATGAAGCTCTGATGCAACTACAACGCTGTGTCTGATGGACTCTTTTCTGAGACATGTCTTTCATCTCTATTTTTAAAGCTTATTCGGCTTCTTCATTGTAATATAGGTATAGAAGTTTGGGAAATGCGATTTGACCTAGTAAAAGTGCAAATAAAATTATCTTTTCCTAATTTTCCTAATAACCATTTCCTAACAGTCTATTGAAAAAGACTACTCAACTGCATGTATACCAGCATATGTTAGTAATTGAATGCCTACCCGGAAGAACGTTGTAATCGACAAAATGGAAAATTTACAGGAGACACATAATAAACTTTTTTAGTCGATATGTTGAAGAAATTCATGCATTTATGGAATAATCAAAAATTGTACATCTATTTACAGCTTTAGATAAAGAAAAAGTTACACAAAAATTAAAACGGAATACAGTATTGTTGATTTTAGGATATAAAATTGTGGAAGAACGTTGTAACTACTGCAGTTACAACGTTTTTATTGAGATTAAATGTCACAGCCTAGATGTTTTTTTAAATGATTTGTTTTAGAACTATAAAGGATTACTCTAAACACTAAACAGATAAAATATAATACATAAGTACTTGCAAACATGTATTTAATTAAATCTGAGTCAACATAAGAAAATGCCCTTTCAGCCCTGAATTGAGATATTTTGCTCTTTTATTATTTTTTTATTAAAAATTATCACAAAACAGACGTAATATGGGCTTACACTAGATAAATTAAAAAAAAACAGAAAGCAAGTATTTTTTCTGAATAGGTTTCATGGTGCAACCGGTATGACATAAGGGGTGTGATATTGAGCAAAACAATTTTTTTGTCTGAAAGGCAGAGTCCAACATTACAAGTACTACAAGCCCATCTAGATCTATGTGGCTCTGATGTTGTGCTGCAGAAAGCACATCGTCTTGAAGAGCCATGAACTGGCATGTGTGATGCAGCCGCGAATCTTTTTTCTTGTGGGACATTTTCTCTAAATGTAAGGATGCGCTTTGTACTCTGTCTTCTCGCTTGGTTGTCAGCTTTAGCTCCAACCAAACCTTCTACAATAGCAATCCTGAAAGTCTTCAAATCCAGGGTACTGCTTTGAGATCTATTCTTGAAGAGAATATGAGCATTGACCACAGTCATATCGATAAAATACTATAGGATTCTATGCCACCACTTATGATTTTTTCTGTCGATTTCATAGCAGCTCTTTAGCATATCGAATTTATCTACATAACCCATATGCTGATTATAATCCTTCACTAGTACTGGACAAGGTATATCATCTTGTCGGCCATCTTTTTGCCTCCTCTTGACACTTTGAATTTCCTCTGGATTATGTTAATTGCTAAGAAATAAGATTCCTCGTTTGTCCATCCATTTTAGAGAAACTAGGCCATCATTTCTCATCCTCCAGTCAAAATCTCCTCTTTTCATGGATTTATCATGCACAAAGATTGTAGGCATACCCTTACGTCCTTTTCTGACCGTACCGCAGGCATATATCTTACTAAGAGACAAATCTTTCAAAAGGCTAACAGAAGAAAAGTAGTTGCCAAAATAAACTTTGTGGTTCTCACCTGCGATTTTCTGGGTAAGATCTCTAACCACTCTGGGGCCTAAGTCTTTTTCAACAATATCTCCAATTTTACCGGTATAAATCTGGAATTCTGATATATACCCGGATTGATTTGCTCTCAGCCACACCTTGTAACCACGTTTTATTGGTTTATTGGGCATATATTGCCGTAGGCCAGATCTCCCCTTGAACCTGACCATAGATTCGTCAATGGAGCAAAATTCGTCAGGTTTGTAAGCCTTTTGGATAGTTTGTGATAAGCAATCTAATAAAGGGCGCACCTTGTACAACTTATCATAGCCTGGCATTGTTTTGTTGGTTGGCTGCAATGTGTTATCGTTTAGGTGAACATTGCCCAAGAGCCATGCAAGCCTGTCTCTTGACATAAGATTGGCAATATATTGATCTCTGATAACTAACTTTGAAGAAAAATAATCCTTATAGCTAGGTAATGACTTGATACCCATTAGGATATTTATGGCTAAAAATACCTTCAATTCTTCAGGTGATGTTGAAGCAAATGTCTTACCCAACTCACAATAACGTTGGGTAGCATACAGGTTTGTTTGAAACACTATTTTGTCAATCAGTGTTTCTGGAAATAGATATAAAAAGATATCTATAGGGCAGACTAAATTTTCAGGAATGTCAGGTCCAGATTCATTCAGAAATGGCAATGGTGTACGTGGAAACACTTTTCCAAGTAGTATAATTTTTTCAATATCTGCCTATATTTGCGACAAAGGCAAATCATCTTCACTTTCCCAATCAAATTGTACAACCTCTTCTCGATCGTTCACATGAACATCATAGTCAGCAGTCACATGTTCGATGTTCACATCTTCAATATTTGTCAATTCTAATTCATGTGTCACTCCCATTTCAAGATCATCTTCATCTAAATCGGATGCAAGTGACTAGGTCACTAGGTATTTCGTCAATCAAAGCTTGGAATTCACTAGAAGTCATCTTTTCAAGTTCATTCAATTTGACACACTTGTGTGACTCACCAGAAGTCGTCTTTTCCGGTTGTGTACATTTCTGTTCTTCATGTGATTCTGTAAACAAACAGTCCTTCTGGTTACACTGCGAAATCGGGATAGTTTTTGTAAATAATTATTATTTTTCTTCAATTAGCTTGTATTATTATAGATGCATAAACTTATGCTGCTCTACTACTCATAAAATAATTATACATACCTTTCATTTTATCAGTCAATTGATATTTACAGCCACTTTTATTATGCAAGGTCTCTACACTGTCAACGGTAACTGCTATGCAATGAATTTGAACTAATATCTAAAATACCACAAACAGAATTGCTTTGGTTGTGCTTGAATCTAATAGATGGAGCCTCTGGACAGTTCAAGGCAAGTTGGTTTTACCGTGAAACCACTAGAACTTTGTAGTTGGCAAATGTTTACATGTGGTTTCAGGATGAAACCATCAGGACTGAAAGGGTTATAGAAAACAAAAACGTATTATTTTTATAATCAGTAAACACTAACGTTACACTCATTAGGCTGTTTCACGAGGCAGGGTTAAATAAAAATTTTTAGCTTCCTGATTATCTATGTATCTCGCCATGTCGTTTAAGTTTGCTTTCTTGTCAGCTTTCAAAGGAAGTATATTTTGGTACAGTAAAGGTAACTCAGAAATGCCAGTAGTAGATAGTTTCTTCTTTGTAATATAAACACTCCATGGCGATAAAGTAGAGTGACTTTCTCGTACATGAACGGACTTAGGATCATCTTGTTTCACGAGCAGCCACATAGCTTCAGTGCTTTTAAAGTTTTTAGGTCGGCTGTTATTTTTTTTCTAAGATGGATATGTCACGAAAATGTTGCTGTTCCATAAGCTTCACAAAAAAAGTTGTGAGGGCCTTGCACCGACTATAAGTTGCACCCATTCAAAAGGATGCAGTATTTTAGCAGTTTTCTTTCTCTTCTCTATAAGGGCAAAGTTCCTATCACATGGAAGGAAACTGTGGCCACTACACAAAAATTTCTGCTCCACTTGTGTAAAATAATTCCATAATACTAAATGTTGCAACAGGGTAAGCATCTTGAAGTTATTATTTTGTCCAACGCACCGATCTGACCATATTATTAACGATCTAGAAAAGCCTTTTTCTAAACGTTTGAAGTTGTCTAAAACATATAATAAAATACAGGATGCAATTTCGGCAGATCCTCGTTTGGCAGTACTTTCATACCAGAGATGCATCGTTGCATCCCCTGTAGCATTGTTATGAACACAGAAATTAGACGTAGAAAATTGGCGTTGATAAAATACATTGCTGTGTCAACATTGGAGAAAATAGTACCTACTGAAGGTCTACGCATAAAACTATTAAATTCGGACCATTCTTTGCCCTTTCTGTGTCATCAGCAAGGGTTTTGTAAGCCTTTTCAGACTTTCGATGGTGTAGTTCGCTTTGTTGTCTGATTTTGGTTGCTTCTTCTTCAGTGTCTGCTGTCACTAACTGACAATAAAATAAGTCACATTTTGCGCACGTATCTGACCGAGGTACTCCAAAACGTAGATTAAACTCTGACTTAAAAGTTTCTCGATAAGTATGGAATTTTACCCTTATAGTTGGATGAGCTTCCTGAAACAGTTTAAACATTTCTTGGACATTCAGATCTGATGACAAGCATAATTTGCTATTATTGGAACGACTATAGTGACTTTCTTGTACCGGAAACGATTTTATATTATCCTTTATAAGGGCTAATATATTATCTTGAATTCTATGCGGCCGGTTCAGATGCTTACCACGCCTGTCATCCGTGCTTTCATTGTTTTTCAGCTTTTCTTGAATCACCTGAGTTCTTCGGGGTGTTACTCTAAAGACAGAACACAACATTTTCTGACAAATAAGTATCCTTTCATTGCTACTGCATGTAATAAAATACTTAAAAGTGCAGTGTCTACGGCTTATATCCTCAGGTGCTGTGTGTCTCTTTATGTCGCATAATTCAATACAAGACTGAGCCAAAAAAGCATTTTGTTCAGAATGAGTCAACGTATAAAATTTGGTAAATAAATTCCATTTTTCATCAAAAGAAATCTGCGAACAGCCAGCTCTGTTGCAACGACAAATTCTTTCCTACAATAGATGCAAGAGTGTAAACAACAAATAGGTACTTACAACGTTATTCCACTTACAGGTTCAGGCTCTGCTTTGACGGGTATGTTTTGTTCTTTTCGGTTTATGTAAGCATTTCGCGATTGTCTCAATATCTTTCTTTGATTGTCTTTCCATTGCACTAAGTTAACTTTACGTTTTTTGCCTTTATTTAGCCAATTTGTACCACGTGCAGTCACAACAACACGCTCGAGCTCCGCCATGATACAACAGTTACAACCTTCTTCCACTGAGAGTCAAAAATTACCTCGTCACCCCCTCCACATTTAAAATATATTATCTCGGTTTAAATGCGTGACTACATTTCTATAAGCATTTACAACGTTATTCCGCCGAGAACACCAATTCTCAAAATTTGTCAGTTACAACGTTCTTCCGGGCAAGTATTCAATTATTATACAGTGCTATTCAAAAGTCCCCTCCCCCCTCTTATCTTTTTAACGATTATACATAAACTAGTGAAATTTGGTAACTGAATATTAAGGGTTGTAAACTTCCCTACTAGTGATGATAGACGACGTATGCGTCAAAGATGACGTCACAAGGTCATTGTGACCGATAATTTTAAATGGAACCCTATGGTAAGCGACACCTCTTTTAAAAGGTATCGAAAAAACGTATTCAATGATACTAATATTGTTTGTATTTATGGTAGTTTTTATGGATTAAATCAGTAATCAGTAAACTTGGATAATAATTTTAATTACAGATTCAAGAATCAGTACCTACTTATAGTAATTGTTCGAAGTGAGCTCCATCTACTTCCTGACAGTAAAACATCTTATTGCGAAACTCTTCTCGTACTTTTTCAAATGTGTCTGCGGAAATAGCCCTACATTCTGTAACAATACGTTGTTTTAAAACATCAATATTGTCAGGCTGAGTGGCGTAAACCTTCGATTTAAGATACCCCCACAGAAAAAAATCTAAAGATGTGAGGTCCGGTGATCGAGGCGGCCATTCCATTGAACCTCGTCGTCCAATCCATCTACCATCTATTCTTCATCCAAATACCGTCTTACTGCACCGTAATAGTGTGGAGGAGCACCATCCTGTTGGAATGTTATTTCCAAAATGTCGAATTCATCTTGATTATCTTCCAAAATTTCAAGGATTAACGGTTCTATTGCATTTGGCAACATCTGCAGATACACCTCACCGGTTAAGTTGGTATTTAAAAAAACAGGCGCAACGATGTGGTTTCCCAGTATACCTGCCCAAACATTGACCTTCTCGGGATACTGAGTATGTGTTTCACGAAACATGTGAGGATTTGCGTCACTCCAATATCTCACGTTTTGCGTATTTACATTTCCATTTAGATAGAAAGTACTTTCGTCACTAAAACAAATTGTTTTGACATAGTCTGGCTGTTGGTTAATTTTAGTCTCCATATTTTCACAAAATTGCAGTCTTCGGTCTGGATCGTCGTCTGAGAGTTGATAAACCATTTTTAATTTGTATGGGTGAAATTTGTTTTTTTTCAACACCCTGCGCACTGTACTTTGACTGACTTCACAGGTTGATGCAATTTGATGAGTTATTGAAGAAGTAGGATTTACTATTACTTCTGCCAGTATATCAATTTTTTTCTCATCAGAAATTTGTGGTCTGCCAGATCGTTTTGCATCATTAATACTACCCGTTGTTTTAAACTTAAGAAGAAGCTCTCTCAAATAAGTCCTCGAAACTGGGCGATCGGGGTACCTTTCATTAAAAATGCGTTCTGCTGCATGAATATTTTCTCCAGTTTCACCAAGTATTAGGATCGCTGCTACTTTATCACCTAAAACACGTACCATTTCTCTTCTTGAAACACTTAAACGTTCAGCTCACAACAGTTTAACAAATTATTGAATGTACAAATATTTTAAAATTACCACAAGGTACTAAAACAGTTAAACGTTCGATCAACAATACACAAATTATTAAATGTATAAAAACTTTGACAGCTAAAAAAACATCAAATTGGGGAGACTTGCAAAAATGTCAGATTATTTACTATCCAACTATCCAGTGGCGGAGCTTGAATTTTAAATTTTATTATTAACTGATTTAATTCATCACAGCTTTGCAGTTTTTGAAAGCCAGTTGTCAAAACTGCCGTAAACAGACATAATATTAGTATCATTAAATAGGTTTTTTCGATACCTTTTAAAAGAGGTGTCGCTTGCCATAGGGTTCCATTTAAAATTATTGGTCACAATGACCTTGTGACGTCATCTTTGACGCATACGTCATCTATCATCACTAGTAGGGAAGTTTACAACCCTTAATATTCAGTTACCAAATTTCACTAGTTTATGTATAATCGTTCCAAAGATAAGAGGGGGGAGGGGACTTTTGAATAGCAATGTATGTGGGTAGATAAACTCACTAGATAGGGGACAACATGTTTAATGTAAGATACATAACTTACTGCTACTATTCTAAAAGAACGAATTATTTTTGTATTATTGATTCACAAGTATATATGGTTTTGGACCTGAGCAACTAAAAGCTGTTTATAAGGTAAATTGGGGGGCTCAATCCAAATCAGCAGCCCGTTTTTTAAAATTTATTCTAGTCTTCGAAATATTCAATAAATTCACTATTTTACTATTTTTGACCATTAACGGCCACTTATTGAATTAAAAAGTATAAATCAGAAATGAAGAGAGGTTGAACTGAGTCTTTTATACTGCTTGGGATATGTTTCACACATTAGGGTCCAACAGTAATCGCTCATCATGCCTTCTACCCAAAATCATCGGTATCGACTTTCGCTATATCTTGGTGTAGCCGCTCTCCTTGTTCGTCGCTCATGTCACCCAAGTTTTGTGGGGAAAAATCAAGATGTGAATGCAGAAAATGTATCTTGAGAGACATTCGAGCTCCAATCTTGTGGTAATTTTGCAACAAATTGTCGATTACTTGTAATCCGGTGATTTGTGGTTACCGAGAAAGTTGTGGACAACACTTTGAAACGATGCCCATGCCGCTATATCATCAGGCGTTAAAGATTTTGTAAACTTTGCGTCTGCCATTAGTTTTCAAATATCAGGTCCGACAAATACTCCTTTGATTTTTGCGTATGACAGTTTTGGAAACAACTTGGTTAAGTACTGAAAAGCCGGTCCTTCGCGATTGAGCGCTTTGACAAAGTTCTTAACCTTTTAACTGCGGCTATCCGTGCGCGCAACTGCGCGCCGTGTGCGGCTATATATTTACGTCAACCGCACCGCGAACTGTCACGGAGGTTAATGACTTGATAATCACGCACTATGGATAAAGTACAATAGTTGCTTGCACAGAAAAAGTTATAATAAGTTGTAGTATGTACAAAAAGTCAAAATTGTAGGTGTGATAAAATAAAAACATTTATTTCTGTAAACAGAACATATCAAAACATTGTTTTTTGAATAATACTTATCAATAAACAATCTAATAGTGTTTTAATGTGTGGTATTTTCCGAAACAAGGCACGATGCATAGGGGTACAGCACATTCTGAACACATGTAGGTAGTCTCCTTTCGTTTTTTGTTCTTGGTGCAAACAACACATTTTCTTTGCCCAATTGCTCTTTTTTCAGTTGATGTGTCATGTGAAGGAAAGTGTCTGGATGTCAATCTCAATGGGTTTTCTACAGCTAGCTGGCCACCACTGCTTCGCAATTTACCTTTATGATGTTCCTCCAAAAGTTCTCGTATTAGGTCCATTTGAAACTTGGCAATTGGTATCTTTTTTTTTTGTTACATTCTGATGCAAGACATGAGAATTTAGTAAGGCTAAGTCGGAATGTGAAAAAAAAAGCTTTTTGTACCATTTTACACATTTACGGACACACTCCACAGAACTCAAGAGCATGTCTGTTTTATCAACAGCCCCCATTGAAGCATTGTAATCTACAATACATTTAGGTTTTGTCATTTCGCGGTGTGTTGTACGATCTATTTTGCCAGTAGAAACGACGTCAATGTCATGAACAGTAGAAATCATAAATACTTCCCTCTTATCACACCATTTTAAAGCTATCATATTGTTTGAACTTCTAAACGTAAACTTCTTTCTCTTGAGATTTTCGGACATATTTGGCATGTTCTTGCGATGTTTACGAACAGTTCCACAGGCTCCTGTTTTACGTTTATATAGCCACTTATATAAAGCCGGGCTACTGTACCAATTATCTATATTATTACACAAATTTGATATTTCGAAACGCCTTTCTACTAATCACACCTAAAATAACTTTTATTCGAGCACAGAGCACAAAACATCCACACAGCTCTAGAACGCCACGGAGAATGTCCCTCCACCATCCCCGCCTATACGCCTATCAGTATTGCCAACTATGTGAGCTGTCTATCGCCTGTCCGCCGTGAATCTGTGGATCGCTCCGTTCACTGAACTACTCCTGTCTGTCTCGCCCATCACAGAATTATTTGCGTAACAATATATAAAATATGACCAACATCTAAATAGGGTTCTAATAATGTTACAACAACGTCACCTGATTTGCCTAAGTTATCTGACTTTTTTAGTTCAGTCTTAGCCCCAACGTATACTATAAAGTCTAATATGTATCCCGTTTTAGAATCATAGAGTACAAATAATTTTATCCCAAAACGATGTACAAATAATTTTATCTCTTAGATGGGATATATTGTTTAAAGAATAAGCGCCCCTTATAAAGCATCAAACTTTCATCAATACATAGCTCACGGTAAGGTTTGAAGGAATCTCTAAAAGTCTGGCGCATATGATCAATTACTCGTCTTAGTTTGCACAAAGTATCATCTCCACGGGGTACTCTGTTGTCCGTAAAATGCAGCATCCGCAACAGAATCAAATAACGATCCCTTGACATTATTTCGGCAAAGGCTGGAGTGGACAACAGACGATCCTTTGTCCAATACTCCTGAATTTTTAGATTTTTTGCTCTCGTCATGAGAAAATTTACAGCAAAAAATGTCATTAATTCATTGGGATTTGTATCCCTCCAGTCCACTAAACGAGACTTTCTAGAGAGTTCAAAATGTTCCGTTGTGTATTCATAAAAACTATTAATGTGTTGTACAATGAAACCTATGATGTCATCATTGAAAAAACATCTAAAAGCATCCAAAGGGGTACTATTTTCATTTAGGTCTCTTACTGTACATCCTGACTGAGAATCATCAAACTTATGAACCTTTGGTTCAGAGCGATTGAGGCTCCATACAATTTCATTGTCTGATACATTACTTTCACTTTCATTGTCTGATACATTACTTTCATTATCTGTGCTTCTGTGGTCAGTGCTATTTACATCTTGTAATTCATTATTCACTTCCTGAACTGTTTTAGAAATATTTGTAATAGTTTCGTTAAGTACCTCCTCTTCAGAATCTGTCTCACTTTCCTGCCGTAAAAACCCCTCTTCACTGTCGCTTCTTGTAAGAATTTCCTCTAATTCACTCTCTGTATAATACTTTCCTGTTTTTGGCTCTGGCAGAGACATCGTAATAAACGAAAAAGTTGTAATATTTGCAGTGATAAAACGTGCGGCTAAAGCGTATCAGTTCTAAACCACAACTGCACTGCAATTTCATTCGGTAACGCATACGGTAGTAGGTAACGCCCTCAACTCTAGTTCTGTACCATTTTAGACTCTCTCCCACCAAGACATATATTTCCGTTTGCCGCAGTTCACCACTAAAATTCAAAACGTATATATACGTTGTTCGCACAGAAGACACGAAATCTCAAAACGGATAAACACGTCTACAGCAGGTAAAGGGTTAATAAGGCCAAGTTTAATGTGAAGAGGTGGCAATAAAACGTCCTGTGGGTTCACAAGTGGTACAGAGGACACGTTTTGTTGTCCTGGCTCATAATGGGTACGACTCGGCCACACCTTTCTCACATAATGATGATCAACTGCACGGCTGTCCCACAGAAACAAAAAACAGAAAAATTTCGTGAATCCAGATTGCATCCCAACCAATAAACCAATAACCTGTACTGAATTTGTAAATCAATTAATATTTCGAAATTAATTACAATTAATTTATTTCTCAACATTTAGATCGCCACACATTTTCCATTGATGCTCATTGTGTTTGATCTTGGCCAAAATTGTACGCATTGTGTCGTAGCATTCCTTAGTTTGTTCTGCGTGGGCAATCAGAATGGATGGTTTTTTTATTTCCGATGTGGAGTAGAGCCGCCTTCAAACTGTACTTAGAACCATCTATGAACAAACGCTATTCATTTCGATCATATGGTATTCATCACATCAAATAAACCTTTGATGTCATTGCAGAAACACATGTCATTTTCTTTTTTGAAGAACGGTAAAATCGCGTGATTTATAAAGGGTGGTCCAACCATAATGCACGATGTTAATTGTGAGTCACACCTTAACGTCAAGTTTTTTGCCCAACTTAATTTGACATTTCTTTGTTTCAGTGTTTGACAAATTCAACCATGGAGAGGTACACAATTGAGCAGCGCGTTAAGATTGTTGAAGCCTTTTACGAAAATGGGCATTCAAATCAAAATGCATTTCGTGCACTTCGTGACTTTTTTGGTCAGCATAATCGACCAAATGTGTCCACAATCGGGAGAATTGTGCGCAAATTTCAGCAAAGCGGGTCTGTAGGAAATGTAAAAATACCTGTGCATGCTCGCCCAGTTCGTTCTGCGGAAAACATTGCTGTTGTTCGCGATAGTGTAGCAGAAGAGCCGCCAAGCAGTTACCGTGAATGGTGTTCGCTATCGCGAGATGATAACGGACTTCTTGTGGCCAGAAATTGAGGATATGGACCTGGACGATATGTGGTTCCAACAGGATGGTGCCACTTGCCACACAGCCAACGAAACAATGGCACTTTTGCGCGAGAAATGCAATGGCCGTGTTATCTCACGTCGTGGCGATGTTAATTGGCCGCCACGATCATGTGATTTGACACCGTTGGACTTCTTTCTTTGGGGATATTTAAAAGAAAAAGTGTACGTCAATAAGCCAAGAACAATTCAAGAGCTAAAGGATGAGATAATTCGGCACATTAACGACATTGAATCTCAATTATGTCTCAGTCATTGAAAATATGGACCATCGGATAGAGGTATGCCACCGAAGCCGTGGCGAGCATTTGGCCGATATTTTGTTTCACACATAATTGTCATAGATCCTTCTATCATAATAAAAAATATTAAGATAATTCTCTGAAAACTTTTTGTTTTATTTACAATTAACATCGTGCGTTTTGGTTGGACCACCTTTTATTTCTGTATATAGTGACTTATGTTTTAGGGTCAAGATGTTTCCATTCCTGCAACTGTGATGCAGGCAACTCTGCTTTTTGTTTCGATAAATTCAAATCGCGAATCAAATCACTCAGTTCACTTTGCGAAATTAAATACTTTTTTTCCATAACGAAATCGCTTTCATTGCTTGCCGGTGATGAAGACGAAGTTATTAGGGCATTTTTTGCACTTATACCCTGAACAAATTGGCAATGGATCACTGTCCGTACGTGGAACTGGCTTCGACACTGATGTTACGTCAGGATATTTATACTGTGCTAGTTTTTTGCATTTATACCGACGACATTCATCGAGTAAAAGTAGCAATTATCTACATGATTTTTCTGTTCTCTCCATAACGTTGGCACAGAAAATGAAAAGTATACATTTTCGCCAAGTAATCACTTGTACAGCTTTGCTCTGCAAGCGTTACAAAACAATTTCGGCACTCATGGCTTGTCAATTTTTACTACAGCAAAACCAAAGTACTGCAAATACGCATCTTTGAGTGCATTTGTCATGATTTTTTCACGTTTTTCGAGCATATAACATCCTCAAACGCAACAAAAACACTTTGAATCGACTTAGCAACGTTGTCTCTGCATTTTCACAGGTTCCGAAACACAAAAACAAGTTCCAGATGATGTTTAGTGCAAGTGTTCATTACGATATCTCGATGAGCAATGTCAAGTATACAGATCAAATATTCCTTATCGTTAATGATAAGTAATTAGAGAATTATTACAATACAGTAATGACAAACAGTATTAATATTCGGAAAAAAATAAAGTATGGTACGCCATGGGCGTACTAACTTATGTTAATCACTATGCAAAATGAATTTTTAAAAATAATTTTATTACTAGCGATTACAAAATGTGAGGAACATAGCCTCCGGCTAACAACTATATTCTGAATAAAAATAGAAATATTTTCAAATTATATACAATATATTCACGTGATAAGTCTTCGGATCAGATGTCCGGGATGTCTTTATCTCTGATAAGGGTGGTGCGTGGTTCATAACTCCTCCATCCTTAGGTCTTGACGTCCTCGTCAAGGGTTGTTTGAAGGCCTCTAAAATCCATAACTGGCACCTGGATAATTGTTTTGGACGTGCAAAATAGGTTTTTTATTCTTCTGTATAAACATAAGAATATTATTATAATTATAATAATGAATTTAATGATAGTAATAGATAGGTGTCCGGTGTGTAGGTCGACATCTTGGAAGTCTATTGCTTGGGATCTGCCCTGAGGTTTCTGAGTTGATCGAGATGCGAATATTCCAGGTTGATGTAATATCGAATAATACGAGGGAGGACCCAAAAAAAAAACAAAACGAGAATTTCGTCATAACTTCTTTATTTCTTAATATTTTTACACCAAATTTTGATCACCTTCAAAGTATTCTCCCTTGATCACAACGCACCTCTGCAAACGATCCTTCCAGTGTTAAAAAACGTTTTTTAAATTCACTTATCGGGATGTTCTTTAGGCCTTCCAGCGATTTTTGTTTTACCTCCTCCACAGTGGCAAAACGCTTTCCTCTCCTTTTGAGTTTGGGGAACAAAAAGAAATCACGGGGCTAGATCCGGTGAGTAGGGGGGGTGGACAATTGGTGTCATGCCGTTTTTGGTCAAAAACAGCTTTACGGAGAGAGCGGTGTGGGCCGGCGCGTGGTCATGGTGGAAGAACCAGTCGCTTGTGCGCTAAAGATCTGCCCTTTTCTTCCGGATACTCTCCCTCAATATTTTCAAAACCTCCAAGTAGAACTTCTGGTTAACAGTTTGACCCGGGGGAACGAACTCCGCGTGTACAACACCTCTGCAATCGAAGAAACAAATGAGCATTGTTTGATGTTTGACTTCACTTGGCGAAATTTTTTGGGACGAGGAGAACCAGGGGTCTTCCACTGGCTTGATTGCTGTTTTGTTTCGGGGTCGTATCCATAACACCACGATTCATCACCAGTAATCACTTTGGAAAAAAATTCAGGGTCCTCTTTGAGCTGATTTTGAAGCTCAAAACATGCCTGAAGTCGACGCTCCCTTTGCTCGCCTGTGAGAAGGCGAGGGACAAATTTGGCTGCAACTCTTCTCATGTGCAAAACTTCGGATAAAATCCTCTGAATTGAACTCCATTATATTCCAGATATCTCACGGACTTGATCAATTGTTCGGCGACGGTCTTCACGGACGAGAGCATTGATTTTGTCGACGTTTTCGTCACTTTTTGACGTTGAGGGGCGTCCTGAACGAGGTTGGTCTTCAATTGACATTTCTCCATTTTTAAAACGTGAAAACCACTCGTAGACTCTGCTTTTACTTTGGGCAACATAAGCAGTCTTAAGCATTACAATAGTTTCCGCGGCCGATCTCCCCAATGTCGACGATTCCACTTTCCCTCAACCCCGCTGGCGGCGGGGCCTGGTAGAACCAGCCCCTTTCTCTCCCCGCGTATCATTGTATTCACTTGGGACGGAATCGACGTCTGCGAATTCCGTACCGACGGTGGCAACTCTCCTGAGCGCATGCTAATATTAGGGGTTGTTACATCCCTTCTAGAGACGTTGATCGAGGCCTCGAAGATCCGAGAGGCGGCTGTACGTGGGCGAGCTGGTGGTGGAACCCGCTCTCCGGTGTCACTACCCTCCTGGGTAGGGTGAACGTGCGGTGTAGAAGTCGTTGCCCGGTCGCGACGGACATCGGGCTGCACGGTGAATCGTCCGCTTCGCAGATCCATATTTGCCGGGCGGCTTTCGAAATGTGCCGGTAGAATCGTCGGCTGGAATTCGCTTCGCGGTGACCTTCGTTGACTGCCTGTAAGGAACGAAATGCGCTATCGCGGATGTCTTGAGCTGTAGTGCGGCTTCCCGCGCTTTCCAACGGTGTTTTCCGAGAATCCGGTCTCCTGACTGTCTACCTCTTAGCCGACGCCCATCAGAAAAGATATCTACTTGAGAAACAACAGACTGTTTCACTGCATGCTCCACAAGCAGAGATCTTAACAGTGCGGCGCGCCTAGACTAAGGATAATTAGCCTCCAGGAATAAATCCTGTATGTAGGTGCTGGGGAGCAAGGTGCAATGCCGATCCCAGTTGCAGGAGTTCTTCCCGGTTTGATTCTGTAAGAAACAAAACACGGGTTAAGCAAGGTTAACGGTGAATAAACTCACCAAGCGTAGTGGCAACGTCGTTAGGCGGATACAAGCGTAACGGAATGTCCTGGCACTTTTAACACTGGTGATGCTTTGAGTAGCGTAGCGGTGCGATGCGATGCGGCGGCTCTAACGGCGGCAGGGCCGGGTCGTATAGAGCGGCGGCGATGCGATCGGTGAAGCGTTGGCGGTGACGTCACTGGTCGGAACGGCGGCACAATGGCGGCGGTTCGGAGCTAACGGACGTAGACGCTGGGCGCTAACAGCAACCACTTATGATTCTCTGTTATTTTGTGATTTTGACCGTGGCTTGGTCACAGTCAGATCGCCAAAAGTTGACGGAGGAATCTAGTCGCTTGCTGAAGGCTGGTGCACGAATGCTAGTGAGGCTTGGAAATTTTCATATTTATAATGGGCAAAAGTGGGCGTTTTAGAGGGGGACCAATCGCAGAAAATAACGGTCGTTCGGGTGAACGTCCTTCTGAAGGCCGTCAACACCTCCCCCCTTTGAAAGACTAGATTACCTCCGAGAATTTTTGGTGTTTGGGGAATTGTCCCAAAGGGATCTTTTGTAGGATTTTTGGGCGGCCTTTATTTAGGAACTATGTGGCCTAGGAGCATAAAGGTTAAGTGGGATCCGCAAGTTCGATTACTCCAACGTGAGAAGAGCTTGCAAGAAACTCACGCCTGTCCCCTGGTCCCGGTTGAGGGGGCACCCGTGTCTTCCTCCTTGACTGCTAGTGCGCCACTCCTGGTCCATGGTAGGCCGCTTATCCTCCTGCGTTGAAACCTGAAACATATAAAATAAACCGCTGGTCCTCCCTGGTGGTCCTGGGCGTTTCTGAAACAAAAGAAAACAAAGACGAGGGTTTATTCACAGTGGTGGTTTTGTTGTAATGCGGCGAGGCAACGCCCCGGCCTTGGGCTGTGTGGCTGTAAAGGCGGTTGCACTCGCCGTTACCTTGTGGTGCGTGGTCTGAACAACTCACACCCCGGCCTCTGGTTGGGCTGTGAAGATGTGGCTAACGGGTCGCGTTGTCTCATTCCTTTTTCTTTCTTCTCGCGAAGGTCCTACAGACTCGGAGTCGTGGGCGCAACGGAGTTCTGCAGGTGTTCCATCCCGTGACATCTGCTACAGGTATTCCGGTGGTCGGGGACGAAGGTCATCGATGTGGACTTTTATCTGAAGCCCATCTCGCTCCACTGTGTACGTGTTGTCACCGTGGCGGGTGATGACTTTGTGTGGTCCCGTCCATTTTGCCTGGAACGGATTCTGGTCGCGGCGAAACTCCCTCACCATCACGCGTTGTCCAGGGTCGAAGGTCACACCGGCCTGTTGCTCTGCTGGAAACATATTGCGGGCGTACACGACCTGACGATCCCGAGCGCGTTGAATTCGTCGTTCCCTTGCTTGTGACGTTTGATCGGGAAGCGGTAGCACTTCGGGCGGTACCGTCCATTCCCCCGGCCCGAGCAAGATTCTTCCCAATAGCAATTCGACGGGCGACTGTCCTGTCGCTGCGCTGGTCCGGTTTCGGAGAGAGAACAGTGTTTCCGGTATCAGCTGATCCTTCGCTGATTGCTTCGTCCGGATAATCTTCTGAAATTCTTGCACTCTTCTTTCCACAGGGTTCGCTTGCTGGTGGTACACCGGCGAGGTGTAATGTTCGATGCGATGAGCGGCGAGGTATCTTTCCCAACGTCGTCCTTTGAACGGTCCTCCGTTATCCGTAATGATGGACGCGGGATGTCCCCATCGCGCCGCTACTTCTTCTAGAAAGTCCAGTACTTCTGTCTGTTGTTCATGAACGGTGGCCTTTGCTTCTATCCATTTGGAGAATAGGTCCACCATGATGATGATAAATTCGTTGCCCTTCTTCGTTTTAGGGTACGGTCCCAGCACATCCAGGCTGACCGTCTTCCAGGGTGCATCCGGTACCCTGGGTCTTAAAGGTGCTTCATCTTGTCTTCGTGTCTTCGTTGCAGCGCATATCATGCATCCATGAACGTGACGTTTTATATCGCCCGCCATACCCGGCCAATCATACATTCGCCGGATCGCGAGAAGAGTCTCGTCCCGGCCTGGATGCGCGGCTAGTGGTGAGTCGTGGTACTCCTCCATCACACGCTCCCTCATATGTAACGGTACGAGTAACGTCCTCCTATTTCCATTTGTCTCCAGGTAATGTTGTCTTCTACGAAGTAATCGCGCGCAACTCGAGCTTCTTCGGCAGTCTTCGGTCCATCTCGGATCACGAGCTGCAGCCGAGTGCGTTCTTCACGACTCGCTGGATCCTGGCGTTGTTCTTCGCGAACCAATTCGAAGAGGGGTTGCGCTGGCAGTTCGGCTGCCTCCTCCGGGTCTTCCTCCCCCCTTGATTCCTCTTCACCGTCGGGTATTTCCGGTGCGTCGACGGTTTCCTCTTCATCCTCTTCTTGAAGCATGTGGACGGCTAAATAGGCACGATCGTCCACTTCGTCGGGTTCTTCCGGGCGAACTTCATCCTGTGGATTCCTCGAAAGGAAATCCGGAAGTTCGTTGGTTTTCCCCGGAATGTGCTTCACGGTGAATTTGAACGTTTGTAGCATGAGAGCCCACCTCATGAGTTTCGATTTTTCAACCTTATAGCGATCCAACCATAAAAGGACGCGGCTATCCGTGAACAAAGTGAAGTGTTGATCCTCCAAGAACTGACGGAACTTTTTCACCCCCCAGACTACCCCGAGTACTTCTAACTCGTTCACATGGAAGCGGGACTCGGTCTTCGTCAGTCTTGCCGATGCGCAGGCGATGAGGCGATGCTTCGTTCCATCTTCAGGGTCGAACTGGAATAACACGGCGCCGAGGCCAATGCAACTCGCGTCAGTCTGCAGGCAAAATTCCACGCCAGGCAGAGGACGGTGCATTTTTTTCTAAAACTTAAGAACTGTATGGTATCTCTCAAAACATCGATCGGCACATAATGGTACATCACACTGTTTACAAGTAAATGTAGTTGCTTTACGCTTCTTATGTTTTGCACAAACAATACATCTCTTGGTCATTTTCTTATTTGTCTCTGGTTTGCAAGGATATGGTGATGGAAAGTGCCGTTCAATCAGCCTAAGAGGAGAATGACCGTGGTCTGGCCGATTGCTGGAAGAACTCCTTGGTTTGATTTTGTAGTGGAGTTCTATTAGATTCTTAACAAGCTCTTTTTGGAAGTCGAGGAGTGGCATATTTTCGCCCGTTTTTACTTTATAAATAATATGAGCATTTAAAACTGCATAGTGCACAAAGTGAAAAAATACTTTTTTATACTACTTGACGGTTTTCCTTATCGATTCCGTTGTGCTTATGAGCATATCTGTTTTATCTATGCCTCCCATGTTTGCATTGTAGCCTGCAATGCAGCTTGGTTTCTCCACTTCTTGATTCCTACTATTTTTTATAACTTCCATTTTGTTGCTGTGCATGGATGTCAACATACTCTTTTATCTGTCCACTTTAGAGCTAGTAACTTTTTAGCCGAAAAAAACTGTCTTTGGCCCTTTTCTTTGGCTTTTTCCAAGCAAGGCATATATTTTCGATTAGCTTTAACTGTCCCACAACTGTTAATTTTTTCGTCAAATAGAATGTCATAAAGAAGTGGACTAGTATACCAATTATCAGTATATAAACGATGACCCTTGTTCCAATATGGCTCTGAGTGTCAATACTATATTCCCAGATTTGCCTACCCTCTCATCAATTTGATTAATTTCCGTACTTGTGTCCGTGTAAATTATAAAGTCTAGAATGTAACCTGTTTCGCAGTCCACCATAACAAAAAATTTTATACCAAATCGATGCCTTTTAGAAGGAATAAATTGCCGAAATGACAATCGCCCCTTGAATAGTAATAAACTTTCATCTATTACTAAGTTTTGAAATAATCAACTAGACACCTTATCTTGAACAGTTTGTCTTCTTTATTGACATTGGAATTGTCTGCAAAGTGAAGAAATCTTAAATAAAAAATGTATCTATCGCGTGGCATTACTTGACCAAATATGGGTGTTTCCATTAATATGTCTTTTGACCAATACTCTTTTATTCGTCGTTTTCTAACTACGGGCATGAGTATAGAAATAGCTAAAAATATATACATTTCATCTACACTCATTGGTTTGTAATTGTTTATAGCCCTCTCAGGATTATTCGTTACAAACTGTTCATAAAACATGTTCGATTGCGTCACTATTTCTTGAACAATATCGTGGTTTATAAAATTCTCAAATATTTCTGCAGGGGAAAAATTTTCTGTTATATTTGTCATTTGACAACCTGAATATGTGTCATCAAAGTCATGTATTGTAGGAGTTAAATCATGTTTTTGCCATTTGAAGTTTAGATTATCGTCATTTGTTCTTGCCCTTTTTCTCGGTGGAACATCTTCATCTAAATCACTTTCATTTTCACTACCTGATAAAGTTTTATTTTCATTTTCCAAACTAAACTCTGAAACATTTTCCCATCCATCATCATCGTCATCCCGTACATTCAACAGGTCGTCCTCACTGTCACTGTTCATTAATTAAATAATTTTTTTTTATTATATTTTTTATATTTTCTTTAAATGTGACTCCTGCACTGCCTCCGGCTTGGTGGTAATGGATCTTCCTCGGCCACCGCCGCCGCCTCTTCTAGTAATATTTGGTCGGGCCCCCTTCCTTTGCGTTTTCTTGGCGGGTCTGATGCTTCATTGACCTGTTGTAAAAGCCTCATGAGGCGCTCTGACTCTTGATTGTAATATAAACCGAAGAAGTTCAAATGGCGCCGCACAAGGGTTTTATAATAGGTGCGTTTTCTTTCATAGCGCTTTCAAATTTTGATATGTTGTAGATGAAACATTTAGAAAGAAGTTCTCCAAGGGAAGATGTGGTGCAAGTGCTACTGATTCTTTTATGAATTTTCCCGCGAAGGTCGACATCGGCCGTCGAACGTCAACAAAATTATCAAAATTCCCGAATCGCTAATTTTTGTCTTACTTAATTCAATTCGTTTTTAACACACTCGAATTAGTATGTGAACGTAGTTTGAGTGAAATGACTTGAAGATTTTCACGAAAATCGTCATCAGATGGCAAGTTGACGATTTCGGCTGTTTTCAAGCAAAAATTGAGCAAATTTGACTAGCCGTTGCTACCGAATCTGAAAAGCTAGCGCTTTCAAACTTTGATATGTTGTAGACGGAACATTTGGAAACAAGTTCTCCAAGGGAAAATGTGGAACAAGTGCTACTGATTCTTTTATGAATTTTCCCGCGAAGGTCGACATCTGCCGTCGAACGTCAAAAAAATTATTAAAAATTGAAAAAGTGCTATTGCCTCGGCAGGTTCCGAACCCGGGACCCCGCTGTTGCAACTTGAGTCTTTCTTCTTTACAAACTCTCTTTATTGTTCTAAAGTATGAAAACATATATGATAGTACGGATAATTTACAACACACGCACATACAATACATATGTGGCCCCACTGGGCACTGCCAATTCTCCTAAATCACCGAGGAAGCAATGCAGTTGCCCTGTCGATCTTTTGACTGGACGCACGTTGTCATTTTACTTATTTTGGTTTTATATTCCTTGTTCCCTAATTTTACAAGGTATTTGTTTTGACTTTAGTTTAACAATTTTGCTTTACAAACAATTAGTCTTGTTTGTTATTATTTATTATGTTTATATTTATGTTTTTATTATTAATTCATCAGGAAAAATAAAGTAACAACCTGCTCAAAGTAATTTATTGTTTGCACTTTTATTATATTATGAAGTGATTTCTACCTACATTTTTATTTGTATAACAAACACCGTTTGTTATATTGATCTATTCTCTGGTAGGTGGCGCACCCTTTTCTGATCTTTGTCAGTTCTGTTGTAATGTGCCTTCGTCCGCACGGGTTCTTTGCGGCAATGAACTGTATACTCTCGTAACAGGAATGGACCCATAAATCGTGCAAAGTGAGGCAAATGTAAAATGTAGGCAACCAGCAGTGTGGTAGTATCCCCATCCTTTTCTATCTTGTACATGTTAGATACCCACTAGATTTGTATTAAGAAATATTCAAGGGTGTTTTACTTATTTTGTTTATAAAATAGTGGAATAGACCCAAAAAGATTATTTAAATAAAATGTCTGTTAATTTTAAGTGTTATACAACATATTTTTTACCTTTAACTTTATTGTATTGCAAAAAGAACAAGACAAACCATACAGTTTTTTCATGTGGTGCAAAAACAATTTATTTTATGCACTATGTGCATAAAAAATTTACTTTACGCACTCACGTAAGTAGTTGTATTTTAAAGTTCCAACGAAGTAGTAGAAAAAAAATCAGACACATACCTAAATATATAAATTTATTAAAATACAAAAATACAGATACAGGTACCTACATTTTTATCAGCCTATTCTACTTAACAATTCTTAAATAAAATGAGTTTCCATGAATCTTAAGATTAATTAACCTGGAATGGTGATGCATTCGGACTTTTAAAAAAACTTCAATAACTTTTCTAATTATTTGAGTTTCATGATATTCTTCGCTAAACAACTCCTGAACTACTGGATGTCATGGTTTAAAAAGGTGGATCTTGGAAGAGAAATGATGAATTGCTGTATTAATAAGCAGTTGTTTTATATTTATTTTTGTAGTATAAATATTATCTATATCTAAAAATACTCGAAATTGCTTTTCATAGAAGCTAACAATTCGAAAAATAATATCTGAGGCATATACTAACCCACCACGAGTAATAAAACTTGTAAAAAATGTAAAGGACTCCGTAGGTGCATTGTAACTGTGATCTGATGATACTGTGTTAGAATCATTAAAAAGTAAGATATTTATACAATCATTGCACGAAGTATTTTTAATTAGGTTTCGTACTATATATCCTGAAATATAAAAAATTACATTTTCTTGTACATCGGTCAGGTTTTTATTATCAAGATAATTAATATAGGCTGCTATTTTTTCAATGTCAATATCGTTCTCTGTTACTTCCTTTTTTGCCTATTTTCTGACCTAAATTCAAATGCCGGCGTAGAGAGATTTTCAAAAAACATACAATTCGCATTTACACTGCCTGTTACAGAGTTTTTAAAGAGCAATTGTCTCAACGCCCATTTTAACTGTTGAGTATTTGGATTGTTATTCCATCCACCACGTGACCTTATCATCATCATCATCATTAGGTCATCAGTCCTAAGACTGGTTGGACGCTAACCTCCAGCTTCTCCTATATTGTGCTAATCTACGCATTTCGCTAATTGTGCTACAACCTATATTCCTTACTAGCAGTAGTCTAATATAGGCCTACCTCTGCCTTTCTTCACTCCTATTTCTGTCTCCAAAATATCACGGACTATTCCCCCATGTCTCAGCAAGTGGCCTACCATTCTATCTCTTCCCATCCTTATGTTTTTCCACATACTTCTTTTCTCGCCGACTTTCTCCAATACTTCTTCGTTTCTAACCCTATCAGTCCATGGTATTTTCATCATTCTTCGGTAACACCACATCTCAAAAGCTTCTAATTTCTTCCTACTTGCTTCCCCTACCGTCCAGGTTTCGCAACCGTATAGTGCCGTACTCCATACATATGTTTTCAAAAATCTCTTCCTTGTTTCTAAGTTTATTACCCCCGAGCATAAAAGTGCTTTCTTTTTGTTAAAAGCTACTCGACCCTGCGCTATTCTTTGTTTTATGTCTTTATCGCTTCTTCCATCCCAATTTATTTTACTTCCTAAATAAGTGAAGTCTTTAACTTCCTCCAATCTTTCATTATTAATTTGTACTTTCGTTTTTGCTCTGCTCTCGCGCCCTCTGCACACTAACACTTTAGTTTTGTTTTTATTCACCCTCGTTCCGTATTCCTCTGTCAACACTGCCTCCATTTCGTTCAATACCGATTCTAATTCCTCCTTACTAGATGCTAATACTGCTATATCATCCGCGAATCTCAGCATTTTTAGTTTCTGTCCCTGTACTTTAATCCCGAAATCCACTCTATCTTTTACCACATTAATCGCCTCTTCGATGTACAGATTAAAAATTAGTGGTGATAGCGTACATCCTTATCTTACTCCTTTCCTAATATCTACTTCCCTTTTTTCCCCTTCTACATCTATAACAGCAGTTTGCTCTTTGTATAGATTGTGTACTACTCTCCTATCTCTATACTTCATTCCTGCGCTCTTTAGTATCTCGAACATTTTTTCCCATCTTACGTTATCAAAAGCTTTTTCTAAATCTACAAATCCTATATAAGCGTTCTTTCCTTTTTCTATTGTTTTCTCTAACATTACTCTTAGCGCCAGAATAGCTTCGCGAGTTCCCCTATTTCGCCTAAAGCCGAATTGGTCTTCTCCTAGTATTTCCTCCGCTCTATTTTCCATCCTCTTCTGCACTATTCTGGTTAAGATTTTTGACGCGTGGGAAGTTAGGCTAATCGTTCTAAAGTTCTCGCATTTGTCGGCTCCTCTCTTTTTCGGTATAGTAACGATAATGTTCCTCTTATAATGTGACGATAATGTGACCTTATAGCAGAAAAAAAATATTTCTAAGTGATCTTGGGAACACTTGTAAGTTAGAAAATATTGCAAAGGATTTTCTATTAACGCAAAAAGATCTTTGACTAATCCCAAAGTACTTTTCATTGTGAGAATAAAACCGATTGCAAATGTTTTTCTAGCACGCTTGGTAACAGGAATCCCATCAATTTTCAATGACTGGAAATAATTAATTGCGTCTAAAAATATGTCTTCAAAATAATTCAAAGTGTTTGGTTTTATTGGCGCTTTGTATCCCCTGCCATAAGGATTCCTGCAATTTAGAATATCAAAAATTTTATCACCTTTTCTTAAAAACTCTACTGTTGCAGTACTATGTTGAAAGTCACCGATATCACAATGATCTAAATACTCAAGTGCATCAGCAACTCCACTACTTATAGTCTGTGCAGCCAATCTAACGTTCATTATGTTATTTTGAAAATTGATATGTTGGGATGAAAGGGAATTAGCTAGCTTTAATTGTTCTTTTTCTTGTAGCGCATCTAAAGCCTTTATATATTTCCAGCTAATACTGCCTGAAGGCGACTCTAATTTTTTTTCTGCCAGTGCATTTCTCATTAATTTTAACATGTATCCAACATGCAATACACATTAATTGTCGGTTTGCTGGGACGAGGAAAGTAAGGAACCAAATCATCCAAATTTAAATTACATCCTAGCATATTATATGTTGCAATATTTGTTGAAGCCCCATCTGATGTAATTGACCTGATATTTATACCAATGTCGAATAAACTCTTTATTGTAGCAATTATTAACTGGGCTTGCAAATTCGCATCTACCTTATTTATGAGAAAGTAAGCCACTGGGCATTTAAAATGACCCGTGTAGCTAACAATCTGAAAAAATAAAGCTTCAGATGCAGACATTTGAAAATCCACATCAATAATCACCTGCTGTCGTCCCCTGATACTCTGATACAGCATTTCCCACTCGTGTGGCTATTTTCCTATTCTCCGGGTAAGACCTTATTAGTGCTATCCAATGTTTGTTGATCCCTAAGTTCTCAAGTTTTGCTATAAGCCCTTCGTGCCACACCCTGTCGAATGCTCTCTCGACATCTAACAGTAATGCGGTTGTGGATTGTTTTGCATTAATTGCTCTTATCGTATCTTGAGTGAATTTTGCCAGGGCATGGGTGGTCGAATGTCCTGCCCTGAATCCTAGTTGGCATTTAGGTATTATATTTTTATTCTTAATGGTATTTTTTAATCTACTTAATATGAGTTTTTCTGTTAATTTCGAGAGAGCATTCGTCAGGGCTATGGGCCTATAGCTATTTGGGTCGACAGGATTCTTACCTGGTTTTTGTAGCGGGATTATCGTTGCCTCTTTCCAATTAATTGGGAAATACTGTATCTTGAGCATACTGTTTATAATGTAGGTTAATACGATTAATGCTTTTGATAGCAAGTTTTTGATTAATATATTTGGTATGCCGTCCGGCCCCGGTGCTTTATTATTCGGTAATGTCTTAATAATTGTCTAGTTCGTTTGGTGACGTCAGTATTTTTGTCAGTGTTCCTGTAGGTATGCGATATGTGTCTTGTATGTTTCGTGCCTGTCTCGTTATTGTTTCTTGTTCGTTCGTCACGTCTGGTGTAGTTGTACATGTATTCTTTATATTTTTATTCAATAATTCAGCTTTATCTTTATCGTTTATTATCGTCTGTCCGTTGTCCTGTAACGTTGTTATAGGTATGTACTGTCTCCTAAGTAGTTTCGTAATTTTCCATAATGAGTTGTCTTGCGTGTTGAGCCTTTTTGTCTTCTTTTCCCATTCTTCGTTTCTATACGTGTCCAGTCTTTGTTTAAGTGTGTTCTGTAGGTCCGTTAGTCTTTGTTTGTCTATTCGTCTGTGGTATTTTTGGTATTTTCTTCTTACGTTGTTCTTGAAGGTTATTAGTTTTTTCGTTTCTTCTGGGATTTCTTCCTCTCTAGGTTTCTCTGTGTCGTTTGTCTTGTCGTTCTGTCTCGTGCCCGTATTATTATGTTAGTTAGTTTGTCTATCTCGTCGTCGATGTCTCGTTTCGTTTGTATTTTGTTGTTTATTTGTATGTTTTCTAATATGTACTTCCTATATTGTCTCCGATTTGTTAACTTGTAGTTGTATATTTGTCTAGTATTGTTTTGTATGTATGTTGATTTTAATGTTTGTACCGTCGGGTTATGGTCAGAAGATAATTCGTGTAGTACTGTCACGTTTATGTCGTGTGGGTAGTTTTTTGTCATTGTTACGTCTGTGTATGTAGGTGTTGTATTATTTAATGGGTGGTGTGTCGGTGTGTCCGGGGCCATAACAGCTATATTGTTGTCTATTGCGTATCTATTTAAGGTGTTACCGTTTTTGTTATTATGGTGGTTGTTCCAATTTTTATGTTTCGCGTTCATGTCCGCTAATATTATTGTTTTATTACCATTAAATATTATTTCTAGCTGTTCCTCGGTTATGGTAATTCTCGGCGAGTTGTATGCAGCCCTAAGGACCGTGCCATCTGCTAGTTTTACGGATACATTCTCTTGCGGTATATCCAACCTCTCCAACTTGACGTGCGGGATTGTTTATCTGATCAGCAGAGCAGCCCCTCCTCCCCTGTCCAGACCGTCGTCCCTGTAAATATAATAATTTAGTATTTTAATATTGTTATTAGTTTTTAATTTAGTTTCGGTTACCGCCATTGCGTCTATGTTATGTTTTTTTTTTTAATATTTTAGTTCGCCGAGCTTATTGCTCATTCCGTTTGAATTCCAATTTACTACTTTGAATTTTACGTATTAGTGATGTTATATTTTTATAACATCACTATTTATTATACATATACAATATTTTATAAGTTATTAGTGAAAATTTCCTGTGTCGCCACAAATACCTCTATAGGGTCAGTTATATTTTTGAGAATATTATTTAAAGCTTTGAACTGCGCTTAAAACATTTGTCAGGTTTACCTTACTATTCAACTGTCTATATTCTGCAGCCAGTTCTGAAAAGATATTTGCAGGTGCAACCACATTATCTGTGCTGGCCTGATTATCTTGTACGTTTCCTGCCTGCTGAATTTGATTACGGTTCGCCAACGCCTTCCTCCTTTCTTCCCATACATTTACGGTCGGTTGTGGGGCCGGAACTAGGTTTTGTGCCGCCTGCTGTTGCTCGTTTTCGTTTCTCCTCTCTTTTATTTGTTTTAGTCTGTAAAGGTATACGGGACATTCCTGATTTGATGCCACATGTGGACCTTGGCAATTTATACATTTCGGTTGGTCCATCCTTTCATGATCACATTCGGTGGTCCAATGGTCCCCGGCACACTTAACGCATTTGGGGTTTTTGTAACAATTAGTAGTAGCGTGCCCCCATGCCTGGCATCTTCTGCATTGCGTGATTTCTCTTTTGCTTTCCCTTCTTTCCCATGCAACTCTAACCTGTTGTATATATCTTGCCTTACTTTGTAGGTCTTTAATTGTCGTATTTGCATCTGTTACTATTAGAAAAAGCGGGTTGTATTTAGTTTTCATTCTGTAGATGTTTATGATGTTTATTTGGTAATCGTCTATTAATTCATTTTTTATGTTTTCCGGATCTATATTTCCGCGCAGTCCTTTGAGTACGAATGCATGTGTTTTGCTGTCCCTTTCCGTGTATGTGTGAAATTCCGTATCCGCTTGTCTGATGAGTTTACCTTTATATACTTTGTATTCTACAGGATCACGTATGGTTAATAGTGTGGTTTTAGGGGCATATTTAATGTAGAACCCTTTTTTTAATACTTGAGCTAAGTTCCGTTATAAATTCTTGGTGATTATCTGGTTTTCCCTGAAATACTATAGGTGGCGTTACTATTTATGCAGAGTTCTTCCTCGCTACCGTTCTATTTTGATTATTTTGCCTTGGCTGTTCTTTACAGTTTTCTGCACTGCCTTCGTTTTCCGTGCTCTTTGTCAGTACGTCAAATCTATTTTTTGTTTCAGTTTGAGTATTTACTTTCTTTTAAATATTTGTTTACTTTTATACTTTTCTTAGGGGTTGTAAATGTTCCAGTTGACGTTTCTGGCTGTTGATCCGCTATTTCCATTCTTTCCATTGTTTGTTTTTTAATTTCAATGTTTCCTATTTTGATGACATTTTGTGATATATTTACGTTTTCGCTGTTTATTAGTTCTTACAGCTTTTCTATAAATTCCTCCGAAATATTTCTGTTTCTGCTTCCTGTATTTTTTAAGTGGCTGCTACTCTTATCCTCTTGTTCGTCTCCCATTTCTGGGATTTTATTCTTATTCGGCTTTTTACTTTTTAGTGGCTCCTCGTCTGTTCTACGCCTTTTATTTTCACTCCGGGCAATATCAGTTCGGAGTTTTTTGTTAATTTCCTTATCTTTGTGTGCCTTATTACTGTTATCTCTTTGGTTTTTGTCCTGTGCTAAAAGATCTGGGGCACTTCCACTGTATTGTTTATTTAATATAGGTATTTTTCCCTATATAATTAATGACGTTTTCGAATAACGTTTATAACTTATCACTACTGCTATCACTATTCATTTCAGCATCACTGTCGCTATCTGAATCAGTCTCTAATATTTCCAAATTTGGATATTCCTCCATATCTGGCTCAATTTCTAAATTATTTTCTTCCATTTCACTCTCCAAAACTGATTCTTCATCCGATGGAAGGGCTTCTATCTCAGTATAATTTCTTTCGGTGTCATCAATATAAAGCTCAGCAAGCAGTTCTTCCTCAGAAAAATCGACCAGTCTGAATGGCAAATCCATTATTCTGAAACGAAAAAATTTTTTCTAAGCGCGCGGTGGTATGTAATTCGACCCTCCACAAAAGACAATATATTTTCTCAAAAGAAATTTGTTGATTAAAAATAACTATCTCTACGATGTACTTACCAGAAAATTCACTAAATCTAGTATTTTAAACTTCAATAAGTCGAAGCTGTAAGCTAAAATCACACGTCTAACAGCAACAGGTTGTATCAACTGTTACAATGCAAGTAAAATGATATTGAAGCAAATTTTGCCGAGCGCGCCACCTAGAAGTAGGTAATCACACGTTAAACTGCATGCACAAATGGTGAATCACAAACTAACCCATCGCACTATTTCAGTATAGGGATTTAAATACGCGATCCAGAAATCATACCACCGCGCAAAGCCAACCGATTTTTAGTGGTACATTTATTAGACCTCTGCCCCTGAAAGAGTTAATATTTAAGTTATATTATATTTTTGAAATGAAAATAGCTTTCCTCTGGTATAATATATTTATTGTATATAATATGTATTAATAAATTTTTTTTATATTTTATTAAATGTTGTGACTCCTGCACTGCCTCCGGCTTGGTGGTAATGGATCTTCCTCGGATCTTTAGGTATTAATATTTAAGTTATAATATTAATATTTAGTTTCGCAGCCATTAAAAGAAATACATTCATATTTCTTGAAAAAAATTTTTGAAAAATTACCCATTTGTGATTATCTTTCATACTCTCGAACGAGAGGCACTTTTTACATTTTTCCCAAGTGGGCATCTTGCAGAGGATCCTATCTTGCAGGCGGGAACGAGGGGGAGAATAACGAGGGAAAAAAGGTTAGGTTAGATCACGCTAGGGATGACAACGATGTATCGATGTTTATAAAACATCGATGTGTCAATAGGCTTACATCGATGAATCGACATCGAAAGCAATCGATGTGTTCAGTTTTACCTTTCACCGTGATAGCACTATCTGTCGGCTAATAATCAAACTCCACTGTATTAGTATCCGATTAATATTGATTAAAAAATTGAGCAAATTTGACTAGCCGTTGCTTCCAAATCTGAAAAGCTAGCGCTTTCAAATTTTGATATGTTGTAGATGAAACATTTAGAAGTTTGGAGAACTTGTTCTCAGAGGGAAAATGTGGTACAAGTGCTACTGATTCTTTTATGAATTTTCCCGCGAAGGTCGACATCGGCCGTCGAACGTCAAAAAAATTATTAAAATTCCCGAATCGCTAATTTTTGTTTTATTTAATCCAATTCGTTTTCAAAACACTCGAATTAGTATGTGAACGTAGTTTGAGTGAAATGACTTGAAGATTTTCACGAAAATCGTTAGCTAATAATAAATTAATAATACATTGACAATTAATAATAAATTGTCTTACTTGGGTGTACATGCGAACAATTTGTGCCCAGTAAAATATGTCACGTAATTTTTAAAGAAATATGATCCATTATATTAAATTAATGGTCATTAAATAAATCAGTTAATGAAAAATTTTATTTTGTTATTTATTTATATCTTAACGATACAAATTATTTTATATTGATACATAGTTATTAAATTTTTATATTTATATTGCATTTTGTAAATATAATAGTAAATAGAATTATAAAAAGAAAAGACAAACATCAAACGTTAAAATAGAATACTTATAGTTAATGCGAAACGTGAAATCTCGAATGTTCATTTGATATTATTTCGTCAAAATTGGGATCCAAATCACTTGTAGCAATCCTTAATACCGAGTGTAGATTTTCGTCAGTAATTTATGATCGATATTTATTTCTCGTGGAAATCATTAACGAAAAAGTTCTTTCACAAATATATGTCGAACCAAATAAAACTAGGTATTTTTGAACATAGTTCAAAAAATGTTTGAAATGTTCTGTTTTCAAAGCACCGTAGAAAGCACTCAATTCGTTGAATTGACTCAAGTCAATTAGTTCTAGTTGAATTTCAACAGGAGCTTCTTGCACATCGAAATTGAAAGGTTGACTAATTAATGGTAAAGGTTTTTTAATAGCTTTGAAATCTTGAAATCTGCTTTGGAATTCAGAATGCAGGTCTTGTGTAATTGCACTATATTATTACACAAATTTTATATTTCAAAACGCCTTTCTAGTAATTACACTTAAAATAACTATTTTCTTCGAGCACAGAGCACCAAACATCCACACAGCTCCAGAACGCCACGGAGAATGTCCCTCCACCATCCCCGCCTATACGCCTATCAGTATTGCCAACCATGTGAGCTGTTTATCGCCTGTCCGCCGTAAATCTGTGGATCGCTCCGTTCACTGAACTACTCCTGTCTGTCTCGCCCATCACAGAATTATTAGAGTAACAATATTTAAGAAAATCAGTATTTCTCAAAGATTTTCATCGTGTTTGTAATGAGGGAAAATGATTTAGTAATTTCTTATTAAAGTTTTCAGCAAATAAATTGAGTTTTATCATAAATGCTTTGACGTTTGAGTGCATATTGAAAGCGAATTGGTTTTCCCTTGTAGATTTATATTTAGTTCATTCAAATATTTTACGATATCTACAGAAAACGAGAAATCGTTTAGCCATGCCTCATTTTGCCATTCAGGAAAATCATGTAGTTGTTCTTTTATCGACAAGAAGGATACTATTTCATCAAGCAAATATTGAAACCTGTCCAAAACTTTACCGATGCTATGTCATCTCACTTCAGTGTAATAGGGAATTTCGTAAAAGTCACTTTCAATTTCTTTCAAAAATTCAACAAACTGTCGATGATTTAAGGCACGTCCCCGGATAAAGTTCACAACTTTTGTCACAACAGTAACGACGTGATTCAATTTTAAGACTTTTCTGCATAGCACTTCTTGATGAATAATGCAGTGTAAAAATAATATATCTTGTTCTGGCTGCAACTCTTTTACTTTGTCGCTGATTCGTCTTAGTAAGCCCACATTTTTCCCTGTTAAACTAGGACAACCATCCGTAGTGATGCTTACTATTTTGTTCCAAGTTAAATTTACTTTAACTAAACACTCTTCAACAGCGATAAAGAAGTCTTCACCGGTAGTTGTATATTTCATTGGATGCACACTAAGAAGTTCCTCGCTAATTTCATATTTCTTGTTAATGCCCCGAATAAATATTAATAATTGACTTGTGTCAGTAATATCGCAGGACTCATCTAAAGCCAGAGAACAATATGTAAAATCAGCAATTTTTGTTCTTAGCTGGTCAAGTAAATTTCCTGAAATATTTTCGATCCGTCGTACTATTGTTCTTCTCGAAAGGCTTACATTTTCAAAAATATGTTTCTTTTCAGGACAACATATCTCCGACACTTGTGCCAAGTTTTCTGCTGCATTTTGAAGTTCTTTTAAAGAAAGTGATGCATATTTTGGATGTTTTGATTTAAAATGCCTGTTTAAATTGTATTCCTTGAAAACAGCAATTGTTTCCTGACAAACTAAACAAATTGCTTTCTTATCAATGTTTGTAAAAAGGTATTTTACCGTCCATGCTTCATTGAAATTTCTGCATTCCAAATCAACTTTTCTTTTTTTAGATTCACTCATTTTACAAAGGCCTACAAATAAATAATTTAATTAATACAATAAAATAAAACCAATGTTTTAAAATTTTACTTACAAAAAGTCCACTTTTTTAATTTATTATATTTGCAAAATAACAAACATTAGTCTCAAAAGAAATGACGAGTATGCGACCAGTGCTATATCAAAATAAACAGTACGCGTGCTGCGACCTGTCGTCCCTCGAAGAGTGAGAGGAGTGCACGTTCAATTCTATGTAGTCAGCCGACCACCCGCTTTATGAGAGTATGTTGCATACATTAAAGTAGGGATATGGTTGCGGCTGTTCGAAATTATAATACTCTCTATTATTTATATATTTCATTATTTATATGTACACTACGCACACTAATATTGTTGATTTCAACAAAATCGCATAAAAGAGATTAAAAAAATTGCACGCGGGATTTTTCAACGGGCCGGATAAAGTAAGCAAAAGGGCCGGATCCGGCCCACGGACCGGCTATTGCCCACCCCTGTTCTAGAACATATTCATTTTCACACGACACATATGAAGTTATAATAATATTTTTATATAATAATAAACTATAATATTAGTTTCTTGCAGATCCTATTTGGTTGTATCATTGACGGTATCTGCAAAGAAAAAAATAGTATATTTCAAAACATATTTTAATTAAAAAGAAAACAGTTCAAGTTGAACACAATTCTTTTAATCGTTGCCTTTCAGCTTCTCGAAATTGCCGCTTTACTTTTTTATTCTTGTGTACCAGGGGGCCTCTAAAATATTCCGTCCCAAAATATATTGGAGGGGATCATATGTAGGGTAGTCATCGTTGTCCCAATTTAGTGGATGTGGTGGCAGTCTTTAGTTTCTTTAATAATTAATCTCACTTTTCTGTATACGGTACATGAGGTACAGGAGGCAGCTGGATGAGTGAACGACCACAATTCTCTGAGACGTCGCCTCTCAGCTTCTCGAAATTGTTGTTTTGCTTTTATGTATTAAAGGACCTCGTAAAACATTCCTTCCCAAAATAGATTCAAGAGGGTTGTAAGTTGTGTAATTGTCGTTGTCCCAGCTTTCGGACGTTTCCACTTTGGGCCTAGTTGGTAGATGAATAGCACCCTTATCGTCGTCGTCCCAGCTTTCGTACGTTTCCACTATAGGCATAATTGCTAGATGAATAGCACTCCTATCACTATCCCGTTACTGGAATACTTGTATATTTGTTGGTATTTTCCATTTTCTGTGGAACAACCAATTGAAATAATAATGCTAAAATCACAAGTGCAAGTTATAAATAGGTATTCATACATCATAGACTGCGCCTATCTATGTGACGTCAGAAAAAAATATATTAATTTCATGAGATCATCATCAGTTATACTGATGTATACTCATCATATAAAAAAGGAGTTTCGATTGTGGCATTTCTAGTCCAATACTGTTGCAGATCAGGTTTTCTTTATAATACTTTGTAATATGATAAGCGGGAAAAAAGTACGCATTTCATTATCCGTAACGTTACGCCAATTGCTGTTTTTTTTTTTAATTTTGTATTGCATAACGCTTCGTTTCTGAAGTTATAATGTGAACTAATTCATTGTCGAAATATGTATTGAAAAATAGCAATACTTTATCAAGATCAGCAATACTTTTCAAATTTTTTTCAGGAATTTCAAGGTCATACTGTTTTATAGCGCCCCAAAAATTTGTATGCTAATCTACTACATTAATACAAAGCCTTCTGTGTTTCTGCAGTTTAAGATTATTCAATTCCAGAATATTATTTATACCATTCTCATTGGATAGAAAAATAAATAATATGTTCGTTAAATATTTCATCCGAGGTTTCATCATTTTTCTATTTTCCCCAGACTTTTGGTTGTGTTTATTTATAAATTCATTCCGTTATGTTTTCCGCTACATTTAGAATTTCACGTTTGGGAATTACGAGTTTACGACTATTCACGACTTTTTTTTATGAATTATCCTAAAACCTGTCAAATTAAAAGGATTCTTGTTTTTCGCAAAAAGTAGACAGTAGCAACAAAGCATTTTATTGCAAGGTCACCGCCCGTCAATCAAACTCTAGTTAGTCGACTTAATTTTTTGATATTAAAATTTTTTAACATGGCAGACTTTTAAAATGCACATTATTTAAAAATAATTGTGTATCTATATATACAAAAATTAAATCATCCAGCAAGAACCACGGGGAAGTCTAGAGCATTCTTGCCAGGAATGGGGTGGGAAAGGCCATAGGACCAAGGATAGGACAAATTTTGGAAAATTAAAAAAAAAAAAAGAAAATATACTCTTCAAAAATATAACCAAAAAATGAAAACTATATAGGTGGGTTACATATATGTACCTACATTATTTAATTAGATAGGTACTTAATTATTTAAAAAAGTAGCTTGTTTTATATGTCTTAACCTGATATAAGGTAACCTAATTTATATAATCCATCATTAAGCAATTTTATATAATCTATCATTAAGTACAAATTAAATTATGTTCTTTGCATCCAACTTCCAGATCGAGGTCTACAGATATACACACACACACTCATACACACATATTATATACATATTTTCCACCGCCGCCTTTTACACTCTATTCTGAATAATGGCGAAAACACTGTTTCCGAAACTTATCCAGCTTTTCCAACCTACTTGAGTTCTAATACGTGTCCGATCACATTTAATAAGTTTGATTGCCAAATTCGCCTTCTTTGCTACCAGACGTTGAATTTTATTTTCGACACTTGCTGTCTCTTCCATGATCTGATTGTGAGAATTTTCAATAGCTTGGTCGTAGTCATATGCAGCCTTATACTTAAGTTCAACCTGATGATTGAGCCCCCAATATCGCTCGCACGTCTCTATGTTGATTTAGGAATATATTTCAGAATCCGATTCGAAATTAGACGAGTCTGATATCACAATCGGATTTTGTTGGTTCACCATCTCGTTGTGTGACGTGGACAATACCCCCTTAGAATGGCCTGGTTTGTTAACTATGGACACCACCTCTGCTTTAACTTTATTAGAGCTACTTCTCACCCGTTGCTCGGGGTTCTTTTTTTGCATTAGGTGAGGAGCTGCAAAGAAGATTTTTTAATAAGCTCGGTTTGGACCCGACTTTACGTTCTGCCTCATTGTGATCCGTTTTCGATGATCCTGCAGGCTTCGTATCATACGTCTGCAATATTATTCCTTTGTCGAGTCCAAACCCAGAACTGTTTGAAACTTCGGTGATGTCGACGGGGATGCACTATCTGGCACACATGTATTTATCACAGGAAAGTTGAACAGACCCTCAAAATCGAAATATTCCTGTGATAATGTTAAAATAGGTAAGCTGGTATCTGTAGTGACATGGCTTTGCACGCTTTCGTTGTATGCGGTTTGAAGTCCACCATTGTTTATTCCACCGCCGCCATTGTTTCTTGAGGTGTTATCCTCGGATGCCGGGTTTATAATTATATTTGAAAGGATTGTCGCGGCTTCTAAAACCGACGACACAAATTCCGGAGAGCTTCCTTCGGCAGAAACACTGAGTGAACTTTTCTTGGGTTCACCAAAAACCATTTTACTTTTTTCCACAAAATGTTTACAATTGAACAATTAAAAATTGCGTTTACTCTCAACGACTGCTGGATGTAAAAAGAAAGCTAATAGCTAATATTGAGGAGGAGTCAGATTGCCCCCCCACTCTAAGTTCCCACTCCAACCTCCTCTAGTTAATTTCACGTCAGCAATTACAAGGTGCCCTCTCATTGGTTGTATTTGAGGCATCCAAATTATTTTCGCAACCACCAATATGATTTTCTATATCGACAAATTCCCTATTCAAATCTAATAGAAATCATTCTATATTATGTTCAGGATCGCTTTGAAAAAAAAAATAAATAAATAAAAAGGTGATATCATTGTGACCCCACGGTAATGTTTGCATGATATTTGCAATTACGAGTCTTTTATCATCAGGGTGAAAAAGGGCAACTTTATTTTTTTTTTTCATTTCTATATAGATATCATATATATCGTTTCTAAACGTATTAATTTTAAGTGGCACCCTTTTATCTTGTAATACCACTCATATTCGCCAAGTAAATAATTAATTTACCAATTGACAAACTTTTTTCGTAGGAAGAAATGTACTTTTATGTTGATAAATTTATTTTGGAATGACACCTTCTTTTAAGCAACTTTTTCCTTACAAGCAACTACCAAAATATACTGAAAATACCATTTATGTTATTATTAAATAGAAATTCCACCGATGCTATGTATCTTTTACACGTCCCCAAATAAAAGGATATATTTGCCCAGAATAATGCAACGTAGATATTTAGCCACCCCTTACCCATCAATGATTAATATTCTTAATGAAGATTTGAAAAATATTAACGGAGTAGGAAATCTAAATTCAGCTAATTATACCATTATTAGAGCCATTTAACTGCAGAAGAAATTACCAACAAAAAATTTCTTCGATGTAGTGTGTGATATATAAATACGGGTTATATCCATCGCTACACCTTTCCACTTAAACTAATAAAAAGTTAGTTCGATTCATTTATTTACGTTAACTTACAATAAAGTTAGACATCTACAGGATTTTTTTCTATCATATATTTAAAGTTTATAGTTAAAGTAATATATTACGAGAACACTTAAACATCTACTTGTAAATTCGATTCGGGTCATCAAATTGTTATTTTATTAGACAGGTGAACGATAAAAATCTGCATTCCAAACAATAGAAAACAGGCCCTTATTTTTTCCTATTATTGTCGTATTATTTCAGGTTGAAAAATATTGAAGCGGCTGGTGCACACACCCGGGCGAGTCTCTTAAGATGATACTATGAGCATAACCGTGTAGTTTTCTTATACACATTTGGGGCCTTCAGTTGTTACAATGGAAAACTGACATAAATGACTTTTGTGCCTTTTTCGGCGCCGATGCGACGTTGTGAATTTACTTAGAACTCGAGGGTATATTTTTGTGTGTGCACACCAAGATATCCAGCGGTGCAAATATATACTAATTTTAAATGAAACTAATGAATTAAAAGGACAATGTCGTTTTTTTCGGCCTAGTAATAAATTTGTCTAAATCGCCATAAGAGACGGAAGGTTGGCACGTTTTTCTATTATTTGTTCTAAATTCCCTTACCATACAAGTGTTTACCGCCGTATAATCTCGATAGTACATCAGATTAAACTATAAATTGTAATAATTGTAAAATATTTATATAAATATTATAAATATATTTTTATGTGGATATCCAAACAGCTTTTGCGTTCAAATAATTTTTTGCAATTTTGGTATTAAAATATCACATATGTGTATAAAAAGTATATATGGTTTATTAAAGCTTATGGAGATAGAAATCTGATATAGGAAAACATGCTAGAAATTGTGGTTACACGCTAGTGTTATGAAACCTAGCGTACATATAAATTACAACTCCTGTATATACACGAGTTATTGTCCCTTTCCCACAACTGTACATATATGTACAGTTGTGGGAGAGGGACAATAAAGGTCATATTTGAGATGATATAATACATAGGAATCATCGATAAGGTAACCCCCGTTTCTAATGCAGCTATTCAAAAAGTAAGTTAATTAGCTAATTACCGTAAGAGTTCTGATGTACTTCGATTGGATATGTACGTGGTATTCATGTGAAGTGGGTACACACAAACTGTCTTAAATTTCAGTCAAATTTCAGTAGGTGGTAAATCAATAAATTGAATTAAAATAATAAATCAGTACTTTACTTTTAAATAAATATTTTCGTAGAAGTTTTTCTTTCCATACATCCTTATGACTTTTACACATGTGTCAGATTAAATACTAAGATATACATATATTAGGTACGTAGCATAGTTTTTTTGCCTGAAAGTTCGACTGGGCACAGTCTTGGGGTCGTTATTATATTCTGGGGTTTGAGTTCCAAATGAAAATTATTGATGCCATCCTTTTAAATGTAACCGTCTATTTTTTCTTCTTGAGTAGTACGCCAGCATAAAGTAAAAATAAGATGGATTTATACTTGTATTACGTATATGGGCGTTTGTCCGTTTAAAATTAATATAACTTAAGTATTTTGATAAAAAAGCATGAAGATTTCTTTTCATTTGCCCATCCATTTACAAGAGCTCTATTTCTTCGATCCTCTTCGCATTGTACTTATAGTAAATAATATCTTAATTTCACATTGTATTATATCAGAAATTAGGACGTAAATAAAGTTTGCCTATAATATCCACGTCAATATTCATTTAAAATAATTAGCATTGATAATAGTACGGTTAACTAATTATTGAAAAATCTTCTTATGGAAGTACTTCTATCTAGTGGAATATAGGATTATAATCCATTCTCGAGATGACCATTCTAGATTGCAAGAGAAAATATATATTTGCTTTATGCACTTTTTGGCTGAGAATATCTATAGATTGCATACGTTTAGGATTTTTACTAAATATATTTCCGTTTAGTATTATAGGTGAATTACTCTAACATATTAGCCACCTAAATTATGTACTAGATAATACCAACCTGTCAAATTTGAGATAAATATTACCAGTAAATCAGTTCTTAGCATTCTCTAGAGCAATGTTTTACAGGTACATAATTTAAAAAATAATCCTTCTAATTTCTACATTTCCGCCATACATATTAGTTAATACCCTCAACAATGTTGGTTTAATCAGTAAACCAGATACGATTTATTTGCCTAAGGCCTTAATTATCCTGATGCATGCGTATTCTTATTATGCGTATCCAGCTATGTTAAAAATATTCGTATGAAATCCTGACGGAAAGGAATAACAGTTAAATAGTCGCATAATTAATTAAGAGTATAGACATACAACTTAATTCTTGTTTTATTATTATAAGTATATTATATCTACATATATCGCTCACAAAACGTACCTGAATGAAATCCAATTGAATAAGCTCTGGGCAAATTATATTGCTTTCTAGTGAAATCATTGTTCCGCGGATATATTCATATTATTATACAACATCTCTCTATAACAATCATGATTCACTTAAATTTAACTTTCGATCTCGAAATATAACCTCTTCGGACCCAGGGACATTACGCATCGATTTGATTGCTAATTTTTCAGTAAGGTGCTCATTTGGACTTGCAAAAACTAAAAATAGTTTAAGTTTTTTTTACTAATTTTTGAATAAAAAACATGTATCATATATGATACTCTGGGTCTATATCTTTACAAAAAATAAGTGAAATTCACAAAAACAAGGTAAAAAATTATTGGTGAAAAGTTGAAAAACAATTTCTTTCCACGCTACAGCGCAAATAGACACCGCAAGTTTTACATCTGGCAAACGTAAGTTTATTGCAGTTAGGAAATCGGCACTTGGAGCGAGATTTTTGTTTGTCTTCATGAATTCCACCAAATGCTTGTTTCCATGACGCCTACATCTTTTGTCAGGAATAGGTTGTAGGCTTCGTCGTTTGCTTCCTGGTTGTTCACTATCTTCTGCTTCGCATTCCACCTCTTTCTCCTCTTGATTTTCTAATGCCAGTGATTTGGCAACGGCAAGTTTGAAATTAAGGAAGTCCATTATTTATTTTCTGGGTAAGCCTGCCGCTTTCGCATTTTCCCTGTACTCCAGCCATCCAGCTGCTACGGAAAAATCAATAAAATGAAAAATAGTTCGGACTGTCCATTTGTTAGTCCGATTTCTCATGGAATATTTTCCAATTACTCGGTCCAATAGGTTCACTCCACCCATAAATGTATTGTATTTTTTAACAATAGCTGGCTGTTTGATGTCGATATGCTTTTTCTCACTTTTAGACCACCTCCTACAAGTACCTTCTGGTTCTACTCTAATACATGAAGACGCAAAGTTTACTGGTTATTGTCGAACCAGTTTACGAGTATAATTTTTCGGTCATCCCGCATAAGTTGATCATAACTTCCTCTCTCTTTCTTCTTTAGTTCCATATCAGACCAGAGACTGGCGTTTTTGGGAATTCTGTTAGCCATTATTGTTCCGGCTATAAGGATTTTACGCGAGGAAAGAAAATCAATCAGTGGAATTGAAGTGAAGTATCTATCAGTGAAAACAAAAACACCCAGGGGAAGGGTGTCTGTTAATTTCAGAACCATTCTTCCCCCGACGTCCAATTTTTCTGGTGGTGCTAATAATGCTGATTCTACTGATGAGCCTTTACCCTCGTACACATAAAAATCCAGTGGGATTCCAGTGGATGTAGTCATAACAAAGCTTTTGAGACCTACTGGGTTTGGTTTACCACGCACAAACTGCCTCATTAGCACTTGGCCAGCAAACGATATCATCTGTTCATCAATCGAAATCATGTCGGTCCTATCATTCATGAGACATCCCCTCTGTACTCTGTTTAGGAGAGGTCTCACTTTCCAGAATCTATCGAGCGAATTTTCTTCTAAGGAAACCGTATTGTCATCTACAACCTTCAGACGCGAACGTAACTTGAAAAAACGATTTCTTGTGATGTTATCCGACACAATAGGCACCCTAGTGCTTTGAGCCCAAAACATTCTAAGACGGGGTAATGCATAGATTCCAATGATCATTGTACAACCAAATAGTTTTCTTATCTCAGACGCAGTAGTATCCAGTGAATGGTGTGTGACACTTACTTCTCTCATATTTGTGAACATAGAAACACTTTTAAAGAAATCATCACTAATGTATTTTTGAAAATATTCTATGGGGCTTCTTCAACGAGTCACTGTAGCTTGCAGGGTTTGGGGGGCCTGGAAGAACAAAAGCTTTATCACGCATCCATTTTTGGGATCGTGCTGGAAAAAAGTGTGATACATCATCCTCGAAATCATCGGACTGCAGAAACTCTTCTTGCAAATCCTGTTCAGCAACCAGCACTTCATCAAGTTCATCATCACTCCCTGTTAGAAGATCATCTTCAATATCCGAATCGTCTAAATTCAAAGTGTCAGCGAGATCCTGAAGTTCCTTTGCGGTCAAAGGCCCTGAAATAATTGAATATATAGCATTCACATTTATTTTTCAAATATCTGATTAACAAAAAAAATGTATGTCTAGAGTTCCGAAGTATCACCTATGATACTTTTACTTTTTTCGCACATTGTGAACCTTAGCGGAAAAATTTACATGTGTGCTGAGCACATCAACATCAAATAATACCTTACCAACAATGTGAAACCAACTAGTATTGAAAATAATCTGTACTTACTTTTAATTGGGTTAAAATTCATTGTCACGTGCGTGGCCGGTAAGCACTCACATTTAAACAAACGAAGACTGACGCCATCTCAGGTAGAAGCGCAGCGCAATAATTTTTGCGCATGCCCCTGGACGGTATAGTATATGATACTCGCGGGAACGAGTGAATTAATCGATCTACGCGTGAAATAAAAATATATTTTCTCGAGTATCATATGAGATACCCGGGGTCTGAAGAGGATAATGTAAATGTTACAAATTCGCATAATTAATTAATAGTATAAACATACAACTCAATTTTATCTTATTGTTATAGGCATATCATATCTACATATAAAGCTCACAAAACTTTATCAAGATCAGGTGGAATATTTGTTCCTGGAGTACCTATAAAAAGCATGATGGCTATACACAAATAATAGTTCTCATAACAATAGATTGAAATGAACATAATAACGTAAAGTAAATACTAATCAGTAAAAGGAAATCTTGGTGGGGCTGGTAAATTCAAGTTACCAGGTTACTGATAGCACCACTGTCTTCAATTTAATCTTCTAAAATATATTCATCTTCACACGACACGTATGAAGTTATAATAATATTTTTATATAATAATAAACTATAATAGTATTTGTTTCTTGCACATCCTATTTGGTTATACCCTTGACGGTGTCTGCAAAGAAAAAAAATTAGTATATTTTAAAACATATTTTAATTGAAAACATAACTGTCAATTATGAAAAGTTTACTTACTGATGACTTGATGACACAGGTTAAGTCGAGCACAATTCTTTTTATCGTCGCCTTTCAGCTTCTCGAAATTGCCGCTTTACTTTTGTATTCTTGTGTACCAGGGGGCCTCGTAAAATAATCCTCCCTAAAATATATTGGAGGGGATCATATGTAGGGTAGTCGTCGTCCCAATTTTCGGACGTTTCCACTACTGAGATAAGGGGTAAATGAAAATCACCCCTATTGTAATCTAAATTACTTTGTTGGTCCTGATATAAAGTGCAGAGTATCGTCATTCCAGTTTTCGGAGGTTTCCACTACCGGTACGGGTTGGAGATGACTATCACCCTTATCGTCGTCGTCCCAGCATTCAGAGGTTGATACCGGTAGTAGATGAATAGCGCCGTTATCGATATCACTTTGTTGCTTATTACCACGATACCATTTATCGAAAGTTTCCACTACTGGAATACTTGTATACTTGTTGGTATTTTCCATTCTCTGTGGAATAACTAATTGAAATAATAATGCTAAAATCACAGGTGCAAGTTATAAATAGGTATTCATACATCATAGACTCCGCCTAAAACCTTTCCTCATTTTAATATGTTCATGCAAAATCGTATGAACATATTAAAATGAGGAAACGACCCGACTTTACGTTCTGCCTCATTGTGATTCGTTTTCGATGATCCTGCAGGCATCGTATCATACGTCTGCAATATTATTCCTTTGTCGAGTCCAAATCCAGAACTATTTGAAACCTTCGGTGGTGTCGACGGGGATGCACTATCTGGCACACATGTATTTATCACAGGAAAGTTGAACAGACCCTCAAAATCGAAATATTCCTGTGATAATGTTAGAATAGGTAAGCTGGTATCTGTAGTGACATGGCTTTGCACGCTTTCGTTGTATGCGGTCTGAAGTCCACCATTATTTATTCCGCCGCCGCCATTGTTTCTTGAGGTGTTATCCTCGGATGCCGGCTTTATAATTATATTTGAAAGAATTGTCGCGGCTCCTAAAACCGACGACACAAATGCCGGAGAGCTTCCTTCGGCAGAAACACAGTGAACTTTTCTTCGGTTCACCAAAAACCATTTTACTTTTTTCCACAAAATGTTTACAATTGAACAATTAAAAATTACGTTTACACTCAATGACTGCTGGATGTAAAAAGAAAGCTAATAGCTAATATCGAAGAGAAGCCAGATTGCCCCCCACTCTAGGTTCCCACTCCAACCTCCTCTAGTTGATTTCACGTCAGCAATTACAAGGTACCCTCTCATTGGTTGTATTTGAGGCATCCAAATTATTTTCGCAACCACCAATATGATTTTCTATATTGACAAATTCCCTATTCAAATCTAATAGAAATCATTCTATATTATGTTCAGGATCGCTTTGAGAAAAAAAAATAAATAAAAAGGTGATATCATTGTGACCCCACGGTAATGTTTGCATGATATTTGCAATTACGAATCTTTTATCATCAGGGTGATAAAGGGCAACTTTATTTTTTTTTTCATTTCCGTATAGATATCATGTATATCGTTTCTAAACGTATTAATTTTTCTGAATATTAAACCGCTTTATCAACAATTTCCCTATAATCTTCTATAGATATTTTTTTTCTTTACACCATAATAATATCAGGGACATTCAGGTAATATTGATAGCTAAAAATTGAATCGGAATTTTACAACAATTATATGCGTAATTAGCAGATTGTGCATTAGTAAGTGCCATCAAAGCTCTACTTTTTTTAAATAAGTAGATTTTAGTATATATTACCTGATTGTGCAATAATTAATGCAACCAAAGCTCTAAATAACTAGATTTTGGTATATAATCTTAATTGTTTACCAAACGATCCATCTCAGCTATTTATTTTAGTAAAGAAAATGACAAATTTACATATTGAAGGAGAAAGTCAGTGTCCATTGATATTTAGATTTCCGCCCTTATCTCCAGATACCTCAGTTAATATTTTAAGTGGCATCCTTTCATCTTGTAATACTACTCATATTCGCCAAGTAAATAATTAATTTACCAATTGACAAACTTTTTTCGTAGGAAGAAATGTACTTTTATGTTGATAAATTTATTTTGGAATTACACCTTCTTTTAAGCAACTTTTTCCTTACAAACAACTACCAAAATATACTGAAAATACCATTTATGTTATTATTAAATAGAAATTCCACCGATGCTATGTATCTTTTACACGTCCCCAAATAAAATGATATATTTGCCCAGAATAATGCGACGTAGATATTTGGCCACCCCTTACCCATCAAAAATTAATATTCTTAATGAAGATTTGAAAAATATTAACGGAGTAGGAAATCTAAATTCAGCTAATTATACCATTATTAGAGTCATTTAACTTCAGATGAGATTACCAACAAAAAATTTCTTCGATGTAGTGTGTGATATATAAATACAGGTTATATCCATCGCTACACCTTTCCACTTAAACTAATAAAAAGTTAGTTCGATTCATTTATTTACGTTAACTTACAATAAAGTTAGACATCTACAGTGTTTTTTTCTATCATATATTTAAAGTTTATAGTTAAATCAATATATTACGAGAACACTTAAAACATCTACTTGTAAATTCGATTCGGGTCATCAAATTTATACTTTATTAGACAGGTGAACGATAAAAATCTGCATTTCAAACAATAGAAAACAGGCCTTTATTTTTTCCTATTATTGTCGGATTATTTCAGGTTGAAAAATATTGAAGGGGCTGGTGCACACACCTGGGCGAGTCTCTTAAGATGATACGATGAGCATAACCGGGTAGTTCTTTTATACACATTTGGGGCCTTGAGTTGTTACAATGGAAAACTGACATAAATGACTTTTGTACCTTTTCACCCCAAAAAAAAAAGATATGCAAGTCGGCGCCGACGCGACGTTGTGAATTTACTTACAACTCGAAGGTATATTTTTGTGTGTGCACACTAAGATATCCAGCGGTGCAGATATATACTAATTTTAAATGAAACTAATGAATCAAAAGGACAATGTCGTTTTGTCGGCCTAGTAATAAATTTGTCTAAATCGCCATAAAAGACGGAAGGTTGACACATTTTTCTATTATTTGTTCTAAATTCCTTTACCATACAAGTGTTTACCGCCGTATAATCTCGATAGTACATCAGATTAAACTATAAATTGTAAAATAAGGAATGAAATACATGTATTTATATAAATATTATAAATATATTTTGATGTGGATTTCAAAACAGCTTTTGCGTTCAAGTAATTTTTTGCAATTTTGGTATTAAAATATCACATATGTGTATAACAAGTATATATGGTTTATTAAAGCTTATGGAGATAGAAAACTGATATAGGAAAACATGCTAGAAATTGTGGTTACACGTTAGTGTTATGAAACCTAGCGTACATTAATTAGCTAATTACCGTAAGAGTTCTGGTGTACTTCGATTGGATATGTACGTGGTATTCGTGTGAAGTGGGTGCACACAAACTGTCTTAAATTTCAGTAGGTGGTAAATCAATAAATTGAATTAAAATAATAAATCAGTACTTTACTTTTAAATAAATATTTTCGTAGAAGTTTTTCTTTCCATACATCCTTATGACTTTTACACATTTGTCAGATTAAATACTAAGATATATATTAGGTACGTAGTATAGTTTTTTTGCCTGAAAGTTCGAGTAACTTCTGCCATCTATGTTTGAGAAGTCAAAACTCAGTTATTTAATTAGCAAGAAGATAACTACAACGATCCTTTTAAAAGGACTTTAGCTGTATTTGGGTTAAGATACAATATGGTATTATTATAAAAAACTTAATATTAATGTAAAAAAAATTAATCAAAACTCTAATTTCAATACAAATGTCATTTATTAAAAATTTTTGGAAAAAACATTGTGTAATTTAATAAAAAAATAATTTTGAAAAAAAAAACATTGCCGACCTGCCCAACATATTACAGTTGGCCGAACGAGATCCTCATCCTCCTCCACGTCGCTAATCTCGGCGACTTCGTCTTCATCATCAGAGATGACTGACAATCACAGTCACGTCATCGCCCACGACGATAAAGTCGATATCACGGTCACTGAAAGAAAGAAATATAATTGAAAAAAAGAATCAAAAAAAAAAAAAAAAGAACTTACTTTTCCTCCAAGTAAGGCGGAAACTTAGGGGAATAACTTGGTGGAAATAAGAACCCTGGAGGTAGATCCCGTATTGGAATCAGAGGAGGAGGCAGATCCCTGTAAAGCGGGGGCAGGTCATTATCAATGTACGGTGGTGGAGGCAGGTCCCAGTAAGGAGGAGGTAGATCATCCAAATTGCTGTAAAAATAATTATAATTGAAAAATGAATCAACTATGTAAAAAATAACTATAATTGAAAAATGAATCAACTAATAAAAAAAATTACTTACTTTCCTCTGAAGTAAACTTCAGGATTTACTGGTAGCGTATATCGGTTCGTTAATTGGACCATACTAACCCAGGCGTTAAATTCACTGAAAAAAGTAGGTATAATGTAAATTAAGTTAAATAATGAAAAAAATAACTTACATCTCTTCAAAATTCTCTTGCAAAATATTCCAAGACTGAGATGACGACATCTTTCTTGAATTAGATTTGATGTTGAAATAGAAAGGATTTCGTTAGACGTTCAGTATTTATATCGAATTGCAGATTTTGTTTAACCTAAACATTTTATAATCATCAAAGCGTGAGTATAAATAATTAGTCGCAGTAATATGACAAAACCATGTTCCAAATTTCAACAACGTCTGTTCGGGATTGATTTAATTGAAACACTGAATTGATAGTAGTGGACTGTATTAATTGAATATATATATATATATATATATATATATATATATATATATATATATATATATATATATATATATATATATATATATATATATATATATATATATATATATATATATATGTATAATTATATAGTGTTACCAATAGACTGTTATATTTATTTTTAGTCGGCATTCTTAGAAAATATATAATATAAGGTTAAATAAAACAAAGAACAATTGCCATTAATAAGAAAATGCTGACTGTACATCCACCGAGTCTATATATAGGTGAATGTACAGCGGGAACCAAGTTTTAGATTAGTTTTATATTTGTATAATTAAACTATCTAATAAAGTGCTACTGAAATATTTCGGCGTTGAAGTTTATTTTTGGTGATCAAATCAGGGAAGAAAGTTAACTGGCGCAGCCGGTAGGATTGTCATCACAGGCTCGCTGACATTGTGCGAAACTGGTGGGCTTCAGATCCTTTAGAAGATAACGGTCCTACATCTCAACGTTCAACTCCGCTCAGATCGACCAGGAAAAAACCAAGTAAGTCCGAGTATTTCCTAGCACTGTCCGTACCTTTCTGTCTTCGAACAAAGTTTAAGGTAGTCGCGGTACAACCCTAGTAATTATCATTGAAATAATTATCCTTTGACTAGGTATAATTTGTGATTCAGTTAGGTAGGAATTTCGTTTTATCTGACATTGATAGGACTTAATTTATTAGATTAAGAACAAATCACAAGAAACAATTTTGCAATTTTTACATTACATTACGCAACAATTTTAGTATTAATTTTCTTTTTTAATGAGTAGACCTTACCCAACTACTCCGCCCAGACAATTAAGTAGAGTTAGAGAATTAGATTTAGAACACGAACAAATCGACATGGCTCAATTAGACCTTCAAAAAGTTAAAAATCTTGTTGAATTTATTCCAAATTTTGATGGAGATGAGTTAATGATACAGAACTTTTTTGATGCTGTAGAAAATTTATTAGAAGCCAATCCTACTAATGAACCTTTTCACATTAAAATTATGTTAAGTGCAATAAAAAATAAAATTAAAGGTAAAGCTCACATTTTACTTTCTAGTCGTCCCGATATCGTGACATGGCCACAAATGAAAAATTTATTTATTCAAAATTTTAGTGATAATAGAAATATTTTAACTTTAGAACAAGAACTTCAATATATACGATATAATCCGAAAGAAACTCTTCTAAATTTTGGTAATCGATTAATTGAATTAAAATCTAAATTAATTACTAAAATACAATTATCGAATATTTCTCCCGAAGAAAAACGTGGTCATATTAGCCTATACGAACGACAAATATTTAATAGATATAAGATGAATTTACCGGATAATTATGAGACAATTTTACGAAATAACCCAACGATTTCATCACTTGAGACTGCCATCTCGTTCATAGACGAGCAAGTAAAATATGACGAATTTAAAAGATTATCGTTAGGCTTGCAACAACGCCCCGCTCAAAAAATTCAACCTGTGTACAAATCTTTCCAAAATTATCAATCAAATCAACCTTTTCAAAATTTCCAATAAAATTATAATAAAAATTTTGGTAATCGATCCCAAAATTTTCACTCAAATCAATACTCCCAAAATTTCAATACTCAAAGGAATCCTAATCAATATAGGTCACAACAATTTCCCTCGCAACCTATACAGGTTCAGCATAAATCAATTAAGCAAAATTTCAACACAAATGCGCAAGTTTCTGGTAAACCCCAAACTTCATATAAACCTACACCAATGTCCGGTGTCTCTACTATCAAACGCCCTCAAATGCGACCTCAATCACATATTACAACTCGACCAAATTTCCGTACATTCGACCAAACCCCACAACATTTTGTCTCCGAAGAACTATATAACCACGAAGACGAGCAACCAGAGGAGAACACTGTATTTCCTCAATATGACGTTAATGAACCTATTTCTGACGAAACTACATACCAATATAACGAATGGAATCTTCATTCCGAAATTCCAGACGACGAGATCCCCCAAGAAGAAACATTGACTGAAAATTTTTGGAATACAGTAACTGCAACAAATCAGACATAGACCATAATGCTTTTCTAGCTGCCCCACTTGCTTATATTCAAATTAACGACCCGCCAATGAAATTATTAATTGATTCTGGTTCTTCTAAATCCTTAATACGTCCTGATATCATTGAAAAATATTTTCCCGAAACAATTTTTAAAGAAAATTCCACAATTAAAACATGCCTAGGTCAAAAACAAATCCAGTTCTGTACAGAAATTCCTGCATTTCCGGAACTAAATTCTAATGAGAAAATAAAAATTATTCTATTCGATTTCCATAATTACTTCGACGGTTTAATAGGCTTAGACGTTATTACTAAATTTCATATTATTTGTGATTTTTCAAACCAGGTATGCTATGGAGATAATTTTCAAATTCCCCTTTATTTTCGAGACCCCCATGATACTGCTAAACGCATCACAATCAATGCTTTTGAAATTCTTCACACCATTATTCCAATTAATATCCCAACATGAGACGTTTACATTTCTGAACAAAATTCTGGAAATCTTAAAATCCCTTCCATTGTGACAACAGCTGAAAATAACCAAGCTTTAGTCGAAATTCATAACCTCTCAAATGAAACTGAAACTATTTATCTTGAAGACCCTACTACTGCTTATCCTCTGCAGTATTTTGAAACAAAATCCGCTTTTCAATTTCCCTTACAATCTAACACAGCTCAAATTAAGCGCAGCGATATTTCTAAATTTATTCGTACCGATCATCTTAATGTCGAAGAACAACAACAATTAATTTCCCTTTGTAAAAATTTCAAAGATGTGTTTTTACTTCCTAACCAATCTCTTTCATTCACAAATGATGTAAAGCATAAAATTCGCCTTTCAGATGATACCCCTATCTATACTCGTTCATATCGATTTCCGCATGTCCATAAACAAGAAATACATGACCAAATCCGTAAAATGTTAAATGAAAAAATAATTAGACCCTCTTGTAGTCCCTGGAGTAGCCCTGTATGGCTTGTACCGAAAAAACCTGATGCTAGTGGAAAGCAAAAATGGCGATTAGTCATTGACTATCGCAATTTAAATAAAAAGACAATCGACGACCGTTACCCACTCCCCAATATTACAGACATTCTAGACAAACTTGGACGATGTAATTATTTCACTACTCTTGACTTAGCGCAAGGCTTTCACCAAATTGAAATGGATCCAAATTCTATCGAAAAAACAGCTTTCACAGTTGAAAATGGTCACTACGAATACCTTCGTATGCCTTTTGGACTTAAAAATGCACCCGCGACATTTCAACGCGTAATGGATAACGTACTCAAAGACCTTCAGCATAAAATTTGTCTAGTCTATATGGATGACGTTATCATATTTTCTACATCCCTTCAGGAACATATTCAAAATTTAAAATTAGTTTTTGAAGCTTTTCGAACATACTCTCTCAAAATTTCTCTTGACAAATCTGAATTCTTAAAAAAGGAAACTGCTTTCTTAGGACACGTTATTACTACAGAAGGCATTAAACCAAATCCTGACAAAATTAAAGCCATTAAGGGATTCCCCATTCCAAAAACTGCAAAAGAAATTAAATCATTTTTAGGACTTGTTGGATACTACCGTAAATTCATTGATAATTTTGCAAAACTCACAAAACCTTTAACTAAGTGTCTAAAGAAAAATGAAAAAATTATTCACACCCCTGAATTTGTTGACTCTTTTGAAAAATGTAAGAATATACTTACCAATGAACCTTTATTAGTATACCCAGACTTTACAAAAACTTTTGAACTTACAACTGACGCAAGTAATTTCGCAATTGGAGCCGTTCTCTCCCAAAACAAAAAACCAATCGCTTACGCATCTCGAACTTTAAATCCCGCGGAAGTTAATTATAGTACAATTGAAAAAGAACTTTTGGCAATTGTCTATGCAGTAAAATATTTCAGACCCTACCTCTTTGGTCAAAAATTTATAATATATACAGATCATAAACCCTTCCAATGGCTTTTTTCATTAAAAGACCCACAGTCACGCCTTGTACGTTGGCGATTGGAATTAGAAGAATACGATTACGAAATTCGTTACAAAAAAGGTAAAACCAACTTGAACGCAGACGCACTTTCTAGAATCAAAATTGACGAAACGCATGCCCTTGACGATGAACTTTCCATGATCAATAACCCTAATACAGAAAATCAAGACGATCTATCTGATTTTCTTGTAAACTTAGACAATCTTCCCAATATAGACTCTGAAAATAATCCAGATCCTGAACTAATACTTGACAACCTTCCAAGCCCAGACCCTGAACGTCTTGAGAATTTTCTTAATGACCTATCGGACGATACACAACACACAGCACACGAAAATCCTGTTTGTGCACCACCTATTACAGAGAAACCTGTCAACTCTTTTAATCGGCAAATTATCATTACTGAATCAAACACTCTTGCCGCACGCTTCTTACCCTCGCTAGAAAAACCTTTCAACAAAACCCGACACATTTTAACATTTCATACTAGTATATCAGATGATGAAATTTTTCTTCATCTTAAAAATTATATCAACACCACAGACAACAGTTGCCTCTATTTTCATAGCGAAGCTATAAAAGAAAAAACACTCCGTATACTGAGAAATAAATTTAGCCCCCTTACTAAAATTGTAATCTCAAATTCCTACGTCACTGATCTATTAGAAGATTAAAAGTGAAAAGATTAAAGAAATAAAATTTTGGCATGAAACAAAAACTACACACCGAGGTATAAATGAAACGATCAAACGCATTTCAACAAAATTCTATTGGCCTAATATGTCTAACGATATTAATCGTTATATAAATCTCTGCGACGTTTGTCAACGCGCAAAATATGATCGAAATCCTCAACACATTAAATTGCAACATACTCCAACACCTACTAAACCTTTGGATGACTTACATATCGACCTTTTTCATATCCAATCAGAAATTTATCTTACTGTTTTAGACCCATTTTCTAAATACGGACAAGCGATTAAACTTCCTTCAAAAAACGCAATTGATATTGTCCAAGCTCTTATTCAATTTACTTCCTATTTAGGAACGCCTTCCCAAATTATTGCCGACGCTGGCAAAGAATTCAACAATCTTCTTCTCAAAGAATATTGTCAATTGTACGGCATAGAACTTCACATAACCTCCATTAGAAACTCCAACAGTAATAATCCTGTTGAACGTTTCCATTCCACTCTTCTTGACTCCCTTCGAACTTTAAAAATCGACCACCCTAATAAGCCATTAAGTTATCTCGTAACTTTAGCCGTTTCTTGTTATAATAACTCAGTACACTCAGTTACAAAACTGACTCCTTTCAATGTTATATTTTCCCATCTTGACAAAGACAATTCACTCACGTTAAGTGAGGCCAAAATTACTCAAGACTACATTGACTCAACGAAAAATATTGCAAAACAAATCTTTCAAACGGTACAAAGTCGTATCGAACATCAAAAAGCTCAAGTACTTTCTAGGCGTAACAAAAATTTAGATGACCCCCAACCTGTAGGTATATCATCTCAAGAATACCTAAATATAAAAACTCCACGTGACCCTAAAATAAAACCAATATTTAAACGTGTCTCAATTCATAAAGACAAAGGTCCCACTGTCGACACATCTGCCGGAACTTTTCATAAAAACAAAATAAAAAAGAAAAAACAACTAAAACCCTCCTCCTTGTTACAGGATGAAGACAATGACTCTGACATTCCTCTATCTACTCTACGCATGCGCATCACTGCAAGTAAAACCAGTCCGGAATCCTCTCCTTCCGATAATACTAGGTCCAGTTAAAATAATTTCCCACTATCACTCTTTTCTCCATGTAATTAACCTTCACGCTGTAGAAAACCAACTTCTAAACATTTTTACTAATTTAATAACAATTAAAGAAGACGCTGTAAAACATGACTCATATATCAAGTTGTTACAAGCCGAGTTTATTTTAAATAAAACATTTGATAAATTTGAAACAATTCATTCTAATAATAAAAGATTCAAACGAGGTCTAATTAATCCTGTTGGATCACTGTATAACTCCCTCTTTGGTTTAATGGATAACGATGACAGAGAGAAAATTAATGTTAATATCAAAATTTTATATGACAATCAACATTCAATCGTATCTCAAATAGAGACAAAGACAACCATACTTAAAAATTTAATCAACAATCTTGAAGATACAATAAAAATCATAGACGCAAATAATAATCGCACTACTACAAAACTTAATAATATAATTATTCAAGAACATATACAAGATATAATTAACAATATTAATTTTCTTCAAAATTATCTTTCTAATATCGAGAACGCTCTATTGTTCGCCCACCTAAATTTAGTACATTCAAATATTATAACTACTAACGATATCAAAGAAATTTTTGTAAATCTTAAACTCTTATATAAAACGAACGAAATTCCTATGTTTCATATTCATTATTATTTAAGCCTTTTTAAAATAAAAACTTTTATAAAAAATTCAAAGCTATATATCGAAATTTTAGTACCAATTCTAAAAGAAAAAACTTATTCTTTGTTCAAACTTATCCCACTACCCTATAAAAGCCTGACAGTTCTACCCCCTAAATCCTTCCTGATACTCGGTACTGAAAATGAACATGCATGGATTGACCAAGAACTGCCGCTTCTGGATGACATTTACCTGTCTGACAACATTATGGACACTAGTAGTCACTGCATTATCAACATGATCCAACGACAGCCTAACATTGCCTGTAACGCTGTGCCAGCACGCCAAACACGAAACCTTATCCAGACACTACCTAATGGACAAATTCTGATGATTCCCACATTACCCATTGAAATAAAAGAAAAATGTACCGACCTAGAAGTTCAAATATTGAAGGAAACATCACTTATCACCCCAAATGTCAACTGCACTCTTTGGATTGACCAAGAAGAAGTCTACACATCTCCAACTTCACTCCCAACTTCAACTACCTATTTTCTACCAGAGCCACTTATGACATCAAATTATTCTTCATTCTCTTTAGACAACGTACCCACCACTGAATTAAAGGAACTTCACCAACAACTTCGTGATCTTAAACATATTAATCTACAAGCTCCCGATTTGGACCTAATCGATCACCCTTGGATCGTAATACTGTGTATCAGTATTTTTACAATACTACTGATAATAGGCCTCCCGGACATCTATAATCGATGCAGAACCAGAAGCCCCATCAAAATTAACTTATCAACCCACAAGGACCCTTCTCCGGCTATGCCTCCGTCTATGGTGGGAGGAATTATATAGTGTTACCAATAGACTGTTATATTTATTTTTAGTCGGCATTCTTAGAAAATATATAACATAAGGTTAAATAAAACAAAGAACAATTGCCATTAATAAGAAAATGCTGACTGTACATCCACCGAGTCTATATATAGGTGAATGTACAGCGGGAACCAAGTTTTAGATTAGTTTTATATTTGTATAATTAAACTATCTAATAAAGTGCTACTGAAATATTTCGGCGTTGAAGTTTATTTTTGGTGATCAAATCAGGGAAGAAAGTTAACTATATATATATATATATATATATATATATATATATATATATATATATATATATATATATATATATATATATATATACCTTTACAGTAACCTTTATAACTTTCTTCGTGTAAAATATACTAATTTGCTTTTTGGCATGTAGAAAGAACACAAAAGGAGAGCTGCACTCTGGTATACCAAGTTTTTATAGCAAGTTATATGGTTTTGCCATATATACCAAGTGTTCCGTTTTTGACGTTACATTTTGTAAACTTCAAACGGCGAAAACCTATTTAGGTCAAATAGAACATCCTATATTTTTCATATCAAGTTATGTAAAATTAAATTCCTTTTTTTCTAATATAGGCATTGTGGGGGTTTAAGTAACAAATTTTTGAAATATTTGCGATTTTCTTAGAAATTCAAGAATTTTTAGTAAAAATTTTATGAAATTAGCTATGATTAGAAACAATCAGTAATGTCAGTCATTCTCTTATGTCAAAAAATGCCACCGCGTTTAAATTACACCCACGAAGACTTTTTGAATTTGTTTATTATTTATGGAGAATGTGATAAAGTAATATCAAGAACTTGTAGCACATTTGCTACTCGATATCCACAAAAACGGAAAATAACACTAAGCACTGTAACATTCCTATTAATTGGATTGAAGACGCTTTGCATAAACTAAAATAGCTAAGATAAAATCAACCAAAAACATGATTCCGTTTTAATTTAATAATTGTTCAAAATTTCGCCCTCGAACCTCCACACATTTTCGCACCTTCGGATTAGTTCTTCATGTTTTGAAATGTTGAAATGCATTTCTTACTCTTTGCATACAATCTTCAATAGTTGTTAATGGGCTCTCATAAACTTTATCTTTAATAGTTCACCAAATAAAATAATGTAAAATTGATAAATCGGTCGAGCGAGGAGGCCATAGGAAAGGTCCATATTGGCGATCCATTGATCTTAAAAAGTTTCTTGTAAAAAATTGTTTATCAAATACGCGTTATGTGGGGGAGCATCGTCGTGCTGATAAAAAATGTTTCTAAGTTCGGCGAAAGGTAAATTTTCTAAATAGTTATTCAAATTTTGTAAAATATTTAGATTTCTCGCCTAAAAAAAAAAAAAAAACAGAAAAAAAAAACTATACGTATTATTAGCAGAAGAAGAAATCTTTATAACTTACTGTTTAAATCCTCCTGATCAAATTCTAACGCCAACGTTCTTGAAAATTTCGCTCCCTGAACACCTGAGGATTCGAGTCACTCCAATAATGCGAATTGTGTCGATTAATATGTCCAGTTTTGGTAAATTTTGCTTCATCTGACCATATATTATTTCCCAAATAAGGATCGTCGCCTACAGACCTTATTAGAATAAATTCACAAAAATTTTCTCTTCTCAGAAAATCTGTTTTTTTTAATCATTGAACTATTTGAAACGAAAATGGGTGAAATTTATGTTTAATTGAATCGGTGAGTTCGAAAACCGTACATGTCCAAAAACGTCGTTTTGAGAAAATCAGAAAAAACCTATTAGCTTTTAAACTAATTATTTCAGAGCATTAGCATACACAGCAATGTTTTAGATCTGGTAATTTGGGGTTTATTTATTGAATTAATTTTTCCGTTAAACAAAATGGCGTACAAGTTTTAGCTAAAAGAAGCTAATGGACTTGTACGGTACAGAGATTGCACTTTTATTTTATTATAAAACTTTCTTGCTCGCCTTTTATGGACCAAGAGTTTTGCTGCAGCTACTCTCTTTGCAGTATCGTTGAGGTTACCGTCTTTAAGCTTAGCCGCTTAGCCCCAAGTGTCTCACACTCCGAGCAGACATCAACCTGTGGTCTTCCAAATCTAAGATTGTAGTTTTCATTATATTTTAAGTAGAATTCGTATTTTACTAAATTTTGTAACTCTGGATATTTCACTAGAAAAAGATCATGCATTTTTTTTACGTTTAAAGTTGCATCTAAATATCGAATGTCTTTAGAGGAGTAATGGGAAACTAACTGGAAACGACTCTATATTTGTATATATATATATATATATATATATATATATATATATATATATATATATATATATATATATATATATATATATATATATATATATATATATACTGGGTGACCACGAGATGACGCTCGCCCCTATATCTTCTTGGTCTTTTAAGTCTTTTAATATATAAATCTCAAATTTGGGCACGTCAAATAGCGACTAAATATGGATTAATTAGACCAATTTATCTATTTCTCTCGCTTCCGGTTTCACCGAAAATGTTGCCAATTTTGGATTTTTTAATAGAACACCCTATATATTTTTACATTTTTGCATATCCACTTTGTCACTTTTTTAATAAACCATGATTTTTTAATACACACCACAATATTATCGGATTCTCATAGAACTAAATATCATTTGAGCTGTCAGATTAATTCATTTGTTTCTTTTGTTATATTTCAAAAGCACCTAATTGATAGAGATCCAGTGTTAAATATTATGAGTTTATTTTCATTTATACCTTGTTGGATATCATTATTATGTATTTTTATGTATTATAATATGAATAAATAGTGGAGTGTTTGGTACCAAGTTATCGGTAATAAAATGCTTTATTGAAATAATGTAATGAGCTACCATGATGCCATTTAAAAGTAATTCTGGAAAAACGATTTCCGAAATGTTTAGGAGCCTATAACATAAATGTCATATAGCATAATGTCATAATTGTATTTTCTGATTATTTATTGAGGCAAAACAAAACATTTTTTGGGGTGACGGCCGCCTAGATGAGAAATTAAATTTGCTCATAAAAATGTTAGTCATTAATATCCTTATTTCAGTATACCATAGTTGTGTGCAAAATGACCTCCTGAATCCAAAAATGTAAAAATATACAGGGTATTCTATTTAAAAATCCAAAGTTGGCATCATTTCCGGCGAAATCGCCAAATTAATCCATATTTAGCCGTTATTTGACGTGTCCAAATTTGAGATTTATATCTTGAAAGACCAAGAAGATATAGGGGCGAGCGTCATCTCGTGGTCACCCTGCATATATACCTTCTGTAGTTTAGTTGTCTCTTCTATTAAATTTGTAACACTGGCATTGAAACTAGACCACAATGTCGATGTACTTGGTTATGGAGCTGCTGTAGGCAACTTGTTTTCTAGGCTGCCTGGAAAAGTTACGCCACCTATTTTTCCTCTTAGGATTCGAACTGTGTCATGGTATTTACGCTCCTCCTTAAAGTCATATTTTTTAAAACGTGGACCCAAAACTGTAGACTCTGTTAATATAATTATGTCTTCCACGTCGTTAAAAATTATTCCTAAATGTATCTAACACTAATTTTAGTTCCTCTAATTCCACCCTATTGTAATATCGTTGGATATGCTCATAGCTTGAACGAACAAAAAGTAAAATTTCCGAAATAGTTTTAACTTTTCTGCACTAACCTCGCCAGTCACATAATATAGTAATTGTAATATGTCAATACTTTTTTCTAATATTGTCCATTCATAAGCACTAATTAAATTTAATGCTGGATTGTCTAACGCTAACGTTGCAATAATAGCTTCTTTTATTTGATAAGCACGTTGAATTCCAACGGGTAACAACGTCTTGCTGGGATTTAATTTCTGTTAATTACATTTGTCTTTGTGTTTTTGCAATTTTGCAAGAGATGATGAACTGCGTTTAAAATAGGAAACTATTGCCCTCAGTTTGTTTAAAATATGTTCGATTTTCTTGAGCCCATCCTAAACAAGAATATTTAAAGTGTTTGCGAAACAGGGTCGAGAAGGCCAACCTCCTTTTCTTATGGCTGCGATAATATTTGCAGCATTATCACTCACAATGCATGCTATTTTGGATTGAATATTCCATTCCTCAAACACTTCCTTCATCATGAATGCCAAATTTTCGGCTGAATGTTTTTCTGTATATTATTTTTTTTATTATTATTATTATTATTCCAACAGGAAAAAATCCCAATTACAGGAATAAACTAAATATACAATAACTAAGTAAAATACAAAAAAGAGAAAGAATGTCAAATAGTACAATTAATGAACCTAAGTAATAAGGTAAAAGGTAGTTACAGGGCCAATTTACGTACATATGCAATATACCACATAGAACATCTTAACCTATATTAGCTACATAATTGCAAACACACTTTAAACTATCGTTAAATATATCACAATTCGCTGCAATTTTGTTGTACAGTGAGCACATAAGAAATACAGGAGCCTTCGCTAATATATTCGTTCTAGGAGTAGTACAATATAAAAGCGCCTGATGTCTGACATTACCACGTGGGACCCTAAAATTAATCTTACTAAGCAATTCAGAACAGTCAACCTTATCATTTAGAAGGTTAAACAAATATTTAATTAGTGAAATATTGCGTCGAACAGATAATGATTGAATATTAAATCTGTCCAATAGTTGTAAGTGGCAACAGCCTCGAGGCGGATATACGTCATCCAGTAAAAAAGACAAAAATTTAAGAAACCTCTTTTACATTGTATAAAGGAAACCATATAATAGAACCATACTCTAAGCGAGATCTCACTAGAGCAAAAAATAACGCTTTAAGGGCACGTATCTCGGAAAACTCCCTACAATTACGGTAAATGAAGCCATAAGTTCTAAATGCAGCAGAAACAATATCATTGATATGTTCCACAAAAGTAAATTTGGCGTCAAATATTATACCTAGGTCCTTAAACAACTCAACTCGACCAATAATGTGGTCGTTAATCGCATAATCATGAGAAATAAAGTTGATTTTCCTGGTAAAAGTCATTACCTTGCATTTTGATAAATTTAGTGATAAACGATGTAGCTCACACCATGACGCCATATTATTTATACATTGTTGGAGATGAAAGCAATCCGAAGGTGAAGATATTTCAGTAAAAAGTTTATAATCATCTGCAAATAATAACTGTTGGCACGATATAACTTCAGGAAGATTATTGATAAAGAACAGGAACAGAAGAGGCCCCAAATTCGACCCTTGAGGTACACCCGATGAAGGAGAGAAATAATTAGAAGTAAAGTTTTGGTATCTGACCGTGAAACTTCTATTGGACAAATAGGACCTAAACAAGTCCAACAATGAATCTGAGAAACCAAAACTTCTGAGTTTAAGGAGCAAGATATTGTGATCAATCTGGTCGAAAGCCTTTTGAAAATCTGTATAAATGGTGTCGACTTGTCCTCCCCTGTCCAAGATTTCGGAAACGTATTGCGAGAACAGAGCCAAATTTGATATAGTCGACCTCCTTTGCATGAATCCATGTTGGTGTGATGATAGAAGCTGCTTAGTAGAAGCATATAGCACATTGTACAGCGCCGTCTCGAAGACCTTTGAAAAATTGCACAGCAATGAGATTCTTCTGTAGTTTGACACATCATTAATATTGCATTTCTTAAATATGGGACAAATGCACGCCTCCTTCCACCGCGATGGAAAGATTGAATGTTTCAGAACGTTGTTGAATAGGATAGACAAAGTAAGTGCATATGCACAGTCTCTGAGAATAAAACTGGGTATTCCATCAACCCCCATAGTGAAGGTGTCTTTACAACGTTTGAGACTTAGTAGAACATCCTCGTGTTCCATTCTCTGGACAGTAATTGACAATCCTGGATTAAGCTCAGGGAACCGAGCGGAGTCAGCTGGAAGCGACTGAATTAAGACACTGTTGAAGTAAGCACCAAACGCATTTACAATCTCTGTGGGATCAGAAAACTCTATATCATTGTACAGCATTAGTGAGGGGATATGAGCTGATCCCTTCTTTTTTTTAATAAAATTCCAAAACTTCTTTGGGTCTTGATAAAGGGACTGTTCTGCATCACTAACAAAATCCCTATACGCCCTGTTAATAAGACGTTTACAGTTCAAACGGTGATGTTTAAATTTCTCTTGATAATACGCCGTTTTAAACTTCTTGTATTTTTTATGCAGGTAAGCTTTAGTACGGAGGGAATTAATCACCTCCGTTGAAAACCAAGGCGGATAGCGAAATTGTCGAATGCATGTATGAGATGTGTATTTAGGTACCGCTATATCAAATATAATATAAGCCGTATAATTTCTCATAAAATTGCGAACACATATCTTCGACATCATTTATACCTGGTAGAAACGACCAATCAGTATGACAAAGTAGTTCATACAGTAAAGGAAAGTTTGCTTTTTTTAAATTAAAAGCGTTGCTAGAACAGTTCATAGCGAAGCTTTGATGTGATGGAGATGAATTAAACATATTATTAAAACTAATTAACAGTGGAGGATGATGCAAATCTTCCTCAAGCAATGGACAAACAGATTTTTCAACTGAGCACTTGAAGTTAGCAAACACAAGATCCAAAATATGATTATACTCATTCAGAATGTTATTACACTGATTTAACCCGTGAAATTCTTTAAAGTTGTATAAACTTAAACTGTTCCCATCTGCCAAACCTAAGGAGAAATTAGGCGAATTAAAATCGCCTAAAAATAGAACACAACCTTCTTGCGCTAAGCATTCCAATGCACTAATTGCGTCAAGGAACTGTTCCAGTTCCTGAGTTGAAGTACGTGGTGGTATGTAGAGAACAAATATAAATAATTTGTTATACTGACTATTACTGATTTTCACCCCCACCACATCGATGGATGGAGCCGCACTTTCAACTTCAGTCAGGTTTATTTTCGAACTTACTAAAGTGTTTTTGACAGCCGCGAGGACACCTCCTCCTCTTGATAAGCATGTAGCCTCCCTACATCTGTCGTTGCGAAAAACAACAAAGTCATCTGGAAACAGCTCACTACTTCCTATATCTGCGTTTAACCAGGTTTCAGTTATGCCACCAAATCGTAATTACTAGCTGATATGTTGTTGTACAAATCTACCACCTTAGAGCGTAAACCACGTACATTTTGGTAGAACAAAGTATGAGTACTGTAATTGGGTGCGTTTAGTTTAAATTATTGACTACAACAATTTTAGGAATACCATTAAAATGACGAATTTTTAGATTAGTTTCCCCGTTATTAGTACGAGCCTCCAGTTGCGTCTTTAGTAATTTATAATAATCCAATTGACGGGGCGTTCTGTCAAAGGAGATTGAAACTTTATTGTACTTGTTAGAGGTCCGCAGCTGTCTAGCATTTTTAATATAGTTTAAGACTTCGTTCTCGTTGTGAAGTATGATTTTTAAGGGCCTGACATGATCCTGTGTTCGACGACCTAACCGTTGGATTTTCAAGAAATCATTGCTAGAAGTGGGAGAGATAGTTTTTAAAACATCTTGCGTTAGCGCAGAATCATGAAGCTCAGCTTCTTCACTGGAACTGTTCACAGGGCATTCCGTAACTCCATAGGCAATGATATTTCGCTTTCTTTTTTGACGCTCCATGACCTCGCCCACCACATCCTCAAATTCAACCGATGAATTCTGACACTGTCTAGCATCAAGCGCTGATCTAATTTCGTGTAACTGCCCGTCAAAATCAGCTTTAAGCTTATTAATAGATGAAGTAAGTTCCTTTTGCATTGTGGCCACAAGAGTTTTTAAATCTTTAAATTGTACTATGTTGCTACCACATGAGTTGCAAAGAACCTTAATGGCTTTAGATTTTGCCCTTGTCAGCTTCATCTCAGTCTCGGACAACCCCACACATTTCAAATGCAATGATCCCTGGCAGATGTCGCAATGAATAACAGATCCCGAGTAGGATTTCATGTCCATATTGCAGTTTAAACAGTTAGACATTGTGAGTGTAAAAAAAGGGATATGGTAATATGATATAGACAGGGATACAAAGTTTCCGCACCCAGAGGCCGATCAGGGTAACTGACATAAAACAACACTGGAAGGCCACGGGTAGGTTCCACAAATAAAAAACAAAGGAATTAAAACACCACAGTCCTTCGCCTCAACAACAAAATGTTTCTGAAAATAAGTAAACTAGCGATCGATAATACAATTCAACCAGTATAGCAGGCAATGTTGAAGGTAGGTCTCGATTTTTGTCCTGTAGTAAATATCAAATGCCGAATTGCTTCGCTAGTACATTTTTCAAATGTATTACTGGCTAATAAATATGCAGATAATGGTCGAAATTAATCAAGTGAACGTACCTTAATATTGGTCACAGAATATTTGAAACAAGTTCCGAGTAAGCTGTTACACGTACACACGTACAGTTGTTAGCACGACGATTATCGACCAAATACCCAAATATCAAGTATATTATAAACAACACTGCAAATATGAACCTATATTTAAAGATTAATTTTCTACGTGCAGAAAATGTGCAGTAATCGCCACAGACGACCTATATTTAATGATGTCCAGGAATCTGTCGTCACACAAACATATTCAATAGTGTCCAGCTCTTTTTGTACCCATTCTCTTATTTGATTATATAATGTGGTAACAAACTTTATTTTGCGGGATAGAAGTTTATATCCAGGGAAAAGCATATGACAAAATGTTTGAAATTAGTTCTCTTCTACAATGCTGAATGGGTGATAATGTTTTACAATCAGTCGCACTAACTGAATATCAATTTGTTTGCTTTTTGTAACTGAAATAAGCCGGGAAGTTACCATAAAATGAATTATTCGTGATTGATATGCTTCTAATTTCATATTCTTAGGAACTAGTGGCGGGTCGGTTGATTGACCACATTTATGTTCACTTTTACATTCAACATCTTCCCCTGCACTTCTATATTTTCCAAAGATGTAGTAGATTTGGACGTACTGGCCAATGCAGATTTCTCAGTCCTATTTATGGGAATAATTTAATGTTTGATTCTCATATGCCTATTTAAGTTTCCTAAGGAACCGGCCAACGGCAGCGCATAATAAAAGTTGTTTGCAATATAAACACTTGCTTTTCTTTTCTCCCCGTTCTTCAAAGTGTGTCCATATATCACTCCCCTTTTTTGATGATATTTTCTCCTACCTAGTAAGTTCAATTCATATTATTACGAAATTATACGAGTATTATTATGAAAACTATTGCTATACCTACTTGTCTTAACTGCTTATTAGGTACCTATTATGGCGATCTTCAGGGTGCGTGTGGTGAAATTAATGAAATTATACTCGTGACTGATTAAGTTGTTGCTATAGCTACGTTAATACTTAATGAAAAATAAATTTCAACCACCAAGCTAGCATCGAAAGTGTGAACAATGTTTCGAGGACTATAGAAAATAGGAAAGGGATGTTGATTTATAAAAGAAACTATTTTTATGCGAAGTGCAATATATTCAATACACAATAACATTTAATCCATAAAATATACTATTAAGGGTACATACGCACTAAGCGGGTACCCGTGATGCGGGCAGTCGTCCGGTTGCCCGTATTATGCGGTTGTTTGAATTCGCAAGTAATCAGGTATTTTCTTAAATTCTTTTATCAAAGACAAAAAAAAAGACGACCATCATCTTAATTTTTTGTTTTCTACATTTCTATTTAAGACCCCAATTAACTCTCTGCCAATGTGGTCATCATTTTTTTTTTGTTATTTCTTTTTGGCTTCCATGAGGAATTAGGGGCGGTGTCATTTTGAGCATCCTCTTTTGCGTCATTGTTTGCTTCAGTATTGACAGTAAAATTAGAGGTTCTAGTATTAACAGATATTGTATCTTTTAAAAATAGAAGGTTATGGTAAAATACATATGGAACTTTTTTTTTTCGCCGTAGACCCATTCTTCGTCTCCTTTGTTTTATGGGCCTTCACAAAACAGTCACGTATATTTCTCCATTTCTTCTGAAGCGTCACCCCTGAAGAAAATCTTACATTACATTATATAATTACATTATATATTTCGGATTGGAATTAGCACTGTCGCAGAAATAGTTCGAGAAATATGTGCTGCAGTGGATCGATGTACTTCAATTATAAAGGATTTTTCTCTCTAGTTTTGTTGGCGATTTGTGATAGTACCTACAAATTTATTTTAATAGACGTTGGAGCATATGGAAAATTTGGTGACTCAGCTATATTTCAATATTCGAGTTTCTATAAAAAATATGCCGGAAAATCGTTTAAACATCCCTGAATCTGCACCTATTTCAGAAAGCAGTACCACTTGTTTGCCCTACGTTTTTGTAGGAGACGAGGCATTCGCTTTAAGTACAAATTTGATGCGCCCGTGTGCAACAAATGATTTAAATATTAGCAAAAGAACATTCAATTATAGGCATTGCAGGGCTAGACGTTATGTAGAATGTACGTTCGGGATATTTGCTAATAAGTGGCGAATTTTTCATAGACCCATTAATGTTATATTGATTTAGTAACTGATATTATTAAGTATGCTTGCGTTTTACATAATTTTGTGAGAGAGATGGTGATTCGTTTGAAGACATTAAATAATCCACTAACTGAAACTGTTGCTCCAGACAGTGTGCGAAGAAACAAAAGAACGCCATTAAGGTATCGTGAGTTTTTGCCGAATATTTTATGACTGAAGGAAGAATAGACTGGCAGGATAATTACATTTAAATAGACACTAAATAACTTACCTAGATTTTTCTTTTCTTCCGTGGTTAATTCAGCACCATAAACATTTACCACTTCTTCCCAAGCCCCTCGTTTTAAATTTCTATCGGAATATTCTGAGCATTTTGTATTCCAAATAGATGGTCGATTCTGGATTTCAATAATGAATTTTTCAGTGTCGTTCCTTCACGCAAATAACAATAGCATAATAACACGACGTGCGTCGGCTACCCGTACTGAACGCACAGTGCGAACACAGATTACCCACAGATATATAGGAAACTCCAATAGTGACGTTTAGATTTGTGTTTCTAGCGCCATCTATGATTTCTGCACAGAACTATTATGAAAAAGCGCGAAATTTGAAGTAATTGTATGTGAAAATTCTTCCAGTCATTGCATTTTTACTGCTGAATAAATATTAATCGGTAATAAATTTATTATTCGTTTCTTCTGTGATTGAGTATATACATTGGAAACGACTAATAAACTTATTAAGCGATTAATATTTATCCAGCAGTAAAAAGACCTACCGTCATGTAACATAAACAACATAAAAATTCTACTTTTTTGATATTAATTTTTATTTAACTGAATTTAAACGTTATATAGGTACAATATTTCAAATATTTTTTATACAAATAGGGTAGTCACATAAGAATAAACTTATATCTTGTATATAATATAAATAATTTTATTGATAACTAATAATATTCAGACAGTTGTTATAGACGTGTAGTACTATAACTTTATAATACATATTTTAAAACTATTTTATTTGTTACCCGTATTGTTTGTATTACTCTTCTTTCTCATTTGTATCTTTAATTAATTTCCTAACAGCAGCTGCATTTGTAGCACCCTGATCAGATATTGTGGCTACAATATACTACAACCCTGTTTCGCGAATACTCCTAACAATGGATTTAGTTAATTTAATTAAATCGGCAGTTTGTGTAGTTGATTCACAAAATGTGAAGCACACTGGTTGCTTCCACTTTCTGTGAATCCCCTTTAACATAAAAACTAGGACATGATCAGCAAATTTTGCTTCAATCTACAAAACCTTCAACATAATCAATTTTAAAATTATATTGAAGGCCAAGCTCCAAAGATACTTCATCAAACACTAAGACACTATTTTTATCAAAAATATTTAGTTTCTTTACACTTTTGTTTAAATGTTCAACAATGTGTTTGTTGATTCCACAATACAATGGAATATTATGTAACAATGTTACCAAAGTCTTTCGAGATGATAGACTAAATATTTTTGACAAAAATCGATATCCTTTTCCACTTTCTTTAAAAATTGATAATGCTAGAATTTTGTCATCCAGCGTAAATCTTCTACCCCGTGCTTTCCGTTTTTGATTAGCAGTCTGTGACAATATAGATGTTTTAGTGAACTTATTTACATCTCTCATATGTCTTAAGAGAGTATCTTTGGAACTCAGCAACTTACACTTATTAATATATTGATTTTTACTCGTATTTAAATGGTAGATAGCACGTTTCAAATTTTTTATTTGATCATATAGTATTTTACACTCGGGCGTAAGTTGTTTGGTTCTTTTAAATTGACTCTCTTCACTGGTGATTCTAAAACAAAAAAAAAATATAGGGGAGATTAGGGTATTACCGATCACTACACCGATTAGATTTAGTATAATAATTTTATTAATGTCTATAATATGTATGCTGTCTCTAGTACAAATTGTTTATGTGTGTTATGCAACCATTAATTCAAAATGTATTTATTTGTAATGAAAATAAATGTTGTATTGTTTTCTATTGATTATTTTTAAATATTCATTATAAATACATTAATCTGCAAAAAATCTGAAATTTTGTAATGTTTGATCATCCTGTATAAAAACATTATTTTTAACACCATCAGCATTACTGTTTTTTAGGTTAGCAAAAACTTTTATACAGAATAACTTTTTCTCGAAAACTTAAAAATGTTTCCTATTGACACCTCCTGTAAACCACATCTGCGAAACATACTGTCCATAAATGTATGAAAAATAAAAAAAGACATTTTTACAGACCTTATTTTTTTTTTTTTGCAAAAAATGGATTCTCTATAATTTTGTGAATAAAATAATACCCCACAGTAAGGATCAATTTCCGTACCATTTTCATTGTTAATTGAGAAATATAAAAGCAAACAGCGTTTTACGACAACAATAAATTTACGATCTCAATTAAAATATTACCTATTAACAATTTGACATTGACTGGCGCATGTAAGTATTTCACACATTTTTTAATACTTACGTTGCACTTCTGCATTATTCGAGGATGATGTTGAAGGTTCCCCAAGAGCCACAGCAACTGTTGATGGCAACTCTGAAGTTGAAGGTTCCATAACATCCTCTATAATTGTCGATGGCAATGTTGAGGTTGAAGTTGACGGTTTTGCAACAGGTTCACCAACTCTTGATGGTCCAGCTTCCTGATAATCATCTATTCTTATTGACCCTAAATCATCTGTTGTTATGTCTTCAAACTTGTCAATTTCTGGTAATAATGGTTCCACACCTTCAATGTTGGTATATGACTCTAGTACTTGCTCGTGTGGTTCTTGCGATACAAACAACTACCTTTTACTAACTTTACTGGGTGCAGCGATGGGGCCTATTGGACTATCTCCTGCTATGAAAGATGTATGTGTTGACGTAATTGTTTCCACCGCTTTTACATAAGAAAAAATATACATTTAATAGAAAAATGTAATGTAATATATTTTTAGGGTGCTCTTCGGCTCGTTCATATAAATGTACGGGGAGCCTTTGTAACTCACCTGGTCGCCTTCTATTAAGCAGAATAATTCTGCAGAATACAGTTTCCAACAACGTAGTGTACGCTGCCTTGTCTTCAGAATTCGTTTGAAGTTGACTCACTGCAGAATTTGCTGTAGATATTAGATACTCTTTTATTACCTTTAAGTCGCTCGCCAGAGGTACCATAGTTATCCTATTCCATTTTTTCATGTTAAGGTCGCTTGCAGCCTGACTTGAAATCTCGAAGCGCCATTCACTATCTATCAGCTGTATCAAAGTTTTTAAATCAGCTTCAGCTTCTGCAGCAGAAAGCGTTGAGTGCACATTTTTCCTCTTAAGAACAAAAACAATAGCAATTTGGCAGCACTGTTTTATAGCTGTGCCCAAATTTAATGCAGTTGATGCCGATTCAAATAATTCATTATTCTCATTATATTGGGCCACGATCTTTGTTGCAGAAACGAGAATTCCAAAATTTTGAGGTTTTAATGCATCAAAGAGATTATTTACTGAAAGTTTCAGTTTCTGAATTTCTATAAGCAATCTTGCGAGTTCTCTCATCTTTCGAGATGTTACATTAATGAAATGTTTTTCTCTATGGCTTTTAAAGTACCTGCTGCCAAAGGCACAAATAAGTTCGTCTTTTTTTGCCTTAAAGGATACATCATCCGCCCTCATCCTCGGTAATACAGGTTCCCTTAACTGTTTATCTATCCTTAGATTTTTGACAAGAAGGTTTTGAGCCGCGGTTTGATGCGATCTGTCACTTTTTCCCATGTACGCCGTCCTATGCCGCCAAAGTTGTTTGGCGGAGAAATACCCCAAACAATTACTACAAGGTAAAATTTTTGTGCTAGTTTCTACATGCCTCATTGGCTTTTGAATATTATTACTATTCAAGAAGTTTCCTTTTTTCCTAAGGTTACAGAGTAATTTTTTTCTAATTTTATTTTTAGGAAATAAATATATTATTTTTTGTACATCTGTTTCCAATGAATGGTTCCTCACAATATGTCTAGCGAAATTAAGAACATAGCTTTCGCAAAAGAAACAGAAGTCTTTCTTCTTTTTGCCTTTCCGTATCTCACCATCTGCCTTGTATACCCCCAAACTTCGGGTTTCACTAACATGCACGTTTTTCTGGGATAAGGAACTAACCTCAGGATTTACCTAAAAAGAAGATTACGGATAAGTTTGCATTAAGAATATATTGCAGCATTCAAGGGAATTACTAGCATGTCAATTTAAATGAAACATACCTATATGCCAAATTGCTCCATTTAACCGGTGGATGACGTAATTTTTATCGAAACGCTTTCATTGATTTAAATGCAGTAATAAGTAGATAAGCAAAGCGGGTACTGGACCGGAAGTGCCGTGACAGCGAAGTGGATGGCATGTGTCCATCGGGAGTGTCCATTGTGCACCCTCTGGTCATTGTCGTCGGCGGGGCACCCTCTGGTCATTGTCGTCGGCGGGGCACCCTCTGGGTCGTCGGTGGGGGGCGGGGTCGGGTGGGGGCGGGAACGCAGAGGTAGGGCGGTGGTGACGTCGCGGTTTTAACGGAAATCCACATCCTGTAACACGTATGAAATGTGATATAACCTACAAAGATATGTATACATAGGCGGGGTACTAGGCTAGGTAATAAAACTTAGGATATTTAATAAAATTTAATAATAATATAAATATATTTCTTTCTACAAATAGAGAAATAACCTATGATTTTTCGTATAATAACATTTTTTGGAGAAGTATTTTTAGTTGTTCATATAAAGATAAGTTTGGACAATCAATATTAAAAATACTTAAATTAATTTTACCGCTATTTTGCAGTGATCCTGTGAATTCACTATATTCAAAGTATCGACCATCTTGGAAGAAATATAATAGCCCATTAGTGTATCTAAAAACGCCATTCATATTGGGAGGAATACCTTTAAAGTCGCGAGATACGTAACCATAACTTTTTGCTTGCATTGAGGTTTCATCTATTTCGACATATAAATTATCTTCAAAAAATAAGAATGTTTTTCCTGTATAAGTATTTACAGCTCCTACTAATTTATGTTCGAACGGAAGTTGGAAATGTTTCATATCAATTTGTTTGCGAATTTGATAACTCGGATAGGTAATAAAATATATTTGATTATTTACAAATAAAACTATTTCATCATTAGGTCGTTGGTATACAGCCGTTATCGAGTTAAATTTGGTTCCTATATGTAAAACGTTATGTATGTTTAAACATTGTGTTGTAATATTACGTGTTTCGAGGTTCATTATCCATAACCACGTTTTATAAAATATATATAAATTTTTATTCATGACTAAAAATGATAATTTCTTGACATCTATGGTACATAAATCTTTAGTTTGTTTGGGTTCATTTTGAAGAATTTTCGATGTCGGCTTTTCGATTAATTTTGTGTGAGGGGTTGTTGGATTTTTATTAAACGTTGTTCGAGGAGTTATAGCTGATTTTGTAGATGTAACTGGAGACCCATATAAGAATTGAATTCCGGTTATGTCATCTGATGACAATTTGGTAGTGCTATAAAACGGATACATAACTGACGTATTAACATCAGAATGATGTAATCCTAAAGTGTGACCAATTTCATGTACTAAAACTGAATATAAATTTGTTGACGTCGTCGAGGAAGGTTCATCAATTTTTAAATCCCATTGTTCTCTTGAATCTAAATGGATTTCGAGGCATGTATCTTTATTTGGAAAAAAAGCATGTCCTAAAACTTCCCCCTCCCCATCAAAAGCCCAAGGACATTTATCTTTAAAACATTTACTACGTCCTTTATGCCAAGAAATTTCATTAGACTTAGTCATAGATATAATTATATCCGGGTTGTGATAGTTATACTCAAAACTCAAGCTACATACATCCTGCCAGGTTTGAAATGCATTTTTTGCTATATTTTTCATTTGCACATCTGCCGGTGAAAAATACCACCCATATTTACGTTTCGTCCATTTGTCTCGATGTATTGCGAAAGTGTTGTCCGAAATACCACAACGAGGCGTTTCCATTAATTGTAAAGTTTCCATATTAGGCTTTCCATCTGTCGGTAAGTTGTAGGTTAATTGAAAGTTCATTAAAGCCTCCTCTTTCTGCTCCTCTGTCACATCTGTTAAATCAGTCTCGGACAACGTTAGGTATCCATATTTTTGCAGATACCCAACAAAATCTTGAGCATGACATAAATAAAATAAAAATAAAATAAAAAGCATGTTTACTATTCGACAGCTCTTATACAACTATATACATCAACATGAATTTCTTCATATCTTTATAGGAAAAAGAGCATCGAATTTGAACCAATGACCTATGGATGTCTTATTTCCACTACCACCGCTCTACCAACTGAGCTATTGAATATAATTTGAGGAAAATAAAACAAAAATATAATTTTATAAAATTTATTATAATTTAAATTTTTATAAGGACATTATAGTAGCTTCTAACTGCTGATTACAAGTCATACATTTTTTAACCTTAAACCCACATTCACCACATACATTTTGATGATGACATGGAAGAAATGTTGTGTTAATTTTATTCACAAAACAAACCTTACAATATTTTGTATTATCTTTACACAGCTTGAAAATTTGCAGCAACAGGTAGAGCAACCTTACTTTATAGGCAAAACTGCCTACAGAATCCTCTGGAGCTGAATATGGAAATATCTGAATATGGGCGTTCATTGTGGTTATGTTTTAACAATACACCCGATACTCTTCTGTCCAAGCCTAATGAGACACTTTACGAGAAGTATAGATGTACACACGGTTATATAGTAGATTAATGCTGATAGTGGGTCTTGTGGATTTGGCTTTTCATTAGCAATAGGTGGACATGCTTCATTCATTTGTTTCCAACCTGTATCACCTACGGTGTTATCTTGAAACCGTATCCGAAACTTGTATTGGATTGTTCCGTTCAACAGGGGGGCGACAAGCGTAGGCACATTATTATTAGCGGCATATGGCGTCATTCTTATCCAAGTTGATGGCCAGCTATCATTTTTACTTCCGTTATTATCAAAACATACTAGAACTTCACGTGAATTATACGGTTGATGTATATATAGAAAATTGCTAAATATCGCTTGCAATATTATAAAATGAGAACTTAACATTACCATTTTCGATTTAAGACTGACATGTATCACACTGATCACTTAATTTGTATTGGATATTAGTACTTTTACACTAAATCATGATACTGTGTATAGTTTTACTCTCCTACTTTTGATGGGGCTATTATTCCTGCGCAATCTCAGTAGGTTTTTAAATACTTTTTCTTCCCATAACGCTACACTAGGATCCCATTTAGTTATACATAAATTGGAAAAACTATTGAACATATTCTGCTTATCTTCATACAATCTTATATCTTCTTTTAATAGTTTAAACTTACTAACATACTCTTCTAACCTCACTTTATATAAGTTATACACATCCATTATTAAAAAAAAAATCAAAACACACAACTGGTTTCAACGCATGTGAGGAGAATACTGTTACTGAAGATTAACTAAACCTAAAATTATAATCAAAGTAATAAATAAGGTAGTGGGGAAGATCATTAAAACGTGGTGATATTAGATATATTTATTTTGGTATACAAGAATATAACCAATTATACAATTGTGTACAATTCTTTACACTACAATAAGCTTTAGAAGTATAATGATTAAAACAATAAGGTATAGTTTTATTAAATAGAGGAGGCTGTTGAAAAGCTTCATTATTGATTAAACTCTCCACATTAACTATAGTAGGGATCGACAATGGGGATTCCTCTAATTCACATAATTTTCTCTGCAGAAATTCTTCTTTCTGATGACCCTTTACATACACCATATTAGCACTCCCATTTAGCAAGTGCTTACGTAATATATCATCAATCATATCATAATCTACACATCCATCATTATATTTTAACCCATGATGATAATGCTCCAAGTACTTTACTTGTTTCTTCAAGTCTCCGCTTAAGGAATTGAACGGAACTGAAGGCTTAAACAGATAGTGGGCACTTTGTTGAGCACTCATAAATGAAATTTCTTTCGGACAAAAATCCGGTAAATTAAATCCTTGAATATCGACAACTAAAAGCTGCATCTTAAAAGGTAAAACTAATACTGACTGAAATATATACCATACATCATTATTTTATAGTTTATTTTGCGTCCCCCCTCTTCTTTAAAACGCATCTCTAACGGTTCCACCAAGCGGTAAGAATTCTAATACTCTATCGTGAATAATTATACAGCATACTCTAGTATTATCTGGGAAGACTGTGTTAGTTTCTATCTCTAATTTGATATCAACTGTACTTGGTTGTGTTGCAACATTTCTTTTTGAACAGTCGATAACAAATAAAGCATGAGTATTAAATCCAACAAAGTCCAACAAAGGCTCATCGTTTAATGCGAATATTTTAGAAAATTGTGTATACATGAGGAAAGCATCACCATATTTTCTAGTTGTAAAATCAAGTTCCATGTTTTCATACGGATAATATTCTGAGCTTAATTTTAAACTGATGTTGTATATGTTAATATTATCGAAGTATGAAATGTCGCTTTCTTTATTACCATTTCGATTTGTTTGAAAAGCTACAATTACATATCTCGGACTCTGCACATTATTACAAGTTTTTACCTGCCAGGTCTCTTTCTTAGCGCCTGTCTTTAGGCTAGGTAATTCATGATACTCCCATTGTCTAAACGGAATCAGTATAGGCTTATTGCTATTGATTCCCGATAAGCAATTCAAACGTAGCACATAATTTAAAAATATATGTTTAACTTTCAGTTCAATGTTATCTATAGTCAACTCTCCCTCAGTATCAGCTTTCGATACTTTAAAACAATTGTTATCAGTTCTCGCTCGTATTAATCTGATTGTATGTTTTCCAAACATTACTCGCTTGTAATCGTGAAACAACCCAAGCAGATGGCTTAACGGTATTCGCATGAAAAACTTTGTAGTTGTAGGATCATAAGATACTAGCTGGCCACTAGGATAATTCCACCCAGCGATAGTTAACGCAGGATCGTCTTTACTATAGCAACAATATGCTTTTATCGCACTTACGGTGCCGGGGTCTCTTACTTTATCCAGCTCTCTATTATGTAATTCATAGCTAACAGATTCGAATAGGTAGGCGCCCGCATTATTAGTAAACTCGACTATACCAGTGCCTGCGATGTTCTTTGTCAAAGTTCCCTCGATACATAACGCTGCTTCGTACATTAGTAGTAAAACATCTTGTTGATTAATTGTGATTTCAATTTCATCACTATTTCTGAATGATTTAACGAAAGGTTGATATGTCCGAGTTTCTTCTCTGATAATGGAATCATCGAATTGAGGGTCGTTGTACAGCTGTAGTTCGTCTAACATTATAACCCTAAGATTTTAAGAATAAAATATTTGCTGGTGTTAAGGATGACGTAGTAACCTTCTGTTCCAAACGCTTAACTGGTACTGACTGTACTTTATCGGGGCTGTGAGCGTATATATACTTCTTTGAATTATTAATTATCAAGCCCATAACTTTTTTAATTCCAATCTCGCAATAATTTCCTCACCTCTAAAATTAACAGGTTCAGAGTTCTGATCCAATATGGTTAATGTAATATTATGTATATATCGCTTGTTGATTAACGGAAGAAATAACAGATTTCTCGGCTCGATGTCTATAGCGTATCCTGGATTAACAGATGGAGCAAATTCGAAAATCGTATGAGATGGTCTATTATTGTAGAATGCGCCGGAAGTAATGTTACAATCAATGTGTACTGTAACAACCTTTACTATCTGTACAGATAAATCTGATTGATGTAAAATATTCGGTTCCAAATTTTTCTCTGAGAAACCTAGTAATTTTCCTAGCGAATCCTTGGGTGTAAAGTTAATTTCGTGCTTGCTCTTGATTTCACACTTCAACGTATTGTTATTAGGTTTCAATGAAAAATAATCTTCAATATCAGATTCTTTCGTACCTTTTGGTATAACTTGCTTTCTCAGATATGATTCAATATCGGTTATTTCATAAGATCCCGTAGGGATGGCTACAACCTTTTCATGTGTCTCACCAAGTTCCCAGTAGTAGAGTTTATTATTTTTTCCTTCTTCAATATTAGGAATACTGTTGTAAGTATGAAAACCAATTAGAGCCAACCCGTAATCGTATTGAGGATCTAATTCTATTGGATTTTCGAAATTAATGGAGAGAACAGCACTCCGACCTCTTATTGTGAATATCTGAGACATAATGAATGCATCTCATCTAAATCAATCGCTTTTGTAGAGAAACTTTAAACATAAATGACCACAGTTCTTTGTATCATATTTTTGAAAACTATCAGAGTTATATAAAATTTTATATTTGTTACCGAAATAACGCATGAGTTCTACAGGAGGTTTTAATGCGCCGAAGCTATCGAAGTAAAGAACTTTATCATTAATTTTTTTATAGGCTACCCAATGTGTTCCAGGACCAGTTTGATCATCAAGGTTAATAATTGCGCTTTCGTATCTCCTAGGAGGGTTTTTAGGTAGTGAATCTCGCATAAAAACACCTCTGAAATGTGGAATTTTTAACTTTTTAGCATATTTTATTAAATCGATGTCGTAAAGAGGCCTAGATGATGAGGGTAGCCTTATAGGGAGTTTTTTTGTTTTTTCAAATATAAGCCATATCCTTTTCTATAAGGTTTTATGTAGAGTCCGGATCCTTTTTTCCCTAACGCTACTGCCTCTAAAACTTTATTGTGTCTCTCGTCTTCTTCCAATTTTTTCTTAGAGTTTTTAGCATCTATTACGGTCTTCGCCACTGCAGCAGCTCCTCCCGACAGAGCTCCTAATGCACTTAAGCCAGCAAAAATTGGTAGTAAAGGTAGTATACCCCCAGTCTTGGGCAATGGTATGATGCGTGGAATATTAATATTTTTTCTACCACCGTCCTTTACTACCTGTCTCGCTGCTCTTAAAGCTAAAGTAGCGTTTTTACGTAAACTGTTTTTATCTGATGTTTTAGTTAATTTTTTAACGCCGCTGACTACACCATTTTGAAAATTTATTTTACGATTTTTATGTCGACGATTACGGATACCCAAACCCATTTTCCTTTTGGCTTTCATGACAGTATTAACAAACCAGGCTGCTGCTTTTTCACCTAAACCAGCGTCCTTGGATTTTACTCTTTCCCAAGCACGTTGTTCGAGCTCGTAGTCGGCTTTGTGTTGGTCTTGTAAATTTAAACTTTTACTATACGCTATATCGTGCGCTCGGCAACTTCGGTCGAGTTCGTTAATTCCAGGATCTCCTCTTGCTAATCGTTCACGGAGTCGAGTATTTGGCCCGCAATATTGGTAAGAAGGGAGACGAAGCTCCCGTTTCGTTAATTTACTGATAAACGAATGTGCACCACCACCGCCACCACCTTGTTTCAACCACAACATCTGATGGAACAATGACACTAATTATGCTGTGGTACTGTATATAACCAACAATAAACTAATAAAATAAAGAGTTTACAATGCGTCTTACAAGACAGCAGGTGTCTCTTCCCGTAGAGAACTTGGATGCATTAACATCCGTCTCTGGGGAGGCTGTGAGTATTAATAAACATGGAACTTTATTTCCTAACACTGTAAGGGCTATTATATGTGGACCAAGTGGAGCTGGTAAAACCAATTTGTTGCTCAGCTTATTATTCAACCCAAATGGCTTGTGGTTTGAAAATGTATACGTTTATTCAAAGTCATTGTACCAACCTAAATATAAACTGCTTGAAGATGTAATTAAGAAAGTGAAGGGTGTAGGCTATTTTCCATACACAAATAATGAAGGTGTAATCGATCCGTCCGAAGCTAAATCTAATTCAGTGTTTATTTTCGATGATGTTGCCTGCGATAAACAAGATAAAATTCGAGCATACTTTTGTATGGGGCGACATAAACTTGTTGACTGCTTTTATCTCTGTCAGACATATACCCGCATACCTAAGCATCTTATACGAGATAATTGTAATTGTATAGTGTTATTTAAGCAGGATAGAATGAATATGAGACACGTTTTCGATGATCACGTGACCCCAGATATGACTTTCGAAGAATTTGAAAAACTGTGTAGTGAATGTTGGCGAGATAAATACGGTGTGTTGGTAATAGTGAAAGATTTTGATTTAAATAAAGGACGTTATCGTAAAGGGTTTGATCAATATATAAATGTGAAATAAAGCAATATCTGTTAATACTAGTTCACTTGTTAATAGATGAAGACTTGTCACATTATAAATTATAAGGGTTGTAAAACTATAAGGTTGTACCGTACAAGGGCTATAAAACTACAAGGTTGTACCGTGCAAGGGTTGTAAAACTACAAGGTTGTAAAATATGAAGTCTAAAAGAAATTTAGCTAAGTACAACCCCCCAAAGGTAGCATCACCCAACTTACAAAGGGAGAAACTATTAAAGAAAAAAATTTGTAACGCTTCGAAAGCTATAAGAACAAAGTATCTAGCTTTAAAGATGGGAAAGGCTGAGGAAGATGAAACCATAAGCAGGGTATTGAATCCTATTATAACACCGCTAGAAGATATTAGCAGGAAAGTATCTCACAGTAACATACCGACGACAACAACAACAGCAGCTCGCGTAAAACCTAAAAAAGTCTATGAAACGAAAAAGCCTTCTGCAAGCTTTTTACCGGAGGAAATGGTAGGTGAAGTATTTTCTGAACCTGATGAGCGTGCTACGGCTGATATTCAAGAAGAATATGAAACTTTACTGAATTACAGCGAGCCTGTTATACGTCAGTTTTTAGAGCAATTCCCACCTCTAGCGAGATATTATATAGAAGGGTTTTTTTCAGATCGAGATAAATTTGATGAAAATTATGGAGCACGTTTCGATTTTAAAACGAATAAATTATCGATCGGTAATAAAGAATTGCTTATAGGAGCTAATAATGAATTCATTATTGATGGTAGACCTTATACAGGAACTAAAGGTTTATATGAGTTAATATTTCTGAAAAAACCTATTGGATATAATGATGCAGATTTAAAGAATTATAAAGAAATTCTAGAAATAAGTAGCGCACACAAACGTAATTATGTACCTGAAGAACGGATAAAAGGAAATAGGTATTTTAAATATGTAAGTGTTATAAAACCTCTATTTTCGGATATTATAGGAAGAACTACTAGAATACAATCGCAATCTAGCATTCCAACATTTTTACCATCTACTCCTTCTTTGAGACGGCGTCAATCATATTCAACGCCACCACGAGGGGGGTTTGGTATGATGGTCTACAACGAAAAACCTATAGAGTACGTATATTGGGATGATGTGAATGAACTCGTTGATCGTTTAAAGCTATTAATAGCTTCAAAGTCTGCGGGTAATACGGATTCACATGATAATGAGATTGAATCCATAATTAGCGAACTTAAAGAAATTGGAGTGATTGCCTAAATCACTATCATTCTCACCATGAGTGTTGATAAGTTCGGTCGATCTATTTCATCATTATACACCAGTGATGGAGATACTCCACATTTATTTTCTCCATATAGACATGGATTCATATTTACCAATGATGGAAATATTGATGTCGAAAATTTTAAACTTTGTAACGTTCAACCTCCTACTCAGAATAACGATGTTGCTAATAAAAAATACGTAGATGACATCATAACAATGGAAAATACTAAAATATATGAAAAGTGTAAACAATATGTTGAAACAGATAATATAACGAGTGAGGCTACACGTAAGAAATACATTAATGATATTATATCAAAGTTAAAAGCAGATTTTGCTATAGCTTTTAACAATTTTGCTAATCAGTTTTACAACAGATTAGATGCCTCTGATAAAAAAATTAATGATATGGAACAAATATTAAAAGATATACCTCAACAGAAGATTATATTACTGACTTTAAACTCCGAAGTAGATAAATTGAAAAAAATATTACAGGATGTGAGCAAGGAAATAAGGAATATAAAAAGTGAATATGTTATGAGTTCAGAATTAAATGAAAAAATTAAGATGCTGGTAAATGATAGAACAATGATAGTTAACGATTTATCACAAAAACATAACAATTTAAATACTAATGTAAACATAAACGCTTTAAATCTAGAGAAGATTTCCGAAACGCTAGTTCAAATGGAAAGTGATTTGAAAAATGTACAGCAACTTACAGAAAATGTTGAAAAAGGGAATTAAATCAATTTATATCTACAGCAGCAGTAAAACAAATAATGAGCTAATTTTACTTTTTAAAAATGAAGCGGAACCGATAAGTTACATCGTTTTAATTAAATAATTGTAGCATACATGATCATTATCAGTTGTAGTTTAACGTTCGATTGCTATCAACATGAGAGTAAAACATTCAAAAGAAAAAATTCAAGTTGTTAATGAGCTTCATAAGGCTATACGAAAAAATTTCAAACGTAGGCGTACCGTTATAAAAGATCTGAATGATTTATGGCAAATAGACTTGGCTGAGATGGGTAATTATGCTCGTGAAAACATAAATTTTAAGTATATTCTAGTAGTGATCGATTGTTTCTCAAAATCTGTTTGGACCAGACCTGTTAAAACTAAATCTGGGGAGGAAATAACGAAAATGCTTGCCGACATATTTGAGAAAAGTAGGAAACTCCCTAAAAACCTACAATCAGATCAAGGTAAAGAATTTTACAATATTCATTTTCAACATTTAATGAAACAACATAGCATCAATCACTATAACACATATAGCGTAAAGAAAGCTGCCATAGTTGAGAGAGTGATAAGAACTCTTAAAGAGAAATTATTCAAATACTTTAGCTTAAACGGTAAATATAGATGGTTAGATGTGCTTCCGGAAATAACTGATAATTACAACAAACAAAAACATAGTACAACTGGTGTGAAACCATGTGAGGTAAATAAGAAGAATGAAAAAGAAATTTTAAAATCCTCCTATAATCACATTAAGTTGGCGACAGGTTTGAGAAAATTTAAAGTTGGAGATATGGTTCGCATTAGTAAGGTTAAGCATGTATTTGAAAAAGGATATACCCCGAACTGGACTGTGGAATTATTCAAAGTTGTAAAAGTTCGTAACACTAACCCAATTACGTACATGTTGCAAGATGATAGAGGAGCGGAAATAAAAGGTGTATTTTATACTGATGAACTACAGAAAGCTAAATACCCCGTCATCTATCTAGTTGAAAAAGTATTACGTAGACGTGGTAACAAGGTTTTTGTTAAATGGCTAGGGCTTGATAATTCTCATAATAGTTGGTTGGATAATACAAATATGTTTTAGAATTTGTGTTTCGAATTATACGCATTTAAATGATAAAATGTTTCAGACCGCTTGTTGTAACTAAAATTGTATTGATTCTTATGAAAAATACACACAAATCTTTTGTTATGAGGGGCCTTTTGAAATACCGGAAACAAATTTAACTAGGGTTTGAGATAAAAAACATATAAGCAGTACTTTAAGAATGATCATCATTAAAGTTAAAAAATGACTGAGTTAAACACTCCTAGTTCGAGTCCTACGTTCTCCGAAGAAGATTTCGATTTCAACCATGAAATTGATAAAATTACCGAGCGGTATAGACTAGCTGTACAAAATGAAGAAAAATATATATATGAAAATTCTTTTAGTGTAGATAACTCAATATATAAAATAATAACCGGTTTAAGTGAGGCAAGAAACTACATTCCGGCTGTAAGAATATTAATGACTACCAGTGAAATTATCAATAAAACTACTCATGTTTCCTTTAATGAAGAAGAATGGTGTGACTTTATTACTTACCTTAAGGAATTGTTTAATGAATATTTTAAAAATACTGAAACATCAGAGGAGGTGATTGAAATAAAATTTTCAAACAACACCCTCAGCACATCACCATTTATGGATAACAAAATGTTGAAGATAACTAATGGCTTTACCACCTTTTATCTATCTGAGAATACTACACAGGAGTTTATAAAAATTGATAAGCTTATTATATCTAATATGTATGTATTGCATAATTTAGATTTTGCTGGATTTTATAATATTTTTTTAAATGTTACTAATAATATATTATGTGAATCTAATTATGAGTTATGTTCAGAAAATGTTATGCAACATTTATGTGATTTATCACCATATTCTACTCACATGTATTGTATACGTGAATGTTTATTTGTAAATAGAAATAAGGTTCTGAATGATTTAGATAGAAAAATTCATATAAAACAGGTTTAAATAAATATAAATAAATTGATATATGTTGTTTTATTGTATGTATATGTAATACTATATTATAACAATATATGTAGTTGAGCTGCCATCCGGGTTTATTTCCACCCTCCTCACCAAATTGGTCCGTGCTGGTGGTGGTGGTGGTGGTCGTGGTGGTGGTGCCAGTGCATGGTCCTCTTCATCGAGAACGCTTTAATAAAAAAAAAAAGAGAACTTTGTTAAAACTTGTTATAGACATGCATTTTTTAATTAATATATAGACACACCTACCATATATTTGGATCATTTAAAATCACGCAGTGGAAAGGTGGCTCAGAGCTGTAAAGAAAATAATCATAAAATAATCATAATCATAAATTAATCATAAAAAATATTACCATTCGCCTAAATGTATCACTTCCGGTTCCGGATATGGTGATGATATCATGGCCTCTTTACAAACTAAAAATTCGTTTTTATGGCTTCTGTGCCACTCTATGCTCCTGGCACAGAAACAAAATATTCTTTGACACACCGAACAGAATTTACTCTCATTCGGTGTATCGATGGGGAGGAGCATCGGAGGAGAGTCTGCTTCCTCAGTAAGACTATAATAAAGGAATTATATTTAAACTATGTCTGTTAATTTCTACTTTTACACACTTACTCATCCATTAATATATCATCTTCCTTATTCTCCCAATCATCACTGTCATCACCATCGACAGCGCTGGCTGGTCAATATGGATTCCTAGTGCAACTGAAATAAAAGTAATTTATAGTCAACTTTTAATACAATAGTAATTACAAATCACTTACTTATCTAAATCTATAAAGATGGGTGACGAAAAATTACAATAGCAATACATATGCCCACATGTGGTGCATAGTTCTGCTACATCTCCCCCCTCCTCCATCAATAAGTCGCTATAATAAAAGACATTTTATTTAAACTTAAAACTTCACGTCACTTATCACAAATATTACACACATACACTTACTTTTCAAACAAATACCTCTCCACATCAAGAGGTGGAGTTAACCTGTTAGTTAATTCAATCAGTTGATTGTAGCTGTGAAGCATTTTTTTTTTCACTGATCAATCACTATTAGGTGTACTGGAAACTGAATGTAAGTAGACATGTTCTACTATTATATATATAACCAGAATCCCCCGCGAAAACAATATCTGGAGACCGGAAAAAAAATTTTAAATGGACAAACTTGATAAGCATAACCCCAATCGAGTGATTACAAGAAACGTTAGTTGTGATAAAACTTTATAAAACCCACAAGTAGAGGAAATAGATTATTTTGAAAGGAAAGACCATGATGCATGAATGGCGGATGTGATAACACATTATCTGAGAACCACAAGCATAACAATAAAAATTAATTAGCACTGCTATCAAATACGCGCGCAGAACACATTTCCTGTGCGATAAATAATAGTTTGTTATAATAAAGTCATTTTAACTTTATACAAAGTAAATACCCCCAGATGCATTGAAGAGGTGGTATATGCAGGTGTATAAATAGTAGATTGCACAACAAAAATTTCATAGTACTTTTCTAACATTAGACCCAACAAGTTGTGCTTGAAATCAACTCACATAACTGAAGTAAACAGTAAGTTTTGTAATTTTTTAAATATTTGATTTTTTTTTTTGTAATATTTTTGTACATTATTTTTTATTATATTTTAGTGAATCTAAGTAAAATTAACGAAGTAACGAATATCTGCAGGAAGAACATAATAAAATTAAAGGACTTACCGGAGAATATTCCCTTGCCCATTATTGGTGTAAAAATAGTCAACACAAAGTATGGAAAATCAGCGTTAACTGAACTCGAAGAAAGCGTAGTATTCTTACCGCAGTGAGCTGTACCTGCTATCGAAGAAAACATTCAAAACTTCGTACCGAAGAAATACTCATTAGTCTTCAAAGGACTAGTTGATTGCAACAAACCAAATAAAGCTGTGAACTTTGAAATACAGGAAACTAACCATTAAACTGTAAATTTTCGATTTTCATATTGCCCTAAGGTAAGGTATATATTACTTTAAAAGATATGTATGAAGATATTATTAATATTTTTCAAAAAGCTTTGATTGTACTTACACAAAATTCAAATATAATTGAAAAAGAACGATGGATTAAATTTGCTAAGAATAATATTAGATTACTTAATAGAGCTATTAAAAATGGTGATATTGTTCCTGGTACTCTTAAAAAATTTAAGTCAGCTCTAAAATATTTACGATATTTTCAAGCTAGAGTAAAAAATATTTTATTACCAAACCATATTGGGGAGGGCTTAAAAAAAGAAAAAAAACGGAGAAGTGATTGGGTTAAATGGGAAGATATTCAGTCTGCATTTAAAAATAGAATTCGAACCAGTATTATTTTAAATTTAAAACATAAAGATGTATCTAACTTTTTTAGTGATGCATTTTTTCTTTTCAAAACACGAATTAACAATGTTTTAAAATCAATGAATTTAATTAAAGTTAATACAGTTTTTTGTTCAGAATTTATATTGAAAAAGGCTGATAATGAAATTTTAGAAATCAAGTTCTTTCCAACAAAAAATCATATTGATCGTAGTACAAATTTACGTGAATGGTTTGATACATTTGTTATCGATAAAATTAAAAATAAACTTGAAGAGTTTCAGGAATCCGGGAGCGGGGGAGCATTTTATAGTATAATTGGGTTAGAAATAAATATTAATAAGTATGAAGTAGGGTCTGGAGTATCATCATATATAAGGTTACCAGAAAAGATTGTTAGAAAAAAGGCTTGTGTTAACATAAAAAATTATGATGATAACGCCTGTTTTGCGTGGGCGGTAGTATCTGCCCTACATCCAATTGAAAAAAACTCTGATAGAACTTCTTCATATCCACATTTTTCAAATGTATTAAATTTAGAGGGAATAGAGTTTCCAATGACCATAAATCAAATTTCTAAATTTGAAAAAATTAATAATATTTCTGTTAACGTATGTGCTTTGGAGATGGATTCTAAAAATAATTTTAGCATCGTACCAGTTTGCCTTACAAAACATAAACTTAACAAACATGTTAATTTGCTCATTATTCAAAATTCATATTTACCAAAAAATGATTATAATGATGACGAAAATTTAGATATTTATAATGAAGATAATTTACAAACACAATATCATTATTGTTGGATTAAAAACTTATCAAGGCTAGTTTCAAAACAAATTGGTAAGCATAATAGAAAGTTATTTATTTGTGATAGATGTTTAAATTATTTCGTTACGCAAAACAATTTGGATGCTCATAGTATTTTTTGTGAACAACTAAATAACTGTAAGATTTCTTTTCCATCTGAAAAATTTATAACTTTTAAGAACTACTGTTATCAGGAAAAAGTACCTTTCGTTATTTATGCTGATTTTGAATCAATACTAATTCCTTTTAGCGAGAATCAAAACGTAGCTAAAAACACTAGTAGGTATCAAAAACATGAAGCCTACAGTGCTGGATATTTTTTAAAATGTTCCTATAATAATGATATCTCATATTATAAAAGTTACCGCGGAGATAATTGTACGGAATGGTTTGCTAATGAGATGGATGGTATTGCTAAATACGTTAATTCTATTTTGAAACATACAGAGCCCATGAATGTTAACGTTAGCCTGAAAGATGCTTCTTCTACTTGTCATATTTGTAAAAAATCATTTAAACCTAATGATAAAATTGGTAGAGATCACTCGCATATTACTGGCGATTTTAGAGGTTTTGCTCATTCCCAATGTAATCTGAATTATAAAAATTCATTTATAGTTCCTATTATTTTTCACAATTTATCTGGATATGATTCACACTTCCTAATAAGGGATTTGGCAAAACGAGACCGAGTAACTGTTTTACCAATTAATAAAGAAAAATATATTTCGTTTACTAAACATGATAAAGAAACAAATATTAAGTTTCGCTTCATCGACTCATTTCGATTCTTAAGCTTTTCACTAGAAAAATTAGCATCATTTCTCAATAAAGACAAACTAGTTAATCTTAAAAATGAGTTTGCTAATTTAGATGCGGAAAAATTCGATTTACTTACAAGAAAAGGAGTGTTTCCTTATGATTATATTGACTCGCTTCAAAAATTAGATGAAACTAAGTTACCACAAATAGAAAACTTTTATAATCAGTTAAACGATGAAAATATTAGTGAAAAAGACTACATTCATGCGCAAAAAGTATGGACATCTTTTAATTGTCAAAATTTAGGCGAATATTCCGATTTATATTTAAAAACAGACATTATTCTTTTAGCTGATGTTTTCGAGCAATTTAGGCAAAGCTGTTTTGAACATTATAACCTTGATTGTGCTTTTTATCATACACTTCCGGGCTATACTTGGGACTGCATGCTTAAATATACGAAGGCGAAATTGGAAACGATACAGGATGTTGATATATTGTTATTCGTTGAAAGAGGTATAAGAGGCGGTGTTAGTCAGTGTAGCAATAGGTATTCCGTTGCTAATAATAAATATATGTCCAATTATAATTCAGATGAACCATCAAAATATCTAACGTATTTTGACGTTAATAATCTGTATGGGTGGGCTATGTGACAAAATTTAGGGTACGGCGGATTTGAGTGGGTAAATAATTGCGACAATTTCAATGTTTCTGAAATATCTGACGATTCTCCTGAAGGGTACATACTTGAGGTAGATATAAAATATCCAGAATATCTCCATGATTTGCATCGCGATTTACCACTTTGTCCTGAACACCGAGTACCACCGGGATCAAACTTATCTAAATTGATGACCACTCTGTACAATAAAGAAAAGTATATTATACACTACAGAAACTTAAAACAGTGTTTAAAGAACGGACTTATTCTGGAAAAAGTGCATCGCATCCTCAAATTTAAACAATCTGCATGGTTAAAACCGTATATCGATTTAAATACAAAACTAAGAGCTCTATCAAAAAATGATTTTGAGAAAAACTTATTTAAACTTTTAAATAATGCCGTTTTTGGGAAATCTATGGAGAATATACGGAAACATCGCATTGTAAAACTCATTTCTAAGTGGGAGGGTCGTTATAGTGCAAAAAATTTGATTTCGAGACCCAATTTCCATAGTACTATACTATATTTGATGAATATTTAATAGCTGTTGAAATGAAAAAAACTCATATAATTTTTAATAAACCTCTGTACATTGGTATGACCATTCTAGATATCTCAAAAACATGCATTTTTGATTTCCATTATGACTATATGTTAAAAAAATTTGGCCCAAATGTTTGTAAATTACTTTATACTGACACAGATAGTTTGATTTATGAACATACATGTGATGATATTTATGAAGAAGTTATTAAGAAAGATATTGAACATTTTGATACTAGTGATTATGCTCCAGACAATCTTTATAATATACCGCTGGTAAACAAAAAAGTTGTTGGCCTAATGAAAGATGAAAATAACGGTGCTATAATGACCCATTTCATAGGTTTACGTTCAAAAATGTATACTTTTTTGGTCCAGGAAAATAAAAATAAAAAATGTATAAAAAAATCTAAGGGGGTAAAAAATGATATAATTAAAAATAAATTAACTTTTAATGATTATCTAGACTGTTTACTAAATAAAACAACTAAATATGCAACTCAAAGGAATATAATATCACATGCTCATAATGTTTATTCCATCAAACAAAATAAAGTAGCTTTAAATTCATCTGATAATAAACGATATTTGTTAAAAGGCTCTCATGACACCTTACCTTGGGGCCATTACTCTATAATGGATATTAATATTAAGTTACACTGATCAATGTATTTTTTTCAGATAACCCGCTAAATGTATATTTCATAGTTCTAAGTTCAGTAATAAACATGTATTAAAATATTTTGTAACAGAGAGAAGCGTATTATAAACTTCTTTTTTATTATTTTGTATAACAAGTCATTTAATAATACTTAATGGAATCTTTACCAGACCATGTTAATTTTATAAGTCTAATTTTTGTATTTGCTTTGGTAACCATTACTTTAAGATAATAAAATATATATATATATAACTTTATGTCTTTTTTTTATATAATGTTGGGGTTGGGTTTGGGTCTAATGTTAGAAAAATACTATGTAACATATTTAACAATAATAAAATTATAAAACTTTATTGTCTTTTTTTTTATTTTTAATCTAACGCTCTCCAAACTGAGTTTTCTCAGCAATGTGTGGTAATTTTTCTTAATACTACTTAATCTGCGACGTCACACACACTCTTGAGCAGCCTCCGGGCTTTGAGTTTTTAAACTTAAATAACGCTGCAATAAAACGGTGGGTATCGGTAGCCTCATATCTGTTGTTACAGGATGTGGTTTTCCGCTAAAACTGTAACGTCACCGCCACCATGTTCTTTTTCCCTCTGCCATCTTTCAACGTCATGATTTTTTTTCCTAGTGACACCATCTTTTCGCCCCGCCCGCCATCTTTCTTTTTCATTACCCCGCCTCAGGATGTGGATTTCCGCTAAAACCGTTCAGTTTTCCGTCCGACTTACGCCCTGATGTCAACGTCTTGTCAACGGCCTTCAGAAGGACGTTCACCAAAATGACCGTTATTTTCTGTGATTGGTCCCCCTCTAAAACGCCCACTTTTGGCGTCTATAAATATTAAAATCAGACAAGCACTTTTAGCATTCGTGCCTTAGCATTCGTGCACCAGCAGCAGAGCCTTCAGCAAGCGACTAGATTACTCCGTTAGCTTCTGGTGATCTGACTGTGCAAGCCGCAGTCACCACCCCAACAAACAGATAATCATAAGTGGCTGCTGTAAGCGCCCAACGTCCACGTCCGTTGGATTCGAACCGCCGCCTTTGTGCCGCCGTTCGACCAGTGACGTCATCACCACGCATCATCGATAGCATCGCCGCCGCTCTATATAACCCGGCCCTGTCGCCGCTAGAGCCGCCGCCTTGCATCGCAACGATACATCCAGCGAGAATCACCAGTGATTAAAGTGCCAGGACATTCCGTTACGCGAGTATCCGCCTAACGACGTTGCCACTGCTCTCGGTGAGTTCTCTCATCTTTAACTTGTTTAACCCGTGTCTTATTTCTTACAGAATCAAACCGGGAAGAACACCTGCAACTGGGATAGGCATTGCACCTTGCTCCCCAGCACCGACATACAGGATTTATCCTGGTGACTGAGTATCCTTAGTCTAGACGCGCCGTACCGTTAGGGCCTCTGCTTGTGGAGCATACAGTGAAACAGTCTGTTGTTCCTCAGGTGGATATCCTTTCTGAGGGGCGTCGGCTAAGAGGTAGAAAGTCGAGAGACCGGATTCTCTGAAGCCAACGTTGGAAAGCGCGGGAAGCCGCACGACCGCTCAAGCCATCCGCGAACGCGCATTTCGTCCGTTACAGGTAGCCAGAGAGGGTCACCGCGAAGCGAAATTCAGCCGACGATTTTCCCGGCCCATTTCGAAAGCCGCCCGGCAAAGCATGGATCCACGGAACAGGCGACTCAACGCGCAGCCCGATGTCCGTCGCGACCGGGCAACGACATCGACGCCGTTCCTTCACGCTACCCAGGAGGGTAGTGCCATCGAAGAGCGGATTCCACCACCAGCTCGCCCACGTACTGCCGCCTCCAGGATCTTCGAGGCCTCCATTAACGCCTCACGAAGGGGTGTATCGACCCCTAATAGCAGCACGCACTCGGGAGAGTTGCCATCGCGGGAACGGGATTCGCGGATGACGATTCCGTCCCGAACGACTTCGACAGTACGTGGGGACACGAAGGGGCTGGTTCTACCAGGCCCCGCCGCCAGCGGGGTTGAGGGAGCGTGGGATCGACGACATGGCGCCCGAGCAGGGACTCGAAAAGAAAACGAATCAACAACCACCCGGAGCAACATAGGAATCCAACCACCCCTATCGGAGATTATGGGAAGTAGCTCACGAAGGGGTGCAACGAGGGAAATACGACAAGGGGTGGAACCAACCCCCAACAAAAAAAATATTTTGGAAAAGGATTATGGATCGACACGGCGCGAAGTAGAATATCCCCGCCGTCTGGAGATATTGAGCGGGAATGGACCACCCCTACGGGAACATGGACGTTCCCTGGCGCCCGAGCTAAAAGAAGAGGAAGTATACGAGGTGGGTCAGAATGACCGCCGAAACGAAGGATTCGTGGAAGACGACGGCGCCATGGCAATGGAACATGGGGCCATGGGCGCAAAGGGCCGCGAGGGTGGCATGCCTGGAGGCAGCCGCACCGCCCCGCGTGCCGCCAACACCGGAACCACCCCCAACGACCATGCAATGGAAATGATGGTCAAGGCGATGGGAGAACTTTTGGCGCAGAGCACTGCCCTCCGAACGGAGGCGGCGCGACCACCCCCGGAATTAACCTTCGCCGGACGGGATCACGAGGATCCCCAAAATTTTATCGACGACTTCGAGGACTACGTGGACAGAGTCCACGTACCTGCGAAGCGGATCGTGGCCCTCGCAAGGAATTGCCTGCGAGGAGAGGCCCGAAAGTGGGCCGAAGCGGCCGTAAGGCCCATCAACGATTGGACGACGTTCCGGGAATATTTCCTGGACGAATTCACGTCGATGGAGCGGGTATCCGGAATTACCCAGCGTCTGTACGGGGAGGTACAGAAGGAGAGCCAAGCCGCGCTGGCATTTATCGCCGGGAAGGCGCAACTTTTCGACCGCGTCGCCCCATTAACGCCAGAAGGGCAAAGGGTGGCGCTCATCAGGGCTCAGCTCGTACCCAGCATCCGCGTCCAGATACGGCGTGGGCAATGCAGTACGGTGAAGCAGCTGACCGACGTCGCGACGGACATCGAGAGGGAGGTATGCGCAGGAGCATACCGCGCAACATCGCGACGCAACCACCAGATGATCCCGGAAGAGGGATCCGACGACGAAGACGCCGACGCACGTTACCCGGCGCGACGGAATGGGGACCGACGCCGCGGCGGAAGAGCTGCGCGTCGCGACGAGAGGGATTATGGAGCGTCGGATCCACGAAGTGGACCAACATCGCGACGCAACGAGGCACCGAGGCGTCAGGAGGAAGCGCCCCGACGCTACAACGACGCACCGAGGCGTCACGACGAGGCGCCGCGACGCCATCAAGAACAAGCAGCACGGCGGATCGAACGATCGCCGCAACGCGGGGAACGGCGTCAAGAGCCGCCACGACGACCGCCGTCACCACGTCACGACGCCGGGCGTCGAACAAGAGGAACGTGGCAGAGGAACGACGGTCCAACGAGGGAGGATTGGCGGGCCCGAGAACAACGACGAGGCGCCGCCACCGAAGGGACGTCAGCCCCTAGAGGGGATGCGCCTTCGGGAAACGCCGATCGGGCCGAGGATCAGGGCAATCCTCGAACCCGCACCTAAATTGGAGGATACGACCATCGCCGAAGAACTCCGTCACTGGGGGAGCCGCGGTGGCGGGGGTGCTCGACACCTCGAGCAAGACGGCTCCAGCCGACGTCAAGGTCATCGACGTCGAGGAAGAAGACGGGGTCAGGGTCACCGACGTCCCGACGCCCACCGAGAAGGAAGAACTCGTGGCAGTGGAGCATGGCGCGGACGGCCGATCGGATGACGTCACCCGCAGCGATGTCGTTAGTTCGGACGTAAGGAATCCCCGAACCGACAAAGACAAGGGAATTTTCGACGCGGACTTGGAAGGATCAAGCGACGCATCGAGCGAAGAGTCGGATGGTATCGACGTAGGGAACTGCGTCGATACGGACGAAGAGGATCGTACCGATATGGGACTTGGTGAAAATACCGACCCTATCGAAGGGAATCTGGATACCGACCCGGACATGGTCGATGCCCCGGACTCTGGTGTTCACCGGGAAGCGAATGACTCTACCACATCGGAGCAGGTCAACGACCTGGGTGGTTTCATTCGTGAGACGACGAAAAACGACGAAGGCAAGTCGGAGGGAGACAGTGAACTTCGAGGAATCGAACCGATGCCGACGCAGGAATGCGCTCCCGATGATGGAATTTCGACACACGTCCCGATTCTACGCAACGACCCATTGGAACTCGATGATGGAAACGGATCCACAGGTTACGGAGAAGTCGCCGCAGTCCGAGGAGGCAACGCGCCCCGCATCCCTCTGGAATTAGGGGGACGGACGATCAAAGCGCTAGTGGACACTGGCGCTGGCGTAAATCTCATCCGTAGCGATCTGCTCCGCAACAACAAGTGGGAATTGGCCAGCAAGACCTTGCGCTTAGCCGCACACGGATTCTGTACGCAAGCCAGGGGTGTTATGGATTTAACACTGACCCTATGCGGTGAAGCCGTCGACTTACGCATGTTCGTGGTGGACAATCTCCTTGAAGACGTCATCTTGGGTCAGCCGTTTTTAAAGGAGGAGGACGTTGCGATCGACTACAAGCGGAGCACCATCGCATTCGGTACTAAGAAGAGGAGGACGGTTTACTGGGAAGACCCGAAGGGCCAGGCGAGACCCGCCCTTACGCGGGACCAGCTCTACGAGATCATCTCCGACAAAGTACCTGAAGAACATCGGCAAGAATACCTCGAGGAAATACTGGAATTCTCCGACATCTTCTCCGAAGAGCCTTTACCAGCCACGGTGCTGTCCACGCAGCACAAGATCGTTCTGCGCGATACCGTGCCCGTGCGGATTTCTCCGTATCGGTGTAGCGAAGAGAAGAAGCGCGTAATCAACACGCATTGTCAAGAGATGTTGACCCAAGGAGTTATTCGACGCTCACGTTCCGAATACAACTCGCCGGTCGTGTTGGTAAAGAAGAAGGGCGATAAGGAGCTACGGTTCTGCGTGGACTACCGTCAAATCAACGTGAAAACGGAAGCGGAAGTGGGAACCCTTCCTGCAATCTTCGACACCATCCGCGAGTTGGGAGATGCGCAGTACTTCTCAACGCTCGACTTAAAAGCCGGGTACTGGCAAGTACCGATGGCCGAGGACAGTAAGAAGTACACCGCCTTCTCAACCCCCGACGGAGCGCAATACGAATTCGAAGTGATGCCATTTGGACTAACTGGAGCACCAGGCACATTTCAGAAGATGATGGCCGAAGTCTTGGAAGGATTCATTCACCAGTTCGTGAAAGTATACTTGGATGACATCATCGTATACAGCAAGAGTCACGAGGAGCATCTTTATCATCTGAGCGTGGTTTTGGAGAGACTCCGTCTTTACGGTCTCCACGTGTCTCCGGGGAAATGCATGTTTGGCTCTCGCCAAATTAACTACCTGGGGCACACGATTACGTCCGATCGTAATGAACCACAAGCTCACCATCTGCAGAAGATCAGGGATTACCCAGTACCGAAGAATATCAAGGAGCTACGAGGATTCCTAGGCACGACTGGATGGCTACGTGAATACGTGCCTAGATTCGCCGAAATCGCCGCGCCGCTCACCGATGTACTGGAAGGGAATCGAGGAATGCGATGGAGGACACGACAGCAAGTTGCCTTTGAGGAACTGAAGGAAGCGGTAGCCAACCACGCGGAACTGCACCGTCCTCTGCCAGGCGTGGAGTTTTGCCTGCAGACTGACGCGAGTTGCATTGGCCTCGGCGCCGTGTTATTCCAGTTCGACCCTGAAGATGGAACGAAACGTCGCCTCATCGCCTGCGCATCGGCAAGACTGACGAAGACCGAGTCCCGCTACCACGTGAACGAGTTGGAAGTACTCGGGGTAGTCTGGGGGGTGAAGAAGTTCCGTCAGTTCTTGGAGGATCAACACTTCACCTTGTTTACGGATAGCCGCGCCCTTTTATGGTTGGATCGATACAAGGATGAAAAATCGAAACTCATGAGGTGGGCTCTCATGCTACAGACGTTCAGATTCACCGTGAAGCACATTCCGGGGAAAACCAACGAACTTCCGGATTTCCTTTCGAGGAATCCACAGGATGAAGTTCGCCCGGAAGAACCCGACGAAGTGGACGATCGTGCCTATTTGGCCGTCCACATGCTTCAAGAAGAGGAAGAAGAGGAAACCGTCGACGCACCGGAAATACCCGACGGTGAAGAGGAATCAAGGGGGGAGGAAGACCCGGAGGAGGCAGCCGAACTGCCAGCGCAACCCCTCTTCGAATTGGTTCGCGAAGAACAACGCCAGGATCCAGCGAGTCGTGAAGAACGCACTCGGCTGCAGCTCGTAATCCGAGATGGACCGAAGACTGCCGAAGAAGCTCGAGTTGCGCGCGATTACTTCGTAGAAGACGACATCACCTGGAGACAAATGGATGAAAATAGGAGGACGTTACTCGTACCGTTACATATGCGGGAGCGTGTGATGGAGGAGTACCACGACTCACCACTAGCCGCGCATCCAGGCCGGGACGAGACCCTTCTCGCGATCCGGAGGATGTACGATTGGCCGGGTATGGCGGGCGATATAAAACGTCACGTACATGGATGTATGGTATGTGCCGCAACGAAGGCACGAAGACAGGACGCAGCACCTTTAAGACCCAGGGTACCGGACGCACCCTGGAAGACGGTCAGCCTGGATGTGCTGGGACCGTACCCTAAAACGAAGAAGGGCAACGAATTCATCATCATCATGGTGGACCTATTCTCCAAATGGATAGAAGCGAAGGCCACCGTTCATGGACAACAGACGGAAGTGCTGGACTTTCTGGACGAAGTAACGGCGCGATGGGGACATCCCGCGTCCATCATTACGGATAAGCGCCACAAGCAAGGGAAAGAAGAATTCAGCGCGCTCGGGATCGTCAGGTCGTGTACGCCCGCAACATGTTCCCAGCAGAGCAACAGGCCGGTGTGACCTTTGACCCTGGACAACGCGTGATGGTGAGGGAGTTTCGCCGCGATAAGAATCCGTTCCAGGCAAAATGGACGGGACCACACGAAGTCATCACCCGCCACGGTGACAACACGTACACAGTGGAGCGAGATGGACTTCGGATAAAAGTCCACATCGATGACCTTCGTCCCCGACCACCGGAATACCTTTAGCAGATCTTTCACGGGATGGAACACCTGCAGAACTCCGTCGCGCCCACGACTCCGAGTCTGTAGGACCCCTCGCGAGAAGACAGAAAAAAGAACGAGACAACGCGACCCGTTAGCCACATCTTCACAGCCCAACCAGAGGCCGGGGTGTGAGTTGTTCGGACAACGCACCACAATGGAGGTAACCGCGAGTGCAACCGCCTTCACAGCCACACAGCCCAAGGCCGGGGCGTTGCCTCGCCGCATTACAACAGAACCACTATAAATAAACCCTCGTCTTTGTTTTCTTTTGTTTCAGAAACGCCCAGGACCACCAGGGAGGACCAGCGGTTTGTTTTATATGTTTCAGGTTCCCACGCAGGAGGATAAGCGGCCTACCATGGACCAGGAGTGGCGCACCAGCAGTCAAGGAGGAAGACATGGGTGCCCCCCCAACTGGGACCAGGGGACAGGCGTGAGTTTCTTGCAAGCTCTTCTCACGTTGGAGTAATCGAACTTGCGGATCCCACTTACCTTTATGCTCCTAGGCCACAGAGTTCCCAAATAAAGGCCGCCCAAACATCCTACAAAAGATCCCCTTGGGACAATTCCCCAAAAAAATTTCGGAGGTAATCTAGTCTTCAAAGGGGGGAGGTGTCAACGGCCTTCAGAAGGACGTTCACCAAAATGACCGTTATTTTCTGTGATTGGTCCCCCTCTAAAACGCCCACTTTTGGCGTCTATAAATATTAAAATCAGACAAGCACTTTTAGCATTCGTGCCTTAGCATTCGTGCACCAGCAGCAGAGCCTTCAGCAAGCGACTAGATTACTCCGTTAGCTTCTGGTGATCTGACTGTGCAAGCCGCAGTCACCACCCCAACAAACAGATAATCATAAGTGGCTGCTGTAAGCGCCCAACGTCCACGTCCGTTGGACAGTCTTGTCGTCGATCCCACGCTCCCTCAACCCCGCTGGCGGCGGGGCCTGGTAGAACCAGCCCCTTCCTCTCCCCACGTACTATTGAAGTCGTTCGGGACGGAATCGTCATCTGCGAATCCCGTTCCCGTGATGGCAACTCTCCCGAGTGCGTGCTGCTATTAGGGGTCGATGCACCCCTTCGTGAGGCGTTAATGGAAGCCTCGAAGATCCTGGAGGCGGCAGTACGGGGGCGAGCTGGTGGTGGAATCCGCTCTTCGATGGCACTACCCTCCTGGGTAGTGTGAAGGAACGGCGTCGATGTCGTTGCCCGGTCGCGACGGACATCGGGCTGCGCGTTGAGTCGTCGGTTCCGTAGATCCATACTTTGCCGGGCGGCTTTCGAAATGGGCCGGGAAAATCGTCGGCTGAATTTCGCTTCGCGGTGACCCTCTCTGGCTACCTGTAACGGACGAAATGCGCGTTCGCGGATGGCTTGAGCGGTCGTGCGGCTTCCCGCGCTTTCCAACGTTGGCTTCAGAGAATCCGGTCTCTCGACTTTCTACCTCTTAGCCGACGCCCTTCAGAAAGGATATCCACCTGAGGAACAACAGACTGTTTCACTGTATGCTCCACAAGCAGAGGCCCTAACAGTACGGCGCGTCTAGACTAAGGATACTTAGTCACCAGGATAAATCCTGTATGTCGGTGCTGGGGAGCAAGGTGCTATGCCTATCCCAGTTGCAGGTGTTCTTCCCGGTTTGCTTCTGTAAGAAATAAGACACGGGTTAAACAAGTTAAAGATGAAGGAACTCACCGAGAGTAGTGGCAACGTCGTTAGGCGGATACACGCGTAACGGAATGTCCTGGCACTTTAAACACTGGTGATTCTCGCTGGATATATCGTTGCGATGCAAGGCGGCGGCTCTAGCGGCGACAGGGCCGGGTTATATAGAGCGGCGGCGATGCTATCGATGATGCGTGGTGATGACGTCACTGGTCGAACGGCGGCACAAAGGCGGCGGTTCGAATCCAACGGACGTGGACGTTGGGCGCTTACAGCAGCCACTTATGATTATCTGTTTGTTGGGGTGGTGACTGCGGCTTGCACAGTCAGATCACCAGAAGCTAACGGAGTAATCTAGTCGCTTGCTGAAGGCTCTGCTGCTGGTGCACGAATGCTAAGGCACGAATGCTAAAAGTGCTTGTCTGATTTTAATATTTATAGACGCCAAAAGTGGGCGTTTTAGAGGGGGACCAATCACAGAAAATAACCCTCCAGGGTGCCCGCCGTCCTCCCTCTGCCAGAACGCCATGTTTTTTTTTTTCCCGCCCCTACCCGACCCCCGACGCCATCTTGTTACAGGATGTGGACGTTAATACCGCGCACCGCCGCCCTACCTCTGCGCCATGTTTTTTTCCTGACTCGCTGACTTTTCTTTTTTTTTGTTTTCTCACTAGAACATTCGAAACATTTTCAGGGCGTCCTGAGCGTTGACAAGTAGGTTGGATAACTGATATACTAAACTCCAAGTCATCTGAATCAAGCCAACTAGAATATTTATTTAAAAAATCTTCCAGTTTTCTGTGACATTTGACCCACCTTCACGAAATTCTGTCAGAAAGACGGGAAATTTTAATTTTCAAAGGCCCAATCTCCACATCTTCTAGATTATTAATTTGAGTGGAAGTAATAATAAAGTTCAGCAAGTGGTCTTGGCGGTTTTTTTGGGAAACTTAGTCCACTCCTCGTGATTCGGAGTGTTGTGTCTGAAAAAAATTATGTATCACCCAAAACGCAAAAAATCGCAAAAATTCTTTGCAACATTTAAAGACTAGAAGGATTGGTGAAACAAATCCTGCACACAAATCCTTGGGGTAACTTGGGGGTGATATAGTTTTTCGTTATTGAATAGGGGCATACATTTACAAATTACTAAATTAACTCTACAGGTAGATTGCAATGTATATTCAATAACGAGTGTGGAAATAAAATGTCTTACCTGTCTCAGCAATGTCCATTGTTAAATAAAAGCAAAAAGTCTTTGCGCTACAAACACCTTGAACATAATAAACGGCCATCGAATAAAGATAATCCCAGTGCCGGTTATTAGGCACTTGTGTAAACAGGAATCATTTACTATTTGTTTCTAAACACGGTATGGCGGGGAATATTAGTATTAAGCGTCTTACCAACTAATAATAGAAAGGTCAGAAATTCCAAACTTTTGACTTGACTTTTGTCCACCTAAATTGGTGATTTTGCCCATTGTGCGTCGTTGGCAACTATAAGAAGGAATAAGTCGAAGTCTTTCACTTTGACGGAAAAATTCAATCTCTTGAGTAAGTACAGGTGGGTTAATTTGGAAGATATGGAGAAACAAACGCCCCACCTAATAACATTTTTAAAGAAGACCACTACCAAATCCTGCGAGCGTGTTATGGCTCAGTTAAATGAAGAAGTGCAATTATATCTACCAGAAAGATATATTTCATTCACCGATCGACAACTCCAGGAACTATCCAACGGAAACTATTCGCTAATCAACCACGGGAAGAAGGGAAAATATACCAACTAGAACTGCTAAGAAAGGAAGAGCTACCGCCTCCACAGTTGTCTTCAAAGCAGTTAACATCATATAATCCAACTATGAAGACTTCACATGAACCAGGAACATCAGAAAACCATCAGTTTAACGATGAAGAAGATAGCAATGATGAACAAGATGCTGATGAGGAACAGGTTCAGCCAAGTTGTGGCGCGCCCCTCAGTGCGAACGAATTTCGGTAGATGGCGGTAGTGGTAGGGTGAACGGGAGAATTGGGACGAGTGAAAAGAGCGTCCGAGGCAATCGTCAGTTGAGTTGATTGATTAAATAAACTAGTCTGGCATATTACAAAGTTAAGATGTGTCAATGAATTATTATGCGCAGATGTGGTAAAAATGTATTATAATAATTTTACTTTTAACAGTCTAATTATTCTATTATTTTTTCTGTGTAACAAGTTATTGAAAAAATCAATAAAAGCATAACTTTTTTATTTCGTCTGTCTGTAATATATATATATATATATATATATATATATATATATATATATATATATATATATATATATATATATATATATATAGGATGACAAATAGTGCTAGGGATATATATATATATATATATATATATATATATATATATATATATGTATATATATATATATATATATATATATATATATATATATATATATATATATATATATATATATATCCCTAGCACTATTTGGCATCCTCATCATAATTCGGCACATAACATTTTGCGTCCGTGACTATTTTGGTATACTGGACGCAACATAGTTTTCACTAATGTGTACCTTATAAAAGCATAGAAACACACTGATTTTGCAGATTCGCTTGGTTTCATCTTAATCATCCTGAAGAAACCGTTTATGTTTCTTTTTTTGTCACTAGATGCCCGTAGTTACAATTTTGTTGGATGCAATATAGTGCCAAATATGAAAATGTATATTTTGCATTAGTTCAAGGTAAATCCGTTAGGTGCGCAAAATAAAATACAAAACTGAATACCGCCATTTCAAATGATCCACTATTTTGATTCCGACTCGAAAATGTAAGGCAACACTGTACTTAAGTAAGGCGGGTCTGCGATTGGCGGTAAATATTGGAAATAGTACATTGTTGAAATTAGGGAGTAAACACGTATCTAAAGTGCAGCGTGATTTTGTGTTTTTTTAGCAAGGGATTTTTAAATGCAAATCAATATGTCTAACGATTTGGACACGGTAAGTAAATATTAATTTATAAATTTGTTTAAAAATTAGATACCACCCAATTTTTACATTTAAACTATAGGTTTATATCGGTTTATCATTTTCCTTATATATAAATTTCGAGTTGAATTGAAATGCTGATTTAAAATACTTATCTTTGGTTATAACTTTCGGTTTTTCTGCAGTATACTTATTATCTTACCATGATTTTTATAAGTAATATATATATATATATATATATATATATATATATATATATATATATATATATATATATATATATATATATATATATATATATATATATATATATATATAACGGAGTAATATAACGAATAATTATTATCATTGTTTTTATTTTCGTTATCTGTCCGTCTACGGTTCGTAACTAAACATGTTATGCATCCGAACCACAGATAAACTTATTATTTGTCATCCACGCCTGACGATAACGAACCCTTTAAATTCAGAATCATCCGGCATGGTAATCAGAATGTAATTAGACATCAAATAAAACGTTTCAACTAAGTGTTTTCTTCTCTATAAAGTTAACGTAATTCCCCGTTAACATATTTGGCGCAGCCGGTAGGATATTCTTGGTCATAGTCGCTGACCCTGTGCCATCCTGTGGCGGGCTCCAGTCCTTTGCGAAGAAACAAACCAACAAAACGAGATAGAAGACTCCAGTGTTCCAAACGTAAGTCCATTTGCATTCTCCTTCTTCCCTTGTATATTTTTTTGTATACGTGTGTTGAAGTAAAAGTCAATTCAGCGTTCTGCCTTACTTTGTGGCAGAAATAACTGAGTTTACCTATTTTCTTGTGGTATTTTTCTATTGCAGAAGAATCCATATAAGAATTATTTTTAATTTACGCTCTTGTGGTATTTTTTTATTTGCAGAAAAATCCATATAAGAATTGATCCATATAAGATTTATTTTCTTGTGACATTTTTTCTCTATTTTAAATACCTTTAACAATATTAAAAAGAAATTCTCTCTTTCATTTTTTTTATACACTTACCTATACAAACGGTAATATTTTTGATACTGTATTAGATCTAGAATATTAATACCTTTAATAAAACTTTTATTTTTTAATTTTTTATATATATATATAGTAAAACATATCATATCATTTTAGTAGTGTATTAGATCTAGAATATTATTATTTCGCAATACACGTCAAAATTGTACCCAAATGTAAGACCAAGAAATATTTCATTAGACAACTTAGAAAGCCTTAACATGGACACTCCCGATTTACAAAAACTACGTAAGCTCGCAGAATTCATTCCACATTTTAATGGGAACGAATTGACTCTTTCTAATTTTTTTGTCGCTGTTGATAACTTAATTGAAGCTAATCCAACAAACAGTCTACTACAACATAAAATAGTTTTAAGCTGTATCAAACAAAAAATAACAGGAAAAGTGCAACTATTATTAGCTAGCCGTTCTGATATAATTACCTGGCCTTAAATTAAAACCCTATTTACACAAAATTTTAGCGACAATCGTAATATATTAACTTTAGAACAAGAACTGCAATTTACTAGATTAAACCCAAAAGAAACCTTGCTAGTATTCGGAAACCGACTAATTGAATTAAAATCAAAATTAATAACGAAAATTCAAATGTCAAATATTACACAAGAAGAGAAAAACGGTCAAACCCCATTTTACCAACGACAGATTTTTAACAAATATAAAATGAACTTACCCACTAATTATGAAAATATGTTACGAAATAACCCCATTATTGATAACTTAGAACAAACAATGACATTTATCGAAGAACAGGTAAAATATGACGAATTTAAACAATTATCCTTAAGTCAAGTTAAACAGAAAATAAGCCCAGCAAACATAACACGACCAACATATTCAAATCACAAGCCACCATTTATTTAACAACTCAAATAATTACTTTCAAAATTCATTTCCACAACAAGGATTCAATGTACAACCCAGGGAAATAAAAAGACATTTCCCTACCAATACTCAAGTCTTCGGGAAAGCAAACGTATTCAAACCAAACCCTAAAACTCCGCATCACAACTTATACAAACCGACCCCTAACTTATACCTGTCAGGTATAAATTATGCAAGCTCGAAACCGACAGCTATTCAACACAAACATCCCATGAACCAAAAAGGCCTACATTTTACTATGAAGAACTGTTTCACCAAGAACTAGATATGACACCACCAACTCCATTATTCGACCCTTATACAGGACAACCCCTTGCATATTCAGAATTAGAAATACCAACAGAAGAAGTTCCCTCAACAACGTTCAAGAACTCTTACGAAGAACAAAACTATGGCCGGCCTTCACAAGAAGAATGGAAAGAAGAACAAAATTTTCACATGGATGCCACTCAGAACAACCAAACATAGAAACTCACAAAATTTCAGTAACCGCCCCTTTATCTTACATAATTATTCAACAACCCCCGTATCCACCTTTACGATTACTCATAGACTCCGGTGCTACTAACAGTATAATTCGACCAGACATAATTCAAAAAATTTCATTTTTTGAAAAAAAAAGAAGAAATCTTCCAATACACATCTAAATTAAAAACGTTAATCGGAATCGCTGATTGTAAATTTAAAGCACAGATTCCTGCCTTTTCTGAATTCAATTTTCAAAACCAACCATTAAGGGGGGGGATTCGTCTTTGGCGGGTCGAAAAACAGCCAATTTTTTAGCATAAAAAAATACGCTGGTGATAAATTTAAATCTGTGTATTATACAATGTTTTTATTATGGTTTTATCTGTTTATATAAATTTTATTGATGCTATTTTTTCACTACTCTGCGTTGTGGGTCCCATTGAACGTAGCTCCACGCAAATTCCTTTCCAAACGGTTTACATGATATCTCTTCATCAAATGATCTGAAATGAAAAAAAAAAAACATGGCATTACATTTAAAATACGTGCAGTTATCGTGTGAACTAAGATAAGGTAAAATTTTTTTTTTTATAAAAATGGTGACAGATCAAAGTGCAACATAGGATTTCTCTCAAAAAAATGACCGGAAATCATGAAGTAAAAAAATTTTTTTGCAACGTATCGTTTTAGTTTTAGTCCGAATGATAGACGAAACTCATCTGAACATACAGTTATAATTTCGTATTGATCCGTCTAAAACTTTTTTAGTTATTGTGTAAACCAATCGCAAAAAAGCTGTTTCGAGAAAAACGTGTTTAAAGATTCAAGTACAGTTATAAATTAAACATTCGATACTTACAGCTAATCCGCGACTCCAGGGCCGTACAATATTCCTTCCTCTTGCTCGTGAAATTGATTTTTTTCTAAATTTTCCATTATAGCCGAAGTACGAGCCTCTTTTGTGGTTTCGAGACTCCTCCGTGTTGAACGCTTCAAACGCCTCTCATCCCTCTGCTCGGCGTAAATGCGGCAATTACTACCAATGATAAGCCCAATGGAATCCATAGTTTTTAAAATAGCAGAGGCGCCTTCGTTGAATATACTTGCTGCTAAAAAGGTCGCACATTCAATCCACAGTGTAGGTGTTTAGGGGCGAGTCGCCAAAGTGTCGAATTGAAACTTTCGTTATTATTTTGTGTTTCGCCACCTAAACACCTTTCCAGCAGTTCTCTCGATGATAAATCCTCATAAATGGGCTTAATAGCATCTGCGACTTCTTTATGAAGAGGTGGCTTGTGGTTATATTCATCAAGGGTGCCTTCTGCTTCCGCCATTCACACCAGCTATCAACTCCTTGTGGGCAGTAAATATGCTGTAGTCTATCATTTGTCGATAATTTATGATAGTAAGTTGCCCAAATAAATTTATGCCCTCTCTACCAACTCCCAACAGTCGCATAACCATTACAATTCTTCTCTTGATTTCATATACTCTGTTGATCAAAGGGCATGAATTTATATACACCACATATGAATTTATGGACACCACATTTACATTGCATTGCAATTTTAAAACCCAAACCACGGGCGCTACTCTCACAAAATTTGATTTCCCCTTTGCACTCTTTGCAAACAACCAACTGAGAAATGGTGGAAAACACTGATAAAAAAGCTATAATTCTGTAAACATGGCCTGTTTTCTAAACTGGAGTCCACAAGAAACTCTTCATAACTATTTGTGGCTAATTTTTTGCAGATGTATTTGCAAACGAAGTTTCAGCTTCTTGACTATATCTGTTACCAGCGAATCTCCACTTCTTCGACCTGCTGGTAGGTCGAAGACCTCGATGTCCTCGAGAACTTCTGCTATGTTTTCTATCCATGGTATGGCACTACTAATGACACGTCTGCACTCTACGAAATTTCACAATGGAATAAATAATAAATTTGTGTTACCCTAAACCTGACTCAACAATACTATCTATTCACCTGCTCAGCAAGGGGACGCGAACACCTGCCGCGCGCTCGAAAATCTATCTCCGCGTACTCGAAAATTTACCTCCGCGCATCGACTCGACGTAAAGGCTGTAACATCGTCAATTTTACGAATTTCAAACTAAAAATTTGTAGGGATCTTCTTAAGAGTGTAAATGACGCAATTCCGCCAAAAACAAAAATTCGACTTTTTGTCCTGAAAAAGGCGAATCCCCCCTTAAAATTCTTACTTTACGATTTTCACAGTTTCTTTGATGGATTAATAGGATTAGATTTGTTTAAGACATAATAGAATTCTAAACTAACTTTAACTAAATTTAGTATTCAGTTAGACTTTTCGAACAATGTCTTAATTGGTAACAATTTCCAATTATCGATATATTTTCGAAAACCCCACGAATTAACCAGGCGCGTAATTATCAATGCCTTCGAGATATTAAGAACTGAAATACCAGTATCAATAGATGACGGAGAGATACTAATCTACGGACTAACGAACAAAACTTTAAAAACGCCTCAATCAATATCTAAAGCCAATAATGGACTAGCCCTTGTAGAAATATACAATTACTCAAATCAAACGAAAACTGCATATTTTACAAAACCCATACAGGTACAACCTTTCGATGATTTCGAACCTTATAGCCCTGGCATTACTACACAAGATTCCCAACTAACAAGAGACCAAAAAATCAAACAAATTCTATCTTTAATCAGGATTGAACCTCTAAATAAAGAAGAAATAAACCTCCTGGTAAAACTATGTAAGGAACATCCAGGTATTTCATTTTTCGAACGACCCACTAACCTTTACGAATCAAACTAAACATCACATAAAAACTACAGACGAAATACCTGTACATACAAAAACATATCGCTACGCCAATGTTCACAGAGTTCAAAATCAAATACAAAAAATGCTAGACGATAATATTATACGCCCTAGTTCTAGTCCATGGAGCAGCACCATTTGGTTAGTTCCAAAGAAATTGGACGCCTCTGGACAACGTAAATGGCGAATCGTCGTAGATTACAGGAAGATTAATGATAAACAATAACGGACCGGTATCCAATTCCTAATATAACTGATATTTTAGACAAACTAGGTAGATGTCAATACTTCACTACGCTGGCCCTTGCCTCCGGGTTTCACCAAATCGAGATATCTCCAGAAAGTATACAGAAAATTATAAATTATGAAATATAAAAGTATACAGGAAAACAGGCATTATGAATTCTTACGAATGCCATTCGGCTTGAAGAATGCACTTGCAACTTTTCAAAGGGTTATGGACAACGTCTTACGCGATCTACAACACAAAATATGTCTCGTATACATGGATGATATAATAATTTTTTCAACGTCCCGTCAGAAACATATGCAAAATTTAAAACTAGTATTTAAAACATTAGAAAAAGCAAACTTAAAGATCCAACTAGACAAATCGGAATTTTAAAAAAAGGAAACATCCTTCTTAGGACACATAATTACACCTTCAGGCATTAAATCTAACCCAGATAAAATAAAGTCAATAAAAAACTTCCCTATACCAAAAATGGCTAAAGAAATCAAGTATTTCCTCGGATTACTTGGTTTCTATCGAAAATTTATAAACAATTTCGCCAAAATAACTAAACCTTTAACCAGATGTTTAAAAAAGGGAGAAAAAATAACGCATACACCTGAATTTCTTGATACAGTCAATCTCTGTAAAAATCTGCTATGCAACGAACCTGTATTAGCTTATCCAGAATTTTCCAAACAATTCACATTGACTACAGACGCATCTAATTTTGCTATCGGTGCCATACTATCACAAAATAAAAACCCTATCACCTATGCATCAAGAACCCTTCACCCAGCTGAGACAAACTACAGCACAATAGAAAAATAACTTCTGGCAATTGTTTGGGCCACCAAGTATTTTCGACCATACTTATTTGGGAGAAAAATCCAAATTCAAACAGATCATAAACCACTCCAATGGTTATTCAATCTAAAAGAACCTCAATCTCGACTAGTACGTTGGCGCCTAAAACTAGAAGAATTCGAGTACGATATCATACACAAGAAAGGCAAATAAAATTTAGCAGCTGACGCTCTATCGCGAATCAAACCAGACAATGAAATTAATACTTTCGATAATGATAATGACAATATATCCACAGCACCCCAAGTAGATGATTCAGACTTTCAAAAAATACTCGACGAAATCATAGAAGAATCTGAACGTATAGCCCCTGAGAAAGCAGAACATATTTCACCACACAACAATCATGACAATGAAACAGTACACACTTTCCTCGAAAACCCAATTTGCACTATTCCTATATCGGGTCAACCTATTAATAATTTTAACCCTTTCGCTCCCAACACCGTACATATACGACATAACATAAAGTGTCGCTAATCCCACTGCCGTATATATGTGTCATTTAATTTATTTTTGTACCTTTGCCAGCACCACGGCCGCATGTATACGGCGCCTCGATTGTGCCTTTGACCCCACTGCCTTCTTAATAAGTTTGATGAAACGTGTAAAAGGAACCATCGCCGCATTAATACGCCGCATTAATACGCCGCATAATATCGACAATTTCCGCCACAGATCGGTTGCTGGCGGATGTCGACAAAATCGTGTCTTCCGATTTGCTAAATAACTAATGAAATGACAGTATTATATTAGTGCTAGACTAGAGAGCATTGCTAGTGTAAATGGTACCAATATGGCGTGTAATCCAGGACCTTCTAGAAAAAGAAATCATAGTGAACGACGTGAACGTGATGATATATGTGGTCTTACAAGTGAAGAATATGACAATATTCTTGCATGTTTAGATTCAGATGAGGAGCCTTTTATTGATAATGGCAGTGAGTACCAACCAGATTCGGATGACTCTGAGGCAAGTAGTGAGGAAGAAGTTGTTCGGGAATTTATTTGCGGAGGAAACGAAATCGAAAATGAAAGTGATATTCAAAATGAAACTGAAAATGAAGTTATACATGAAGAGACAGTGAAAGAAATAAAGAATGCTTTGAAAGAAGACTTTTTTGTAAGATGGAGTAAAACGGGAATTCATACCAGTAATACATGAATTCGACGACATAAATTCTGGCGCCCGTTTAGAGAAAATTGAAAATCCTACCAAAGAAATCGAATATATTTTTCTTTTCATGAATCAACAGGTAGTAAATCTTATTATAACAGAAACTAATAAATTTGCGTCAGACCAAGTTCGTTCAAATAAAAAAATTAAATGGACTCCAATTGCTGAGGAAGATATTTTAAAATTTTTCGCTGTATTGTTACTTGCTGCGCGTCATAGAAAAAATACACTAACCGAAAATTGGTCAACGGATGAATTACTACTCTACACGCCCATGTTTGCGAAAGTGATGTCACGAAATCGTTTTCAAATGATACTGCGCAAAATATGTTTAGGGTTCGAAGAACAGCAAAACAATTATCGTAATACACTTTTATTTACTTCTGGATGACAAATTATGTAGTACTAACTCTAACGAATAACAAGTATAATCTGACTTACAATTCGAGGGGCTACACTTTTATATGAAATGATATCAACGCTGAGGGCGTCTGAGGGCAGCTTTATCGGTAGGATTGAGATAAAGCTGTATCTTTAACAATTATTATTATGTGAGAAACTCATGCAGTGGTTAAAAATAAATATACGGAGTGTTCTGGCTATCTATGTAACTCCTCCCTTCTTTAGAATGGCGATATTACCGAAGGAGATGTCGACATTTCATCTGAGGGTATCATCGTAGGTCTTGGAGGTGATCTCTTGAAGATTACGGCCAATTTTGTCGAGACTGTTTTTCTTTTGTACCAACATAGAAAGAAAAAGGCTAAAACATATAATTAGAACAAAGTAGGATTGTGAAGATCAATGTTGATGAAGGTTTTTCCTTTGGAAAGTCGTCAACTTCAATGGGTTTGAGGGCCTTGAATTTCTTGTGTAATTCTGAGATTTGGGTTAGAGGTATATTCCCTAGTTGTAATAGTTCAGTGTTTATTATTTTAGGATTTGTGTATAGTTCTGGCATAATAAAGTTTGATCCGTTTCTTAGGTCGGGTCTTGTTTTATATATTACATCGTTTATTTTGAGAGTACAGTCTTGTGGTATTTTGACTTCGGTTGGTCTAGTAATCCTTTTCAATATTGTGTCTTGACATTGACTGATTACTTCTACTATATCAGCGGGGATGATTAATATGTGATGTGTATCTATTTGTTCGATTAAAGATTTTTTATGTACAAGTGGTGTAAATTCACATGTTAAACCAGGCTTTCCTTGTAGAAGTTCTGGGAAACATTGGCGATAGTTTGGTTGCAAAGAACCATAGATGAATATATCTTCGATCTCTGGACATTCTTCATTTATCCATAAATGTTCGTTGGTACCAAGTAGTAGGTAAGGTAGATTGGGTAAGATAGTAGAGTTATGTATTGGAACAGGAAAAAGATGGTATAGGGAATGTATATATTGTGTAGAATTGTTATATTTACAAGAAATATTAATTTGTTCGTTTCAAATTTGACTGTTATGGTCATATATTTGTAATAATTTTGATACGTATTTAGTTGAAGGATCTGTTTATCGGAGTATAATTTCGTTAATCTTGATATTACGTCTCCTAAGTCATAGATTGGTAGAACGAATGGGTGTATCGTATTTAAATGTCCAAAGACAATAGCTGTTTGCAAATTATCTAAGTATTCTAGTATAGTCTCTAGGGTATCGATAATGTGTTGACATAGCATAAATGTTTCTAATACGTCTACTCTTTTACCTATGAATTCTATTATGTCTTTTATGTTCTTTTCGTTATTCGATATTATAGTTAAAGTTTTGTTTGTCTTTTCGATAAAGTTAGTAAGTAACGACATGCGGTAGTTAATTTGGGTAGCAAGATTTTGTTCGTTCTTTAGCAATGTGTTAAATTTCGCGTTTATTGTTTTTAGATCATTTTCGTCTAAAGTTCCGAATAGGTATTTAGATGTAGATCCAACAATATTAAATAATCCTCTTTTTGTTCTTTGTAATGGCTGCAAGTTAATTAATTTTTGTCTTATGCTTATTATCAATGTTTTGGCTTGTGATATGAATATATCTCTGACGTTTAATTTATCTAAGTCGATTTCAATATTGTTTGTTTTTTGTATGATAGGTTCTAAGTTAATTATATTGTTTAGGGTGTGATGATGACTAATAAGTTTGGTCTGTTTTCCGAGTTTAAGTGAATATACTGGGTGATTAATGTTTTCGAAGGAAATATCCATAGCGTGGGGGTTTATCGTTAGTGATAAGGGTAGTAGAAGCAGAAGGATTGTCTTCATTGTCTATGTCTGTCGTGTTGTCAGATGTCGTTTCCTGTAAAGGAAATATTCTATTTAACTTTCTTTTTCTTTTTATTATATTTTTATGGTAATGACCATGATTAGTTATTAGAGTGGGACTTCCATCTTGAACAACTTTTGATTTTTTGAATTTTGGTTTAGTTTTGTACATATAGCCGCGTGATTTGATGTATACAGTTTCATTTTCTGCGTTATCTACGGGGTCTTCGCGTTGTTCGTTTCTCTTTGATATAATATTGTCTTTGTTGGTTGTAGGTTTGTCTTTTATAGAGTTGTATATATGTCCTGTTAATTCTTTGTGTTCTTGAACATAATTGGATATGATTGCATTCTCGTTTAATTAAAATGGCGTTTCTTTGTTTAAATGTCCTTAGACTATTTCGAATGGAGTGAATTTTGTTACGTTATGAATTGAATTATTTTAGAGCATGACAGCTAGGGTAATGATGTAAGTTATGGGTTTATTTGCGTGTTCTATTTTCAAGCACCTTATAGAATCTAATAATGTGGAATGGAATCTTTCGACGGGGGCATTTGAATTAGAATTTCGTGGTGTTGTTATATGTAGTTCAATTTTATGTAGGAGGCAAAAGTCTTTAAAGAGTTGATTGTTAAATTCTGGACCGTTATCTGCAATTATTTTGTTGGGTATGCCGAAATGGGATATAAAGAGTAATAACTTGTTTTGCATCTCGATGGTAGTTTTGTTGGGGATGTGGTACGCTTGCCCGAATTTGGAGAAAGGATCGAATTAGGTTAGAAAATATTCTTTTTCGGCTTGGAATACGTCGATATGTATTGTTTGAAAAGGTTTGTGAAGACTTATAGGACTTTTCTGAAATTTAATTTTGTGGGGATGTCGTTCGTATTTGGATATTTGACATGTGTTACAAGTGTTGATGAAGTTTGTAACGTCTTTCGATAGGTTTGGCCAATAATATCGTTTAAGTAATGAGTTTGTAGTTTCGTTAATTCCACGATGGCAAGTCTTTCCTTGATGGTGGTATTTTATTAGTTCTTGTCGCTCCTGCTCTGAAACGACATCTTCAAGCAAAATATTTGATATGAAAATTTTTATTTTGTTATTTAAATTTTGTTGTAGTATGCGAATGATTTTCTTTTCTAGTTTTTTGGTTTTAAAGCATAAGCAGTTTGTTTCTTTAAAGTTTATAAATGGTTTGACAAATTTAAAGGTGTCTTCGTCACTAAGATGAGTGCGGATTGTAATATAATGTCTGATTTTTGATAAATTGAAAATGTCTTCAGAACTAGTGATTTCTCGGGATGTATTATTGCTTTCTGTTAGAATTACTTGATTCTTATAGTGATTTATGGGTTGCTCGGTATAGGGTATGTTTAGTATCGGATTTTCGATAGAAGAGTGTACCGTGTTATTGTCTAAATCGTTATCTATCATCGGCGTGTCTTGTGCAATTTATTTAGGTTGTTTTTCTGTGGGTTCAATGGTTACTGGATTTTTCGGAAAGACGTTTTCTAGGTTTTCTATGATTCTATCCTCGGGGTCGGGTTCGGTTCCGTTCTGTAAGTTATTTTTAAGGATTTCGTCGATGTCGTCGTTAATGGTGCCGGGGTTCGCGATCATCGATTGTCTATTTGGTCGTCTTGGTTATCAAACGTATTAATTTCATTTTCAATTTTTATTCTAGATAGGGCGTCCCCTACGACGTTAGTCTTACTCTTCTTATATCAAATTTTTTAGTCGAATTTTTCTAGCTTTAACCGCTATCTTACTAATCTGGAGTTTGGTTCTTTAGAGAAAAAAGCCATTGTAACGGTTGGTGGTCTGTGAAAATCGTGAATCTTTGTCCGAAAAGGTATGCTCTAAAATTTCTTGCAAGACCAAATAATACTTAATAGCTCATTCTCTATAGTCGAGTAGTTAATTTCTGCAGGATTTAATGTACGAGATGCGTAACAGATGGGTCGTCCTTTTTGGCTGAGAACTGAACCTATGGCGTAGTTGCTAGCGTCTGTGGTCAATTCGAATGGTTCGTTAAAGTCGGGGTATGCTAGAATGGGGTCGTTACATAAAAGATTTTTGCATGTCTCAAAACAATTTAGAAAATCACAGATAATGACAGTAATTTTGTCAAAGCATTTAAAGAGTTTACATTGCAAGAAACTTCATCAGCTGAATCCAGGAGCAAAGTACGCGATCCACTTAGCGATGATAGCGACTCCGATGAAGATTCCGATGCTAATAATGATATCGAAATCATGGAGATTCCAGAATCAGACTCTGATTTTGCAACAGGGATCGAACCTGTAATTACGTTACCAAAACATTTCCGTTGCGCCAGTCACACTCTGAATTTGATCGCTACCACAGATTGTGCGAAGGCTATAGCCTCGAATGTAGGAGTTCGTATCAAGCATATGCATGCTGCCGATAAATGCCGTAAGCTATGGGCGAAGGCGGGAAGGCCAGGAACCGCCGAAATTATAATGAAAGTTTTAGGTCACACCTTGAGCTACCCTGGAGAAACACGTTTGAATTCGTACTTCGACTGTATATCGCGGATTCTACATGAAGACACCAAATCGAAATTGGCCGCACTCCATCAAAAGCTGGGACTTCCCAATTTCAAAGATGCTGAGATACAATATTTGGAAGATTACTGCCAAGTATTGAAGCCGTTGGCTACAGCTCTCGATATATTGCAGGGTGAAACAAACACTTATTATGGCTACTTACTTCCGACTCTGGTATCTCTTGCAAATCAATGGGAAAAGATGAAAGCAGAGTTTCAGGACCCAAGACATTTCAGTGCAAACCTGATTTTAAATGCGTGCTCTCAAGCATTACGAAATAGGTTCTCCACCGTGTTTGAGTTAAGAGTCAGAAGAAGCAACCATAGCTGCGGTGACATGTCCGAAATTTAAGCTTCGCTGGTTCACTGCACTGAAAAATAGAAATCAAACCAGTATCACAGCGGATTCTCTAAAGCAAATGGTCATTTCATCAACAGAATATCTGATGGAAGTACTAGATTCTGGACTCTTTGATGGAAGTGACAGCGACACCCAAGTTATGTATGCTAGCTTCACACTATCAGTAAAGTATTACGCCATAGTTTCCAGAATGCTTAATAAGCTTTTTAACTATGTAGGTTCATTTGTTAATATCTTAGAATAGTTCTGCTCGCATCTTTAAGCCACAAACATTGTATTTGCACAATAAAATCTGTCCGCTAATTTTTGAATTTGTTTTTAAAAATCGGTTCCCGAGGCCCGATCACTTAATTGGCGCAGCCGGTAGGATCGCGGAAGAAAGTCAATCGGGAGTTTCGTCAGTTTTTACTGTTTATCCGCGATCGAAAAAAAAAAAAAACAGCCTCAACTCCAAAACCATCCCGGAACCTGAAGCAGCAGATCTAGTGGCCGTTGCAGTAGACTCCAGAAAGGCACACCCTGGCACACCATCAAGGTAAGTCGAGTTTTCCTTTCTGCTTCCCCAGATTTTTTCCAAAAAACTTTATCGTAAAGATTTTAGGGAATTTTCGGGAAATTTTTGACTATCGAAGTCATTTAGATTAAGGCAAAAACCTACCAATTTATCTCTTATCATAATTGAAATTTGGTAGACTGACTATAGAAGTCAATTAGTTTAATTAGTTTAAATAATCAATCAATTAATTTAAAACTCAATTATTTTCCCAAATAAACTTTGGAAGAAATCAAAAACATCGCAAGTTTGCGCTTAGTACGTAAGACAATAATTACACTTTGCAACTCGATACCGAGATGCCGTTGTTATATCAGTAGCGAACATTCTCAAGGAAAAAGCACTTTTATTCGAACTGCATTCTAAGAAGTGAAAGAATAGCTTGTATCGCACATTGTTATTTCTAGACGTTTTATTTTGCAGATTTGTTGTTTCATAAATATCAAACTTTGTAGTAGTTCCTAGAATCAAATTAACAATTTTGCAAACAAAATTTTTTACTTTAAGGTAATATTAGTTTTATTAATTCTTAGTCCATAAAATACTACCATAGGCGTACTTAAAATATTCTTTTTTCTTGGCTATTAATTTTGGCAATTTAAACTGAACAGATTTCTGAATTAAATTCAATATTTTTTAAATTATTGCAACAATTTAATGAGCGAATCTGAGATTGAAAATTTAGCAGTCATTTAATTCACTAATTGTTTCCAATATGTCCACCGAAATTAATTACATTCTATTCAAAATTTACTCAGACACCATTCCAACATATGATGGGTCCCCAGATACCCTCGAAATATTTATCAGTGCGGTTGATAAATTTTATAATAGGTACAACAGTAATGATGCTACTCTTAACCAATGCATTTTGAGCATCATAATAGGTAAATTAAGAGATAGAGCCCAGATGCTAATCGCCTCCAGATTAGAGTTAAACACCTGGAATCTTCTTAAACAAGAACTTAGGAATACGTTTGGTGATAGGCAAAGCCTTGATAATCTAGAACAACAACTATTTACTTTAATCCCTAATAAGAGTGAACATCCTTTAGAATTTGCCAAGAGAATTCAAGTGTTACGAAGAAAATTGATATTCAAATTAAATTCGATGACTGACATAGACCAACTAACCAAATTAATTTATATTAAGCAATATGAGTCACAATCTTTAAAAGTATTTCTTAGAAATTTAAACATTCGTTTACAAGATAAGGTTTCTGTGCAGCACCCCGATTCTCTCGAATCAGCAATGAATTTGGTCATGGAAGACGAAAATTTTCGTCAATCCCAAAATTTAATTTTTCAAAATCGTCCAAGCACTAGTAGACCGGAAGTTCAAAGACCAATTAGGATAAATAACCCTCAGTCGAATTTCCAACAAAATAATTTTCAAAACCGAAACTTTCAGAATCAATATACTTTTAGAAATCAGGCATCCAATTTTGGCCAATTCCAAAATCAAAACCCAAATTATCCACAACGTACATATTCACAAAGGCCGTCATTTCCTAGTCAACCAATACCCATTCAGCCAAGGCACATTCCACAGAGATTTCCAACAAACAGACAAGTTTTCGGACCATCCCAAAACGTTTTTCAACCATCTAATAAACCCGATCAAAGAACTGTAGAACCAATGTCCACTACATCTAGAATACCTTCGATTCAAAGAACGAATAGAACCCAAGCCAATAATCAAATGCCTACATATCAAGAAAATAGACAAACATTTTTTAATCAGGAATTATATAATCATAACGATGATCAATATGACATTACATCTGACCAATACCCTGTCGATTATCAAGATCCTCTGGATTACCAAGACAATTTAGACAATCAATACAATCAATACCCTGTCAATATTACTAATGACCAATCACCATCAGACAATAACTTCACACACGAAACATCTCAAATTTATGAAACTAATGATGAAAATATTTACAATCAGCCTCCAACGAACAAGACGACATGATAGAACTATATTCAGCAACTTTTAACGGACTTCCGTACATTCAAATTCAGAATCCTCCTGTAAAATTATTAATTGACACCGGATGTCACACCTCTATGTTAAGACCTTCTGTCGTAGAAAAATATTATCCTGACAAAATCTTTAGGGAACCATGTCACCTAAAAACATCATTAGGCGAAAGGGAAATTCAATTTAAAGCAAATATTCCAGCATTTGATGAATTTCAAAGTACTTATGAAATCGAATACGTTTTATTCCAATTCCACGAATTTTTCGATGGCATTCTAGGTTTGAAAGAATTGAAAAATCTTGATCTAAAAATCGATTTTACAAATCAAATATTACAAAATAATTATGTCCAAATTCCATTTTATTATAGACAGCCAAACGAAACATCATTTACTATTGAGATACCTCCTAATGAAACTTTAGTCCGGAAATTTCCAGTCAATATTGCCGAAGGTGAAATAATAATCACAAAAAAATATATCGATAATTTATTTATACCCGAAACTCTAACTTATGCCTCGAATTATCGAGCTATTTTCGAAATTTTTAATAATACTGGCAAGACACTTTCTGTAACGATGGACGAGCCTTTTCCAGCAATACAAATCAATAAAAATCATTTTGAAATTTATAATATTGAAAGCGCTTTACCCGAGAGTATGGATAATAATTCAATAAGTAAAATGATTGACAATATTCGAACAGATCATATGAATCCGGAAGAGAAATACGCAATTTTAAAATTATGTAACGAATTTTCTGATATTTTCCATAACGACGATAGACATCTTTCATTTACAAATAAAATAAAACATGATATTAAAACATCCGACGAAATACCTATACACACAAAATCATATCGCTTCCCCTATTGCCATAAAGAAGAGGTAAAAAGACAAATAAATAAAATGCTCGACGGTGGAATCATTCGACCATCATCATCCCCATATTGTAGTCCCATTTGGATTGTACCGAAGAAAGCCGACGCATCGGGAAGAAAAAAATGGAGAATCGTAGTGGACTACCGAAAATTAAATGAAAAAACCATCGATGATCGATACCCAATCCCCAATATCGATGATATCTTAGATAAATTAGGAAAATGCCATTACTTCACAACTTTGGACCTGGCATCAGGGTTTCACCAGATAGAAATGGAAGAAAACTCTGTTCAGAAGACAGCATTCAACGTAGAAAATGGGCATTATGAATATTTGCGAATGCCCTTCGGATTGAAGAACGCGCCAGCGACGTTTCAGCGAGTTATGGACCATGTACTAAAGGACATACAAAACAAAACGTGCCTAGTTTATATGGATGATATTATCATCTTCTCCACCTCATTACAAGAACATATTAATAATTTAAAACAAGTTTTCAAAAAATTACGCGAAGCCAAATTAAAAATTCAATTGGATAAGTCGGAATTTTTAAAACAAAACGTCGAATTTTTAGGTCACGTAATTACTCCTGAAGGGATAAAACCAAACCCTAATAAAATTAAATCAATGACCAATTTCCCATTGCCAACCACAGCAAGAGAAATTAAATCATTTCTTGGATTGTTGGGATACTATCGTAAATTTATAAAAGATTTTGCTCATCTAACTAAACCATTTACGCGTTGTTTGAAAAAAGGCGAAAAAATTGTACACACTCCTGAATTTTTAGAAACTTTTGAGAAATGTAAACAGATTTTGACGAATGAACCACTTCTTCAATATCCAGATTTTAGTAAATCTTTCATTTTATCAACAGACGCTTCGAACGTATCAATCGGTGCAGTTTTATCACAAGGTGTTATAGGAAACGATAAACCTATCGCATATGCATCAAGGACATTAAACCCCGCCGAACAAAATTATTCGGTCATAGAAAAAGAACTTTTGTCAATTGTAAATTTTACAAAATATTTTAGGCCCTATTTATTCGGAAGGAAATTCACTATTGTTACCGACCATAAACCTTTAGAATGGCTATTTAACCTTAAAGACCCCAATTCACGACTAGTAAGATGGCGATTGAGATTAGAAGAATTCGATTACAACATAGTGTACAGAAAGGGTACGGAAAGAACAATTCCGTTGCAGATGCCTTATCAAGAATAGAACTCAATCCGATAGAAACCCAATCGATGATAGCAAATGCCGACCCCTTAGAAGAGAACAGAGTTGAACAAGACTTCACAGATATCTTCGTAGATCTTACAAGTGATCAAGAACTTCCCCGAATATCAGACGATGACCTCAGAGAATTGGAAAACTTATTACAAGAATCAAATCATACTCCAGATATAATTCGAAATGAAGCTCAACAAGACACCAATAATCGAATTAACGTGATTTCAGACATAGTCATCCCTCCACAAGAAAGAGAAGCAGATAAAGAAAGTAACTCCAACGAAACACAACACTCGTCTCGCGAAAAACCAATTTTAGAAATACCGATTTCGGAACAACCTTTAAATAAATTCAAACACCAAATACTGCTTATACGTAGCAGCGACGCAATTTCACCTCGCGTTAGTATAATAAAACCATTCGATAAAACCCGTCTAAAAATTGTAATACCAACCAGAAATCTCGAAAACGATTTAGTAAGAATTTTTAAAGAATACCTAAAACCAAAAACCGTTTATGGAATATTATTTGAGGAATGTCTAAAAACAGCCATAATCCCATTAATTCAAAAACATTTCCAAAATTCTGCTTTTAAATTAATTCAAAGTAATCTCTTTTTAAAAGACCTGACAGACAAAAATGAACAGTTAGACAAAATAAAGTACCACCATGAAGTAAAAACTACTCATAGAGGTATTAACGAAACAAAATTATCTTTATCAAAAACATACTATTGGCCAAACATGGTACATGATGTAACAAATTACATAAACACATGTGTTACTTGCCAAAAATCTAAATATGAACGACACCCTAATGTCATAAAATTTAAACCAACACCAATAGGGGAATATCCATTTGAACACATTTATATTGATACATTTTCTATAGATAAAACTAAATTTTTGACAATTATTGATAGCTTTTCACGTTTTGCTCAAGCTTACCCAATCCATTTAAATGCAACTAACATTTTAGATGGTTTATTGCAATTTATGTCTCACTATGGTATTCCACATAAAATAACTTGTGATTCAGGCACTGAATTTAAAAATAATTTGGTGGAAGATTTTTGCAAGCTCCATAAAATTACACTACATTATATTACTCCCAAAAATCCAAATAGTAATAGTCCCATTGAACGGTTACACTCTACACTAATAGAAGAAATTAGAGCATTGAAACTTGAGTCAGCAAATCGACCAATTACGACACAAATGTTATATGCAATTTTAGGATATAATAATACAATCCATAGTGCCACCAAATTTACACCCCTTCAGATTGTAAAAGGAAATGTAGAATATCAAAACCCATTCGATGTTATTCTAGACAAAATCACCTCTGACTATATTGAAAAACATTCTAGAAATTTAAGACTATTAAATGAAGTAATAAAACAAAATAACGAAAAATCAAAAGACTTTTCAAATATCAATTCTATTAGAAAAGACCCTCCTGAAATAAATGTCGACGAAAATGTATTTCTTAGAGAAACACCAAGAAATAAATTGTCACCTCTTTATAGGAAAATACAACCTACAGAAGATTGTGGCATAAAGGTTAAAACTAGAAAATCAAAGTATCATAAAAGTAAATTAAAGCCCCAACGAAAAAGTATCCGAAAACAAATTGTTTCAGATGATAACTGCGTACCTAGTACTTCTCGGAATCCTGACAACGACAGGACAACAAATAACCCTAACGAAAATAAATAATCCTATCCTTCCGTTTTCCCTTGGAAAAGCAAGGACTACTATTAACAAACATACTTTTATAAAATTCATCGACTTAAAACAATTCGATATTCCAATCAATAGCATAAATAATAATGCAAAATCGATCATTGACCTTATATCTATCAAAGACGAATTATATCCTCAATTACATCATATGCACAATCATTTATCATACTTACTAGACCAAATAAATCTCAAATTAGTTAATATAAAACCTCAAAAATTTAATCGATCTAAACGTTGTCTTATTAATATAGTAGGTAGAGCAAATAAATGGCTTTTTGGAACCTTAGATGACGAGGATGAAGAAAGATACAATAAAGCTATTACCACCTTAACTAACAATCAAAATATATTACATCACGATTTAGAAAATTACTTAACTATTACAAAACAGTTTATGAATGAAATTACAAACACCTTACAAAAAGTTGTCAAAAATCAAGAATTAATCGGTGATCAAATACAAAATATTGTAAATAGTCTAAATAAATACACGCTATTCTTACGCCTACAGAACTCACTAGATACAATGATAATTGACTGTCAAAACATCCTATCTATACTAAATAATATTGAAGATTCGATATTATTTGCTGAATTAAATATTATCCATAGTGCGATATTATCAGTATCAGAACTCAAAGAACTAATTAATATAATGTTCAAATTGTATAAAGAAAGTCTACCATATTTCAATAATATACAATCATATTATAGATTACTAAAAGCCGAAATTCATCATAACAAAGACAAAATTTTATTTGTTATTCATTTTCCAATACTGCAAGAAAATTTTTACGATTATTACCATTTATTCCCTATTCCAATTTTCGATGAAGCCGTTATTCCTTTAAAACCTTACATCATCCTTAACTCGACTTATCACCACTACGAGGATGAGCCATGCACCAGAATTGAAGACACCTGTCTATATCATATAGAAAACCAAATTACCAATGCCGACTGTCTCCCGAAATTGTTAAATGGAGATACCAATCACCAGTGCCAAGCACTCCAAATCCATTTGGACCAAGATGTGGTGGAACCAATCAATAATGCTTACGTCATTATTATCCCTGTACAACCCACTACGATCGAAGAAAATTGTGTACATCATGGATACGAAAAAATCTACCAGCCACATTTGATCCATGTACCCTATAAATGTAACATTATAGTAAATAATAAGGTGTACAGTAACGATGCCCCATCAGTTGAAGAAACCCCTCTTCATTTGCCTAAAATCAAAATGGCTATAGGCAATCCCGAAAATCAACCCCTGAAGGTCGCAGATAGAGTCAACCTGGATGGACTCACAAGACTTCAAAAGTTAGCTGAAAGAACTCAACTTCATCGCTTACAGGCCCTTGAAGAAGACAACACTCAGTATATTGTGTTTTATATTTGCATTGTTTTAATGACTTTAGTGATTATTTTTATTTCAGTCAAATTAGTATTCAAATATCATAATAATATACTTAATTATTTTAGGAAAGATAACACTTGTAGAGTCAAAAATGACTTAGAAAATAATACTGATAATACAACCGTATTATTTTCCTCTTAAGGATGGAGGAGTTATGTATGCTAGCTTCACACTATCAGTAAAGTATTACGCCATAGTTTCCAGAATGCTTAATAAGCTTTTTAACTATGTAGGTTCATTTGTTAATATCTTAGAATAGTTCTGCTCGCATCTTTAAGCCACAAACATTGTATTTGCACAATAAAATCTGTCCGCTAATTTTTGAATTTGTTTTTAAAAATCGGTTCCCGAGGCCCGATCACTTAATTCCCAGGATCAGAATTTAGAGTATGATGGGTATTTCGATTTCAGTGAATCTGGCGATGTACCTGGGCCTGGGCCGTCGTCTCAGATCCAAACCCAAAGTTCAAGAGAATTCCAAAAACAGGATAAGAAGAAGTCCAAAATTGAACTCGAAGTTCTGCACTGTCTTGAGGACAAGAGAACCAGTCTCTCCATGTTGGACGACTACCCGCATGTGAAGAAACTTTTCGCAAGTTATAATACTTGCCTGCCATCATCGGCCGCGGTGGAGCGCTTATTTTCGTATGCGACCATAGTTAATAATCCACGTCGTCATGCTTTAACTGACGAAAATTTTCAAAAATTGGTCATTCTTAAAGCTAATAAAATAGGATTGTAAGAAGACGTGTTTTATTTTAAGTAGGAAAAAAGTATGTAACACAATTCCTCAAAAAGATAATTCGAAAATAAAGCTAATGCAAAGAAAAACAAGATACTGGCCGGCATTGTCAACTTGTACTCGGTACTTTGTACTCGTGTGGGTACTCGAGTACAACGGTACTGTACTTGTACTTGGTACTTGAGTACTCTTATATGAGAGTACTTGTATTCAGTACTCGAGTACTTTTTCATTGTACTCGGAACAGCTCTGATCATAAGTCAAATTTTCGATCCATTAGGACTCATTGGGCCGGTAGTGATCAAGGCGAAGTGCATAATTCAAAGACTTTGGCAATTAAGGTTGCACTGGGATGAAGCAATTCCGGTAAATCTTTATACTATTTGGTCTGAGTTCCACAATCAAGTTCAGCATCTAAACAAGATAAAAATTCCGAGACACATTATTTGTCACAATCCTATATTTATTCAGCTTCACTCATTTTCAGATGCGTCCGAACAAGCATACGGTACCTGTATTTACACTCGTTCCACAGATTCATCGAACAATCATTTAGTAAGACTCATGGCAGCAAAATCACATGTTGCTCCACTCAAAAATATGACATTACCACGTTTGGAGCTTTGTGCGGCTCTTCTTTCAGCTCAATTAACCGAAAAAATCAAACAGTCAATCAACTTAAACGTCGACAAAGCTCACTACTGGTGCGACTCAACTATTACAATTTCATGGATTAAGGGTGAACCAAATCATTGGAAAACCTTTGTAGTGAATCGTGTCGCAGAAATCCAACGGTTATCAGACAAACATCAATGGAAACATATTGATACTCACGAGAATCCCGCTAATATCATATCACGAGGAAAAACTCCTGACAAACTCGCTAATCTAAAGTTGTGGTGGCAAGGTCCGCATTGGTTATCAGATAACCATTCCTCATGGCCAAATAATGTCCCTCAATTAAATGATATTCCTGAAAAACGTAAAACCATAATAACGTTAACCACTAACCATATCGACCAAAACATTTTTCATGAATTCTCAACATTGACCAAATTACAGCGGATAGTAGCATGGTGTTTGCGTTTCAAAAACAATAGCAGTCATTCGACCGCAAAACACACTGGTCCATTATCAATTCTTGAATTAAACAATGCGTTAAAAGTATTATTAAAACTTACACAATCATGTGTATTTTCCAAGGAAATACATTCTTTAACCCAATCAAAATTAGTTTCGCACAAGAGTAAGCTTATATCTCTTAATCCATTTTTAGACAATCATGGCTTAATTAGAGTAGGCGGCAGACTAAAAACTCAAGTTTACCATATAATGTCAAACACCCAATCGTTTTACCAAACCATCATCCATTCACAAAACTCATCATGTTACACGAACATCATAGACATCTTCATGCAGGTGCACAAGCAACATTGTGTGCAATACGCGTCAATTATTGGCCATTGAATGGACGAAGTTTGGTACGCGGAATAATTAGACGATGCATAACATGTTTCAGAGTCAATCCCACCGATACGCATCATCAAATGGGTCAGTTACCTGTCACTAGAACTGAGCCCTGTAGACCCTTTTCAGTTGTAGGTGTTGATTTTGCGGGTCCTTTCAATCTTAAGGACGGTAAATTCCGCAATCGAAAGATTGTCAAATGCTATCTCTGCGTTTTCATTTGTTTTGTCACTAAGGCAATTCATTTAGAGTTAGTGGGAGATCTAACTAGTGACTCCTTCTTAAATGCTTTAAAAAGGTTGGTCTCAAGGAGAGGATTATGCAAAACGATCTACAGTGATAATGGCACCAACTTTATGAAGTTGAACATTGAACAACTGAAGTTGCTAATAAGGAGTTGAAATTTGTATATTGTCAAATATTCACAACCATTCAAAATTCCGCGAATTTATCATTCCAAATTCAATCACTTGGAATTTCATTCCGCCCAGATCGCCTCATTTCGGAGGAATATGGGAGGCAGCCGTCAAGTCAGCCAAATTCCATTTAAAGAGAATTTTAGGCAACGCTTCTTTAACATACGAAGAATTTTACACGATTTTGACTCAAGTTGAGGCAGTACTCAACTCACGCCCTCTCATCCCGTTATCTAATGACCCGAACGATTTCCTTCCCTTGACTCCTGGTCACTTCTTAATCGGCGGGCCACTTGTTTCTATACCACAAGAAGATGTCAAAGATGTACCGATCAATCGCTTATCCAAGTACAAGAGGTTGCAGCAGTTGGTGCAACATTTTTGGTCGCGATGGTCCCGCGAGTACCTTAGTACCTTACACCAAAGAAGTAAGTGGATGTTACAACAACCCAATGGAGTGTCAGTAGGCGCCATGGTACTATTGCGAGACGAAAATACTCCACCTCTACATTGGAGGCTAGGACGAGTCCACGAGGTCTTCCCAGGTGCAGATGGAATAATTCGTGTAGTTAGTGTGAAAACTAACAGTGGTATTGTGAAACGCGCGGTGTCCAAGAATTCTGTACTCCCGATTGAGACTCCTTAATTCTAGTTCATAGTTTGATATTCCTGGCCACATATTCATTTTTTTGTAGACATTTTATTTTATTTTTGAAAGTCTGTTATCTTTCAAGGCCGCCGGGATGTCCAGGGTAACATTTGTGTGTTGCGTGTTGCCTAACGTTGCAGAGTGTTGACTGCTAGCAAGCTCGTGGAAGGGGCTGGAAGCGGCCATTCTCTATTCATTGTCATGTGCGGACGCTTGTACCTTGTAACAAAAATTGTAGTATTACAGTAGTTCAATAAATGATAGGCAAAACCCTAATTTTCGTATTTATTCAACATCAAATAAAAGCACAGTTGGTTATCCCAACATATCTTGGTCCTTCGAGCCGGATTTGAACCAGCGACCTATGGAGTGTTCTGGCTATCCATGTAACTCGTATGCTTCACTAAAGACAATTCAGAACAAATTGAAGGTGATTCTTACTATAAGGTATGAGCTGTGTTCCAAAATATAAAAGCTGCATTTGCAAATAATTTCACACCATTTCAAAATGTTGTAATAGATGAAAGTTTAGTTCTTTTCAAAGGACGGTTATTATTCAAGCAGTTTATAAGAACTAAACGTCATCGTTTTGGTATAAAGCTATTTTTATTATGCGACTGCAAGACTGGATACGTGTTGGACTTCATTGTCTATACTGGTAAAAAAACCGAAATAGATCATTATCAAGACCTTGAAAAAAAGACAGAAAAACTAAGGAATTTATAAAAAAAACCTGCGTCCGTAGGATTCCACAGAATATGTCAGAAAGACAGTAAAATGGTATAAGAAATTGTTTTTCCACATTGTCGATCTGTGCCTTCTAAATAGCCATGCATTATACCTAACGCAGAATCCGGAAAAAGTACCACTCGCAACTTTCCAATTGAACCTCATCCGTCAGCTTCTTGAGAAGTAGGTAATTTGTTTTAGTTCTGAATATATCTTTCTAATAACGAGATTTTATTTCAAATACAATTTACCAAAGGTTACGCATGTAAAACCGACTTTGCGAATTCCTGAACGTCTCATGGGCCGGCATTTTCCCGCGTGTGTTCCTGATAATAAAGTTCGAAGATGCACTATTTGTTCGAAAACTAAAACTCAAGAGAACAAAAAAAAGACGAGAGTCAAGATATACACTATCGGACAAAAGTAAAGCAACACAGTAATGCAACAATAAATAACATTAATTATTTGCGAGCAGTGCATGCAAACCTCAGCATATCGCGTTGCCATAATATGTTGCCATAGATGCGCTTAATAGGCATTTGTTTGCTTTGTTTATTTTGACAGTTCATGGTGTTTTACAGAGAATTGTCGAATTGAGCTTATTCACAAGCGACAAAAGTAAAGCAACAGTGTCAAACTTTGATCAATAAACAGTGTGTTATCGATTTATTGTGGATTTGTGGGCAAATAACTTTTGACTGCATTAACTTTAGTATGCCTAGTGGAAAACCAACGTCTCTTGATTTGAGGGAGAGTATCTTCAGTGCTTTTCAGAGAGGCACCTCAATGGGTGCCATTTCTAGGCAATTGTCGCTATCTAAGTTAACCATATCGAGGATAATATCAAGGTACCATGTAAGAGGACATTTGAATAATAATCCGAAAAGTGGGAGACCCAGTAAAACAACCGTACGTACAGACCGGCTCATAAAAGGAATGAGTGAGAATGACCCTTGGCTGTCTGCCCCTAGGATAAAAAGCCAATTTGATCAATTGAATATCAATATTAGAACCATTCAAAGAAGGTTGGTAGAAGCCAAACTATTTAGTAGAAGACCTGCCAAAAAGCCTCTGATTTCGACTAGAAATAGAGCGGCCGGGCTAGCATTCGCTCGTGCATACTTGAACTGGACTGCAAATGACTGGCGGAAAATCTTGTTCAGCGATGAAGCGAGATACAATATTTTCAGTTCAGACGGAATGAGGCGTGTTCAACGTCCAGTGAATCTGAGATTCAACCCAAAATACACTACGCCTACAGTGAAGCATGGAAAAGGAAACGTCACTCGTTGGGGTTGTTTTTCGATGTCTGGTGTGGGTCCTATCCATTTCATTGAAGGAATAATTTGGTAAGAGATTGGTTTCACGACAATCGTATTACAGTGTTAGACTGGCCATCACAATCTCCCGACCTCAACCCAATAAAAAACCTTTGGGAAGAGGTCGAGAAAAGAATAAGAACACAAACGTATCCTAATAAACAAGCTTTAATGGATAACATACAAGAAGTATGGTCCAATCTGCCAGTTTCTGTTATTACGAGCTTAATATCGTCTTTGCCCAGAAGGTGTGCCAAAGTCATCGCCAATCGAGGCTATCCCATTAACTACTAAATAAATATAAGGTTCAGTTGTATTTTCTTGTATCAGTGTATTGTTAAAATGTTTATATTGAACTGAAATAAAATATTTCTAAGCTGTTGCTTTATTTTTGTCGCATTGAGATTGTACACAATTTTGAAAAAATAGTGTCCATCAGCCACTACCATATCACGAAAAGATAATAATGCACCAAACTTGTAAAAAATAATATCTTACATGTTCTATTTGTATAGCAGCAACAACATAATCAATAGTCACAGAGTGACTCACTGAATTCCAAAACACACCAAGGTGTTGCTTTACTTTTGTCCGATAGTGTATGTCAAGAAAGAGTGTAACGTAGGTCTCTGCGTACATCCTTGCTTCGGTATTTATCATACGAAGGAAATATACTAATATATAAATACTTTGTTAGTTTATTTAATAAAAAATATTTTTTTTTAGAATTTCATCATATTTTTTCATATTTTTAAGATATGCCGTATAAATACGCCAGTGATGCTCATGGAAAATAAAAAAGTCTGGAATTGATGGTATTGCAATGTCGAATAGGCTTGGTAAAGAAAGGGTTAAAAACCAAATTATTATCACCCGCGGACATCTTCTACAAGACAACGGATATAGTAAAGAACACCTTTTCAAAAAAAAAAGGTGTTCTTTACTATATCCGTAAAGACTATAGACTATGACGGTAAATCCGTCATAATCTACTCCTCAACAAAAACTTACTCAAAACGAAAGAAATGGAAATTTTAGCTTTCATCTCAAAACCCAACGAGTTAAACTGTCTCTATTTAGACGACATAAAAGTACAAAGATCCTTTGAAATTAATATCCCTAAGTATTTCAATAATAAAACCAAATTCCAGATTAACAACAACCTATTGTTAGATATCGCTCAATTGTTCAATATCGCTCAATCGTTAGACTGCTCAATTTGCAACCAAGCCAAATACGACAGACAGCCCCAAAAACCGCCATTGCAAAAAACTATAACACCAGACAAACCTTCTTCAGAACCAGAGATACTTCATTTAGATACGTTTTCTTTTGATACAAATCTATATCTCACTATCTTCCTTTTCAAGCTTAGGACAGGATTATCATACAAAAAGTAGAACAGGTTTAATTATACTAGATACTTTTCTGAAATTCATATCCTATGGAAAACCCAACCAAATTATATGTGATCAAGACATCGAGTTCAATAATTCTTTACTAAAAGAAGTTTGTAAATTACATAATATAACAATACACTATACTAGTGTTAGTTCTTCCACATCAAATGTTCAATAGAACTATTTCATTCGACCCTCATCGACTCTCTTCGAACTTTAAAATTACAAGATCAAAAAATGAACCACGAACACCTGATATCCCTCGCCCTATTAGGACACAATAATTCAATACACACCGTCACAAAGAGAAGCCCTTTCGATATCTTGTTAGATAAATCCTCTACCGAGTTAACACAAGCCGAAATCGTCACAAATTACGTTAATCGTCATAAAATATTACAACAAAAACTAAATGAAGAAATAAAATATAAAATAGAACAACAAAGAAAGAATAATAAATCGAATTAATGAAAAGACCCCCAACTATTGATACCTAATCAAGAAGTCTTTATTAAGAACTAACGGGCACAATATTCCAAGATCAAAATTTGTCAAAGTACAAGTTCTTTCAGATCATGTAATAACTCCTAGTACGTCAAAAGGCAAACAACATAAAAGAAATATAAAGAAAACAAAGAAACTGACACAGGATTCTGTTGTTGCAGGACCCTCAAAGAACATCACAAATGAAGACTCTGATTCTGATGATATTCCTCTTGCTCAACTATTCAAATCAAAACCCAGTAACGATAAAAACCCAATACTCCTCATCAAGCTAGGACCTGCTAAAATAACAAATAATTTTCATGAATTCATTCAACTATTAGACCTAAAACCGATAAAGAAACAACTTGATTCAATCTCAGACAGACTGATATCTATGAAAGACAACGATAAATTTCTAGACCAAACAATAATCCAACAATTTAACATAACTCTTCTAAATGCAATAAATAAATTCAATTCACTAACATTTCAACCTCGACAAAAACGCGGACTCTTGAACTTCATAGGAACAATAGAATCAAAACTTTTTGTACTATGTCAGACGACGATAGACAATCCATCGAAAAACGACTTAAAACATTAGAAATAAATCAATATTCTACAAAATCCCAACAGAAAGAGCAATTATCAATTCTCAAATATTTAACATTAAACCTAGAACAAGTTTTAAAAATTATTAACGAAAACGACGAACACTTAAATCTCTTGATCGAAAATCTAGAAAAATTATCTCAGACACTAAAGAAACATGAAATTTATCTTGTCTTACAAACTATTATAAATAGTTGTCTCGTACTCAATAATTACTTAAATGAATTGGGCGAAATAGTAATGTTCTCCCATATAGGGTTATATCAAATGACCTCATTTCATATAACCAATTAAAAGAAATATTTAGCATCCTATACAAAATATATACACCACAAGAAATAGTAAAAACTCAGTTGCATAATTATTATCATCTGATATCTCTAAAAACACACTTAAATGACGAAAAATTATACGTCCAATTTTCCCTACCGATCTTTCTTCCCCAAGAATTCAATCTTCAAAAAATCATACCTGTACCTTTTAAAAGAAAAATCCTTATTACCTCATTCCCTTATATTTTGGAACACGAGAAGGAAATCACCACTTCAAACAAAGAATGCACTCACACCGACGCAGCTTCTTTATGTTCACAAACAACCACTCAAGACAACTGTATTAGAGAACTAATCCAAAACAACAACGCCAGTTTAGCACTTTTGTTTTACCTCCTAGTAAAACAATAATTGAAGAAATTCAACCTAACCAACTACTAATACACACCACTCAACCGACAATAGGTAAACTGGCATGTCAAAACGAAGAATCCATCCAAGTGCCTGCCTACGAACCAATGATACTGACTCTTCACAAAGGATGTCAATTTCAAATAAATAATGAAGAATTTATATCAAAGTACGAACCGCTTAAAAGCCACCCGATTTCTTCCCCCGATAAATATGACATATCAAGAACCGAGATTCGTAAATATAACCATGGAAAATGTTCCCTTGGACAAAATACACGAACTCTCCCGAGAAATAGACAACTTAAGAATCCAACCAATTTTAACTATGGAAGAGAACAGGCATATCAAGTGGATAGTCTATGTCTTACTAATCCTGCTCCTTTTCGGAATTGGTTATCTCATTTGGACCAATAACACGAAGTTGCCCAAGTTGCTCGTACAAATTTCTAGTTCATTCCAAAGGAAGAGGAAAACCCACAAGGACCCAATGGAGTCCCATAGTCCTCTATCTTCAGCAGGAGGAGTAATATAACGAATAATTATTATCATTGTTTTTATTTTTGTTATCTGTCCGTCTGCGGTTCGTAACTAAACATGTTATGCACCCGAGCCACAAATAAACTTATTATTTGTCACCCACGCTTGATAACGAACCCTTTAAATTCAGAATCATCTGGCATGGTAATCAGAATGTAATTAGACATTAAATAAAACGTTTCAACTAAGTGTTTTCTTCTCTATAAAGTTAACGTAATTCCCCGTTTACATATTATATATATATATATATATATATATATATATATATATATATATATATATATATATATATATATATATATATATATATATATTAATGAAATAAAACGATAAATATATAACTTTCATGTTTATTATTTAAACTAACTTTTCATCTTTAGACAATAAAAAATTCAAATAAAATGTTTAATCACATTCTTTTGCTTATTTTTAAAATATAATATTACATGTTATTTATTTTCAACGTGCTTAAAGATTCTTAAATAAAGATTAATTATTTTCGTAATTTTTATCAACAAAGCTGATACTTTGTCAATACAACAGATGCAAGTAAGGACAGCTGGCCTTGCTCTGCTTCATCAGATGATCAAACACAGTATTCGAAATGATATCCATGTCGAAAATATTTCATTTTTATATTTAGCTGGAAACGAGTACATAACCAAATCCAACAGAAAAATACCCAGAAAGTCAGCGAAGAAGGCATATTGTGATGACAAAAATTGCCCAATATAAGTGTAACTCTTTGGTATCACAAGGTACTAGGTCACTGATATTTAAAAACTTTTACGAGTTGGGAAATAAGGAAAAGCAGCATGAATTCATAGCCCGGTGTATGAAAAAATAGAACCAAAACAGGATAGAAATCAAAGAATGAAAAAAGAGAAGATCAGAGCTAATAATTATGCATTCTTTTTTGAAGTAAATGGAAAATACACCCGAGTTTGTAAAGATTTTTTCAAAATAACGTTAGACGTATGCAATAATACCATATCCACAATTACAAAGAAGACCAACTCAAAAGGATTTCTAGAGACTGAAAAAAGAGGAAAGCATAATAATCAAAAGAAAGTGAGTGAAGCTACAAAAAGGAATATAAGAAACCACATTAATCTCTTCCCAAGAATTTAATCACATTGTTGTCGTTCCCAAGCAAAAAAAGAATGTTTGGATGGTTCATTAAATATCCCTATAATGTACAGATTATATACTGAATATTTACAGATTATATACACATTTACATGGAAAAGAAATGTCACGAAATGAAAAAAATAAAGGCACAGAATTATCCATGAAAGAAAATCCAAGCCTCCTTGTGTGTTGCTATGATCGACAAGCAGTAATTCCATTGCCATGCGGAGAGATATCGACTTCTTCTTTTTGTAAAAGCAAACTTAACTGCATAAACTTTACAGTATTCAACATTACCGGTAAATCAGGGTATTCCTATTTATGGTATGAAGCTCTAGCTAAGCGCGGGGCCAATGAAATTGCAACGTGGATTTATAAATTTACAAAAAATTATTCTCGCGGTAAATATATCATATGTTTTTCCGATAATTGCGTTGGGCAACATAAAAATAAATTTGTCCTTTGCATGTACCTGTACTGTTTAGAAACGTTAGATATAAACTCCATCACCCAGAAGTATTTAATTAGTGGTCATACCCAAAATGAGGGTGATCAAATGCACTCGTGTATTGAAAAACAAGAAGCAAGAGCGCTGAGAAGTGGTCCCATCTTTATTCCTTCTCAGATACCATGATTGCAAAATTGGCAAAAAAACGGGCTCTCCATACAAAGTATATAAAATGACAACAGATGAATTTTATGGCTGGAAGAAGGTCTGTGACGAAATGGGAATTAACTTCAGTTTACAAGAACAAGATGACAATTGGAATGACGTAAAGGTTTTTGTGGATGGAGAAAGATGTGAAAAACAGTGTCTTTATATTTATTATAAAACAAGCTATACAGAAACAGAGTGTAAGGTTTTGAATATTAGAAAGAATCCCAGAATACAAACCTCTCTTTGCCTTTAGCTTATAAAAATGCGCCGAAAATATCAAAATTAAAACATCAACATCTACTTTCTCTTTGTAATGAAAACTACATTAAGAAGGAATATAAAGATCTTTTTAGAAACTTGACAGCAGCGTGAACTTTACCAACAGCTTTCTATTTTTGCACTTAATGTTTTTAATGTTTCTTGCTACAGAAGTTTTGAATAAATGTTTATAAAAAGTCGGAATTTTTTATGTAACTCAAGGCACTACTTTAAAATACTTTTCATTGCTTTAGTGCGATACTGAGACATCTGCAAGAATTAAAAAAAAAAACAAATAATTAATATCATTTTTTGTGACATGTCAATGTTAAGTTAAATTTATAAAAACAAAAAGGTGCAAGAAAAATTATGAAATTTCAGTTAGTTTAAAATTTACAACAAAAACAAAAAATAGAAATTTTTTAAGCGATATTGTGTAACTTTTAATAAAGAAATAATTATTATGTTTCTAACTAACTTGTTATTGTTTATATTGTTGAAAAAAAGATATAACAACAATCCAAAATAATGATTGAACAAACGAAAAAAAATATTTGACACACGACATTATGTTTTTAATCCAATGGCAATCCCTCGTATCCTTTCGAAACCAGAAACATTTTAAATGAGAATACCTCGTAACCAGCAGATATCTGAAAATTACAATCCAAATATTAAAATATATATTATCATAGCATCGAAATCAATTTTTTTATATTGTAAGTATTTACAATATAAAAAATTTATAAAAAGTATTTACTGGCAAATTAAGTTTATTTTGCAGTTACTATAAATTACCGTGCTTTTTTGCTTCTCCTGTAAAATTAAGTTTTTGGGATTGATTACGAGGTATCAGGATGACAGCGGCGATATTTTCTTTCTATAAAATATGAACCATTAGCATATTGTAACGTATTCACAAAATACTAAAGAAATCATGCCTACAGTACCTTGCACTATATTCATCTCAGTTGAAGACAAAATTAAGCTACCATTGAAGGTGGCACTTGTAGTTATGAAACAAGTTTTTTTAATATTTCCATTTCTTTTGCTTAATTTCATAATAATCCTATTACTTTAGTAAAAATTACATCAAAGTAGAAATATTATATTCTGAATTCTTTTTAGTTTTTGTGTTAAAGAGTGTAGGATAGGTTTATTATAACACCCTATATTTATAGTATCGCTATTTATGTATGGTATTAGTAATACAATATTCTTTATCAAGCTATCTCGTTTCATGCCGAACTATAATGAGTCAACCCTAAACCGCCAGACTAAACATCCTCTCCCGCACTGAGGATTGCTGACTAAGGCCCGGTTGTACAATGTCCCGATAAATGTACCCGACAACTATCAAGCCGATATAGTAGTCGGGAGTAGAAATGGGCAAAGTAACTCTTTTTGACGATCCGCTTCGCATCTGTCTCTTCGCCCCGCCGCACATGCCTACACTCGCATTGGCCGTCACGAGCCGTTTGCGAGTGGCAGTATTTAAAACCTATGGCGCAGTACCAAACTCCGCATTTGCTCTCACGTGTCGACGCAGGCACGTACATGAGCGTGCACGCACGTGTCGGCTAGGTGACCGAGACATTGTTTTCGAGTGGTAGTGTCGTGAGTATTTGCAAAATGGAGGAACTTATTGAAGCTGTTCGAAGCGAAAAATGTTTATACGACGTAAAACACCAAGATTATATGAATACAAAATTAAAGGATTCTATTTGGAAACGAATCGCAGAGGCGCTAAATCTCAAGGATGGTAAGTATTACTTGTATAAATCTTACTGATGTTATAAATGTGAAAGTATGGATGTGTTTGTTTGTTCATGGTATAAAATATAGTCTAGTATTTGTATAAAATAGATTAGGTAAGGTATTAAAAAAGGTAGGTAACAAAAACTAAAACTGTTGTGTAATTAGATATGAAATTCTAACATTTATTTAATATACTCATATGTGCATTTACAAAATAATTACAAGTTCCATTGTTGTATTAATTGTCGAACGATATCAATACGCGCCCCGTTGCACGCTGTGGCTTTGCCAAGTCACTCGTCCTTCTACGGAGTTAAAATAATCCGTAAATTGGTCTCTTATTTCAAATGCCCTTTTCGAAACGCGTCCTCTCAATCGCGGCAAAGGCAGTAATTGTTGAAAATTTGGTAAATTTTCATTTTCCAGGTCCAGGTCTACATCCATATTTCTAGTTATACTTTTTGTGCGTAAATAGTTATGCAAGACACAACTCGCCATAACAATTTTGTCTACTGTTTCTACTTTCATTTCAAATGGCCGTAAAAATATTCTGAACCGGGAACTCAATATGCCGAAAGCACATTCAACCGTTTGTCTTGCTCTTGAGAGTCTGTAATTAAAAACTTTGTTTCTATAATTGTCTATCACTTGTCTCTGAGGAAAAGGTCTCATTAGGTTTTCCATTAAAGGAAATGCCGCGTCGCCAACAATAACATAAGGCACAACTATGTCTTCTCTTCCAGGTAGACCCTTAGGCTCGGGCAGATGTAGCTGTCTGTTCATCATTTTTCTCTTTAATATGCAATTATTAAATATATTTCCATCTGGAAATCTGCCTTTAGAACCGACATCAATAAATACAAATTTATAATTTGCGTCTACTACCGCCAACAGCACAATAGAATGATGTTGCTTATTATTAAAAAATGAGGATCCACTGTTTATAGGTTTCTTAATTGTCACGTGTTTTCCGTCGATAGCGCCCACAGTATTAGGCATTTGCCATATATTTTGGAAATCGACGGCATTTTTTTCCCATATATCCAGTGTAGGTTCCGGCAAGTAAATAGGTTGCATGTTCCTCCAAATATCTGAAGATACCTTGGTTATAATATTGGAGATAGTGCTTTCTCCCATTCTGTAACTATAACCAATGCTCCGATACGAGTTACCGCTCGCGACAAATCTGTAAAGAGAAAAAAATACATTTATTATATTTTATATAGTCGTGATCATTAATGATGACTAATTTTATTGCAGGAAGTGAAGCCACGAAATCTTGGGAAGAACTGAGAATCAATCACCGAGATGCGCTTCGTCGGCAGAAAATTTCTAAACCGAAAAGTGGATCAGGGGCTGTTAATATAAAGGCATGGCGCTTTCAAGAAAATATGGCGTTTTTAATCTCGCATATGGCAAATAGGCCAAGAAACACCAATGTTAATGAAGATATATTAAATGACGAATCATCTCATAGTAATTCAAATACTATAGAAAATGACATTCAAAAAAATGTTAATGATACGGATATTCATGAATCAGTAATTGAAGAAACTAATGAAACCCCTGAATCACAATCTACTGGTACAGCAGCTGATCAAGGAAATAAAAGACGACGGAAAAAGAACACTTTAAATAACTTACTAACTAAATCGATTGAGGACCGTGAACGTAGAGTAGCTAAAAGACAGCAAGAACGGGAGCGCTTAATTGCTAACACCAATAATGATTTCACCATAAGCAATGTTAAAAATGATCCACTTTTTCATTTTTTTATTAGTATGTACGAGACTACAGAAAGATTGCCGCCACTGTCTCAACACAATATTAAAACAAACATATTTTCATTGGTGTCCCAAGAAGAATCTAAAAACTTGGTGGAATATTCGCCTCGTCCACATTCTTCCTATTCACAGAATAGTGATGTAAGATCATATTATTCATCATATACGCCTTCTCCTGCAGAACAACAGCCACATAGTGATGCAGGAACATATTATACGTCTATTCCTATACAACTACAGCCACAGGAAGGTGGGACACCAAATATTATACTCACTCAGGGTAATGAACTTGACAGTTCTGGAAATATGTTTCAAACTTTTTAAATTTATAAATTATTATTGTGCTTTGAATAGTTCCACTTAATTTTGTAATTGTTTACCTACATAATAAACTTACCTTAAGAAAACGGCCAATTTTTCTTCAGTACTAATTCGTTCATGACCACCCTATCCTTGATCTTCTAAATCTGTAGCAATCATCGCATGTACTTCCTTAAAATCGTTCCTAGTCATTCTAAGATAATTTTTAAATTTTTCGTCTGAAAACTCAGAAGTTAATTTGAATTCTCCATGTGTTTTCCTTTTGGACAGGTATTTAAAAACTCGTTATCACTGTCGGATTCTGAACTTATATCAATCGCGTCCAGCTTGCTTCGTTTTCGTCTGGTATATTACGAATGGTAGAGACACTGACTGATGTACGACTCGTGAAAGCAATTGCGGACACACACGTGCCCACCAATGTCAAAGCGACATTGGCGCAGTGTCGTGAACGAGTGCGAGTGTTGTCATGTGCGGCGGTGTTTATAAAGGAGTTAACTCAGTGAGTCGACTCAAAAGAGCTGAATGACTCAGACAGACTTACGTTCGAACTTAAACCGGCAGATGCGCAGTCATTCAAGCTCGCATCGCATTTGCGTTCAGGCTCGTGAGCGTGAGGTAAGTTGTCGTACGATGCATGACGGAGCGCGATCTAAGCGAATTGCAAAATAAATATAGTGCAAACTACTGCAAACTGCAGGCAGACTCGTCTCAGTAGGTATCGAGTCGCGCTGCTATATACGCATACATACATAGGTGCATTACATAAAGCTGCAAATTTTCAAATGGCATCAAAAAAAAGTAGCGAAATTTGGAACCATTTTTCTGATTTAAAAGACGGTAACGTGAAATGCTCATATTGTTCGAAAATTTTAAAATTCACGAATCGGTCAACAGGCAATTTAATAAGGCATATGAAAACAAAACACATTGTCGTACCACTTTATAGAAGAAATAATCAATCAAATCGATCTGGGGAAGGTGAAGGAGCTGCAGCCGAGGTTGTAAGTTACCAAGCGTTAAATAAAACTACAGAAAAAAGTCAAGAAGAAAAGGAAAATAATGAGGAAAATAATATCCATGTACAAAGTAGAGTACTATCTCATAGACCCACACAACAATCTATTAATGACTTTGTCCGAATTAGTAAGCCAATTTCTACAAAAAAGCAAAGAATTCGACCAACAGTTAGTTAAGATGATCGTTAAATAGTATCATCATCCACTTCGAATAGTTGAAGATAATGAGTTTAAAAAATTCGTGCAAATGCTATGTCCAGGCTACAATTTACCAAGCAGAAAAACAGTCTCTGAAAATTTAATTCCGCAACTATTTAATTCGACACAGGAAACCGTTAAAACGAAAATTATCAGGCATTTGCAGTATGTATCACAACCGACGGGTGGACGTCTGTAAACAACGAAGGTTTCATAGCAATTACCGCGCACTATTTGGATGAAAATACAAAACTTAAATCAAGCGTATTATGTTGTGTATCTTATAATGAAAGACATACTGCGGAAAATTGTGGAACTGGATTACTTCATATTATGTCTGTAGCAGTTATTAGCAGTATATAAATTCAACATATTTTTTTTAATTTAACGGCGACCTATTAGCAACAAGTTAATATATTATGTGTACCCTATACCACTATTCAGATTATATCAATAATTAAATCAGTATATTATTCTTATTTCATTGCAGAATCAAATAATAAAAATAAGGTTAAGAAAAATTCTAAATACCGCAAATTATACACCGAAGAGGCACTTCAAAATGCCATTGAAACTGTAAACAATGGAATGCCTAAATCTAGAGCTGCAGTGAAATACGAATATCACGGCAGACCCTTCAGTACCGAATGGGGGACAAATTTATAAAACCCACCCATGGACCTGTTCCGATTTTGACAAACAATGAAGACGATTTATTAGAAAAATGGGAGTAGATAAGCAAAGCGGGTTCTGGACCGGAAGTGCCGTGACAGCGAAGTGGATGGCATGTGTCCATCGGGAGTGTCCATTGTGCACCCTCTGGTCATTGTCGTCGGCGGGGCACCCTCTGGGTCGTCGGTGGGGGGCGAGGTCGGGTGGGGGCGGGAACGCAGAGGTAGGGCGGCGGTGCGCGGTATTAACGTCCACATCCTGTAACAAGATGGCGTCGGGGGTCGGGTGGGGGCGGGAAAAAAAAAACATGGCGTTCTGGTAGAGGGAGGGCGGCGACGTTGACATCAGGGCGTAAGTCGGACGGAAAACTGAACGGTTTTAGCGGAAATCCACATCCTGAGGCGGGGTAATGAAAAAGAAAGATGGCGGGCGGGGCGAAAAGATGGTGGCATTAGAAAAAAAGATCATGACGTTGAAAGATGGCAGAGGGAAAAAGAACATGGTGGCGGTGACGTTACAGTTTTAGCGGAAAACCACATCCTGTAACAACAGATATGAGGCTACCGATACCCACCGTTTTATTGCAGCGTTATTTAAGTTTAAAAACTAATCCTCAAGGCCCGGAGGCTGCTCAAGAGTGTGTGTGTGACGTCACAGATTAAGTAGTATTAAGAAAAATTACCACACATTACTGAGAAAACTCAGTTTGGAGAGCGTTAGATTAAAAATTAAAAAAAAAAAGACAATAAAGTTTTATAATTTTATTATTGTTAATTATGTTACATAGTATTTTTCTAACATTAGACCCAAACCCAACCCCAACATTATATAAAAAAAAAGACATAAAGTTATATATATATTTTTTATTATCTTAAAGTAATGGTTACCAAAGCAAATACAAAAATTAGACTTATAAAATTAACATGGTCTGGTAAAGATTCCATTAAGTATTATTAAATGATTTGTTATACAAAATAATAAAAAAGAAGTTTATAATACACTTCTCTCTGTTACAAAATATTTTAATACATGTTTATTACAGAACTATGAAATATACATTTAGCAGGTTATAAAAAAATACATTGATCAGTGTAACTTAATATTAATATCCATTATAGAGTAATGGCCCCAAGGTAAGGTGTCATGAGAGCCTTTTAACAAATATCGTTTATTATCAGATGAATTTAAAGCTACTTTATTTTGTTTGATGGAATAAACATTATCAGCATGTGATATTATATTCCTTTGAGTTGCATATTTAGTTGTTTTATTTAGTAAACAGTCTAGATAATCATTAAAAGTTAATTTATTTTTAATTATATCATTTTTTACCCCCTTAGATTTTTTTATACATTTTTTCTTTTCATTTTTCTGGACCAAAAAAGTATACATTTTTGAACGTAAACCTATGAAATGGGTCATTATAGCACCGTTATTTTCATCTTTCATTAGGCCAACGACTTTTTTGTTTACCAACGGTATATTATAAAGATTGTCTGGAGCATAATCACTAGTATCAAAATGTTCAATATCTTTCTTAATAACTTCTTCATAAATATCATTACATGTATGTTCATAAATCAAACTATCTGTGTCAGTATAAAGTAATTTACAAACATTTGGACTAAATTTTTTTAACATATAGTCATAATGGAAATCAAAAATGCATGTTTTTGAGATATCTAGAATGGTCATACCAATGTACAGAGGTTTATTAAAAATAATGAGTTTTTTTCATTTCAACAGCTATTAAATCTTCATCAAATATAGTAGTACTATGGAAATTGGGTCTCGAAATCAAATTTTTTGCACTATAACGACCCTCCCACTTAGAAATGAGTTTTACAATGCGATAGTTTTCCCAAAAACGGCATTATTTAAAAGTTTAAATAAGTTTTTCTCAAAATCATTTTTTGATAGAGCTCTTAGTTTTGTATTTAAATCGATATACGGTTTTAACCATGCAGATTGTTTAAATTTGAGGATGCGATGCACTTTTTCCAGAATAAGTCCGTTCTTCAAACACTGTTTTAAGTTTCTGTAGTGTATAATATACTTTTCTTTATTGTACAGAGTGGTCATCAATTTAGATAAGTTTGATCCCGGTGGTACTCGGTGTTCAGGACAAAGTGGTAAATCTCGATGCAAATCATGGAGATATTCTGGATATTTTATATCTACCTCAAGTATGTACCCTTCAGGAGAATCGTCAGATATTTCAGAAACATTGAAATTGTCGCAATTATTTACCCACTCAAATCCGCCGTACCCTAAATTTTGGCACATAGCCCACCCATACAGATTATTAACGTCAAAATACGTTAGATATTTTGATATAGGTTCATCTGAATTATAATTGGACATATATTTATTATTAGCAACGGAATACCTATTGCTACACTGACTAACACCGCCTCTTATACCTCTTTCAACGAATAACAATATATCAACATCCTGTATCGTTTCCAATTTCGCCTTCGTATATTTAAGCATGCAGTCCCAAGTATAGCCCGGAAGTGTATGATAAAAAGCACAATCAAGGTTATAATGTTCAAAACAGCTTTGCCTAAATTGCTCGAAAACATCAGCTAAAAGAATAATGTCTGTTTTTAAATATAAATCGGAATATTCGCCTAAATTTTGACAATTAAAAGATGTCCATACTTTTTGCGCATGAATGTAGTCTTTTTCACTAATATTTTCATCGTTTAACTGATTATAAAAGTTTTCTATTTGTGGTAACTTAGTTTCATCTAATTTTTGAAGCGAGTCAATATAATCATAAGGAAACACTCCTTTTCTTGTAAGTAAATCGAATTTTTCCGCATCTAAATTAGCAAATTCATTTTTAAGATTAACTAGTTTGTCTTTATTGAGAAATGATGCTAATTTTTCTAGTGAAAAGATTAAGAATCGAAATGAGTCGATGAAGCGAAACTTAATATTTGTTTCTTTATCATGTTTAGTAAACGAAATATATTTTTCTTTATTAATTGGTAAAACAGTTACTCGGTCTTGTTTTGCCAAATCCCTTATTAGGAAGTGTGAATCATATCCAGATAAATTGTGAAAAATAATAGGAACTATAAATGAATTTTTATAATTCAGATTACATTGGGAATGAGCAAAACCTCTAAAATCGCCAGTAATATGCGACTGATCTCTAACTATTTTATCATTAGGTTTAAATGATTTTTTACAAATATGACAAGTAGAAGAAGCATCTTTCAGGCTAACGTTAACATTCATTGGCTGTGTATGTTTCAAAATAGAATTAACGTATTTAGCAATACCATCCATCTCATTAGCAAACCATTCCGTACAATTATCTCCACGGTAACTTTTATAATATGAGATATCATTATTATAGGAACATTTTAAAAAATATCCAGCACTGTAGGCTTCATGTTTTTGATACCTACTAGTGTTTTTAACTACGTTTTGATTCTCGCTAAAAGGAATTAGTATTGATTCAAAATCAGCATAAATAACGAAAGGTACTTTTTCCTGATAACAGTAGTTCTTAAAAGTTATAAATTTTTCAGATGGAAAAGAAATCTTACAGTTATTTAGTTGTTCACAAAAAATACTATGAGCATCCAAATTGTTTTGCGTAACGAAATAATTTAAACATCTATCACAAATAAATAACTTTCTATTATGCTTACCAATTTGTTTTGAAACTAGCCTTGATAAGTTTTTAATCCAACAATAATGATATTGTGTTTGTAAATTATCTTCATTATAAATATCTAAAGTTTCGTCATCATTATAATCATTTTTTGGTAAATATGAATTTTGAATAATGAGCAAATTAACATGTTTGTTAAGTTTATGTTTTGTAAGGCAAACTGGTACGATGCTAAAATTATTTTTAGAATCCATCTCCAAAGCAAATACGTTAACAGAAATATTATTAATTTTTTCAAATTTAGAAATTTGATTTATGGTCATTGGAAACTCTATTCCCTCTAAATTTAATACATTTGAAAAATGTGGATATGAAAAAGTTCTATCAGAGTGTTTTTCAATTGGATGTAGGGCAGATACTACCGCCCACGCAAAACAGGCGTTATCATCATAATTTTTTATGTTAACACAAGCCTGTTTTCTAACAATTTTTTCTGGTAACCTTATATATGATGATACTCCAGACCCTACTTCATACTTATTAATATTTATTTCTAACCCAATTATACTATAAAATGCTCCCCCGCTCCCGGATTCCTGAAACTCTTCAAGTTTATTTTTAATTTTATCGATAACAAATGTATCAAACCATTCACGTAAATTTGTACCACGATCAATAATATGATTTTTTGTTGGAAAGAACTTGATTTCTAAAATTTCATTATCAGCCTTTTTCAATATAAATTCTGAACAAAAAACTGCATTAACTTTAATTAAATTCATTGATTTTAAAACATTGTTAATTCGTGTTTTGAAAAGAAAAAATGCATCACAAAAAAAGTTAGATACATCTTTTATGTTTTAAATTTAAAATAATACTGGTTCGAATTCTATTTTTAAATGCAGACTGAATATCTTCCCATTTAACCCAATCACTTCTCCGTTTTTTTTCTTTTTTTAAGCCCTCCCCAATATGGTTTGGTAATAAAATATTTTTTACTCTAGCTTGAAAATATCGTAAATATTTTAGAGCTGACTTAAATTTTTTAAGAGTACCAGGAACAATATCACCATTTTTAATAGCTCTATTAAGTAATCTAATATTATTCTTAGCAAATTTAATCCATCGTTCTTTTTCAATTATATTTGAATTTTGTGTAAGTACAATCAAAGCTTTTTGAAAAATATTAATAATATCTTCATACATATCTTTTAAAGTAATATATACCTTACCTTAGGGCAATATGAAAATCGAAAATTTACAGTTTAATGGTTAGTTTCCTGTATTTCAAAGTTCACAGCTTTATTTGGTTTGTTGCAATCAACTAGTCCTTTGAAGACTAATGAGTATTTCTTCGGTACGAAGTTTTGAATGTTTTCTTCGATAGCAGGTACAGCTCACTGCGGTAAGAATACTACGCTTTCTTCGAGTTCAGTTAACGCTGATTTTCCATACTTTGTGTTGACTATTTTTACACCAATAATGGGCAAGGGAATATTCTCCGGTAAGTCCTTTAATTTTATTATGTTCTTCCTGCGGATATTCGTTACTTCGTTAATTTTACTTTGATTCACTAAAATATAATAAAAAATAATGTACAAAAATATTACAAAAAAAATAAATAAAATATTTAAAAAATTACAAAACTTACTGTTTACTTCAGTTATGTGAGTTGATTTCAAGCACAACTTGTTGGGTCTAATGTTAGAAAAGTACTATGAAATTTTTGTTGTGCAATCTACTATTTATACACCTGCATATACCACCTCTTCAATGCATCTGGGGGTATTTACTTTGTATAAAGTTAAAATGACTTTATTATAACAAACTATTATTTATCGCACAGGAAATGTATTCTGCGCGCGTATTTGATAGCAGTGCTAATTAATTTTTATTGTTATGCTTGTGGTTCTCAGATAATGTGTTATCACATCCGCCATTCATGCATCATGGTCTTTCCTTTCAAAATAATCTATTTCCTCTACTTGTGGGTTTTATAAAGTTTTATCACAACTAACGTTTCTTGTAATCACTCGATTGGGGTTATGCTTATCAAGTTTGTCCATTTAAAATTTTTTTTCCGGTCTCCAGATATTGTTTTCGCGGGGGATTCTGGTTATATATATAATAGTAGAACATGTCTACTTACATTCAGTTTCCAGTACACCTAATAGTGAGTAATACAAGTGAGACACGGGGTTGACACAACAAAACGTTTATTTCAAACTTACAAGATTCACTGTTAGTAATGAAGGACAGAAATGAGTATTTATAAAGTTTCTTATCTAAGGGCTGTGTCAGCTCTGTTGAGATAAATGATTCAAATAATTATATTACGTTAAGCGTAATATTGCCAAGAGATATGTTATCGAAAATAAAAGGAATGGTATAAGCATGGGTATCATATTACACCACCTTCCCTAGGTGGAAGGCTATCAGGTTCTGAAGGACCTGTAGGCTTCTTAAGAAGTAATATTTTTACCTTTTGATGGCAAAATTTGAGGTATATATAAATAAGCAAGCCCATGAACAGTATAGATAATAAAATATAAAACATAGTATTCTGAGAATTGTTTTTTTCAAAGTCTTTAATCCGCACAGGGTGTAGGCTGCCAAGTTGGGTGGAAAGGTCTGCTAGGTCCTGTAGTTTGATGTCCTGAAGGTGGAGTTCCGCTGTTGGGGTTGAGTTCAATTTGAAGGTAGGTAACGCCAGGGACGTTTCGTCGGGAAGCTCGTGATTGGCGTTGAAGATGTCGTCGTTGATAATTACGGGGCAGCTCTCTAAAGTAACAATTGAGGGCTGCTCGATAAAGTGGTCCATGGGGGTGTTACAATTTTCTTCGATTCTGGTCCTTTGTATTGGGACGACTATGAGTTGTGTCTCTGCAATTTGTTCAACTATGGTAGCTCCGAGTCGTACGCTGGTTAGATTACTTCGTGGATTTTCTCCTTGTAGAATAGGAAGATAGCACTCGTCGTGGTTGTATGGGCTATCCTTTCTACACAGGCATACATTTTCTAGCCGTGGACAGGAGTCCTCTTTCCAAAAGGTGAGTTTGGTTCGTAAACTTGCAATGAGATAGGGTTTGGTTGGTATAAGAACTTTGGATTGGTAAGGCGTGGGAATCAAATGGTAAGTATAGTAAGGTGCTTGGGTGGCTATTGGCACTGACAATTTTATGTAGATTTTAAGATCTTTAACCGTTGCTGAGATATGAAAAAGATTAAGGTAACTATGCATATTACTAAGATGTATCAGTTGATCTCGTTTATATAGACTCGAGAGTTTAGTTAAAATAATTTGTATATTTGGGACTGGCAAAAAATAGGTGTGAATAATATTATGCTGAGCCATGGCGACTGCATTCTCTAAAGTGTCTAATAATTCTAAAAATATATTAAATTCGTTTTTTATAGTGACACCAGTTTCAAAGTATGACCAGTCTTGTTGAACTTCTTTGAACGTTTTGAAGAGTAGTAGTTCTATATTCGCGTTTATCTGGGTTAGGCTTTGATTAACTTTGTCGCTAAGAGCTTTAAATAGAGAAGTTCTTAAATTAATTTCGTGCGTTAGAGTTTCCTGATTGGACATTAATGTATCCATTTTAGAATGGAGTTCTTGCACATCATTGTCATCGGCAGTACCAAATAATATTTTTTGAACGGAACCTATAGCGTTTATAAGTCCACGTTTAAGTCTGACTTCAGGATTCCTAAAATTATTTAATTTATATTCGGTCAAGTTTACGAGGTATTTTAACTGCTGATTAATAGTACTATTAGAATATTTATGTTTATTTTGGAAAAAGCTTGGGTCGGATTTTAATTTGTATAAATTGTTTGTTACGTCCTTTAAATCGATAATGTGAATAAAGTCATGTTGCGATTGTATTATTTTAGTTTCACATGTTAGGCGATTTATGTGAATGGAGTTTCGTATAGTCTCTATTCGGATCGCGGAGGCGTAGTGAATAAGAATGAGAAGGACCAGGTTGGTACTTAATTGTAATTGGAGGGATTTTATCCTCAAAGTCAACACCTTCATCTGTCTCGCTGCTTAGTTCAATAGGTTGAATTTCCTCTGGGGGTTTTTCCTGTAAAGAAGGTTCAGTATTAACCTTTTGTTCGCTTTTCTTTTTCTTAAGCCTGGGTTTTCGTTTGATATAGGCTTTATGATATTTGCCTTCAGCATGTGCCTTACGTTGAAACAGTTTTAGAGTGGGACCTAAGTCTTCTACTACTTTAGTTTGAATGAATTTTTCGTTTAGTTTCCCGCGTGCTGGATTTGCAATATATACGTCTTCGTTGGGTTCAAAAGTTTCCGGTAGTTCGCGTGTTTCATTGGCTTTTTCTATGACTCGCATTTTAGATTTGTCTAACTTGGTTTTTATTTGATTGTAAAGGTTTTTTAGAACATTCTTATGGGTGTTAATGTACTCTGAGAGTATCCGTTCTTCATTAATATCGAAAGGGTCAGGGCGTTCGTCTCCACGAATTATATCGATAGGACACATTTTGGTGCTTGAATGAATTGTATGATTGTAACTTATAACTGCGATTTGTACTAGATAGTCTAAGGGTGCATTTGGATTTTCATGTTTAAGACATCGGACGCTGTCTAATAAAGTAGAGTGGAATCGTTCGATGTTGCCGTTGCTACTATGTCCTTGTATTGAAGTAAAGGTTAGTTTAATTTTGTGCAGATTGCAGAAATCTTTCATCATCGCGTTGTTAAACTCTAGGCCAGTATCCACCAGGATTCCATAGGGTAGTCCATGATGTTCGATAAATTTCAGTAGCGCACGTTGTATTGACATGCCTGTCTTAGTTTCGACAGGGTAGGCTTGAGCTATTTTCGAAAAGGTGTCAATGATCGTTATAAATTTTTGTCCTTGGATATCTAGAGTATCAATGTTTATGGTTTCAAAGGGTTTCGTAGGCGTTTCAGTATATTGAAAGATTGGTTTCACCGGGTGCCGGTCAGTTTTACACGTTTTGCATGTTTCGCATTTGGCGATAAAGTCCCGTACGTGATCAAACATGTTAGGCCAGAAATATTTCTTAATTAAAGCTTGGTGGGTAGCCGTTACTCCTTTGTGTGTAACTTTGCCTTCGTGGTTATAACGTATCTTCAGTTGTTGTTCTTGTTCTGATGTTACGTCTTCTACTTTCTTCTTGCAAATTAAAAACTTGAGCCAATGAGTTAAGTGGTTTTGAAGGATTCTGATGATCTTATTTTCTAACTCTGGTTGCTCGAAGTATAGAGCATGTATGGTGGTGTTACTTTGAACGAATGGAGATAAAAATTTAAAAATTTCTTCGTCGGATGAGCGTGATTTTAGGTGGAAGTAGTGTTCTTTAACTTTGGGGAAAGGCTGTATTGCATAATGCGAATTAACTTTATTACTATCCTTTTCCAGGAGGATCCATCGGTTGTTATACCTATTTAAGGGTGTTTCGGAGTATTTGACTTCTAGAATGGGGTTTTCGTGACTAGAGTGAATAGTCTGGTTAGTTCTTGAGGGCGGCGCGCGATTCGGGTCGTCTATTGAATTTAAGTCGTCTAAAACTTCTTGGAACTTTTCTGGGTCTGGTTCTGGTAGATTATCGAGTAAAGTACTTACATCGGGGGCGTTATTTATCATTGACATATTGTCTTCTTCTATTGCGTTAAGTTCATCAATTTTGATACGCGAGAGCGGGTCAGCTTGGTTTGTTTTTCCTTTTTTGTACTTTATTTCGTATTGGTATTCTTCCAATTTTAGACGCCATCTTACTAGTCGCGAGTTAGGGTCCTTTAGGTTGAACAGCCACTGCAAAGGCTGATGGTCGGTTTCAATTATAAATTTAACGCCAAACAAGTAAGGTCGGAAGTATTTAACGGAATTTACGATGGCTAGTAACTCCTTCTCAATTGTGCTATAATTACATTCAGCAGGGTTCAATGTCCTGGAATAATAACTGATGGGGTGTCCATCTTGTGAAAGTACGCTTCCTATTGCATACGCGGATGCGTCGCAAGTGAGAGTAAATGTTTTATTAAAGTCGGGGTAAGCTAGGATAGGCTCATTGCAGAGTAAATCCTTGCAAGTTTCAAAGCAATTGCGGTAGTCTTGGGTTAACTCGATTTTTTGGTCCTTTTTGAGGCAATTGGTAAGGGGTTTAGTTACACGAGCGAAGTTGGGGACAAATTTGCGGTAAAATCCGAGCAATCCTAAGAAACTCTTGATTTGCTTCGCCGTTTTTGGGATTGGAAATTCTTTAATGGCTTTTATCTTCTTCGGGTTTGGCTTGATACCATCTTGGGTTATAATGTGGCCAAGAAATTCCACGTGTTTACAGAGGAATTCCGATTTGTCCAATTGAATCTTCAGGTTGGCTTTTTCGAGGGTTTTAAATACCAGTTCCAGGTTTTGTAGGTGTTCTTGTAACGACGTGCTGAAAATTATGATGTCGTCCATGTATACGAAGCATATTTTATTCTGCAGATCTTTTAATATATTATCCATCACCCTCTGGAACGTTGCAGGCGCATTCTTGAGGCCAAATGGCATCCGTACGTATTCGAAGTGGCCATTCTCTATGTTGAAAGCAGTTTTTTCTATGCTGTCAGGGTGCATCTCAATCTGGTGGAACCCTGAAGCGAGGTCGAGAGTCGTGAAATATTGGCATCTGCCCAGTTTGTCCAGTATATCCGCTATGTTAGGTAACGGGTATCTATCAGTCTTGGTTTTGTCATTTAATTTCCTGTAGTCGACCACAAGCCTCCATTTTTGTTTGCCGCTCGCATCGAGTTTTTTCGGCACGATCCAAATGGGGGAGCTATAAGCGCTGGAGCTAGGTCGAATGATTCCATCTTGTAACATTTTATCAATTTGCAATTGTACTTCTTTTTGGTGGACATAAGGATACCTATATGATTTTGCGTGAACGGGGGTGTCATCGGTAGTTTTTATCTGGTGTTTGACTTCGTTTGTGAAAGTTAATTTGTCACTAGGGAAGTGAAATACGTGTGAGTAATTTTTACAGAGTTCAAGAAGGTTAAAACGTTCCTCTTCATTGAGATGGTCAGTGCGTAGAAGATTTTGTATGTGTTGATTGGTGAAATTGAGAGAATTATGAGTTGGCTTATCGTTTTTTGAAATTTGAGGTTCAAAACCAGTATACTCGGAATAGAGTTGGACATCAATTGGTGTATCGAATTGAGCCGTGATAGGGTAAGTGTTGGTGTTAAATATTTCGACTTGAGCTAGGCCATTCTTGGCTTTGCTTATACCAGAAGGAATAAGATAATTGTCGGTTTTTTGAAATGGGATGACAATTTCGCCGTTGTCAATAGAGACAGGGATTTCTCGAACAATACATTCGACGGGGTTTAAAGAATAAGTACGTGAAATTTCTTCGGGTTGTCGAATAGAAATTGGAATCTGGAAGTAGTCATTATAGATAAGATGATTTTGGAAATCTATTTGGATACCTAACGTTTGTAGGTCTTCGAAACCGAAAATGCCATCATAGAAATCATGGAAATCATACAGAAGTACGTTTAAATCGAAGTCTATATTAAATTCTTTAAATAAAGGGATGTTTGCTTGGAATTGACAAGTCGATTTGCCGGTTGAAGTTTTGATAAGTGTTTCATGAGAGAAAATATGGTTGGGGTAATATTTTTGAATTATTTCGGGACGAATTATGGTCTTTGATGATCCGGTATCGATCAATAATTTTAAAGGGGGTTCTCGAATATTAATATATGGAAGCGAACACGGTGTATTAGCAGAGTTTATTTCTACTATGTCCGGTTGTTTATATTCGGGGCTGCAGGAAAATTTTGTTCTTGACTTTCTTCATAATCATTCGGTATATTCTCTTCGTTTCCATTTCCGTCGTTTAAGTATACCCATTCTTCTCCTTGTGTATTTTCTTCTGGGAGGTCCATTTGACTTGTTGAGGGTTCGTCGTAAGGTGTCAGTGGGGTATTGTCCATCCAGCAGGGATTCTGCGATGTAGGATCCGTTTCTTGATTAAAAAGTTCTTCTACCATGTACTTCGGCTGGTTGTATCTTGGTTGCCAGTTGTGGTTCGGGGCATTCTGAATTCTTGATGTACTAGGCTGTTGTCTAGTTGCATTCATTCCACTGATTCCAGACATTGGGGTAGGTCTAGCGAATTTTTGGTTCGGGTTTGGTCTCCACACATTTACGTTGGATCTATTATTTTGGTTTTGTTGTATTTGGGTGCCAAAGGGGCGTTGTTGTTGTATATTATGGTTTTTAAAATTACCAGGGTTATTAAAATTGTTTGCATAATTATTGGGTTGAGATTGAAATATTGGTAATCGCACCGGTTGATTCGTTTGTTGGCGTGGTTTAGGCATTGGTAACATGGGATATCGAGGTGTTGTATTCTGTCGTCCGAACGCAAAGCGTTTGAACTCATCGTATTTAACCTGCTCGTCGATAAAAGTAATGGCGTGTTCTAATTCAGTAATGGCGGTATTATACCTAAGCATGTTTTCATAATTAAGGGGCATATTCATTTTGTAAATATTAAAAACTTGGTTCTTATAAAACGCTATAGACCCAGCCTTTTCATTTATTGGTATGTTTGATAACTGAATTTTTGAAATTATTTTAGATTTAAGTTCAATTAAACGATTGCCAAAATTAATCAAAGGTTCGTTTGGTTTTAATCTACAATTTTGTAACTCTAGCTGTAATGTTTCTAAACTTTTATGATCTGAAAAGTTAGTGGAGAAAATATTTCTTATTTCAGGCCATGTTTGAATATCAGGTCTACTGTTCAAAAGTTGAAGAGCTTTGCCCTTAATTTTAGTTTTTATGCAGCTTACTACAATTCTAATATGTAGGGGAACATTTGAATTGCACACCTCCATTAGATTTTCAACAGCATCAAAGAAATTACTTATTTCCGTTTCTTCGCCAGAAAAAATCGGAACAAATTCAGAAATGTTCTTAAGTTTATGCAAATCTAATTCAGACATCTTGTTAAATGAAAGAGTGTTATTCAAAAGATCAGAAATATCCGAAATCTCGTCTTTACTTAAAGTGTGAGAATAATCTTCGTCTTCTGAAGAGTATAAACTTGTCATAAAATTCAACTGGTGATTTCTTAGCAATGTAAATAAAAATAGAATAACAAATAAAAATTCAACTGGTAATTTATTAGCAATGTAAATAAAAATAAAAAGAAAAATAAAAATTCAACTGGTAGTTTCTTAGCAAAAATAAAAATAAAATAAAAAATCAATTGTTAATTTCTTAGCAATGTAAATAAAAAAATAAAAATAAAATAAAATAAAAGTAAGGAAAAATTAAAAATTAAAATTCTTTAAACAGTAAAATAAACGGTAACTATTTAATCTCTACTGAAGTTATCTTTAAAATTATTAAAATGTTTTAATAAATTTAATTTCTTGTTTTTTGAATTCTTAACCTAGTAATACAAGTGAGACACGGGGTTGACACAACAAAACGTTTATTTCAAACTTACAAGATTCACTGTTAGTGATGAAGGACAGAAATGAGTATTTATAAAGTTTCTTATCTAAGGGCTGTGTCAGCTTCTGTTGAGATAAATGATTCAAATAATTATATTACGTTAAGCGTAATATTGCCAAGAGATATGTTATCGAAAATAAAAGGAATGGTATAAGCATGGGTATCATATTACAAACGCAAAGTTACTGTAAGCCTTTCATGTGGAGAAATTGCTTCTCTTAACTGAGTGTCCTGTTTAGTAATATATGGTGTTACCAGATTTAACAATTCTAAATATGTTTCTTCATCCATCCTTAAGTAATTATACCAATCTCCTGGCTCCTTTAATTAATTTTGGCTCATTTAATAAATTAATATGAGAATATGTTTTTCGCTTTAAAAGGCCATTCTTTGACCCATATTGAACGCCGCTTTTTTGTTTTTGCTTAAAACAGCAACTGCCGTCGCCACTGCTAATATCTGCTTCCTTTTCATGAATAGTAGCGAATTCGACCATTACTGAAAATTAACTGCCAAGATTGCTCGTAGTGTGTGGTCAAAAAAGTTCGGCGATTCGACACGACGCACATAGAGGTATTTGACAAATCCAGCCAGCCAAAAATCAGTTTTGTGCAACTCGTTGCAGGTAAGCGAAAAGGACTATCTAACAGACTAGACTAGTTGGTAAGTAATAGGCAACCCCTCCTCAGCACATCGGACACCAGTCCGCGCTTGCGTTGCAGTCGCAACATAATCGTCGCCCGTATTATACCTATTGTTTCTCAGCGTGCGTGGTACGACGCGCGACGGTTGTGTTCATCGCATCGGTGAATGTTGTTCATTTTGCTATTATTTTCATAAACGAGTGTTATGGATTCTGAAAATACAGGTAAGACCGCATATATCGGAAGTCGTTTGCATTGTGTGTACGATATTCTTATGACTAATTAAGCAATCCGAAATAATAGCTTTTATAAACGAATTTGTTGGTACCGATATTTTATTCTCGCAAATTCAGGGTGCATCCCTGCTATATTTTTGGTTACATTAGACAGACTAGCGTTGTGGCAATATAACTATTCAAAAATTTATCGCGGATAGCCGTAGTTTCTGCTAATTTCGAATTGTTAAATAAGAAGAAATATCTAACGTTTTTTCGGTTATTTAGACGTGTTGTAACATATATTCATTTTTCTCTTCTTTTAGAGTTACTACATAGCTCCAATCTAAGAATAGTGACACGGAAATTTTTATTTGATAAGATGCGACAACAAGACCTCCCCAGTTTGGACGAAAAATTGGAATATCTGCAAAATTATCTTTTAACATGTAAAAATTATTCTGAGGAACAGATCAGGGATATTAAGCACAAGTTTTCATATGTCAAAGCACAATTTAAACAAAAGTGGCTAAAAGCACACAAAAAAGAAGACGTATTCGTAAAACACAACGAACAATGGTTACAAGGAACATTCTCAATTCCGAAAGTTATGCCACAGCACAAGCATTCCGGGCGGCCACAAAAGACCTTCTTCGAATCTTCTGAGAGAAGTAAACGAAGAAAAACAGAAGAACTTCCAAGTTCCGTAGACACAGCTGTATTGGTGCATGCAACTCAGACCTCATTACAAATATCTGGCCATAGGAATGCTTCCCATGTGCTCAAAGAGCTAACTCTATCTCCGAAGCAAGCGACGAAATATAAAACAGTATTTCGTAAGTCTCTGCAAGATAAGATCACACAGCTCACACCATTACGGGCGCTATCGATATTTGTTGAAGCCGATCTGTTACAGCGGCAATATGATATTGTCAGATCAACGAACAAAAGATTCTATCCAAGCTACAGTATCCTACAGAGAGCAAAAAAGGAATGCTACCCACCAAAAGAAGCATATCGAGTGACAGACACGTGCGCTGAACTTAATTCACAGGACTTACTAGACCATACAGTTATGCGACTGTTAACCTACCTGGAAGAAGTATTAATAAGTTTAGACTGCGAAGAGTGTAGTTCCTTAAAGTTGTAGTGGGGCTGTGATGGCTCACAGCAAGCCCAATTCAAACAAAAGATGCAAAACGACGCTACGGATGTCAATATTTTCTAAATTTGCTTTGTGCCACTTCAATTAGTTAGTTGTACCAATGAACGCAAAATACTTTGGCAAAACCCGACCCCATCGTCTCCGCGGTACTGTCGTCCGATTAGAATAAGATTTGTGAAAGAATCTGTAGACATTACAACTGGGGAGATTACCTATATCGAGAATGCCATAACGACATTACATGCTAGTGAATGTACACTGGGCGACAGATCCTATTCTATAAAGCACGTCAAGCAACTCACCATGGTGGATGCTAAAGTGTGCAACGCTGCTACATACACCTCGTCGACAATGAGATCGTTACATCTGTGCAGCAACTGCTAGACAGTTCAACGACTCAACAATTAAACGCAATGTTAATGTAGACGCACTAGCTTTTGGACTGTCCGCATTACATGTCAAAATTCGATTGTTCGAAAATATTCTGAATCTTTTGAAAATCCTTGTGCATAGTGCTACTGTGATGGAACATGCATTATTACCTATCGGATTACTATCCGAAGAAGCCGCAGAAGCACGCAACTAGCATTTTCGGCTCTACCGGCAGAACTTCGGAAGTAAATTTTCCAGGGAGGCATGCAACTTTTATGTATTAAACAGGCTGTTGTTAAGCTTCGATCCTCTCCTAAGTAGCATGCGACCAAAACCTAAAAAAAACAACTAAACCGTATTTACAAGATACAATTGACATGTTGGTGCCAGCTGAACTTAACCCAATGGCTGATACGGGCTCGGAATAATCTACAGAAGAAGTAGAGGACGATTTTGATGAAGAATCATGAGACAGGTCGCCGTTGTTGTCCTAGATTACTTTAGTAGTTTTCATTTCTCATTGTTTGTTTTTAAAATCTGTTTATTTCTCATTAAATGACGTGATTCTCATTCACTGTGTTTACGAACTTTCTGGACAAAGAAATACAATATACATCCATACACAATAGAACCATAGAACAAAACTATTTTCAATAACAATTATACACGGAATTATTTTGGCCGGCTGGATCTGTCAAATACCTCTACTACTTCTTTCACAAATATATGTCGAACCAAATAAAACTAGGTATTTTTGAACATAGTTCAAAAAATGTTTGAAATGTTCTGTTTTCAAAGCACCGTAGAAAGCACTCAATTCGTTGAATTGACTCAAGTCAATTAGTTCTAGTTGAATTTCAACAGGAGCTTCTTGCACATCGAAATTGAAAGGTTGACTAATTAATGGTAAAGGTTTTTTAATAGCTTTGAAATCTTGAAATCTGCTTTGGAATTCAGAATGCAGGTCTTGTGTAATTGCACTATATTATTACACAAATTTTATATTTCAAAACGCCTTTCTAGTAATTACACTTAAAATAACTATTTTCTTCGAGCACAGAGCACCAAACATCCACACAGCTCCAGAACGCCACGGAGAATGTCCCTCCACCATCCCCGCCTATACGCCTATCAGTATTGCCAACCATGTGAGCTGTTTATCGCCTGTCCGCCGTAAATCTGTGGATCGCTCCGTTCACTGAACTACTCCTGTCTGTCTCGCCCATCACAGAATTATTAGAGTAACAATATTTAAGAAAATCAGTATTTCTCAAAGATTTTCATCGTGTTTGTAATGAGGGAAAATGATTTAGTAATTTCTTATTAAAGTTTTCAGCAAATAAATTGAGTTTTATCATAAATGCTTTGACGTTTGAGTGCATATTGAAAGCGAATTGGTTTTCCCTTGTAGATTTATATTTAGTTCATTCAAATATTTTACGATATCTACAGAAAACGAGAAATCGTTTAGCCATGCCTCATTTTGCCATTCAGGAAAATCATGTAGTTGTTCTTTTATCGACAAGAAGGATACTATTTCATCAAGCAAATATTGAAACCTGTCCAAAACTTTACCGATGCTATGTCATCTCACTTCAGTGTAATAGGGAATTTCGTAAAAGTCACTTTCAATTTCTTTCAAAAATTCAACAAACTGTCGATGATTTAAGGCACGTCCCCGGATAAAGTTCACAACTTTTGTCACAACAGTAACGACGTGATTCAATTTTAAGACTTTTCTGCATAGCACTTCTTGATGAATAATGCAGTGTAAAAATAATATATCTTGTTCTGGCTGCAACTCTTTTACTTTGTCGCTGATTCGTCTTAGTAAGCCCACATTTTTCCCTGTTAAACTAGGACAACCATCCGTAGTGATGCTTACTATTTTGTTCCAAGTTAAATTTACTTTAACTAAACACTCTTCAACAGCGATAAAGAAGTCTTCACCGGTAGTTGTATATTTCATTGGATGCACACTAAGAAGTTCCTCGCTAATTTCATATTTCTTGTTAATGCCCCGAATAAATATTAATAATTGACTTGTGTCAGTAATATCGCAGGACTCATCTAAAGCCAGAGAACAATATGTAAAATCAGCAATTTTTGTTCTTAGCTGGTCAAGTAAATTTCCTGAAATATTTTCGATCCGTCGTACTATTGTTCTTCTCGAAAGGCTTACATTTTCAAAAATATGTTTCTTTTCAGGACAACATATCTCCGACACTTGTGCCAAGTTTTCTGCTGCATTTTGAAGTTCTTTTAAAGAAAGTGATGCATATTTTGGATGTTTTGATTTAAAATGCCTGTTTAAATTGTATTCCTTGAAAACAGCAATTGTTTCCTGACAAACTAAACAAATTGCTTTCTTATCAATGTTTGTAAAAAGGTATTTTACCGTCCATGCTTCATTGAAATTTCTGCATTCCAAATCAACTTTTCTTTTTTTAGATTCACTCATTTTACAAAGGCCTACAAATAAATAATTTAATTAATACAATAAAATAAAACCAATGTTTTAAAATTTTACTTACAAAAAGTCCACTTTTTTAATTTATTATATTTGCAAAATAACAAACATTAGTCTCAAAAGAAATGACGAGTATGCGACCAGTGCTATATCAAAATAAACAGTACGCGTGCTGCGACCTGTCGTCCCTCGAAGAGTGAGAGGAGTGCACGTTCAATTCTATGTAGTCAGCCGACCACCCGCTTTATGAGAGTATGTTGCATACATTAAAGTAGGGATATGGTTGCGGCTGTTCGAAATTATAATACTCTCTATTATTTATATATTTCATTATTTATATGTACACTACGCACACTAATATTGTTGATTTCAACAAAATCGCATAAAAGAGATTAAAAAAATTGCACGCGGGATTTTTCAACGGGCCGGATAAAGTAAGCAAAAGGGCCGGATCCGGCCCACGGACCGGCTATTGCCCACCCCTGTTCTAGAACATATTCATTTTCACACGACACATATGAAGTTATAATAATATTTTTATATAATAATAAACTATAATATTAGTTTCTTGCAGATCCTATTTGGTTGTATCATTGACGGTATCTGCAAAGAAAAAAATAGTATATTTCAAAACATATTTTAATTAAAAAGAAAACAGTTCAAGTCGAACACAATTCTTTTAATCGTTGCCTTTCAGCTTCTCGAAATTGCCGCTTTACTTTTTTATTCTTGTGTACCAGGGGGCCTCTAAAATATTCCGTCCCAAAATATATTGGAGGGGATCATATGTAGGGTAGTCATCGTTGTCCCAATTTAGTGGATGTGGTGGCAGTCTTTAGTTTCTTTAATAATTAATCTCACTTTTCTGTATACGGTACATGAGGTACAGGAGGCAGCTGGATGAGTGAACGACCACAATTCTCTGAGACGTCGCCTCTCAGCTTCTCGAAATTGTTGTTTTGCTTTTATGTATTAAAGGACCTCGTAAAACCTTCCTTCCCAAAATAGATTCAAGAGGGTTGTAAGTTGTGTAATTGTCGTTGTCCCAGCTTTCGGACGTTTCCACTTTGGGCCTAGTTGGTAGATGAATAGCACCCTTATCGTCGTCGTCCCAGCTTTCGTACGTTTCCACTATAGGCATAATTGCTAGATGAATAGCACTCCTATCACTATCCCGTTACTGGAATACTTGTATATTTGTTGGTATTTTCCATTTTCTGTGGAACAACCAATTGAAATAATAATGCTAAAATCACAAGTGCAAGTTATAAATAGGTATTCATACATCATAGACTGCGCCTATCTATGTGACGTCAGAAAAAAATATATTAATTTCATGAGATCATCATCAGTTATACTGATGTATACTCATCATATAAAAAAGGAGTTTCGATTGTGGCATTTCTAGTCCAATACTGTTGCAGATCAGGTTTTCTTTATAATACTTTGTAATATGATAAGCGGGAAAAAAGTACGCATTTCATTATCCGTAACGTTACGCCAATTGCTGTTTTTTTTTTTTAATTTTGTATTGCATAACGCTTCGTTTCTGAAGTTATAATGTGAACTAATTCATTGTCGAAATATGTATTGAAAAATAGCAATACTTTATCAAGATCAGCAATACTTCAATACTTTTCAAATTTTTTTCAGGAATTTCAAGGTCATACTGTTTTATAGCGCCCCAAAAATTTGTATGCTAATCTACTACATTAATACAAAGCCTTCTGTGTTTCTGCAGTTTAAGATTATTCAATTCCAGAATATTATTTATACCATTCTCATTGGATAGAAAAATAAATAATATGTTCGTTAAATATTTCATCCGAGGTTTCATCATTTTTCTGTTTTCCCCAGACTTTTGGTTGTGTTTATTTATAAATTCATTCCGTTATGTTTTCCGCTACATTTAGAATTTCACGTTTGGGAATTACGAGTTTACGACTATTCACGACTTTTTTTTATGAATTATCCTAAAACCTGTCAAATTAAAAGGATTCTTGTTTTTCGCAAAAAGTAGACAGTAGCAACAAAGCATTTTATTGCAAGGTCACCGCCCGTCAATCAAACTCTAGTTAGTCGACTTAATTTTTTGATATTAAAATTTTTTAACATGGCAGACTTTTAAAATGCACATTATTTAAAAATAATTGTGTATCTATATATACAAAAATTAAATCATCCAGCAAGAACCACGGGGAAGTCTAGAGCATTCTTGCCAGGAATGGGGTGGGAAAGGCCATAGGACCAAGGATAGGACAAATTTTGGAAAATTAAAAAAAAAAAAGAAAATATACTCTTCAAAAATATAACCAAAAAATGAAAACTATATAGGTGGGTTACATATATGTACCTACATTATTTAATTAGATAGGTACTTAATTATTTAAAAAAGTAGCTTGTTTTATATGTCTTAACCTGATATAAGGTAACCTAATTTATATAATCCATCATTAAGCAATTTTATATAATCTATCATTAAGTACAAATTAAATTATGTTCTTTGCATCCAACTTCCAGATCGAGGTCTACAGATATACACACACACACTCATACACACATATTATATACATATTTTCCACCGCCGCCTTTTACACTCTATTCTGAATAATGGCGAAAACACTGTTTCCGAAACTTATCCAGCTTTTCCAACCTACTTGAGTTCTAATACGTGTCCGATCACATTTAATAAGTTTGATTGCCAAATTCGCCTTCTTTGCTACCAGACGTTGAATTTTATTTTCGACACTTGCTGTCTCTTCCATGATCTGATTGTGAGAATTTTCAATAGCTTGGTCGTAGTCATATGCAGCCTTATACTTAAGTTCAACCTGATGATTGAGCCCCCAATATCGCTCGCACGTCTCTATGTTGATTTAGGAATATATTTCAGAATCCGATTCGAAATTAGACGAGTCTGATATCACAATCGGATTTTGTTGGTTCACCATCTCGTTGTGTGACGTGGACAATACCCCCTTAGAATGGCCTGGTTTGTTAACTATGGACACCACCTCTGCTTTAACTTTATTAGAGCTACTTCTCACCCGTTGCTCGGGGTTCTTTTTTTGCATTAGGTGAGGAGCTGCAAAGAAGATTTTTTAATAAGCTCGGTTTGGACCCGACTTTACGTTCTGCCTCATTGTGATCCGTTTTCGATGATCCTGCAGGCTTCGTATCATACGTCTGCAATATTATTCCTTTGTCGAGTCCAAACCCAGAACTGTTTGAAACTTCGGTGATGTCGACGGGGATGCACTATCTGGCACACATGTATTTATCACAGGAAAGTTGAACAGACCCTCAAAATCGAAATATTCCTGTGATAATGTTAAAATAGGTAAGCTGGTATCTGTAGTGACATGGCTTTGCACGCTTTCGTTGTATGCGGTTTGAAGTCCACCATTGTTTATTCCACCGCCGCCATTGTTTCTTGAGGTGTTATCCTCGGATGCCGGGTTTATAATTATATTTGAAAGGATTGTCGCGGCTTCTAAAACCGACGACACAAATTCCGGAGAGCTTCCTTCGGCAGAAACACTGAGTGAACTTTTCTTGGGTTCACCAAAAACCATTTTACTTTTTTCCACAAAATGTTTACAATTGAACAATTAAAAATTGCGTTTACTCTCAACGACTGCTGGATGTAAAAAGAAAGCTAATAGCTAATATTGAGGAGGAGTCAGATTGCCCCCCCACTCTAAGTTCCCACTCCAACCTCCTCTAGTTAATTTCACGTCAGCAATTACAAGGTGCCCTCTCATTGGTTGTATTTGAGGCATCCAAATTATTTTCGCAACCACCAATATGATTTTCTATATCGACAAATTCCCTATTCAAATCTAATAGAAATCATTCTATATTATGTTCAGGATCGCTTTGAAAAAAAAAATAAATAAATAAAAAGGTGATATCATTGTGACCCCACGGTAATGTTTGCATGATATTTGCAATTACGAGTCTTTTATCATCAGGGTGAAAAAGGGCAACTTTATTTTTTTTTTTTCATTTCTATATAGATATCATATATATCGTTTCTAAACGTATTAATTTTAAGTGGCACCCTTTTATCTTGTAATACCACTCATATTCGCCAAGTAAATAATTAATTTACCAATTGACAAACTTTTTTCGTAGGAAGAAATGTACTTTTATGTTGATAAATTTATTTTGGAATGACACCTTCTTTTAAGCAACTTTTTCCTTACAAGCAACTACCAAAATATACTGAAAATACCATTTATGTTATTATTAAATAGAAATTCCACCGATGCTATGTATCTTTTACACGTCCCCAAATAAAAGGATATATTTGCCCAGAATAATGCAACGTAGATATTTAGCCACCCCTTACCCATCAATGATTAATATTCTTAATGAAGATTTGAAAAATATTAACGGAGTAGGAAATCTAAATTCAGCTAATTATACCATTATTAGAGCCATTTAACTGCAGAAGAAATTACCAACAAAAAATTTCTTCGATGTAGTGTGTGATATATAAATACGGGTTATATCCATCGCTACACCTTTCCACTTAAACTAATAAAAAGTTAGTTCGATTCATTTATTTACGTTAACTTACAATAAAGTTAGACATCTACAGGATTTTTTTCTATCATATATTTAAAGTTTATAGTTAAAGTAATATATTACGAGAACACTTAAACATCTACTTGTAAATTCGATTCGGGTCATCAAATTGTTATTTTATTAGACAGGTGAACGATAAAAATCTGCATTCCAAACAATAGAAAACAGGCCCTTATTTTTTCCTATTATTGTCGTATTATTTCAGGTTGAAAAATATTGAAGCGGCTGGTGCACACACCCGGGCGAGTCTCTTAAGATGATACTATGAGCATAACCGTGTAGTTTTCTTATACACATTTGGGGCCTTCAGTTGTTACAATGGAAAACTGACATAAATGACTTTTGTGCCTTTTTCGGCGCCGATGCGACGTTGTGAATTTACTTAGAACTCGAGGGTATATTTTTGTGTGTGCACACCAAGATATCCAGCGGTGCAAATATATACTAATTTTAAATGAAACTAATGAATTAAAAGGACAATGTCGTTTTTTTCGGCCTAGTAATAAATTTGTCTAAATCGCCATAAGAGACGGAAGGTTGGCACGTTTTTCTATTATTTGTTCTAAATTCCCTTACCATACAAGTGTTTACCGCCGTATAATCTCGATAGTACATCAGATTAAACTATAAATTGTAATAATTGTAAAATATTTATATAAATATTATAAATATATTTTTATGTGGATATCCAAACAGCTTTTGCGTTCAAATAATTTTTTGCAATTTTGGTATTAAAATATCACATATGTGTATAAAAAGTATATATGGTTTATTAAAGCTTATGGAGATAGAAATCTGATATAGGAAAACATGCTAGAAATTGTGGTTACACGCTAGTGTTATGAAACCTAGCGTACATATAAATTACAACTCCTGTATATACACGAGTTATTGTCCCTTTCCCACAACTGTACATATATGTACAGTTGTGGGAGAGGGACAATAAAGGTCATATTTGAGATGATATAATACATAGGAATCATCGATAAGGTAACCCCCGTTTCTAATGCAGCTATTCAAAAAGTAAGTTAATTAGCTAATTACCGTAAGAGTTCTGATGTACTTCGATTGGATATGTACGTGGTATTCATGTGAAGTGGGTACACACAAACCGTCTTAAATTTCAGTCAAATTTCAGTAGGTGGTAAATCAATAAATTGAATTAAAATAATAAATCAGTACTTTACTTTTAAATAAATATTTTCGTAGAAGTTTTTCTTTCCATACATCCTTATGACTTTTACACATGTGTCAGATTAAATACTAAGATATACATATATTAGGTACGTAGCATAGTTTTTTTGCCTGAAAGTTCGACTGGGCACAGTCTTGGGGTCGTTATTATATTCTGGGGTTTGAGTTCCAAATGAAAATTATTGATGCCATCCTTTTAAATGTAACCGTCTATTTTTTCTTCTTGAGTAGTACGCCAGCATAAAGTAAAAATAAGATGGATTTATACTTGTATTACGTATATGGGCGTTTGTCCGTTTAAAATTAATATAACTTAAGTATTTTGATAAAAAAGCATGAAGATTTCTTTTCATTTGCCCATCCATTTACAAGAGCTCTATTTCTTCGATCCTCTTCGCATTGTACTTATAGTAAATAATATCTTAATTTCACATTGTATTATATCAGAAATTAGGACGTAAATAAAGTTTGCCTATAATATCCACGTCAATATTCATTTAAAATAATTAGCATTGATAATAGTACGGTTAACTAATTATTGAAAAATCTTCTTATGGAAGTACTTCTATCTAGTGGAATATAGGATTATAATCCATTCTCGAGATGACCATTCTAGATTGCAAGAGAAAATATATATTTGCTTTATGCACTTTTTGGCTGAGAATATCTATAGATTGCATACGTTTAGGATTTTTACTAAATATATTTCCGTTTAGTATTATAGGTGAATTACTCTAACATATTAGCCACCTAAATCATGTACTAGATAATACCAACCTGTCAAATTTGAGATAAATATTACCAGTAAATCAGTTCTTAGCATTCTCTAGAGCAATGTTTTACAGGTACATAATTTAAAAAATAATCCTTCTAATTTCTACATTTCCGCCATACATATTAGTTAATACCCTCAACAATGTTGGTTTAATCAGTAAACCAGATACGATTTATTTGCCTAAGGCCTTAATTATCCTGATGCATGCGTATTCTTATTATGCGTATCCAGCTATGTTAAAAATATTCGTATGAAATCCTGACGGAAAGGAATAACAGTTAAATAGTCGCATAATTAATTAAGAGTATAGACATACAACTTAATTCTTGTTTTATTATTATAAGTATATTATATCTACATATATCGCTCACAAAACGTACCTGAATGAAATCCAATTGAATAAGCTCTGGGCAAATTATATTGCTTTCTAGTGAAATCATTGTTCCGCGGATATATTCATATTATTATACAACATCTCTCTATAACAATCATGATTCACTTAAATTTAACTTTCGATCTCGAAATATAACCTCTTCGGACCCAGGGACATTACGCATCGATTTGATTGCTAATTTTTCAGTAAGGTGCTCATTTGGACTTGCAAAAACTAAAAATAGTTTAAGTTTTTTTTACTAATTTTTGAATAAAAAACATGTATCATATATGATACTCTGGGTCTATATCTTTACAAAAAATAAGTGAAATTCACAAAAACAAGGTAAAAAATTATTGGTGAAAAGTTGAAAAACAATTTCTTTCCACGCTACAGCGCAAATAGACACCGCAAGTTTTACATCTGGCAAACGTAAGTTTATTGCAGTTAGGAAATCGGCACTTGGAGCGAGATTTTTGTTTGTCTTCATGAATTCCACCAAATGCTTGTTTCCATGACGCCTACATCTTTTGTCAGGAATAGGTTGTACGCTTCGTCGTTTGCTTCCTGGTTGTTCACTATCTTCTGCTTCGCATTCCACCTCTTTCTCCTCTTGATTTTCTAATGCCAGTGATTTGGCAACGGCAAGTTTGAAATTAAGGAAGTCCATTATTTATTTTCTGGGTAAGCCTGCCGCTTTCGCATTTTCCCTGTACTCCAGCCATCCAGCTGCTACGGAAAAATCAATAAAATGAAAAATAGTTCGGACTGTCCATTTGTTAGTCCGATTTCTCATGGAATATTTTCCAATTACTCGGTCCAATAGGTTCACTCCACCCATAAATGTATTGTATTTTTTAACAATAGCTGGCTGTTTGATGTCGATATGCTTTTTCTCACTTTTAGACCACCTCCTACAAGTACCTTCTGGTTCTACTCTAATACATGAAGACGCAAAGTTTACTGGTTATTGTCGAACCAGTTTACGAGTATAATTTTTCGGTCATCCCGCATAAGTTGATCATAACTTCCTCTCTCTTTCTTCTTTAGTTCCATATCAGACCAGAGACTGGCGTTTTTGGGAATTCTGTTAGCCATTATTGTTCCGGCTATAAGGATTTTACGCGAGGAAAGAAAATCAATCAGTGGAATTGAAGTGAAGTATCTATCAGTGAAAACAAAAACACCCAGGGGAAGGGTGTCTGTTAATTTCAGAACCATTCTTCCCCCGACGTCCAATTTTTCTGGTGGTGCTAATAATGCTGATTCTACTGATGAGCCTTTACCCTCGTACACATAAAAATCCAGTGGGATTCCAGTGGATGTAGTCATAACAAAGCTTTTGAGACCTACTGGGTTTGGTTTACCACGCACAAACTGCCTCATTAGCACTTGGCCAGCAAACGATATCATCTGTTCATCAATCGAAATCATGTCGGTCCTATCATTCATGAGACATCCCCTCTGTACTCTGTTTAGGAGAGGTCTCACTTTCCAGAATCTATCGAGCGAATTTTCTTCTAAGGAAACCGTATTGTCATCTACAACCTTCAGACGCGAACGTAACTTGAAAAAACGATTTCTTGTGATGTTATCCGACACAATAGGCACCCTAGTGCTTTGAGCCCAAAACATTCTAAGACGGGGTAATGCATAGATTCCAATGATCATTGTACAACCAAATAGTTTTCTTATCTCAGACGCAGTAGTATCCAGTGAATGGTGTGTGACACTTACTTCTCTCATATTTGTGAACATAGAAACACTTTTAAAGAAATCATCACTAATGTATTTTTGAAAATATTCTATGGGGCTTCTTCAACGAGTCACTGTAGCTTGCAGGGTTTGGGGGGCCTGGAAGAACAAAAGCTTTATCACGCATCCATTTTTGGGATCGTGCTGGAAAAAAGTGTGATACATCATCCTCGAAATCATCGGACTGCAGAAACTCTTCTTGCAAATCCTGTTCAGCAACCAGCACTTCATCAAGTTCATCATCACTCCCTGTTAGAAGATCATCTTCAATATCCGAATCGTCTAAATTCAAAGTGTCAGCGAGATCCTGAAGTTCCTTTGCGGTCAAAGGCCCTGAAATAATTGAATATATAGCATTCACATTTATTTTTCAAATATCTGATTAACAAAAAAAAATGTATGTCTAGAGTTCCGAAGTATCACCTATGATACTTTTACTTTTTTCGCACATTGTGAACCTTAGCGGAAAAATTTACATGTGTGCTGAGCACATCAACATCAAATAATACCTTACCAACAATGTGAAACCAACTAGTATTGAAAATAATCTGTACTTACTTTTAATTGGGTTAAAATTCATTGTCACGTGCGTGGCCGGTAAGCACTCACATTTAAACAAACGAAGACTGACGCCATCTCAGGTAGAAGCGCAGCGCAATAATTTTTGCGCATGCCCCTGGACGGTATAGTATATGATACTCGCGTATCATATGAGATACCCGGGGTCTGAAGAGGATAATGTAAATGTTACAAATTCGCATAATTAATTAATAGTATAAACATACAACTCAATTTTATCTTATTGTTATAGGCATATCATATCTACATATAAAGCTCACAAAACTTTATCAAGATCAGGTGGAATATTTGTTCCTGGAGTACCTATAAAAAGCATGATGGCTATACACAAATAATAGTTCTCATAACAATAGATTGAAATGAACATAATAACGTAAAGTAAATACTAATCAGTAAAAGGAAATCTTGGTGGGGCTGGTAAATTCAAGTTACCAGGTTACTGATAGCACCACTGTCTTGCCGCCGCGGATCGTCCTCAGATGCAGAATTATCTGTTTCTGACGTTCTGCCCGACTTCAATTTAATCTTCTAAAATATATTCATCTTCACACGACACGTATGAAGTTATAATAATATTTTTATATAATAATAAACTATAATAGTATTTGTTTCTTGCACATCCTATTTGGTTATACCCTTGACGGTGTCTGCAAAGAAAAAAAATTAGTATATTTTAAAACATATTTTAATTGAAAACATAACTGTCAATTATGAAAAGTTTACTTACTGATGACTTGATGACACAGGTTAAGTCGAGCACAATTCTTTTTATCGTCGCCTTTCAGCTTCTCGAAATTGCCGCTTTACTTTTGTATTCTTGTGTACCAGGGGGCCTCGTAAAATAATCCTCCCTAAAATATATTGGAGGGGATCATATGTAGGGTAGTCGTCGTCCCAATTTTCGGACGTTTCCACTACTGAGATAAGGGGTAAATGAAAATCACCCCTATTGTAATCTAAATTACTTTGTTGGTCCTGATATAAAGTGCAGAGTATCGTCATTCCAGTTTTCGGAGGTTTCCACTACCGGTACGGGTTGGAGATGACTATCACCCTTATCGTCGTCGTCCCAGCATTCAGAGGTTGATACCGGTAGTAGATGAATAGCGCCGTTATCGATATCACTTTGTTGCTTATTACCACGATACCATTTATCGAAAGTTTCCACTACTGGAATACTTGTATACTTGTTGGTATTTTCCATTCTCTGTGGAATAACTAATTGAAATAATAATGCTAAAATCACAGGTGCAAGTTATAAATAGGTATTCATACATCATAGACTCCGCCTAAAACCTTTCCTCATTTTAATATGTTCATGCAAAATCGTATGAACATATTAAAATGAGGAAACGACCCGACTTTACGTTCTGCCTCATTGTGATTCGTTTTCGATGATCCTGCAGGCATCGTATCATACGTCTGCAATATTATTCCTTTGTCGAGTCCAAATCCAGAACTATTTGAAACCTTCGGTGGTGTCGACGGGGATGCACTATCTGGCACACATGTATTTATCACAGGAAAGTTGAACAGACCCTCAAAATCGAAATATTCCTGTGATAATGTTAGAATAGGTAAGCTGGTATCTGTAGTGACATGGCTTTGCACGCTTTCGTTGTATGCGGTCTGAAGTCCACCATTATTTATTCCGCCGCCGCCATTGTTTCTTGAGGTGTTATCCTCGGATGCCGGCTTTATAATTATATTTGAAAGAATTGTCGCGGCTCCTAAAACCGACGACACAAATGCCGGAGAGCTTCCTTCGGCAGAAACACAGTGAACTTTTCTTCGGTTCACCAAAAACCATTTTACTTTTTTCCACAAAATGTTTACAATTGAACAATTAAAAATTACGTTTACACTCAATGACTGCTGGATGTAAAAAGAAAGCTAATAGCTAATATCGAAGAGAAGCCAGATTGCCCCCCACTCTAGGTTCCCACTCCAACCTCCTCTAGTTGATTTCACGTCAGCAATTACAAGGTACCCTCTCATTGGTTGTATTTGAGGCATCCAAATTATTTTCGCAACCACCAATATGATTTTCTATATTGACAAATTCCCTATTCAAATCTAATAGAAATCATTCTATATTATGTTCAGGATCGCTTTGAGAAAAAAAAATAAATAAAAAGGTGATATCATTGTGACCCCACGGTAATGTTTGCATGATATTTGCAATTACGAATCTTTTATCATCAGGGTGATAAAGGGCAACTTTATTTTTTTTTTCATTTCCGTATAGATATCATGTATATCGTTTCTAAACGTATTAATTTTTCTGAATATTAAACCGCTTTATCAACAATTTCCCTATAATCTTCTATAGATATTTTTTTTCTTTACACCATAATAATATCAGGGACATTCCGGTAATATTGATAGCTAAAAATTGAATCGGAATTTTACAACAATTATATGCGTAATTAGCAGATTGTGCATTAGTAAGTGCCATCAAAGCTCTACTTTTTTTAAATAAGTAGATTTTAGTATATATTACCTGATTGTGCAATAATTAATGCAACCAAAGCTCTAAATAACTAGATTTTGGTATATAATCTTAATTGTTTACCAAACGATCCATCTCAGCTATTTATTTTAGTAAAGAAAATGACAAATTTACATATTGAAGGAGAAAGTCAGTGTCCATTGATATTTAGATTTCCGCCCTTATCTCCAGATACCTCAGTTAATATTTTAAGTGGCATCCTTTCATCTTGTAATACTACTCATATTCGCCAAGTAAATAATTAATTTACCAATTGACAAACTTTTTTCGTAGGAAGAAATGTACTTTTATGTTGATAAATTTATTTTGGAATTACACCTTCTTTTAAGCAACTTTTTCCTTACAAACAACTACCAAAATATACTGAAAATACCATTTATGTTATTATTAAATAGAAATTCCACCGATGCTATGTATCTTTTACACGTCCCCAAATAAAATGATACATTTGCCCAGAATAATGCGACGTAGATATTTGGCCACCCCTTACCCATCAAAAATTAATATTCTTAATGAAGATTTGAAAAATATTAACGGAGTAGGAAATCTAAATTCAGCTAATTATACCATTATTAGAGTCATTTAACTTCAGATGAGATTACCAACAAAAAATTTCTTCGATGTAGTGTGTGATATATAAATACAGGTTATATCCATCGCTACACCTTTCCACTTAAACTAATAAAAAGTTAGTTCGATTCATTTATTTACGTTAACTTACAATAAAGTTAGACATCTACAGTGTTTTTTTCTATCATATATTTAAAGTTTATAGTTAAATCAATATATTACGAGAACACTTAAAACATCTACTTGTAAATTCGATTCGGGTCATCAAATTTATACTTTATTAGACAGGTGAACGATAAAAATCTGCATTTCAAACAATAGAAAACAGGCCTTTATTTTTTCCTATTATTGTCGGATTATTTCAGGTTGAAAAATATTGAAGGGGCTGGTGCACACACCTGGGCGAGTCTCTTAAGATGATACGATGAGCATAACCGGGTAGTTCTTTTATACACATTTGGGGCCTTGAGTTGTTACAATGGAAAACTGACATAAATGACTTTTGTACCTTTTCACCCCAAAAAAAAAGATATGCAAGTCGGCGCCGACGCGACGTTGTGAATTTACTTACAACTCGAAGGTATATTTTTGTGTGTGCACACTAAGATATCCAGCGGTGCAGATATATACTAATTTTAAATGAAACTAATGAATCAAAAGGACAATGTCGTTTTGTCGGCCTAGTAATAAATTTGTCTAAATCGCCATAAAAGACGGAAGGTTGACACATTTTTCTATTATTTGTTCTAAATTCCTTTACCATACAAGTGTTTACCGCCGTATAATCTCGATAGTACATCAGATTAAACTATAAATTGTAAAATAAGGAATGAAATACATGTATTTATATAAATATTATAAATATATTTTGATGTGGATTTCAAAACAGCTTTTGCGTTCAAGTAATTTTTTGCAATTTTGGTATTAAAATATCACATATGTGTATAACAAGTATATATGGTTTATTAAAGCTTATGGAGATAGAAAACTGATATAGGAAAACATGCTAGAAATTGTGGTTACACGTTAGTGTTATGAAACCTAGCGTACATATAAATTACAACTCGTGTGTATACACGAGTTATTGTCCCTCTCCCACAACTGTACATATATGTACAGTTGTGGGAGAGGGACAATAAATGTCATATTTGAGATGATATAATACATAGGAATCATCGTCAAGGTAACCCCCGTTTCTAATGCAGCTATTCAAAATGTAAGTTAATTAGCTAATTACCGTAAGAGTTCTGGTGTACTTCGATTGGATATGTACGTGGTATTCGTGTGAAGTGGGTGCACACAAACTGTCTTAAATTTCAGTAGGTGGTAAATCAATAAATTGAATTAAAATAATAAATCAGTACTTTACTTTTAAATAAATATTTTCGTAGAAGTTTTTCTTTCCATACATCCTTATGACTTTTACACATTTGTCAGATTAAATACTAAGATATATATTAGGTACGTAGTATAGTTTTTTTGCCTGAAAGTTCGAGTAACTTCTGCCATCTATGTTTGAGAAGTCAAAACTCAGTTATTTAATTAGCAAGAAGATAACTACAACGATCCTTTTAAAAGGACTTTAGCTGTATTTGGGTTAAGATACAATATGGTATTATTATAAAAAACTTAATATTAATGTAAAAAAAATTAATCAAAACTCTAATTTCAATACAAATGTCATTTATTAAAAATTTTTGGAAAAAACATTGTGTAATTTAATAAAAAAATAATTTTGAAAAAAAAAAAATTGCCGACCTGCCCAACATATTACAGTTGGCCGAACGAGATCCTCATCCTCCTCCACGTCGCTAATCTCGGCGACTTCGTCTTCATCATCAGAGATGACTGACAATCACAGTCACGTCATCGCCCACGACGATAAAGTCGATATCACGGTCACTGAAAGAAAGAAATATAATTGAAAAAAAGAATCAAAAAAAAAAAGAACTTACTTTTCCTCCAAGTAAGGCGGAAACTTAGGGGAATAACTTGGTGGAAATAAGAACCCTGGAGGTAGATCCCGTATTGGAATCAGAGGAGGAGGCAGATCCCTGTAAAGCGGGGGCAGGTCATTATCAATGTACGGTGGTGGAGGCAGGTCCCAGTAAGAAGGAGGTAGATCATCCAAATTGCTGTAAAAATAATTATAATTGAAAAATGAATCAACTATGTAAAAAATAACTATAATTGAAAAATGAATCAACTAATAAAAAAAATTACTTACTTTCCTCTGAAGTAAACTTCAGGATTTACTGGTAGCGTATATCGGTTCGTTAATTGGACCATACTAACCCAGGCGTTAAATTCACTGAAAAAAGTAGGTATAATGTAAATTAAGTTAAATAATGAAAAAAATAACTTACATTTCTTCAAAATTCTCTTGCAAAATATTCCAAGACTGAGATGACGACATCTTTCTTGAATTAGATTTGATGTTGAAATAGAAAGGATTTCGTTAGACGTTCAGTATTTATATCGAATTGCAGATTTTGTTTAACCTAAACATTTTATAATCATCAAAGCGTGAGTATAAATAATTAGTCGCAGTAATATGACAAAACCATGTTCCAAATTTCAACAACGTCTGTTCGGGATTGATTTAATTGAAACACTGAATTGATAGTAGTGGACTGTATTAATTGAATATATATATATATATATATATATATATATATATATATATATATATATATATATATATATATATATATATATATATATATATATATATATATATATATATATATATATAATTATATAGTGTTACCAATAGACTGTTATATTTATTTTTAGTCGGCATTCTTAGAAAATATATAATATAAGGTTAAATAAAACAAAGAACAATTGCCATTAATAAGAAAATGCTGACTGTACATCCACCGAGTCTATATATAGGTGAATGTACAGCGGGAACCAAGTTTTAGATTAGTTTTATATTTGTATAATTAAACTATCTAATAAAGTGCTACTGAAATATTTCGGCGTTGAAGTTTATTTTTGGTGATCAAATCAGGGAAGAAAGTTAACTGGCGCAGCCGGTAGGATTGTCATCACAGGCTCGCTGACATTGTGCGAAACTGGTGGGCTTCAGATCCTTTAGAAGATAACGGTCCTACATCTCAACGTTCAACTCCGCTCAGATCGACCAGGAAAAAACCAAGTAAGTCCGAGTATTTCCTAGCACTGTCCGTACCTTTCTGTCTTCGAACAAAGTTTAAGGTAGTCGCGGTACAACCCTAGTAATTATCATTGAAATAATTATCCTTTGACTAGGTATAATTTGTGATTCAGCTAGGTAGGAATTTCGTTTTATCTGACATTGATAGGACTTAATTTATTAGATTAAGAACAAATCACAAGAAACAATTTTGCAATTTTTACATTACATTACGCAACAATTTTAGTATTAATTTTCTTTTTTAATGAGTAGACCTTACCCAACTACTCCGCCCAGACAATTAAGTAGAGTTAGAGAATTAGATTTAGAACACGAACAAATCGACATGGCTCAATTAGACCTTCAAAAAGTTAAAAATCTTGTTGAATTTATTCCAAATTTTGATGGAGATGAGTTAATGATAGAGAACTTTTTTGATGCTGTAGAAAATTTATTAGAAGCCAATCCTACTAATGAACCTTTTCACATTAAAATTATGTTAAGTGCAATAAAAAATAAAATTAAAGGTAAAGCTCACATTTTACTTTCTAGTCGTCCCGATATCGTGACATGGCCACAAATGAAAAATTTATTTATTCAAAATTTTAGTGATAATAGAAATATTTTAACTTTAGAACAAGAACTTCAATATATACGATATAATCCGAAAGAAACTCTTCTAAATTTTGGTAATCGATTAATTGAATTAAAATCTAAATTAATTACTAAAATACAATTATCGAATATTTCTCCCGAAGAAAAACGTGGTCATATTAGCCTATACGAACGACAAATATTTAATAGATATAAGATGAATTTACCGGATAATTATGAGACAATTTTACGAAATAACCCAACGATTTCATCACTTGAGACTGCCATCTCGTTCATAGACGAGCAAGTAAAATATGACGAATTTAAAAGATTATCGTTAGGCTTGCAACAACGCCCCGCTCAAAAAATTCAACCTGTGTACAAATCTTTCCAAAATTATCAATCAAATCAACCTTTTCAAAATTTCCAACAAAATTATAATAAAAATTTTGGTAATCGATCCCAAAATTTTCACTCAAATCAATACTCCCAAAATTTCAATACTCAAAGGAATCCTAATCAATATAGGTCACAACAATTTCCCTCGCAACCTATACAGGTTCAGCATAAATCAATTAAGCAAAATTTCAACACAAATGCGCAAGTTTCTGGTAAACCCCAAACTTCATATAAACCTACACCAATGTCCGGTGTCTCTACTATCAAACGCCCTCAAATGCGACCTCAATCACATATTACAACTCGACCAAATTTCCGTACATTCGACCAAACCCCACAACATTTTGTCTCCGAAGAACTATATAACCACGAAGACGAGCAACCAGAGGAGAACACTGTGTTTCCTCAATATGACGTTAATGAACCTATTTCTGACGAAACTACATACCAATATAACGAATGGAATCTTCATTCCGAAATTCCAGACGACGAGATCCCCCAAGAAGAAACATTGACTGAAAATTTTTGGAATACAGTAACTGCAACAAATCAGACATAGACCATAATGCTTTTCTAGCTGCCCCACTTGCTTATATTCAAATTAACGACCCGCCAATGAAATTATTAATTGATTCTGGTTCTTCTAAATCCTTAATACGTCCTGATATCATTGAAAAATATTTTCCCGAAACAATTTTTAAAGAAAATTCCACAATTAAAACATGCCTAGGTCAAAAACAAATCCAGTTCTGTACAGAAATTCCTGCATTTCCGGAACTAAATTCTAATGAGAAAATAAAAATTATTCTATTCGATTTCCATAATTACTTCGACGGTTTAATAGGCTTAGACGTTATTACTAAATTTCATATTATTTGTGATTTTTCAAACCAGGTATGCTATGGAGATAATTTTCAAATTCCCCTTTATTTTCGAGACCCCCATGATACTGCTAAACGCATCACAATCAATGCTTTTGAAATTCTTCACACCATTATTCCAATTAATATCCCAACATGAGACGTTTACATTTCTGAACAAAATTCTGGAAATCTTAAAATCCCTTCCATTGTGACAACAGCTGAAAATAACCAAGCTTTAGTCGAAATTCATAACCTCTCAAATGAAACTGAAACTATTTATCTTGAAGACCCTACTACTGCTTATCCTCTGCAGTATTTTGAAACAAAATCCGCTTTTCAATTTCCCTTACAATCTAACACAGCTCAAATTAAGCGCAGCGATATTTCTAAATTTATTCGTACCGATCATCTTAATGTCGAAGAACAACAACAATTAATTTCCCTTTGTAAAAATTTCAAAGATGTGTTTTTACTTCCTAACCAATCTCTTTCATTCACAAATGATGTAAAGCATAAAATTCGCCTTTCAGATGATACCCCTATCTATACTCGTTCATATCGATTTCCGCATGTCCATAAACAAGAAATACATGACCAAATCCGTAAAATGTTAAATGAAAAAATAATTAGACCCTCTTGTAGTCCCTGGAGTAGCCCTGTATGGCTTGTACCGAAAAAACCTGATGCTAGTGGAAAGCAAAAATGGCGATTAGTCATTGACTATCGCAATTTAAATAAAAAGACAATCGACGACCGTTACCCACTCCCCAATATTACAGACATTCTAGACAAACTTGGACGATGTAATTATTTCACTACTCTTGACTTAGCGCAAGGCTTTCACCAAATTGAAATGGATCCAAATTCTATCGAAAAAACAGCTTTCACAGTTGAAAATGGTCACTACGAATACCTTCGTATGCCTTTTGGACTTAAAAATGCACCCGCGACATTTCAACGCGTAATGGATAACGTACTCAAAGACCTTCAGCATAAAATTTGTCTAGTCTATATGGATGACGTTATCATATTTTCTACATCCCTTCAGGAACATATTCAAAATTTAAAATTAGTTTTTGAAGCTTTTCGAACATACTCTCTCAAAATTTCTCTTGACAAATCTGAATTCTTAAAAAAGGAAACTGCTTTCTTAGGACACGTTATTACTACAGAAGGCATTAAACCAAATCCTGACAAAATTAAAGCCATTAAGGGATTCCCCATTCCAAAAACTGCAAAAGAAATTAAATCATTTTTAGGACTTGTTGGATACTACCGTAAATTCATTGATAATTTTGCAAAACTCACAAAACCTTTAACTAAGTGTCTAAAGAAAAATGAAAAAATTATTCACACCCCTGAATTTGTTGACTCTTTTGAAAAATGTAAGAATATACTTACCAATGAACCTTTATTAGTATACCCAGACTTTACAAAAACTTTTGAACTTACAACTGACGCAAGTAATTTCGCAATTGGAGCCGTTCTCTCCCAAAACAAAAAACCAATCGCTTACGCATCTCGAACTTTAAATCCCGCGGAAGTTAATTATAGTACAATTGAAAAAGAACTTTTGGCAATTGTCTATGCAGTAAAATATTTCAGACCCTACCTCTTTGGTCAAAAATTTATAATATATACAGATCATAAACCCTTCCAATGGCTTTTTTCATTAAAAGACCCACAGTCACGCCTTGTACGTTGGCGATTGGAATTAGAAGAATACGATTACGAAATTCGTTACAAAAAAGGTAAAACCAACTTGAACGCAGACGCACTTTCTAGAATCAAAATTGACGAAACGCATGCCCTTGACGATGAACTTTCCATGATCAATAACCCTAATACAGAAAATCAAGACGATCTATCTGATTTTCTTGTAAACTTAGACAATCTTCCCAATATAGACTCTGAAAATAATCCAGATCCTGAACTAATACTTGACAACCTTCCAAGCCCAGACCCTGAACGTCTTGAGAATTTTCTTAATGACCTATCGGACGATACACAACACACAGCACACGAAAATCCTGTTTGTGCACCACCTATTACAGAGAAATCTGTCAACTCTTTTAATCGGCAAATTATCATTACTGAATCAAACACTCTTGCCGCACGCTTCTTACCCTCGCTAGAAAAACCTTTCAACAAAACCCGACACATTTTAACATTTCATACTAGTATATCAGATGATGAAATTTTTCTTCATCTTAAAAATTATATCAACACCACAGACAACAGTTGCCTCTATTTTCATAGCGAAGCTATAAAAGAAAAAACACTCCGTATACTGAGAAATAAATTTAGCCCCCTTACTAAAATTGTAATCTCAAATTCCTACGTCACTGATCTATTAGAAGATTAAAAGTGAAAAGATTAAAGAAATAAAATTTTGGCATGAAACAAAAACTACACACCGAGGTATAAATGAAACGATCAAACGCATTTCAACAAAATTCTATTGGCCTAATATGTCTAACGATATTAATCGTTATATAAATCTCTGCGACGTTTGTCAACGCGCAAAATATGATCGAAATCCTCAACACATTAAATTGCAACATACTCCAACACCTACTAAACCTTTGGATGTCTTACATATCGACCTTTTTCATATCCAATCAGAAATTTATCTTACTGTTTTAGACCCATTTTCTAAATACGGACAAGCGATTAAACTTCCTTCAAAAAACGCAATTGATATTGTCCAAGCTCTTATTCAATTTACTTCCTATTTAGGAACGCCTTCCCAAATTATTGCCGACGCTGGCAAAGAATTCAACAATCTTCTTCTCAAAGAATATTGTCAATTGTACGGCATAGAACTTCACATAACCTCCATTAGAAACTCCAACAGTAATAATCCTGTTGAACGTTTCCATTCCACTCTTCTTGACTCCCTTCGAACTTTAAAAATCGACCACCCTAATAAGCCATTAAGTTATCTCGTAACTTTAGCCGTTTCTTGTTATAATAACTCAGTACACTCAGTTACAAAACTGACTCCTTTCAATGTTATATTTTCCCATCTTGACAAAGACAATTCACTCACGTTAAGTGAGGCCAAAATTACTCAAGACTACATTGACTCAACGAAAAATATTGCAAAACAAATCTTTCAAACGGTACAAAGTCGTATCGAACATCAAAAAGCTCAAGTACTTTCTAGGCGTAACAAAAATTTAGATGACCCCCAACCTGTAGGTATATCATCTCAAGAATACCTAAATATAAAAACTCCACGTGACCCTAAAATAAAACCAATATTTAAACGTGTCTCAATTCATAAAGACAAAGGTCCCACTGTCGACACATCTGCCGGAACTTTTCATAAAAACAAAATAAAAAAGAAAAAACAACTAAAACCCTCCTCCTTGTTACAGGATGAAGACAATGACTCTGACATTCCTCTATCTACTCTACGCATGCGCATCACTGCAAGTAAAACCAGTCCGGAATCCTCTCCTTCCGATAATACTAGGTCCAGTTAAAATAATTTCCCACTATCACTCTTTTCTCCATGTAATTAACCTTCACGCTGTAAAAACCAACTTCTAAACATTTTTACTAATTTAATAACAATTAAAGAAGACGCTGTAAAACATGACTCATATATCAAGTTGTTACAAGCCGAGTTTATTTTAAATAAAACATTTGATAAATTTGAAACAATTCATTCTAATAATAAAAGATTCAAACGAGGTCTAATTAATCCTGTTGGATCACTGTATAACTCTTTCTTTGGTTTAATGGATAACGATGACAGAGAGAAAATTAATGTTAATATCAAAATTTTATATGATAATCAACATTCAATCGTATCTCAAATAGAGACAAAGACAACCATACTTAAAAATTTAATCAACAATCTTGAAGATACAATAAAAATCATAGACGCAAATAATAATCGCACTACTACAAAACTTAATAATATAATTATTCAAGAACATATACAAGATATAATTAACAATATTAATTTTCTTCAAAATTATCTTTCTAATATCGAGAACGCTCTATTGTTCGCCCACCTAAATTTAGTACATTCAAATATTATAACTACTAACGATATCAAAGAAATTTTTGTAAATCTTAAACTCTTATATAAAACGAACGAAATTCCTATGTTTCATATTCATTATTATTTAAGCCTTTTTAAAATAAAAACTTTTATAAAAAATTCAAAGCTATATATCGAAATTTTAGTACCAATTCTAAAAGAAAAAACTTATTCTTTGTTCAAACTTATCCCACTACCCTATAAAAGCCTGACAGTTCTACCCCCTAAATCCTTCCTGATACTCGGTACTGAAAATGAACATGCATGGATTGACCAAGAACTGCCGCTTCTGGATGACATTTACCTGTCTGACAACATTATGGACACTAGTAGTCACTGCATTATCAACATGATCCAACGACAGCCTAACATTGCCTGTAACGCTGTGCCAGCACGCCAAACACGAAACCTTATCCAGACACTACCTAATGGACAAATTCTGATGATTCCCACATTACCCATTGAAATAAAAGAAAAATGTACCGACCTAGAAGTTCAAATATTGAAGGAAACATCACTTATCACCCCAAATGTCAACTGCACTCTTTGGATTTTCCAAGAAGAAGTCTACACATCTCCAACTTCACTCCCAACTTCAACTACCTATTTTCTACCAGAGCCACTTATGACATCAAATTATTCTTCATTCTCTTTAGACAACGTACCCACCACTGAATTAAAGGAACTTCACCAACAACTTCGTGATCTTAAACATATTAATCTACAAGCTCCCGATTTGGACCTAATCGATCACCCTTGGATCGTAATACTGTGTATCAGTATTTTTACAATACTACTGATAATAGGCCTCCCGTACATCTATAATCGATGCAGAACCAGAAGCCCCATCAAAATTAACTTATCAACCCACAAGGACCCTTCTCCGGCTATGCCTCCGTCTATGGTGGGAGGAATTATATAGTGTTACCAATAGACTGTTATATTTATTTTTAGTCGGCATTCTTAGAAAATATATAACATAAGGTTAAGTAAAACAAAGAACAATTGCCATTAATAAGAAAATGCTGACTGTACATCCACCGAGTCTATATATAGGTGAATGTACAGCGGGAACCAAGTTTTAGATTAGTTTTATATTTGTATAATTAAACTATCTAATAAAGTGCTACTGAAATATTTCGGCGTTGAAGTTTATTTTTGGTGATCAAATCAGGGAAGAAAGTTAACTATATATATATATATATATATATATATATATATATATATATATATATATATATATATATATATATATAGAAATTGAGTTTTGATTGCAGATTCAGTTTTTAAATATAGTTATGAATTTAAAATGTTTCTGTTTGACAGATCGGATAAAGTAGTTTTTGTAGTCATAAAAAGTATCTTAGTTACCTGCAACTAATATACTTCCAAGAGTAACTAAAAACCAGTAACTAGATATTTCTGAAGGTATCTAAATATCCAAGTTACTTTTAAAGTAGCTAAGAAATATCTTAGCTACTTTATTGATATAGCTTAGCTACTTCCATTATCTTTGGAAGTATTTTGTAACTAATAAGTTACAAAATACTTTCATAAAGTTGTATATTTGTATATATATATATGTTTCTATATTTGTATATATATATATATATATATATATATATATATATATATATATATATATATATATATATATATATATATATATATATATATATATATATATATATATATATATATATATATATATATATATATACTGGGTGACCACGAGATGACGCTCGCCCCTATATCTTCTTGGTCTTTTAAGTCTTTTAATATATAAATCTAAAATTTGGGCACGTCAAATAGCGACTAAATATGGATTAATTAGACCAATTTATCTATTTCTCTCGCTTCCGGTTTCACCGAAAATGTTGCCAATTTTGGATTTTTTAATAGAACACCCTATATATTTTTACATTTTTGCATATCCACTTTGTCACTTTTTTAATAAACCATGATTTTTTAATACACACCACAATATTATCGGATTCTCATAGAACTAAATATCATTTGAGCTGTCAGATTAATTCATTTGTTTCTTTTGTTATATTTCAAAAGCACCTACTTGATAGAGATCCAGTGTTAAATATTATGAGTTTATTTTCATTTATACCTTGTTGGATATCATTATTATGTATTTTTATGTATTATAATATGAATAAATAGTGGAGTGTTTGGTACCAAGTTATCGGTAATAAAATGCTTTATTGAAATAATGTCGACCTAATCGATCACCCTTGGATCGTAATACTGTGTATCAGTATTTTTACAATACTACTGATAATAGGCCTCCCGTACATCTATAATCGATGCAGAACCAGAAGCCCCATCAAAATTAACTTATCAACCCACAAGGACCCTTCTCCGGCTATGCCTCCGTCTATGGTGGGAGGAATTATATAGTGTTACCAATAGACTGTTATATTTATTTTTAGTCGGCATTCTTAGAAAATATATAACATAAGGTTAAGTAAAACAAAGAACAATTGCCATTAATAAGAAAATGCTGACTGTACATCCACCGAGTCTATATATAGGTGAATGTACAGCGGGAACCAAGTTTTAGATTAGTTTTATATTTGTATAATTAAACTATCTAATAAAGTGCTACTGAAATATTTCGGCGTTGAAGTTTATTTTTGGTGATCAAATCAGGGAAGAAAGTTAACTATATATATATATATATATATATATATATATATATATATATATATATATATATATATATATATATATATATATATATATATATATATATATATATATATATATATATATATATATATATATATATATATATATATATATATATATATATATATATATATATATATATATATATATATATAGAAATTGAGTTTTGATTGCAGATTCAGTTTTTAAATATAGTTATGAATTTAAAATGTTTCTGTTTGACAGATCGGATAAAGTAGTTTTTGTAGTCATAAAAAGTATCTTAGTTACCTGCAACTAATATACTTCCAAGAGTAACTAAAAACCAGTAACTAGATATTTCTGAAGGTATCTAAATATCCAAGTTACTTTTAAAGTAGCTAAGAAATATCTTAGCTACTTTATTGATATAGCTTAGCTACTTCCATTATCTTTGGAAGTATTTTGTAACTAATAAGTTACAAAATACTTTCATAAAGTAAGCTACACGTGGCATCTTAGTTACTAAAAGTATCTAATACTCTTTTCAGTATTTTTTAAAGGTACACCTGCCTCCGGTTTCTATGGCTTACATAATGAAAATGATACAAACTATTTGTTATACCTTTCACAATGTTCTTTGTAACTGATCGGTTATATGGTCTATCATTCTCGCTATTACTTATATAATCGTCCCTTTGCTCTTTTATCGCTTTTTGATCCCTTGGAGTTCCTTGGGCAATTTTCCCATTATTTGTGTTCGTGTCCTCTTGCGAGTCATCACATTCATCGGCGTCGCTATCCTCGTCAACTGGAGGCAACTCTGAAATTTAAACAATTTTTTTGAAGAACAGTTGAAAGAACAAAATAATGTATTAGCTACTTTATGGCGCTCATCATTTATCAGCTTATACCACATAATTAATGAGTTCTACATACCTTCTAGATTGATGTCTTTCAATTTTTTTCCAGCAAATTTATTCGCTTCAGCCGTTCAAGTAAGTTCAACAGAAAATGCCACCGCGTTTAAATTACACCCACGAAGACTTTTTGAATTTGTTTATTATTTATGGAGAATGTGATAAAGTAATATCAAGAACTTGTAGCACATTTGCTACTCGATATCCACAAAAACGGAAAATAACACTAAGCACTGTAACATTCCTATTAATTGGATTGAAGACGCTTTGCATAAACTAAAATAGCTAAGATAAAATCAACCAAAAACATGATTCCGTTTTAATTTAATAATTGTTCAAAATTTCGCCCTCGAACCTCCACACATTTTCGCACCTTCGGATTAGTTCTTCATGTTTTGAAATGTTGAAATGCATTTCTTACTCTTTGCATACAATCTTCAATAGTTGTTAATGGGCTCTCATAAACTTTATCTTTAATAGTTCACCAAATAAAATAATGTAAAATTGATAAATCGGCCGAGCGAGGAGGCCATAGGAAAGGTCCATATTGGCGATCCATTGATCTTAAAAAGTTTCTTGTAAAAAATTGTTTATCAAATACGCGTTATGTGGGGGAGCATCGTCGTGCTGATAAAAAATGTTTCTAAGTTCGGCGAAAGGTAAATTTTCTAAATAGTTATTCAAATTTTGTAAAATATTTAGATTTCTCGCCTAAAAAAAAAAAAAAAAACAGAAAAAAAAAAACTATACGTATTATTAGCAGAAGAAGAAATCTTTATAACTTACTGTTTAAATCCTCCTGATCAAATTCTATCGCCAACGTTCTTGAAAATTTCGCTCCCTGAACACCTGAGGATTCGAGTCACTCCAATAATGCGAATTGTGTCGATTAATATGTCCAGTTTTGGTAAATTTTGCTTCATCTGACCATATATTATTTCCCAAATAAGGATCGTCGCCTACAGACCTTATTAGAATAAATTCACAAAAATTTTCTCTTCTCAGAAAATCTGTTTTTTTTAATCATTGAACTATTTGAAACGAAAATGGGTGAAATTTATGTTTAATTGAATCGGTGAGTTCGAAAACCGTACATGTCCAAAAACGTCGTTTTGAGAAAATCAGAAAAAACCTATTAGCTTTTAAACTAATTATTTCAGAGCATTAGCATACACAGCAATGTTTTAGATCTGGTAATTTGGGGTTTATTTATTGAATTAATTTTTCCGTTAAACAAAATGGCGTACAAGTTTTAGCTAAAAGAAGCTAATGGACTTGTACGGTACAGAGATTGCACTTTTATTTTATTATAAAACTTTCTTGCTCGCCTTTTATGGACCAAGAGTTTTGCTGCAGCTACTCTCTTTGCAGTATCGTTGAGGTTACCGTCTTTAAGCTTAGCCGCTTAGCCCCAAGTGTCTCACACTCCGAGCAGACATCAACCTGTGGTCTTCCAAATCTAAGATTGTAGTTTTCATTATATTTTAAGTAGAATTCGTATTTTACTAAATTTTGTAACTCTGGATATTTCACTAGAAAAAGATCATGCATTTTTTTTACGTTTAAAGTTGCATCTAAATATCGAATGTCTTTAGAGGAGTAATGGGAAACTAACTGGAAACGACTCTATATTTGTATATATATATATATATATATATATATATATATATATATATATATATATATATATATATATATATATATATATATATATATATATATACTGGGTGACCACGAGATGACGCTCGCCCCTATATCTTCTTGGTCTTTTAAGTCTTTTAATATATAAATCTGAAATTTGGGCACGTCAAATAGCGACTAAATATGGATTAATTAGACCAATTTATCTATTTCTCTCGCTTCCGGTTTCACCGAAAATGTTGCCAATTTTGGATTTTTTAATAGAACACCCTATATATTTTTACATTTTTGCATATCCACTTTGTCACTTTTTTAATAAACCATGATTTTTTAATACACACCACAATATTATCGGATTCTCATAGAACTAAATATCATTTGAGCTGTCAGATTAATTCATTTGTTTCTTTTGTTATATTTCAAAAGCACCTAATTGATAGAGATCCAGTGTTAAATATTATGAGTTTATTTTCATTTATACCTTGTTGGATATCATTATTATGTATTTTTATGTATTATAATATGAATAAATAGTGGAGTGTTTGGTACCAAGTTATCGGTAATAAAATGCTTTATTGAAATAATGTAATGAGCTACCATGATGCCATTTAAAAGTAATTCTGGAAAAACGATTTCCGAAATGTTTAGGAGCCTATAACATAAATGTCATATAGCATAATGTCATAATTGTATTTTCTGATTATTTATTGAGGCAAAACAAAACATTTTTTGGGGTGACGGCCGCCTAGATGAGAAATTAAATTTGCTCATAAAAATGTTAGTCATTAATATCCTTATTTCAGTATACCATAGTTGTGTGCAAAATGACCTCCTGAATCCAAAAATGTAAAAATATACAGGGTATTCTATTTAAAAATCCAAAGTTGGCATCATTTCCGGCGAAATCGGAAGCGAGAGAATAGATAAATCGGCCAAATTAATCCATATTTAGCCGTTATTTGACGTGTCCAAATTTGAGATTTATATCTTGAAAGACCAAGAAGATATAGGGGCGAGCGTCATCTCGTGGTCACCCTGCATATATACCTTCTGTAGTTTAGTTGTCTCTTCTATTAAATTTGTAACACTGGCATTGAAACTAGACCACAATGTCGATGTACTTGGTTATGGAGCTGCTGTAGGCAACTTGTTTTCTAGGCTGCCTGGAAAAGTTACGCCACCTATTTTTCCTCTTAGGATTCGAACTGTGTCATGGTATTTACGCTCCTCCTTAAAGTCATATTTTTTAAAACGTGGACCCAAAACTGTAGACTCTGTTAATATAATTATGTCTTCCACGTCGTTAAAAATTATTCCTAAATGTATCTAACACTAATTTTAGTTCCTCTAATTCCACCCTATTGTAATATCGTTGGATATGCTCATAGCTTGAACGAACAAAAAGTAAAATTTCCGAAATAGTTTTAACTTTTCTGCACTAACCTCGCCAGTCACATAATATAGTAATTGTAATATGTCAATACTTTTTTCTAATATTGTCCATTCATAAGCACTAATTAAATTTAATGCTGGATTGTCTAACGCTAACGTTGCAATAATAGCTTCTTTTATTTGATAAGCACGTTGAATTCCAACGGGTAACAACGTCTTGCTGGGATTTAATTTCTGTTAATTACATTTGTCTTTGTGTTTTTGCAATTTTGCAAGAGATGATGAACTGCGTTTAAAATAGGAAACTATTGCCCTCAGTTTGTTTAAAATATGTTCGATTTTCTTGAGCCCATCCTAAACAAGAATATTTAAAGTGTTTGCGAAACAGGGTCGAGAAGGCCAACCTCCTTTTCTTATGGCTGCGATAATATTTGCAGCATTATCACTCACAATGCATGCTATTTTGGATTGAATATTCCATTCCTCAAACACTTCCTTCATCATGAATGCCAAATTTTCGGCTGAATGTTTTTCTGTATATTATTTTTTTTATTATTATTATTATTATTCCAACAGGAAAAAATCCCAATTACAGGAATAAACTAAATATACAATAACTAAGTAAAATACAAAAAAGAGAAAGAATGTCAAATAGTACAATTAATGAACCTAAGTAATAAGGTAAAAGGTAGTTACAGGGCCAATTTACGTACATATGCAATATACCACATAGAACATCTTAACCTATATTAGCTACATAATTGCAAACACACTTTAAACTATCGTTAAATATATCACAATTCGCTGCAATTTTGTTGTACAGTGAGCACATAAGAAATACAGGAGCCTTCGCTAATATATTCGTTCTAGGAGTAGTACAATATAAAAGCGCCTGATGTCTGACATTACCACGTGGGACCCTAAAATTAATCTTACTAAGCAATTCAGAACAGTCAACCTTATCATTTAGAAGGTTAAACAAATATTTAATTAGTGAAATATTGCGTCGAACAGATAATGATTGAATATTAAATCTGTCCAATAGTTGTAAGTGGCAACAGCCTCGAGGCGGATATACGTCATCCAGTAAAAAAGACAAAAATTTAAGAAACCTCTTTTACATTGTATAAAGGAAACCATATAATAGAACCATACTCTAAGCGAGATCTCACTAGAGCAAAAAATAACGCTTTAAGGGCACGTATCTCGGAAAACTCCCTACAATTACGGTAAATGAAGCCATAAGTTCTAAATGCAGCAGAAACAATATCATTGATATGTTCCACAAAAGTAAATTTGGCGTCAAATATTATACCTAGGTCCTTAAACAACTCAACTCGACCAATAATGTGGTCGTTAATCGCATAATCATGAGAAATAAAGTTGATTTTCCTGGTAAAAGTCATTACCTTGCATTTTGATAAATTTAGTGATAAACGATGTAGCTCACACCATGACGCCATATTATTTATACATTGTTGGAGATGAAAGCAATCCGAAGGTGAAGATATTTCAGTAAAAAGTTTATAATCATCTGCAAATAATAACTGTTGGCACGATATAACTTCAGGAAGATTATTGATAAAGAACAGGAACAGAAGAGGCCCCAAATTCGACCCTTGAGGTACACCCGATGAAGGAGAGAAATAATTAGAAGTAAAGTTTTGGTATCTGACCGTGAAACTTCTATTGGACAAATAGGACCTAAACAAGTCCAACAATGAATCTGAGAAACCAAAACTTCTGAGTTTAAGGAGCAAGATATTGTGATCAATCTGGTCGAAAGCCTTTTGAAAATCTGTATAAATGGTGTCGACTTGTCCTCCCCTGTCCAAGATTTCGGAAACGTATTGCGAGAACAGAGCCAAATTTGATATAGTCGACCTCCTTTGCATGAATCCATGTTGGTGTGATGATAGAAGCTGCTTAGTAGAAGCATATAGCACATTGTACAGCGCCGTCTCGAAGACCTTTGAAAAATTGCACAGCAATGAGATTCTTCTGTAGTTTGACACATCATTAATATTGCATTTCTTAAATATGGGACAAATGCACGCCTCCTTCCACCGCGATGGAAAGATTGAATGTTTCAGAACGTTGTTGAATAGGATAGACAAAGTAAGTGCATATGCACAGTCTCTGAGAATAAAACTGGGTATTCCATCAACCCCCATAGTGAAGGTGTCTTTACAACGTTTGAGACTTAGTAGAACATCCTCGTGTTCCATTCTCTGGACAGTAATTGACAATCCTGGATTAAGCTCAGGGAACCGAGCGGAGTCAGCTGGAAGCGACTGAATTAAGACACTGTTGAAGTAAGCACCAAACGCATTTACAATCTCTGTGGGATCAGAAAACTCTATATCATTGTACAGCATTAGTGAGGGGATATGAGCTGATCCCTTCTTTTTTTTAATAAAATTCCAAAACTTCTTTGGGTCTTGATAAAGGGACTGTTCTGCATCACTAACAAAATCCCTATACGCCCTGTTAATAAGACGTTTACAGTTCAAACGGTGATGTTTAAATTTCTCTTGATAATACGCCGTTTTAAACTTCTTGTATTTTTTATGCAGGTAAGCTTTAGTACGGAGGGAATTAATCACCTCCGTTGAAAACCAAGGCGGATAGCGAAATTGTCGAATGCATGTATGAGATGTGTATTTAGGTACCGCTATATCAAATATAATATAAGCCGTATAATTTCTCATAAAATTGCGAACACATATCTTCGACATCATTTATACCTGGTAGAAACGACCAATCAGTATGACAAAGTAGTTCATACAGTAAAGGAAAGTTTGCTTTTTTTAAATTAAAAGCGTTGCTAGAACAGTTCATAGCGAAGCTTTGATGTGATGGAGATGAATTAAACATATTATTAAAACTAATTAACAGTGGAGGATGATGCAAATCTTCCTCAAGCAATGGACAAACAGATTTTTCAACTGAGCACTTGAAGTTAGCAAACACAAGATCCAAAATATGATTATACTCATTCAGAATGTTATTACACTGATTTAACCCGTGAAATTCTTTAAAGTTGTATAAACTTAAACTGTTCCCATCTGCCAAACCTAAGGAGAAATTAGGCGAATTAAAATCGCCTAAAAATAGAACACAACCTTCTTGCGCTAAGCATTCCAATGCACTAATTGCGTCAAGGAACTGTTCCAGTTCCTGAGTTGAAGTACGTGGTGGTATGTAGAGAACAAATATAAATAATTTGTTATACTGACTATTACTGATTTTCACCCCCACCACATCGATGGATGGAGCCGCACTTTCAACTTCAGTCAGGTTTATTTTCGAACTTACTAAAGTGTTTTTGACAGCCGCGAGGACACCTCCTCCTCTTGATAAGCATGTAGCCTCCCTACATCTGTCGTTGCGAAAAACAACAAAGTCATCTGGAAACAGCTCACTACTTCCTATATCTGCGTTTAACCAGGTTTCAGTTATGCCACCAAATCGTAATTACTAGCTGATATGTTGTTGTACAAATCTACCACCTTAGAGCGTAAACCACGTACATTTTGGTAGAACAAAGTATGAGTACTGTAATTGGGTGCGTTTAGTTTAAATTATTGACTACAACAATTTTAGGAATACCATTAAAATGACGAATTTTTAGATTAGTTTCCCCGTTATTAGTACGAGCCTCCAGTTGCGTCTTTAGTAATTTATAATAATCCAATTGACGGGGCGTTCTGTCAAAGGAGATTGAAACTTTATTGTACTTGTTAGAGGTCCGCAGCTGTCTAGCATTTTTAATATAGTTTAAGACTTCGTTCTCGTTGTGAAGTATGATTTTTAAGGGCCTGACATGATCCTGTGTTCGACGACCTAACCGTTGGATTTTCAAGAAATCATTGCTAGAAGTGGGAGAGATAGTTTTTAAAACATCTTGCGTTAGCGCAGAATCATGAAGCTCAGCTTCTTCACTGGAACTGTTCACAGGGCATTCCGTAACTCCATAGGCAATGATATTTCGCTTTCTTTTTTGACGCTCCATGACCTCGCCCACCACATCCTCAAATTCAACCGATGAATTCTGACACTGTCTAGCATCAAGCGCTGATCTAATTTCGTGTAACTGCCCGTCAAAATCAGCTTTAAGCTTATTAATAGATGAAGTAAGTTCCTTTTGCATTGTGGCCACAAGAGTTTTTAAATCTTTAAATTGTACTATGTTGCTACCACATGAGTTGCAAAGAACCTTAATGGCTTTAGATTTTGCCCTTGTCAGCTTCATCTCAGTCTCGGACAACCCCACACATTTCAAATGCAATGATCCCTGGCAGATGTCGCAATGAATAACAGATCCCGAGTAGGATTTCATGTCCATATTGCAGTTTAAACAGTTAGACATTGTGAGTGTAAAAAAAGGGATATGGTAATATGATATAGACAGGGATACAAAGTTTCCGCACCCAGAGGCCGATCAGGGTAACTGACATAAAACAACACTGGAAGGCCACGGGTAGGTTCCACAAATAAAAAACAAAGGAATTAAAACACCACAGTCCTTCGCCTCAACAACAAAATGTTTCTGAAAATAAGTAAACTAGCGATCGATAATACAATTCAACCAGTATAGCAGGCAATGTTGAAGGTAGGTCTCGATTTTTGTCCTGTAGTAAATATCAAATGCCGAATTGCTTCGCTAGTACATTTTTCAAATGTATTACTGGCTAATAAATATGCAGATAATGGTCGAAATTAATCAAGTGAACGTACCTTAATATTGGTCACAGAATATTTGAAACAAGTTCCGAGTAAGCTGTTACACGTACACACGTACAGTTGTTAGCACGACGATTATCGACCAAATACCCAAATATCAAGTATATTATAAACAACACTGCAAATATGAACCTATATTTAAAGATTAATTTTCTACGTGCAGAAAATGTGCAGTAATCGCCACAGACGACCTATATTTAATGATGTCCAGGAATCTGTCGTCACACAAACATATTCAATAGTGTCCAGCTCTTTTTGTACCCATTCTCTTATTTGATTATATAATGTGGTAACAAACTTTATTTTGCGGGATAGAAGTTTATATCCAGGGAAAAGCATATGACAAAATGTTTGAAATTAGTTCTCTTCTACAATGCTGAATGGGTGATAATGTTTTACAATCAGTCGCACTAACTGAATATCAATTTGTTTGCTTTTTGTAACTGAAATAAGCCGGGAAGTTACCATAAAATGAATTATTCGTGATTGATATGCTTCTAATTTCATATTCTTAGGAACTAGTGGCGGGTCGGTTGATTGACCACATTTATGTTCACTTTTACATTCAACATCTTCCCCTGCACTTCTATATTTTCCAAAGATGTAGTAGATTTGGACGTACTGGCCAATGCAGATTTCTCAGTCCTATTTATGGGAATAATTTAATGTTTGATTCTCATATGCCTATTTAAGTTTCCTAAGGAACCGGCCAACGGCAGCGCATAATAAAAGTTGTTTGCAATATAAACACTTGCTTTTCTTTTCTCCCCGTTCTTCAAAGTGTGTCCATATATCACTCCCCTTTTTTGATGATATTTTCTCCTACCTAGTAAGTTCAATTCATATTATTACGAAATTATACGAGTATTATTATGAAAACTATTGCTATACCTACTTGTCTTAACTGCTTATTAGGTACCTATTATGGCGATCTTCAGGGTGCGTGTGGTGAAATTAATGAAATTATACTCGTGACTGATTAAGTTGTTGCTATAGCTACGTTAATACTTAATGAAAAATAAATTTCAACCACCAAGCTAGCATCGAAAGTGTGAACAATGTTTCGAGGACTATAGAAAATAGGAAAGGGATGTTGATTTATAAAAGAAACTATTTTTATGCGAAGTGCAATATATTCAATACACAATAACATTTAATCCATAAAATATACTATTAAGGGTACATACGCACTAAGCGGGTACCCGTGATGCGGGCAGTCGTCCGGTTGCCCGTATTATGCGGTTGTTTGAATTCGCAAGTAATCAGGTATTTTCTTAAATTCTTTTATCAAAGACAAAAAAAAAGACGACCATCATCTTAATTTTTTGTTTTCTACATTTCTATTTAAGACCCCAATTAACTCTCTGCCAATGTGGTCATCATTTTTTTTTTGTTATTTCTTTTTGGCTTCCATGAGGAATTAGGGGCGGTGTCATTTTGAGCATCCTCTTTTGCGTCATTGTTTGCTTCAGTATTGACAGTAAAATTAGAGGTTCTAGTATTAACAGATATTGTATCTTTTAAAAATAGAAGGTTATGGTAAAATACATATGGAACTTTTTTTTTTCGCCGTAGACCCATTCTTCGTCTCCTTTGTTTTATGGGCCTTCACAAAACAGTCACGTATATTTCTCCATTTCTTCTGAAGCGTCACCCCTGAAGAAAATCTTACATTACATTATATAATTACATTATATATTTCGGATTGGAATTAGCACTGTCGCAGAAATAGTTCGAGAAATATGTGCTGCAGTGGATCGATGTACTTCAATTATAAAGGATTTTTCTCTCTAGTTTTGTTGGCGATTTGTGATAGTACCTACAAATTTATTTTAATAGACGTTGGAGCATATGGAAAATTTGGTGACTCAGCTATATTTCAATATTCGAGTTTCTATAAAAAATATGCCGGAAAATCGTTTAAACATCCCTGAATCTGCACCTATTTCAGAAAGCAGTACCACTTGTTTGCCCTACGTTTTTGTAGGAGACGAGGCATTCGCTTTAAGTACAAATTTGATGCGCCCGTGTGCAACAAATGATTTAAATATTAGCAAAAGAACATTCAATTATAGGCATTGCAGGGCTAGACGTTATGTAGAATGTACGTTCGGGATATTTGCTAATAAGTGGCGAATTTTTCATAGACCCATTAATGTTATATTGATTTAGTAACTGATATTATTAAGTATGCTTGCGTTTTACATAATTTTGTGAGAGAGATGGTGATTCGTTTGAAGACATTAAATAATCCACTAACTGAAACTGTTGCTCCAGACAGTGTGCGAAGAAACAAAAGAACGCCATTAAGGTATCGTGAGTTTTTGCCGAATATTTTATGACTGAAGGAAGAATAGACTGGCAGGATAATTACATTTAAATAGACACTAAATAACTTACCTAGATTTTTCTTTTCTTCCGTGGTTAATTCAGCACCATAAACATTTACCACTTCTTCCCAAGCCCCTCGTTTTAAATTTCTATCGGAATATTCTGAGCATTTTGTATTCCAAATAGATGGTCGATTCTGGATTTCAATAATGAATTTTTCAGTGTCGTTCCTTCACGCAAATAACAATAGCATAATAACACGACGTGCGTCGGCTACCCGTACTGAACGCACAGTGCGAACACAGATTACCCACAGATATATAGGAAACTCCAATAGTGACGTTTAGATTTGTGTTTCTAGCGCCATCTATGATTTCTGCACAGAACTATTATGAAAAAGCGCGAAATTTGAAGTAATTGTATGTGAAAATTCTTCCAGTCATTGCATTTTTACTGCTGAATAAATATTAATCGGTAATAAATTTATTATTCGTTTCTTCTGTGATTGAGTATATACATTGGAAACGACTAATAAACTTATTAAGCGATTAATATTTATCCAGCAGTAAAAAGACCTACCGTCATGTAACATAAACAACATAAAAATTCTACTTTTTTGATATTAATTTTTATTTAACTGAATTTAAACGTTATATAGGTACAATATTTCAAATATTTTTTATACAAATAGGGTAGTCACATAAGAATAAACTTATATCTTGTATATAATATAAATAATTTTATTGATAACTAATAATATTCAGACAGTTGTTATAGACGTGTAGTACTATAACTTTATAATACATATTTTAAAACTATTTTATTTGTTACCCGTATTGTTTGTATTACTCTTCTTTCTCATTTGTATCTTTAATTAATTTCCTAACAGCAGCTGCATTTGTAGCACCCTGATCAGATATTGTGGCTACAATATACTACAACCCTGTTTCGCGAATACTCCTAACAATGGATTTAGTTAATTTAATTAAATCGGCAGTTTGTGTAGTTGATTCACAAAATGTGAAGCACACTGGTTGCTTCCACTTTCTGTGAATCCCCTTTAACATAAAAACTAGGACATGATCAGCAAATTTTGCTTCAATCTACAAAACCTTCAACATAATCAATTTTAAAATTATATTGAAGGCCAAGCTCCAAAGATACTTCATCAAACACTAAGACACTATTTTTATCAAAAATATTTAGTTTCTTTACACTTTTGTTTAAATGTTCAACAATGTGTTTGTTGATTCCACAATACAATGGAATATTATGTAACAATGTTACCAAAGTCTTTCGAGATGATAGACTAAATATTTTTGACAAAAATCGATATCCTTTTCCACTTTCTTTAAAAATTGATAATGCTAGAATTTTGTCATCCAGCGTAAATCTTCTACCCCGTGCTTTCCGTTTTTGATTAGCAGTCTGTGACAATATAGATGTTTTAGTGAACTTATTTACATCTCTCATATGTCTTAAGAGAGTATCTTTGGAACTCAGCAACTTACACTTATTAATATATTGATTTTTACTCGTATTTAAATGGTAGATAGCACGTTTCAAATTTTTTATTTGATCATATAGTATTTTACACTCGGGCGTAAGTTGTTTGGTTCTTTTAAATTGACTCTCTTCACTGGTGATTCTAAAACAAAAAAAAAATATAGGGGAGATTAGGGTATTACCGATCACTACACCGATTAGATTTAGTATAATAATTTTATTAATGTCTATAATATGTATGCTGTCTCTAGTACAAATTGTTTATGTGTGTTATGCAACCATTAATTCAAAATGTATTTATTTGTAATGAAAATAAATGTTGTATTGTTTTCTATTGATTATTTTTAAATATTCATTATAAATACATTAATCTGCAAAAAATCTGAAATTTTGTAATGTTTGATCATCCTGTATAAAAACATTATTTTTAACACCATCAGCATTACTGTTTTTTAGGTTAGCAAAAACTTTTATACAGAATAACTTTTTCTCGAAAACTTAAAAATGTTTCCTATTGACACCTCCTGTAAACCACATCTGCGAAACATACTGTCCATAAATGTATGAAAAATAAAAAAAGACATTTTTACAGACCTTATTTTTTTTTTTTTGCAAAAAATGGATTCTCTATAATTTTGTGAATAAAATAATACCCCACAGTAAGGATCAATTTCCGTACCATTTTCATTGTTAATTGAGAAATATAAAAGCAAACAGCGTTTTACGACAACAATAAATTTACGATCTCAATTAAAATATTACCTATTAACAATTTGACATTGACTGGCGCATGTAAGTATTTCACACATTTTTTAATACTTACGTTGCACTTCTGCATTATTCGAGGATGATGTTGAAGGTTCCCCAAGAGCCACAGCAACTGTTGATGGCAACTCTGAAGTTGAAGGTTCCATAACATCCTCTATAATTGTCGATGGCAATGTTGAGGTTGAAGTTGACGGTTTTGCAACAGGTTCACCAACTCTTGATGGTCCAGCTTCCTGATAATCATCTATTCTTATTGACCCTAAATCATCTGTTGTTATGTCTTCAAACTTGTCAATTTCTGGTAATAATGGTTCCACACCTTCAATGTTGGTATATGACTCTAGTACTTGCTCGTGTGGTTCTTGCGATACAAACAACTACCTTTTACTAACTTTACTGGGTGCAGCGATGGGGCCTATTGGACTATCTCCTGCTATGAAAGATGTATGTGTTGACGTAATTGTTTCCACCGCTTTTACATAAGAAAAAATATACATTTAATAGAAAAATGTAATGTAATATATTTTTAGGGTGCTCTTCGGCTCGTTCATATAAATGTACGGGGAGCCTTTGTAACTCACCTGGTCGCCTTCTATTAAGCAGAATAATTCTGCAGAATACAGTTTCCAACAACGTAGTGTACGCTGCCTTGTCTTCAGAATTCGTTTGAAGTTGACTCACTGCAGAATTTGCTGTAGATATTAGATACTCTTTTATTATCTTTAAGTCGCTCGCCAGAGGTACCATAGTTATCCTATTCCATTTTTTCATGTTAAGGTCGCTTGCAGCCTGACTTGAAATCTCGAAGCGCCATTCACTATCTATCAGCTGTATCAAAGTTTTTAAATCAGCTTCAGCTTCTGCAGCAGAAAGCGTTGAGTGCACATTTTTCCTCTTAAGAACAAAAACAATAGCAATTTGGCAGCACTGTTTTATAGCTGTGCCCAAATTTAATGCAGTTGATGCCGATTCAAATAATTCATTATTCTCATTATATTGGGCCACGATCTTTGTTGCAGAAACGAGAATTCCAAAATTTTGAGGTTTTAATGCATCAAAGAGATTATTTACTGAAAGTTTCAGTTTCTGAATTTCTATAAGCAATCTTGCGAGTTCTCTCATCTTTCGAGATGTTACATTAATGAAATGTTTTTCTCTATGGCTTTTAAAGTACCTGCTGCCAAAGGCACAAATAAGTTCGTCTTTTTTTGCCTTAAAGGATACATCATCCGCCCTCATCCTCGGTAATACAGGTTCCCTTAACTGTTTATCTATCCTTAGATTTTTGACAAGAAGGTTTTGAGCCGCGGTTTGATGCGATCTGTCACTTTTTCCCATGTACGCCGTCCTATGCCGCCAAAGTTGTTTGGCGGAGAAATACCCCAAACAATTACTACAAGGTAAAATTTTTGTGCTAGTTTCTACATGCCTCATTGGCTTTTGAATATTATTACTATTCAAGAAGTTTCCTTTTTTCCTAAGGTTACAGAGTAATTTTTTTCTAATTTTATTTTTAGGAAATAAATATATTATTTTTTGTACATCTGTTTCCAATGAATGGTTCCTCACAATATGTCTAGCGAAATTAAGAACATAGCTTTCGCAAAAGAAACAGAAGTCTTTCTTCTTTTTGCCTTTCCGTATCTCACCATCTGCCTTGTATACCCCCAAACTTCGGGTTTCACTAACATGCACGTTTTTCTGGGATAAGGAACTAACCTCAGGATTTACCTAAAAAGAAGATTACGGATAAGTTTGCATTAAGAATATATTGCAGCATTCAAGGGAATTATTAGCATGTCAATTTAAATGAAACATACCTATATGCCAAATTGCTCCATTTAACCGGTGGATGACGTAATTTTTATCGAAACGCTTTCATTGATTTAAATGCAGTAATAAGTAGATAAGCAAAGCGGGTACTGGACCGGAAGTGCCGTGACAGCGAAGTGGATGGCATGTGTCCATCGGGAGTGTCCATTGTGCACCCTCTGGTCATTGTCGTCGGCGGGGCACCCTCTGGTCATTGTCGTCGGCGGGGCACCCTCTGGGTCGTCGGTGGGGGGCGGGGTCGGGTGGGGGCGGGAACGCAGAGGTAGGGCGGTGGTGACGTCGCGGTTTTAACGGAAATCCACATCCTGTAACACGTATGAAATGTGATATAACCTACAAAGATATGTATACATAGGCGGGGTACTAGGCTAGGTAATAAAACTTAGGATATTTAATAAAATTTAATAATAATATAAATATATTTCTTTCTACAAATAGAAAAATAACCTATGATTTTTCGTATAATAACATTTTTTGGAGAAGTATTTTTAGTTGTTCATATAAAGATAAGTTTGGACAATCAATATTAAAAATACTTAAATTAATTTTACCGCTATTTTGCAGTGATCCTGTGAATTCACTATATTCAAAGTATCGACCATCTTGGAAGAAATATAATAGCCCATTAGTGTATCTAAAAACGCCATTCATATTGGGAGGAATACCTTTAAAGTCGCGAGATACGTAACCATAACTTTTTGCTTGCATTGAGGTTTCATCTATTTCGACATATAAATTATCTTCAAAAAATAAGAATGTTTTTCCTGTATAAGTATTTACAGCTCCTACTAATTTATGTTCGAACGGAAGTTGGAAATGTTTCATATCAATTTGTTTGCGAATTTGATAACTCGGATAGGTAATAAAATATATTTGATTATTTACAAATAAAACTATTTCATCATTAGGTCGTTGGTATACAGCCGTTATCGAGTTAAATTTGGTTCCTATATGTAAAACGTTATGTATGTTTAAACATTGTGTTGTAATATTACGTGTTTCGAGGTTCATTATCCATAACCACGTTTTATAAAATATATATAAATTTTTATTCATGACTAAAAATGATAATTTCTTGACATCTATGGTACATAAATTTTTAGTTTGTTTGGGTTAATTTTGAAGAATTTTCGATGTCGGCTTTTCGATTAATTTTGTGTGAGGGGTTGTTGGATTTTTATTAAACGTTGTTCGAGGAGTTATAGCTGATTTTGTAGATGTAACTGGAGACCCATATAAGAATTGAATTCCGGTTATGTCATCTGATGACAATTTGGTAGTGCTATAAAACGGATACATAACTGACGTATTAACATCAGAATGATGTAATCCTAAAGTGTGACCAATTTCATGTACTAAAACTGAATATAAATTTGTTGACGTCGTCGAGGAAGGTTCATCAATTTTTAAATCCCATTGTTCTCTTGAATCTAAATGGATTTCGAGGCATGTATCTTTATTTGGAAAAAAAGCATGTCCTAAAACTCCCCCCTCCCCATCAAAAGGCCAAGGACATTTATCTTTAAAACATTTACTATGTCCTTTATGCCAAGAAATTTCATTAGACTTAGTCATAGATATAATTATATCCGGGTTGTGATAGTTATACTCAAAACTCAAGCTACATACATCCTGCCAGGTTTGAAATGCATTTTTTGCTATATTTTTCATTTGCACATCTGCCGGTGAAAAATACCACCCAATTTTACGTTTCGTCCATTTGTCTCGATGTATTGCGAAAGTGTTGTCCGAAATACCACAATGAGGCGTTTCCATTAATTGTAAAGTTTCCATATTAGGCTTTCCATCTGTCGGTAAGTTGTAGGTTAATTGAAAGTTCATTAAAGCCTCCTCTTTCTGCTCCTCTGTCACATCTGTTAAATCAGTCTCGGACAACGTTAGGTATCCATATTTTTGCAGATACCCAACAAAATCTTGAGCATGACATAAATAAAATAAAAATAAAATAAAAAGCATGTTTACTATTCGACAGCTCTTATACAACTATATACATCAACATGAATTTCTTCATATCTTTATAGGAAAAAGAGCATCGAATTTGAACCAATGACCTATGGATGTCTTATTTCCACTACCACCGCTCTACCAACTGAGCTATTGAATATAATTTGAGGAAAATAAAACAAAAATATAATTTTATAAAATTTATTATAATTTAAATTTTTATAGGGACATTATAGTAGCTTCTAACTGCTGATTACAAGTCATACATTTTTTAACCTTAAACCCACATTCACCACATACATTTTGATGATGACATGGAAGAAATGTTGTGTTAATTTTATTCACAAAACAAACCTTACAATATTTTGTATTATCTTTACACAGCTTGAAAATTTGCAGCAACAGGTAGAGCAACCTTACTTTATAGGCAAAACTGCCTACAGAATCCTCTGGAGCTGAATATGGAAATATCTGAATATGGGCGTTCATTGTGGTTATGTTTTAACAATACACCCGATACTCTTCTGTCCAAGCCTAATGAGACACTTTACGAGAAGTATAGATGTACACACGGTTATATAGTAGATTAATGCTGATAGTGGGTCTTGTGGATTTGGCTTTTCATTAGCAATAGGTGGACATGCTTCATTCATTTGTTTCCAACCTGTATCACCTACGGTGTTATCTTGAAACCGTATCCGAAACTTGTATTGGATTGTTCCGTTCAACAGGGGGGCGACAAGCGTAGGCACATTATTATTAGCGGCATATGGCGTCATTCTTATCCAAGTTGATGGCCAGCTATCATTTTTACTTCCGTTATTATCAAAACATACTAGAACTTCACGTGAATTATACGGTTGATGTATATATAGAAAATTGCTAAATATCGCTTGCAATATTATAAAATGAGAACTTAACATTACCATTTTCGATTTAAGACTGACATGTATCACACTGATCACTTAATTTATATTGGATATTAGTACTTTTACACTAAATCATGATACTGTGTATAGTTTTACTCTCCTACTTTTGATGGGGCTATTATTCCTGCGCAATCTCAGTAGGTTTTTAAATACTTTTTCTTCCCATAACGCTACACTAGGATCCCATTTAGTTACACATAAATTGGAAAAACTATTGAACATATTCTGCTTATCTTCATACAATCTTATATCTTCTTTTAATAGTTTAAACTTACTAACATACTCTTCTAACCTCACTTTATATAAGTTATACACATCCATTATTAAAAAAAAAATCAAAACACACAACTGGTTTCAACGCATGTGAGGAGAATACTGTTACTGAAGATTAACTAAACCTAAAATTATAATCAAAGTAATAAATAAGGTAGTGGGGAAGATCATTAAAACGTGGTGATATTAGATATATTTATTTTGGTATACAAGAATATAACCAATTATACAATTGTGTACAATTCTTTACACTACAATAAGCTTTAGAAGTATAATGATTAAAACAATAAGGTATAGTTTTATTAAATAGAGGAGGCTGTTGAAAAGCTTCATTATTGATTAAACTCTCCACATTAACTATAGTAGGGATCGACAATGGGGATTCCTCTAATTCACATAATTTTCTCTGCAGAAATTCTTCTTTCTGATGACCCTTTACATACACCATATTAGCACTCCCATTTAGCAAGTGCTTACGTAATATATCATCAATCATATCATAATCTACACATCCATCATTATATTTTAACCCATGATGATAATGCTCCAAGTACTTTACTTGTTTCTTCAAGTCTCCGCTTAAGGAATTGAACGGAACTGAAGGCTTAAACAGATAGTGGGCACTTTGTTGAGCACTCATAAATGAAATTTCTTTCGGACAAAAATCCGGTAAATTAAATCCTTGAATATCGACAACTAAAAGCTGCATCTTAAAAGGTAAAACTAATACTGACTGAAATATATACCATACATCATTATTTTATAGTTTATTTTGCGTCCCCCCTCTTCTTTAAAACGCATCTCTAACGGTTCCACCAAGCGGTAAGAATTCTAATACTCTATCGTGAATAATTATACAGCATACTCTAGTATTATCTGGGAAGACTGTGTTAGTTTCTATCTCTAATTTGATATCAACTGTACTTGGTTGTGTTGCAACATTTCTTTTTGAACAGTCGATAACAAATAAAGCATGAGTATTAAATCCAACAAAGTCCAACAAAGGCTCATCGTTTAATGCGAATATTTTAGAAAATTGTGTATACATGAGGAAAGCATCACCATATTTTCTAGTTGTAAAATCAAGTTCCATGTTTTCATACGGATAATATTCTGAGCTTAATTTTAAACTGATGTTGTATATGTTAATATTATCGAAGTATGAAATGTCGCTTTCTTTATTACCATTTCGATTTGTTTGAAAAGCTACAATTACATATCTCGGACTCTGCACATTATTACAAGTTTTTACCTGCCAGGTCTCTTTCTTAGCGCCTGTCTTTAGGCTAGGTAATTCATGATACTCCCATTGTCTAAACGGAATCAGTATAGGCTTATTGCTATTGATTCCCGATAACCAATTCAAACGTAGCACATCATTTAAAAATATATGTTTAACTTTCAGTTCAATGTTATCTATAGTCAACTCTCCCTCAGTATCAGCTTTCGATACTTTAAAACAATTGTTATCAGTTCTCGCTCGTATTAATCTGATTGTATGTTTTCCAAACATTACTCGCTTGTAATCGTGAAACAACCCAAGCAGATGGCTTAACGGTATTCGCATGAAAAACTTTGTAGTTGTAGGATCATAAGATACTAGCTGGCCACTAGGATAATTCCACCCAGCGATAGTTAACGCAGGATCGTCTTTACTATAGCAACAATATGCTTTTATCGCACTTACGGTGCCGGGGTCTCTTACTTTATCCAGCTCTCTATTATGTAATTCATAGCTAACAGATTCGAATAGGTAGGCGCCCGCATTATTAGTAAACTCGACTATACCAGTGCCTGCGATGTTCTTTGTCAAAGTTCCCTCGATACATAACGCTGCTTCGTACATTAGTAGTAAAACATCTTGTTGATTAATTGTGATTTCAATTTCATCACTATTTCTGAATGATTTAACGAAAGGTTGATATGTCCGAGTTTCTTCTCTGATAATGGAATCATCGAATTGAGGGTCGTTGTACAGCTGTAGTTCGTCTAACATTATAACCCTAAGATTTTAAGAATAAAATATTTGCTGGTGTTAAGGATGACGTAGTAACCTTCTGTTCCAAACGCTTAACTGGTACTGACTGTACTTTATCGGGGCTGTGAGCGTATATATACTTCTTTGAATTATTAATTATCAAGCCCATAACTTTTTTAATTCCAATCTCGCAATAATTTCCTCACCTCTAAAATTAACAGGTTCAGAGTTCTGATCCAATATGGTTAATGTAATATTATGTATATATCGCTTGTTGATTAACGGAAGAAATAACAGATTTCTCGGCTCGATGTCTATAGCGTATCCTGGATTAACAGATGGAGCAAATTCGAAAATCGTATGAGATGGTCTATTATTGTAGAATGCGCCGGAAGTAATGTTACAATCAATGTGTACTGTAACAACCTTTACTATCTGTACAGATAAATCTGATTGATGTAAAATATTCGGTTCCAAATTTTTCTCTGAGAAACCTAGTAATTTTCCTAGCGAATCCTTGGGTGTAAAGTTAATTTCGTGCTTGCTCTTGATTTCACACTTCAACGTATTGTTATTAGGTTTCAATGAAAAATAATCTTCAATATCAGATTCTTTCGTACCTTTTGGTATAACTTGCTTTCTCAGATATGATTCAATATCGGTTATTTCATAAGATCCCGTAGGGATGGCTACAACCTTTTCATGTGTCTCACCAAGTTCCCAGTAGTAGAGTTTATTATTTTTTCCTTCTTCAATATTAGGAATACTGTTGTAAGTATGAAAACCAATTAGAGCCAACCCGTAATCGTATTGAGGATCTAATTCTATTGGATTTTCGAAATTAATGGAGAGAACAGCACTCCGACCTCTTATTGTGAATATCTGAGACATAATGAATGCATCTCATCTAAATCAATCGCTTTTGTAGAGAAACTTTAAACATAAATGACCACAGTTCTTTGTATCATATTTTTGAAAACTATCAGAGTTATATAAAATTTTATATTTGTTACCGAAATAACGCACGAGTTCTACAGGAGGTTTTAATGCGCCGAAGCTATCGAAGTAAAGAACTTTATCATTAATTTTTTTATAGGCTACCCAATGTGTTCCAGGACCAGTTTGATCATCAAGGTTAATAATTGCGCTTTCGTATCTCCTAGGAGGGTTTTTAGGTAGTGAATCTCGCATAAAAACACCTCTGAAATGTGGAATTTTTAACTTTTTAGCATATTTTATTAAATCGATGTCGTAAAGAGGCCTAGATGATGAGGGTAGCCTTATAGGGAGTTTTTTTGTTTTTTCAAATATAAGCCATATCCTTTTCTATAAGGTTTTATGTAGAGTCCGGATCCTTTTTTCCCTAACGCTACTGCCTCTAAAACTTTATTGTGTCTCTCGTCTTCTTCCAATTTTTTCTTAGAGTTTTTAGCATCTATTACGGTCTTCGCCACTGCAGCAGCTCCTCCCGACAGAGCTCCTAATGCACTTAAGCCAGCAAAAATTGGTAGTAAAGGTAGTATACCCCCAGTCTTGGGCAATGGTATGATGCGTGGAATATTAATATTTTTTCTACCACCGTCCTTTACTACCTGTCTCGCTGCTCTTAAAGCTAAAGTAGCGTTTTTACGTAAACTGTTTTTATCTGATGTTTTAGTTAATTTTTTAACGCCGCTGACTACACCATTTTGAAAATTTATTTTACGATTTTTATGTCGACGATTACGGATACCCAAACCCATTTTCCTTTTGGCTTTCATGACAGTATTAACAAACCAGGCTGCTGCTTTTTCACCTAAACCAGCGTCCTTGGATTTTACTCTTTCCCAAGCACGTTGTTCGAGCTCGTAGTCGGCTTTGTGTTGGTCTTGTAAATTTAAACTTTTACTATACGCTATATCGTGCGCTCGGCAACTTCGGTCGAGTTCGTTAAATCCAGGATCTCCTCTTGCTAATCGTTCACGGAGTCGAGTATTTGGCCCGCAATATTGGTAAGAAGGGAGATGAAGCTCCCGTTTCGTTAATTTACTGATAAACGAATGTGCACCACCACCGCCACCACCTTGTTTCAACCACAACATCTGATGGAACAATGACACTAATTATGCTGTGGTACTGTATATAACCAACAATAAACTAATAAAATAAAGAGTTTACAATGCGTCTTACAAGACAGCAGGTGTCTCTTCCCGTAGAGAACTTGGATGCATTAACATCCGTCTCTGGGGAGGCTGTGAGTATTAATAAACATGGAACTTTATTTCCTAACACTGTAAGGGCTATTATATGTGGACCAAGTGGAGCTGGTAAAACCAATTTGTTGCTCAGCTTATTATTCAACCCAAATGGCTTGTGGTTTGAAAATGTATACGTTTATTCAAAGTCATTGTACCAACCTAAATATAAACTGCTTGAAGATGTAATTAAGAAAGTGAAGGGTGTAGGCTATTTTCCATACACAAATAATGATGGTGTAATCGATCCGTCCGAAGCTAAATCTAATTCAGTGTTTATTTTCGATGATGTTGCCTGCGATAAACAAGATAAAATTCGAGCATACTTTTGTATGGGGCGACATAAACTTGTTGACTGCTTTTATCTCTGTCAGACATATACCCGCATACCTAAGCATCTTATACGAGATAATTGTAATTGTATAGTGTTATTTAAGCAGGATAGAATGAATATGAGACACGTTTTCGATGATCACGTGACCCCAGATATGACTTTCGAAGAATTTGAAAAACTGTGTAGTGAATGTTGGCGAGATAAATACGGTGTGTTGGTAATAGTGAAAGATTTTGATTTAAATAAAGGACGTTATCGTAAAGGGTTTGATCAATATATAAATGTGAAATAAAGCAATATCTGTTAATACTAGTTCACTTGTTAATAGATGAAGACTTGTCACATTATAAATTATAAGGGTTGTAAAACTATAAGGTTGTACCGTACAAGGGCTATAAAACTACAAGGTTGTACCGTACAAGGGCTATAAAACTACAAGGTTGTACCGTGCAAGGGTTGTAAAACTACAAGGTTGTAAAATATGAAGTCTAAAAGAAATTTAGCTAAGTACAACCCCCCAAAGGTAGCATCACCCAACTTACAAAGGGAGAAACTATTAAAGAAAAAAATTTGTAACGCTTCGAAAGCTATAAGAACAAAGTATCTAGCTTTAAAGATGGGAAAGGCTGAGGAAGATGAAACCATAAGCAGGGTATTGAATCCTATTATAACACCGCTAGAAGATATTAGCAGGAAAGTATCTCACAGTAACATACCGACGACAACAACAACAACAACAACAGCAGCTCGCGTAAAACCTAAAAAAGTCTATGAAACGAAAAAGCCTTCTGCAAGCTTTTTACCGGAGGAAATGGTAGGTGAAGTATTTTCTGAAAAAGAACCTGATGAGCGTGCTACGGCTGATATTCAAGAAGAATATGAAACTTTACTGAATTACAGCGAGCCTGTTATACGTCAGTTTTTAGAGCAATTCCCACCTCTAGCGAGATATTATATAGAAGGGTTTTTTTCAGATCGAGATAAATTTGATGAAAATTATGGAGCACGTTTCGATTTTAAAACGAATAAATTATCGATCGGTAATAAAGAATTGCTTATAGGAGCTAATAATGAATTCATTATTGATGGTAGACCTTATACAGGAACTAAAGGTTTATATGAGTTAATATTTCTGAAAAAACCTATTGGATATAATGATGCAGATTTAAAGAATTATAAAGAAATTCTAGAAATAAGTAGCGCACACAAACGTAATTATGTACCTGAAGAACGGATAAAAGGAAATAGGTATTTTAAATATGTAAGTGATATAAAACCTCTATTTTCGGATATTATAGGAAGAACTACTAGAATACAATCGCAATCTAGCATTCCAACATTTTTACCATCTACTCCTTCTTTGAGACGGCGTCAATCATATTCAACGCCACCACGAGGGGGGTTTGGTATGATGGTCTACAACGAAAAACCTATAGAGTACGTATATTGGGATGATGTGAATGAACTCGTTGATCGTTTAAAGCTATTAATAGCTTCAAAGTCTGCGGGTAATACGGATTCACATGATAATGAGATTGAATCCATAATTAGCGAACTTAAAGAAATTGGAGTGATTGCCTAAATCACTATCATTCTCACCATGAGTGTTGATAAGTTCGGTCGATCTATTTCATCATTATACACCAGTGATGGAGATACTCCACATTTATTTTCTCCATATAGACATGGATTCATATTTACCAATGATGGAAATATTGATGTCGAAAATTTTAAACTTTGTAACGTTCAACCTCCTACTCAGAATAACGATGTTGCTAATAAAAAATACGTAGATGACATCATAACAATGGAAAATACTAAAATATATGAAAAGTGTAAACAATATGTTGAAACAGATAATATAACGAGTGAGGCTACACGTAAGAAATACATTAATGATATTATATCAAAGTTAAAAGCAGATTTTGCTATAGCTTTTAACAATTTTGCTAATCAGTTTTACAACAGATTAGATGCCTCTGATAAAAAAATTAATGATATGGAACAAATATTAAAAGATATACCTCAACAGAAGATTATATTACTGACTTTAAACTCCGAAGTAGATAAATTGAAAAAAATATTACAGGATGTGAGCAAGGAAATAAGGAATATAAAAAGTGAATATGTTATGAGTTCAGAATTAAATGAAAAAATTAAGATGCTGGTAAATGATAGAACAATGATAGTTAACGATTTATCACAAAAACATAACAATTTAAATACTAATGTAAACATAAACGCTTTAAATCTAGAGAAGATTTCCGAAACGCTAGTTCAAATGGAAAGTGATTTGAAAAATGTACAGCAACTTACAGAAAATGTTGAAAAAGGGAATTAAATCAATTTATATCTACAGCAGCAGTAAAACAAATAATGAGCTAATTTTACTTTTTAAAAATGAAGCGGAACCGATAAGTTACATTGTTTTAATTAAATAATTGTAGCATACATGATCATTATCAGTTGTAGTTTAACGTTCGATTGCTATCAACATGAGAGTAAAACATTCAAAAGAAAAAATTCAAGTTGTTAATGAGCTTCATAAGGCTATACGAAAAAATTTCAAACGTAGGCGTACCGTTATAAAAGGTCTGAATGATTTATGGCAAATAGACTTGGCTGAGATGGGTAATTATGCTCGTGAAAACAGAAATTTTAAGTATATTCTAGTAGTGATCGATTGTTTCTCAAAATTTGTTTGGACCAGACCTGTTAAAACTAAATCTGGGGAGGAAATAACGAAAATGCTTGCCGACATATTTGAGAAAAGTAGGAAACTCCCTAAAAACCTACAATCAGATCAAGGTAAAGAATTTTACAATATTCATTTTCAACATTTAATGAAACAACATAGCATCAATCACTATAACACATATAGCGTAAAGAAAGCTGCCATAGTTGAGAGAGTGATAAGAACTCTTAAAGAGAAATTATTCAAATACTTTAGCTTAAACGGTAAATATAGATGGTTAGATGTGCTTCCGGAAATAACTGATAATTACAACAAACAAAAACATAGTACAACTGGTGTGAAACCATGTGAGGTAAATAAGAAGAATGAAAAAGAAATTTTAAAATCCTCCTATAATCACATTAAGTTGGCGACAGGTTTGAGAAAATTTAAAGTTGGAGATATGGTTCGCATTAGTAAGGTTAAGCATGTATTTGAAAAAGGATATACCCCGAACTGGACTGTGGAATTATTCAAAGTTGTAAAAGTTCGTAACACTAACCCAATTACGTACATGTTGCAAGATGATAGAGGAGCGGAAATAAAAGGTGTATTTTATACTGAAGAACTACAGAAAGCTAAATACCCCGTCATCTATCTAGTTGAAAAAGTATTACGTAGACGTGGTAACAAGGTTTTTGTTAAATGGCTAGGGCTTGATAATTCTCATAATAGTTGGTTGGATAATACAAATATGTTTTAGAATTTGTGTTTCGAATTATACGCATTTAAATGATAAAATGTTTCAGACCGCTTGTTGTAACTAAAATTGTATTGATTCTTATGAAAAATACACACAAATCTTTTGTTATCAGGGGCCTTTTGAAATACCGGAAACAAATTTAACTAGGGTTTGAGATAAAAAACATAGATAAAAACATATATAAGCAGTACTTTAAGAATGATCATCATTAAAGTTAAAAAATGACTGAGTTAAACACTCCTAGTTCGAGTCCTACGTTCTCCGAAGAAGATTTCGATTTCAACCATGAAATTGATAAAATTACCGAGCGGTATAGACTAGCTGTACAAAATGAAGAAAAATATATATATGAAAATTCTTTTAGTGTAGATAACTCAATATATAAAATAATAACCGGTTTAAGTGAGGCAAGAAACTACATTCCGGCTGTAAGAATATTAATGACTACCAGTGAAATTATCAATAAAACTACTCATGTTTCCTTTAATGAAGAAGAATGGTGTGACTTTATTACTTACCTTAAGGAATTGTTTAATGAATATTTTAAAAATACTGAAACATCAGAGGAGGTGATTGAAATAAAATTTTCAAACAACACCCTCAGCACATCACCATTTATGGATAACAAAATGTTGAAGATAACTAATGGCTTTACCACCTTTTATCTATCTGAGAATACTACACAGGAGTTTATAAAAATTGATAAGCTTATTATATCTAATATGTATGTATTGCATAATTTAGATTTTGCTGGATTTTATAATATTTTTTTAAATGTTACTAATAATATATTATGTGAATCTAATTATGAGTTATGTTCAGAAAATGTTATGCAACATTTATGTGATTTATCACCATATTCTACTCACATGTATTGTATACGTGAATGTTTATTTGTAAATAGAAATAAGGTTCTGAATGATTTAGATAGAAAAATTCATATAAAACAGGTTTAAATAAATATAAATAAATTGATATATGTTGTTTTATTGTATGTATATGTAATACTATATTATAACAATATATGTAGTTGAGCTGCCATCCGGGTTTATTTCCACCCTCCTCACCAAATTGGTCCGTGCTGGTGGTGGTGGTGGTGGTCGTGCTGGTGGTGCCAGTGCATGGTCCTCTTCATCGAGAACGCTTTAATAAAAAAAAAAAGAGAACTTTGTTAAAACTTGTTATAGACATGCATTTTTTAATTAATATATAGACACACCTACCATATATTTGGATCATTTAAAATCACGCAGTGGAAAGGTGGCTCAGAGCTGTAAAGAAAATAATCATAAAATAATCATAATCATAAATTAATCATAAAAAATATTACCATTCGCCTAAAGGTATCACTTCCGGTTCCGGATATGGTGATGATATCATGGCCTCTTTACAAACTAAAAATTCGTTTTTATGGCTTCTGTGCCACTCTATGCTCCTGGCACAGAAACAAAATATTCTTTGACACACCGAACAGAATTTACTCTCATTCGGTGTATCGATGGGGAGGAGCATCGGAGGAGAGTCTGCTTCCTCAGTAAGACTATAATAAAGGAATTATATTTAAACTATGTCTGTTAATTTCTACTTTTACACACTTACTCATCCATTAATATATCATCTTCCTTATTCTCCCAATCATCACTGTCATCACCATCGACAGCGCTGGCTGGTGAATATGGATTCCTAGTGCAACTGAAATAAAAGTAATTTATAGTCAACTTTTAATACAATAGTAATTACAAATCACTTACTTATCTAAATCTATAAAGATGGGTGACGAAAAATTACAATAGCAATACATATGCCCACATGTGGTGCATAGTTCTGCTACATCTCCCCCCTCCTCCATCAATAAGTCGCTATAATAAAAGACATTTTATTTAAACTTAAAACTTCACGTCACTTATCACAAATATTACACACATACACTTACTTTTCAAACAAATACCTCTCCACATCAAGAGGTGGAGTTAACCTGTTAGTTAATTCAATCAGTTGATTGTAGCTGTGAAGCATTTTTTTTTTCACTGATCAATCACTATTAGGTGTACTGGAAACTGAATGTAAGTAGACATGTTCTACTATTATATATATAACCAGAATCCCCCGCGAAAACAATATCTGGAGACCGGAAAAAAAATTTTAAATGGACAAACTTGATAAGCATAACCCCAATCGAGTGATTACAAGAAACGTTAGTTGTGATAAAACTTTATAAAACCCACAAGTAGAGGAAATAGATTATTTTGAAAGGAAAGACCATGATGCATGAATGGCGGATGTGATAACACATTATCTGAGAACCACAAGCATAACAATAAAAATTAATTAGCACTGCTATCAAATACGCGCGCAGAACACATTTCCTGTGCGATAAATAATAGTTTGTTATAATAAAGTCATTTTAACTTTATACAAAGTAAATACCCCCAGATGCATTGAAGAGGTGGTATATGCAGGTGTATAAATAGTAGATTGCACAACAAAAATTTCATAGTACTTTTCTAACATTAGACCCAACAAGTTGTGCTTGAAATCAACTCACATAACTGAAGTAAACAGTAAGTTTTGTAATTTTTTAAATATTTTATTTATTTTTTTTGTAATATTTTTGTACATTATTTTTTATTATATTTTAGTGAATCTAAGTAAAATTAACGAAGTAACGAATATCCGCAGGAAGAACATAATAAAATTAAAGGGCTTACCGGAGAATATTCCCTTGCCCATTATTGGTGTAAAAATAGTCAACACAAAGTATGGAAAATCAGCGTTAACTGAACTCGAAGAAAGCGTAGTATTCTTACCGCAGTGAGCTGTACCTGCTATCGAAGAAAACATTCAAAACTTCGTACCGAAGAAATACTCATTAGTCTTCAAAGGACTAGTTGATTGCAACAAACCAAATAAAGCTGTGAACTTTGAAATACAGGAAACTAACCATTAAACTGTAAATTTTCGATTTTCATATTGCCCTAAGGTAAGGTATATATTACTTTAAAAGATATGTATGAAGATATTATTAATTATTAAGATATTATTATTATGTAGTTAAGCTGCCATCCGAGTTTATTTCCACCCTCCTCACCAAATTGGTCCGTGCTGGTGGTGGTGGTGGTGTCAGTGCATGGTCCTCTTCATCGAGAACGCTTTAATAAAAAAAAAGAGAACTTTGTTAAAACTTGTTATAGTCATGCATTTTTTAATTAATATATATATATATATATATATATATATATATATATATATATATATATATATATATATATATATATATATATATATATATATATATATGTATATAGACACACCTACCATATATTTGGATCATTTAAAATCACGCAGTGGAAAGGTGGCTCAGAGCTGTAAAGAAAATAATCATAAAATAACCATAATCATAAATTAATCATAAAAAATATTACCATTCGCTTAAAGGTATCACTTCCGGTTCCGGATATGGTGATGATATCATGGCCTCTTTACAAACTAAAAATTTGTTTTTATGGCTTCTGTGCCACTCTATGCTCCTGGCACAGAAACAAAATATTCTTTGACACACCGAACAGAATTTACTCTCATTCGGTGTATCGATGGGGAGGAGCATCGGAGGAGAGTCTGCTTTCTCAGTAAGACTATAATAAAGGAATTATATTTAAACTATGTCTGTTAATTTCTACTTTTACACACTTACTCATCCATTAATATATCATCTTCCTTATTCTCCCAATCATCACTGTCATCACCATCGACAGCGCTGGCTGGTGAATATGGATTCCTAGTGCAACTGAAATAAAAGTAATTTATAGTCAACTTTTAATACAATAGTAATTACAAATCACTTACTTATCTAAATCTATAAAGATGGGTGACGAAAAATTACAATAGCAATACATATGCCCACATGTGGTGCATAGTTCTGCTACATCTCCCTCCTCCTCCATCAATAAGTCGCTATAATAAAAGACATTTTATTTAAACTTAAAACTTCACGTCACTTATCACAAATATTACACACATACACTTACTTTTCAAACAAATACCTCTCCACATCAAGAGGTGGAGGTTAGTTAATTCAATCAGTTGATTGTAGCTGTGAAGCATTTTTTTTTTCACTATTAGGTGTACTGGAAACTGAATGTAAGTAGACATGTTCTACTATTATATATATAACCAGAATCCCCCGCGAAAACAATATCTGGAGACCGGAAAAAATTTTAAAATGGACAAACTTGATAAGCATAACCCCAATCGAGTGATTACAAGAAACGTTAGTTGTGATAAAACTTTATAAAACCCACAAGTAGAGGAAATAGATTATTTTGAAAGGAAAGACCATGATGCATGAATGGCGGATGTGATAACACATTATCTGAGAACCACAAGCAATCTGAAAGGAAAAGGTCATGATACATGAATGGCGGATGTGATAACACATTATCTGAGAACCACAAGCATAACAATAAAAATTAATTAGCACTGCTATCAAATACGCGCGCAGAACACATTTCCTGTGCGATAAATAATAGTTTGTTATAATAAAGTCATTTTAACTTTATACAAAGTAAATACCCCCAGATGCATTGAAGAGGTGGTATATGCAGGTGTATAAATAGTAGATTGCACAACAAAAATTTCATAGTACTTTTCTAACATTAGACCCAACAAGTTGTGCTTGAAATCAACTCACATAACTGAAGTAAACAGTAAGTTTTGTAATTTTTTAAATATTTGATTTTTTTTTTGTAATATTTTTGTACATTATTTTTTATTATATTTTAGTGAATCTAAGTAAAATTAACGAAGTAACGAATATCTGCAGGAAGAACATAATAAAATTAAAGGACTTACCGGAGAATATTCCCTTGCCCATTATTGGTGTAAAAATAGTCAACACAAAGTATGGAAAATCAGCGTTAACTGAACTCGAAGAAAGCGTAGTATTCTTACCGCAGCGAGCTGTACCTGCTATCGAAGAAAACATTCAAAACTTCGTACCGAAGAAATACTCATTAGTCTTCAAAGGACTAGTTGATTGCAACAAACCAAATAAAGCTGTGAACTTTGAAATACAGGAAACTAACCATTAAACTGTAAATTTTCGATTTTCATATTGCCCTAAGGTAAGGTATATATTACTTTAAAAGATATGTATGAAGATATTATTAATATTTTTCAAAAAGCTTTGATTGTACTTACACAAAATTCAAATATAATTGAAAAAGAACGATGGATTAAATTTGCTAAGAATAATATTAGATTACTTAATAGAGCTATTAAAAATGGTGATATTGTTCCTGGTACTCTTAAAAAATTTGAGTCAGCTCTAAAATATTTACGATATTTTCAAGCTAGAGTAAAAAATATTTTATTACCAAACCATATTGGGGAGGGCTTAAAAAAAGAAAAAAAACGGAGAAGTGATTGGGTTAAATGGGAAGATATTCAGTCTGCATTTAAATATAGAATTCGAACCAGTATTATTTTAAATTTAAAACATAAAGATGTATCTAACTTTTTTAGTGATGCATTTTTTCTTTTCAAAACACGAATTAACAATGTTTTAAAATCAATGAATTTAATTAAAGTTAATACAGTTTTTTGTTCAGAATTTATATTGAAAAAGGCTGATAATGAAATTTTAGAAATCAAGTTCTTTCCAACAAAAAATCATATTATTGATCGTGGTACAAATTTACGTGAATGGTTTGATACATTTGTTATCGATAAAATTAAAAATAAACTTGAAGAGTTTCAGGAATCCGGGAGCGGGGGAGCATTTTATAGTATAATTGGGTTAGAAATAAATATTAATAAGTATGAAGTAGGGTCTGGAGTATCATCATATATAAGGTTACCAGAAAAAATTGTTAGAAAAAAGGCTTGTGTTAACATAAAAAATTATGATGATAACGCCTGTTTTGCGTGGGCGGTAGTATCTGCCCTACATCCAATTGAAAAAAACTCTGATAGAACTTCTTCATATCCACATTTTTCAAATGTATTAAATTTAGAGGGAATAGAGTTTCCAATGACCATAAATCAAATTTCTAAATTTGAAAAAATTAATAATATTTCTGTTAACGTATTTGCTTTGGAGATGGATTCTAAAAATAATTTTAGCATCGTACCAGTTTGCCTTACAAAACATAAACTTAACAAACATGTTAATTTGCTCATTATTCAAAATTCATATTTACCAAAAAATGATTATAATGATGACGAAACTTTAGATATTTATAATGAAGATAATTTACAAACACAATATCATTATTGTTGGATTAAAAACTTATCAAGGCTAGTTTCAAAACAAATTGGTAAGCATAATAGAAAGTTATTTATTTGTGATAGATGTTTAAATTATTTCGTTACGCAAAACAATTTGGATGCTCATAGTATTTTTTGTGAACAACTAAATAACTGTAAGATTTCTTTTCCATCTGAAAAATTTATAACTTTTAAGAACTACTGTTATCAGGAAAAAGTACCTTTCGTTATTTATGCTGATTTTGAATCAATACTAATTCCTTTTAGCGAGAATCAAAACGTAGCTAAAAACACTAGTAGGTATCAAAAACATGAAGCCTACAGTGCTGGATATTTTTTAAAATGTTCCTATAATAATGATATCTCATTATAAAAGTTACCGTGGAGATAATTGTACGGAATGGTTTGCTAATGAGCTGGATGGTATTGCTAAATACGTTAATTCTATTTTGAAACATACAGAGCCCATGAATGTTAACGTTAGCCTGAAAGATGCTTCTTCTACTTGTCATATTTGTAAAAAATCATTTAAACCTAATGATAAAATTGGTAGAGATCACTCGCATATTACTGGCGATTTTAGAGGTTTTGCTCATTCCCAATGTAATCTGAATTATAAAAATTCATTTATAGTTCCTATTATTTTTCACAATTTATCTGGATATGATTCACACTTCCTAATAAGGGATTTGGCAAAACGAGACCGAGTAACTGTTTTACCAATTAATAAAGAAAAATATATTTCGTTTACTAAACATGATAAAGAAACAAATATTAAGTTTCGCTTCATCGACTCATTTCGATTCTTAAGCTTTTCACTAGAAAAATTAGCATCATTTCTCAATAAAGACAAACTAGTTAATCTTAAAAATGAATTTGCTAATTTAGATGCGGAAAAATTCGATTTACTTACAAGAAAAGGAGTGTTTCCTTATGATTATATTGACTCGCTTCAAAAATTAGATGAAACTAAGTTACCACAAATAGAAAACTTTTATAATCAGTTAAACGATGAAAATATTAGTGAAAAAGACTACATTCATGCGCAAAAAGTATGGACATCTTTTAATTGTCAAAATTTAGGCGAATATTCCGATTTATATTTAAAAACAGACATTATTCTTTTAGCTGATGTTTTCGAGCAATTTAGGCAAAGCTGTTTTGAACATTATAACCTTGATTGTGCTTTTTATCATACACTTCCGGGCTATACTTGGGACTGCATGCTTAAATATACGAAGGCGAAATTGGAAACGATACAGGATGTTGATATATTGTTATTCGTTGAAAGAGGTATAAGAGGCGGTGTTAGTCAGTGTAGCAATAGGTATTCCGTTGCTAATAATAAATATATGTCCAATTATAATTCAGATGAACCTATATCAAAATATCTAACGTATTTTGACGTTAATAATCTGTATGGGTGGGCTATGTGCCAAAATTTAGGGTACGGCGGATTTGAGTGGGTAAATAATTGCGACAATTTCAATGTTTCTGAAATATCTGACGATTCTCCTGAAGGGTACATACTTGAGGTAGATATAAAATATCCAGAATATCTCCATGATTTGCATCGAGATTTACCACTTTGTCCTGAACACCGAGTACCACCGGGATCAAACTTATCTAAATTGATGACCACTCTGTACAATAAAGAAAAGTATATTATACACTACAGAAACTTAAAACAGTGTTTGAAGAACGGACTTATTCTGGAAAAAGTGCATCGCATCCTCAAATTTAAACAATCTGCATGGTTAAAACCGTATATCGATTTAAATACAAAACTAAGAGCTCTATCAAAAAATTATTTTGAGAAAAACTTATTTAAACTTTTAAATAATGCCGTTTTTGGGAAATCTATGGAGAATATACGGAAACATCGCATTGTAAAACTCATTTCTAAGTGGGAGGGTCGTTATAGTGCAAAAAATTTGATTTCGAGACCCAATTTCCATAGTACTATACTATATTTGATGAATATTTAATAGCTGTTGAAATGAAAAAAACTCATATAATTTTTAATAAACCTCTGTACATTGGTATGACCATTCTAGATATCTCAAAAACATGCATTTTTGATTTCCATTATGACTATATGTTAAAAAAATTTGGCCCAAATGTTTGTAAATTACTTTATACTGACACAGATAGTTTGATTTATGAACATACATGTGATGATATTTATGAAGAAGTTATTAAGAAAGATATTGAACATTTTGATACTAGTGATTATGCTCCAGACAATCTTTATAATATACTGCTGGTAAACAAAAAAGTTGTTGGCCTAATGAAAGATGAAAATAACGGTGCTATAATGACCCATTTCATAGGTTTACGTTCAAAAATGTATACTTTTTTGGTCCAGGAAAATAAAAATAAAAAATGTATAAAAAAATCTAAGGGGGTAAAAAATGATATAATTAAAAATAAATTAACTTTTAATGATTATCTAGACTGTTTACTAAATAAAACAACTAAATATGCAACTCAAAGGAATATAATATCACATGCTCATAATGTTTATTCCATCAAACAAAATAAAGTAGCTTTAAATTCATCTGATAATAAACGATATTTGTTAAAAGGCTCTCATGACACCTTACCTTGGGGCCATTACTCTATAATGGATATTAATATTAAGTTACACTGATCAATGTATTTTTTTCAGATAACCCGCTAAATGTATATTTCATAGTTCTAAGTTCAGTAATAAACATGTATTAAAATATTTTGTAACAGAGAGAAGCGTATTATAAACTTCTTTTTTATTATTTTGTATAACAAGTCATTTAATAATACTTAATGGAATCTTTACCAGACCATGTTAATTTTATAAGTCTAATTTTTGTATTTGCTTTGGTAACCATTACTTTAAGATAATAAAAAATATATATATAACTTTATGTCTTTTTTTTATATAATGTTGGGGTTGGGTTTGGGTCTAATGTTAGAAAAATACTATGTAACATATTTAACAATAATAAAATTATAAAACTTTATTGTCTTTTTTTTATTTTTAATCTAACGCTCTCCAAACTGAGTTTTCTCAGCAATGTGTGGTAATTTTTCTTAATACTACTTAATCTGCGACGTCACACACACTCTTGAGCAGCCTCCGGGCTGTGAGTTTTTAAACTTAAATAACGCTGCAATAAAACGGTGGGTATCGGTAGCCTCATATCTGTTGTTACAGGATGTGGTTTTCCGCTAAAACTGTAACGTCACCGCCACCATGTTCTTTTTCCCTCTGCCATCTTTCAACGTCATGATTTTTTTTCCTAGTGACACCATCTTTTCGCCCCGCCCGCCATCTTTCTTTTTCATTACCCCGCCTCAGGATGTGGATTTCCGCTAAAACCGTTCAGTTTTCCGTCCGACTTACGCCCTGATGTCAACGTCTTGTCAACGGCCTTCAGAAGGACGTTCACCAAAATGACCGTTATTTTCTGTGATTGGTCCCCCTCTAAAACGCCCACTTTTGGCGTCTATAAATATTAAAATCAGACAAGCACTTTTAGCATTCGTGCCTTAGCATTCGTGCACCAGCAGCAGAGCCTTCAGCAAGCGACTAGATTACTCCGTTAGCTTCTGGTGATCTGACTGTGCAAGCCGCAGTCACCACCCCAACAAACAGATAATCATAAGTGGCTGCTGTAAGCGCCCAACGTCCACGTCCGTTGGATTCGAACCGCCGCCTTTGTGCCGCCGTTCGACCAGTGACGTCATCACCACGCATCATCGATAGCATCGCCGCCGCTCTATATAACCCGGCCCTGTCGCCGCTAGAGCCGCCGCCTTGCATCGCAACGATACATCCAGCGAGAATCACCAGTGATTAAAGTGCCAGGACATTCCGTTACGCGAGTATCCGCCTAACGACGTTGCCACTGCTCTCGGTGAGTTCTCTCATCTTTAACTTGTTTAACCCGTGTCTTATTTCTTACAGAATCAAACCGGGAAGAACACCTGCAACTGGGATAGGCATTGCACCTTGCTCCCCAGCACCGACATACAGGATTTATCCTGGTGACTGAGTATCCTTAGTCTAGACGCGCCGTACCGTTAGGGCCTCTGCTTGTGGAGCATACAGTGAAACAGTCTGTTGTTCCTCAGGTGGATATCCTTTCTGAGGGGCGTCGGCTAAGAGGTAGAAAGTCGAGAGACCGGATTCTCTGAAGCCAACGTTGGAAAGCGCGGGAAGCCGCACGACCGCTCAAGCCATCCGCGAACGCGCATTTCGTCCGTTACAGGTAGCCAGAGAGGGTCACCGCGAAGCGAAATTCAGCCGACGATTTTCCCGGCCCATTTCGAAAGCCGCCCGGCAAAGTATGGATCTACGGAACAGGCGACTCAACGCGCAGCCCGATGTCCGTCGCGACCGGGCAACGACATCGACGCCGTTCCTTCACGCTACCCAGGAGGGTAGGTGCCATCGAAGAGCGGATTCCACCACCAGCTCGCCCACGTACTGCCGCCTCCAGGATCTTCGAGGCCTCCATTAACGCCTCACGAAGGGGTGTATCGACCCCTAATAGCAGCACGCACTCGGGAGAGTTGCCATCGCGGGAACGGGATTCGCGGATGACGATTCCGTCCCGAACGACTTCGACAGTACGTGGGGACACGAAGGGACTGGTTCTACCAGGCCCCGCCGCCAGCGGGGTTGAGGGAGCGTGGGATCGACGACAGTCTTGTGCCAATGCTCCCTCAACCCCGCTGGCGGCGGGGCCTGGTAGAACCAGCCCCTTCCTCTCCCCACGTACTATTGAAGTCGTTCGGGACGGAATCGTCATCTGCGAATCCCGTTCCCGTGATGGCAACTCTCCCGAGTGCGTGCTGCTATTAGGGGTCGATGCACCCCTTCGTGAGGCGTTAATGGAAGCCTCGAAGATCCTGGAGGCGGCAGTACGGGGGCGAGCTGGTGGTGGAATCCGCTCTTCGATGGCACTACCCTCCTGGGTAGTGTGAAGGAACGGCGTCGATGTCGTTGCCCGGTCGCGACGGACATCGGGCTGCGCGTTGAGTCGTCTGTTCCGTAGATCCATACTTTGCCGGGCGGCTTTCGAAATGGGCCGGGAAAATCGTCGGCTGAATTTCGCTTCGCGGTGACCCTCTCTGGCTACCTGTAACGGACGAAATGCGCGTTCGCGGATGGCTTGAGCGGTCGTGCGGCTTCCCGCGCTTTCCAACGTTGGCTTCAGAGAATCCGGTCTCTCGACTTTCTACCTCTTAGCCGACGCCCCTCAGAAAGGATATCCACCTGAGGAACAACAGACTGTTTCACTGTATGCTCCACAAGCAGAGGCCCTAACAGTACGGCGCGTCTAGACTAAGGATACTTAGTCACCAGGATAAATCCTGTATGTCGGTGCTGGGGAGCAAGGTGCTATGCCTATCCCAGTTGCAGGTGTTCTTCCCGGTTTGCTTCTGTAAGAAATAAGACACGGGTTAAACAAGTTAAAGATGAAGGAACTCACCGGGAGTAGTGGCAACGTCGTTAGGCGGATACACGCGTAACGGAATGTCCTGGCACTTTAAACACTGGTGATTCTCGCTGGATATATCGTTGCGATGCAAGGCGGCGGCTCTAGCGGCGACAGGGCCGGGTTGTATAGAGCGGCGGCGATGCTATCGGCGATGCGTAGGTGATGACGTCACTGGTCGAACGGCGGCACAAAGGCGGCGGTTCGAATCCAACGGACGTGGACGTTGGGCGCTTACAGCAGCCACTTATGATTCTCTGTTTTGTTGGGGTGGTGACTGCGGCTTGCACAGTCAGATCACCAGAAGTTAACGGAGTAATCTAGTCGCTTGCTGAAGGCTCTGATGCTGGTGCACGAATGCTAAAAATGCTTGACTGATTTTAAAATTTATAGACGCCAAAAGTGGGCGTTTTAGAGGGGGTGCCCGCCGTCCTCCCTCTGCCAGAACGCCATGTTTTTTTTTTCCCGCCCCTACCCGACCCCCGACGCCATCTTGTTACAGGATGTGGACGTTAATACCGCGCACCGCCGCCCTACCTCTGCGCCATGTTTTTTTCCTGCCCCCACCCGACCCCGCCCCCCACCGACGACAATGACCAGAGGGTGCCCCGAAGACTCCGACGACAATGACCAGAGGGTGCACAATGGACACTCCCGATGGACACATGCCATCCACTTCGCTGTCATGGCACTTCCGGTCCCGTACCCGCTTTGCTTATCTACTGCAATTCAGCCCTACATTCGGTAATTGTAATATATTCTTCCGGAAAACAAGCTTTTTTGGCATGTTGTAGTAGGGAGGATATAAATCGTGACCTACTCCTTTCGCTTTTTGTCTTAGCAAGCAATATGAAGCCTTTGTTAAATTGCAGTCGAAAAAGAGAGCCAAAGCTTCTTCAGGGGAAAAACGTCGAATGTTGGTAGAGGTCGACTTTCTTGTAGAAGAAGATGGCTGTTGAGAGGTAGATGCCTCTTTCACAACTTTGGAAGCACCACGCTTACCAAAAACATAAAGCACGTGCTGTGCAGCGAAAGTCAATTTTTCACAGTCTACCTTCAATAACTCGCTGACTTTTCTTTTTTTTTGTTTTCTCACTAGAACATTCGAAACATTTTCAGGGCGTCCTGAGCGTTGACAAGTAGGTTGGATAACTGATATACTAAACTCCAAGTCATCTGAATCAAGCCAACTAGAATATTTATTTAAAAAATCTTCCAGTTTTCTGTGACATTTGACCCACCTTCACGAAATTCTGTCAGAAAGACGGGAAATTTTAATTTTCAAAGGCCCAATCTCCACATCTTCTAGATTATTAATTTGAGTGGAAGTAATAATAAAGTTCAGCAAGTGGTCTTGGCGGTTTTTTTGGGAAACTTAGTCCACTCCTCGTGATTCGGAGTGTTGTGTCTGAAAAAAATTATGTATCACCCAAAACGCAAAAAATCGCAAAAATTCTTTGCAACATTTAAAGACTAGAAGGATTGGTGAAACAAATCCTGCACACAAATCCTTGGGGTAACTTGGGGGTGATATAGTTTTTCGTTATTGAATAGGGGCATACATTTACAAATTACTAAATTAACTCTACAGGTAGATTGCAATGTATATTCAATAACGAGTGTGGAAATAAAATGTCTTACCTGTCTCAGCAATGTCCATTGTTAAATAAAAGCAAAAAGTCTTTGCGCTACAAACACCTTGAACATAATAAACGGCCATCGAATAAAGATAATCCCAGTGCCGGTTATTAGGCACTTGTGTAAACAGGAATCATTTACTATTTGTTTCTAAACACGGTATGGCGGGGAATATTAGTATTAAGCGTCTTACCAACTAATAATAGAAAGGTCAGAAATTCCAAACTTTTGACTTGACTTTTGTCCACCTAAATTGGTGATTTTGCCCATTGTGCGTCGTTGGCAACTATAAGAAGGAATAAGTCGAAGTCTTTCACTTTGACGGAAAAATTCAATCTCTTGAGTAAGTACAGGTGGGTTAATTTGGAAGATATGGAGAAACAAACGCCCCACCTAATAACATTTTTAAAGAAGACCACTACCAAATCCTGCGAGCGTGTTATGGCTCAGTTAAATGAAGAAGTGCAATTATATCTACCAGAAAGATATATTTCATTCACCGATCGACAACTCCAGGAACTATCCAACGGAAACTATTCGCTAATCAACCACGGGAAGAAGGGAAAATATACCAACTAGAACTGCTAAGAAAGGAAGAGCTACCGCCTCCACAGTTGTCTTCAAAGCAGTTAACATCATATAATCCAACTATGAAGACTTCACATGAACCAGGAACATCAGAAAACCATCAGTTTAACGATGAAGAAGATAGCAATGATGAAAAAGATGCTGATGAGGAACAGGTTCAGCCAAGTTGTGGCGCGCCCCTCAGTGCGAACGAATTTCGGTAGATGGCGGTAGTGGTAGGGTGAACGGGAGAATTGGGACGAGTGAAAAGAGCGTCCGAGGCAATCGTCAGTTGAGTTGATTGATTAAATAAACTAGTCTGCCATATTACAAAGTTAAGATGTGTCAATGAATTATTATGCGCAGATGTGGTAAAAATGTATTATAATAATTTTACTTTTAACAGTCTAATTATTCTATTATTTTCTCTGTGTAACAAGTTATTGAAAAAATCAATAAAAGCATAACTTTTTTATTTCGTCTGTCTGTAATATATATATATATATATATATATATATATATATATATATATATATATATATATATATATATATATATATATATATATATATATCCCTAGCACTATTTGGCATCCTCATCATAATTCGGCACATAACATTTTGCGTCCGTGACTATTTTGGTATACTGGACGCAACATAGTTTTCACTAATGTGTACCTTATAAAAGCATAGAAACACACTGATTTTGCAGATTCGCTTGGTTTCATCTTAATCATCCTGAAGAAACCGTTTATGTTTCTTTTTTTGTCACTAGATGCCCGTAGTTACAATTTTGTTGGATGCAATATAGTGCCAAATATGAAAATGTATATTTCGCATTAGTTCAAGGTAAATCCGTTAGGTGCGCAAAATAAAATACAAAACTGAATACCGCCATTTCAAATGATCCACTATTTTGATTCCGACTCGAAAATGTAAGGCAACACTGTACTTAAGTAAGGCGGGTCTGCGATTGGCGGTAAATATTGGAAATAGTACATTGTTGAAATTAGGGAGTAAACACGTATCTAAAGTGCAGCGTGATTTTGTGTTTTTTTAGCAAGGGATTTTTAAATGCAAATCAATATGTCTAAGGATTTGGACACGGTAAGTAAATATTAATTTATAAATTTGTTTAAAAATTAGATACCACCCAATTTTTACATTTAAACTATTGGTTTATATCGGTTTATCATTTTCCTTATATATAAATTTCGAGTTGAATTGAAATGCTGATTTAAAATACTTATCTTTGGTTATAACTTTCGGTTTTTCTGCAGTATACTTATTATCTTACCATGATTTTTATAAGTAATATATATATATATATATATATATATATATATATATATATATATATATATATATATATATATATATATATATATATATATATATATATATATATATATATATATATATATATATATATATATATATATATATATATATATATATATAACGGAGTAATATAACGAATAATTATTATCATTGTTTTTATTTTCGTTATCTGTCCGTCTACGGTTCGTAACTAAACATGTTATGCATCCGAACCACAGATAAACTTATTATTTGTCATCCACGCCTGACGATAACGAACCCTTTAAATTCAGAATCATCCGGCATGGTAATCAGAATGTAATTAGACATCAAATAAAACGTTTCAACTAAGTGTTTTCTTCTCTATAAAGTTAACGTAATTCCCCGTTAACATATTTGGCGCAGCCGGTAGGATATTCTTGGTCATAGTCGCTGACCCTGTGCCATCCTGTGGCGGGCTCCAGTCCTTTGCGAAGAAACAAACCAACAAAACGAGATAGAAGACTCCAGTGTTCCAAACGTAAGTCCATTTGCATTCTCCTTCTTCCCTTGTATATTTTTTTGTATACGTGTGTTGAAGTAAAAGTCAATTCAGCGTTCTGCCTTACTTTGTGGCAGAAATAACTGAGTTTACCTATTTTCTTGTGGTATTTTTCTATTGCAGAAGAATCCATATAAGAATTATTTTTAATTTACGCTCTTGTGGTATTTTTTTATTTGCAGAAAAATCCATATAAGAATTGATCCATATAAGATTTATTTTCTTGTGACATTTTTTCTCTATTTTAAATACCTTTAACAATATTAAAAAGAAATTCTCTCTTTCATTTTTTTTATACACTTACCTATACAAACGGTAATATTTTTGATACTGTATTAGATCTAGAATATTAATACCTTTAATAAAACTTTTATTTTTTAATTTTTTATATATATATATAGTAAAACATATCATATCATTTTAGTAGTGTATTAGATCTAGAATATTATTATTTCGCAATACACGTCAAAATTGTACCCAAATGTAAGACCAAGAAATATTTCATTAGACAACTTAGAAAGCCTTAACATGGACACTCCCGATTTACAAAAACTACGTAAGCTCGCAGAATTCATTCCACATTTTAATGGGAACGAATTGACTCTTTCTAATTTTTTTGTCGCTGTTGATAACTTAATTGAAGCTAATCCAACAAACAGTCTACTACAACATAAAATAGTTTTAAGCTGTATCAAACAAAAAATAACAGGAAAAGTGCAACTATTATTAGCTAGCCGTTCTGATATAATTACCTGGCCTTAAATTAAAACCCTATTTACACAAAATTTTAGCGACAATCGTAATATATTAACTTTAGAACAAGAACTGCAATTTACTAGATTAAACCCAAAAGAAACCTTGCTAGTATTCGGAAACCGACTAATTGAATTAAAATCAAAATTAATAACGAAAATTCAAATGTCAAATATTACACAAGAAGAGAAAAACGGTCAAACCCCATTTTACCAACGACAGATTTTTAACAAATATAAAATGAACTTACCCACTAATTATGAAAATATGTTACGAAATAACCCCATTATTGATAACTTAGAACAAACAATGACATTTATCGAAGAACAGGTAAAATATGACGAATTTAAACAATTATCCTTAAGTCAAGTTAAACAGAAAATAAGCCCAGCAAACATAACACGACCAACATATTCAAATCACAAGCCACCATTTATTTAACAACTCAAATAATTACTTTCAAAATTCATTTCCACAACAAGGATTCAATGTACAACCCAGGGAAATAAAAAGACATTTCCCTACCAATACTCAAGTCTTCGGGAAAGCAAACGTATTCAAACCAAACCCTAAAACTCCGCATCACAACTTATACAAACCGACCCCTAACTTATACCTGTCAGGTATAAATTATGCAAGCTCGAAACCGACAGCTATTCAACACAAACATCCCATGAACCAAAAAGGCCTACATTTTACTATGAAGAACTGTTTCACCAAGAACTAGATATGACACCACCAACTCCATTATTCGACCCTTATACAGGACAACCCCTTGCATATTCAGAATTAGAAATACCAACAGAAGAAGTTCCCTCAACAACGTTCAAGAACTCTTACGAAGAACAAAACTATGGCCGGCCTTCACAAGAAGAATGGAAAGAAGAACAAAATTTTCACATGGATGCCACTCAGAACAACCAAACATAGAAACTCACAAAATTTCAGTAACCGCCCCTTTATCTTACATAATTATTCAACAACCCCCGTATCCACCTTTACGATTACTCATAGACTCCGGTGCTACTAACAGTATAATTCGACCAGACATAATTCAAAAAATTTCTTTTTTTGAAAAAAAAAGAAGAAATCTTCCAATACACATCTAAATTAAAAACGTTAATCGGAATCGCTGATTGTAAATTTAAAGCACAGATTCCTGCCTTTTCTGAATTCAATTTTCAAAACCAACCATTAAGGGGGGGGATTCGTCTTTGGCGGGTCGAAAAACAGCCAATTTTTTAGCATAAAAAAATACGCTGGTGATAAATTTAAATCTGTGTATTATACAATGTTTTTATTATGGTTTTATCTGTTTATATAAATTTTATTGATGCTATTTTTTCACTACTCTGCGTTGTGGGTCCCATTGAACGTAGCTCCACGCAAATTCCTTTCCAAACGGTTTACATGATATCTCTTCATCAAATGATCTGAAATGAAAAAAAAAAACATGGCATTACATTTAAAATACGTGCAGTTATCGTGTGAACTAAGATAAGGTAAAATTTTTTTTTTTTTATAAAAATGGTGACAGATCAAAGTGCAACATAGGATTTCTCTCAAAAAAATGACCGGAAATCATGAAGTAAAAAAAATTTTTTGCAACGTATCGTTTTAGTTTTAGTCCGAATGATAGACGAAACTCATCTGAACATACAGTTATAATTTCGTATTGATCCGTCTAAAACTTTTTTAGTTATTGTGTAAACCAATCGCAAAAAAGCTGTTTCGAGAAAAACGTGTTTAAAGATTCAAGTACAGTTATAAATTAAACATTCGATACTTACAGCTAATCCGCGACTCCAGGGCCGTACAATATTCCTTCCTCTTGCTCGTGAAATTGATTTTTTTCTAAATTTTCCATTCTAGCCGAAGTACGAGCCTCTTTTGTGGTTTCGAGACTCCTCCGTGTTGAACGCTTCAAACGCCTCTCATCCCTCTGCTCGGCGTAAATGCGGCAATTACTACCAATGATAAGCCCAATGGAATCCATAGTTTTTAAAATAGCAGAGGCGCCTTCGTTGAATATACTTGCTGCTAAAAAGGTCGCACATTCAATCCACAGTGTAGGTGTTTAGGGGCGAGTCGCCAAAGTGTCGAATTGAAACTTTCGTTATTATTTTGTGTTTCGCCACCTAAACACCTTTCCAGCAGTTCTCTCGATGATAAATCCTCATAAATGGGCTTAATAGCATCTGCGACTTCTTTATGAAGAGGTGGCTTGTGGTTATATTCATCAAGGGTGCCTTCTGCTTCCGCCTTACGCCATTCACACCAGCTATCAACTCCTTGTGGGCAGTAAATATGCTGTAGTCTATCATTTGTCGATAATTTATGATAGTAAGTTGCCCAAATAAATTTATGCCCTCTCTACCAACTCCCAACAGTCGCATAACCATAACAATTCTTCTCTTGATTTCATATGCTCTGTTGATCAAAGGGCATGAATTTATATACACCACATATGAATTTATGGACACCACATTTACATTGCATTGCAATTTTAAAACCCAAACCACGGGCGCTACTCTCACAAAATTTGATTTCCCCTTTGCACTCTTTGCAAACAACCAACTGAGAAATGGTGGAAAACACTGATAAAAAAGCTATAATTCTGTAAACATGGCCTGTTTTCTAAACTGGAGTCCACAAGAAACTCTTCATAACTATTTGTGGCTAATTTTTTGCAGATGTATTTGCAAACGAAGTTTCAGCTTCTTGACTATATCTGTTACCAGCGAATCTCCACTTCTTCGACCTGCTGGTAGGTCGAAGACCTCGATGTCCTCGAGAACTTCTGCTATGTTTTCTATCCATGGTATGGCACTACTAATGACACGTCTGCACTCTACGAAATTTCACAATGGAATAAATAATAAATTTGTGTTACCCTAAACCTGACTCAACAATACTATCTATTCACCTGCTCAGCAAGGGGACGCGAACACCTGCCGCGCGCTCGAAAATCTATCTCCGCGTACTCGAAAATTTACCTCCGCGCATCGACTCGACGTAAAGGCTGTAACATCGTCAATTTTACGAATTTCAAACTAAAAATTTGTAGGGATCTTCTTAAGAGTGTAAATGACGCAATTCCGCCAAAAACAAAAATTCGATTTTTTTGTCCTGAAAAAGGCGAATCCCCCCTTAAAATTCTTACTTTACGATTTTCACAGTTTCTTTGATGGATTAATAGGATTAGATTTGTTTAAGACATAATAGAATTCTAAACTAACTTTAACTAAATTTAGTATTCAGTTAGACTTTTCGAACAATGTCTTAATTGGTAACAATTTCCAATTATCGATATATTTTCGAAAACCCCACGAATTAACCAGGCGTGTAATTATCAATGCCTTCGAGATATTAAGAACTGAAATACCAGTATCAATAGATGACGGAGAGATACTAATCTACGGACTAACGAACAAAACTTTAAAAACGCCTCAATCAATATCTAAAGCCAATAATGGACTAGCCCTTGTAGAAATATACAATTACTCAAATCAAACGAAAACTGCATATTTTACAAAACCCATACAGGTACAACCTTTCGATGATTTCGAACCTTATAGCCCTGGCATTACTACACAAGATTCCCAACTAACAAGAGACCAAAAAATCAAACAAATTCTATCTTTAATCAGGATTGAACCTCTAAATAAAGAAGAAATAAACCTCCTGGTAAAACTATGTAAGGAACATCCAGGTATTTCATTTTTCGAACGACCCACTAACCTTTACGAATCAAACTAAACATCACATAAAAACTACAGACGAAATACCTGTACATACAAAAACATATCGCTACGCCAATGTTCACAGAGTTCAAAATCAAATACAAAAAATGCTAGACGATAATATTATACGCCCTAGTTCTAGTCCATGGAGCAGCACCATTTGGTTAGTTCCAAAGAAATTGGACGCCTCTGGACAACGTAAATGGCGAATCGTCGTAGATTACAGGAAGATTAATGATAAACAATAACGGACCGGTATCCAATTCCTAATATAACTGATATTTTAGACAAACTAGGTAGATGTCAATACTTCACTACGCTGGCCCTTGCCTCCGGGTTTCACCAAATCGAGATATCTCCAGAAAGTATACAGAAAATTATAAATTATGAAATATAAAAGTATACAGGAAAACAGGCATTATGAATTCTTACGAATGCCATTCGGCTTGAAGAATGCACTTGCAACTTTTCAAAGGGTTATGGACAACGTCTTACGCGATCTACAACACAAAATATGTCTCGTATACATGGATGATATAATAATTTTTTCAACGTCCCGTCAGAAACATATGCAAAATTTAAAACTAGTATTTAAAACATTAGAAAAAGCAAACTTAAAGATCCAACTAGACAAATCGGAATTTTAAAAAAAGGAAACATCCTTCTTAGGACACATAATTACACCTTCAGGCATTAAATCTAACCCAGATAAAATAAAGTCAATAAAAAACTTCCCTATACCAAAAATGGCTAAAGAAATCAAGTATTTCCTCGGATTACTTGGTTTCTATCGAAAATTTATAAACAATTTCGCCAAAATAACTAAACCTTTAACCAGATGTTTAAAAAAGGGAGAAAAAATAACGCATACACCTGAATTTCTTGATACAGTCAATCTCTGTAAAAATCTGCTATGCAACGAACCTGTATTAGCTTATCCAGAATTTTCCAAACAATTCACATTGACTACAGACGCATCTAATTTTGCTATCGGTGCCATACTATCACAAAATAAAAACCCTATCACCTATGCATCAAGAACCCTTCACCCAGCTGAGACAAACTACAGCACAATAGAAAAATAACTTCTGGCAATTGTTTGGGCCACCAAGTATTTTCGACCATACTTATTTGGGAGAAAAATCCAAATTCAAACAGATCATAAACCACTCCAATGGTTATTCAATCTAAAAGAACCTCAATCTCGACTAGTACGTTGGCGCCTAAAACTAGAAGAATTCGAGTACGATATCATACACAAGAAAGGCAAATAAAATTTAGCAGCTGACGCTCTATCGCGAATCAAACCAGACAATGAAATTAATACTTTCGATAATGATAATGACAATATATCCACAGCACCCCAAGTAGATGATTCAGACTTTCAAAAAATACTCGACGAAATCATAGAAGAATCTGAACGTATAGCCCCTGAGAAAGCAGAACATATTTCACCACACAACAATCATGACAATGAAACAGTACACACTTTCCTCGAAAACCCAATTTGCACTATTCCTATATCGGGTCAACCTATTAATAATTTTAACCCTTTCGCTCCCAACACCGTACATATACGACATAACATAAAGTGTCGCTAATCCCACTGCCGTATATATGTGTCATTTAATTTATTTTTGTACCTTTGCCAGCACCACGGCCGCATGTATACGGCGCCTCGATTGTGCCTTTGACCCCACTGCCTTCTTAATAAGTTTGATGAAACGTGTAAAAGGAACCATCGCCGCATTAATACGCCGCATAATATCGACAATTTCCGCCACAGATCGGTTGCTGGCGGATGTCGACAAAATCGTGTCTTCCGATTTGCTAAATAACTAATGAAATGACAGTATTATATTAGTGCTAGACTAGAGAGCATTGCTAGTGTAAATGGTACCAATATGGCGTGTAATCCAGGACCTTCTAGAAAAAGAAATCATAGTGAACGACGTGAACGTGATGATATATGTGGTCTTACAAGTGAAGAATATGACAATATTCTTGCATGTTTAGATTCAGATGAGGAGCCTTTTATTGATAATGGCAGTGAGTACCAACCAGATTCGGATGACTCTGAGGCAAGTAGTGAGGAAGAAGTTGTTCGGGAATTTATTTGCGGAGGAAACGAAATCGAAAATGAAAGTGATATTCAAAATGAAACTGAAAATGAAGTTATACATGAAGAGACAGTGAAAGAAATAAAGAATGCTTTGAAAGAAGACTTTTTTGTAAGATGGAGTAAAACGGGAATTCATACCAGTAATACATGAATTCGACGACATAAATTCTGGCGCCCGTTTAGAGAAAATTGAAAATCCTACCAAAGAAATCGAATATATTTTTCTTTTCATGAATCAACAGGTAGTAAATCTTATTATAACAGAAACTAATAAATTTGCGTCAGACCAAGTTCGTTCAAATAAAAAAATTAAATGGACTCCAATTGCTGAGGAAGATATTTTAAAATTTTTCGCTGTATTGTTACTTGCTGCGCGTCATAGAAAAAATACACTAACCGAAAATTGGTCAACGGATGAATTACTACTCTACACGCCCATGTTTGCGAAAGTGATGTCACGAAATCGTTTTCAAATGATACTGCGCAAAATATGTTTAGGGTTCGAAGAACAGCAAAACAATTATCGTAATACACTTTTATTTACTTCTGGATGACAAATTATGTAGTACTAACTCTAACGAATAACAAGTATAATCTGACTTACAATTCGAGGGGCTACACTTTTATATGAAATGATATCAACGCTGAGGGCGTCTGAGGGCAGCTTTATCGGTAGGATTGAGATAAAGCTGTATCTTTAACAATTATTATTATGTGAGAAACTCATGCAGTGGTTAAAAATAAATATACGGAGTGTTCTGGCTATCTATGTAACTCCTCCCTTCTTTAGAATGGCGATATTACCGAAGGAGATGTCGACATTTCATCTGAGGGTATCATCGTAGGTCTTGGAGGTGATCTCTTGAAGATTACGGCCAATTTTGTCGAGACTGTTTTTCTTTTGTACCAACATAGAAAGAAAAAGGCTAAAACTTATAATTAGAACAAAGTAGGATTGTGAAGATCAATGTTGATGAAGGTTTTTCCTTTGGAAAGTCGTCAACTTCAATGGGTTTGAGGGCCTTGAATTTCTTGTGTAATTCTGAGATTTGGGTTAGAGGTATATTCCCTAGTTGTAATAGTTCAGTGTTTATTATTTTAGGATTTGTGTATAGTTCTGGCATAATAAAGTTTGATCCGTTTCTTAGGTCGGGTCTTGTTTTATATATTACATCGTTTATTTTGAGAGTACAGTCTTGTGGTATTTTGACTTCGGTTGGTCTAGTAATCCTTTTCAATATTGTGTCTTGACATTGACTGATTACTTCTACTATATCAGCGGGGATGATTAATATGTGATGTGTATCTATTTGTTCGATTAAAGATTTTTTATGTACAAGTGGTGTAAATTCACATGTTAAACCAGGCTTTCCTTGTAGAAGTTCTGGGAAACATTGGCGATAGTTTGGTTGCAAAGAACCATAGATGAATATATCTTCGATCTCTGGACATTCTTCATTTATCCATAAATGTTCGTTGGTACCAAGTAGTAGGTAAGGTAGATTGGGTAAGATAGTAGAGTTATGTATTGGAACAGGAAAAAGATGGTATAGGGAATGTATATATTGTGTAGAATTGTTATATTTACAAGAAATATTAATTTGTTCGTTTCAAATTTGACTGTTATGGTCATATATTTGTAATAATTTTGATACGTATTTAGTTGAAGGATCTGTTTATCGGAGTATAATTTCGTTAATCTTGATATTACGTCTCCTAAGTCATAGATTGGTAGAACGAATGGGTGTATCGTATTTAAATGTCCAAAGACAATAGCTGTTTGCAAATTATCTAAGTATTCTAGTATAGTCTCTAGGGTATCGATAATGTGTTGACATAGCATAAATGTTTCTAATACGTCTACTCTTTTACCTATGAATTCTATTATGTCTTTTATGTTCTTTTCGTTATTCGATATTATAGTTAAAGTTTTGTTTGTCTTTTCGATAAAGTTAGTAAGTAACGACATGCGGTAGTTAATTTGGGTAGCAAGATTTTGTTCGTTCTTTAGCAATGTGTTAAATTTCGCGTTTATTGTTTTTAGATCATTTTCGTCTAAAGTTCCGAATAGGTATTTAGATGTAGATCCAACAATATTAAATAATCCTCTTTTTGTTCTTTGTAATGGCTGCAAGTTAATTAATTTTTGTCTTATTCATATCACAAGCCAAAACATTGATAATAAGAATATCTCTGACGTTTAATTTATCTAAGTCGATTTCAATATTGTTTGTTTTTTGTATGATAGGTTCTAAGTTAATTATATTGTTTAGGGTGTGATGATGACTAATAAGTTTGGTCTGTTTTCCGAGTTTAAGTGAATATACTGGGTGATTAATGTTTTCGAAGGAAATATCCATAGCGTGGGGGTTTATCGTTAGTGATAAGGGTAGTAGAAGCAGAAGGATTGTCTTCATTGTCTATGTCTGTCGTGTTGTCAGATGTCGTTTCCTGTAAAGGAAATATTCTATTTAACTTTCTTTTTCTTTTTATTATATTTTTATGGTAATGATCATGATTAGTTATTAGAGTGGGACTTCCATCTTGAACAACTTTTGATTTTTTGAATTTTGGTTTAGTTTTGTACATATAGCCGCGTGATTTGATGTATACAGTTTCATTTTCTGCGTTATCTACGGGGTCTTCGCGTTGTTCGTTTCTCTTTGATATAATATTGTCTTTGTTGGTTGTAGGTTTGTCTTTTATAGAGTCGTATATATGTCCTGTTAATTCTTTGTGTTCTTGAACATAATTGGATATGATTGCATTCTCGTTTAATTAAAATGGCGTTTCTTTGTTTAAATGTCCTTAGACTATTTCGAATGGAGTGAATTTTGTTACGTTATGAATTGAATTATTTTAGAGCATGACAGCTAGGGTAATGATGTAAGTTATGGGTTTATTTGCGTGTTCTATTTTCAAGCACCTTATAGAATCTAATAATGTGGAATGGAATCTTTCGACGGGGGCATTTGAATTAGAATTTCGTGGTGTTGTTATATGTAGTTCAATTTTATGTAGGAGGCAAAAGTCTTTAAAGAGTTGATTGTTAAATTCTGGACCGTTATCTGCAATTATTTTGTTGGGTATGCCGAAATGGGATATAAAGAGTAATAACTTGTTTTGCATCTCGATGGTAGTTTTGTTGGGGATGTGGTACGCTTGCCCGAATTTGGAGAAAGGATCGAATTAGGTTAGAAAATATTCTTTTTCGGCTTGGAATACGTCGATATGTATTGTTTGAAAAGGTTTGTGAAGACTTATAGGACTTTTCTGAAATTTAATTTTGTGGGGATGTCGTTCGTATTTGGATATTTGACATGTGTTACAAGTGTTGATGAAGTTTGTAACGTCTTTCGATAGGTTTGGCCAATAATATCGTTGAAGTAATGAGTTTGTAGTTTCGTTAATTCCACGATGGCAAGTCTTTCCTTGATGGTGGTATTTTATTAGTTCTTGTCGCTCCTGCTCTGAAACGACATCTTCAAGCAAAATATTTGATATGAAAATTTTTATTTTGTTATTTAAATTTTGTTGTAGTATGCGAATGATTTTCTTTTCTAGTTTTTTGGTTTTAAAGTATAAGCAGTTTGTTTCTTTAAAGTTTATAAATGGTTTGACAAATTTAAAGGTGTCTTCGTCACTAAGATGAGTGCGGATTGTAATATAATGTCTGATTTTTGATAAATTGAAAATGTCTTCAGAACTAGTGATTTCTCGGGATGTATTATTGCTTTCTGTTAGAATTACTTGATTCTTATAGTGATTTATGGGTTGCTCGGTATAGGGTATGTTTAGTATCGGATTTTCGATAGAAGAGTGTACCGTGTTATTGTCTAAATCGTTATCTATCATCGGCGTGTCTTGTGCAATTTATTTAGGTTGTTTTTGTGTGGGTTCAATGGTTACTGGATTTTTCGGAAAGACGTTTTCTAGGTTTTCTATGATTCTATCTAGGTCCTCGGGGTCGAGTTCGGTTCCGTTCTGTAAGTTATTTTTAAGGATTTCGTCGATGTCGTCGTTAATGGTGCCGGGGTTCGCGATCATCGATTGTCTATTTGGTCGTCTTGGTTATCAAACGTATTAATTTCATTTTCAATTTTTATTCTAGATAGGGCGTCCCCTACGACGTTAGTCTTACTCTTCTTATATCAAATTTTTTAGTCGAATTTTTCTAGCTTTAACCGTTATCTTACTAATCTGGAGTTTGGTTCTTTAGAGAAAAAAGCCATTGTAACGGTTGGTGGTCTGTGAGAATCGTGAATCTTTGTCCGAAAAGGTATGCTCTAAAATTTCTTGCAAGACCAAATAATACTTAATAGCTCATTCTCTATAGTCGAGTAGTTAATTTCTGCAGGATTTAATGTACGAGATGCGTAACAGATGGGTCGTCCTTTTTGGCTGAGAACTGAACCTATGGCGTAGTTGCTAGCGTCTGTGGTCAATTCGAATGGTTCGTTAAAGTCGGGGTATGCTAGAATGGAGTCGTTACATAAAAGATTTTTGCATGTCTCAAAACAATTTAGAAAATCACAGATAATGGCAGTAATTTTGTCAAAGCATTTAAAGAGTTTACATTGCAAGAAACTTCACCAGCTGAATCCAGGAGCAAAGTACGCGATCCACTTAGCGATGATAGCGACTCCGATGAAGATTCCGATGCTAATAATGATATCGAAATCATGGAGATTCCAGAATCAGACTCTGATTTTGCAACAGGGATCGAACCTGTAATTACGTTACCAAAACATTTCCGTTGCGCCAGTCACACTCTGAATTTGATCGCTACCACAGATTGTGCGAAGGCTATAGCCTCGAATGTAGGAGTTCGTATCAAGCATATGCATGCTGTCGATAAATGCCGTAAGCTATGGGCGAAGGCGGGAAGGCCAGGAACCGCCGAAATTATAATGAAAGTTTTAGGTCACACCTTGAGCTACCCTGGAGAAACACGTTTGAATTCGTACTTCGACTGTATATCGCGGATTCTACATGAAGACACCAAATCGAAATTGGCCGCACTCCATCAAAAGCTGGGACTTCCCAATTTCAAAGATGCTGAGATACAATATTTGGAAGATTACTGCCAAGTATTGAAGCCGTTGGCTACAGCTCTCGATATATTGCAGGGTGAAACAAACACTTATTATGGCTACTTACTTCCGACTCTGGTATCTCTTGCAAATCAATGGGAAAAGATGAAAGCAGAGTTTCAGGACCCAAGACATTTCAGTGCAAACCTGATTTTAAATGCATGCTCTCAAGCATTACGAAATAGGTTCTCCACCGTGTTTGAGTTAAGAGTCAGAAGAAGCAACCATAGCTGCGGTGGCATGTCCGAAATTTAAGCTTCGCTGGTTCACTGCACTGAAAAATAGAAATCAAACCAGTATCACAGCGGATTCTCTAAAGCAAATGGTCATTTCATCAACAGAATATCTGATGGAAGTACTAGATTCTGGACTCTTTGATGGAAGTGACAGCGACACCCAAGTTATGTATGCTAGCTTCACACTATCAGTAAAGTATTACGCCATAGTTTGGAAAAGCTTATTAAGCATTCTGGAGAATGCTTAATAAGCTTTTTAACTATGTAGGTTCATTTGTTAATATCTTAGGATAGTTCTGCTCGCATCTTTAAGCCACAAACATTGTATTTGCACAATAAAATTTGTCCGCTAATTTTTGAATTTGTTTTTAAAAATCGGTTCCCGAGGCCCGATCACTTAATTGGCGCAGCCGGTAGGATTGCGGAAGAAAGTCAATCGGGAGTTTCGTCAGTTTTTACTGTTTATCCGCGATCGAAAAAAAAAAAAACAGCCTCAACTCCAAAACCATCCCGGAACCTGAAGCAGCAGATCTAGTGGCCGTTGCAGTAGACTCCAGAAAGGCACACCCTGGCACACCATCAAGGTAAGTCGAGTTTTCCTTTCTGCTTCCCCAGATTTTTTCCAAAAAACTTTATCGTAAAGATTTTAGGGAATTTTCGGGAAATTTTTGACTATCGAAGTCATTTAGATTAAGGCAAAAACCTACCAATTTATCTCTTATCATAATTGAAATTTGGTAGACTGACTATAGAAGTCAATTAGTTTAAATAATCAATCAATTAATTTAAAACTCAATTATTTTCCCAAATAAACTTTGGAAGAAATCAAAAACATCGCAAGTTTGCGCTTAGTACGTAAGACAATAATTACACTTTGCAACTCGATACCGAGATGCCGTTGTTATATCAGTAGCGAACATTCTCAAGGAAAAAGCACTTTTATTCGAACTGCATTCTAAGAAGTGAAAGAATAGCTTGTATCGCACATTGTTATTTCTAGACGTTTTATTTTGCAGATTTGTTGTTTCATAAATATCAAACTTTGTAGTAGTTCCTAGAATCAAATTAACAATTTTGCAAACAAAATTTTTTACTTTAAGGTAATATTAGTTTTATTAATTCTTAGTCCATAAAATACTACCATAGGCGTACTTAAAATATTCTTTTTTCTTGGCTATTAATTTTGGCAATTTAAACTGAACAGATTTCTGAATTAAATTCAATATTTTTTAAATTATTGCAACAATTTAATGAGCGAATCTGAGATTGAAAATTTAGCAGAGTCATTTAATTCACTAATTGTTTCCAATATGTCCACCGAAATTAATTACACTCTATTCAAAATTTACTCAGACACCATTCCAACATATGATGGGTCCCCAGATACCCTCGAAATATTTATCAGTGCGGTTGATAAATTTTATAATAGGTACAACAGTAATGATGCTACTCTTAACCAATACATTTTGAGCATCATAATAAATTAAGAGATAGAGCCCAGATGCTAATCGCCTCCAGATTAGAGTTAAACACCTGGAATCTTCTTAAACAAGAACTTAGGAATACGTTTGGTGATAGGCAAAGCCTTGATAATCTAGAACAACAACTATTTACTTTAATCCCTAATAAGAGTGAACATCCTTTAGAATTTGCCAAGAGAATTCAAGTGTTACGAAGTAAATTGATATTCAAATTAAATTCGATGACTGACATAGACCAACTAACCAAATTAATTTATATTAAGCAATATGAGTCACAATCTTTAAAAGTATTTCTTAGAAATTTAAACATTCGTTTACAAGATAAGGTTTCTGTGCAGCACCCCGATTCTCTCGAATCAGCAATGAATTTGGTCATGGAAGACGAAAATTTTCGTCAATCCCAAAATTTAATTTTTCAAAATCGTCCAAGCACTAGTAGACCGGAAGTTCAAAGACCAATTAGGATAAATAACCCTCAGTCGAATTTCCAACAAAATAATTTTCAAAACCGAAACTTTCAGAATCAATATACTTTTAGAAATCAGGCACCCAATTTTGGCCAATTCCAAAATCAAAACCCAAATTATCCACAACGTACATATTCACAAAGGCCGTCATTTCCTAGTCAACCAATACCCATTCAGCCAAGGCACATTCCACAGAGATTTCCAACAAACAGACAAGTTTTCGGACCATTCCAAAACGTTTTTCAACCATCTAATAAACCCGATCAAAGAACTGTAGAACCAATGTCCACTACATCTAGAATACCTTCGATTCAAAGAACGAATAGAACCCAAGCCAATAATCAAATGCCTACATATCAAGAAAATAGACAAACATTTTTTAATCAGGAATTATATAATCATAACGATGATCAATATGACATTACATCTGACCAATACCCTGTCGATTATCAAGATCCTCTGGATTACCAAGACAATTTAGACAATCAATACCCTGTCAATATTACTAATGACCAATCACCATCAGACAATAACTTCACACACGAAACATCTCAAATTTATGAAACTAATGATGAAAATTTTTACAATCAGCCTCCAACGAACAAGACGACATGATAGAACTATATTCAGCAACTTTTAACGGACTTCCGTACATTCAAATTCAGAATCCTCCTGTAAAATTATTAATTGACACCGGATGTCACACCTCTATGTTAAGACCTTCTGTCGTAGAAAAATATTATCCTGACAAAATCTTTAGGGAACCATGTCACCTAAAAACATCATTAGGCGAAAAGGAAATTCAATTTAAAGCAAATATTCCAGCATTAGATGAATTTCAAAGTACTTATGAAATCGAATACGTTTTATTCCAATTCCACGAATTTTTCGATGGCATTCTAGGTTTGAAAGAATTGAAAAATCTTGATCTAAAAATCGATTTTACAAATCAAATATTACAAAATAATTATGTCCAAATTCCATTTTATTATAGACAGCCAAACGAAACATCATTTACTATTGAGATACCTCCTAATGAAACTTTAGTCCGGAAATTTCCAGTCAATATTGCCGAAGGTGAAATAATAATCACAAAAAAATATATCGATAATTTATTTATACCCGAAACTCTAACTTATGCCTCGAATTATCGAGCTATTTTCGAAATTTTTAATAATACTGGCAAGACACTTTCTGTAACGATGGACGAGCCTTTTCCAGCAATACAAATCAATAAAAATCATTTTGAAATTTATAATATTGAAAGCGCTTTACCCGAGAGTATGGATAATAATTCAATAAGTAAAATGATTGACAATATTCGAACAGATCATATGAATCCGGAAGAGAAATACGCAATTTTAAAATTATGTAACGAATTTTCTGATATTTTCCATAACGACGATAGACATATTTCATTTACAAATAAAATAAAACATGATATTAAAACATCCGACGAAATACCTATACACACAAAATCATATCGCTTCCCCTATTGCCATAAAGAAGAGGTAAAAAGACAAATAAATAAAATGCTCGACGGTGGAATCATTCGACCATCATCATCCCCATATTGTAGTCCCATTTGGATTGTACCGAAGAAAGCCGACGCATCGGGAAGAAAAAAATGGAGAATCGTAGTGGACTACCGAAAATTAAATGAAAAAACCATCGATGATCGATACCCAATCCCCAATATCGATGATATCTTAGATAAATTAGGAAAATGCCATTACTTCACAACTTTGGACCTGGCATCAGGGTTTCACCAGATAGAAATGGAAGAAAACTCTGTTCAGAAGACAGCATTCAACGTAGAAAATGGGCATTATGAATATTTGCGAATGCCCTTCGGATTGAAGAACGCGCCAGCGACGTTTCAGCGAGTTATGGACCATGTACTAAAGGACATACAAAACAAAACGTGCCTAGTTTATATGGATGATATTATCATCTTCTCCACCTCATTACAAGAACATATTAATAATTTAAAACAAGTTTTCAAAAAATTACGCGAAGCCAAATTAAAAATTCAATTGGATAAGTCGGAATTTTTAAAACAAAACGTCGAATTTTTAGGTCACGTAATTACTCCTGAAGGGATAAAACCAAACCCTAATAAAATTAAATCAATGACCAATTTCCCATTGCCAACCACAGCAAGAGAAATTAAATCATTTCTTGGATTGTTGGGATACTATCGTAAATTTATAAAAGATTTTGCTCATCTAACTAAACCATTTACGCGTTGTTTGAAAAAAGGCGAAAAAATTGTACACACTCCTGAATTTTTAGAAACTTTTGAGAAATGTAAACAGATTTTGACGAATGAACCACTTCTTCAATATCCAGATTTTAGTAAATCTTTCATTTTATCAACAGACGCTTCGAACGTATCAATCGGTGCAGTTTTATCACAAGGTGTTATAGGAAACGATAAACCTATCGCATATGCATCAAGGACATTAAACCCCGCCGAACAAAATTATTCGGTCATAGAAAAAGAACTTTTGTCAATTGTAAATTTTACAAAATATTTTAGGCCCTATTTATTCGGAAGGAAATTCACTATTGTTACCGACCATAAACCTTTAGAATGGCTATTTAACCTTAAAGACCCCAATTCACGACTAGTAAGATGGCGATTGAGATTAGAAGAATTCGATTACAACATAGTGTACAGAAAGGGTACGGAAAGAACAATTCCGTTGCAGATGCCTTATCAAGAATAGAACTCAATCCGATAGAAACCCAATCGATGATAGCAAATGCCGACCCCTTAGAAGAGAACAGAGTTGAACAAGACTTCACAGATATCTTCGTAGATCTTACAAGTGATCAAGAACTTCCCCGAATATCAGACGATGACCTCAGAGAATTGGAAAACTTATTACAAGAATCAAATCATACTCCAGATATAATTCGAAATGAAGCTCAACAAGACACCAATAATCGAATTAACGTGATTTCAGACATAGTCATCTCTCCACAAGAAAGAGAAGCAGATAAAGAAAGTAACTCCAACGAAACACAACACTCGTCTCGCGAAAATCCAATTTTAGAAATACCGATTTCGGAACAACCTTTAAATAAATTCAAACACCAAATACTGCTTATACGTAGCAGCGACGCAATTTCACCTCGCGTTAGTATAATAAAACCATTCGATAAAACCCGTCTAAAAATTGTAATACCAACCAGAAATCTCGAAAACGATTTAGTAAGAATTTTTAAAGAATACCTAAAACCAAAAACCGTTTATGGAATATTATTTGAGGAATGTCTAAAAACAGCCATAATCCCATTAATTCAAAAACATTTCCAAAATTCTGCTTTTAAATTAATTCAAAGTAATCTCTTTTTAAAAGACCTGACAGACAAAAATGAACAGTTAGACAAAATAAAGTACCACCATGAAGTAAAAACTACTCATAGAGGTATTAACGAAACAAAATTATCTTTATCAAAAACATACTATTGGCCAAACATGGTACATGATGTAACAAATTACATAAACACATGTGTTACTTGCCAAAAATCTAAATATGAACGACACCCTAATGTCATAAAATTTAAACCAACACCTATAGGGGAATACCCATTTGAACACATTTATATTGATACATTTTCTATAGATAAAACTAAATTTTTGACAATTATTGATAGCTTTTCACGTTTTGCTCAAGCTTACCCAATCCATTTAAATGCAACTAACATTTTAGATGGTTTATTGCAATTTATGTCTCACTATGGTATTCCACATAAAATAACTTGTGATTCAGGCACTGAATTTAAAAATAATTTGGTGGAAGATTTTTGCAAGCTCCATAAAATTACACTACATTATATTACTCCCAAAAATCCAAATAGTAATAGTCCCATTGAACCGTTACACTCTACACTAATAGAAGAAATTAGAGCATTGAAACTTGAGTCAGCAAATCGACCAATTACGACACAAATGTTATATGCAATTTTAGGATATAATAATACAATCCATAGTGCCACCAAATTTACACCCCTTCAGATTGTAAAAGGAAATGTAGAATATCAAAACCCATTCGATGTTATTCTAAACAAAATCACCTCTGACTATATTGAAAAACATTCTAGAAATTTAAGACTATTAAATGAAGTAATAAAACAAAATAACGAAAAATCAAAAGACCTTTCAAATATCAATTCTATTAGAAAAGACCCTCCTGAAATAAATGTCGACGAAAATGTATTTCTTAGAGAAACACCAAGAAATAAATTGTCACCTCTTTATAGGAAAATACAACCTACAGAAGATTGTGACATAAAGGTTAAAACTAGAAAATCAAAGTATCATAAAAGTAAATTAAAGCCCCAACGAAAAAGTATCCGAAAACAAATTGTTTCAGATGATAACTGCGTACCTAGTACTTCTCGGAATCCTGACAACGACAGGACAACAAATAACCCTAACGAAAATAAATAATCCTATCCTTCCGTTTTCCCTTGGAAAAGCAAGGACTACTATTAACAAACATACTTTTATAAAATTCATCGACTTAAAACAATTCGATATTCCAATCAATAGCATAAATAATAATGCAAAATCGATCATTGACCTTATATCTATCAAAGACGAATTATATCCTCAATTACATCATATGCACAATCATTTATCATACTTACTAGACCAAATAAATCTCAAATTAGTTAATATAAAACCTCAAAAATTTAATCGATCTAAACGTGGTCTTATTAATATAGTAGGTAGAGCAAATAAATGGCTTTTTGGAACCTTAGATGACGAGGATGAAGAAAGATACAATAAAGCTATTACCACCTTAACTAACAATCAAAATATATTACATCACGATTTAGAAAATTACTTAACTATTACAAAACAGTTTATGAATGAAATTACAAACACCTTACAAAAAGTTGTCAAAAATCAAGAATTAATCGGTGATCAAATACAAAATATTGTAAATAGTCTAAATAAATACACGCTATTCTTACGCCTACAGAACTCACTAGATACAATGATAATTGACTGTCAAAACATCCTATCTATACTAAATAATATTGAAGATTCGATATTATTTGCTGAATTAAATATTATCCATAGTGCGATATTATCAGTATCAGAACTCAAAGAACTAATTAATATAATGTTCAAATTGTATAAAGAAAGTCTACCATATTTCAATAATATACAATCATATTATAGATTACTAAAAGCCGAAATTCATCATAACAAAGACAAAATTTTATTTGTTATTCATTTTCCAATACTGCAAGAAAATTTTTACGATTATTACCATTTATTCCCTATTCCAATTTTCGATGAAGCCGTTATTCCTTTAAAACCTTACATCATCCTTAACTCGACTTATCACCACTACGAGGATGAGCCATGCACCAGAATTGAAGACACCTGTCTATATCATATAGAAAACCAAATTACCAATGCCGACTGTCTCCCGAAATTGTTAAATGGAGATACCAATCACCAGTGCCAAGCACTCCAAATCCATTTGGACCAAGATGTGGTGGAACCAATCAATAATGCTTACGTCATTATTATCCCTGTACAACCCACTACGATCGAAGAAAATTGTGTACATCATGGATACGAAAAAATCTACCAGCCACATTTGATCCATGTACCCTATAAATGTAACATTATAGTAAATAATAAGGTGTACAGTAACGATGCCCCATCAGTTGAAGAAACCCCTCTTCATTTGCCTAAAATCAAAATGGCTATAGGCAATCCCGAAAATCAACCCCTGAAGGTCGCAGATAGAGTCAACCTGGATGGACTCACAAGACTTCAAAAGTTAGCTGAAAGAACTCAACTTCATCGCTTACAGGCCCTTGAAGAAGACAACACTCAGTATATTGTGTTTTATATTTGCATTGTTTTAATGACTTTAGTGATTATTTTTATTTCAGTCAAATTAGTATTCAAATATCATAATAATATACTTAATTATTTTAGGAAAGATAACACTTGTTATCTTTCAAAGTAGAGTCAAAAATGACTTAGAAAATAATACTGATAATACAACCGTATTATTTTCCTCTTAAGGATGGAGGAGTTATGTATGCTAGCTTCACACTATCAGTAAAGTATTACGCCATAGTTTCCAGAATGCTTAATAAGCTTTTTAACTATGTAGGTTCATTTGTTAATATCTTAGAATAGTTCTGCTCGCATCTTTAAGCCACAAACATTGTATTTGCACAATAAAACCTGTCCGCTAATTTTTAAATTTGTTTTTAAAAATCGGTTCCCGAGGCCCGATCACTTAATTCCCAGGATCAGAATTTAGAGTATGATGGGTATTTCGATTTCAGTGAATCTGGCGATGTACCTGGGCCTGGGCCGTAGTCTCAGATCCAAACCCAAAGTTCAAGAGAATTCCAAAAACAGGATAAGAAGAAGTCCAAAATTGAACTCGAAGTTCTGCACTGTCTTGAGGACAAGAGAACCAGTCTCTCCATGTTGGACGACTACCCGCATGTGAAGAAACTTTTCGCAAGTTATAATACTTGCCTGCCATCATCGGCCGCGGTGGAGCGCTTATTTTCGTATGCGACCATAGTTAATAATCCACGTCGTCATGCTTTAACTGACGAAAATTTTCAAAAATTGGTCATTCTTAAAGCTAATAAAATAGGATTGTAAGAAGACGTGTTTTATTTTAAGTAGGAAAAAAGTATGTAACACAATTCCTCAAAAAGATAATTCGAAAATAAAGCTAATGCAAAGAAAAACAAGATACTGGCCGGCATTGTCAACTTGTACTCGGTACTTTGTACTCGTGTGGGTACTCGAGTACAACGGTACTTGGTACTTGAGTACTCTTATATGAGAGTACTTGTATTCAGTACTCGAGTACTTTTTCATTGTACTCGGAACAGCTCTGATCATAAGTCAAATTTTCGATCCATTAGGACTCATTGGGCCGGTAGTGATCAAGGCGAAGTGCATAATTCAAAGACTTTGGCAATTAAGGTTGCACTGGGATGAAGCAATTCCGGTAAATCTTTATACTATTTGGTCTGAGTTCCACAATCAAGTTCAGCATCTAAACAAGATAAAAATTCCGAGACACATTATTTGTCGCAATCCTATATTTATTCAGCTTCACTCATTTTCAGATGCGTCCGAACAAGCATACGGTACCTGTATTTACACTCGTTCCACAGATTCATCGAACAATCATTTAGTAAGACTCATGGCAGCAAAATCACATGTTGCTCCACTGAAAAATATGACATTACCACGTTTGGAGCTTTGTGCGGCTCTTCTTTCAGCTCAATTAACCGAAAAAATCAAACGGTCAATCAACTTAAACGTCGACAAAGCTCACTACTGGTGCGACTCAACTATTACAATTTCATGGATTAAGGGTGAACCAAATCATTGGAAAACCTTTGTAGCGAATCGTGTCGCAGAAATCCAACGGTTATCAGACAAACATCAATGGAAACATATTGATACTCACGAGAATCTCGGCGAATCACGAGAATATCACGAGGAACAACTCCTGACAAACTCGCTAATCTAAAGTTGTGGTGGCAAGGTCCGCATTGGTTATCAGATAACCATTCCTCATGGCCAAATAATGTCCCTCAATTAAATGATATTCCTGAAAAACGTAAAACCATAATAACGTTAACCACTAACCATATCGACCAAAACATTTTTCATGAATTCTCAACATTGACCAAATTACAGCGGATAGTAGCATGGTGTTTGCGTTTCAAAAACAATAGCAGTCATTCGACCGCAAAACACACTGGTCCATTATCAATTCTTGAATTAAACAATGCGTTAAAAGTATTATTAAAACTTACACAATCATGTGTATTTTCCAAGGAAATACATTCTTTAACCCAATCAAAATTAGTTTCGCACAAGAGTAAGCTTATATCTCTTAATCCATTTTTAGACAATGATGGCTTAATTAGAGTAGGCGGCAGACTAAAAAACTCAAGTTTACCATATAATGTCAAACACCCAATCGTTTTACCAAACCATCATCCATTCACAAAACTCATCATGTTACACGAACATCATAGACATCTTCATGCAGGTGCACAAGCAACATTGTGTGCAATACGCGTCAATTATTGGCCATTGAATGGACGAAGTTTGGTACGCGGAATAATTAGACGATGCATAACATGTTTCAGAGTCAATCCCACCGATACGCATCATCAAATGGGTCAGTTACCTGTCACTAGAACTGAGCCCTGTAGACCCTTTTCAGTTGTAGGTGTTGATTTTGCGGGTCCTTTCAATCTTAAGGACGGTAAATTCCGCAATCGAAAGATTGTCAAATGCTATCTCTGCGTTTTCATTTGTTTTGTCACTAAGGCAATTCATTTAGAGTTAGTGGGAGATCTAACTAGTGACTCCTTCTTAAATGCTTTAAAAAGGTTGGTCTCAAGGAGAGGATTATGCAAAACGATCTACAGTGATAATGGCACCAACTTTATGAAGTTGAACATTGAACAACCGAAGTTGCTAATAAGGAGTTGAAATTTGTATATTGTCAAATATTCACAACCATTCAAAATTCCGCGAATTTATCATTCCAAATTCAATCACTTGGAATTTCATTCCGCCCAGATCGCCTCATTTCGGAGGAATATGGGAGGCAGCCGTCAAGTCAGCCAAATTCCATTTAAAGAGAATTTTAGGCAACGCTTCTTTAACATACGAAGAATTTTACACGATTTTGACTCAAGTTGAGGCAGTACTCAACTCACGCCCTCTCATCCCGTTATCTAATGACCCGAACGATTTCCTTCCCTTGACTCCTGGTCACTTCTTAATCGGCGGGCCACTTGTTTCTATACCACAAGAAGATGTCAAAGATGTACCGATCAATCGCTTATCCAAGTACAAGAGGTTGCAGCAGTTGGTGCAACATTTTTGGTCGCGATGGTCCCGCGAGTACCTTAGTACCTTACACCAAAGAAGTAAGTGGATGTTACAACAACCCAATGGAGTGTCAGTAGGCGCCATGGTACTATTGCGAGACGAAAATACTCCACCTCTACATTGGAGGCTAGGACGAGTCCACGAGGTCTTCCCAGGTGCAGATGGAATAATTCGTGTAGTTAGTGTGAAAACTAACAGTGGTATTGTGAAACGCGCGGTGTCCAAGAATTCTGTACTCCCGATTGAGACTCCTTAATTCTAGTTCATAGTTTGATATTCCTGGCCACATATTCATTTTTTTGTAGACATTTTATTTTATTTTTGAAAGTCTGTTATCTTTCAAGGCCGCCGGGATGTCCAGGGTAACATTTGTGTGTTGCGTGTTGCCTAACGTTGCAGAGTGTTGACTGCTAGCAAGCTCGTGGAAGGGGCTGGAAGCGGCCATTCTCTATTCATTGTCATGTGCGGACGCTTGTACCTTGTAACAAAAATTGTAGTATTACAGTAGTTCAATAAATGATAGGCAAAACCCTAATTTTCGTATTTATTCAACATCAAATAAAAGCACAGTTGGTTATCCCAACATATCTTGGTCCTTCGAGCCGGATTTGAACCAGCGACCTATGGAGTGTTCTGGCTATCCATGTAACTCGTATGCTTCACTAAAGACAATTCAGAACAAATTGAAGGTGATTCTTACTATAAGGTATGAGCTGTGTTCCAAAATATAAAAGCTGCATTTGCAAATAATTTCACACCATTTCAAAATGTTGTAATAGATGAAAGTTTAGTTCTTTTCAAAGGACGGTTATTATTCAAGCAGTTTATAAGAACTAAACGTCATCGTTTTGGTATAAAGCTATTTTTATTATGCGACTGCAAGACTGGATACGTGTTGGACTTCATTGTCTATACTGGTAAAAAAACCGAAATAGATCATTATCAAGACCTTGAAAAAAAGACAGAAAAACTAAGGAATTTATAAAAAAAACCTGCGTCCGTAGGATTCCACAGAATATGTCAGAAAGACAGTAAAATGGTATAAGAAATTGTTTTTCCACATTGTCGATCTGTGCCTTCTAAATAGCCATGCATTATACCTAACGCAGAATCCGGAAAAAGTACCACTCGCAACTTTCCAATTGAACCTCATCCGTCAGCTTCTTGAGAAGTAGGTAATTTGTTTTAGTTCTGAATATATCTTTCTAATAACGAGATTTTATTTCAAATACAATTTACCAAAGGTTACGCATGTAAAACCGACTTTGCGAATTCCTGAACGTCTCATGGGCCGGCATTTTCCCGCGTGTGTTCCTGATAATAAAGTTCGAAGATGCACTATTTGTTCGAAAACTAAAACTCAAGAGAACAAAAAAAAGACGAGAGTCAAGATATACACTATCGGACAAAAGTAAAGCAACACAGTAATGCAACAATAAATAACATTAATTATTTGCGAGCAGTGCATGCAAACCTCAGCATATCGCGTTGCCATAATATGTTGCCATAGATGCGCTTAATAGGCATTTGTTTGCTTTGTTTATTTTGACAGTTCATGGTGTTTTACAGAGAATTGTCGAATTGAGCTTATTCACAAGCGACAAAAGTAAAGCAACAGTGTCAAACTTTGATCAATAAACAGTGTGTTATCGATTTATTGTGGATTTGTGGGCAAATAACTTTTGACTGCATTAACTTTAGTATGCCTAGTGGAAAACCAACGTCTCTTGATTTGAGGGAGAGTATCTTCAGTGCTTTTCAGAGAGGCACCTCAATGGGTGCCATTTCTAGGCAATTGTCGCTATCTAAGTTAACCATATCGAGGATAATATCAAGGTACCATGTAAGAGGACATTTGAATAATAATCCGAAAAGTGGGAGACCCAGTAAAACAACCGTACGTACAGACCGGCTCATAAAAGGAATGAGTGAGAATGACCCTTGGCTGTCTGCCCCTAGGATAAAAAGCCAATTTGATCAATTGAATATCAATATTAGAACCATTCAAAGAAGGTTGGTAGAAGCCAAACTATTTAGTAGAAGACCTGCCAAAAAGCCTCTGATTTCGACTAGAAATAGAGCGGCCGGGCTAGCATTCGCTCGTGCATACTTGAACTGGACTGCAAATGACTGGCGGAAAATCTTGTTCAGCGATGAAGCGAGATACAATATTTTCAGTTCAGACGGAATGAGGCGTGTTCAACGTCCAGTGAATCTGAGATTCAACCCAAAATACACTACGCCTACAGTGAAGCATGGAAAAGGAAACGTCACTCGTTGGGGTTGTTTTTCGATGTCTGGTGTGGGTCCTATCCATTTCATTGAAGGAATAATTTGGTAAGAGATTGGTTTCACGACAATCGTATTACAGTGTTAGACTGGCCATCACAATCTCCCGACCTCAACCCAATAAAAAACCTTTGGGAAGAGGTCGAGAAAAGAATAAGAACACAAACGTATCCTAATAAACAAGCTTTAATGGATAACATACAAGAAGTATGGTCCAATCTGCCAGTTTCTGTTATTACGAGCTTAATATCGTCTTTGCCCAGAAGGTGTGCCAAAGTCATCGCCAATCGAGGCTATCCCATTAACTACTAAATAAATATAAGGTTCAGTTGTATTTTCTTGTATCAGTGTATTGTTAAAATGTTTATATTGAACTGAAATAAAATATTTCTAAGCTGTTGCTTTATTTTTGTCGCATTGAGATTGTACACAATTTTGAAAAAATAGTGTCCATCAGCCACTACCATATCACGAAAAGATAATAATGCACCAAACTTGTAAAAAATAATATCTTACATGTTCTATTTGTATAGCAGCAACAACATAATCAATAGTCACAGAGTGACTCACTGAATTCCAAAACACACCAAGGTGTTGCTTTACTTTTGTCCGATAGTGTATGTCAAGAAAGAGTGTAACGTAGGTCTCTGCGTACATCCTTGCTTCGGTATTTATCATACGAAGGAAATATACTAATATATAAATACTTTGTTAGTTTATTTAATAAAAAATATTTTTTTTTAGAATTTCATCATATTTTTTCATATTTTTAAGATATGCCGTATAAATACGCCAGTGATGCTCATGGAAAATAAAAAAGTCTGGAATTGATGGTATTGCAATGTCGAATAGGCTTGGTAAAGAAAGGGTTAAAAACCAAATTATTATCACCCGCGGACATCTTCTACAAGACAACGGATATAGTAAAGAACACCTTTTCAATAAAACAAAAATCCGTCATAATCTACTCCTCAACAAAAACTTACTCAAAACGAAAGAAATGGAAATTTTAGCTTTCATCTCAAAACCCAACGAGTTAAACTGTCTCTATTTAGACGACATAAAAGTACAAAGATCCTTTGAAATTAATATCCCTAAGTATTTCAATAATAAAACCAAATTCCAGATTAACAACAACCTATTGTTAGATATCGCTCAATTGTTCAATATCGCTCAATCGTTAGACTGCTCAATTTGCAACCAAGCCAAATACGACAGACAGCCCCAAAAACCGCCATTGCAAAAAACTATAACACCAGACAAACCTTCTTCAGAACCAGAGATACTTCATTTAGATACGTTTTCTTTTGATACAAATCTATATCTCACTATCTTCCTTTTCAAGCTTAGGACAGGATTATCATACAAAAAGTAGAACAGGTTTAATTATACTAGATACTTTTCTGAAATTCATATCCTATGGAAAACCCAACCAAATTATATGTGATCAAGACATCGAGTTCAATAATTCTTTACTAAAAGAAGTTTGTAAATTACATAATATAACAATACACTATACTAGTGTTAGTTCTTCCACATCAAATGTTCAATAGAACTATTTCATTCGACCCTCATCGACTCTCTTCGAACTTTAAAATTACAAGATCAAAAAATGAACCACGAACACCTGATATCCCTCGCCCTATTAGGACACAATAATTCAATACACACCGTCACAAAGAGAAGCCCTTTCGATATCTTGTTAGATAAATCCTCTACCGAGTTAACACAAGCCGAAATCGTCACAAATTACGTTAATCGTCATAAAATATTACAACAAAAACTAAATGAAGAAATAAAATATAAAATAGAACAACAAAGAAAGAATAATAAATCGAATTAATGAAAAGACCCCCAACTATTGATACCTAATCAAGAAGTCTTTATTAAGAACTAACGGGCACAATATTCCAAGATCAAAATTTGTCAAAGTACAAGTTCTTTCAGATCATGTAATAACTCCTAGTACGTCAAAAGGCAAACAACATAAAAGAAATATAAAGAAAACAAAGAAACTGACACAGGATTCTGTTGTTGCAGGACCCTCAAAGAACATCACAAATGAAGACTCTGATTCTGATGATATTCCTCTTGCTCAACTATTCAAATCAAAACCCAGTAACGATAAAAACCCAATACTCCTCATCAAGCTAGGACCTGCTAAAATAACAAATCATTTTCATGAATTCATTCAACTATTAGACCTAAAACCGATAAAGAAACAACTTGATTCAATCTCAGACAGACTGATATCTATGAAAGACAACGATAAATTTCTAGACCAAACAATAATCCAACAATTTAACATAACTCTTCTAAATGCAATAAATAAATTCAATTCACTAACATTTCAACCTCGACAAAAACGCGGACTCTTGAACTTCATAGGAACAATAGAATCAAAACTTTTTGGTACTATGTCAGACGACGATAGACAATCCATCGAAAAACGACTTAAAACATTAGAAATAAATCAATATTCTACAAAATCCCAACAGAAAGAGCAATTATCAATTCTCAAATATTTAACATTAAACCTAGAACAAGTTTTAAAAATTATTAACGAAAACGACGAACACTTAAATCTCTTGATCGAAAATCTAGAAAAATTATCTCAGACACTAAAGAAACATGAAATTTATCTTGTCTTACAAACTATTATAAATAGTTGTCTCGTACTCAATAATTACTTAAATGAATTGGGCGAAATAGTAATGTTCTCCCATATAGGGTTATATCAAATGACCTCATTTCATATAACCAATTAAAAGAAATATTTAGCATCCTATACAAAATATATACACCACAAGAAATAGTAAAAACTCAGTTGCATAATTATTATCATCTGATATCTCTAAAAACACACTTAAATGACGAAAAATTATACGTCCAATTTTCCCTACCGATCTTTCTTCCCCAAGAATTCAATCTTCAAAAAATCATACCTGTACCTTTTAAAAGAAAAATCCTTATTACCTCATTCCCTTATATTTTGGAACACGAGAAGGAAATCACCACTTCAAACAAAGAATGCACTCACACCGACGCAGCTTCTTTATGTTCACAAACAACCACTCAAGACAACTGTATTAGAGAACTAATCCAAAACAACAACGCCAGTTTAGCACTTTTGTTTTACCTCCTAGTAAAACAATAATTGAAGAAATTCAACCTAACCAACTACTAATACACACCACTCAACCGACAATAGGTAAACTGGCATGTCAAAACGAAGAATCCATCCAAGTGCCTGCCTACGAACCAATGATACTGACTCTTCACAAAGGATGTCAATTTCAAATAAATAATGAAGAATTTATATCAAAGTACGAACCGCTTAAAAGCCACCCGATTTCTTCCCCCGATAAATATGACATATCAAGAACCGAGATTCGTAAATATAACCATGGAAAATGTTCCCTTGGACAAAATACACGAACTCTCCCGAGAAATAGACAACTTAAGAATCCAACCAATTTTAACTATGGAAGAGAACAGGCATATCAAGTGGATAGTCTATGTCTTACTAATCCTGCTCCTTTTCGGAATTGGTTATCTCATTTGGACCAATAACACGAAGTTGCCCAAGTTGCTCGTACAAATTTCTAGTTCATTCCAAAGGAAGAGGAAAACCCACAAGGACCCAATGGAGTCCCATAGTCCTCTATCTTCAGCAGGAGGAGTAATATAACGAATAATTATTATCATTGTTTTTATTTTTGTTATCTGTCCGTCTGCGGTTCGTAACTAAACATGTTATGCACCCGAGCCACAAATAAACTTATTATTTGTCACCCACGCTTGATAACGAACCCTTTAAATTCAGAATCATCTGGCATGGTAATCAGAATGTAATTAGACATTAAATAAAACGTTTCAACTAAGTGTTTTCTTCTCTATAAAGTTAACGTAATTCCCCGTTTACATATTATATATATATATATATATATATATATATATATATATATATATATATATATATATATATATATATATATTAATGAAATAAAACGATAAATATATAACTTTCATGTTTATTATTTAAACTAACTTTTCATCTTTAGACAATAAAAAATTCAAATAAAATGTTTAATCACATTCTTTTGCTTATTTTTAAAATATAATATTACATGTTATTTATTTTCAACGTGCTTAAAGATTCTTAAATAAAGATTAATTATTTTCGTAATTTTTATCAACAAAGCTGATACTTTGTCAATACAACAGATGCAAGTAAGGACAGCTGGCCTTGCTCTGCTTCATCAGATGATCAAACACAGTATTCGAAATGATATCCATGTCGAAAATATTTCATTTTTATATTTAGCTGGAAACGAGTACATAACCAAATCCAACAGAAAAATACCCAGAAAGTCAGCGAAGAAGGCATATTGTGATGACAAAAATTGCCCAATATAAGTGTAACTCTTTGGTATCACAAGGTACTAGGTCACTGATATTTAAAAACTTTTACGAGTTGGGAAATAAGGAAAAGCAGCATGAATTCATAGCCCGGTGTATGAAAAAATAGAACCAAAACAGGATAGAAATCAAAGAATGAAAAAAGAGAAGATCAGAGCTAATAATTATGCATTCTTTTTTGAAGTAAATGGAAAATACACCCGAGTTTGTAAAGATTTTTTCAAAATAACGTTAGACGTATGCAATAATACCATATCCACAATTACAAAGAAGACCAACTCAAAAGGATTTCTAGAGACTGAAAAAAGAGGAAAGCATAATAATCAAAAGAAAGTGAGTGAAGCTACAAAAAGGAATATAAGAAACCACATTAATCTCTTCCCAAGAATTTAATCACATTGTTGTCGTTCCCAAGCAAAAAAAGAATGTTTGGATGGTTCATTAAATATCCCTATAATGTACAGATTATATACTGAATATTTACAGATTATATACACATTTACATGGAAAAGAAATGTCACGAAATGAAAAAAATAAAGGCACAGAATTATCCATGAAAGAAAATCCAAGCCTCCTTGTGTGTTGCTATGATCGACAAGCAGTAATTCCATTGCCATGCGGAGAGATATCGACTTCTTCTTTTTGTAAAAGCAAACTTAACTGCATAAACTTTACAGTATTCAACATTACCGGTAAATCAGGGTATTCCTATTTATGGTATGAAGCTCTAGCTAAGCGCGGGGCCAATGAAATTGCAACGTGGATTTATAAATTTACAAAAAATTATTCTCGCGGTAAATATATCATATGTTTTTCCGATAATTGCGTTGGGCAACATAAAAATAAATTTGTCCTTTGCATGTACCTGTACTGTTTAGAAACGTTAGATATAAACTCCATCACCCAGAAGTATTTAATTAGTGGTCATACCCAAAATGAGGGTGATCAAATGCACTCGTGTATTGAAAAACAAGAAGCAAGAGCGCTGAGAAGTGGTCCCATCTTTATTCCTTCTCAGATACCATGATTGCAAAATTGGCAAAAAAACGGGCTCTCCATACAAAGTATATAAAATGACAACAGATGAATTTTATGGCTGGAAGAAGGTCTGTGACGAAATGGGAATTAACTTCAGTTTACAAGAACAAGATGACAATTGGAATGACGTAAAGGTTTTTGTGGATGGAGAAAGATGTGAAAAACAGTGTCTTTATATTTATTATAAAACAAGCTATACAGAAACAGAGTGTAAGGTTTTGAATATTAGAAAGAATCCCAGAATACAAACCTCTCTTTGCCTTTAGCTTATAAAAATGCGCCGAAAATATCAAAATTAAAACATCAACATCTACTTTCTCTTTGTAATGAAAACTACATTAAGAAGGAATATAAAGATCTTTTTAGAAACTTGACAGCAGCGTGAACTTTACCAACAGCTTTCTATTTTTGCACTTAATGTTTTTAATGTTTCTTGCTACAGAAGTTTTGAATAAATGTTTATAAAAAGTCGGAATTTTTTATGTAACTCAAGGCACTACTTTAAAATACTTTTCATTGCTTTAGTGCGATACTGAGACATCTGCAAGAATTAAAAAAAAAAACAAATAATTAATATCATTTTTTGTGACATGTCAATGTTAAGTTAAATTTATAAAAACAAAAAGGTGCAAGAAAAATTATGAAATTTCAGTTAGTTTAAAATTTACAACAAAAACAAAAAATAGAAATTTTTTAAGCGATATTGTGTAACTTTTAATAAAGAAATAATTATTATGTTTCTAACTAACTTGTTATTGTTTATATTGTTGAAAAAAAGATATAACAACAATCCAAAATAATGATTGAACAAACGAAAAAAAATATTTGACACACGACATTATGTTTTTAATCCAATGGCAATCCCTCGTATCCTTTCGAAACCAGAAACATTTTAAATGAGAATACCTCGTAACCAGCAGATATCTGAAAATTACAATCCAAATATTAAAATATATATTATCATAGCATCGAAATCAATTTTTTTATATTGTAAGTATTTACAATATAAAAAATTTATAAAAAGTATTTACTGGCAAATTAAGTTTATTTTGCAGTTACTATAAATTACCGTGCTTTTTTGCTTCTCCTGTAAAATTAAGTTTTTGGGATTGATTACGAGGTATCAGGATGACAGCGGCGATATTTTCTTTCTATAAAATATGAACCATTAGCATATTGTAACGTATTCACAAAATACTAAAGAAATCATGCCTACAGTACCTTGCACTATATTCATCTCAGTTGAAGACAAAATTAAGCTACCATTGAAGGTGGCACTTGTAGTTATGAAACAAGTTTTTTTAATATTTCCATTTCTTTTGCTTAATTTCATAATAATCCTATTACTTTAGTAAAAATTACATCAAAGTAGAAATATTATATTCTGAATTCTTTTTAGTTTTTGTGTTAAAGAGTGTAGGATAGGTTTATTATAACACCCTATATTTATAGTATCGCTATTTATGTATGGTATTAGTAATACAATATTCTTTATCAAGCTATCTCGTTTCATGCCGAACTATAATGAGTCAACCCTAAACCGCCAGACTAAACATCCTCTCCCGCACTGAGGATTGCTGACTAAGGCCCGGTTGTACAATGTCCCGATAAATGTACCCGACAACTATCAAGCCGATATAGTAGTCGGGAGTAGAAATGGGCAAAGTAACTCTTTTTGACGATCCGCTTCGCATCTGTCTCTTCGCCCCGCCGCACATGCCTACACTCGCATTGGCCGTCACGAGCCGTTTGCGAGTGGCAGTATTTAAAACCTATGGCGCAGTACCAAACTCCGCATTTGCTCTCACGTGTCGACGCAGGCACGTACATGAGCGTGCACGCACGTGTCGGCTAGGTGACCGAGACATTGTTTTCGAGTGGTAGTGTCGTGAGTATTTGCAAAATGGAGGAACTTATTGAAGCTGTTCGAAGCGAAAAATGTTTATACGACGTAAAACACCAAGATTATATGAATACAAAATTAAAGGATTCTATTTGGAAACGAATCGCAGAGGCGCTAAATCTCAAGGATGGTAAGTATTACTTGTATAAATCTTACTGATGTTATAAATGTGAAAGTATGGATGTGTTTGTTTGTTCATGGTATAAAATATAGTCTAGTATTTGTATAAAATAGATTAGGTAAGGTATTAAAAAAGGTAGGTAACAAAAACTAAAACTGTTGTGTAATTAGATATGAAATTCTAACATTTATTTAATATACTCATATGTGCATTTACAAAATAATTACAAGTTCCATTGTTGTATTAATTGTCGAACGATATCAATACGCGCCCCGTTGCACGCTGTGGCTTTGCCAAGTCACTCGTCCTTCTACGGAGTTAAAATAATCCGTAAATTGGTCTCTTATTTCAAATGCCCTTTTCGAAACGCGTCCTCTCAATCGCGGCAAAGGCAGTAATTGTTGAAAATTTGGTAAATTTTCATTTTCCAGGTCCAGGTCTACATCCATATTTCTAGTTATACTTTTTGTGCGTAAATAGTTATGCAAGACACAACTCGCCATAACAATTTTGTCTACTGTTTCTACTTTCATTTCAAATGGCCGTAAAAATATTCTGAACCGGGAACTCAATATGCCGAAAGCACATTCAACCGTTTGTCTTGCTCTTGAGAGTCTGTAATTAAAAACTTTGTTTCTATAATTGTCTATCACTTGTCTCTGAGGAAAAGGTCTCATTAGGTTTTCCATTAAAGGAAATGCCGCGTCGCCAACAATAACATAAGGCACAACTATGTCTTCTCTTCCAGGTAGACCCTTAGGCTCGGGCAGATGTAGCTGTCTGTTCATCATTTTTCTCTTTAATATGCAATTATTAAATATATTTCCATCTGGAAATCTGCCTTTAGAACCGACATCAATAAATACAAATTTATAATTTGCGTCTACTACCGCCAACAGCACAATAGAATGATGTTGCTTATTATTAAAAAATGAGGATCCACTGTTTATAGGTTTCTTAATTGTCACGTGTTTTCCGTCGATAGCGCCCACAGTATTAGGCATTTGCCATATATTTTGGAAATCGACGGCATTTTTTTCCCATATATCCAGTGTAGGTTCCGGCAAGTAAATAGGTTGCATGTTCCTCCAAATATCTGAAGATACCTTGGTTATAATATTGGAGATAGTGCTTTCTCCCATTCTGTAACTATAACCAATGCTCCGATACGAGTTACCGCTCGCGACAAATCTGTAAAGAGAAAAAAATACATTTATTATATTTTATATAGTCGTGATCATTAATGATGACTAATTTTATTGCAGGAAGTGAAGCCACGAAATCTTGGGAAGAACTGAGAATCAATCACCGAGATGCGCTTCGTCGGCAGAAAATTTCTAAACCGAAAAGTGGATCAGGGGCTGTTAATATAAAGGCATGGCGCTTTCAAGAAAATATGGCGTTTTTAATCTCGCATATGGCAAATAGGCCAAGAAACACCAATGTTAATGAAGATATATTAAATGACGAATCATCTCATAGTAATTCAAATACTATAGAAAATGACATTCAAAAAAATGTTAATGATACGGATATTCATGAATCAGTAATTGAAGAAACTAATGAAACCCCTGAATCACAATCTACTGGTACAGCAGCTGATCAAGGAAATAAAAGACGACGGAAAAAGAACACTTTAAATAACTTACTAACTAAATCGATTGAGGACCGTGAACGTAGAGTAGCTAAAAGACAGCAAGAACGGGAGCGCTTAATTGCTAACACCAATAATGATTTCACCATAAGCAATGTTAAAAATGATCCACTTTTTCATTTTTTTATTAGTATGTACGAGACTACAGAAAGATTGCCGCCACTGTCTCAACACAATATTAAAACAAACATATTTTCATTGGTGTCCCAAGAAGAATCTAAAAACTTGGTGGAATATTCGCCTCGTCCACATTCTTCCTATTCACAGAATAGTGATGTAAGATCATATTATTCATCATATACGCCTTCTCCTGCAGAACAACAGCCACATAGTGATGCAGGAACATATTATACGTCTATTCCTATACAACTACAGCCACAGGAAGGTGGGACACCAAATATTATACTCACTCAGGGTAATGAACTTGACAGTTCTGGAAATATGTTTCAAACTTTTTAAATTTATAAATTATTATTGTGCTTTGAATAGTTCCACTTAATTTTGTAATTGTTTACCTACATAATAAACTTACCTTAAGAAAACGGCCAATTTTTCTTCAGTACTAATTCGTTCATGACCACCCTATCCTTGATCTTCTAAATCTGTAGCAATCATCGCATGTACTTCCTTAAAATCGTTCCTAGTCATTCTAAGATAATTTTTAAATTTTTCGTCTGAAAACTCAGAAGTTAATTTGAATTCTCCATGTGTTTTCCTTTTGGACAGGTATTTAAAAACTCGTTATCACTGTCGGATTCTGAACTTATATCAATCGCGTCCAGCTTGCTTCGTTTTCGTCTGGTATATTACGAATGGTAGAGACACTGACTGATGTACGACTCGTGAAAGCAATTGCGGACACACACGTGCCCACCAATGTCAAAGCGACATTGGCGCAGTGTCGTGAACGAGTGCGAGTGTTGTCATGTGCGGCGGTGTTTATAAAGGAGTTAACTCAGTGAGTCGACTCAAAAGAGCTGAATGACTCAGACAGACTTACGTTCGAACTTAAACCGGCAGATGCGCAGTCATTCAAGCTCGCATCGCATTTGCGTTCAGGCTCGTGAGCGTGAGGTAAGTTGTCGTACGATGCATGACGGAGCGCGATCTAAGCGAATTGCAAAATAAATATAGTGCAAACTACTGCAAACTGCAGGCAGACTCGTCTCAGTAGGTATCGAGTCGCGCTGCTATATACGCATACATACATAGGTGCATTACATAAAGCTGCAAATTTTCAAATGGCATCAAAAAAAAGTAGCGAAATTTGGAACCATTTTTCTGATTTAAAAGACGGTAACGTGAAATGCTCATATTGTTCGAAAATTTTAAAATTCACGAATCGGTCAACAGGCAATTTAATAAGGCATATGAAAACAAAACACATTGTCGTACCACTTTATAGAAGAAATAATCAATCAAATCGATCTGGGGAAGGTGAAGGAGCTGCAGCCGAGGTTGTAAGTTACCAAGCGTTAAATAAAACTACAGAAAAAAGTCAAGAAGAAAAGGAAAATAATGAGGAAAATAATATCCATGTACAAAGTAGAGTACTATCTCATAGACCCACACAACAATCTATTAATGACTTTGTCCGAATTAGTAAGCCAATTTCTACAAAAAAGCAAAGAATTCGACCAACAGTTAGTTAAGATGATCGTTAAATAGTATCATCATCCACTTCGAATAGTTGAAGATAATGAGTTTAAAAAATTCGTGCAAATGCTATGTCCAGGCTACAATTTACCAAGCAGAAAAACAGTCTCTGAAAATTTAATTCCGCAACTATTTAATTCGACACAGGAAACCGTTAAAACGAAAATTATCAGGCATTTGCAGTATGTATCACAACCGACGGGTGGACGTCTGTAAACAACGAAGGTTTCATAGCAATTACCGCGCACTATTTGGATGAAAATACAAAACTTAAATCAAGCGTATTATGTTGTGTATCTTATAATGAAAGACATACTGCGGAAAATTGTGGAACTGGATTACTTCATATTATGTCTGTAGCAGTTATTAGCAGTATATAAATTCAACATATTTTTTTTAATTTAACGGCGACCTATTAGCAACAAGTTAATATATTATGTGTACCCTATACCACTATTCAGATTATATCAATAATTAAATCAGTATATTATTCTTATTTCATTGCAGAATCAAATAATAAAAATAAGGTTAAGAAAAATTCTAAATACCGCAAATTATACACCGAAGAGGCACTTCAAAATGCCATTGAAACTGTAAACAATGGAATGCCTAAATCTAGAGCTGCAGTGAAATACGAATATCACGGCAGACCCTTCAGTACCGAATGGGGGACAAATTTATAAAACCCACCCATGGACCTGTTCCGATTTTGACAAACAATGAAGACGATTTATTAGAAAAATGGGAGTAGATAAGCAAAGCGGGTTCTGGACCGGAAGTGCCGTGACAGCGAAGTGGATGGCATGTGTCCATCGGGAGTGTCCATTGTGCACCCTCTGGTCATTGTCGTCGGCGGGGCACCCTCTGGGTCGTCGGTGGGGGGCGAGGTCGGGTGGGGGCGGGAACGCAGAGGTAGGGCGGCGGTGCGCGGTATTAACGTCCACATCCTGTAACAAGATGGCGTCGGGGGTCGGGTGGGGGCGGGAAAAAAAAAACATGGCGTTCTGGTAGAGGGAGGGCGGCGACGTTGACATCAGGGCGTAAGTCGGACGGAAAACTGAACGGTTTTAGCGGAAATCCACATCCTGAGGCGGGGTAATGAAAAAGAAAGATGGCGGGCGGGGCGAAAAGATGGTGGCATTAGAAAAAAAGATCATGACGTTGAAAGATGGCAGAGGGAAAAAGAACATGGTGGCGGTGACGTTACAGTTTTAGCGGAAAACCACATCCTGTAACAACAGATATGAGGCTACCGATACCCACCGTTTTATTGCAGCGTTATTTAAGTTTAAAAACTAATCCTCAAGGCCCGGAGGCTGCTCAAGAGTGTGTGTGTGACGTCACAGATTAAGTAGTATTAAGAAAAATTACCACACATTACTGAGAAAACTCAGTTTGGAGAGCGTTAGATTAAAAATTAAAAAAAAAAAGACAATAAAGTTTTATAATTTTATTATTGTTAATTATGTTACATAGTATTTTTCTAACATTAGACCCAAACCCAACCCCAACATTATATAAAAAAAAAGACATAAAGTTATATATATATTTTTTATTATCTTAAAGTAATGGTTACCAAAGCAAATACAAAAATTAGACTTATAAAATTAACATGGTCTGGTAAAGATTCCATTAAGTATTATTAAATGATTTGTTATACAAAATAATAAAAAAGAAGTTTATAATACACTTCTCTCTGTTACAAAATATTTTAATACATGTTTATTACAGAACTATGAAATATACATTTAGCAGGTTATAAAAAAATACATTGATCAGTGTAACTTAATATTAATATCCATTATAGAGTAATGGCCCCAAGGTAAGGTGTCATGAGAGCCTTTTAACAAATATCGTTTATTATCAGATGAATTTAAAGCTACTTTATTTTGTTTGATGGAATAAACATTATCAGCATGTGATATTATATTCCTTTGAGTTGCATATTTAGTTGTTTTATTTAGTAAACAGTCTAGATAATCATTAAAAGTTAATTTATTTTTAATTATATCATTTTTTACCCCCTTAGATTTTTTTATACATTTTTTCTTTTCATTTTTCTGGACCAAAAAAGTATACATTTTTGAACGTAAACCTATGAAATGGGTCATTATAGCACCGTTATTTTCATCTTTCATTAGGCCAACGACTTTTTTGTTTACCAACGGTATATTATAAAGATTGTCTGGAGCATAATCACTAGTATCAAAATGTTCAATATCTTTCTTAATAACTTCTTCATAAATATCATTACATGTATGTTCATAAATCAAACTATCTGTGTCAGTATAAAGTAATTTACAAACATTTGGACTAAATTTTTTTAACATATAGTCATAATGGAAATCAAAAATGCATGTTTTTGAGATATCTAGAATGGTCATACCAATGTACAGAGGTTTATTAAAAATAATGAGTTTTTTTCATTTCAACAGCTATTAAATCTTCATCAAATATAGTAGTACTATGGAAATTGGGTCTCGAAATCAAATTTTTTGCACTATAACGACCCTCCCACTTAGAAATGAGTTTTACAATGCGATAGTTTTCCCAAAAACGGCATTATTTAAAAGTTTAAATAAGTTTTTCTCAAAATCATTTTTTGATAGAGCTCTTAGTTTTGTATTTAAATCGATATACGGTTTTAACCATGCAGATTGTTTAAATTTGAGGATGCGATGCACTTTTTCCAGAATAAGTCCGTTCTTCAAACACTGTTTTAAGTTTCTGTAGTGTATAATATACTTTTCTTTATTGTACAGAGTGGTCATCAATTTAGATAAGTTTGATCCCGGTGGTACTCGGTGTTCAGGACAAAGTGGTAAATCTCGATGCAAATCATGGAGATATTCTGGATATTTTATATCTACCTCAAGTATGTACCCTTCAGGAGAATCGTCAGATATTTCAGAAACATTGAAATTGTCGCAATTATTTACCCACTCAAATCCGCCGTACCCTAAATTTTGGCACATAGCCCACCCATACAGATTATTAACGTCAAAATACGTTAGATATTTTGATATAGGTTCATCTGAATTATAATTGGACATATATTTATTATTAGCAACGGAATACCTATTGCTACACTGACTAACACCGCCTCTTATACCTCTTTCAACGAATAACAATATATCAACATCCTGTATCGTTTCCAATTTCGCCTTCGTATATTTAAGCATGCAGTCCCAAGTATAGCCCGGAAGTGTATGATAAAAAGCACAATCAAGGTTATAATGTTCAAAACAGCTTTGCCTAAATTGCTCGAAAACATCAGCTAAAAGAATAATGTCTGTTTTTAAATATAAATCGGAATATTCGCCTAAATTTTGACAATTAAAAGATGTCCATACTTTTTGCGCATGAATGTAGTCTTTTTCACTAATATTTTCATCGTTTAACTGATTATAAAAGTTTTCTATTTGTGGTAACTTAGTTTCATCTAATTTTTGAAGCGAGTCAATATAATCATAAGGAAACACTCCTTTTCTTGTAAGTAAATCGAATTTTTCCGCATCTAAATTAGCAAATTCATTTTTAAGATTAACTAGTTTGTCTTTATTGAGAAATGATGCTAATTTTTCTAGTGAAAAGATTAAGAATCGAAATGAGTCGATGAAGCGAAACTTAATATTTGTTTCTTTATCATGTTTAGTAAACGAAATATATTTTTCTTTATTAATTGGTAAAACAGTTACTCGGTCTTGTTTTGCCAAATCCCTTATTAGGAAGTGTGAATCATATCCAGATAAATTGTGAAAAATAATAGGAACTATAAATGAATTTTTATAATTCAGATTACATTGGGAATGAGCAAAACCTCTAAAATCGCCAGTAATATGCGACTGATCTCTAACTATTTTATCATTAGGTTTAAATGATTTTTTACAAATATGACAAGTAGAAGAAGCATCTTTCAGGCTAACGTTAACATTCATTGGCTGTGTATGTTTCAAAATAGAATTAACGTATTTAGCAATACCATCCATCTCATTAGCAAACCATTCCGTACAATTATCTCCACGGTAACTTTTATAATATGAGATATCATTATTATAGGAACATTTTAAAAAATATCCAGCACTGTAGGCTTCATGTTTTTGATACCTACTAGTGTTTTTAACTACGTTTTGATTCTCGCTAAAAGGAATTAGTATTGATTCAAAATCAGCATAAATAACGAAAGGTACTTTTTCCTGATAACAGTAGTTCTTAAAAGTTATAAATTTTTCAGATGGAAAAGAAATCTTACAGTTATTTAGTTGTTCACAAAAAATACTATGAGCATCCAAATTGTTTTGCGTAACGAAATAATTTAAACATCTATCACAAATAAATAACTTTCTATTATGCTTACCAATTTGTTTTGAAACTAGCCTTGATAAGTTTTTAATCCAACAATAATGATATTGTGTTTGTAAATTATCTTCATTATAAATATCTAAAGTTTCGTCATCATTATAATCATTTTTTGGTAAATATGAATTTTGAATAATGAGCAAATTAACATGTTTGTTAAGTTTATGTTTTGTAAGGCAAACTGGTACGATGCTAAAATTATTTTTAGAATCCATCTCCAAAGCAAATACGTTAACAGAAATATTATTAATTTTTTCAAATTTAGAAATTTGATTTATGGTCATTGGAAACTCTATTCCCTCTAAATTTAATACATTTGAAAAATGTGGATATGAAAAAGTTCTATCAGAGTGTTTTTCAATTGGATGTAGGGCAGATACTACCGCCCACGCAAAACAGGCGTTATCATCATAATTTTTTATGTTAACACAAGCCTGTTTTCTAACAATTTTTTCTGGTAACCTTATATATGATGATACTCCAGACCCTACTTCATACTTATTAATATTTATTTCTAACCCAATTATACTATAAAATGCTCCCCCGCTCCCGGATTCCTGAAACTCTTCAAGTTTATTTTTAATTTTATCGATAACAAATGTATCAAACCATTCACGTAAATTTGTACCACGATCAATAATATGATTTTTTGTTGGAAAGAACTTGATTTCTAAAATTTCATTATCAGCCTTTTTCAATATAAATTCTGAACAAAAAACTGCATTAACTTTAATTAAATTCATTGATTTTAAAACATTGTTAATTCGTGTTTTGAAAAGAAAAAATGCATCACAAAAAAAGTTAGATACATCTTTTATGTTTTAAATTTAAAATAATACTGGTTCGAATTCTATTTTTAAATGCAGACTGAATATCTTCCCATTTAACCCAATCACTTCTCCGTTTTTTTTCTTTTTTTAAGCCCTCCCCAATATGGTTTGGTAATAAAATATTTTTTACTCTAGCTTGAAAATATCGTAAATATTTTAGAGCTGACTTAAATTTTTTAAGAGTACCAGGAACAATATCACCATTTTTAATAGCTCTATTAAGTAATCTAATATTATTCTTAGCAAATTTAATCCATCGTTCTTTTTCAATTATATTTGAATTTTGTGTAAGTACAATCAAAGCTTTTTGAAAAATATTAATAATATCTTCATACATATCTTTTAAAGTAATATATACCTTACCTTAGGGCAATATGAAAATCGAAAATTTACAGTTTAATGGTTAGTTTCCTGTATTTCAAAGTTCACAGCTTTATTTGGTTTGTTGCAATCAACTAGTCCTTTGAAGACTAATGAGTATTTCTTCGGTACGAAGTTTTGAATGTTTTCTTCGATAGCAGGTACAGCTCACTGCGGTAAGAATACTACGCTTTCTTCGAGTTCAGTTAACGCTGATTTTCCATACTTTGTGTTGACTATTTTTACACCAATAATGGGCAAGGGAATATTCTCCGGTAAGTCCTTTAATTTTATTATGTTCTTCCTGCGGATATTCGTTACTTCGTTAATTTTACTTTGATTCACTAAAATATAATAAAAAATAATGTACAAAAATATTACAAAAAAAATAAATAAAATATTTAAAAAATTACAAAACTTACTGTTTACTTCAGTTATGTGAGTTGATTTCAAGCACAACTTGTTGGGTCTAATGTTAGAAAAGTACTATGAAATTTTTGTTGTGCAATCTACTATTTATACACCTGCATATACCACCTCTTCAATGCATCTGGGGGTATTTACTTTGTATAAAGTTAAAATGACTTTATTATAACAAACTATTATTTATCGCACAGGAAATGTATTCTGCGCGCGTATTTGATAGCAGTGCTAATTAATTTTTATTGTTATGCTTGTGGTTCTCAGATAATGTGTTATCACATCCGCCATTCATGCATCATGGTCTTTCCTTTCAAAATAATCTATTTCCTCTACTTGTGGGTTTTATAAAGTTTTATCACAACTAACGTTTCTTGTAATCACTCGATTGGGGTTATGCTTATCAAGTTTGTCCATTTAAAATTTTTTTTCCGGTCTCCAGATATTGTTTTCGCGGGGGATTCTGGTTATATATATAATAGTAGAACATGTCTACTTACATTCAGTTTCCAGTACACCTAATAGTGAGTAATACAAGTGAGACACGGGGTTGACACAACAAAACGTTTATTTCAAACTTACAAGATTCACTGTTAGTAATGAAGGACAGAAATGAGTATTTATAAAGTTTCTTATCTAAGGGCTGTGTCAGCTCTGTTGAGATAAATGATTCAAATAATTATATTACGTTAAGCGTAATATTGCCAAGAGATATGTTATCGAAAATAAAAGGAATGGTATAAGCATGGGTATCATATTACACCACCTTCCCTAGGTGGAAGGCTATCAGGTTCTGAAGGACCTGTAGGCTTCTTAAGAAGTAATATTTTTACCTTTTGATGGCAAAATTTGAGGTATATATAAATAAGCAAGCCCATGAACAGTATAGATAATAAAATATAAAACATAGTATTCTGAGAATTGTTTTTTTCAAAGTCTTTAATCCGCACAGGGTGTAGGCTGCCAAGTTGGGTGGAAAGGTCTGCTAGGTCCTGTAGTTTGATGTCCTGAAGGTGGAGTTCCGCTGTTGGGGTTGAGTTCAATTTGAAGGTAGGTAACGCCAGGGACGTTTCGTCGGGAAGCTCGTGATTGGCGTTGAAGATGTCGTCGTTGATAATTACGGGGCAGCTCTCTAAAGTAACAATTGAGGGCTGCTCGATAAAGTGGTCCATGGGGGTGTTACAATTTTCTTCGATTCTGGTCCTTTGTATTGGGACGACTATGAGTTGTGTCTCTGCAATTTGTTCAACTATGGTAGCTCCGAGTCGTACGCTGGTTAGATTACATCGTGGATTTTCTCCTTGTAGAATAGGAAGATAGCACTCGTCGTGGTTGTATGGGCTATCCTTTCTACACAGGCATACATTTTCTAGCCGTGGACAGGAGTCCTCTTTCCAAAAGGTGAGTTTGGTTCGTAAACTTGCAATGAGATAGGGTTTGGTTGGTATAAGAACTTTGGATTGGTAAGGCGTGGGAATCAAATGGTAAGTATAGTAAGGTGCTTGGGTGGCTATTGGCACTGACAATTTTATGTAGATTTTAAGATCTTTAACCGTTGCTGAGATATGAAAAAGATTAAGGTAACTATGCATATTACTAAGATGTATCAGTTGATCTCGTTTATATAGACTCGAGAGTTTAGTTAAAATAATTTGTATATTTGGGACTGGCAAAAAATAGGTGTGAATAATATTATGCTGAGCCATGGCGACTGCATTCTCTAAAGTGTCTAATAATTCTAAAAATATATTAAATTCGTTTTTTATAGTGACACCAGTTTCAAAGTATGACCAGTCTTGTTGAACTTCTTTGAACGTTTTGAAGAGTAGTAGTTCTATATTCGCGTTTATCTGGGTTAGGCTTTGATTAACTTTGTCGCTAAGAGCTTTAAATAGAGAAGTTCTTAAATTAATTTCGTGCGTTAGAGTTTCCTGATTGGACATTAATGTATCCATTTTAGAATGGAGTTCTTGCACATCATTGTCATCGGCAGTACCAAATAATATTTTTTGAACGGAACCTATAGCGTTTATAAGTCCACGTTTAAGTCTGACTTCAGGATTCCTAAAATTATTTAATTTATATTCGGTCAAGTTTACGAGGTATTTTAACTGCTGATTAATAGTACTATTAGAATATTTATGTTTATTTTGGAAAAAGCTTGGGTCGGATTTTAATTTGTATAAATTGTTTGTTACGTCCTTTAAATCGATAATGTGAATAAAGTCATGTTGCGATTGTATTATTTTAGTTTCACATGTTAGGCGATTTATGTGAATGGAGTTTCGTATAGTCTCTATTCGGATCGCGGAGGCGTAGTGAATAAGAATGAGAAGGACCAGGTTGGTACTTAATTGTAATTGGAGGGATTTTATCCTCAAAGTCAACACCTTCATCTGTCTCGCTGCTTAGTTCAATAGGTTGAATTTCCTCTGGGGGTTTTTCCTGTAAAGAAGGTTCAGTATTAACCTTTTGTTCGCTTTTCTTTTTCTTAAGCCTGGGTTTTCGTTTGATATAGGCTTTATGATATTTGCCTTCAGCATGTGCCTTACGTTGAAACAGTTTTAGAGTGGGACCTAAGTCTTCTACTACTTTAGTTTGAATGAATTTTTCGTTTAGTTTCCCGCGTGCTGGATTTGCAATATATACGTCTTCGTTGGGTTCAAAAGTTTCCGGTAGTTCGCGTGTTTCATTGGCTTTTTCTATGACTCGCATTTTAGATTTGTCTAACTTGGTTTTTATTTGATTGTAAAGGTTTTTTAGAACATTCTTATGGGTGTTAATGTACTCTGAGAGTATCCGTTCTTCATTAATATCGAAAGGGTCAGGGCGTTCGTCTCCACGAATTATATCGATAGGACACATTTTGGTGCTTGAATGAATTGTATGATTGTAACTTATAACTGCGATTTGTACTAGATAGTCTAAGGGTGCATTTGGATTTTCATGTTTAAGACATCGGACGCTGTCTAATAAAGTAGAGTGGAATCGTTCGATGTTGCCGTTGCTACTATGTCCTTGTATTGAAGTAAAGGTTAGTTTAATTTTGTGCAGATTGCAGAAATCTTTCATCATCGCGTTGTTAAACTCTAGGCCAGTATCCACCAGGATTCCATAGGGTAGTCCATGATGTTCGATAAATTTCAGTAGCGCACGTTGTATTGACATGCCTGTCTTAGTTTCGACAGGGTAGGCTTGAGCTATTTTCGAAAAGGTGTCAATGATCGTTATAAATTTTTGTCCTTGGATATCTAGAGTATCAATGTTTATGGTTTCAAAGGGTTTCGTAGGCGTTTCAGTATATTGAAAGATTGGTTTCACCGGGTGCCGGTCAGTTTTACACGTTTTGCATGTTTCGCATTTGGCGATAAAGTCCCGTACGTGATCAAACATGTTAGGCCAGAAATATTTCTTAATTAAAGCTTGGTGGGTAGCCGTTACTCCTTTGTGTGTAACTTTGCCTTCGTGGTTATAACGTATCTTCAGTTGTTGTTCTTGTTCTGATGTTACGTCTTCTACTTTCTTCTTGCAAATTAAAAACTTGAGCCAATGAGTTAAGTGGTTTTGAAGGATTCTGATGATCTTATTTTCTAACTCTGGTTGCTCGAAGTATAGAGCATGTATGGTGGTGTTACTTTGAACGAATGGAGATAAAAATTTAAAAATTTCTTCGTCGGATGAGCGTGATTTTAGGTGGAAGTAGTGTTCTTTAACTTTGGGGAAAGGCTGTATTGCATAATGCGAATTAACTTTATTACTATCCTTTTCCAGGAGGATCCATCGGTTGTTATACCTATTTAAGGGTGTTTCGGAGTATTTGACTTCTAGAATGGGGTTTTCGTGACTAGAGTGAATAGTCTGGTTAGTTCTTGAGGGCGGCGCGCGATTCGGGTCGTCTATTGAATTTAAGTCGTCTAAAACTTCTTGGAACTTTTCTGGGTCTGGTTCTGGTAGATTATCGAGTAAAGTACTTACATCGGGGGCGTTATTTATCATTGACATATTGTCTTCTTCTATTGCGTTAAGTTCATCAATTTTGATACGCGAGAGCGGGTCAGCTTGGTTTGTTTTTCCTTTTTTGTACTTTATTTCGTATTGGTATTCTTCCAATTTTAGACGCCATCTTACTAGTCGCGAGTTAGGGTCCTTTAGGTTGAACAGCCACTGCAAAGGCTGATGGTCGGTTTCAATTATAAATTTAACGCCAAACAAGTAAGGTCGGAAGTATTTAACGGAATTTACGATGGCTAGTAACTCCTTCTCAATTGTGCTATAATTACATTCAGCAGGGTTCAATGTCCTGGAATAATAACTGATGGGGTGTCCATCTTGTGAAAGTACGCTTCCTATTGCATACGCGGATGCGTCGCAAGTGAGAGTAAATGTTTTATTAAAGTCGGGGTAAGCTAGGATGGGCTCATTGCAGAGTAAATCCTTGCAAGTTTCAAAGCAATTGCGGTAGTCTTGGGTTAACTCGATTTTTTGGTCTTTTTTGAGGCAATTGGTAAGGGGTTTAGTTACACGAGCGAAGTTGGGGACAAATTTGCGGTAAAATCCGAGCAATCCTAAGAAACTCTTGATTTGCTTCGCCGTTTTTGGGATTGGAAATTCTTTAATGGCTTTTATCTTCTTCGGGTTTGGCTTGATACCATCTTGGGTTATAATGTGGCCAAGAAATTCCACGTGTTTACAGAGGAATTCCGATTTGTCCAATTGAATCTTCAGGTTGGCTTTTTCGAGGGTTTTAAATACCAGTTCCAGGTTTTGTAGGTGTTCTTGTAACGACGTGCTGAAAATTATGATGTCGTCCATGTATACGAAGCATATTTTATTCTGCAGATCTTTTAATATATTATCCATCACCCTCTGGAACGTTGCAGGCGCATTCTTGAGGCCAAATGGCATCCGTACGTATTCGAAGTGGCCATTTTCTATGTTGAAAGCAGTTTTTTCTATGCTGTCAGGGTGCATCTCAATCTGGTGGAACCCTGAAGCGAGGTCGAGAGTCGTGAAATATTGGCATCTGCCCAGTTTGTCCAGTATATCCGCTATGTTAGGTAACGGGTATCTATCAGTCTTGGTTTTGTCATTTAATTTCCTGTAGTCGACCACAAGCCTCCATTTTTGTTTGCCGCTCGCATCGAGTTTTTTCGGCACGATCCAAATGGGGGAGCTATAAGCGCTGGAGCTAGGTCGAATGATTCCATCTTGTAACATTTTATCAATTTGCAATTGTACTTCTTTTTGGTGGACATAAGGATACCTATATGATTTTGCGTGAACGGGGGTGTCATCGGTGGTTTTTATCTGGTGTTTGACTTCGTTTGTGAAAGTTAATTTGTCACTAGGGAAGTGAAATACGTGTGAGTAATTTTTACAGAGTTCAAGAAGGTTAAAACGTTCCTCTTCATTGAGATGGTCAGTGCGTAGAAGATTTTGTATGTGTTGATTGGTGAAATTGAGAGAATTATGAGTTGGCTTATCGTTTTTTGAAATTTGGGGTTCAAAACCAGTATACTCGGAATAGAGTTGGACATAAATTGGTGTATCGAATTGAGCCGTGATAGGGTAAGTGTTGGTGTTAAATATTTCGACTTGAGCTAGGCCATTCTTGGCTTTGCTTATACCAGAAGGAATAAGATAATTGTCGGTTTTTTGAAATGGGATGACAATTTCGCCGTTGTCAATAGAGACAGGGATTTCTCGAACAATACATTCGACGGGGTTTAAAGAATAAGTACGTGAAATTTCTTCGGGTTGTCGAATAGAAATTGGAATCTGGAAGTAGTCATTATAGATAAGATGATTTTGGAAATCTATTTGGATACCTAACGTTTGTAGGTCTTCGAAACCGAAAATTCCATCATAGAAATCATGGAAATCATACAGAAGTACGTTTAAATCGAAGTCTATATTAAATTCTTTAAATAAAGGGATGTTTGCTTGGAATTGACAAGTCGATTTGCCGGTTGAAGTTTTGATAAGTGTTTCATGAGAGAAAATATGGTTGGGGTAATATTTTTGAATTATTTCGGGACGAATTATGGTCTTTGATGATCCGGTATCGATCAATAATTTTAAAGGGGGTTCTCGAATATTAATATATGGAAGCGAACACGGTGTATTAGCAGAGTTTAGTTCTACTATGTCCGGTTGTTTATATTCGGGGCTACAGGAAAATTTTGTTCTTGACTTTCTTCATAATCATTCGGTATATTCTCTTCGTTTCCATTTCCGTCGTTTAAGTATACCCATTCTTCTCCTTGTGGATTTTCTTCTGGGAGGTCCATTTGACTTGTTGAGGGTTCGTCGTAAGGTGTCAGTGGGGTATTGTCCATCCAGCAGGGATTCTGCGATGTAGGATCCGTTTCTTGATTAAAAAGTTCTTCTACCATGTACTTCGGCTGGTTGTATCTTGGTTGCCAGTTGTGGTTTGGGGCGTTCTGAATTCTTGATGTACTAGGCTGTTGTCTAGTTGCATTCGTTCCACTGATTCCAGACATTGGGGTAGGTCTAGCGAATTTTTGGTTCGGGTTTGGTCTCCACACATTTACGTTGGATCTATTATTTTGGTTTTGTTGTATTTGGGTGCCAAAGGGGCGTTGTTGTTGTATATTATGATTTTTAAAATTACCAGGGTTATTAAAATTGTTTGCATAATTATTGGGTTGAGATTGAAATATTGGTAATCGCACCGGTTGATTCGTTTGTTGGCGTGGTTTAGGCATTGGTAACATCGGATATCGAGGTGTTGTATTCTGTCGTCCGAACGCAAAGCGTTTGAACTCATCGTATTTAACCTGCTCGTCGATAAAAGTAATGGCGTGTTCTAATTCAGTAATGGCGGTATTATACCTAAGCATGTTTTCATAATTAAGGGGCATATTCATTTTGTAAATATTAAAAACTTGGTTCTTATAAAACGCTATAGACCCAGCCTTTTCATTTATTGGTATGTTTGATAACTGAATTTTTGAAATTATTTTAGATTTAAGTTCAATTAAACGATTGCCAAAATTAATCAAAGGTTCGTTTGGTTTTAATCTACAATTTTGTAACTCTAGCTGTAATGTTTCTAAACTTTTATGATCTGAAAAGTTAGTGGAGAAAAGATTTCTTATTTCAGGCCATGTTTGAATATCAGGTCTACTGTTCAAAAGTTGAAGAGCTTTGCCCTTAATTTTAGTTTTTATGCAGCTTACTACAATTCTAATATGTAGGGGAACATTTGAATTGCACACTTCCATTAGATTTTCAACAGCATCAAAGAAATTACTTATTTCCGTTTCTTCGCCAGAAAAAATCGGAACAAATTCAGAAATGTTCTTAAGTTTATGCAAATCTAATTCAGACATCGTGTTAAATGAAAGAGTGTTATTCAAAAGATCAGAAATATCCGAAATCTCGTCTTTACTTAAAGTGTGAGAATAATCTTCGTCTTCTGAAGAGTATAAACTTGTCATAAAATTCAACTGGTGATTTCTTAGCAATGTAAATAAAAATAGAAAGAAAAATAAAAATTCAACTGGTAGTTTCTTAGCAAAAATAAAAAGAAAATAAAAAATCAATTGTTAATTTCTTAGCAATGTAAATAAAAAATAAAAATAAAATAAAAGTAAGGAAAAATAAAAATTCTTTAAACAGTAAAATAAACGGTAATTATTTAATCTCTACTGAAGTTATCTTTAAAATTATTAAAATGTTTTAATAAATTTAATTTCTTGTTTTTTGAATTCTTAACCTAATCTTTTTAATTTGTACGATACAAAAATAAAAAGCTTCCCTTAGAATATCGCACGATGCGGGACTCCAAGAGGTTGTCACTAAAATTACACACTTTCCAAAAGTAGCTTGAAAATTGTCAGTGCAAAAATAGGGACGGGTGAACAGGAATAATGCAAGTTTACTTACGTTTGGTGTCGTTGTGCTCTGGGATTACGTTTTGAAGATTCTGGATAGTTGAACCGTTGAGACGGACGATCAGCGACTTCTGATTCTTCGGGAAATTGAAGAGTGCTCGATACACAGCAGAAACGTTGAACGACTATCCACTACCGACTGCGCCAGTAATACAAGTGAGACACGGGGTTGACACAACAAAACGTTTATTTCAAACTTACAAGATTCACTGTTAGTAATGAAGGACAGAAATGAGTATTTATAAAGTTTCTTATCTAAGGGCTGTGTCAGCTTCTGTTGAGATAAATGATTCAAATAATTATATTACGTTAAGCGTAATATTGCCAAGAGATATGTTATCGAAAATAAAAGGAATGGTATAAGCATGGGTATCATATTACAAGTGATTGATCAGTGAAAAAAAAAATGCTTCACAGCTACAATCAACTGATTGAATTAACTAACAGGTTAACTCCACCTCTTGATGTGGAGAGGTATTTGTTTGAAAAGTAAGTGTATGTGTGTAATATTTGTGATAAGTGACGTGAAGTTTTAAGTTTAAATAAAATGTCTTTTATTATAGCGACTTATTGATGGAGGAGGGGGGAGATGTAGCAGAACTATGCACCACATGTGGGCATATGTATTGCTATTGTAATTTTTCGTCACCCATCTTTATAGATTTAGATAAGTAAGTGATTTGTAATTACTATTGTATTAAAAGTTGACTATAAATTACTTTTATTTCAGTTGCACTAGGAATCCATATTCACCAGCCAGCGCTGTCGATGGTGATGACAGTGATGATTGGGAGAATAAGGAAGATGATATATTAATGGATGAGTAAGTGTGTAAAAGTAGAAATTAACAGACATAGTTTAAATATAATTCCTTTATTATAGTCTTACTGAGGAAGCAGACTCTCCTCCCCATCGATACACCGAATGAGAGTAAATTCTGTTCGGTGTGTCAAAGAATATTTTGTTTCTGTGCCAGGAGCATAGAGTGGCACAGAAGCCATAAAAACGAATTTTTAGTTTGTAAAGAGGCCATGATATCATCACCATATCCGGAACCGGAAGTGATACCTTTAGGCGAATGGTAATATTTTTTATGATTAATTTATGATTATGATTATTTTCTTTACAGCTCTGAGCCACCTTTCCACTGCGTGATTTTAAATGATCCAAATATATGGTAGGTGTGTCTATATATTAATTAAAAAATGAGAGTAGCAGTGTCAAGTCTTATTCCCCGCTTTGAAAAACTGTGCGGAGATCACCAAGCTCACCCTTCACATTAATTTAAATGAGCAAATATCGTATTTAATTTTTGTTTTTTCTTAAGTATTTCTTGTTGTTTTCCCTTTAAATTCTTTAAAAAAAAGTCAGTTTATAATATTGTGGTGTTTTATTTTCGTTACGATCAACCTAACTACTATTATTGTAGGTCCCTATTTCTTTCGATTATTTTCCTCAAATAGTTAACAAGGACAGGGCGCCGTGAAAAAATATTGAACTTGTAACTGCGCCGCGGGTTACAAAAGATTGGGAACCCCTGCACTAGTTCATTTGAATAAACAACATTTTGCCCCTATACTAGAAAGAGCCATTAAAGGTTTAAAATAGTCTACCATAAAAAATGGCTTTAGGGTTTGTGGTCTATTTCCTTGGGACCCTAATGCCATTGACTTCAGCAAGTGTTTGGAAAAAAACAAAAAAGATGAAGGCCAACGTGATAACTTAAATAACAACGATTACAGTTTAGAATATCAAGATTTTTGTAACATTGTCGGCCCAGTCAAACTTCAAGACTTAGAATCGTACGATGCTCAAGATCAAGAATCAGATGAAAATTTTCAAATACTTTTTAAAATTTATAAGAAGCTTAAACCATTAGACAACACTAATGTTATAGTAGACGATCACAATGAATTCATCATCCAAGTAGAATATACGAGTACAGCTAATGATCAAAGTCAATTTACAGAAAAAGACTTTGACAATATGCCTATAATAATCGACGTTTTTGGAGAAGAAGAACACCCTGAAATAGAAGACGTCCCCAATTTACGCGAATCGACCGTGAATGACATTTTTGAATCCAACGTAAACGTGCCGTTCATCACCAATGTTGAGGTAGATATCACCAAAATTCTTGTATCCACTGTGAATGAGCAGCTAATCCCTAGTACTGAAAATACACACACGTTATAACCGAAACTCGCGAACCTATCGAGAATAATCGACCCATTTCTGATCAAGATAGATTAAACCAGTCAATTCAGGAGACTTCTAGAACATCATCTGAATTAAAGGACTGTCTAACGTGGCCCAAAACTCCCGAACGAAAAAATAAGAGACAGGTAGAAAGACTACCTTTCGTAATAACTTCCACTGGTTGGAAAAAGATATATGAAGATAAACAGAAAGAAAAAGAAAAGGAGAAAGAAGAAAGGGCGTGTCAGAGAGAAGAAAAAAAGATAGCTAATAAAAAGCCAAAGCACGTGAACAACTTAAGTACCATTGAAAACATAGGAAAACATAATATGAACAAGAAAAGAAAGGAAGTAAAAAGCTCAGGTTCACTTGAAAATAACGAAAACAAAAATATTGAGAATAAAAATCCCGAGGACAATACCAGAACAGAAAGAAAGTCAAATCCTGTTAGAAACTTAAGTTTCACGGAAAATAATAAAACTATCTCCACAGATAGTAGTGAACCATCAACGTCTAAATCGGAGCTTCCTACTAATAATGTGATATGCAACAAAGGACTTTGTTTTATATGCACAAAGAATTTTTCTCTGATTAATTATGGTGTAAAATGCCAAACATGTTCAAGGGCATATCATGCTAAATATCTAAAAAAGCAGGGTATATACCAAGAATTTTATAAATGTAAAGTTTGTATAAGTAGGATTATTTAGTAATAAAATTTAGTATTGCTTTGTTCATTAGACTAAAAGAGTTTATTGCAATAGTGCAAGTTTATTTCTGCAATATTGATGTAATCTTAGTTTTATTTTACCTTAGCTTTACCGAATGTATACCTAATAGAAGTAAAAATAAATTTTTCTTGCGTTAATTTGTACCTATTAGAATTATTTTAGTCCACTAAAAAGAACCTATTTAATTAGTATAGACTGCCAATAACTAAGTTTATGCCAATAACTAGGTAATTAGGTGGTGCCAATAACTAGGTAATTTGTGGTGCCCATAACTAGAGATTACTGCCAATAACTGGTAAATGCTACATCAGAGACAAAAACATTATTTTTAAATTATATGAATAACTTTTTTTTACATGTTAGAGTTAATTCTGTAGAAAAATGATCATGAATGTCATAACCAAAGCGATTTCCAAATTACTAAACTTTTAATTGTGTAAAAGCGCAAACTATAGATGCAAGCTGCTTAAGATGCCAATAACTGGGTATTTTACCCTACTTCAGAAAGCTCAAGGGAGTGACCTTGATTTTAATAATTCTGTAGCCGACGAACCAGAACAGTCCCAACTAGAACATCCCAGTAATGAATTTGATGAAAACTCAAAAGAAAATGTGCCAGACCTGTGTGACCTTGACGAATCATTTGCAGACCACAGTATGAATTATGTTAGTTCTGTAAACAATTCCAGAGATGAAATTCGTAAATAAAGAAAATAATGTATGCTTAAATGGAAAAGAGTAATTAATTACCAGTGATAGTTAATTAGATTATTAATTACCAGCGATAATTCAAAATTGCACAGTCATTTGTATTTTTTTTTAAACGGAGTAAGGCGAAGTTTCAGCCCTTTTAAATTATAAAATAAAAAATTTACTAATCAAGTTAAATACAATTGACTGAAAATTTAACTCACACGGGTTATTATTATTATGCTAATTCATAATTTACTAATAAATTAATGATTATTTTTAAAATCTTCAATATTAAAAATTTTCAATAACCTACTATCGATTATTAAATTCGATAATATCCTATTCACACCATATATAAAATTTCAGTACTAATGCATCCTGTATTAGGTTCAGAGGCTGTTCATAACTAAAGCTAGCAAAATTGTTTGGGCAAGGCACTGCATTTTGTGTTATATGTGTTATAAATAAATATATTATAATTATATATCATATAATTAATGAATATAAATATATAAATAAAATATATAATTAATAATTACATATTTATAGGTCTGCTCCAACAGTGCAGTTGGACCGTCCGCTGACAGTCAAAACCAGTTCCCAGTTTTCTCGCTCAACATAACTATAACTAATCGTGGTCCACTGCATTTGACAATCAGCGGACGGTTAAACTGTGCTGTTGGAACAAACCTTTTAACATATAAGAAGACAAAGTGAAGTTCCTTGCCGGAACAATTTACTAGCCTTACTCATAAAAAGGTGCAAATCTAAAACTCTGTTGCTATTAAGATACTCTATACTCTACTCTCATAGGTTATGATACTCTATTGCTATTAAGAAATATTTTGATGTTTTTTACAATTTAATTAAAATGCTTGCCCACAGAATTATTTTCTTTGCCTCAAATTATACGAGATACGTACCTTTAAACTTTTACTGTTTGATGATCATAAAGTAAAAACACTTTGCATTATTAATTGTTCAGAAATTTTTCATTATTTATTTCAGATAGATATTTACCATCTGAGAAAAATACGCACTGGAATTCTGCAAAAATAGAAACAGTAAAAATAGTTTTTAACAAATACATTTTAGAGGAAACCGTTCCTAAAATGAGCGAAAGTTGCCGTTGAAGAAAGAAGAATCCCATGTTACAAAACAGAAGTCCACAAGCTATTAAGGCTTTTATTGGTAGTGAATTGAAAAGAGATACGTCTTCTGGCATATTACTACTGTCATTTTACTACTCCCGTAACTTCAAGTAATTTTTTTATTCAAGATCTTTTGAAATACACCTCGACCTATTTGGAATAGCTACCACAAAAATTAGAATTCAAATGAACGGGAGTGTATTTAAAATTCTGATCGATTTATTCCATATTCTAAGTATTGCGTTATTTGTAGAAGTCCGTCGCAAACGTTGAAGTATGTTGGAAGAAAATCTGTTACAAACCAAATTTAAAGTATATTATCATTCTGGCAGACTTCCATATGTTACATCTTGTAAACAACTCATAGAAGAAAATTCAGTTTTGGAGGGCAGAACTGCAGAAATAGTTAAAGCTAAAGTTAATAACGACTTAAGAAAAAGGAATCATATTAATTGTTGACCATTTTTTTATATTGATAATATGAGGAGGGTGTAATGAGTTTTGGCGTCATAAAATAAGTATTGTCTGAATTTCACAAGTAACATTTATTATTTTCTAACCTCTTCTTTTACACGTGGACTGATTGAAATCACAGATAGGGACACTAACGATACTTCGACAGTATCGAAATATCGATACATTTCTTTCGATACCTTAAAAATTTTACTCGATACTTTGCTAGTATCGATAATTTTTGGGTTGTATCGGTCGAAATTTCGAAAATAAATTAAGTAAAAGTAGTAAAACTCTAGGAGGTAAAACTTAGAAGGTGAGTTGAGTACTGAGTTTCAGTTGTCGCGTTGACATCAATGGGAAAAACGGAGCTATTACTGGAGGAGGGAAGAGAAATTTTGGTCGTCATGGGAATGTGAGAAGTGATCAACACTGCTAGTTACTTACCTATTCTCCCGTAGCTTTGTGTAGAGAAACTAGTTATAACTTGATTTTTATTTTTTAAAGAAAATCAGGATGGAACATTAGGAGAAAGAGTTGTACGTAAATTGGTGGCAACGACAAAGAGAAAGATGTAACTTTTTGTTTTGGTCGCTTCTTTATGTCTGTAAATTTACTTCGGACTTTAGATTATGCGGCATTAGGTCCATGCAATCAAAATAGAAAAAACATTCCAAAAATCTCTGAAAAATTGGAACGAGGTGCATGCTCCTTCAGAAACAATGATGAAGGACTCATGTTTGTAAAGTGTCAAGATATAAAAGAGGTCCTTCTGCTTAGCAGTTGTTACAATAACAATGTCACCTCTGTACATAAAACCATGAAAGATGGATCCAAACAAATTGTTCCATGTCCTCAAATGATAGCCTTTTATAGAGAAATTATGGGAGGCGTTGACTTAGCAGATCAGATGATTGGATTATATGACCTCGATCGCAAGTCGACAAAATTGTGGAAAAAAGTATTTTATCGATTGTTTATGATGTCCATTGTAAATGCATATATAATGAAGTACAAAATAAAAAAAATTCCCCTTTTACAATTTCTTGTTCCTTTGGCCGAAGAACTTATAATTGAAGGGAACAAAACGGCAAAGGTACAACGTCTTTCTAAAACGGATCGACATTCTAGAAAAAGAAAGAGCCTTGCAAATGTAAGTCTTCATTTTCCTATTGAAGGCCTAACGCGAAGAAGATGCAAAAGGTGTTCCGAACTGAAGAAACAGACGCGGACAAAATCTTACTGCCAGGAATGCGATGTTCCTCTATGTAAAAGCTGCACGTTATCATACCTAAATATCTAAGTTATAAATTAGAATGAATAAATTTACCTTGTCTTTTATTTCTCCAATCTTTTTAATTTTTTTCTGTAAAATAGACATCTGGTACATATATGTATCACTAATTATTCCTAACCCCTAAAACCATAAGTGTTTTCTAAGACAAAAGAAACAGTGTTAGTGTCTTAAAGAGACGTAAAATGCAAAAAACGTAGGTTTAACTTTATCAGAACAAAAAATCGCCTTGAAAGGGTGAAGATGTGTATTTTCACTTCGTAGAATAAAAGACATATTTTACATGGAAAATTTGTTTATTGTTTCATAAACTACTATATTAAAGGACCTTGGACACAAATAACTTATAGTAAATAAAGTAATTCTTATACTAATTCCTTTTTTGATATCCATGAATTGTGTGATTTATCCAGACCAAACCACTTTACATACAGTCTATTTCCTTTTCTTCGCAGAACCGTTTCAACTAAATAAACGTCTGGATATTTAACTTTTTGTAGCTCATATTCATAGAATCCACCTTTTATTCATTCATTCTTTTGATCTCGTAGTAAATATGTTGCTGGATTCGTTAACATAATCTTTTTAACTTGAAATATTCCAATACACCAATGTGGTGTGTACCCTTTTCTAAAAAAAGCTTCAATTTATTTACTCTAATAAAATTTCCTCTCTTGAATTTTGATAACTTCGGATCTATTGCTTTTGGGTGAATATAGGAAGATAGGAGTATTTGGTTTTCATCTTCCTCTCTTATATTTACTGGTTTATATCCTCTTGTCCTGTGCTTAGTGCTATTATATTTCTTTACAATTTCAAGAAGTATAACCAAGCCACTTATAGTACCTTGTAAGCTAAATTTTTCCCACATTAAATTTAATAGAGTTCGATTTACTCATTCCACCACGCTTGCTTTTGGACTTGAAAAGGTACTATAATGATTAATTTTCCATTAACTCTTTATAATTCCGGTTATAAAACTCTTGACTCATATCCGTCTGTAAGTTTTTTGGTGTGAATTTTAAGTTGGATATAATTTCCTTCATCACCAAAGTAATTTCTTTATCACTTTTATTTCTTACGTCTTTACACCAAACATATTTAGAAAATAACCCTTCTTCTTCTTAAACATCCAAGTTGCGTGTCGGCTTCTCGTTACCGAGCGACTCGACAGGTCAGTTGTGAAGCAACATTCAAGCTGTGTGTGCTGTGGTATTTTGCGTTTTATGACGAAACTGGAAATAAATATTATGGCACAACAGAAAAATGAGCAGGAATTTAATGAAGAATTAGTAGATGCTGTAGAAAAATATACTTGCTTATACAATATACAATTATGAATTAGCAGAATATTCTAGAAAAGATGTGACAGAAAAAGTTTGGGCAGCAGTAGTCAAAGAAATAAACGACACAGGTAAGTTATTTATTAATACATTTTATTTGTAAAAAACTCGTGTTATAAAAAAAAAGGTTTTAATTGTTAATCGTATATTTCCATTGCCAATATAGAGGTACCCGTAGAAAGTACTGGGACAAATAATCTCTCAAAATTTGTGCATTCGATCTGTCACAGAGAGGAATCAGCTACACTAATTTCAGACCCACAAATATTCAACCACGAAATCAAATGAGACCAAACATAAGTTAAAGACCCACTTTTACATATAAGGAACTATTCAACTATCAAACAGATCCATCTTACAAACTATATTCCAACGATGTTGATGGTATACGTCTACGAGTACCTTAAACCCATAACTCATTCTATATACTTTATTAAATGGACCGAATGGATATTCCAAAGCCATCCTTACCACACGAGATACTTCCACAACACGCAAAAGAGGAAGTGAAGATGATAACTACAAGCTAAATGAGTTGTTCGACTCTGCAGAACCTCCAGAAACCAACCGATAGTCTTAGTATAATTTTCAACTCTAAACTATAATTTTCAATTCATCTAAATCAATTTTACCATATATTCAAATCCAAAACCCTTCAAATCAAAATTAATTTATAAAACTTTTAATCGATACAGGAAGTTCAAAAACTATTCTTAAACCTCAAATCATAAATGAACTTTAACAATCATATGTAAATCATCAACCAAAAAAATCAGAACAGGCTCAGGAGAAATTATTGTTCCATATCAACCTCTTATCCCAGCTTTCTCCGAATTCAAATCTAAATCGAAAATTCATGTGATAGTACATGACTCACGAATTTCTCGACGAAATTCTAGGCTTAGAAGATATGATAGAACTGGAAATAGACATTAATTTTTCACAAAATACTATTTCAAACAAACAGTTTTCCATGCCACTTATTTCCAACAACTCCCAAATGTAAAACTGAGACATAAAGTGCACAACAAACTTTTTCTCTGCAGCAAAAATGTTAATTGATAAATGATTCATCGTTTCAAATTTTGGAACATTTCGTAGATGCATTGGAAATTTAATGCCATCATATTTTAAAATTCTGCTAAAATGTGGATACGTTATTCGGTTGGGATTTCATCTAAGAGTGCTGGATGTAACGCGGCTGCGATTGCACAAAGAAAACAAAATTTCTCGGTATGTTTAAAACAGCCTTAATTCTTTTTAATGAATATAGGCAAGTGAAGGGTCATGAAAATTTAATAATAGTAGGAGATTTTAACGCAGTCGTAGGTGAGGGGAAAGAAGGAGAATTTGTAGGTCCTTATGGATTAGGAAACAGAAACGAGAGAGGTAGCAGACTGATAGAATTCTGTGAGAAGCACAAGATGGTAGTCGCGAACACATTGTTCAAGAATCACGTTAGGAGGCGGTACACAGGGAAAATGTCAGGAGGGATAGACAGGTATCAGATAGACTACATTCTGGTTAGGAAGAGATTTAGAAATCAAGGAAAAGACTGTAAGAGTTATCCAGAAGCAGATGTAGATAGCGACCACAACTTGGTAGTCATGAAAGCTAAATTACAGTTCAAAAATGTGCAAACCCGGAAGGATAGGAAACGTATAAATGTAGACATATTGAGGGATCAGAATATGAAAGATAAGTTCCAGGAGAAAACAGATCAATTAATAAATAAAACGAGTAAGGACGAAATCAAGAACGCAGAAACTGAGTTGGAGGGTATCAAGAATAGTCTAGATTCCGCGTCTACGGACGTTTTAGGACACGATAAAAGGGACGCTAGGAAGCCCTGGATAACGGACGAAATCTTAAACTTAGTGCAAAAGAGACGAGGCTACAAAAACAGACGAGACGAAGAAGGACTGAAAACTTATAAGTCAATAAAGTGGGAAATCATTAGAAAATGTAGAAAAGCGAAAGAACAATGGATAGAGGATAAATGCAAAGAAGTAGAAGATAAGTTGCAAGTAGGTAAGACCGATGAGGCTTACAAAATAATTAAGAGGAACTTCAGGGATATAGGAACAATAAGTAGAAACGTTAGGAGTCAATCGGGGGACATACTGATCGGAAGAGAGGAGAAAGCGGATAGATGGACGCAGTACTTAGGAAATTTATACGAGGGCCAGGAATTAGGAGAGATATTAGAGGAAGAATCTAGCATCGATAGGGAAGATGTAGGAAAACCTATATTGAAAGAGGAATTTGAAATAGCACTAAGGGGGCTAAAGAATAATAGAGCGCCGGGTGTAGATAAAATACAGACGGAAATTTTGAAATGTGCGGGACAGAAAGTAGTAAATAGGATGTTTGAACTGGTAAAATACATATACGAAACGGGCGAGGTGCCGGAGGACTATAAGAGGAACATTATCGTTACTATACCGAAAAAGAGAGGAGCCGACAAATGCGAGAACTTTAGAACGATTAGCCTAACTTCCCATGCGTCAAAGATCTTAACCAGAATAGTGCAGAAGAGGATGGAAAATAGAGCGGAGGAAATACTAGGAGAAGACCAATTCGGGTTTAGGCGAAATAGGGGAACTCGCGAAGCTATTGTGGCGCTAAGAGTAATGTTAGAGAAAACAATAGAAAAAGGAAAGAACGCTTATATAGGATTTGTAGATTTAGAAAAAGCTTTTGATAACGTAAGATAGGAAAAAATGTTCGAGATACTAAAGAGCGCGGGAATGAAGTATAGAGATAGGAGAGTAGTACACAATCTATACAAAGAGCAAACTGCTGTTATAGAAGTAGAAGGGGAAAAAAGGGAAGTAGGTATTAGGAAAGGAGTAAGACAAGGATGTACGCTATCACCACTAATTTTTAATCTGTACATCGAAGAGGCGATTAATGTGGTAAAAGATAGAGTGGATTTAGGGATTAAAGTACAGGGACAGAAACTAAAAATGCTGAGATTCGCGGATGATATAGCAGTATTAGCATCTAGTAAGGAGGAATTAGAATCAGCATTGAATGAAATGGAGGCAGTGTTGACAGAGGAATAAAAGCAAAACTAAGTGTTAGTGTGCAGAGGGCGCGAGAACAGAGCAAAAATGAAAGTACAAATTAATAATGAACTTAAAGAAGTGAAGTTAAAGACTTCACTTATTTAGGAAGTAAAATAAATTGGGATGGAAGAAGCGATAAAGACATAAAGCAAAGAATAGCGCAGGGTCGAGTAGCTTTTAACAAAAAGAAAGCACTTTTATGCAATAAACTTAGAAGCAAGGAAGAGATTTTTGAAAACATATGTATGGAGCACGGCACTATACGGTTGCGAAACCTGGACGGTAGGGAAAGCAAGTAGGAAGAAATTAGAAGCTTTTGAGATGTGGTGTTACCGAAGAATGATGAAAATACCATGGACTGATAGGGTTAGAAACGAAGAAGTATTGGAGAAAGTCGGCGAGAAAAGAAGTATGTGGAAAAACATAAAGAAGAGAAGAGATAGAATGGTAGGCCACTTGCTGAGACATGGGGGAATAGTCCGCGATATTTTGGAGGCCTAGATTAGACTACTGCTCGCAAATAGTAAGGGATGTAGGTTGTAGCACAATTAGCGAAATGCGTAGGTTAGCACAAGATAGGAGAAGCTGGAGGTTAGCGTCCAACCAGTCTTAGGACTGATGACCTATTGATGATGATGAGGCAAGTCGATAAACGTAGAAATGCCTGAAACGTTTGTAGGTGAATATTGATTAATATTTACTTTTAAATATAAAATTTCATACCAAGTAAACCCTAAATCTCTCCTCAAACTCTTCTAATTTTGACAAAACTATATTTCGTACTATTCACTTAATCGCTATCTTCGAAACAAAAAACTCTCTTATTTTGTCGATAAACGGAATAGTCTACCTGAGCCTAGCCATAAAAACAAGCCACGGTATGTTTTGAGATTTCCTATTTGCCAAATAGCGGTGAAATAAACAATACGTGTTCATTGTACCACTCTTTAATATTTGTGTTTTCATCGATTATATGATTTTTAGTGTTAAAATTTTTAACATCTGTTTCAGCTGTCTGGGGCTTCATAAAATTTCCTAAAAATATAGTGTTTACTTTTAATAAAGATTTTTGTAACGAAGACTTAGTTTTGTTTAATAATAACAAATTCTAAATGATTGTTTTTTTTTTTATATTTTCGGGTCTTTTATATTTATATTACTTATTACACCGGATTTCACGCGTTTATTAAAACAGGATTCTGCATTTTGCCAAGTTAAATTTTTTATTTTTTTATTTGGTTTATCAATATGTATATATAACTCTTTTTAAATGTTTTAATTGTTCTTTATAATATTTTAATATACCTGTAATTGTGAAAAGTTTTTTACAGAATTAATTTTAGTTTTAATAGATTTTTGAACAATAAATGAGTTTTTTTTTAATTGTAATTCACCTTAAAAACTCATCTTTTGTTTTAATTAAATTACAGGCCTTTTCAACTTTTCTAACAACGCTTTCTGTAAAAGCATAAATAGTTGTATAATTCATCTACAACAATTGTAATTTTCAATTAAAAATAAAATGTTTAGAACTAGGTTATTAAAGCAAAAATTAATGAAAAGAAGAAACTCACCTACAAAAGTTGCTGCAAAATTCTCACTACTAGGTTTCTTCTTGCGTCTTTATTGTAGCCGTTGTAGATATAAACTAATTTAAGTGCAAAACGAATGTAGTTGCATTAATGATTATCACAATACTATAACCCTAAAGGTTATCATTCACTGTTCTATATACGAAACAGTCGTTAATTAAAATTATTGTATTTACGCAACTGCTGAGTATTGATTTATTAATATCCGTAAAATGAAGTGACGTTGCAGACATATTTGTCTTGAGAAGGAAATAATGTAAAAATTATGCATTAACAGCATATTTTCTTACTATAAAACAAGAACCATTAGCATATTGTAACATATTCACAAAATACTAAAAAAATCATGTCTACAATACCTTGCACTATATTCATCTCAGTTGAAGACAAGTTGAAGTTACCATGGAAAATGGCACTTGTAATTATGAAACAGATGTTTTAATAAGTTTTTTAATATCTCCTTTTCTTTTGTTTAATTTCATAATTATCTTCCATAATTCTAATACTTCCATAATCCAAACTGAAACTCTATATTATACGCATCGAGCTGTAATATTTAGAAATCCAAGGTTTCTCCATAAATTAAGAATATTAAATGCTTAATGACAGCATCCAAACGAAAATTTATTCCAGCAGAGGAGGAAATAGAAAATGCCTATGATTCAGATGACACGTTTTGTGATTAATCAACAAATAGCCATCTATAAGGACTGTTATAAGTGCGAGTGTTGTTATACAATTCATGAAAAAAGACATAGTTATGAGTCAATATAAACTAACAACAGACTTTGGAACAGCGCAACTGTTCACCTTCAAAAATTTTTGGATACAACTGGGTCTACAACAACAACAACGGTTGGTGGTGATAACTCCAGGGTCTACACATCTTATAAAAGTGTTTGGGATAATTTATTGTCCAATATGTCACATGAATTATTGTTTCTGTGCTTCATCGGTGTAGATCCATACAAAGCAATTAGCATTTTGTAACATATTCACAAAATACTAAAGAAATCATGTCCTATTAGGTACTTTAGTAAAAGTTACATCAAAGTAAAAATATTATATCCTAAATTCTTTTTAGTTATGGTGTTAAAGAGATGGTTTTAAGAGGCGATAAAACAATAGTAGCTTTAACTTATTCTCCAAAAACGGAAACACTAGAAAATTTGTCAATTAGATATGTAAGAACGAAACTAGAAAATGATGAAGAAATAAAATTATTTGAAAAAGCCGTTAAGACAATTACATTTGATATTGGCGAAGATGAAAAAGATGTATTACATTCCTTATCTGACACACCACAGAGAAAAATATTACGTCATGCAATTACAAACGAAAAAAGTTACACAAGAATTTCTAGATACTGGTAACTCTCAGAAGTATTTTTATGAAGATATTGATAACTAACCAGCTCTTTAATTTTTAGAAACTATTCATGTCATGGTTGAGATGGTTTTAAGTATCGCCTCTTAAAACCATCAAAGAGATGGTTTTAAGAGGCGATAAAACAATAGTAGCTTTAACTTATTCTCCAAAAACGGAGACACTAGAAAATTTGTCAATTAGATATGTAAGAACGAAACTAGAAAATGATGAAGAAATAAAATTATTTGAAAAAGCCGTTAAGACAATTACATTTGATATTGGCGAAGATGAAAAACATGTATTACATTCCTTATCTGACACACCACAGAGAAAAAGATTACGTCATGCAATTACAAACGAAAAAAGTTACACAAGAATTTTTAGATCCTGGTAAATCTCAGAAGTATTTTTATGAAGATATTGATAACTAACCAGCTCTTTAATTTTTAGAAACTATATAGCCATGGTGAATACTTCCATAATCCAAACTGAAACTCTATACTATACGCCATCGAGCTGTAATATTTAGAAATCCAAGGTTTCTCCATAAATTAAGAATATTAAATGCTGTTTGTGAAACACCACGACAGTTGTCGAAAAATTATGTTTTCAGGTTGATGTTGAAATTAGGGTTGCCCAATCACTATATGACAGCATTCAAACGAAAATTTACTCTACCCAAAAGAGGAAATAGAAAATGCCTATGATTCAGATGACACGTTTTGTGATTAATCAACAAATAGCCATCTATGAGGACTGTTATAAGTGTAAGTGTGTTTATACAATTCATGAAAAAGGACATAGTTATGAGTCAATACAAACTAACAACAGACTTTGGAACAGCGCAACTGTTCACCTTCAAAAATTTTTGGATACAACTGGGTCTACAACAACAACAACGGTTGGTGGTGATAACTCCAGGGTCTACACATCTTATAAACGTGTTTGGGATAATTTATTGTCCAATATGTCACATGAATTATTGTTTCTGTGTTTCATCGGTGTAGATCCATACAAAGCAATTAGCATTTTGTAACATATTCACAAAATACTAAAGAAATCATGTCCTATTAAGGTACTTTAGTAAAAGTTACATCAAAGTAGAAATATTATATTCTAAATTCTTTTTAGTTATGGTGTTAAAGAGATGGTTTTAAGAAACGATAAAACAATAGTAGCTTTAACTTATTCTCCAAAAACGGAGACACTAGAAAATTTGTCAATTAGATATGTAAGAACGAAACTAGAAAATTATGAAGAAATAAAATTATTTGAAAAAGCCGTTAAGACAATTACATTTGATATTGGCGAAGATGAAAAAGATGTATTACATTCCTTATCGGACACACCACAGAGAAAAAGATTACGTCATGCAATTACAAACGAAAAAAGTTACACAAGAATTTCTAGATACTGGTAACTTTCAGAAGTATTTTTATGAAGATATTGATAACTAACCAGCTCTTTAATTTTTAGAAACTATATAGCCATGGTGAATACTTCCATAATCCAAACTGAAACTCTATACTATACGCCATCGAGCTGTAATATTTAGAAATCCAAGGTTTCTCCATAAATTAAGAATATTAAATTCTGTTTGTGAAACACCACGACAGTTGTCGAAAAATTATGTTTTCAGGTTGATGTTGAAATTAGGGTTGTCCAATCACTATATGACAGCATTCAAACGAAAATTTACTCTACCCAAAAGAGAAAATAGAAAATGCCTATGATTCAGATGACACGTTTTGTGATTAATCAACAAATAGCCATCTATGAGGACTGTTATAAGTGTAAGTGTGTTTATACAATTCATGAAAAAGGACATAGTTATGAGTCAATACAAACTAACAACAGACTTTGGAACAGCGCAACTGTTCTACAACAACAACAACGGTTGGTGGTGATAACTCCAGGGTCTACACATCTTATAAAAGTGTTTGGGATAATTTATTGTCCAATATGTCACATGAATTATTGTTTCTGTGTTTCATCGGTGTAGATCCATACAAAGCAATTAGCATTTTGTAACATATTCACAAAATACTAGAGAAATCATGTCCTATTAGGTACTTTGGTAAAAGTTACATCAAAGTAAAAATATTATATTCTAAATTCTTTTTAGTTATGGTGTTAAAGAGATGGTTTTGAGAGGCGATAAAACAATAGTAGCTTTAACTTATTCTCCAAAAACGGAGACATTAGAAAATTTGTGAATTAGATATGTAAGAACGAAACTAGAAAATGATGAAGAAATAAAATTATTTGAAAAAGCCGTTAAAACAATTACATTTGATATTGGCGAAGATGAAAAAGATGTATTACATTCCTTATCTGACACACCACAGAGAAAAAGATTACGTCATGCAATTACAAACGAAAAAAGTTACACAAGAATTTTTAGATACTGGTAAATCTCAGAAGTATTTTTATGAAGATATTGATAACTAACCAGCTCTTTAATTTTTAGAAACTATATAGCCATGGTGAATACTTTCATAATCCAAACTGAAACTCTATACTATACGCCATCGAGCTGTAATATTTAGAAATCCAAGGTTTCTCCATAAATTAAGAATATTAAATGCTGTTTGTGAAACACCACGACAGTTGTCGAAAAATTATGTTTTCAGGTTGATGTTGAAATTAGGGTTGCCCAATCACTATATGACAGCATTCAAACGAAAATTTACTCTACCCAAAAGAGGAAATAGAAAATGCCTATGATTCAGATGACACGTTTTGTGATTAATCAACAAATAGCCATCTATGAGGACTGTTATAAGTGTAAGTGTGTTTATACAATTCATGAAAAAGGACATAGTTATGAGTCAATACAAACTAACAACAGACTTTGGAACAGCGCAACTGTTCACCTTCAAAAATTTTTGGATACAACTGGGTCTACAACAACAACAACGGTTGGTGGTGATAACTCCAGGATCTACACATCTTATTAAAGTGTTTGGGATAATTTATTGTCCAATATGTCACATGAATTATTGTTTCTGTGTTTCATCGGTGTAGATCCATACAAAGTCTACATCACTATTGACAATTCCAACGAGAGCAACAACAACGGTTGGTGGTGATAATTCTCCAGAGTTTCCACATTTTATAATAGTGTTTGGGACAATTTATTGTCAAATATGTCACATGAATTTTTGTTTCTGTGTTTCATCGGTAGAGATCCATACAAAGCAATTAGCATATCGTAACATATTCACAAAACACTAAAAAAATCATGTCTACAGTACCTTGCACTATATTCATCTCAGTTAAAAACAAGTTTAAGTTTGGCCCTTGTAATTATGAAACAGATATTTTGGTAAGTTTCTTTAATATTTCCGTTTCTTCTATTTTGTTTAATTTCATAATTATCCTATTACTTTAGTAAAAGTTACATCAAAGTAAAAATAAATATATTCTAAATTCTTTTTAGTTATAGTGTTAAAGAGATGGTTTTAAGAGGCGATAAAATAATAGTAGCTTTAACTTATTCTCCAAAAACGAAGACACTTACTAGAAAATTTGTCAATTAGATATGTAAGAACCAAACTAGAAAATAATAAAGAATTAAAATTGTTTGAAAGAGCCGTTAATACATTTACATTTGATATTGGCGAAGATGAAAAAGATGTATTACATTCATGTACATACACAACATCAGTTGTCGAAAAATGATGTTTTTAGCTTGATGTCTAAATTAGGGTTGTCCAATCACTATATGACGGCATTTAAACGAAAATTTTATCTACCAGGAGGAAATAGAAAGTGACCATGATTCAGATGACACGCTTTGTGATTAATCAACAAACATCCATCTATGAGGACTGTTATAAGTGTAAGTGTGGTTATACAATTCATGAAAGAAGATATATAGTTATGAGTCGATAGAAACTAATAACAGACTCTGGAACAGTGCAATTGTTCACCTTCAAAACTTTTTGGATACAACTGGGTCTACATCACTATTGACAATGCCAACGACAACAACAACAACAACAACGGTTGGTGGTGATAACTCTCCAGAGTTTCCACATCTTATAAAAGTGTTTGGGACAAATTATTGTCAAATATGTCAGATGAGTTTTTATTTCTATGTTTCATCGATGTAGATCCATACAAAGCAATTAGATCCTGTCCAGATGAAGCGTTTTACGCGCGTTTCAACTCGCGCGATTGTGAGATACTAGACGTCCGTATATACCGTCCAGATGCCTCGTGCGACTTTATTGCTCGCGCGTTAATCGCGTGCAATACGCCAGACTCTCGACTCGCGCGTTCCTGGCGCGATTTGCGCGTAGGTTGAGGTACTAGAGAAGCTATTGTCGCGTCCAGTAGACGCGCGATCATTGCCGCTGAAGCACCTGTTTCGATTATAAAATGGAGTGGAGTGGGATAACTTCGATACGGAATTATTTATCGGCAAAGTGGAAAAGAGGATAGCGATATGGGATATGGAATCTCCTGATTACTCCAACAGGAATTGGAAACGGAAAGCTTGGGAAGAACTTGTAGGAATATTTTCTGGTCCTGATGATTCGGGTGAAAAGAAAAAAACTCTAGGTAAGTGAATAATATTATTAAAAAGCTTTATGGAAATAGTACAAATTAAATCATTTTGTTTTGCCAAGGAAGCGGTCCCTCATTAATAAAATAATCGGCGAATATGTCTCTTGTGTTTCGGGACCTTACGCTGGGTCTCACTGTAGCAGTATTTAAACTACTTAGAGACGTATTGTACAAAGTGTGATCATATCTACAACCATCTCGTAATCTAACATAATTATGAAGGATACAGCAAGCTTTAATTATATTCTTCGCAAAATCCATGTTTACATTGACTGGTCTGTGAAATATTCTCCATTTGTTCACCAAGATTCCGAAACAACACTCAATATAACGTCTTGCTCGGATAAGCGGTAGTTAAAAATTCTCTTCTGGTGTGTTAAGTTTTTGCCACAATATGGTCGCATAATATTTTCCATCAGGCCGAACGCCTCGTTTCCCACAATGACATGAGGTAAAGGCATCGTATGTATTTCCGATATTGGTTTTGGATCCAGAATATTTAAGGCCTTGTCCGTTAGTTTCTTATAGAATAAAGAATTGTTAAAAATTGTGGAATCGTTGCTCTTGCCATATGCGCCAACGTCTATGGAGATAAAGCAATAATTGGTAGCACAAACAGCCAACAATACTGTAGAATAAAAATTCTTGTAGTTGTAGTAAAGCGAGCCGGATTCTGTGGGTTTTATAATTCTGATATGCTTGCCGTCAATGGCGCCAATACAATTTGGAAAATTTGTAAATTTTTCAAATTCTATTGCGATTTGCTCCCATTTTTTTTTCGTAGGTTCTTTCATTACTATACTTTTTAACTTCTTCCAAATAACGTCGCATGTTTTTTGTACTATTTCGATTACCGTTGATTTTCCCAATCTATAGGCATAATGCAGATCTGCAAAGTAACACCCGGTAGCCAAATACCTGAAACAATTTGGTTACATTACATTCGTGAATACTCAAATTGAAATAAACATAAAATCTCAAAATAACCTTACAACGATCCATCCATACATTCATACAATGCAATTATCCATACAATTTACTAGATTGATCGTGACATATAAACTAATTTTTTGTTGTTTTCAGGAATTTCACTCCAAAAAAAGTGGAAAGGCCTCCGCGATGGCTTTGTTCGAGAAATGAAGAAAATTAAAAATAATCCGTCAGGTTCCGGAACCTCCAGCAAACATCCGTATATACATTTTCAACGCTTGATGTTCCTTGAACAGTCGGTGCGCAATAAAACGACTGATACTAATATTGAAGATACGTCTGCTGACGCTGAATTTAGATCCTTCAGTTGACGAACAAGATGTCATGAGGCCACCGGTAAATTATCAGCCGAGGAAGAAAAGGAAAATTAGTGCCGCCGATGCGGAGTTTTTATTCATTCTGCAAAAGAGTATTACATCTCGGAGCCAGCCACAACCACAAACTCCCTGTACAACGGAGTATGACGATGATAAACTGTTCTGCTTATCTTTGCATAAAGAGCTAATTAAAGTACCTGAGGCTATTCGCTTTCCAACAAAAATTGAACTAATGAGTGTCCTTGAGAAAGTTCAGCAAGTACCACATTATGCTCAACCAGCGCCTTACGTGCATAATACGTCTTTGGGTCCGTTGCCTGGAAATACTACCGAACAACCACAATATTACCGAACAGAGTCATCAACAACAAGAACACAACGCGAAAATGTAAACTACCGTTCTGAAAATTTGCAGTACGACCAAACAACACTATCGTTGCCGTCATGTTCTCGACAAACTGGATATTCCACTATAATAACACAGCGTGAATCTGCAGAATATTACACAGTAACCAATCCAATATCTACACCATCACCAATATCTCATGATTCAGAGGATTCTGAATGTCTCGAGCTATTTCAAAACACTGTTTCTTCATAAAATACTCGGAACTCTTTTTCTATACTACAGTTCCTAATTATTTTTATTCATTACGCATACGGTGTTATATACCGTTTCTATGTAGATTAAGATAACAATAAACATTTACTTACCCCAGAGTTATTACGAGTTTCTCTTCTGCAGAAACAACATTTCGTATTGCATAATTTTCACAATTTGATAAATCGTCTTTTATAATTTCAAACAAATCGTCAAACGATTTTATCGACATGCGAAAGTAGTTAAAAAATGTGTTCTCGTAGTTTCTCAATTTTGGATATAAAGTTATAAACATACTGTGAGTCATTCTCTCGCTTAGAATTGGATGCACTCTATATCGTCTAGTTTCTCTTTGTTTACGTCTTTGCCATCGACGGTACGCAAGCCACAGCTCAACCGCTTCGTCCACATCCATGTTGCACACTGTTTGAATTCTACCTCGCAAACTCGCACGTAAAACGCGCTATCTGGGCGCAACAAAAAAGTCGCGCGAGTTGAAACGCGCGTAAAACGCTTCATCTGGGTAGGCTCTTAGCATATCGTAACATATTCACAAAACACTAAAGAAATCTAACCTAATCTAAATCTAAAGAACCTAAGGTCTCCACCTTACTTGGAGGAAAAGTAAGTTATTTTTTTATTTTGTATTCTTTTTTTCAATTATATTTCTTTCAGTGATCGTGATATCGGCTTCATTGTCGTGGACGACGACGATACCGACGACGAGACGGTGATTGTCATCTCCGATGATGAAGACGAAGTCGTCGAGATTAGCGACGTGGAAGAGGATGAGGCTCGACCAACTGTAATATGCTGGGCAGGTCGGCAATAATGTTTTTTTTTTCAAAATTATTTTTTTATTAAATTGTTTTTTCCCAAAAATTCTTTTTTAATAAATTACATTTGTATTGAAATTAGAGATTTGATTAATTTTTTTAAATTAATATTTTAAGTTTTTTATAAAACTACAAATATTGTATCTTAATAATTTTCTTAAAGTTATTCTATTATGTTTAATATTGAATCTAAATGTAATGCTAAATATATGTACTATTTTCTTACCATAAATATATTTTCTTTGTCTATAACTTTTTTATTTATTAACCTATTAAAAATATTCTTTCTTGTGATTATGTTCAATTAATTTTTTTATGAATTTTAGTCTTTATTTGATTGAAATCGGATAAAGTTTAAGATCAGGCCCTTTTGACATATTGCGTCAGATGTCCACGTAACGGACCTGTGCCCCCACCTCTACGCCCCTTTTTTCTTAATGCAACCATATTTTTTTCTTAATGCAGGCATGTTTTTTCCCCACCCTCTGTTTTCTTAATGCAGCCACGCCCCTTTTTTCTTAATGCAGCCATATTTGTTTCCCCACCTTCTTTTTTCTTAATGCAGCCACGCCCCTTTTTTCTTAATGCAACCATATTTTTTTCTTAATGCAGAAATGTTTTTTTCTTACCCACACCCTCTCTTTTCTTAATGCATTTTTTTTACCCCCACCCTCTGTTTTCTTAATGCAGCCACGCCCCTTTTTTCTTAATACAGCCATGTTTGTTTTTTCTTAACGCAGCCACGCCCTTTTTTTCTTAATACAGCCATGTTTTTTTCCACCGCCATGTTTTTTTCTTACTCCCACCCCCTCGCCGAAGAACACCCTCTGGTCATTGACCAACAAGCACCAGTGACGTCACTTCTTCAGAACTACAACAGCAACACCTGGAATATCCGGGCGGCGGCTTGACGAACTAACCCATCTTTGGTCACTCCCGATGGACACATGCCATCCGCATCAAAAGTGGTCTGGTACCGGCTTTGCTATACTACTAATTGCTGACTTAGAAATTTATGAGCTTGTAGTTTCAAAAGTGGATCCATCCCCCACTCAGGAATTATCTGTACCGCAGCACAATATAATTTACAACGAACCAATACCCGTCAACAACCTTCCCAAAATCTATCCTTCATTCAGGAACTACCTACTCAAAATCCATCCCACATTCAGGAATTACCCCTTCCAAACCAACACCTTTGTGGGACCTCTGTGGGAGGAAGACCACGTTTTCTTCTAACTCCACCAGCGCTGTTCTCTGGTAGATCTTTAAAGTTTAATAGTATCCTTCCTGCGAAGGTGCGTTACTTCATTAATTTTGTTTAGAATCACTAAAAATTAACGTAATTATATATATATATATATATATATATATATATATATATATATATATATATATATATATATATATATATATATATATATATATATATATATATATATATATATATATATATATATATATTAAAACAATGTACAAAACTTACTGTTTATTGTAATCTACTGTATTCAGTTAATGTAATAAAATAAACTTACTTGATTATATGTGTAGGTAAACCCGGTGCACAAACAAAAGATTATAATATATAATTAGCAAGTAGCAGAGAGCGATACGTGATGGTTACTCTGAGACGGCACACTGTAGAATAAACAATATCTCATCGTCAACGCTTATCTATACTATAAAATAACTACCAGTTTGCAAATATTGTGCAATAAGCATACCGTTCCCAAACCGAATAGCTGATAATGCAAATAATCAACATGCTAGGCTTCATTTCACACACACACACACGTGTTATGAATACAACCATTTTCGCTGAGCTAAGTACATTTTATTAATATCAACACATTATTATCCCAAACAAGGCAGTTTGATGACGAATGAATTTCTGGTTATTGAATGTGTTGGCATAATAAATTCACACGAAAAATCACGTACGTGCAATTTAGCAATGTCAGCAAAAAATCATGTTAAAACTTGTTGTTCAAAACAGTTAGTCTGAAGCGCTATATAATATTCATTTTATTCAGATAAGAAAATAATCTCTCAAGATTTATTATCGGCGGAATGTTTGTGTGTGTGTGTGATTGTTTAAGTCATTAATCAGGCGTCGACGGTTTAATCGCGGTACGTTCCCATACTTTAACGTCTGACGCGTGGGAAAAAACTCAAGGTTCGATGATGTCAACCAACCGCGATTACGTCACACCACGCATGCGTCACAATCCAATAAAACTGAATAACGCTTCTGTAGTCAGTATTCATTAGGTAGTCGTGTTAGAATTATTTTATTACTATGACGAGTTTCGAGCGCGTAATGTGTAATTTAGAGTTTTGTTTTCGTACTCATACATTATATAGGTATGGGTACTTACCTATAAGGGATTATGTAGATTTAACGTGAGTATAATTTTTTTTTAAATTAATTCTATGATATTCTAATACGCCTGTTGTTCTTTCTATAGAAATGAGGATGATGATGATGAAATAGCAGCACGTGAAAATGAAACGGTGAAGAAATAGCAGCAGCAGACTCTACGAGTTCACCATCAGGTCCTCCACCTCTGATACCACTTAGATATGTGCTGGAGCAGAGGATGATCCAGGACATCGACTGGGCCGTACAGCAGATGGTGCTCCAGGACGTCTATAGGGCCCCACCACCACCACCACAGATGAGGCAAACACCCTCGCCCACTGTCTGGAGTCCAACCAGTCCACTACAGCTCGTGTCGTCCATGATAGTTGAGCCCCCGTCATCTGCGTCTACAATAAGGGAGCCTCTGATACCACCTGCATCTCCTATGTCAATCTCACACAAGAAAATGTATATATTCAAAGACTCTTTCATATTTTGAGGTTATTATTATGTACTATAACATATTACAGGAAACTAATTTAATTTTTTTTCTCTGTTACAGACGAGTGACAGCTTATTTTCATAGTGGGAGATGGAGGGGACGAGACGTGGAGTGCCTGTGTGGAGATTAGCTGTAGTATATTAGCTTATAATTTACAAAATATTATGGTTAAGGAGAGGTTTATACAGATAGACGATTATATGAGAAGAAAGAGGAACTCAACAACAAAATATTAATATTGCTGAGCATATATATATATATATATATATATATATATATATATATATATATATATATATATATATATATATATATAATAGTAGAACATGTCTCCTTACATTCAGCTTCCAGTACACCTAATAGTGATTGATCAGTGAAAAAAAATGCTTAACAACTACAAACAACTGATTGAGTTAACTAACAGGTTAACTCCACCTCTTGATGTGGAGAGGTATTTGTTTGAAAAGTAAGTGTGTGTATAATATTTGTGATAAGTGACGTGAAGTTTTAAGTTTAAATAAAATTTATTTTATTATAGCAACTTATTGATGGAGGAGGGAGATGTAGCAGAAGTATGCACCACATGTGGGCATATGTATTGTTATTGTAATTTTTCGTGATCCATTTTTATAGATTTAGATAAGTAAGTGATATGTAATTACTATTGTATTAAAAGGTTGACTATAAATTACTTTTATTTCAGTTGTACTAGGAACCCATATTCGCCAGCCAGCGCTGTCGATGGTGATGACAGTGGGAGAATAAGGAGGATGATGTATTAATGGATGAGTAAGTGTGTAAAAGTAGAAATTAACAGGCATAGTTTAAATATAATTCCTTTATTACAGTCTTACTGAGGAAGCAGACTCTCCTCCGATGCCCCTCCTCATCGATACACCGAATGAGAATAAATTCTGTTCGACGTGTCAAACAATATTTTGTTTCTGTGCTAGGAGCATAGAGTGGCACAGAAGCCATAAAAACGAATTTTTATTTTGTAAAGAGACCATGATATCATCACCATATCCGGAACCGGAAGTGATACCTGAAGGCGAATGGTAATATTTTTTATGATTAATTTATGATTATTGTTAATTTATGATTATTTTCTTTACAGCTCTGAGTCACTAGAACCTTTCCACATGCCATTCGCCTCTTCCGTCATTTTAAATGATCCAAATATATGGTAGGTGTGTGCGTGTGTCTATATATTAATTGAAAATGCATGTCTATAACAACAAGTTTTAACAAAGTCCTCTTTTTTTTATTAAAGCGTTCTCGATGAAGAGGACCACGCACTGGCACCACCACCGCCACCACCACCAGCACGGACCAATTTGGTGAGGAGGGTGGAAATAAATCCGGATGGCAGCTCAACAACATATATTGTTATAATATAAATATAGTATTACATACAATAAAACAACATATATTAATTTAATTATATTAATTTATTTATTTAAACTTGTTTTATATGAATTTTTCTATCTAAATCATTCAGAACCTTATTTCTATTTACAAATAAACATTCACGTATACAATACATGCGAGTAGAATATGGTGATAAATCACATAAATGTTGCATAATATTTTCTGAACATAACTCATAATTATATTCACATAATATATTATTAGTAACATTTAAAAAATTATTATAAAATCCAGCAAAATCTAAATTACGCAATACATACATATTAGATATAATAAGCTTATCAATTTTTATAAACTCCTGTGTAGTATTCTCAGATAGATAAAAGGTGGTAAAGCCATTAGTTATCTTCAACATTTTGTTATTCATAAATGGTGATGTGCTGAGGGTGTTGTTTGAAAATTTTATTTCAATCACCTCCTCTGATGTTTCAGCATTTTTAAAATATTCATTAAACAATTCCTTAAGGTAAGTAATAAAATCACACCATTCTTCTTCATTAAAGGAAATATGAGTAGATTTATTGATAATTTCACTGGTAGTCATTAATATTCTTACAGCCGGAATGTAGTTTCTTGCCTCACTTAAACCGGTTATTATTTTATATATTGAGTTACCTACACTAAAAGAAGTTTCATATATATATTTTTCTTCATTTTGTGCAGCTAGTCTATACCGCTCGGTAATTTTATCAATTTCATGGTTACAATCGAAATCTTCTTCGGAGAATGTAGGACTCGAACTAGGAGTGTTTAACTCAGACATTTTTTAACTTTAATGATGATCATTCTTAAAGTACTGCTTATATATGTTTTTATCTATGTTTTTTATCTCAAACCCTACTTAAATTTGTTTCCGGTATTTCAAAAGGCCCCTCATAACAAAAAGATTTGTGTGTATTTTTCATAAGAATCAATACAATTTTAGTTACAACAAGCGGTCTGAAATATTTTATCATTTAAATGCGTATAATGCGAAACACAAATTCTAAAACATATTTGTATTATCCAACCAACTATTATGAGAATTATCAAGCCCTAGCCATTTAACAAAAACCTTGTTACCACGTCTACGTAATACTTTTTCAACTAGAAAGATGTCGGGGTATTTAGCTTTCTGTAGTTCTTCGGTATAAAATATACCTTTTATTTCCGCTCCTCTATCATCTTGCAACATGTACGTAATTGGGTTAGTGTTACGAACTTTTACAACTTTGAATAATTCCACAGTCCAGTTCGGGGTATATCCTTTTTCAAATACATGCTTAACCTTACTAATGCGAACCATATCTCCAACTTTAAATTTTCTCAAACCTGTCGCCAACTTAATGTGATTATAGGAGGATTTTAAAATTTCTTTTTCATTCTTCTTATTTACCTCACATGGTTTCACACCAGTTGTACTATGTTTCTGTTCGTTGTAATTATCAGTTATTTCCGGAAGCACATCTAACCATCTATATTTATTGTTTAAGTTAAAGTATTCGAATAATTTCTCTTTAAGAGTTGACCTCGATGACCAGGAAATACCATCCAACGCCGACGAAATTCTCAATGATTCACCTCCCATCGATTTATCGAATCTTGTCCCAGAATGCGAAGTTCACGATAATGATTTTCACACACACGGCAAGTGAAAACCCCGTCTGCACGATGAAAATCTCTAATAAAAATTTACAATCCTATTCCAAGGGCATAGTCCTTGAATGCGCAGATTTCTATAAAGTTACCATAAAGAATATTGATTGTCGCCAGTTGTTTTACGTTAAAATTAGGCGCGGAAACAAAGAAAATCAACTAAGTAATTTCCTACTTGAATACATAAATCTAAAAGTAACATATGGCGTATACTTCAAAGATAAACATATAGAAACACCATTTAACAAGTTATTTAATTGTTTATTAGATCCTAGTGTTAAGTTGCCCTCAACTTTTAGTTAATATAACTATAGAAAAATTCAATGCTTCTTTATAAAAATACCACAAAGCAAATCATAATGGCATTATCGAAACATATCAGCATTTCAAGAACATTTACTTCATACGACGTCTTAAGGATCACATTACGAATTATATAGATAAATAAGTACCCTACCTGCCTAGAATCGAAGTACGAAAGGCATCCCTAAAATTCGCCTTTTCAAGGCCCTTTAATATCAAAAAACCTCTACAACACATATATTGACGTCCTCTCGATCGATCAACATTTGTTCCTAACTACATATTATCGACAATTTTTCTAAATACGCCCAGGCGTACTCCATCAGAAATAAAAACGCCATAACTATCCTACATAAATTGCGACATATTTTCTCTCACCACAACTACCCTGAAAAGCTAACGTGTGATAACGGCTGCGAATTTCACAATGCCGTCCTAAAGGAATATTGCAAACTCTTCAAAATTAACTTACATATAACGACAGCTAGAAACCCAAATTCCAGCTCTCCCATCGAAAGATTCCATAGCACCCTTATTGAGAACCTAAGTAGAGTATTGCGCAAAGAAACCCCAAAGGAAAATTGAATTGATCTAGTTATAACTGCCGTCACTATATATAACCAATCGGTAGATTCCACCACTGGCTACACTCCCTTTACACTATTATATGGCCCATACGAAAACCTAAACGCCCACGAAATTGACTTAAATACTTCAATCTTCGAATAATATAACGAACAGCGTAATAAATAACTGCTCCCTTTTTATGAGGTATTATATAATAAAATTCTTGAAAAGGGTAATGCACCTCTACAGAAAGCCAACGAAAATCGTGACGATATTCCCAATTTAGGAGCAAAAGTATATACCTCATGCAAAACCCGCGGTAGTAAGTTAAAAACTAGATTCAAAGAATTTAATGTAACAACACAAAAAGACCAAATAAATACTCGAAGGTCAACTTAAGAATAATGTAATGATAAAACACTCCTTAAGAAATATCAAAAGAATAAGATAAAATATCTCTTTATAGAATTTCGATAACATTCCCGACCTTGATGGCTGGGCGCCATCAAGCCCAAGGGAATGTTATCGATCATCAGCCTTTGAATCAATATGATACCAGCAGAAAACTTATACTTTCGAAACCAAATTGGCACAGCAAAATTAATATTCCATAACCACGAAACTTATTTTTTCAATAAATGCAACTAGTTTAGGCGAAACAAATAATTCCTCACTTGTTAAAGCAACAATTCTCGAAAGCGAAGTACAAGACACAGACCCGTTATTAATAAAGCTCAAACAAAAACTAGAAAACGCGGATGAACAATTACTAAAATACTATTTTGTGTGTTATTCTATAACACACTATATTTGGGGTATTTATAATCAAATTATAAATACCCCAATATGGATAGGAAAAGACTACTTACTAAAAAAGAACTTGAGTACTACTCTGATAATGAAAATGATCTAGAACTTGACGATACGAGTATTATCAGCGAGGATGGAACGACAGTGGCCATTATGTATCTTCCGAGAAATCAAATGAGGACAGTGATGATGAACATATACAAAATATAAATTCCACGAAATAAACTGCAAATTCAGCATTTTCACACGTGTTCACAAAAAAAACTCGTTAGAACCTGCAGATTAGGACGGCGACGTACGAAAAAAAGACGCCACAGATGATATAAAAGGTTTACAGCCGGCATAATTCTTCATATGTGTTTATACTTGCGCGCTATACGTGACATATTATAAAATATTAGAAATCTTTATTTGTGTCTTTTATCTACAGGAAACAAACGTGAGTAAAAATTGTTTTTATTAAATTTCAATAAAATTAACAAGAAAATATTCTATTAATTTTAGATGGATTTAGAAAAAATAAATAGAGTTTCACTTCTAGAAACTAAATAAGTTTTGAAGATATCAGACTTGCAACAAAATATCCCCCAGCCAATTTATGGGACTAGAATAGTCAAAACGAGGTATGGTGAGACTATATTGATTGAATTAGAAAAGAGCAATATACTTTTACCAAAAATAGTATTACCAGAAATAAAGGAAAATTTGGCTGAATTTCAGTGTGAAAAAAAATACAGCATAATTTACGAAGGCTTGAAGGGCGTAAATAAGCCTTCTATGGGAGTCCAATTCAAGTTTATTAAAAGTAAGTAAACACACATAATTTTTTAAATATTAAGTTTATATTTGTAATTATTTTAGCTGAAAACAAGGAATGATAGCCCAGACAGTACTATATAAAATATGCACACAGACAGAGATATCAACACTTACTTCTAGAACTCTTCAAGCGAATACACAGAGCCGCAGCTATGAACTCTGAAGAAATTAAGCATATCAGCAATGGAATTATTATAAAGTTCAAAAAAGTGGAAACACTTTTAGGGAATGGTTGTTGTATCCCGCAGGAGATGGATAAAACAGGTGAAATCAAACATTAGACTTTTAATTACAGCTATCAAGAGATCTGATTTATCTTTAGGTATACTGCGTAACCTTATTAGGATAACTAATTTAGGACATTTGAAAAAGTTTAAAAATATCATTCAGAAAGTGAATTATATTGGGGGAGCGATATTGGTAAAAGAAAAACGTAGTAATCGAGTCAAATGGGAGGATTTAGTATCGGCTTTTAATAGTAGGGTTCGTACTGGAGTAACTACTAATTTAAAACATAAACATTTGAATGAATTTTTCAATAATGCTTTTCACCTTTTCACAACTAAAATAATGAATATCACGAAAAAGTAGCAATGCTTAAAGTTAACACTTCTTTCTGTGCTGAGTTTATAAGAAAGTCGCAAGACAGAAATTACCGAAACAAATATTAAAAAAAAAAATAAGGTAATTGATGCAGGGACGGATTTACATCAATGGTTTGAAGCCAATGTAAAAGATTAGTTTAGAAGTTAATATAAATAAATATGAAGTTGGGAATGGATCATCATACATTAAACTACCCGAAAAAATTGCAAAAAAGGGGGTTTGCATTAATGTTAAGAACGAAAATGATGAGGCCTGTTTTGCATGGGCCATTGTCAGTGATCTTCATCCTATTGAAAAACACTTAGAAAGAACATCATCATATCCTCATTACAAAACAGTATTAAACTTAAAAGATATTGCATTTCCTATGACGTTACCGCAAATTTCCAAATTTGAGAAAAATAATGCAATCTCTGTTAATGTATTTGGTTTGTAAAAGGACTCAAAATAAAATTTTTATGTTGTGCCCCACCGTATAACCAAACGAAAATTGAAGAGTATAACTCCTAAAGGGTCTAAGTGCCAAATTTTCAAAAATCTATATTTTGCTTGATAACGGTCGTAAGTGCCAAACCCCAATGCATCTGAAAAGGGTCTATATGCTTTGCACACTGCAGAGGCTTTTGCGGTGCGTCGAAAGATGGCGTCAAGTGTAAGTGCCATGTCATGTTTAACCTAAAAAGGGTCTATGTGCCACTCTTATTTATTTCAATGTCATTGCTGTCGTTAAGCAAGCAGCATTGCACGTGGTTCTACGATGGAAAACCGTGAAAATCCTGTAGAAAATAGTGGCGTAGATGGAAGAAAAAGGCGAAAAAGAAACACGGAGAGTATTGAAAATGAAAGAAAGAGATTAAGACTATCTGGGAAGCGGTATACAAACTACAACGGAGCCTCAGTTCCTGAAAAGAAACCACCAAAAGACTTTATAAACAGTTGACTTCACATATCTAAATTCCAATAACTTTAATAAAATACCATCCAGTGAAGTATGATAGTAACTGTGTCTTGAACGAAGGTCCATCTTCACAATATGGAAATTCACTCGACACACAAAACGTGGATTGGGAAGCATGTTGTAAGCAAAATGTTGCAGAATTAGATATTAATGCAAATAACACGGTATTGCAAAATGCACTGTCTTGAACAATTTTCTTAACATAGAGGGGATATCCGAAACAAAGACAATCAAATAATTGCTGACTTGGAAATTTATGAGCTTGTAGTTCCAAAAGTGGATCCATCTTCCAATCAGGAATTATCTGAGGTACGGCAGCACAATATAATTTACAGCGAACCAATATCCGTCAACAACCTTCCCAAAATCTATCCTTCATTCAGGAACTACCATCTCAAAATTCATACCCCATTCAGAAACAACCCCTTCCAAACCAACATCTTTGTGGGACCTCTGTGGGAAGAAGACCACGTTTTCTTCTAACAGCGCTGTTCTGCCAAATATATTTTTATTATTTTCACATTGATTATGGGTACGGGGATATTCTCTGGTAGATCTTTCAGTTTAATACTATCTTTCCTGCGAAGGAACGTTACTTCGTTAATTTTGTTTAGAACCACTAGAAATTAATCTAATTATTGGAGTATTGGAGTATTTAAATCATATTATTTTGCTAGTTATTGTGCTGGAAATGTGTCATGTCATACTGGAAATATATCATGTATTTTTATAGCAGCGTTAATTCTAGATAGTTTATTATCACATCTGGCATTTATGCGATTTTGGTTTTTGTCACAATCACAACTAATGTTTCCTGTAAATACATTATTGTGGTAATATCAAGCTTTTCTTTTCCAACCTGCAGTCCCCAGATAATTTTTATCACAACTAACATTTTAAACACATTATTGCTACTATACTTATGAACTCTTATCACACACAATGACGTTTTTTTATGCTTGTGGTTTCCAGATAATTTTAATTTACGCTAGATTCTGATTGTATATAAAAAGCAGAACATCAGTTTCCTTACATTCAGTACGTATTTCAAAAATGATATCGTAGGACAAATTAATTGCATTAACCAATAGGTTAACTACACCTGTTGACTGTGAGATATTTTATTGAAAATTATGTGTAATATGTGATTAGTGTTTTTAAGTTTTAAAAAATTCTTTTATTGTAGTAACTTATCGATGGAGATGGATAGAGCACGTGCAATATGCAAGACATTTTGCTGTTATTGTGGGGCTACACCGCAGACGTATATCGATTTAGATAAGTAAGTGATTCTTTTGTAATTACTATATTAAAAGTTAACTAATAATTCCTTTTACTTGTTACTAGATTAGACTATTCACCAACAGCCCCAGCCTATAACCCTGGGAGCGATAATGATGACGTATTCATATGCAGCAAGTAAGTGTGTGTATAAAAATTAGCGATGAACAGTTTAAACATAATTTCTTTATTAGTGATACCGAGAAAGTTACCCCCACTCCGACATTGCTACCAATAGACACGCCAAACTTTTGTTTGGTATGTAATAAAATATTCTGTTTTTGTGAGAAAAACATAGAGTGGCACAGAAATATGTTAACGTAAGTTGCTTTTTTTTCTATAGTTTTGAGTGAATAACAGTAAGTACATAATTTAAACCCTCATTATTTTTCTTTGGTTACAGAAACCGTATCACTTGTAATGAAATGATGCCATCGCCATCGCCATTACCTACAGCACCACCATTACCTACAACACCGCCATCACTTCCATTACCTCGTACCCACTTCATTAGGCGGGTGGAGAGAAGCGAGGATGGCGCAATGGCGAGGATTAAAAAATATTTATTTTTACCATTCCAAAATAATAAATCATATAATATTTTCTTTTTAATATTACTTACCCGTATCATTCCTACTTAGTAAAATAATATTTTACTTTTAAAGTGAAAAAAAAATTGCTGAAACCTGGACTGGAGCCAGGGCCCTCTAGATCTTCAATCTACTGCTCTCCCCACTGAGCTATTTCAGCACTGATGTCCCTTATCATTGTAACGGATCTAAAGCGATGAAAGTTAGTTCAGAACGCAGCCGAACAGGAACTGCTAGGTGGCACAGGTAGTAGCGCGCGTTCTACTTACATATTACATTACAATTATTTCTATATCCGTGATGTCACCGCTAACTTGTTTTCTCTTATTACCCCCACCGCAACGCCCCCTTCCCCCGCGGCCATGTTTTTTCCCTAATGCTGCCATCTTTCACCGCCATGTTTTTCCCTAATGGCGCTATGTTCTTTTCTCACCGCCATCTTTCTTTTTTTTTTACCCTCCGCCGCTATCTTGTCTTGTGTCTTAAGAGTTCTTCAGCACCACCACCTACAAGAACCACCATCGACAATGAGCAGAGTGGCCATTGTAGCACCCAATGGCCACTCCCGATGGACATATGCCATCCACTTCGCTGTGACGTCACTTCCGCGCCAGGATCCACTTTGTATATCTACTCCCAAATTAACAATTGCCGGAAATTCACATTTTTAAATTGTATTTCATTAGAAAAAGAAGATGCAGTGTCTAAAGAAAATTCCGTACACACTTTCCAGCCAAGGAAACGTGTACATTTTCCAAACAAAATTAAAATTGAAAAACTTTTAAATGCAAAAGTCAAAAAATCACTAACTCCAAGTGAAGTAAGACGTAGCAGTGCAATAATGAAGTCATTATTGCACAGCTGTCATTTTAGGCACATCTGTTTTCGTTAAAAGTATTTATAACAATAAGTTTTTTGGAAAAATTCAGGGAAATTTTAAAAGGCACAGTTATCTTTTGATTAACTGTGCAAGCATTCGCAGGTTCAGCAGATACAGGCAGTGGACAAATCAAAATAATACCCATCACTTCAACTTTCATAGTAAGGTATTAACAGCATTCCCACAATGCCAGCGTTTAAACTAAAGGTGGATCCTTTTTTCATTAGTATCTACCATTACTCTCATATGTACATTATGTTGATTGGAACTTACACGTAAAGATAATGTTGTTAGACATCTAAAACAGAAATGTCTAAAAAATATAGTGATTCTAAAAAATATAGGGAATCCGGATGATTATATAATAGATGGTATGGTTAACACCAGCCTCCCAGAAGATGGGAGACGTCGGTATCTGTGAAGAAAGTATTAGAGTATTATAGATCCTTCTACAAAACCAGAAAAGGTGATCTTACATTTGTTCGACATAGTTATTGTCAACAAGAATGTAGGCGGGATTATGCTATGGCTAGGAGTAAATCAAAGAAAAGGAAATTGCTCGAGTTTAGGTTGAAATTGGGAGAATACATGATAGGTGGAACAAAAAAACATACAGCAGAAGAATACGACAAGGACAACGAAGACATTCAACAAGTGAAACAAAAGAGACCAGCAGTGCCATTGCCCTGTGTGGATAAAATATTCGACGGATTTGAAGATTGGCCTGTGAAATATGAATTGAAAAACCCTCTAAGTTGTAGGAACCGTGGCTGCGATAGTCTTTCCAGAATATGTTGCATTAAGGGCTATGTCTGTTTGTGTCTTAATAAATTTATGAATTGTTTTTTACAATTTCATAAAAAATAAAGCAGGTGTTTTTTTCATATTTGTTAGATAATAAATATTTTCTTTCAGCATTTTGAAAGTCTCTATTCACGCCCGATACTCACAATAATGAACGTCCTGTAAACCCTAATCCAGGTCCTGGAAATGAAAACCTTCATTATATTGATGATACTTATATATAAATAAACAAAGAAATAGGGTGGGAGACGCTTTATATATAAAAAAATTTTGAGAGGCAAAGAGATATGACGTCACACAACGCGGCAATTGTCAGAAAAAAACGACAAAAAGAAACGACAGGAAAAAGAACAGGGAAAAAACAACCGCAATACATCCTACCTACTGACGTCACCGCGTCACATCCTACCTATACTTGTTTTACAACAAGCTATTTCAAACTTACACTTGTGCAGATTATCTTGCGTTACGTGTGTGTCCTTTGAGATTCTCTGTAAATGCATCATGAAAGACATTGATTTAACCACTGACTCTCTTATCTCTCGTACTGTCATCGACCTGACCACGGCTACGTTTGATTTATCTACCGCATGTAAGTACCACGACATGATGGATTGTAGGCTCTGCGCTATGACCCCTTCACATTTATAGGAATTTTATGGTGAGTGTCCAACTAGTTCTGTACCACTCGTTTCGACATCCAATTTTATGTCTAATTTGTATAACGTTTATTTGGGCAATATGGTCGGATGATCAAACAAATTGAAATCCGCTTTCAGAAAATCAATTATCTAATACAACAGTTGACTTTACATATCTAAATTCCAACAACTTTTATGAAATGCCATCCAACGGGTAAGGTATGATGGTAATTGTGACTTGAACGAAGGCCCATCTTCACAACATGGAAACTCATTCGACACATAAACCATGTATTGGGAAGCATTTTGTAAGCAAAATGTTGCAGAATTAGGTACTAATGCAAATAACACGGTATTGCAAAATGCACTGTCTTGATATCATTCAGATTTACTGAAAATAATGTCAAACGATAACTTTAATTTAGATTGCAATACTGTGACTGAGCCACCAAAATATTCCCCAATTTCTCCCGCTGTAACGGAACCTCCTATTAACGCGGTTGTAAATATTAATGATAGTAATGAGGCTCTATCTGCCATTGTCTTTGACGTCGATATCCCTTCTCCAAACGGAAAGAATCCCACCTTTGTGGGATCTCTGTGGGAGGAAGACCACGTTTTCTTCTATCTCCACCAGCGCTGTTCTGCCAAATTCTGTTTTAATTTTCACGTTGATTATCAGTATCGATGTTCTCTGGTAGATCTTTAAAGTTTAATAGTATCCTTCCTGCGAAGGTGCGTTACTTCATTAATTTTGTTTAGAATCACTAATTGTTTTAATATATATATATATATATATATATATTAAAACAATGTACAAAACTTACTGTTTATAGTATATTTACATTATATTATTTTGCTAGTTATTATGCTGGAAATGTTTCATGTATTTTAATAGCAGCGTTAATTCTAGATAGTTTGTTATCACATTCGGCATTGATGCGCTTTTGGGTTTAATCACAATCACAACTAATGTTTCCTGTAAATATATGATTGTGGTTATATCAAGCTTTGCTTTTCCAACCAGTAATCTCCAGATAATGTTTATCACAACTAACATTTTGAACACATTGTTGCGACTACTTATTATTATTGACTTATTGTTGCGACTATTTTTATTACACACAACTGACGTTTTCGTTTTTTATGCTTGTGGTTTTCAAATACTTTTAATTTACACCGGATTTTGATTGTATATAAAAAGCAGAGCATGACTTTCCTTACATTCAGTTCGTATTTCAAAAATGATGTACGACAAATTAATTGCATTAACCAATAGGTTTAATCCACCTGTTGACTGTGAGAGATATTTTATTGCAAAATAAATGTGTAATATGTGTGATAAGTAGTGTTTTTAAGCTTAAAAAAATTCTTTTATTATAGTAACTTATCGATAGAGATGGATAGAGCATGTCCAACATGCAAGACATTTTGTTGTTATTGTGGGGTTACAAAGCCGATGTATATGGATTTAGATAAGTAAGTGATCCTTTTGTAATTAAACTATATTAAAACTTAACTAATAATTCCTTTTATTTCTGTGTTACTAGATAGACTATTCACCAACAGCCCCAGCCTATAACACTGGGAGCGATGATGATGATGTATTCATACGCAGCAAGTAAGTGTGTGTGTAAAATTAGTGATTAAAAGTTTAAACATAATTTCTTTATTACGGCGATACCGAGGAAGTTACCTCCTCCGACATTGCTGCCAACAGACACGCCAAACAACAGTAAACTTTAAGTAAACAAGAACATTACGACAAAATCGTTTTAAATGTGTGGAATCAAGCGTTGAAGAGTGTTACTAAAAGACATTGGGAAGATTGCATCAAACATACAGAAAGTATTATTAAGGAATAATGGCAGAAAGAATGTGCTTTAGACGATCAGGTACAACCACTTGTAATAAACATTGGTACAAATTACTCTTCTGAGAGTGAATCAGATTTTGAGGCATATGTCGACCTAAATTAACATTTTTGTATCTTACGTACTTATAGTAAAGACCATTTTACATTATATAATTTATATTCATATCATAATATTGTCTAAATGTAAAACGGCATCCTATAAAGCTTTAGCGGCATACTATAAGAATGTTAAAAGCATGCTATAAAAATATAAATTGCATTCAACTATAATGTCCTAATAGTCTAGTGATCAACACATGGGTACCATATTACAAGTATTTAATAAATGTTTTAAACCAATTTCTGTGTATTCCATTTATACCCTCATTCTCATTACCATAATCCGCCCCCGTACTGCAGATCTGACCTAAGTATAACTATCGAAACACTTAATATTTACTGTCTTTGTCTGATTTACGCCAGTTTAAAAATACGTACGTGTCAGTGCACTTCAGTAATTTTAAAGGTGACCTAAGTAAAATTATTTTACTGTATTCGCGTGGGAGAAGGTGCGCTATACATTGCTCTTTGTCGCACGGTTTATTGCCGACTTACTCTTCATAAAATAATTCTACTGTAGTTTAGTTTTCCGTCCAACCTAAAGCATAGTCGTCATCTCTTTGTCATACTCGTATGCCTCACTCTAAAATATTCACTTGTATAATTAACCTCGGTTCGGTACGCGATTGGTTCCCCACTCCGGCACGCCCACTTTGGAGCGCTTAAATACGGGTGACTTTCTCGCCTCTTTCTCCCCACGACGAGACACCCCCCGGAGGGCTGACGCTGGCGAAGCGATGCAGCAGAGCAAGGCGATCAACGACAAAGAAAAACCTTTCTCTCACCATTTTGTTCCGAGCTGCTATAGGGTGAACATCGAGAGACATACACTTCAAATAAGTTGAACGACCAAGAATACTAGACTAGTCCTTTTTAGTATTATTACTGAAAAAAATTCGTCGGAAAGAGGTGTTGGGTGTTCAGATTTAACTATTGGCAGAAAAACTTGTGAACAAATGAAATTGTGATGAGAATAGAGACATTGGAAAGAATATATAAAGACTGGTATAAAGGTGTACAGTGTGATAGTGTAGTTTGTTCTTTAAGAGTAGATTCAACAAACATTTCTAGCAATAATGTCCTTCATAAATGTAACCAATGTGGGGAAGTTTGCCTCTACAAGTTAAAAAAACAACTACTCGGATATTACCACAGGGTCTATTACACCCAACACAACTCCTCCTCCTCCTCTGCAGAAAATCAGAGAAGGTCCTTTTACTTAATATTTATGAATTAACGAACTTTAACAAAGCTTTAAAAAATCATGAAATATGATATCGTTGTTTTTATGTTTTTATTATTGCTGCATTCATATACTTTAATTCACATTAAATTCATCTGCGTCTGCCTGCGACTACTGTTGTTATGAATTTTTTTTCAGCCAGTGACAACTCTAATCAAAACATCAATCTCGCAGAAGTGTGCTTCGCGAGCGGAAAGAGTGACAGAAGCATGGTAGTCGTTGATAAATTGTTTTCACCGTTGAACCTTACAGACTGCTCAGATGAATATCGAGACAAACTGAAGTCTTTCAGTAGACTATTTTGTTTAAATCTCAACAAGAAGTTGGACGATGTGAGCCGCAACCGCTTAAAATTCCGTAAACGCAACGAGGGATGGCTTAAGCAGGAGATTACGTTGCCAGAAGAATTGATAGCTGCTCCAGCATCAGCTGATACCGAAGCAAATCAGCCTGGACCAAGTCGTCCCCGTGGAAGACCCCACAAGCCGTTCGAATGGCGTCCCTGAAAACTAAGAAAAGGCGCGTCTCAGAGCTCGTAGCTAGCAGGACATCTGGTGAGCTGCAATTTTCTGCTGGTATTGCTTCCGATTCACAAAGTGAAGGTCAGACATCTTCCCTTATTCTTCATCAAACACTGGCTTTGTATTTAGACTTAAGACTCGTTCGAAAATAAATATAAAGTTTTAAGGTCGGTGGCAAATAGTGTGAACAAAGACATGTTTCCTAGCCTATATGCACTAAATCAATGTAAAAATGCCCTTCTGCCATCAGTAACTGTATCTGAAATATCTGCAGAAGTAAATTTGCAAGAACTACTTCAATTAACAGCGCAAAGTATAATTAAAATTACGAATTTAGAGGAGGGTAAATTCCAACTAGTATGTAAATGGGGATTCGATGACAGTTCTGGCCATAGCCAATACAAACAGGTGTTTTCAGATGCATCCTACACTGACGAATATTTGTTTCTCGTAGCTATAGTACAACTTACAACTGGTGAATATGAGTACTGGCAGAGACGTTTGGGTAAACTCAAGTCCATCATCGACACTATACTGTAGGCCTATTAAATTCATGTTCACGAAAGAAAGTGCAGACCTAGTGCGCAATGAAGAAATGGAAATGAATAATAAAATAAGCCAACTCCAGACATGTGAAGTTGATACTGAAAGCGACACAAAATGTCATGTTAGTTATGAGATGTTGTTCACTATGATGGATGGCAGTGTTAGCAACATTCTGTCGAACACAAATGCCAGATCTAAGTGTATTATTTGCGGAGTAAATTCGAAAAAAATGAAATTCGAAAACGTGCTAAATCGCCCACCTACTGTAGAAAATTATCGCTTCGGTTTATCTACACTACATTGTTGGATTAGGTTTTTTGAGTGCCTTCTGCACATAGGTTACCGGCTCCCTATCAAAGGCTGGCAGGTTCGGGGGGATGAAAACAAAGTAGTAGTAGAGAACAATAAAAAAAGAATTCAGTCTGAATTTACGTCGAAAATGGGCCTTTTAGTAGACAAACCAAAGCCAGGCTATGGCTCTACGAATGATGGCAATACTGAGAGGCGCTTCTTCTCGAACTCTGAAATTAGTTCGGACATTACAGGTTAATAATTGAATATATGATATTCAATGCACTGTGCGGCGAATGGACAAGCAGCACGTAGATTCCATGGCCCAGTTCGCCAAATTGAACGAGTATCTCGCCCCCCAGGAGATGGACGTCTAGGAACCCCATTCCAAACGGCGCCCCCCGGCAGGCGAAAAAAGAAAAGCGACAGACTCCGACGAGAAGCCGAAACTGACAAAAAAGCAGGCGATACGACACGGGGCGTCCCCAGTCCATGTAATGTCGGAAAAAGCAACTGCAGCCGAGACGGCCGGCGCCAGGGAAAGCGAGACCACCGAACGGACGGGTAGGACTTCGGAAAAATTTGAGGCGCCGGCACGCGTCATATTGAGATCAAAGGATGCCGCCAGACAGGTGTTAATTACAGGTGCGCCGCAGGGCTCCCGCCCCAGGGCCCCTCCGCCCCACGGCTCCGTAGGCCATCGCCCCAGAGCCCCTTAGGTCTCCCATCGCCCTCGTGAAGAGGGGTTTGAGGGCGTGCTTGAAGCCGGTAGCGGTAGCGAGAGCCATATGGAGTTTCCGCAGCCAGCCACGGTCGATGATAACTTAGAAGAGAGCAAAGGGGAGTGCGCGTGCTAATCTAACAATCGAACTTTTTTCGCGACTGTCTGACCCAAGCTCATAGTCACATAGGTAAATTTGTTGGAGTACCACAATAAAAATTAGGTACAACCTATTGTCCGGAACACAGAACTCCACCAAATTCAAAATTCCCTAAATTAATGACTACATGTTACAGTAAGCAAAAGTAGGTTATTCACTACAGAAATCTTAAACAGGTCCTACAGCATGGAATAAAATTAACACATATCCACAGATTTCTACAGTTAAAACAGTCTCCATGGCTCCTACATTGACTTAAACACATCACTGAGAACTCAAGCAAAGTCAAATTGTGAAAAAAACAACTATAAACTAATGAATAACGCTACTTTTCGCAAAACAATGGAGAATGTTCGAAAACATAGAATCATTAAGCTAGTAAATAAATGGGAAGGGAGGTACGGAGCTAAAAATTTGATTGCAAGTACTAATTTCCAAAGCAGATCCATTCTCGGTGATAATCTTGGCCATTGAAATGAAAACATCTCACATTATATTCAATAAACCCCTGTATATCGAAATGTCCATCTTAGACATTTCTAAAATTTGCGTATATGAATTTCACTATCAATACATGTTCACGAAATTTCCTGTGAAAAAATGTAAACTTTTGTACACAGACACAGAGGCGTATTTATAATCAAATTATAAATACCCCAATATGGATAGGAAAAGACGACTTACTAAAAAAGAACTTGAGTACTACTCTGATAATGAAAGTGATCTAGAACTTGACGATACGAGTATTATCAGCGAGGATGGAACGACAGTAGTCATTATATATCTTCCGAGAAATCAAGGACAGTGATGATGAACATATACAAAATATAAATTCCACGAAATAAACTGCAAATTCAGCATTTTCATACGTTTTCATAAACAAAACTCGTTAGAACGTGCAGATTAGGATGGTGACGTACGAAAAAATGACGCCACAGATGATATAAAAGGTTTGCAGCCGGCATAACTCATCATATGTGTTTATACTTGCGCGTTATACGTGACATATTATAAAATATTAGAAATATTTATTTGTGTCTTTTATCTACAGGAAACAAACGTGAGTAAAAATAGTTTTTATTAAATTTCAATAAAATTAACAAGAAAATATTCTATTAATTATTCTATTAGATGGATTTAGAAAAATTAAATAGAGTTTCACTTCTAGAAGCTAAATAAGTTTTGAAGATATCAGACTTGTAACAAAATATCCCCCAGCCAATTTATGGGGCTAGAATAGTCAAAGCGAGGTATGGTGAGACTATATTGCTTGAATTAGAAAAGAGCAATATATTTTTACCAAAAAGAGTATTACCAGAAATAAAGGAAAATTTGGCTGAATTTCAGTGTGAAAAAAATACAGTATAATTTACGAAGGCTTGAAGGACGTAAATAAGCCTTCTATGGGAGTCCAATTCAAGTTTATTAAAAGTAAGTAAACACACATAATTTTTTAAATATTAAGTTTTTATTTGTAATATTTTTTTTATCATTGAATGATAGCCCAGACAGTACTATATAAAATATGCACACAGACAGAGATATCAACACTTACTTCTAGAACTCTTCAAGCGAATACACGGAGCCGCAGCTATGAACTCTGAAGGAATCAAGCATATCAGCAATGAAATTATTAGAAAGTTGAAAGAAGTGGAAACACTTTTAGGGAATGGTTGATGTATCCCGCAGCAGATGGATAAAACAGGTGAAATCAAACATTAGACTTTTAAATATAGCTATCAAGAGATCTGATTTATCTATAGGTGTACTGCGTAACCTTATTAGGATAACTAATTTAGGACACTTGAAAAAGTTTAAAAATATCATTCAGAAAGTAAATTACGATGTCAGAAAATAAATTACGTTTCTTGTAATCACTCGATTGGGGTTATGCTTATCAAGTTTGTCCATTTTTATTTTTTTGCGGTCTCCAGATATTGTTTTCGCGGGGGATTCTGGTTATATATATATATATATATATATATATATATATATATAATAGTAGGACATGCCTCCTTACATTCAGTTTCCAGTACACCTAATAGTGATTAATCAGTGAAAAAAAAATGCTTAACAACTACAATCAACTGATTGAGTTAACTAACAGGTGAACTCCACCTCTTGATGTGGAGCGGTATTTGTTTGAAAACTAAGTGTGTGTGTAATATTTGTGATAAGTGACGTAAAGTTTTAAGTTTAAATAAAATTTCTTTTATTATAGCAACTTATTGATGGAGGAGGGAGATGTAGCAGAAGTATGCACCACATGTGGGCATATGTATTGTTATTGTAATTTTTCGTGACCCATCTTTATAGATTTAGATAAGTGATTTGTAATTACTATTGTATTAAAAGTTGACTATAAATTACTTTTATTTCAGTTGTACTAGGAACCCATATTCGCCAGCCACCGCTGTCGATGGTGATGACAGTGATGATTGGGAGAATAAAGAAGATGATGTATTAATGGATGAGTAAGTGTGTAAAAGTAGAAATTAACAGGCATAATTTAAATATAATTCCTTTATTAGTCTTACTGAGGAAGCAGACTCTCCTCCGATGCTCCTCCCCATCGATACACCGAATGAGAATAAATTCTGTTAGGTGTGTCAAAGAATATTTTGTTTCTGTGCTAGGAGCATCGAGTGGCACAGAAGCCATAAAAACGAATTTGTAAGTAAACAGGTGAAATCAAACATTAGACTTTTAAATATAGCTAGCAAGAGATCTGATTTATCTATAGGTGTACTGCGTAACCTTATTAGGATAAATAATTTAGGACACTTGAAAAAGTTTAAAAATATCATTCAGAAAGTAAAGTATATTGGGGAAGCGGTATTGGTAAAAGACAAACGTAGTAAACGAGTCAAATGGGAGGATTTAGTGTCGGCTTTTAATAGTAGGGTTCGTACTGAAGTAACTACTAATTTAAAACATAAACATCTGAATTAATTTTTCAATAATGCTTTTCACCTTTTCACAACTAAAATAATGAATATCACGAAAAAAGTAGCACTGCTTAAAGTTAACACTTCTTTCTGTGCTGAGCTTATAAGAAAATCGTAAGACAGAAATTACCGAAACAAATATTAAAAAAAATAAATAAGGTAATTGATGCAGGGACGGATTTACATCAATGGTTTGAAGCCAATCTAAAAGATTAGTTTAGAAGTTAATATAAATAAATATGAAGTTGGGAACGGTTCATCATACATTAAATTACCCGAAAAAATTGCAAAAAAGCGAGTTTGCATTAATGTTAAGAACGAAAATGATGAGGCCTGTTTTGCATGGGCCATTGTCAGTGCTCTTCATCCCATTGAAAAACACTTAGAAAGAACATCATCATATCCTCATTACACAACAGTATTAAACTTAAAAGATATTGAATTTCCTATGACATTACCGCAAATTTTCAAATTTGAGAAAAATAATGCAATCTGTTAATGTATTTGGTTTGGAAATGGACTCAAAATAAAATTTTTATGTTGTGCCCCACCATATAACCAAATGAAAATTAGACAAACATGTAAACTTATTAATTGTTCAGGATTAATATTTTCCAAAAATAAATGAATTCAACCGCCACCGATGTCAGATAATAAAGAGCAGGTAAACATTAAATACCATTGTTATATCAAATATTTATCTAGATTTTTAAATAGCTCTCTAAACATACTAATAAAAATATTTTTGCGATAGATGTCTAAATTATTTTAGGTCCAGGATAAGCTAAATAATCATGTTGTGGATTGCTAAAAACTTAACGATTGCAAAATTGGATTTCCCGAGAACGGTACATTAAATTAAAAAATTTTGCTTACAAGGAAATGATTGTTTATTATATACGCAGATTTCGAATCCTTACTTGAACCATTTAATGATGATGATGATAGTCATTGTAAAACGAGCAGGTATCAAAACACATAGCCTACAGTGCTGGATATTATTTCAAATGCGGTAGTAACAATGACTGGTCGTATTATAAAAGTGCTCGGGGTCTAAACTGTATGTCCTGGTTTGCAGAGGAATTATGCAATGTTGCAGAAATTGTCTCCTCGAATTTAAAGCATGTGGAGCCCATGAATACTAAAGTTATAGTAGAATTATTTTATGAAGACCAAGTCGGCAATAAATCGTACGATAAAGACAGATGCATGTCTGACTTTATTCCATACCAATCTAATCTGAATAAGAGACATAGACCTGCCTATAACTCATTTGCGCGCGCCGCTTGTAATAGTATTACTGAATCAAATACACAAGTCTTACCTCTTGTTCTGCTCCTCCCTATGAGTATAAACAAGGATAGTTTCTAAAAGAGTGGAGAACGAAGGGTCGTCAGAATATTACTGATCGGAATTTGGCTCAAAAGTTTTAGATATTTGAATTGTGGGTTTCTACTGTGAGAGATTATAAACTAATGTATAAAATGTCACGAGAAGTGTTAAATTCGCAAAGCCGAAGGTTAGTTTTAAATGTTATCGAATATTTCCAAAACCAAAAAAAAAAAGAACAATACAGAAAATATGTCTGTAATTATATGTGCATCTGAGACATTAAAGTTAAGTCAGAGTACCATAACAATTAGACAACAAGGACCCTCTGGAATAAAGAAGCCGGTAAGTTTGGTATATTTATATATATTATATAAGGGTGTTCCGGACCGAACTATGTTCCTTCCTACCTGCCATCCCATTCCCTGTATCCTACCCTACGCCCATGTGTGAGTGCCGCCCATGCATATAGTTTAGTGCAGCCAAGCTGGACCGCAGGTGTTGACAGGGAGAGAGATCATATCGACCACCGACACAGAAAGATATCGTGCGAATCCCGGGCAAGCCAACATATCCAGATATCAAAGTAAGTCCCGTTATTTACCTATTATCCGTGTCAATTATCCCTGGTTATGCAGGTGGTCCTTCAAGTTCGGTATCAAACATCATAACATACATATTTCATTATCATTATCAAATATCATACATAATTTATTGCTTCTTCGAAACCGGATTTATCATAAACATTTTATTCTATCAATTATCATACAAAAGGAAATAAATAGAAATATTTGTAAGATCCCAGAATACTTATTTATATTTTTAGTGCTAAATTTCTTATGTACAAATATATTTTACAATTAAACTATCTATACATTATATAATATAATAAGCAAAAATTATACATAGACGGGGGGGTTTAAAATAAACAATCAAATTCTTGAATGAAAAGTTAGAATAATTTTTTCAACAAAAGCTAGTGTACGCACTATTTAAATTACTCTACCTGTATCATATGCAAGTCAGCTTTACAAAATGTGCTCCTTATTTATTTCTGTTTTAGCGTACCAAATATAGAAAAGCTCCAAAAAGTAAAGATATGACAGAAAATGAAAAATGCGAGATCAGAAGAGTTAAATAGGTATAACATGATAGAAAGAAAGAAACACATAACGTTAAAAAAACTATGTCAAGAACTAATTAATAAACACATCATAGCAGTTAGTGTTTCAAGTTTAAGAAAAATACTAAAAACCATAGTTTTAAATATATAATTGACTGTGAAAGGCGCGCATTAATGGAAAGTCCACAAATAGTTTTAAAACGCGCACAGTTTCTGAAAAATAACATGGAAAACATATTGTCAGATAATCCATTAGATGTAATATTTCTAGATGAGACATGTGAGACATGGGTTTTTCAACACGGCAGTGTTATTAGAACCTGGCACGACACAGATCCCAAATCATTACTGAACAAAAAAGAAATGAGGGAAAAATATACATAATTCTTCATGTTGGGAATAGGAATGGCTTTATAAATGAGGCTTGTATTATATTTTCAACAAAAAACAAGTTTGCTGACTATCACGACAATATGAATGCCGAACCGTTCGAAAAATGGCTAGAAGAGCAACTACTCCCTAGACTAGAGAGACGATCTTTAATTGTAATGGACAATGCTCGATATCACTCTAGACTGAATGAAATTATTCCAAATACATCTACAACAAAAGAGGACACAACTAAGTGGTTGAAAAATAAGAAAATAGACTTTCCAGAAAATGCTTTGAAATGTCAGCGATTTGATTATGTAAACAAATATAAAGTGGCCATGCCGTATGCCGCAGATGTGTTGATTGTAAAATGGGTGATAAAGTTTTACGCAGAGTTTAACTAATCATAAAAAAATTTTATTTGTGGTAACTTAGTTTCATCTAATTTTTGAAGCGAATCAATATAATCATAAGGAAACACTCCTTTTCTTGTAGGTAAATCGAATTTTTCCGCATCTAAATTAGAAAATTCATTTGTAAGATTAACTAGTTTGTCTTTATTGAGAAATGATGCTAATTTTTCTAGTGAAAAGCTTTAGAATCGAAATGAGTCGATGAAACGAAACTTAATATTTGTTTTTTTATCATGTTTAGTAAACGAAATATATTTTTCTTTATTAATTGGTAATACAGTTACTCGGTCTGGTTTTGCTAAATCCCTTATTAGGAAGTGTGAATCATCTCCAGATAAATTGTGAAAAATAATAGGAACTATAAATGAATTTTTATAATTAAAATTACATTGGGAATCAGCAAGACTTCTAAAATCGCCAATAATATGCGAGTGATCTCTAACAATTTCATCATCAGGTTTAAATAATTTTTTTCAAATATGACAAGTAGAAGAAGCATCTTTCTGACTAACGTTAACATTCATGGGCTCTGTATGTTTCAAAATAGAATTAACGTATTTAGCAACACCATCCATCTCATGAGCAAACCACTCTGTACAATTATCTCCACGGTAACTTTTATAATATGAGATATCATTATTATAGGAACATTTTAAAAAATATCCAGCACTGAAGGCTTCATGTTTTCGATACCTACTAGTGCTTTTAACTGTTTTGATTCTCGTTAAAAGGAATTAGTATTGATTCAAAATCAGCATAAATAACGAAAGGCACCTTTTCCTGATAACAGTAGTTCTCAAAAGTTATAAATTTTTCAGATGGAAAAGAAATTTTACAGTTATTTATTTGTTCACAAAAAAGACTATGAGCATCCAAATTGTCTTGCGTAACGAAATAATTTAAACATCTATCACAGATAAATAACTTTCTATTATGCTTACCAATTTGTTTTGAAACTAGCTTTGATAATTTTTTAATTCAACAATAGTGATATTGTGTTTGTAAATTATGTTGATCATTATAGATATCTAAAGTTTCATCATCATTATAATCATTTTTTAAAATATGTAAATATGAATTTTGAATAAGGAACAAATTAACATGTTTGTTAAGTTTATGTTTTGTAAGGCAAACTGGTACGATGCTAAAATTATTTTTAGAATCCATCTCCAAAGCAACTACGTTAACAGAAATATTATTCATTTTTTTAAATTTAGAAATTTGATTGATGGTCATTGGAAACTCTATTCCCTCTAGATTTAATACATTTGAAAAATGAGAATATGAAGAAGTTTGATCTGATCTTTGATGTTTATTTACAGGAAAAAGAGCACTAACAATACTCCAAGCAAAACGGACATCTTCATCATAATTTTTTATGTTAACAGAAGCCTGTTTTCTAGCAATTTTTTTCTGGTAACCTGATGTATGATCATCTTCCAGACCCTGCTTCATACTTATTAATATTTATTTCTAACCCAATTATACTATACAATGCGCCTCCGCTTCCGGATTCCTGAAACTCTAAGTTTATTTTTAATTTTATCGATAACAAATCTATCAAACCATTCACATAAATTTGTACCACGATCAATATGATTTTTTGTTGGAAAGAACTTGAGGTCTAAAATTTCATTATCAGCCTTTCTCAATATAAATTCTGAACAAAAAAAACTGTATTAACTTTAATTAAATCCATTGATTTAGATACATCTTTGTTTTAAATTTAAAATAATACTGGTTCGAATTTTACTTTTAAGTGCAGATTGAATATCTTCCCATTTAACCCAATCACTTCTCCGGTTTTTTTAAGCTCGCACCAATATGGTTTGGTAATAAAATATTTTTTACTCTAGCTTGAAAATACCGCAGATATTTTAAAGCTGACTCAAATTTTTTTAAGAGTACCAGGAACAATATCACCATTTCTAATAGCTCTATTAAGTAATCTAATGTTATTCTTGGCAAATTTAATCCATCGTCCTTTTTCAATTATATTTGAATTTTGTGCAAGTTCAATCAAAGCTTTTTGAAAAATATTAATAATATCATCACATGCAGTAGTCATTTATTTTAAAGTAATATACAGCTTATCTGAAGCTAATATAAAATCAAAAATTTACAACTTAATGTCTAGTTTCCTGTATATCAAAGTTCACTACTTTATTTGGTTTGTTGCAATCAACTAGTCCTTTGAAGACTAACGAGTATTCCTTGAGAACAAAATTTTCAATGTTTTCTTCAATAGCAGGTACAGCTTCTCTGCGGCAAGAATACCACGTTTTCTTCAAGTTCAATTAAACCTGATTTTCCAAATTTTGTATTAATTATTTTTGCACCAACAATGGGTAAGGGAATATTCTCCGACAAGTCCCGTAATTTTTATTGTATTCTTCCTGCGGATATTCGTTACTTCATTAATTTTACTTAGATCCACTAAAAAATTAATGTATAATAAAAAATAAGGTACAAAAATATTACAAAAAATAAAAACTAATATTAAATATATATATATATATATATATATATATATATATATATATATATATATATATATATATATATATATATATATATATATATATATATATATATTTCTACCAGAGATTTAGTGCATTAGATAGTTAATGAGGTTTCTTTGTTATGCGTGGGAACGATACATGGACCGAAAATTATTGTAGTCGTAAAATTTTATTACCTACTAGATATGTTGAGGTTTCTGTTAACTTAAACAATTTTTATCGTTTAGATTGACTGGAATTATGTAAATTAGTTCACCTGTCTAATAAAGTAACAATTCGATGACCCGAATCGAATTTTCAAGTAGATGTTTTAAGTGTTCTCGTAATATATTGATTTAACTATAAACTTTAAATATATGATAGAAAAAAACACTGTAGATGTCTAACTTTATTGTAAGTTAACGTAAATAAATGAATCGAACTAACTTTTTATTAGTTTAAGTGGAAAGGTCACTACATCGAAGAAATTTTTTGTTGGTAATTTCTTTCTGCAGTTAAATGACTCTAATAATGGTATAATTAGCTGAATTTAGATTTTCTACTCCGTTAATATTTTTCAAATCTTCATTAAGAATATTAATTTTTGATGGGCAAGGAGTGGCCAAATATCTATGTCGCATTATTCTGGGCAAATATATCATTTTATTTGTGGACGTGTAAAAGATACATAGCATCGGTGGAATTTCTATTTAATAATAACATAAATGGTATTTTCAGTATATTTTGGTAGTTTTTTGTAAGGAAAATGTTGCTTAAAAGAAGGTGTCATTCCAAAATAAATTTATCAACATAAAAGTACATTTCTTCCTACGAAAAAAGTTTGTCAATTGGTAAATTAATTATTTACTTGGCGAATATGAGTGATATTACAAGATGAAAGGGTGCCACTTAAGATATTAACTGAGGTATCTGGAGATAAGGGCGGAAATCTAAATATCAATGGACACTGGCTTTAAATTTCTCCTTCAGTATGTAAATTTGTCATTTTCTTTACTAAAATAAATAGCTGAGATGGGTTGTTTGGTAAACAATTAAGATTATATACCAAAATCTAGTTATTTAGAGCTTTGGTTGCATTAATTAATGCACAATCACGTAATATACACTAAAATCTACTTATTTAAAAAAAGTAGAGCTTTGATGGCACTTACTAATGCACAATCTGCTAATTACGCATAGAATTGTTGTAAAATTCTGATTCAATTTTTAGTTATTATCAATATTACCGGAATGTCCCTGATATTATCATGGTGTAAAGAAAAAAATATCTATAGAAGATTATAGGGAAATTGTTGATAAAGCGGTTTAATATTCAGAAAAATTAATACGTTTAGAAACGATATACATGATATCTATACGGAAATGAAAAAAAAAGTTGCCCTTTTTCACCCTGATGATAAAAGATTCGTAATTGCAAATATCATGCAAACATTACCGTGGGGTCACAATGATATCACCTTTTTATTTATTTATTTTTCATAACATAATATAGAATGATTTCTATTAGATTTGAATAGGGAATTTGTCGATATAGAAAATCATATTGGTGGTTGCGAAAATAATTTGGATGCCTCAAATACAACCAATGAGAGGGCACCTTGTAATTGCTGACGTGAAATCAACTAGAGGAGGTTGGAGTGGGAACTTAAAGTGGGGGGGCAATCTGGCTTCTCCTCGATATTAGCTATTAGCTTTCTTTTTACATCCAGCAGTCGTTGAGTGTAAATGTAATTTTTAATTGTTCAATTGTAAACATTTTGTGGAAAAAAGTAAAATGGTTTTTGGTGAACCAAAGAAAAGTTCACTCAGTGTTTCTGCCGAAGGAAGCTCTCTGGCATTTGTGTCGTCGGTTTTAGGAGCCACGACAATTCTTTCAAATATAATTATAAAGCCGGTATCCGAGGATAACACCTCAAGAAACAATGGCGGCGGCGGAATAAATAATGGTGGACTTCAGACCGCATACAACGAAATCGTGCAAAGCCATGTCACTACAGATACCAGCTTACCTATTCTAACATTATCACAGGAATATTTCGATTTTGAGGGTCTGTTCAACTTTCCTGTGATAAATACATGTGTGCCAGATAGTGCATCCCCGTCGACACCACCGAAGGTTTCAAATAGTTTTGGATTTGGACTCGACAAAGGAATAATATTGCAGACGTACGATACGATGCCTGCAGGATCATCGAAAACGGATCACAATGAGGCAGAACGTAAAGTCGGGTCCAAACCGAGCTTATTAAAAAATCTTCTTTGCAACTCCTCACTTAATGCAAAAAACGAACCCCGAGCAACGGGTGAGAAGTAGCTCTAATAAAGTTAAAGCAGAGGTGGTGTCCATAGTTAACAAACCAGGCCATTCTAAGGAAGTATTGTCCACGTCACACAACGAGATGGCGGACCAACAAAATCCGATTATGATATCAGACTCGTCTGATTTCGAATCGGATTCTGAAATATACTCCCAAACCAACATAGAGACGTGCGAGCGATATTGGGGGCTCAATCATCAGGTTGAACCTAAGTACAAGGCTGCATATGACCACGACCAAGCTATTGAAAATTCTCACATTCAGATCATGGAAGAGACAGCAAGTGTCGAAAATAAAATTCAACGTCTGGTAGCAAAGAAGGCGAATTTGGCAATCAAACTTATTAAATGTGATCGGACACGTATTAGAACTCGAAGTAGGTTGGAAAAGCTGGATAAGTTTCGGAAACAGTGTTTTCGCCATTATTCAGAATAGAGTGTAAAAGACGGCGAAACGGTGGAAAATATGTATATAATATGTGTGTATGAGTGTGTGTGTGTGTAAATCTGTAGATCTCGATCTGGAAGTTGGATGCAAAGAACATAATTTAATTTGTACTTAATGATAGATTATATAAAATTGCTTAATGATGGATTATATAAATTAGGTTACCTTATATCAGGTTAAGACATATAAAACAAGCTACTTTTTTAAATAAATTAAGTACCTACCTAATTAAATAATGTAGGTACATATATGTAACCCACCTATATAGTATATAGGTGGGTTACATATATACTATATATTTTTGAAGAGTATATTTTCTTTTTTTTTTATTTTCCAAAATTTGTCCTATCCTTGATCCTATGGCCTTTCCCACCCCATTCCTGGCAATAATGCTCTAGACCTCCCCGTGGTTCTTGCTGGACGATTTAATTTTTGTATATATAGATACACAATTATTTTTAAATAATGTGCATTTTTAAAGTCTGCCATGTTAAAAGATTTTAATCAAAAAATTAAGTCGACTAACTAGAGTTTGATTGACGGGCGGTGACCTTGCAATAAAATGTTTTGTTGCTACTGTCTACTTTTTGCGAAAAACAAGAATCCTTTTAATTTGACAGGTTTTAGGATAATTCATAAAAAAAGTCGTGAATAGTCGTAATTACCCAAACGTGAAATTCTAAATGTAGCGTAAAACATAACGGAATGAATTTATAAATAAACACAACCAAAAGTTTGGGGAAAATAGGAAAATGATGAAACCTCGGATGAAATATTTAACGAACATATTATTTATTTTTCTATCCAATGAGAATAGTATAAATAATATTCTGGGATTGAATAATCTTAAACACCAGAAACACAAAAGGCTTTGTATTAATGTAGTAGATTAGCATACAAATTTTTGGGGCGCTTTAAAACAGTATGATCTTGAAATTCCTGAAAAAAATTTGCCTGCGGCGCTCCACACCCATCTTCCGTCACCCGCACCCCCTGTAGCTATAAACACCGTGTGCACAGATTTTTTGACTTACTCCTATCGCAGCCGACCCATATTTTACGGCTACGAGCCATCACTGGTGTGTACAGATGGTACAGTCAATTCAAACGAGACATGTTTAATCTGGAGGACGACTCACGATCAGGACGTCCAACAACGGCAGTAACTCAAGAAAACGTAGACGCTGTGCGCAAAATGCTAGAACAAGACCGGCATATTTCATACGAAATTATTTAGCAGTCTAGGCATTCATGCACCTAGTGTTCATACGATTTTGCATGAACATATTAAAATGAGGAAGGTTTATAGGCGGAGTCTATGATGTATAAATACCTATTTATAACTTGTACCTGTGATTTTAGTATTATTATTTCAATTAGTTATTCCACAGAAAATGGAAAATACCAACAAGTATACAAGTATTCCAGTAGTGGAAACTTTCGATAAATGGGATCGTGGTAATAAGCAACAAAGTGATATCGATAACGGTGCTATCCATCTACCACCGGTATCAGCCTCTGAATGCTGGGACGACGACGATAAGGGTGATAGTCATCTCCAACCCGTACCGGTAGTGGAAACCTCCGAAAACTGGGATGACGATACTCTCTGCACTTCATATCAGGACCAACAAAGTAATTTAGATTACAATAGGGATGATTTTCATTTACCCCTTGTCTCAGTAGTGGAAACGTCCGAAAATTGGGACGACGACTACCCTACATATGATCCCCTCCAATATATTTTAGGGAGGAATATTTTACGAGGCCCCCTGGTACACAAGAATAAAAAAGTAAAGCGGCAATTTCGAGAAGCTGAAAGACGACGATAAAAAGAATTGTGCTCGACTTAACCTGTTTCATCAAGTTATCAGTAAGTAAACTTTTCATAATTGACAGTTATGTTTTCAATTAAAAAATGTTTTAAAATATACTAATTTTTTTTTCTTTGCAGACACCGTCAAGGGTATAACCAAATATGATGTGCAAGAAACAAATATTATTATAGTTTATTATTATATAAAAATATTATTATAACTTCATACGTGTCGTGTGAAGATGAATATATTTTAGAAGATTAAATTGAAGTCGGATAGAACGTCAGAAACAGATAATTCTGCATCTGAGGACGATCCGCGGCGGCAAGACAGTGGTGCTATCAGTAACCTGGTAACTTGAATTTACCAGCCCCACCAAGATTTCCTTTTACTGGTTAGTATTTACTTTACGTTATTATGTTCATTTCAATCTATTGTTATGAGAACTATTATTTGTGTATAGCCATCATGCTTTTTATAGGTACTCCAGGAACAAATACTCCACCTGATCTTGATAAAGTATTGTTATTTTTCAATACATATTTCGACAATGAATTAGTTCATATTATAACCTCAGAAACGAAGCGTTATGCAATACAAAATTTTAAAAATACAGCAATTGGCGTAACGTTACGGATAATGAAATTGGATTTCAAATTCTTTCGCTATTTTGGACCATAGCTCAGGAGTCGGTCTTGGCATAACACGCGGCCGTAAACACCATATCGCGGAGCAAGTTTCGTGAACAACTAAGACCACAGTACTATATCCCATTCGATACTCGTGAGCTAACGCTTTGAAACTGATGGCAGTAGTTAAAAATCTGAAACAAAATATAATGATTTAAAAAAAATAGTACCCTGTTATAATACGCACACTGACATATTTTATATAAACAGGGTAACTTCAGGGGTCAAGAAAAAAAATCGATTACCTAACAAAAATTTTACAAACAAAAGTGCATAGTCAATAAGTTCTGTTTGCTTTCTTTTTCAGTTTATTATATAACTGTACCTTATGAGATGAACTCCATTTCACAGCACACTCAGTGTCATTTTATTTCTTAGATTTCCTAGATATTTTAGGTAATTACGAATGAACACAGGAAAGAAATGTTGTGGATTCTACCTCAGTCATAAATTACAGTTTATATGATAAACTAGAAAAGAAAACAAAGATTTGTTAATTTGGTTAATGGTTAATTTTGCACTTTTATTAGTTTTATTTTTAAAATATTTGTTCATATTTTATTTTTTCTTGTTAGTCTGTGTGGATAATAAATAACAATACAGAATTATTATATTACGCCTTAATTTCGTTTTCAGCGGAGGATTGCCAGAAGGCATGGAAGAAAACTCGAGATGGTTATAGAAAAAGCCTTTCATTGAGAGAGAGTAGAAGTGGGCCAGCTAGAAAAACAGAACGCCCATTAAAATTTGAAAAAGAATTAGAATTCATAAAACCCTTCATCAAAAGCAGGAAACAAATTTCTAATTTAACGAGTTCACCGGAAGATTCTGATATAGCCACAGACGGCGAATTTCAGCCTATGTCATCAAGACCGCAGTCGCAGCTATCACCAAGATGTCGTCATCTCAGTGTTTGAATATTTTGCAAGAGTCGTCATCTCAGTGTTTGAATATTTTGCAAGAGAACTTTGATGATATGTAAGTTATTTTTTTTTTTCATTATTCAACTTATTTTACATTATGCTTACATTTTTTTAGTGAATTTAATGCTTGGGCTCGTATGGTTCAATTAACGAACCGATATACGCCACCGGTAAATCCTGAAGTTTACTTCAGAGAGAAGTAAGTAATTTTTTACATAGTTAATTCATTTTTCAATTATAATTACTTTTACAGCAATTTGGATGATCTACCCCCTTCTTACTGGGACCTGCCTCCGCCACCATACATTGATGATGACCTGCCCCCACCTTACAGAGATCTACCACCTCCTCTGATTCCAATACGGGATCTACCACCAGGATTTTTATTTCCTCCAAGTTATTCTCCTACGTCTCCACCTTACTTGGAGGAAAAGTAAGTTATTTTTTTATTTTGTATTCTTTTTTCAATTATATTTCTTTCAGTGATCGTGATATCGGCTTCATTGTCGTGGACGACGACGATACCGACGACGAGACGGTGATTGTCATCTCCGATGATGAAGACGAAGTCGTCGAGATTAGCGACGTGGAGGAGGATGAGGCTCGACCAACTGTAATATGTTGGGCAGGTCGGCAATAATGTTTTTTTTTCAAAATTATTTTTTTATTAAATTGTTTTTTCCCAAAAATTCTTTTTTAATAAACTACATTTTTATTGAAATTAGAGATTTGATTAATTTTTTTACATTAATATTTTAAGTTTTTTATAAAACTACAATATTGTATCTTAATAATTTTCTTTAAAGTTATTCTATTATGTTTAATATTGAATCTAAATGTAATGCTAAATATATGTACTATTTTCTTATCATAAATATATTTTCTTTGTCTATAACTTTTTTATTTATAAAAAATATTCTTTCTTGTGATTATGTTCAATTAATTTTTTAATGAATTTTAGTCTTTATTTGATTGAAATCGGATAAAGTTTAAGATAAGGCTCTTTTGACATATTGCGTCAGATGTCCACGTAACGGACCTGTGCCCCCACCTCTACGCCCCTTTTTTCTTAATGCAACCATATTTTTTTCTTAATGCAGACATGTTTTTTCTCCACCCTCTGTTTTCTTAATGCAGCCACGCCCCTTTTTTCTTAATGCAACCATATTTTTTTCTTAATGCAGACATGTTTTTCCCCACCCTCTGTTTTCTTAATGCAGCCACGCCCCTTTTTTCTTAATGCAACCATATTTTTTTCTTAATGCAGAAATGTTTTTTTCTTACCCACACCCTCTCTTTTCTTAATGCATTTTTACCCCCACCCTCTGTTTTCTTAATGCAGCTACGCCCCTTTTTTCTTAATACAGCCATGTTTGTTTTTTCTTAACGCAGCCACGCCCCTTTTTTCTTAATACAGCCATGTTTTTTTCTTACTCCCACCCCCTCGCCGAAGAAGACCCTCTGGTCATTGACTAACAAGCACCAGTGACGTCACTTCTTCAGAACTACAACAGCGACACCTGGAATGTCCGGGCGGCGGCTTGACGAACTAACCCATCTTTGGTCACTCCCGATGGACACATGCCATCCGCATCAAAAGTGGTCTGGTACCGGCTTTGCTATACTACTAATTGCTGACTTAGAAATTTATGAGCTTGTAGTTTCAAAAGTGGATCCATCTCCCACTCAGGAATTATCTGAAGTACCGCAGCACAATATAATTTACAACGAACCAATACCCGTCAACAACCTTCCCAAAATCTATCCTTCATTCAGGAACTACCTGCTCAAAATCCATCCCACATTCAGGAATTACCCCTTCCAAACCAACGCCTTTGTGGGACCTCTGTGGGAGGAAGACCACGTTTTCTTCTAACTCCACCAGCGCTGTTCTGCCAATTTCTGTTCAATTTTCACGTTGATTATCGGTATCGATGTTCTCTGGTAGATCTTTAAAGTTTAATAGTATCCTTCCTGCGAAGGTGCTGTCAACGGCCTTCAGAAGGACGTTCACCAAAATGACCGTTATTTTCTGTGATTGGTCCCCCTCTAAAACGCCCACTTTTGGCGTCTATAAATATTAAAATCAGACAAGCACTTTTAGCATTCGTGCCTTAGCATTCGTGCACCAGCAGCAGAGCCTTCAGCAAGCGACTAGATTACTCCGTTAGCTTCTGGTGATCTGACTGTGCAAGCCGCAGTCACCACCCCAACAAACAGATAATCATAAGTGGCTGCTGTAAGCGCCCAACGTCCACGTCGGTTGGATTCGAACCGCCGCCTTTGTGCCGCCGTTCGACCAGTGACGTCATCACCACGCATCATCGATAGCATCGCCGCCGCTCTATATAACCCGGCCCTGTCGCCGCTAGAGCCGCCGCCTTGCATCGCAACGATACATCCAGCGAGAATCACCAGTGATTAAAGTGCCAGGACATTCCGTTACGCGTGTATCCGCCTAACGACGTTGCCACTGCTCTCGGTGAGTTCTCTCATCTTTAACTTGTTTAACCCGTGTCTTATTTCTTACAGAATCAAACCGGGAAGAACACCTGCAACTGGGATAGGCATTGCACCTTGCTCCCCAGCACCGACATACAGGATTTATCCTGGTGACTGAGTATCCTTAGTCTAGACGCGCCGTACCGTTAGGGCCTCTGCTTGTGGAGCATACAGTGAAACAGTCTGTTGTTCCTCAGGTGGATATCCTTTCTGAGGGGCGTCGGCTAAGAGGTAGAAAGTCGAGAGACCGGATTCTCTGAAGCCAACGTTGGAAAGCGCGGGAAGCCGCACGACCGCTCAAGCCATCCGCGAACGCGCATTTCGTCCGTTACAGGTAGCCAGAGAGGGTCACCGCGAAGCGAAATTCAGCCGACGATTTTCCCGGCCCATTTCGAAAGCCGCCCGGCAAAGCATGGATCTACGAAACAGGCGACTCAACGCGCAGCCCGATGTCCGTCGCGACCGGGCAACGACATCGACGCCGTTCCTTCACGCTACCCAGGAGGGTAGTGCCATCGGAGAGCGGGTTCCACCACCAGCTCGCCCACGTACTGCCGCCTCCAGGATCTTCGAGGCCTCCATTAACGCCTCACGAAGGGGTGCATCGACCCCTAATAGCAGCACGCACTCGGGAGAGTTGCCATCGCGGGAACGGGATTCGCGGATGACGATTCCGTCCCGAACGACTTCGACAGTACGTGGGGACACGAAGGGGCTGGTTCTACCAGGCCCCGCCGCCAGCGGGGTTGAGGGAGCGTGGGATCGACGACATGGCGCCCGAGCAGGGACTCGAGAAGAAAAGGAATCAACAACCACCCGGAGCAACATAGGAATCGAACCACCCCTATCGGAGATTATGGGAAGTAGCTCACGAAGGGGTGCAACGAGGGAAATACGACAAGGGGTGGAACCAACCCCCAACAAAAGAAATATTTTGGAAAAGGATTATGGATCGACACGGCGCGAAGTAGAATATCCCCGCCGTCTGGAGATATTGAGCGGGAATGGACCACCCCTACGGGAACATGGACGTTCCCTGGCGCCCGAGCTAAAAGAAGAGGAAGTATACGAGGTGGGTCAGAATGACCGCCGAAACGAAGGATTCGTGGAAGACGACGGCGCCATGGCAATGGAACATGGGGCCATGGGCGCAAAGGGCCGCGAGGGTGGCATGCCTGGAGGCAGCCGCACCGCCCCGCGTGCCGCCAACACCGGAACCACCCCCAACGACCATGCAATGGAAATGATGGTCAAGGCGATGGGAGAACTTTTGGCGCAGAGCACTGCCCTCCGAACGGAGGCGGCGCGACCACCCCCGGAATTAACCTTCGCCGGACGGGATCACGAGGATCCCCAAAATTTTATCGACGACTTCGAGGACTACGTGGACAGAGTCCACGTACCTGCGAAGCGGATCGTGGCCCTCGCAAGGAATTGCCTGCGAGGAGAGGCCCGAAAGTGGGCCGAAGCGGCCGTAAGGCCCATCAACGATTGGACGACGTTCCGGGAATATTTCCTGGACGAATTCACGTCGATGGAGCGGGTATCCGGAATTACCCAGCGTCTGTACGGGGAGGTACAGAAGGAGAGCCAAGCCGCGCTGGCATTTATCGCCGGGAAGGCGCAACTTTTCGACCGCGTCGCCCCATTAACGCCAGAAGGGCAAAGGGTGGCGCTCATCAGGGCTCAGCTGGTACCCAGCATCCGCGTCCAGATACGGCGTGGGCAATGCGGGACGGTGAAACAGCTGACCGACGTCGCGACGGACATCGAGAGGGAGGTATGCGCAGGAGCATACCGCGCAACATCGCGACGCAACCACCAGATGATCCCGGAAGAGGGATCCGACGACGAAGACGCCGACGCACGTTACCCGGCGCGACGGAATGGGGACCGACGCCGCGGCGGAAGAGCTGCGCGTCGCGACGAGAGGGATTATGGAGCGTCGGATCCACGAAGTGGACCAACATCGCGACGCAACGAGGCACCGAGGCGTCAGGAGGAAGCGCCCCGACGCTACAACGAGGCACCGAGGCGTCAGGAGGAAGCGCCCCGACGCTACAACGACGCACCGAGGCGTCACGACGAGGCGCCGCGACGCCATCAAGAACAAGCAGCACGGCGGATCGAACGATCGCCGCAACGCGGGGAACGGCGTCAAGAGCCGCCACGACGACCGCCGTCACCACGCCACGGCGCCGGGCGTCGAACAAGAGGAACGTGGCAGAGGAACGACGGTCCAACGAGGGAGGATTGGCGGGCCCGAGAACAACGACGAGGCGCCGCCACCGAAGGGACGTCAGCCCCTAGAGGGGATGCGCCTTCGGGAAACGCCGATCGGGCCGAGGATCAGGGCAATCCTCGAACCCGCACCTAAATTGGAGGATACGACCATCGCCGAAGAACTCCGTCACTGGGGGAGCCGCGGTGGCGGGGGTGCTCGACACCTCGAGCAAGACGGCTCCAGCCGACGTCAAGGTCATCGACGTCGAGGAAGAAGATAGGGTCAAGGTCACCGACGTCCCGACGCCCACCGAGGAGCAAGAACTCGTGGCAGTGGAGCATGGCGCGGACGGCCGATCGGATGACGTCACCCGCAGCGATGTCGTTAGTTCGGACGCGAGGAATCCCCGAACCGACAAAGACAAGGGAATTTTCGACGCGGACTTGGAAGGATCAAGCGACGCATCGAGCGAAGAGTCGAATGGTATCGACGTAGGGAACTGCGTCGGTACGGACGAAGAGGATCGTACCGATATGGGACTTGGTGAAAATACCGACCCTATCGAAGGGAATCTGGACACCGACCCGGACATGGTCGATGCCCCGGACTCTGGAGTTCACCGGGAAGCGAATGACTCTACCACATCGGAGCAGGTCAACGACCTGGGTGGTTTCATTCGTGAGACGACAAAAAACGACGAAGGCAAGTCGGAGGGAGACAGTGAACTTCGAGGAATCGAACCGATGCCGACGCAGGAATGCGCTCCCGATGATGGAATTTCGACACACGTCCCGATTCTACGCAACGACCCATTGGAACTCGATGATGGAAACGGATCCACAGGTTACGGAGAAGTCGCCGCAGTCCGAGGAGGCAACGCGCCCCGCATCCCTCTGGAATTAGGGGGACGGACGATCAAAGCGCTAGTGGACACTGGCGCTGGCGTAAATCTCATCCGTAGCGATCTGGTCCGCAACAACAAGTGGGAATTGGCCAGCAAGACCTTGCGCTTAGCCGCACACGGATTCTGTACGCAAGCCAGGGGTGTTATGGATTTAACACTGACCCTATGCGGTGAAGCCGTCGACTTACGCATGTTCGTGGTGGACAATCTCCTTGAAGACGTCATCTTGGGTCAGCCGTTTTTAAAGGAGGAGGACGTTGCGATCGACTACAAGCGGAGCACCATCGCATTCGGTACTAAGAAGAGGAGGACGATTTACTGGGAAGACCCGAAGGGCCAGGCGAGACCCGCCCTTACGCGGGACCAGCTCTACGAGATCATCTCCGACAAAGTACCTGAAGAACATCGGCAAGAATACCTCGAGGAAATACTGGAATTCTCCGACATCTTCTCCGAAGAGCCTTTACCAGCCACGGTGCTGTCCACGCAGCACAAGATCGTTCTGCGCGATACCGTGCCCGTGCGGATTTCTCCGTATCGGTGTAGCGAAGAGAAGAAGCGCGTAATCAACACGCATTGTCAAGAGATGTTGACCCAAGGAGTTATTCGACGCTCACGTTCCGAATACAACTCGCCGGTCGTGTTGGTAAAGAAGAAGGGCGATAAGGAGCTACGGTTCTGCGTGGACTACCGTCAAATCAACGCGAAAACGGAAGCGGAAGTGGGAACCCTTCCTGCAATCTTCGACACCATCCGCGAGTTGGGAGATGCGCAGTACTTCTCAACGCTCGACTTAAAAGCCGGGTACTGGCAAGTACCGATGGCCGAGGACAGTAAGAAGTACACCGCCTTCTCGACCCCCGACGGAGCGCAATACGAATTCGAAGTGATGCCATTTGGACTAACTGGAGCACCAGGCACATTTCAGAAGATGATGGCCGAAGTCTTGGAAGGATTCATTCACCAGTTCGTGAAAGTATACTTGGATGACATCATCGTATACAGCAAGAGGCACGAGGAGCATCTTTATCATCTGAGCGTGGTTTTGGAGAGACTCCGTCTTTACGGTCTCCACGTGTCTCCGGGGAAATGCATGTTTGGCTCTCGCCAAATTAACTACCTGGGGCACACGATTACGTCCGATCGTAATGAACCACAAGCTCACCATCTGCAGAAGATCAGGGATTACCCAGTACCGAAGAATATCAAGGAGCTACGAGGATTCCTAGGCACGACTGGATGGCTACGTGAATACGTGCCTAGATTCGCCGAAATCGCCGCGCCGCTCACCGATGTACTGGAAGGGAATCGAGGAATGCGATGGAGGACACGACAGCAAGTTGCCTTTGAGGAACTGAAGGAAGCGGTAGCCAACCACGCGGAACTGCACCGTCCTCTGCCAGGCGTGGAGTTTTGCCTGCAGACTGACGCGAGTTGCATTGGCCTCGGCGCCGTGTTATTCCAGTTCGACCCTGAAGATGGAACGAAACGTCGCCTCATCGCCTGCGCATCGGCAAGACTGACGAAGACCGAGTCCCGCTACCACGTGAACGAGTTGGAAGTACTCGGGGTAGTCTGGGGGGTGAAGAAGTTCCGTCAGTTCTTGGAGGATCAACACTTCACCTTGTTTACGGATAGCCGCGCCCTTTTATGGTTGGATCGATACAAGGATGAAAAATCGAAACTCATGAGGTGGGCTCTCATGCTACAGACGTTCAGATTCACCGTGAAGCACATTCCGGGGAAAACCAACGAACTTCCGGATTTCCTTTCGAGGAATCCACAGGATGAAGTTCGCCCGGAAGAACCCGACGAAGTGGACGATCGTGCCTATTTGGCCGTCCACATGCTTCAAGAAGAGGAAGAAGAGGAAACCGTCGACGCACCGGAAATACCCGACGGTGAAGAGGAATCAAGGGGGGGAGGAAGACCCGGAGGAGGCAGCCGAACTGCCAGCGCAACCCCTCTTCGAATTGGTTCGCGAAGAACAACGCCAGGATCCAGCGAGTCGTGAAGAACGCACTCGGCTGCAGCTCGTAATCCGAGATGGACCGAAGACTGCCGAAGAAGCTCGAGTTGCGCGCGATTACTTCGTAGAAGACGACATCACCTGGAGACAAATGGATGAAAATAGGAGGACGTTACTCGTACCGTTACATATGCGGGAGCGTGTGATGGAGGAGTACCACGACTCACCACTAGCCGCGCATCCAGGCCGGGACGAGACTCTTCTCGCGATCCGGAGGATGTACGATTGGCCGGGTATGGCGGGCGATATAAAACGTCACGTACATGGATGTATGGTATGTGCCGCAACGAAGGCACGAAGACAGGACGCAGCACCTTTAAGACCCAGGGTACCGGACGCACCCTGGAAGACGGTCAGCCTGGATGTGCTGGGACCGTACCCTAAAACGAAGAAGGGCAACGAATTCATCGTCATCATGGTGGACCTATTCTCCAAATGGATAGAAGCGAAGGCCACCGTTCATGGACAACAGACGGAAGTGCTGGACTTTCTGGACGAAGTAACGGCGCGATGGGGACATCCCGCGTCCATCATTACGGATAACGGAGGACCGCTCAAAGGACGACGTTGGGAAAGATACCTCGCCGCTCGTCGTATCGAACATTACACCGCACCGGTGTACCACCAGCAAGCGAATCCGGTAGAAAGAAGAGTGCAAGAATTCAAGAAGATTCTCCGGACGAAGCAATCAGCGAAGGATAAATGGGATCAGCTGATACCGGAAACACTGTTCTCTCTCCGAAACCGGACCAGCGCAGCGACAGGACAGTCGCCCGCCGAACTATTATTAGGAAGGATCTTGCTTAAGCCGGGGGAATGGACGGTACCGCCCGAAGTGTTACCGATTCCCGACCAAGCGCCACAAGCAAGGGAAAGAAGAATTCAGCGCGCTCGGGATCGTCAGGTCGTGTACGCCCGCAACATGTTCCCAGCAGAGCAACGGGCCGGTGTGACCTTTGACCCTGGACAACGCGTGATGGTGAGGGAGTTTCGCCGCGATAAGAATCCGTTCCAGGCAAAATGGACGGGACCACACGAAGTCATCACCCGCCACGGTGACAACACGTACACAGTGGAGCGAGATGGACTTCGGATAAAAGTCCACATCGATGACCTTCGTCCCCGACCACCGGAATACCTGTAGCAGATCTTTCACGGGATGGAACACCTGCAGAACTCCGTCGCGCCCACGACTCCGAGTCTGTAGGACCCCTCGCGAGAAGACAGAAAAAAGAACGAGACAACGCGACCCGTTAGCCACATCTTCACAGCCCAACCAGAGGCCGGGGTGTGAGTTGTTCGGACAACGCACCACGATGGAGGTAACCGCGAGTGCAACCGCCTTCACAGCCACACAGCCCAAGGCCGGGGCGTTGCCTCGCCGCATTACAACAGAACCACTATAAATAAACCCTCGTCTTTGTTTTCTTTTGTTTCAGAAACGCCCAGGACCACCAGGGAGGACCAGCGGTTTGTTTTATATGTTTCAGGTTCCCACGCAGGAGGATAAGCGGCCTACCATGGACCAGGAGTGGCGCACCAGCAGTCAAGGAGGAAGACATGGGTGCCCCCCCCAACTGGGACCAGGGGACAGGCGTGAGTTTCTTGCAAGCTCTTCTCACGTTGGAGTAATCGAACTTGCGGATCCCACTTACCTTTATGCTCCTAGGCCACAGAGTTCCCAAATAAAGGCCGCCCAAACATCCTACAAAAGATCCCCTTGGGACAATTCCCCAAACACCAAAAGTTTTCGGAGGTAATCTAGTCTTCAAAGGGGGGAGGTCCAACGGCCTTCAGAAGGACGTTCACCAAAATGACCGTTATTTTCTGTGATTGGTCCCCCTCTAAAACGCCCACTTTTGGCGTCTATAAATATTAAAATCAGACAAGCACTTTTAGCATTCGTGCCTTAGCATTCGTGCACCAGCAGCAGAGCCTTCAGCAAGCGACTAGATTACTCCGTTAGCTTCTGGTGATCTGACTGTGCAAGCCGCAGTCACCACCCCAACAAACAGATAATCATAAGTGGCTGCTGTAAGCGCCCAACGTCCACGTCCGTTGGATTCGAACCGCCGCCTTTGTGCCGCCGTTCGACCAGTGACGTCATCACCACGCATCATCGATAGCATCGCCGCCGCTCTATATAACCCGGCCCTGTCGCCGCTAGAGCCGCCGCCTTGCATCGCAACGATACATCCAGCGAGAATCACCAGTGATTAAAGTGCCAGGACATTCCGTTACGCGTGTATCCGCCTAACGACGTTGCCACTGCTCTCGGTGAGTTCTCTCATCTTTAACTTGTTTAACCCGTGTCTTATTTCTTACAGAATCAAACCGGGAAGAACACCTGCAACTGGGATAGGCATTGCACCTTGCTCCCCAGCACCGACATACAGGATTTATCCTGGTGACTGAGTATCCTTAGTCTAGACGCGCCGTACCGTTAGGGCCTCTGCTTGTGGAGCATACAGTGAAACAGTCTGTTGTTCCTCAGGTGGATATCCTTTCTGAGGGGCGTCGGCTAAGAGGTAGAAAGTCGAGAGACCGGATTCTCTGAAGCCAACGTTGGAAAGCGCGGGAAGCCGCACGACCGCTCAAGCCATCCGCGAACGCGCATTTCGTCCGTTACAGCTAGCCAGAGAGGGTCACCGCGAAGCGAAATTCAGCCGACGATTTTCCCGGCCCATTTCGAAAGCCGCCCGGCAAAGCATGGATCTACGAAACAGGCGACTCAACGCGCAGCCCGATGTCCGTCGCGACCGGGCAACGACATCGACGCCGTTCCTTCACGCTACCCAGGAGGGTAGTGCCATCGGAGAGCGGGTTCCACCACCAGCTCGCCCACGTACTGCCGCCTCCAGGATCTTCGAGGCCTCCATTAACGCCTCACGAAGGGGTGCATCGACCCCTAATAGCAGCACGCACTCGGGAGAGTTGCCATCGCGGGAACGGGATTCGCGGATGACGATTCCGTCCCGAACGACTTCGACAGTACGTGGGGACACGAAGGGGCTGGTTCTACCAGGCCCCGCCGCCAGCGGGGTTGAGGGAGCGTGGGATCGACGACAGTGCGTTACTTCATTAATTTTGTTTAGAATCACTAAAAATTAACGTATATATATATATATATATATATATATATATATATATATATATATATATATATATATATATATATATATATATATATATATATATATATATATATATATATATATATATATATATATATATATATATATATATATATTAAAACATTGTACAAAACTTACTGTTTATTGTAATCTACTGTATTCAGTTAATGTAATAAAATAAACTTACTTGATTATATGTGTAGGTAAACCCGGTGCACAAACAAAAGGTTATAATATATAATTAGCAAGTAGCAGAGAGCGTTACGTGATGGTTACTCTGAGACGGCACACTGTAGAATAAACAATAATCTCATCGTCAACGCTTATCTATACTATAAAATAACTACCAGTTTGCAAATATTGTGCAATAAGCATACCGTTCCCAAACCGAATAGCTGATAATGCAAATAATTAACATGCTAGGCTTCATTTCACACACACACACACACACACACACGTATTATGAATACAACCATTTTCGCTGAGCTAAGTACATTTTATTAATATCAACATATTTTTATCGCAAACAAGGCAGTTTGATGACGAATGAATTTCTGGTTATTGAATGTGTTGGCATAATAAATTCACACGAAAAATCACGTACGTGCAATTTAGCAATGTCAGCAAAAAATCATGTTAAAACTTGTTGTTCAAAACAGTTAGTCTGAAGCGCTATATAATATTCATTTTATTCAGATAAGAAAATAATCTCTCAAGATTTATTATCGGCGGAATGTTTGTGTGTGTGTGTGATTGTTTAAGTCATTAATCAGGCGTCGACGGTTTAATCGCGGTACGTTCCCATACTTTAACGTCTGACGCGTGGGAAAAAACTCAAGATTCGATGATGTCAACCAACCGCGATTACGTCACACCACGCATACGTCACAATCCAATAAAACTGAATAACGCTTCTGTAGTCAGTATTCATTAGGTAGTCGTGTTAGAATTATTTTATTACTATGACGAGTTTCGAGCGCGTAATGTGTAATTTAGAGTTTTGTTTTCGTACTCATACATTATATAGGTATGGGTACTTACCTATAAGGGATTATGTAGATTTAACGTGAGTATAATTTTTTTTTTAAATTAATTCTATGATATTCTAATACGCCTGTTGTTCTTTCTATAGAAATGATGATGATGATGATGATAACGGTGAAGAAATAGCAGCAGCAGACTCTACGAGTTCACCATCAGGTCCTCCACCTCTGATACCACTTAGATATGTGCTGGAGCAGAGGATGCTCCAGGACATCGACTGGGCCGCACAGCAGATGGTGCTCCAGGACGTCGATTGGGCCCCACCACCACCACCACAGATGATGCAAACACCCTCGCCCACTGTCTGGAGTCCAACCAGTCCACTACAGCTCGTGTCGTCCATGATAGTTGAGCCCCCGTCACCTGCGTCTACAATAAGGGAGCCTCTGATACCACCTGCATCTCCTATGTCAATCTCACACAAGAAAATGTATATATTCAAAGACTCTCTCATATTTTGAGGTTATTATTATGTACTATAACATATTACAGGAAACTAATTTAATTTTTTTCTCTGTTACAGACGAGTGACAGCTTATTTTCATAGTGGGAGATGGAGGGGACGAGACGTGGAATGCCTGTGTGGAGATTAGCTGTAGTATATTAGCTTATAATTTACAAAATATTATGGTTAAGGAGAGGTGTATACAGATAGACGATTATATGAGAAGAAAGAGGAACTCAACAACAAAATATTGATATTGCTGAGCATATATATATATATATATATATATATATATATATATATATATATATATATATATATATATATATATATATATATATATATATATATATATATATATATATATATATATAATAGTAGAACATGTCTCCTTACATTCAGTTTCCAGTACACCTAATAGTGATTGATCAGTGAAAAAAAAATGCTTAACAACTACAATCAACTGATTGGGTTAACTAACAGGTTAACTCCACCTCTTGATGTGGAGAGGTATTTGTTTGAAAAGTAAGTGTGTGTGTAATATTTGTGATAAGTGACGTCAAGTTTTAAGTTTAAATAAAATTTCTTTTATTATAGCAACTTATTGATGGAGGAGGGAGATGTAGCAGAAGTATGCACCACATATGGGCATATGTATTGTTATTGTAATTTTTCGTGATCCATCTTTATAGATTTAGATAAGTAAGTGATTTATAATTACTATTGTATTAAAAGTTGACTATAAATTACTTTTATTTCAGTTGTACTAACTAGGAATCCATATTCGCCAGCCAGCGCTGTCGATGGTGATGACAGTGATGATTGGGAGAATAAGGAGGATGATGTATTAATGGATGAGTAAGTGTGTAAAAGTAGAAATTAACAGGCATAGTTTAAATATAATTCCTTTATTACAGTCTTACTGAGGAAGCAGACTCTCCTCCGATGCTCCTCCCCATCGATACACCGAATGAGAATAAATTCTGTTCGACGTGTCAAACAATATTTTGTTTCTGTGCTAGGAGCATAGAGTGGCACAGAAGCCATAAAAACGAATTTTTATTTTGTAAAGAGACCATGATATCATCACCATATCCGGAACCGGAAGTGATACCTTTAGGCAAATGGTAATATTTTTTATGATTAATTTATGATTATGGTTAATTTATGATTATTTTCTTTACAGCTCTGAGTCACTAGAACCTTTCCACATGTCATTCACCTCTTGCGTCATTTTAAATGATCCAAATATATGGTAGGTGTGTGCGTGTGTCTATATATTAATTGAAAATGCATGTCTATAACAAGTTTTAACAAAGTTCTCTTTTTTTTATTAAAGCGTTCTCGATGAAGAGGACCACGCACTGGCACCACCACCGCCACCACCACCAGCACGGACCAATTTGGTGAGGAGGGTGGAAATAAATCCGGATGGCAGCTCAACAACATATATTGTTATAATATAAATATAGTATTACATACAATAAAACAACATATATTAATTTAATTATATTAATTTATTTATTTAAACTTGTTTTATATGAATTTTTCTATCTAAATCATTCGGAACCTTATTTCTATTTACAAATAAACATTCACGTATACAATACATGCGAGTAGAATATGGTGATAAATCACATAAATGTTGCATAATATTTTCTGAACATAACTCATAATTATATTCACATAATATATTATTAGTAACATTTAAAAAATTATTATAAAATCCAGCAAAATCTAAATTACGCAATACATACATATTAGATATAAAAAGCTTATCAATTTTTATAAACTCCTGTGTAGTATTCTCAGATAGATAAAAGGTGGTAAAGCCATTAGTTATCTTCAACATTTTGTTATCCATAAATGGTGATGTGCTGAGGGTGTTGTTTGAAAATTTTATTTCAATCACCTCTTCTGATGTTTCAGCATTTTTAAAATATTCATTAAACAATTCCTTAAGGTAAGTAATAAAGTCACACCATTCTTCTTCATTAAAGGAAATATGAGTAGATTTATTGATAATTTCACTGGTAGTCATCAATATTCTTACAGCCGGAATGTAGTTTCTTGCCTCACTTAAACCGGTTATTATTTTATATATTGAGTTACCTACACTAAAAGAAGTTTCATATATATATATATATATATTTTTCTTCATTTTGTGCAGCTAGTCTATACCGCTCGGTAATTTTATCAATTTCATGGTTACAATCGACATCTTCTTCGGAGAATGTAGGACTCGAACTAGGAGTGTTTAACTCAGACATTTTTTAACTTTAATGATGATCATTCTTAAAGTACTGCTTATATATGTTTTTATCTATGTTTTTTATCTCAAACCCTACTTAAATTTGTTTGTATTTTTCATAAGAATCAATACAATTTTAGTTACAACAAGCGGTCTGAAATATTTTATCATTTAAATGCGTATAATGCGAAACACAAATTCTAAAACATATTTGTATTATCCAACCAACTATTATGAGAAATATCAAGCCCTAGCCATTTAACAAAAACCTTGTTACCACGTCTACGTAATACTTTTTCAACTAGAAAGATGTCGGGGTATTTAGCTTTCTGTAGTTCTTCGGTATAAAATATACCTTTTATTTCCGCTCCTCTATCATCTTGCAACATGTACGTAATTGGGTTAGTGTTGCGAACTTTTACAACTTTGAATAATTCCACAGTCCAGTTCGGGGTATATCCTTTTTCAAATACATGCTTAACCTTACTAATGCGAACCATATCTCCAACTTTAAATTTTCTCAAACCTGTCGCCAACGTAATGTGATTATAGGAGGATTTTAAAATTTCTTTTTCATTCTTCTTATTTACCTCACATGGTTTCACACCAGTTGTACTATGTTTCTGTTCGTTGTAATTATCAGTTATTTCCGGAAGCACATCTAACCATCTATATTTACCGTTTAAGTTAAAGTATTCGAATAATTTCTTATATTAAGAGTTGACCTCGATGACCAGGAAATACCATCCAACGCCGACGAAATTCTCAATGATTCACCTCCCATCGATTTATCGAATCTCGTCCCAGAATGCGAAGTTCACGATAATGATTTTCATACACACGGCAAGTGAAAACCCCGTCTGCACGATGAAAATCTCTAATAAAAATTTACAATCCTATTCCAAGGGCATAGTCCTTGAATGCGCAGATTTCTATAAAGTTACCATAAAGAATATTGATTGTCGCCAGTTGTTTTACGTTAAAATTAGGCGCGGAAACAAAGAAAATCAACTAAGTAATTTCCTACTTAAATACATAAATCTAAAAGTAACATATGGCGTATAGTTCAAAGATAAACATTTAGAAACACCATTTAACAAGTTATTTAATTGTTTATTAGGTCCTAGTGTTAAGTTGCCCTCAACTTTTAGTTAATATAACTATAGAAAAATTTAATGCTTCTTTATAAAAATACCACAAAGCAAATCATAATGGCATTATCGAAACATATCAGCATTTCAAGAACATTTACTTCATACGACGTCTTAAGGATCACATTACGAATTATATAGATAAATAAGTACCCTACCTGCCTAGAATCGAAGTACGAAAGGCATCCCTAAAATTCGCCTTTTCAAGGCCCTTTAATATCAAAAAACCTCTACAACACATATATTGACGTCCTCTCGATCGATCAACATTTGTTCCTAACTACACATTATCGACAATTTTTCTAAATACGCCCAGGCGTACTCCATCAGAAATAAAAACGCCATAACTATCCTACATAAATTGCGACATATTTTCTCTCATCACAACTACCCTGAAAAGCTAACGTGTGATAACGGCTGCGAATTTCACAATGCCGTCCTAAAGGAATATTGCAAACTCTTCAAAATTAACTTACATATAACGACAGCTAGAAACCCAAATTCCAGCTCTCCCATCGAAAGATTCCATAGCACCCTTATTGAGAACCTAAGTAGAGTATTGCGCAAAGAAACCCCAAAGGAAAATTGAATTGATCTAGTTATAACTGCCGTCACTATATATAACCAATCGGTAGATTCCACCACTGGCTACACTCCCTTTACACTATTATATGGCCCATACGAAAACCTAAACGCCCACGAAATTGACTTAAATACTTCAATCTTCGAATAATATCACGAACAGCGTAATAAATAACTGCTCCCTTTTTATGAGGTATTATATAATACAATTCTTGAAAAGGGTAATGCACCTCTACAGAAAGCCAACGAAAATCATGACGATATTCCCAATTTAGGAGCAAAAGTATATACCTCATGCAAAACCCGCGGTAGTAAGTTAAACCCTAGATTCAAAGAATTTAATGTAACAACACAAAAAGACCAAATAAATACTCGAAGGTCAACTTAAGAATAATGTAATGATAAAACACTCCTTAAGAAATATCAAAAGAATAAGATAAAATATCTCTTTATAGAATTTCGATAACATTCCCGACCTTGATGGCGCCCAGCCATCAAGGTCGGGAATGTTATCGATCATCAGCCTTTGAATCAATATGATACCAGCAGAAAACTTATACTTTCGAAACCAAATTGGCACAGCAAAATTAATATTCCATAACCACGAAACTTATTTTTACATAAATGCAACTAGTTTAGGCGAAACAAATAATTCCTCACTTGTTAAAGCAACAATTCTCGAAAACGAAGTACAAGACACAGACCCGTTATTAATAAAGCTCAAACAAAAACTAGAAAACGCGGATGAACAATTACTAAAATACTATTTTGTGTGTTATTCTATAACACACTATATTTGGGGTATTTATAATCAAATTATAAATACCCCAATATGGATAGGAAAAGACGACTTACTAAAAAAGAACTTGAGTACTACTCTGATAATGAAAGTGATCTAGAACTTGACGATACGAGTATTATCAGCGAGGATGGAACGACAGTGGCCATTATGTATCTTCCGAGAAATCAAATGAGGACAGTGATGATGAACATATACAAAATATAAATTCCACGAAATAAACTGCAAATTCAGCATTTTCACACGTGTTCACAAAAAAAACTCGTTAGAACCTGCAGATTAGGACGGCGACGTACGAAAAAAAGACGCCACAGATGATATAAAAGGTTTACAGCCGGCATAATTCTTCATATGTGTTTATACTTGCGCGCTATACGTGACATATTATAAAATATTAGAAATCTTTATTTGTGTCTTTTATCTACAGGAAACAAACGTGAGTAAAAATTGTTTTTATTAAATTTCAATAAAATTGACAAGAAAATATTCTATTAATTTTAGATGGATTTAGAAAAAATAAATAGAGTTTCACTTCTAGAAACTAAATAAGTTTTGAAGATATCAGACTTGCAACAAAATATCTCCCAGCCAATTTATGGGGCTAGAATAGTCAAAACGAGGTATGGTGAGACTATATTGATTGAATTAGAAAAGAGCAATATATTTTTACCAAAAATAGTAAGTATTACCAGAAATAAAGGAAAATTTGGCTGAATTTCAGTGTGAAAAAAAATACAGCATAATTTACGAAGGCTTGAAGGGCGTAAATAAGCCTTCTATGGGAGTCCAATTCAAGTTTATTAAAAGTAAGTAAACACACATAATTTTTTAAATATTAAGTTTATATTTGTAATTATTTTAGCTGAAAACAAGGAATGATAGCCCAGACAGTACTATATAAAATATGCACACAGACAGAGATATCAACACTTACTTCTAGAACTCTTCAAGCGAATACACAGAGCCGCAGCTATGAACTCTGAAGAAATTAAGCATATCAGCAATGGAATTATTATAAAGTTCAAAAAAGTGGAAACACTTTTAGGGAATGGTTGTTGTATCCCGCAGGAGATGGATAAAACAGGTGAAATCAAACATTAGACTTTTAATTACAGCTATCAAGAGATCTGATTTATCTTTAGGTATACTGCGTAACCTTATTAGGATAACTAATTTAGGACATTTGAAAAAGTTTAAAAATATCATTCAGAAAGTGAATTATATTGGGGGAGCGGTATTGGTAAAAGAAAAACGTAGTAATCGAGTCAAATGGGAGGATTTAGTATCGGCTTCTAATAGTAGGGTTCGTACTGGAGTAACTACTAATTTAAAACATAAACATTTGAATGAATTTTTCAATAATGCTTTTCACCTTTTCACAACTAAAATAATGAATATCACGAAAAAGTAGCAATGCTTAAAGTTAACACTTCTTTCTGTGCTGAGTTTATAAGAAAGTCGCAAGACAGAAATTACCGAAACAAATATTAAAAAAAAAAATAAGGTAATTGATGCAGGGACGGATTTACATCAATGGTTTGAAGCCAATGTAAAAGATTAGTTTAGAAGTTAATATAAATAAATATGAAGTTGGGAATGGATCATCATACATTAAACTACCCGAAAAAATTGCAAAAAAGCGGGTTTGCATTAATGTTAAGAACGAAAATGATGAGGCCTGTTTTGCATGGGCCATTGTCAGTGATCTTCATCCTATTGAAAAACACTTAGAAAGAACATCATCATATCCTCATTACAAAACAGTATTAAACTTAAAAGATATTGCATTTCCTATGACGTTACCGCAAATTTCCAAATTTGAGAAAAATTATGCAATCTCTGTTAATGTATTTGGTTTGTAAAAGGACTCAAAATAAAATTTTTATGTTGTGCCCCACCGTATAACCAAACGAAAATTGAAGAGTATAACTTCTAAAGGGTCTAAGTGCCAAATTTTCAAAAATCTATATTTTGCTTGATAACGGTCGTAAGTGCCAAACCCCAATGCATCTGAAAAGGGTCTATATGCTTTGCACACTGCAGAGGCTTTTGCGGTGCGTCGAAAGATGGCGTCAGGTGTAAGTGCCATGTCATGTTTAACCTAAAAAGGGTCTATGTGCCACTCTTATTTATTTCAATGTCATTGCTGTCGTTAAGCAAGCAGCATTGCACGTGGTTCTACGATGGAAAACCGTGAAAATCCTGTAGAAAATAGTGGCGTAGATGGAAGAAAAAGGCGAAAAAGAAACACGGAGAGTATTGAAAATGAGAGAAAGAGATTAAGACTATCTGGGAAGCGGTATACAAACTACAACGGAGCCTCAATTCCTGAAAAGAAACCACCAAAAGACTTTATAAACAGTTGACTTCACATATCTAAATTCCAATAACTTTAATAAAATACCATCCAGTGAAGTATGATAGTAACTGTGTCTTGAACGAAGGTTCATCTTCACAATATGGAAATTCACTCGACACACAAAACGTGGATTGGGAAGCATGTTGTAAGCAAAATGTTGCAGAATTAGATATTAATGCAAATAACACGGTATTGCAAAATGCACTGTCTTGAACAATTTTCTTAACATAGAGGGGATATCCGAAACAAAGACAATCAAATAATTGCTGACTTGGAAATTTATGAGCTTGTAGTTCCAAAAGTGGATCCATCTTCCAATCAGGAATTATCTGAGGTACGGCAGCACAATATAATTTACAGCGAACCAATACCCGTCAACAACCTTCCCAAAATCTATCCTTCATTCATGAACTACCATCTCAAAATTCATCCCCCATTCAGGATCAACCCTTCCAAACCAACACCTTTGTGGCACCTCCGTGGGAAGAAGACCACGTTTTCTTCTAACTCCACCAGCGCTGTTCTGCCAAATTCTGTTTTAATTTTCACGTTGATTATCAGTATCGATGTTCTCTGGTAGATCTTTAAAGATTAATAGTATCCTTCCTGCGAAGGTGCGTTACTTCATTAATTTTGTTCATTAGAATCACTAATTGTTTTCATATATATATATATATATATATATATATATATATATATATATATATATATATATATATATATATATATATATATATTAAAACAATGTACAAAACTTACTGTTTATAGTAATGTTGAAATTCAACAAACAGAAATCCAAAAAGTACGACAAATACTATGAAATTTTCTTGTTCAACCTAATATTTGTATATATGCAGCACCAACACATCTTAATGCGTCTTGGAGTATTTACATTATATTATTTTGCTAGTTATTTTGCTGGAAATGTTTCATGTAGTTTAATAGCAGCGTTAATTCTAGATAGTTTGTTATCACATTCGGCATTCATGCGCTTTTGGGTTTAATCACAATCACAACTAATGTTTCCTGTAAATACATGATTGTGGTTATATCAAGCTTTGCTTTTCCAACCAGTAATCTCCAGATAATGTTTATCACAACTAACATTTTAAACACATTGCTGCGACTATACTTATTATTATTGACTTATTGTTGCGACTATTTTTATTACACACAACTGACGTTTTCGGTTTTTATGCTTGTGGTTTTCAAATAATTTTAATTTACGCCGGATTTTGATTGTATATAAAAAGCAGAGAAGTCATGCTCCTTACCATTCAGTTCGTATTTCAAAAATGATGTACGACAAATTAATTGCATTAACCAATAGGTTTACTCCACCTGTTGACTGTGAGAGATATTTTATTGAAAAATAAGTGTGTAATATATGTGATAAGTAGTGTTTTTAAGCTTAAAAAAATTCTTTTATTATAGTAACTTATCGATGGAGATGGATAGAGCATGTCCAACATGCAAGACATTTTGTTGTTATTCTGGGGTTACACGTTTAGATAAGTAAGTGATTCTTTTGTAATTAAACTATATTAAAACTTAACTAATAATTCCTTTTATTTCTGTGCTACTAGATAGACTATTCACCAACAGCCCCAGCCTATAACACTGGGAGCGATGATGATGTATTCATATGCAGCAAGTAAGTGTGTGTGTAAAATTAGTGATTAACAGTTTAAACATAATTTCTTTATTACGGTGATACCGAGGAAGTTACCCCCTCCGACATTGCTGCCAACAGACACGCCAAACAACAATAAGCTTTAAGTAAACAAGAACATTACGAAAAACCCGTTTTAAATGTGTGGAATCAAGCGTTGAAGAGTGTTACTAAAAGACATTGGGAAGATTGCATCAAACATACAGAAAGTATTATTAAGGAATATTGGCAGAAAGAATGTGCTTTAGACGATCAGGTACAACCACTTTGGTTAAAATAAACATTGGTACAAATTACTCTTCTGAGAGTGAATCAGATTTTGAGGCATATGTCGACCTAAATTAACATTTTTTGTATCTTACGTACTTATAGTAAAGACCATTTTACATTATATAATTTATATTCATATCATAATATTGTCTAAATGTAAAACGGCATCCTATAAAACTTTAGCGGCATACTATAAGAATGTTAAAAGCATGCTATAAAAATATAAATTGCATTCAACTATAATGTCCTAATAGTCTAGTGATCAACACATGGGTACCATATTACGAATATTTAATAAATGTTTTAAACCAGTTTCTGTGTATTCCATTTATACCCTCATTCTCATTACCATAATCCGCCCCCATACTGCAGATCTGACCTAAGTATAACTATCGAAACACTTAATATTTACTGTCTTTGTCTGACTTACGCCAGTTTAAAAATACGTACGTGTCAGTGCACTTAAGTAATTTTAAAGGTGACTTAAGTAAAATTATTTTACTGTATTCGCGTGGGAGAAGGTGCGCTATACATTACTCTTTGTCGCACGGTTTATTGTCGACTTGCTTTTCATAAAATAATTCTACTGTAGTTTAGTTTTCCGTCCAACCTAAAGCATAGTCGTCATCTCTTTGTCATACTCGTATGCCTCACTCTAAAATATTCACTTGTATAATTAACCTCGGTTCAGTACGCGATTGGTTCCCCACTCCGGCACGCCCACTTTGGAGCGCTTAAATACGGGTGACTTTCTCGCCTCTTTCTCCCCACGACGAGACAAGAACAAGGCGATCAACGACAAAGAAAAACCTTTCTCTCACCATTTTGTTCCGAGCTGCTATAGGGTGAACATCGAGAGACATACACTTCAAATAAGTTGAACGACCAAGAATACTAGACTAGTCCTTTTTAGTATTATTACTGAAAAAAATTCATCGGAAAGAGGTGTTGGGTGTTCAGATTTAACTATTGGCAGAAAAACTTGTGAACAAATGAAATTGTGATGAGAATAGAGACATTGGAAAGAATATATAAAGACTGGTATAAAGGTGTACAGTGTGATAGTGTAGTTTGTTCTTTAAGAGTAAATTCAACAAACATTTCTAGCAATAATGTCCTTCATAAATGTAACCAATGTGGGGAAGTTTGCCTCTACAAGTTAAAAAAAAAAACAACTATTCGGATATTACCACAGGGTGTATTATACCCAACACAACTCCTCCTCCTCCTCTGCAGAAAATCAGAGAAGGTCCTTTTACTTAATATTTATGAATTAACGAACTTTAACAAAGCTTTAAAAAAATCAAGAAATATGATATCGTTGTTTTTATGTTTTTATTATTGCTGCATTCATATACTTTAATTCACATTAAATTCATCTGCGCCTGCCTGCGACTTATGTTGTTATGACTTTTTTTTCAGCCAGTGACAACTCTAATAAAAATATCAATCTCGCAGAAGTGTGCTTCGCGAGCGGAAAGAGTGACAGAAACATGGTCGTCGTTGATAAATTGTTTTCACTGTTGAACCTTACAGACTGCTCAGATGAATATCGAGACAAACTGAAGTCTTTAGTAGACTATTTTGTTTAAATCTCAACAAGAAGTTGGAGGATGTGAGCCGCAACCGCTTAAAATTCCGTAAACGCAACGAGGGATGGCTTAAGCAGGAGATTACGTTGCCAGAAGAATTGATAGCTGCTCCAGCATCAGCTGATACCGAAGCAAATCAGCCTGAACCAAGTCGTCCCCGTGGAAGAACCCACAAGCCGTTCGAATGGCGTCCCTGAAAACTAAGAAAAGGCGCATCTCAGAGCTCGTAGCTAGCAGGACATCTGGTGAGCTGCAATTTGCTGCTGGTATTGCTTCCGATTCACAAAGTGAAGGTCAGACATCTTCCCTTATTCTTCATCAAACACTGGCTTTGTATTTAGACTTAAGACTCGTTCGAAAATAAATATAAAGTTTTAAGGTCGGTGGCAAATAGTGTGAACAAAGACATGTTTCCTAGCCTATATGCACTAAATAAATGTAAAAATGCCCTTCTGCCATCAGTAACTGTATCTCAAATATCTGCAGAAGTAAATTTGCAAGAACTACTTCAATTAACAGCGCAAAGTATAATTAAAATTACGAATTTAGAGGAGGGTAAATTCCAACTAGTATGTAAATGGGGATTCGATGGCAGTTCTGGCCAAAGCCAATACAAACAGGTGTTTTCAGATGCATCCTACACTGACGAATATTTGTTTCTCGTAGCTATAGTACAACTTACAACTGGTGAATGTGAATACTGGCAGAGACGTTTGGGTAAACTCACGTCCATCATCGACACTATACTGTAGGCCTATTAAATTCATGTTCACGAAAGAAAGTGCAGACCTAGTGCGCAATGAAGAAATGGAAATGAATAATAAAATAAGCCAACTCCAGACATGTGAAGTTGATACTGAAAGCGGCACAAAATGTCATGTTAGTTATGAGATTCACTATGATGGATGGCAGTGTTAGCAACATTCTGTCGAACACAAATGCCAGATCTATGTGTATTATTTGCGGAGTAAATTAAAAAAAAATGAATATCGAAAACGTGCTAAATCGCCCACCTACTGTAGAAAATTATCGCTTCGGTTTATCTACACTACATTGTTGGATTAGGTTTTCTGAGTGCCTTCTGCACATAGGTTACCGGCTCCCTATCAAAGGCTGGCAGGTTCGGGGGGATGAAAACAAAGTAGTAGTAGAGAACAATAAAAAAAGAATTCAGTCTGAATTTACGTCGAAAATGGGCCTTTTAGTAGACAAATCAAAGCCAGGCTATGGCTCTACGAATGATGGCAATACTGAGAGGCGCTTCTTCTCGAACTCTGAAATTAGTTCGGACATTACAGGTTAATAATTGAATATATGATATTCAATGCACTGTGCGGCGAATGGACAAGCAGCACATAGATTCCATGGCCCAGTTCGCCAAATTGAACGAGTATCTCGCCCCCCAGGAGATGGCCGTCTAGGAACCCAATTCCAAACGGCGCCCCCCGGCAGGCGAAAAAAGAAAAGCGACAGACTCCGACGAGAAGCCGAAAATGACAAAAAAGCAGGCGATACGACACGGGGCGTCCCCAGTCCATGTAATGCCGGACAAAGGAACTGCAGCCGAGACGGCCGGCGCCAGGGAAAGCGAGACCACCGAACGGACGGGTAGGACTTCGGAAAAATTTGAGGCGCCGGCACGCGTCATATTGAGATCAAAGGATGCCGCCAGACAGGTGTTAATTACAGGTGCGCCGCAGGGCTACCGCCCCAGGGCCCCTTAGGTCTCCCATCGCCCTCGTGAAGAGGGGTTTGAGGGCGTGCTTGAAGTCGGTAGCGGTAGCGAGAGCCATACGGAGTATCCGCAGCCAGCCACGGTCGATGATAACTTAGAAGAGAGCAAAGGGGAGTGCGCGTGCTAATCTAACAATCGAACTTTTTTCGCGACTGTCTGACCCAAGCTCATAGTCACATAGGTAAATTTGTTGGAGTACCACAATAAAAATTAGGTACAACCTATTGTCCGGAACACAGAACTCCACCAAATTCAAAATTCCCTAAATTAATGACTACATGTTACAGTAAGCAAAAGTACGTTATTCACTATAGAAATCTTAAACAGGTCCTACAGCATGGAATAAAATTAACACATATCCACAGATTTCTACAGTTAAAACAGTCTCCATGGCTCCTACATTGACTTAAACACATCACTGAGAACTCAAGCAAAGTCAAACTTTGAAAAAAACAACTATAAACTAATGAATGACACTACTTTTCGCAAAACAATGGAGAATGTTCGAAAACACAGAATCATTAAGCTAGTAAATAAATGGGAAGGGAAGTACGGAGCTAAAAATTTGATTGCAAGTACTAATTTCCAAAGCAGATCCATTCTCGGTGATAATCTTATGGCCATTGAAATGAAAACATCTCACATTATATTCAATAAACCCCTGTATATCGGAATGTCATCTTAGACATTTCTAAAATTTGCGTATATGAATTTCACTATCAATACATGTTCACGAAAGTTCCTATGAAAAAATGTAAACTCTTGTACACAGACACAGAGGGGTATTTATAATCAAATTATAAATACCCCAATATGGATAGGAAAAGACGACTTACTAAAAAAGAACTTGAGTACTACTCTGATAATGAAAGTGATCTAGAACTTGACGATACGAGTATTATCAGCGAGGATGGAACGACAGTAGTCATTATATATCTTCCGAGAAATCAAGTAAGGACAGTGATGATGAACATATACAAAATATAAATTCCACGAAATAAACTGCAAATTCAGCATTTTCATACGTTTTCATAAACAAAACTCGTTAGAACGTGCAGATTAGGATGGTGACGTACGAAAAAATGACGCCACAGATGATATAAAAGGTTTGCAGCCGGCATAACTCATCATATGTGTTTATACTTGCGCGTTATACGTGACATATTATAAAATATTAGAAATCTTTATTTGTGTCTTTTATCTACAGGAAACAAACGTGAGTAAAAATAGTTTTTATTAAATTTCAATAAAATTAACAAGAAAATATTCTATTAATTTTAGATGGATTTAGAAAAATTAAATAGAGTTTCACTTCTAGAAACTAAATAAGTTTTGAAGATATCAGACTTGTAACAAAATATCCCCCAGCCAATTTATGGGGCTAGAATAGTCAAAGCGAGGGTATGGTGAGACTATATTGCTTGAATTAGAAAAGAGCAATATATTTTTACCAAGAAGAGTATTACCAGAAATAAAGGAAAATTTGGCTGAATTTCAGTGTGAAAAAAAATACAGCATAATTTAGGAAGGCTTGAAGGACGTAAATAAGCCTTCTATGGGAGTCCAATTCAAGTTTATTAAAAGTAAGTAAACACACATAATTTTTTAAATATTAAGTTTTAGTTTGTAATTTTTTTAGCTGAAAACAAGGAATGATAGCCCAGACAGTACTATATAAAATATGCACACAGACAGAGATATCAACACTTACTTCTAGAACTCTTCAAGCGAATACACGGAGCCGCAGCTAAGAACTCTGAAGGAATCAAGCATATCAGCAATGAAATTTTTAGAAAGTTGAAAGAAGTGGAAACACTTTTAGGGAATGGTTGATGTATCCCGCAGGAGATGGATAAAACAGGTGAAATCAAACATTAGACTTTTAAATATAGCTATCAAGAGATCTGATTTATCTATAGGTGTACTGCGTAACCTTATTAGGATAACTAATTTAGGACACTTGAAAAAGTTTAAAAATATCATTCAGAAAGTAAATTACGATGTCAGAAAATAAATTACGTTTCTTGTAATCACTCGATTGGGGTTATGCTTATCAAGTTTGTCCATTTTTATTTTTTTTTTGTCTCCAGATATTGTTTTCGCGGGGGATTCTGGTATATATATATATATATATATATATATATATATATATATATATATATATATATATATATATATATATATATATATATATATATATATATATATAATAGTAGGACATGTCTCCTTACATTCAGTTTCCAGTACACCTAATAGTGATTGATCAGTGAAAAAAAATGCTTAACAACTACAATCAACTGATTGAGTTAACTAACAAGTTAACTCCACCTCTTGATGTGGAGCGGTATTTGTTTGAAAAGTAAGTGTGTGTGTAATATTTGTGATAAGTGACGTGAAGTTTTAAGTTTAAATAAAATTTCTTTTATTATAGCAACTTATTGATGGAGGAGGGAGATGTAGCAGAAGTATGCACCACATGTGGGCATATGTATTGTTATTGTAATTTTTCGTGACCCATCTTTATAGATTTAGATAAGTGATTTGTAATTACTATTGTATTAAAAGTTGACAATAAATTACTTTTATTTCAGTTGTACCAGGAACCCATATTCGCCAGCCACCGCTGTCGATGGTGATGATTTGGAGAATAAAGAAGATGATGTATTAATGGATGAGTAAGTGTGTAAAAGTAGAAATTAACAGGCATAATTTAAATATAATTCCTTTATTAGTCTTACTGAGGAAGCAGACTCTCCTCCGATGCTCCTCCCCATCGATACACCGAATGAGAATAAATTCTGTTCGGTGTGTCAAAGAATATTTTGTTTCTGTGCTAGGAGCATAGAGTGGCACAGAAGCCATAAAAACGAATTTGTAAGTAAACAGGTGAAATCAAACATTAGACTTTTAAATATAGCTATCAAAAGATCTGATTTGTCTATAGGTGTACTGCGTAACCTTATTAGGATAACTAATTTAGGACACTTGAAAAAGTTTAAAAATATCATTCAGAAAGTAAATTATATTGGGGAAGCGGTATTGATAAAAGACAAACGTAGTAATCGAGTCAAATGGGAGGATTTTGTGTCGGCTTTTAATAGTAGGGTTCGTACTGAAGTAACTACTAATTTAAAACATAAACATCTGAATTAATTTTTCAATAATGCTTTTCACCTTTTTACAACTAAAATAATGAATATCACGAAAAAAGTAACACTGCTTAAAGTTAACACTTCTTTCTGTGCTGAACTTATAAGAAAATCGCAAGACAGAAATTACCGAAACAAATAATAAAAAAAAATAAATAAGGTAATTGATGCAGGGACGGATTTACATCAATGGTTTGAAGCCAATGTAAAAGATTAGTTTAGAAGTTAATATAAATAAATATGAAGTTGGGAACGGTTCATCATACATTAAACTACCCGAAAGAATTGCAAAAAAGCTAGTTCGCATTAATGTTAATAACGAAAATGATGAGGCCTGTTTTGCATGGGCCATTGTCAGTGCTCTTCATCTCATTGAAAAACACTTAGAAAGAACATCATCATATCCTCATTACACAACAGTATTAAACTTAAAAGATATTGAATTTCCTATGACGTTACCGCAAATTTTCAAATTTGAGAAAAATAATGCAATCTGTTAATGTATTTGGTTTGGAAATGGACTCAAAATAAAATTTTTATGTTGTGCCCCACCATATAACCAAACGAAAATTAGACAAACATGTAAATTTATTAATTGTTCAGGATTAATATTTTCCAAAAATAAATGAATTCAACCGCCACCGATGTCATATAATAAAGAGCAGGTAAACATTAAATACCATTGTTATATCAAATATTTATCTAGACTTTTAAATAGCTCTCTAAAGATACTAATAAAAATATTTTTGTGATAGATATCTAAATTATTTTAGGTCCAGGATAAGCTAAATAATCATGTTGTGGATTACTAAAAACTTAACGATTGCAAAATTGAATTTCCCGAGAACGGTACATTAAATTTAAAAATTTTGCTTACAAGGAAATGATTCTGTTTATTATATACGCAGATTTCGAATCCTTGCTTGAACCATTTAATGATGATGAAGATAGTCATTGTAAAACGAGCAGGTATCAGAAACACATAGCCTACACTGCTGGATATTATTTCAAATACGGTAATAACAATAACTGGTCGTATTATAAAAGTGCTCGGGGTATAAACTGTATGTCCTGGTTTGCAGAGGAATTATGCAATGTTTCACAAATTGTCTCCTCGAAATTAAAGCATGTGGAGCCCATGGATACTAAAGTTATAGTAGAATTATTTTATGAAGACCAAGTCGGCAATAAATCGTACGACAAAGACAGATGCATGTCTGACTTTCTTCCATACCAATCTAATCTGAATAAGAGACATAGACCTGCCTATAACTCATTTGCGCGCGCCGCTTGTATTACTGTCTAGTATTACTGAATCAAATACACAAGTCTTACCTCTTGTTCTGCTCCTCCCTATGAGTATAAACAAGGATAGTTTCTAAAAGAGTGGAGAACGAAGGGTCGTCAGAATATTACTGATCGGAATTCGGCTCAAAAGTTTTAAATATTTGAATTGTGGGTTTCTACTGTGAGAGATTATAAACTAATGTATAAAATGTCACGAGAAGTGTTAAATTCGCAAAGCCGAAGGTCAGTTTCAAATGTTATCGAATATTTCCAAAACCAAAAAAAGAACAATACAGAAAATATGTCTGTAATTAAATGTGCATCTGAGGCATTAAAGTTAAGTCACAGTACCATAACAATTAGACAACAAGAACCCTCTGGAATAAAGAAGCCGGTAAGTTTAGTATTCCGTACCGAACTATGTTCCTTCCTACCTGCCATCCCATTCCCTGTATCCTACCCTACGCCCATGTGTGAGTGCCGCCCATGCATATAGTTTAGTGCAGCCAAGCTGGACCGCAGGTGTTGACAGGGAGAGAGATCATATCGACCACCGACACAGAAAGATATCGTGCGAATCCCGGGCAAGCCAACATATCCAAATATCAAAGTAAGTCCCGTTATTTACCTATTATCCGTGTCAATTATCCCTGGTTATGCAGGTGGTCCTTCAAGTTCGGTATCAAACATCATAACATACATATTTCATTATCATTATCAAATATCATACATAATTTATTGCTTCTTCGAGACCGAATTTATCATAAACATTTAATTCTATCAATTATCATACATAATATATAGGTCTTCGAGCCTAGATCGTGAATGGTTCGTGGAGAATACAGTTTTTTTCGTTTATCTTTATCTTTTTTATCATAGTTTAGTTTTTTATTTATAATTTATAACTTGTATTACTTTTTTATCGTAGTTAGCGTATTCTTTTATTTATAATTGGGTTTGCGGTCAAAGCGTGTTAAGGAGGGGGGTTTAGGCACATCTCCTGGGGATCCATCCTGTAGTCAATAATATTGACGCTTTAGCAAGCAAGTAGCTTTATCAGTTAGTTTTTTTTGTCAGTTGACTTTACCATTAGTTTTTACGATTCTGTCCAGTAGCGTACTTGATATAAAATCACAAATTTACTATTTGTTTAACCTATTTTTTTGTTAACTGCGGTTATAATTATTTTGTATAGTTACACCGATCTACATTACGTACGATTTACAGTATAAATTTATCGCTATTCTGAATCATGGCTGCTCGTTTACGTGAGTTAAGAGCAAAACGCAAAAGCTGCATCTCTGATATTACAGAGCTTTTTGATGTTGCCAAGTCAGCTAGAAGGGAGGCTGCGTTGCGTTCTTTATTTGATTTCACTATATATATATATATATATATATATATATATATATATATATATATATATATATATATATATATATATATATATATATATATATGCGATTATTACTATATTATATAGTCAGGCTGACTCTGATGTGCTGAAGAGGCTGTGCGGGGGCAGTTCCGGGATGCTCTTTTTTCTGTCGAGGCGGTACATCGGGAATTGTTTCCTAATCCGGCGCCATCTACTCCATTATCTGTTAATGCCAGTGGCGTATCAAGTTCACACCGATACATGGACCGAAAATTGTAGTCGTAAAATTTTATTACCTACTAGAGATGTTGAGATTTCTGATAACTTAAACAATTTTTATCGTTTAGATTGACAGAAATTATGTAAATTACTGCATTAGTTCCTTCTTGGAGAAATGTAATTAAGAACTGCTTTATAGACCAAGACTTTACATTTTTTCAATATTATCTGAAATGTATTTACATATGATGAGAGCAATAAACTTAAATGTTTAGAGTACCGTTATTTGGAGAGGGACTTTCTTATATAAAACTGAAATTTTGTAATATTCCAATAGTCAGTCAGTTCCAACATATAGCAAGTAGTATTTACACTTTATAAAAAAACTATTAAGTTACAGTTACTGCAGTGAGACAATATATTATGGGAGTATTTCTTTTTATAATTAAGTTGTAGTAATAATTTCCATTTTTTAAATTTATTTTAAAAATTTATTCATTCGTATTTTTGTTTCATTTATTTTTATTTTTGCATAATGATTTCTAGAATCCCATAATATAAATCATTATGAAACTTTCTTCTAGGAAAATCCATTAACATAAATGGCCACACGCTGATAGAACCAGTATAAATATGCTAGCACAGCCTGTGATCATCAGAGTTACTTCGAGCTTGTAGAAGAACATATTGTAGTTACTTAGGTTAATCCTAGTACATGTATATTATACACATAATAAAGTGTTAACAGTCAGCAAGTGTTTCTCTCCTCGTTCAACATCATACGTCGTGCAGTCACCAAGGGCAACTAACTTATTTGGGTCATCCCGTAAGATTGCACACGCATAAAATATTTGGCGCAGTCGGTAGGATTACCCAACAGTAGGCTCAGTGAAGAAACTGGTGGATATCCATCCTTTGCGGGTAATTCCGAACAAACAGACGACTTCAGAACACCAGACGACATCTTCTCCACTTGGAAAGGTTCCAGTGCATCGAATCACCCCCTGGCAACACCCAGAGGTACCTAACCAACGCAGTCGATCCCGGAACAACAAACTGTAAGTTACTCAGATTCTCTCTACCCTCTTTGTGCTCTCCTTGATTGAAAGTCACCTACTCCGTGTAATACTTTCCCTCTCGTATCAGCAGTTGAAAATCACCTACTCTGTGTGACACTTTCTTTTGTTAAAATCTTTTTGAAAAAATCACTTACTTTGTGTGATACTTTTTTCAAAACAGTCTATCGAAGACAAACTAATTTTGAAAACTGAATAATATCTTAAATAAATTTGTCAACAAGACATTCTTTTATATTAAGTAAATTTTAAACTTTAATCAATTATATATAGAGTCGCTTACTCTGTGCGATATTTTCACAAGACTAATTTATTATTCTTACTTTAAATTAATATCAATTATTTGACGCATACCATTCCATGTCAATTAATACCTTTCACCACGATTTATTGGAAGTTCTTGGAACACCATTAGATTCATCTTCAAACGAAGAATTAAATTTACCAAGTAATTTAAATCTGATGTTGATTCCTAGTAAATCCTTTGTTAACATGACTCAACCAATCAATTACACACTTTTGAAAATGTATGTAGATGCAATATGACCATTCGATAGGGACTTTTTTGCCCCAACTGATTTCATATTCTCATGTGATGATAATCTTGAAAGAACATATGCCAGACTTAACGATACTCCTGAAAATATAGCATTAGACGCATTCTTACTTCAGAACATAATAAATTAACAGGAAAAGCATTAATGATAATTGGCTCTAGACTTGATCTTACATCATGGTCCGATATAAAAGGTTTATCAATTACTCAATTCTCAGATCACAGATCACTGACAAACTTAGAACATGACTTAAGACAAATCACAAGGAAATATAATGAATCATTAGCAGACTTAGGCTCACGCATACAGAATCTACAAAGTCTATTACTAGCAAAATTAGGACAATCTAATGAAACACCAGAAACAAAGACAGTATATGCAAAAATATATCAACAATTAGCTTTAGACACTTATACCTACAATTTACCTTAAAATTTACAAATCATGATACGTTTATCAGCGTTCTCAAAATTAGAATACGCTATGAACTTAGTCGCTAGAGAAGAACAATTCACAAAAAACTCGAATACCATTCTAAGATTTCAAACACCACCCAAACTAGTCCAAAACTATTCAACACCTCCTAATACATTTCAAAACAATTCCAGGTTCCCCTCACAACCAATACACTTACAACCACGTACCAATCCTAATCAAAAATTCTTCACTAATAAACAAGTCTGTGGAAAACCACAAAATGTCTTCCGCCCACAATATCAAAATCAAAAGCCTAAAACATCGACACCCATGTCAGGTGTCTCTTTCCAGCAGAAACCCAATTTTCAAAAATCAAACAACACCCTTTTAACCAAAATCGCAAAGTCAAGTAAAACACGAATTTCCATGGTTCAAACCAAACAATAACCCTAAATTTGAAACTCAAGAACTACATCATTCAGATTTAGATCCCAGTTTTAATTCCCAAGTAATCCCGATACCAGAAGAAGATCCTAACAATGAAACATACACTGAAAATTATTATGACTCAGAAGACCCCTATCCAGAAACACCCCCAGACTCTTTTAATACAGCAAACGAACAAGAATATGATCCTTCGTCACAAACTTCCGAATGCGAAAATTTTCACAACTAGCCTCGGAAATAATTGAAATCAATTCAGTCATCACCCCTAGTAGTCTACCTTATATTCACATTAACAATCCCCCTATGAAACTCATAATTGATACTGGATGTTCAAAAACTATTATTATACGTCCATACATCATTCAAAATTACTATCCTGATTGTGTTTATACAGACCCCACTCTAATAAAAACCTGTCACGGTAAAACCACTATTCAATTCAAGGCAGACATCTTTGCTTTTCAGGAATTGAATATTGACACTCTTCTAAACGTTTTAGTCTATGATTTTCACACGAATATTATGACGGACTCATAGGATTCGAGTATTTCACAAACCTTCAATTTAACCTTGATTTTAAAAATCAAATCCTATATAATGACTATACGACTATCCCCTACTATCTCAAAACTCCCAATGACCAAACGAGAACTTATGACCTTAGCTCTCACGAAATTATAATCAAAGACATACCCGTAGATATACCCCACGGTGAAATCTTAATCCCCTCATATTCCAACGGCATTATTGATATTCCCGAAACTATTTCAATCGCAAAAAATGGCTTAGCAACAGTTGAATTACATAACATATCTGAACATCCCACGCAAGCTCATTTCGACCAACCTTTAAACGTCTTACCTTTCAAAGATTTTGTCCAGGGAGAGATTTTTTATAAATCGATGGTAGGAATGCCGAAAAGCATTTGCAAAAAAGGCAAAACTCTCAATCAAATAAAGCCAAACATAATAGAAGAGCAAAATGTTTTAGACCCAAAGAAGAAAGCTGATGTAAATTCTCTACTGTCCAAACACTATGGGAACGACTGCAGAGAGAATGAAGAGCTTGTTCTCGATTTTTACAAGCACATCCTTGATCATGCTGAAGACATTGATGGTCATGAAATGACTGAAATGCTATGCGAACCACAAGAAGAAATTACAGAACCTCTAGTTTAAAATTAATTTTATAAGAGTTTCTAAAATAAATTTTGTTTTGTAGTAGTATAGTTGGCTTTATGTTACTGAAAACAGTAAGAACTATCCTGGATTATTTTTAAGACTGTGTGGGTAATAATAATGACTGCATCAAAACTCACATTCTCTTTCTCTTAATCATTGCAAAACTCACATTCTCCAAAAATCTATACTGCAAAACTCACATTCTCCAAATAAATATTGTCAATTTCTTGAATTTAGAGAATTTTAAGTAATTTGTATGTATATTCATCAAAATCTAATTTTATTATTGAATTTTTATGTTAACTTTAATATTAACAATCTATAAGCTTTTTTTGCGATTTCCCAAAAATTGATTATGGTGGAGACTGTGAGTCTTGAAACTAGACACCTCATATAATATTTACTAACATATGCTGGTATACGAGTACATGCAGTTGAGTAATCTTTTTCAATAGATTATTGGAAAGTGGTGCACAAGATATATCTGTACTTTTACCTGGTCAAATCACATTTCTCAAACTTCTATACTCTATATTACAGTATAGAGCCATAAGCGCGTTTCAGAAATGCAATATAGACTACTAGATAAGTAATATTTATTTATTTCAAAACACATAATAGCCGAATTTTAAATGTAAAAAATAATATGTATACATGTAGGGACATGCTTATCAGGGTGGTCCTTATTTTTCGACTTTTGACTTTTTTCCGGGCACCCCCTGAAATGATGGCACTTGATAAGAAAGGAAAGTACGAAAAATCTCAGTCCGATCAGACAAAGAGAACATGTGCCGCAAAGTACTTGAAAATCTTGAAATTTCGATTTTGTTTTCTAATTTCTAAAGCCGACCTTGTCGTCGTCGTGCGTCTATTGTCAGCCGTAAATCGGTGACTCACTGAGTCACCGATTCCCAGAGCCAACAAAAACACACAAAGCACAAAGCCAGCTGAGTCACTGACACAGGAAGCGTCGCTTTATCAACAAAGTTAAGAAAAAATCGTGTAGAATGGATACTAGAAAACGTGATACAATTTATTTAATAAAACATGATGACAGTCAGATTGTTGGTGCTAAATTGCCATCAAATAGACAGGTGATGAAAGTGCTTTTATGAATCACTGCAACAATAGGTATTTATCCGTATTCACATGAATAACGGTTGTACCTCTGGCTAGATTACACTTTAGGAAAACTGGGTAGACATTTCTTATAGCCATACGTATCATTCATAGTTCACATGAATTATCATTCACATATCATTCACATAGTTCGATTGTTAACGTAGCCTCTGCCCCAATGGCGATGCGTCATTCGATCGCCATCGAGACTGGATCGACGACGCGCGACGATTGGCGCGCTGCGCGTAGGAATATTACATTTTCGCTTCCTTTGCAGGTGGGTCGGAGTTGGACGCGGTTTCCCCGGACGAGCCAGGGACGGACTCGGATTCGGGACGTCCCCTTAATAAATATGATACCGATACCGGCTGCAAATAGCGCTGGCGGTAATCCCTCAACTCCTATACATGCACAGAATATCCTGGCACTACTGGGCAATCAACCAACCACATCTAAGGGCCCCGAAGTTCATACCGATGTGGCAGCCTTTCTTTCCGACTGACTTGTCGATGGTATGGAAAAATATATCAGAAATAAGACAATTGTGTCATATCCATGTCTGACAAACTGCCCGGCTCTACAACCACCCACAATAAACCCTGAGATTAAACCATGTCTCGATGCAAGTGCACTTAAACATGACAACTTTATTTTGAAACTTCAAATACAGTTGGCGGCGGGTATAAGCGCATTAGCCATACCACTTGACAAGCAATACGAGTTAACTAGGTCGAATTCAACAGAGGATAGCAGAAAGGAATTAGAAAAACACTGCGATTTAGTAAAGATATTCTTAGATGTTTTTCACGCTCTGTCTGTTCATCGCAGATATTCCATCCTCCCCCATTTGGATGGAGGCGAAAAAAAAAAATTTGGAGTCCTGCCAAATAGATAACCTGCTGTTTGGGAAATCTTTCCCAGAGCAGCTGAAGAATTCCAAAGAGGCGGAACGGTTAGGATCTACTATCAAAAAGAAGCGTAAATTTCCACAATCGCAACCTGGCAAAACTCGAGCCGCCAGGAAGGTTAGTGACACTCCTGTCGCCCTGCAGCCGTCGTCTTTAAACTCCAGGCGCCCACAATACAAATCTCTATACACTATGTACTATAAAATTTTTGTTGTGCAATCTACTATTTATACACCTGCATATACCACCTCTTCAATGCATCTGGGGGTATTTACTTTGTATAAAGTTAAAATGACTTTATTATAACAAACTATTATTTATCGCACAGGAAATGTGTTCTGCGCGCGTATTTGATAGCAGTGCTAATTAATTTTTATTGTTATGCTTGTGGTTCTCAGATAATGTGTTATCACATCCGCCATTCATGCATCATGGTCTTTCCTTTCAAAATAATCTATTTCCTCTACTTGTGGGTTTTATAAAGTTTTATCACAACTAACGTTTCTTGTAATCACTCGATTGGGGTTATGCTTATCAAGTTTGTCCATTTTAAATTTTTTTCCGGTCTCCAGATATTGTTTTCGCGGGGGATTCTGGTTATATATATAATAGTAGAAGAACATGTCTACTTACATTCAGTTTCCAGTACACCTAATAGTGATTGATCAGTGAAAAAAAAATGCTTCACAGCTACAATCAACTGATTGAATTAACTAACAGGTTAACTCCACCTCTTGATGTGGAGAGGTATTTGTTTGAAAAGTAAGTGTATGTGTGTAATATTTGTGATAAGTGACGTGACGTTTTAAGTTTAAATAAAATGTCTTTTATTATAGCGACTTATTGATGGAGGAGGAGGGAGATGTAGCAGAACTATGCACCACATGTGGGCATATGTATTGCTATTGTAATTTTTCGTCACCCATATTTATAGATTTAGATAAGTAAGTGATTTGTAATTACTATTGTATTAAAAGTTGACTATAAATTACTTTTATTTCAGTTGCACTAGGAATCCATATTCACCAGCCAGCGCTGTCGATGGTGATGACAGTGATGATTGGGAGAATAAGGAAGATGATATATTAATGGATGAGTAAGTGTGTAAAAGTAGAAATTAACAGACATAGTTTACATATAATTCCTTTATTATAGTCTTACTGAGGAAGCAGACTCTCCTCCGATGCTCCTCCCCATCGATACACCGAATGAGAGTAAATTCTGTTCGGTGTGTCAAAGAATATTTTGTTTCTGTGTCAGGAGCATAGAGTGGCACAGAAGCCATAAAAACGAATTTTTAGTTTGTAAAGAGGCCATGATATCATCACCATATCCGGAACCGGAAGTGATACCTTTAGGCGAATGGTAATATTTTTTATGATTAATTTATGATTATGGTTATTTTATGATTATTTTCTTTACAGCTCTGAGCCACCTTTCCACTGCGTGATTTTAAATGATCCAAATATATGGTAGGTGTGTCTATATATATTAATTAAAAAATGCATGTCTATAACAAGTTTTAACAAAGTTCTCTTTTTTTTTTATTAAAGCGTTCTCGATGAAGAGGACCATGCACTGACACCACCACCACGACCACCACCACCACCGCCACCACCACCAGCACGGACCAATTTCGTGAGGAGGGTGGAAATAAACCCGGATGGCAGCTCAACTACATATATTGTTATAATATAGTATTACATATACATACAATAAAACAACATATATCAATTTATTTAAACCTGTTTTATATGAATTTTTCTATCTAAATCATTCAGAACCTTATTTCTATTTACAAATAAACATTCACGTATACAATACATGCGAGTAGAATATGGTGATAAATCACATAAATGTTGCATAACATTTTCTGAACATAACTCATAATTAGATTCACATAATATATTATTAGTAACATTTAAAAAATTATTATAAAATCCAGCAAAATCTAAATTATGCAATACATACATATTAGATATAATAAGCTTATCAATTTTTATAAACTCCTGTGTAGTATTCTCAGATAGATAAAAGGTGGTAAAGCCATTAGTCATCTTCAACATTTTGTTATCCATAAATGGTGATGTGCTGAGGGTGTTGTTTGAAAATTTTATTTCAATCACCTCCTCTGATGTTTCAGTATTTTTAAAATATTCATTAAACAATTCCTTAAGGTAAGTAATAAAGTCACACCATTCTTCTTCATTAAAGGAAACATGAGTAGTTTTATTGATAATTTCACTGGTAGTCATTAATATTCTTACAGCCGGAATGTAGTTTCTTGCCTCACTTAAACCGGTTATTATTTTATATATTGAGTTATCTACACTAAAAAATTTTCATATATATATTTTTCTTCATTTTGTACAGCTAGTCTATACCGCTCGGTAATTTTATCAATTTCATGGTTAAAATCGAAATCTTCTTCGGAGAACGTAGGACTCGAACTAGGAGTGTTTAACTCAGTCATTTTTTAACTTTAATGATGATCATTCTTAAAGTACTGCTTATATATGTTTTTATCTATGTTTTTTATCTCAAACCCTAGTTAAATTTGTTTCCGGTATTTCAAAAGGCCCCTCATAACAAAATATTTGTGTGTATTTTTCATAAGAATCAATACAATTTTAGTTACAACAAGCGGTCTGAAACATTTTATCATTTAAATGCGTATAATTCGAAACACAAATTCTAAAACATATTTGTATTATCCAACCAACTATTATGAGAATTATCAAGCCCTAGCCATTTAACAAAAACCTTGTTACCACGTCTACGTAATACTTTTTCAACTAGATAGATGTCGGGGTATTTAGCTTTCTGTAGTTCTTCAGTATAAAATACACCTTTTATTTCCGCTCCTCTACCATCTTGCAACAGATACGTAATTGGGTTAGTGTTACGAACTTTTACAACTTTGAATAATTCCACAGTCCAGTTCGGGGTATATCCTTTTTCAAATACATGCTTAACCTTACTAATGCGAACCATATCTCCAACTTTAAATTTTCTCAAACCTGTCGCCAACTTAATGTGATTATAGGAGGATTTTAAAATTTCTTTTTCATTCTTCTTATTTACCTCACATGGTTTCACACCAGTTGTACTATGTTTTTGTTTGTTGTAATTATCAGTTATTTCCGGAAGCACATCTAACCATCTATATTTACCGTTTAAGCTAAAGTATTTGAATAATTTCTCTTTAAGAGTTCTTATCACTCTCTCAACTATGGCAGCTTTCTTTACGCTATATGTGTTATAGTGATTGATGCTATGTTGTTTCATTAAATGTTGAAAATGAATATTGTAAAATTCTTTACCTTGATCTGATTGTAGGTTTTTAGGGAGTTTCCTACTTTTCTCAAATATGTCGGCAAGCATTTTCGTTATTTCCTCCCCAGATTTAGTTTTAACAGGTCTGGTCCAAACAAATTTTGAGAAACAATCGATCACTACTAGAATATACTTAAAATTTCTGTTTTCACGAGCATAATTACCCATCTCAGCCAAGTCTATTTGCCATAAATCATTCAGACCTTTTATAACGGTACGCCTACGTTTGAAATTTTTTCGTATAGCCTTATGAAGCTCATTAACAACTTGAATTTTTTCTTTTGAATGTTTTACTCTCATGTTGATAGCAATCGAACGTTAAACTACAACTGATAATGATCATGTATGCTACAATTATTTAATTAAAACGATGTAACTTATCGGTTCCGCTTCATTTTTAAAAAGTAAAATTAGCTCATTATTTGTTTTACTGCTGCTGTAGATATAAATTGATTTAATTCCCTTTTTCAACATTTTCTGTAAGTTGCTGTACATTTTTCAAATCACTTTCCATTTGAACTAGCGTTTCGGAAATCTTCTCTAGATTTAAAGCGTTTATGTTTACATTAGTATTTAAATTGTTATGTTTTTGTGATAAATCGTTAACTATCATTGTTCTATCATTTACCAGCATCTTAATTTTTTCATTTAATTCTGAACTCATAACATATTCACTTTTTATATTCCTTATTTCCTTGCTCACATCCTGTAATATTTTTTTCATATTATCTACTTCGGAGTTTAAAGTCAGTAATATAATCTTCTGTTGAGGTATATCTTTTAATATTTGTTCCATATCATTAATTTTTTTATCAGAGGCATCTAATCTGTTGTAAAACTGATTAGCAAAATTGTTAAAAGCTATAGCAAAATCTGCTTTTAACTTTGATATAATATCATTAATGTATTTCTTACGTGTAGCCTCACTCGTTATATTATCTGTTTCAACATATTGTTTACACTTTTCATATATTTTAGTATTTTCCATTGTTATGATGTCATCTACGTATTTTTTATTAGCAATATCGTTATTCTGAGTAGGAGGTTGAACGTTACAAAGTTTTAAATTTTCGACATCAATATTTCCATCATTGGTAAATATGAATCCATGTCTATATGGAGAAAATAAATGTGGAGTATCTCCATCACTGGTGTATAATGATGAAATAGATCGACCGAACTTATCAACACTCATGGTGAGAATGATAGTGATTTAGGCAATCACTCCAATTTTTTTAAGTTCGCTAATTATGGATTCAATCTCATTATCATGTGAATCCGTATTACCCGCAGACTTTGAAGCTATTAATAGCTTTAAACGATCAACGAGTTCATTCACATCATCCCAATATACGTACTCTATAGGTTTTTCGTTGTAGACCATCATACCAAACCCCCCTCGTGGTGGCGTTGAATATGATTGACGCCGTCTCAAAGAAGGAGTAGATGGTAAAAATGTTGGAATGCTAGATTGCGATTGTATTCTAGTAGTTCTTCCTATAATATCCGAAAATAGAGGTTTTATAACACTTACATATTTAAAATACCTATTTCCTTTTATCCGTTCTTCAGGTACATAATTACGTTTGTGTGCGCTACTTATTTCTAGAATTTCTTTATAATTCTTTAAATCTGCATCATTATATCCAATAGGTTTTTTCAGAAATATTAACTCATATAAACCTTTAGTTCCTGTATAAGGTCTACCATCAATAATGAATTCATTATTAGCTCCTATAAGCAATTCTTTATTACCGATCGATAATTTATTCGTTTTAAAATCGAAACGTGCTCCATAATTTTCATCAAATTTATCTCGATCTGAAAAAAACCCTTCTATATAATATCTCGCTAGAGGTGGGAATTGCTCTAAAAACTGACGTATAACAGGCTCGCTGTAATTCAGTAAAGTTTCATATTCTTCTTGAATATCAGCCGTAGCACGCTCATCAGGTTCTTTTTCAGAAAATACTTCACCTACCATTTCCTCCGGTAAAAAGCTTGCAGAAGGCTTTTTCGTTTCATAGACTTTTTTAGGTTTTACGCGAGCTGCTGTTGTTGTTGTTGTTGTTGTTGTCGTCGGTATGTTACTGTGAGATACTTTCCTGCTAATATCTTCTAGCGGTGTTATAATAGGATTCAATACCCTGCTTATGGTTTCATCTTCCTCAGCCTTTCCCATCTTTAAAGCTAGATACTTTGTTCTTATAGCTTTCGAAGCGTTACAAATTTTTTTCTTTAATAGTTTCTCCCTTTGTAAGTTGGGTGATGCTACCTTTGGGGGGTTGTACTTAGCTAAATTTCTTTTAGACTTCATATTTTACAACCTTGTAGTTTTACAACCCTTGCACGGTACAACCTTGTAGTTCTATAGCCCTTGTACGGTACAACCTTGTAGTTTTACAACCCTTGCACGGTACAACCTTGTAGTTTTATAGCCCTTGTACGGTACAACCTTGTAGTTTTATAGCCCTTGTACGGTACAACCTTATAGTTTTACAACCCTTATAATTTATAATGTGACAAGTCTTCATCTATTAACAAGTGAACTAGTATTAACAGATATTGCTTTATTTCACATTTATATATTGATCAAACCCTTTACGATAACGTCCTTTATTTAAATCAAAATCTTTCACTATTACCAACACACCGTATTTATCTCGCCAACATTCACTACACAGTTTTTCAAATTCTTCGAAAGTCATATCTGGGGTCACGTGATCATCGAAAACGTGTCTCATATTCATTCTATCCTGCTTAAATAACACTATACAATTACAATTATCTCGTATAAGATGCTTAGGTATGCGGGTATATGTCTGACAGAGATAAAAGCAGTCAACAAGTTTATGTCGCCCCATACAAAAGTATGCTCGAATTTTATCTTGTTTATCGCAGGCAACATCATCGAAAATAAACACTGAATTAGATTTAGCTTCGGACGGATCGATTACACCATCATTATTTGTGTATGGAAAATAGCCTACACCCTTCACTTTCTTAATTACATCTTCAAGCAGTTTATATTTAGGTTGGTACAATGACTTTGAATAAACGTATACATTTTCAAACCACAAGCCATTTGGGTTGAATAATAAGCTGAGCAACAAATTGGTTTTACCAGCTCCACTTGGTCCACATATAATAGCCCTTACAGTGTTAGGAAATAAAGTTCCATGTTTATTAATACTCACAGCCTCCCCAGAGACGGATGTTAATGCATCCAAGTTCTCTACGGGAAGAGACACCTGCTGTCTTGTAAGACGCATTGTAAACTCTTTATTTTATTAGTTTATTGTTGGTTATATACAGTACCACAGCATAATTAGTGTCATTGTTCCATCAGATGTTGTGGTTGAAACAAGGTGGTGGCGGTGGTGGTGCACATTCGTTTATCAGTAAATTAACGAAACGGGAGCTTCATCTCCCTTCTTACCAATATTGCGGGCCAAATACTCGACTCCGTGAACGATTAGCAAGAGGAGATCCTGGAATTAACGAACTCGACCGAAGTTGCCGAGCGCACGATATAGCGTATAGTAAAAGTTTAAATTTACAAGACCAACACAAAGCCGACTACGAGCTCGAACAACGTGCTTGGGAAAGAGTAAAATCCAAGGACGCTGGTTTAGGTGAAAAAGCAGCAGCCTGGTTTGTTAATACTGTCATGAAAGCCAAAAGGAAAATGGGTTTGGGTATCCGTAATCGTCGACATAAAAATCGTAAAATAAATTTTCAAAATGGTGTAGTCAGCGGCGTTAAAAAATTAACTAAAACATCAGATAAAAACAGTTTACGTAAAAACGCTACTTTAGCTTTAAGAGCAGCGAGACAGGTAGTAAAGGACGGTGGTAGAAAAAATATTAATATTCCACGCATCATACCATTGCCCAAGACTGGGGGTATACTACCTTTACTACCAATTTTTGCTGGCTTAAGTGCATTAGGAGCTCTGTCGGGAGGAGCTGCTGCAGTGGCGAAGACCGTAATAGATGCTAAAAACTCTAAGAAAAAATTGGAAGAAGACGAGAGACACAATAAAGTTTTAGAGGCAGTAGCGTTAGGGAAAAAAGGATCCGGACTCTACATAAAACCTTATAGAAAAGGATATGGCTTATATTTGAAAAAACAAAAAAACTCCCTATAAGGCTACCCTCATCATCTAGGCCTCTTTACGACATCGATTTAATAAAATATGCTAAAAAGTTAAAAATTCCACATTTCAGAGGTGTTTTTATGCGAGATTCACTACCTAAAAACCCTCCTAGGAGATACGAAAGCGCAATTATTAACCTTGATGATCAAACTGGTCCTGGAACACATTGGGTAGCCTATAAAAAAATTAATGATAAAGTTCTTTACTTCGATAGCTTCGGCGCATTAAAACCTCCTGTAGAACTCGTGCGTTATTTCGGTAACAAATATAAAATTTTATATAACTCTGATAGTTTTCAAAAATATGATACAAAGAACTGTGGTCATTTATGTTTAAAGTTTCTCTACAAAAGCGATTGATTTAGATGAGATGCATTCATTATGTCTCAGATATTCACAATAAGAGGTCGGAGTGCTGTTCTCTCCATTAATTTCGAAAATCCAATAGAATTAGATCCTCAATACGATTACGGGTTGGCTCTAATTGGTTTTCATACTTACAACAGTATTCCTAATATTGAAGAAGGAAAAAATAATAAACTCTACTACTGGGAACTTGGTGAGACACATGAAAAGGTTGTAGCCATCCCTACGGGATCTTATGAAATAACCGATATTGAATCATATCTGAGAAAGCAAGTTATACCAAAAGGTACGAAAGAATCTGATATTGAAGATTATTTTTCATTGAAACCTAATAACAATACGTTGAAGTGTGAAATCAAGAGCAAGCACGAAATTAACTTTACACCCAAGGATTCGCTAGGAAAATTACTAGGTTTCTCAGAGAAAAATTTGGAACCGAATATTTTACATCAATCAGATTTATCTGTACAGATAGTAAAGGTTGTTACAGTACACATTGATTGTAACATTACTTCCGGCGCATTCTACAATAATAGACCATCTCATACGATTTTCGAATTTGCTCCATCTATTAATCCAGGATACGCTATAGACATCGAGCCGAGAAATCTGTTATTTCTTCCGTTAATCAACAAGCGATATATACATAATATTACATTAACCATATTGGATCAGAACTCTGAACCTGTTAATTTTAGAGGTGAGGAAATTATTGCGAGATTGGAATTAAAAAAGTTATGGGCTTGATAATTAATAATTCAAAGAAGTATATATACGCTCACAGCCCCGATAAAGTACAGTCAGTACCAGTTAAGCGTTTGGAACAGAAGATTACTACGTCATCCTTAACACCAGCAAATATTTTATTCTTAAAATCTTAGGGTTATAATGTTAGACGAACTACAGCTGTACAACGACCCTCAATTCGATGATTCCATTATCAGAGAAGAAACTCGGACATATCAACCTTTCGTTAAATCATTCAGAAATAGTGATGAAATTGAAATCACAATTAATCAACAAGATGTTTTACTACTAATGTACGAAGCAGCGTTATGTATCGAGGGAACTTTGACAAAGAACATCGCAGGCACTGGTATAGTCGAGTTTACTAATAATGCGGGCGCCTACCTATTCGAATCTGTTAGCTATGAATTACATAATAGAGAGCTGGATAAAGTAAGAGACCCCGGCACCGTAAGTGCGATAAAAGCATATTGTTGCTATAGTAAAGACGATCCTGCGTTAACTATCGCTGGGTGGAATTATCCTAGTGGCCAGCTAGTATCTTATGATCCTACAACTACAAAGTTTTTCATGCGAATACCGTTAAGCCATCTGCTTGGGTTGTTTCACGATTACAAGCGAGTAATGTTTGGAAAACATACAATCAGATTAATACGAGCGAGAACTGATAACAATTGTTTTAAAGTATCGAAAGCTGATACTGAGGGAGAGTTGACTATAGATAACATTGAACTGAAAGTTAAACATATATTTTTAAATGATGTGCTACGTTTGAATTGGTTATCGGGAATCAATAGCAATAAGCCTATACTGATTCCGTTTAGACAATGGGAGTATCATGAATTACCTAGCCTAAAGACAGGCGCTAAGAAAGAGACCTGGCAGGTAAAAACTTGTAATAATGTGCAGAGTCCGAGATATGTAATTGTAGCTTTTCAAACAAATCGAAATGGTAATAAAGAAAGCGACATTTCATACTTCGATAATATTAACATATACAACATCAGTTTAAAATTAAGCTCAGAATATTATCCGTATGAAAACATGGAACTTGATTTTACAACTAGAAAATATGGTGATGCTTTCCTCATGTATACACAATTTTCTAAAATATTCGCATTAAACGATGAGCCTTTGTTGGACTTTGTTGGATTTAATACTCATGCTTTATTTGTTATCGACTGTTCAAAAAGAAATGTTGCAACACAACCAAGTACAGTTGATATCAAATTAGAGATAGAAACTAACACAGTCTTCCCAGATAATACTAGAGTATGCTGTATAATTATTCACGATAGAGTATTAGAATTCTTACCGCTTGGTGGAACCGTTAGAGATGCGTTTTAAAGAAGAGGGGGGGACGCAAAATAAACTATAAAATAATGATGTATGGTATATATTTCAGTCAGTATTAGTTTTACCTTTTAAGATGCAGCTTTTAGTTGTCGATATTCAAGGATTTAATTTACCGGATTTTTGTCCGAAAGAAATTTCATTTATGAGTGCTCAACAAAGTGCCCACTATCTGTTTAAGCCTCCAGTTCCGTTCAATTCCTTAAGCGGAGACTTGAAGAAACAAGTAAAGTACTTGGAGCATTATCATCATGGGTTAAAATATAATGATGGATGTGTAGATTATGATATGATTGATGATATATTACGTAAGCACTTGCTAAATGGGAGTGCTAATATGGTGTATGTAAAGGGTCATCAGAAAGAAGAATTTCTTCAGAGAAAATTATGTGAATTAGAGGAATCCCCATTGTCGATCCCTACTATAGTTAATGTGGAGAGTTTAATCAATAATGAAGCTTTTCAACAGCCTCCTCTATTTAATAAAACTATACCTTATTGTTTTAATCATTGTACTTCTAAAGCTTATTGTAGTGTAAAGAATTGTACACAATTGTATAATTGGTTATATTCTTGTATACCAAAATAAATATATCTAATATCACCACGTTTTAATGATCTTCCCCACTACCTTATTTATTACTTTGATTATAATTTTAGGTTTAGTTAATCTTCAGTAACAGTATTCTCCTCACATGCGTTGAAACCAGTTGTGTGTTTTGATTTTTTTTTTAATAATGGATGTGTATAACTTATATAAAGTGAGGTTAGAAGAGTATGTTAGTAAGTTTAAACTATTAAAAGAAGATATAAGATTGTATGAAGATAAGCAGAATATGTTCAATAGTTTTTCCAATTTATGTATAACTAAATGGGATCCTAGTGTAGCGTTATGGGAAGAAAAAGTATTTAAAAACCTACTGAGATTGCGCAGGAATAATAGCCCCATCAAAAGTAGGAGAGTAAAACTATACACTGTATCATGATTTAGTGTAAAAGTACTTAGTTGGATATTAATATCCAATATAAATTAAGTGATCAGTGTGATACATGTCAGTCTTAAATCGAAAATGGTAATGTTAAGTTCTCATTTTATAATATTGCAAGCGATATTTAGCAATTTTCTATATATATACATCAACCGTATAATTCACGTGAAGTTCTAGTATGTTTTGATAATAACGGAAGTAAAAATGATAGCTGGCCATCAACTTGGATAAGAATGACGCCATATGCCGCTAATAATAATGTGCCTACGCTTGTCGCCCCCCTGTTGAACGGAACAATCCAATACAAGTTTCGGATACGGTTTCAAGATAACACCGTAGGTGATACAGGTTGGAAACAAATGAATGAAGCATGTCCACCTATTGCTAATGAAAAGCCAAATCCACAAGACCCACTATCAGCATTAATCTACTATATAACCGTGTGTACATCTATACTTCTCGTAAAGTGTCTCATTAGGCTTGGACAAAAGAGTATCGGGTGTATTGTTAAAACATAACCACAATGAACGCCCATATTCAGATATTTCCATATTCAACTCCAGAGGATTCTGTAGGCAGTTTTGCCTATAAAGTAAGATTGCTCTACCTGTTGCTGCAAATTTTCAAGCTGTGTAAAGATAATACAAAATATTGTAAGGTTTGTTTTGTGAATAAAATTAACACAACATTTCTTCCATGTCATCATCAAAATGTATGTGGTGAATGTGGGTTTAAGGTTAAAAAATGTATGACTTGTAATCAGCAGTTAGAAGCTACTATAATGTCCCTATAAAAATTTAAATTATAATAAATTTTATAAAATTATATTTTTGTTTTATTTTCCTCAAATTATATTCAATAGCTCAGTTGGTAGAGCGGTGGTAGTGGAAATAAGACATCCATAGGTCATTGGTTCAAATTCGATGCTCTTTTTCCTATAAAGATATGAAATTCATGTTGATGTATATAGTTGTATAAGAGCTGTCGAATAGTAAACATGCTTTTTATTTTATTTTTATTTTATTTATGTCATGCTCAAGATTTTGTTGGGTATCTGCAAAAATATGGATACCTAACGTTGTCCGAGACTGATTTAACAGATGTGACAGAGGAGCAGAAAGAGGAGGCTTTAATGAACTTTCAATTAACCTACAACTTACCGACAGATGGAAAGCCTAATATGGAAACTTTACAATTAATGGAAACGCCTCGTTGTGGTATTTCGGACAACACTTTCGCAATACATCGAGACAAATGGACGAAACGTAAAATTGGGTGGTATTTTTCACCGGCAGATGTGCAAATGAAAAATATAGCAAAAAATGCATTTCAAACCTGGCAGGATGTATGTAGCTTGAGTTTTGAGTATAACTATCACAACCCGGATATAATTATATCTATGACTAAGTCTAATGAAATTTCTTGGCATAAAGGACATAGTAAATGTTTTAAAGATAAATGTCCTTGGCCTTTTGATGGGGAGGGGGGAGTTTTAGGACATGCTTTTTTTCCAAATAAAGATACATGCCTCGAAATCCATTTAGATTCAAGAGAACAATGGGATTTAAAAATTGATGAACCTTCCTCGACGACGTCAACAAATTTATATTCAGTTTTAGTACATGAAATTGGTCACACTTTAGGATTACATCATTCTGATGTTAATACGTCAGTTATGTATCCGTTTTATAGCACTACCAAATTGTCATCAGATGACATAACCGGAATTCAATTCTTATATGGGTCTCCAGTTACATCTACAAAATCAGCTATAACTCCTCGAACAACGTTTAATAAAAATCCAACAACCCCTCACACAAAATTAATCGAAAAGCCGACATCGAAAATTCTTCAAAATGAACCCAAACAAACTAAAGATTTATGTACCATAGATGTCAAGAAATTATCATTTTTAGTCATGAATAAAAATTTATATATATTTTATAAAACGTGGTTATGGATAATGAACCTCGAAACACGTAATATTACAACACAATGTTTAAACATACATAACGTTTTACATATAGGAACCAAATTTAACTCGATAACGGCTGTATACCAACGACCTAATGATGAAATAGTTTTATTTGTAAATAATCAAATATATTTTATTACCTATCCGAGTTATCAAATTCGCAAACAAATTGATATGAAACATTTCCAACTTCCGTTCGAACATAAATTAGTAGGAGCTGTAAATACTTATACAGGAAAAACATTCTTATTTTTTGAAGATTTATATGTCGAAATAGATGAAACCTCAATGCAAGCAAAAAGTTATGGTTACGTATCTCGCGACTTTAAAGGTATTCCTCCCAATATGAATGGCGTTTTTAGATACACTAATGGGCTATTATATTTCTTCCAAGATGGTCGATACTTTGAATATAGTGAATTCACAGGATCACTGCAAAATAGGGGTAAAATTAATTTAAGTATTTTTAATATTGATTGTCCAAACTTATCTTTATATGAACAACTAAAAATACTTCTCCAAAAAATGTTATTATACGAAAAATCATAGGTTATTTTTCTATTTGTAGAAAGAAATATATTTATATTTATATTATTAAATTTTATTAAATATCCTAAGTTTTATTACCTAGCCTAGTACCCCGCCTATGTGTACATATCTTTGTAGGTTATATCACATTTCATACGTGTTACAGGATGTGGATTTCCGTTAAAACCGCGACGTCACCACCGCCCTACCTCTGCGTTCCCGCCCCCACCCGACCCCGCCCCCCCACCGACGACCCAGAGGGTGCCCCGCCGACGACCCAGAGGGTGCCCCGCCGACGACAATGACCAGAGGGTGCACACCCCGAAGACTCCGACGACAATGACCAGAGGGTGCACAATGGACACTCCCGATGGACACATGCCATCCACTTCGCTGTCACGGCACTTCCGGTCCAGAACCCGCTTTGCTTATCTACTAATAGTATTCAAGTTTGTTAAAAATAAAAATATGAAATTCAATTTTATAACTGATTCCCCATACACGTGTAATGCAACAGCATACATCGGATAGGCCTCTCAATTCATTTCGCATAGGTCTTCCACTGTATTTACGTCATATTCCCGGTATATAAAATGCGTTATTTTATGTTGTCAAAAATCAGTACACTAGCAGCAGCGGCAGTAACAATAAGCGTCAAGTTATTTGTGTCATCTTTTTACAAGAAAATTAAAAAAGGTGAGTACCCTTAAAACTGTTAGGTGTTTTTATCCATTTATTTTTTGTGGTAGACTACTTTTGAATAATTTAGTGCCCCCAAGCTTAAATTGTTGTATTATTTTTTTACAGATGAACTTAACGAAATTAAACTCCATCTCTTGTATTTCAGCCAGAAAGTCGACGATAAAATTAAACGCATTGCCAAAGAACGAGCCAGTAAAAATATTACGAGCAAAGGAAGTAAAAACAAAATTTGGCCAAACCATACTGTTGGAATTAGAAGACCACGTAACCTTTTTGCCAAATAGGGTTACGGACCAATACAGACCGTACTTAGAGCACTTTGAAGGCGGAAAATATTCCGTGGTTTTTAAAGGGACCGTGGACGTGGGAAAGCCTCTACCAGGGACGTGTTTCGAAATTATTGAGAATTAAAAAAAAGTGTAAGTGATTTATTTTCTCTTAAAGCCATACAAGTGTTTCCTCTATAATTAAAAAATGTCAAAAGTAGTAAAATGTTCAGATGATTTGCTGTTAGCCATTAGAAAATTTCATAAGATAACATTCGATAAATTTACAACAAGGGATGCTGAAGTGTGGACAAAGCGTTTAAATAGACAAATCAAAAATAATAACAGAATCATTAAAGCAAATAAGCTTCCCATTGGAACGATTAGAAAATTACAAACTCACGTGGGACATTTTAAGCATTTTCGTAATTTAATTTTAAATTTTAATAAGCATGTTGGGTTAGGGCCTAAATAAAAATTAGGCGATAGGGTTAAATGGGAAAATGTTATATCATGTTTTTCTAGCCGAGTTAAAACAGGAGTTAGGTTAGGTTAGGTAAATATTTGAATTTACACGCTTACAAGGTTCAATTGACTCAAGAGCTGAAGCCTACTGACCATTTCAAGCGTCGTCAATACGCCGAATGGTTGGTTGAACAGACATAAGTGAATGGTGACTTTACAAAGAAAATCATCTTCAGCGACGAGGCACACTTTCACCTCAGTTGATTCGTTAACAAGCAGAATTGCCGCATTTGGGCAAATGAGAATCCACGAGTCATTCTTGAAAAGCCGATGCATCTACAAAAAGTGACTAGTGCGGTTTATGGGCTGGTGGCGTCATCGGGCCGTACTTCTTCGAAAATGAGGTCGGCCAAGCAGTTACCGTGAATGGTGTTCGCTATCGCGAGATGATAACGGACTTCTTGTGGCCAGAAATTGAGGATATGGACCTGGACGATATGTGGTTCCAACAAGATGGTGCCACTTGCCACACAGCCAACGAAACAATGGCACTTTTGCGCGAGAAATTCAATGGCCGTGTTATCTCACGTCGTGGCGATGTTAATTGGCCGCCACGATCATGTGATTTGACACCGTTGGACTTCTTTCTTTGGGGATATTTAAAAGAAAAAGTGTACGTCAATAAGCCAAGAACAATTCAAGAGCTAAAGGATGAGATAATTCGGCACATTAACGACATTGAACCTCAATTATGTCTCAGAGTCATTGAAAATATGGACCATCGGATAGAGGTATGCCACCGAAGCCGTGGCGAGCATTTGGCCGATATTTTGTTTCACACATAATTGTCGTAGATCCTTCTATCATAATAAAAAATATGAAGATAATTCTCTGAAAACGTTTTGTTTTATTTACAATTAACATCGTGCGTTTTGGTTGGACCACCTTTTAGTAAATTTATGCCATAAGGACTTGGGGTATTTTTTAGATGATGCTAGTAAGATCTTTACACGAAGAGTTAAAACCGTCTTGAATACATTTGGATTGCTTAAAGTCAATACTACGTTTTGTAAGGAGTTTATTAAAAAAATCAGGGGATCATGAAGTTTTAGATTTTAAATATTTAAAATCTAAAACTTCATGATCTTTGGATAGATTTACCGTTTGGTTTATCGAAAATGTTAAAGATAAAATTTTTACGAAACTTTCTGAGTTTGCAGAACGTGAATCAGGATTCGCGCTGTCTAAAGTAATTTCATTAGAAGTTAATATTAATAAATTAGAATATGGAAACGGTTCATCCTTCATTGGTCTGCCAAAGCAAATTTTAAATAGAAGGGCATGTATTAATGTTAAAAATTCAGATCAGGCATGTTTTTATTGGGCAGTAGTAAGCGCTATATGTCATGTTAAGAAAAATACTGACAAAATATCAAGTTATCCGCATTATTCTACTATTCTATAGACGGAGAATTTAGAAGTTCCGATGTCATTGCAAAATATTACAAAATTTGAAAAATTAAATAATATATCGGTAAATGTTTTTGCATTAAAATTAAATCAAGTCAACGAAAATCAATTTTATACAATAGAACCTGCTAGACTTACAAAAAATAAGTTTGAAAGACATGTAAATTTACTCCTTATTCAAAATAAATATTTTCCAAAACTAAATGATTATGATGCTCCCCGAATAGATAATGATCAATCGGATATAAGATTTCATTATTGTTGGATTAAAGACTTGGGAAGACTAGTCGGTTTGCAATTAAACAAGAATGAACATAAAAAATTTATTTGTGATCGCTGCTTAAATTATTTTTCTACTGAAGGTACTCGTAAACTAGCTGAACATGATGAGCTGTGTTCTGACTTAAATAAATGTAAAATGACTACCTAAATACGATCATGTTGAATTTCGAAATTTCGTATACAAACAAACAACTCCTTTCGTAATTTATGCTGATTTTGAATGTCAACTAACTATGTAATTTTGCAGATTCTGATGCTAAATTAAGTAAAACAACTAAATTGTATGGATTGGTTCGCTAATGAAATGTCTGCAATTTCAAAAGTTATTAATTCTAAAATTAAAACAATTGTGCCTCTGTCTCAAAAGCCTATTACATGCAAGGAGGTAGAATACTGCCATATTTGTAAAAAAAACTTTTTAACTACAGGTACAATTGTTAGAGATCATGATCATTTTACTGGTCAATTTAGAGGTAGCTCACAGGTATGTAATATAAATTTCCGAAAATCATTTGTCGTTCCTGTAATATTTCACAATTTAACTGGATACGATAGTCATTTTATAATTGCTGATTTATGTAAAAAAGGACGTCTGAGCTTGCTTCCTATAAATAAGGAAAAATATATTTCATTTACTTTATATTCGAATGAAAATGATATTAAATTAAGGTTTATTGATTCATTGAGATTTATGGGAACTTCACTCGATGAACTAGCATCACTTTTAGATATAACGGAGAAGAAACTTTTAAGGGGGGATTCTCATTTAGAAGGGTCAAAAAATCTTTATTGCTTAAATCGATTCCTAATGTATCTAGGAATATGTGTGCAAAGTTATAGAGGCTGATTCACAACATTTTCAAAGATACAGCACTAAACGCAGTGGGGTGTCGAGCAGGTGTACGAGCGCTCGGGCAGCTGCCGCGCGCGTCCCTTCCCTCGGTCGAATAACTCCGAACTATATACCTGAAAAGGTTCATCGGTTGTTCCAAACTATATTTTCATTCGTAGATGTGCTGTGTAATGAAGCTATAAGCTATAGTACGGTTTATAACTATATTATTCCTTTCTGTGTACGTGCTTCTACGGGGCTGCCTCTAGCATCAACGGTTAGTTTTGCTCTGAGTCTTGTCGAGTACACATCGCTACAACATAATGTCAACCTATCCCAAAGGTAATAAATCGACCAATGATCGGTCTACGAAGCCACGAAAACGCAAATTCCACGGAAATCGATTCAAAAGTGAACCAGACAATACAGAGTGCAAAATGAGCAGTAGTGCGAAAAAATTAGCCACCGCAAGCTCCGAAAATATAATTATACATCCGGCTCACTGTTACCGAATAGTTGAGTTTATGACAGTATTTCTTGCAATTTCTAAAATAGCAATATGCAGATCTTGTAAACAAAAGATAACATTTGCAGAGAGTGGGCATCGAGGCTTGGGTTTCAAAATTGTATTATTGTGTATGTGCGGTCAACGAGAAATCAATTCAGGACCGTTAATAAACACTGGTTACGAAATAAATAGACGAATTGTGCTTGTGATGAGGCTTCTTGGTGTTGGACGAGAAGGCATCAATTTGTTTTGTGGTCTCATGGATCTATGTCAAGGTTTAACTAGATCAACATATGGTAACATAGTGAAGCATTTATACTCAGCTTCGAAATCAATGTTTGAAAGTGTCTGTGAAAAAACCGTCAAAGAAGAGCAAGAAAAAAATGTACAAAATGAGCAACCTGCTAATTGTTTGAAAGTTTACGGCGATGGGTCGTGGAAAAAACTTGGCTACACTTCATTGTTCGGTGTAGCAACTCTGATTGGATATTTCTCTGGCAAAGTCGTCGACCTTATTGTTAAAAGTGCGTATTGTCCCGTATGTGCCCTACATAAAAGCACATTAGACGATGACGAATTTGAGGGATGGTATGAAGGTCATGAAAAATCATGCTCCTCAAATCACGACGGTTCAGTAGGGAAGATGGAGGTGGATTCAATCGTGGAAATGTTTTTAAGATGTTGAAAAATTCGGAGTAAAGTATACGAATTATATTGGCGACGGCGATTCGAAAACTTTTGCTGGTATTCTCAAAATGAATCCATACGGTGACGATTGCCCTGTTACTAAAAATGAGTGCGTGGGGCATGTACAAAAGCGTATGGGTACTCGACTCCGAAATAAAAGGAAGGCAGAGAAGCTCGGGGGTAAAAATCGGTTGACGGAGGGCATCATTAAAAAGTTAACGATCTATTATAGTTTGGCAATCAGGAGAAATGTTAATTCTGTCGAAGATATGAAGAAAGCTATAATGGGAACGCTAGATCATTATTGTTCGAGTGATAAATCTCCTAACTACGATAATTGTCCGGCAGGTGCCGACAGCTGGTGTGAATGGCGCAAAGCTGAAGCCACGAAATCTCTTGCGTCTTTTAAGCATCCTACTCGATTGATTGACGAAAATGTTGAGAAACATATTCGTCCAATTTACGAAGAGCTATCAAACGACGAACTTTTGATGCGATGCTTAGGCGGGCACACGCAAAACTCAAACGAGTCTTTCAACGCCACTGTCTGGCGCACGAACCCGAAACAATTGAATTCTGGCGGAAAAAACATTGAAATTTCTGCGCACATGGCTGCAGGAATGTTCAACGAAGGATATTCTTCAGTTTTAAGTACCATGCAGCTGTGTGGTTTAAAAATCGGCCAGTCATGTAAGATGTTTGCGCATAACATCGACGCACATCGGATCACGAAAGGAAACGGGCGTTCGTCTTTTTCCAGCAAGGAAGCTCGTACGGCCCGTAGACTCGAGCAACTTCATCAAAACGATTTTTTGAAGAAGCTGAAGGCTCACTATATGGCGCAGTAATAGCTGATTAGCGTAGTATTGCTGTAAGTAATCGAAAATTAACATTTGTTTTGACCGTTAACTTTAAAGCGAGTTTTCTCGAGTTTTCGTTTTTCGATTTTTTCCAAATTGGCGGGCGTGATTGCAAGAAAACTAGTCGACCAATCAACACGATTCAAGGCTTGTTAGCTTCAGTTTTGTATCCTCTTCTATTTGAACTAAAAAAGTTCATGAAAAAAAAATTTTAAACAATTTTTTTAGCGAGTTGAAATGATTTATTTAGCGAGTTAAAGTGATTACTGTGTTAAAACCTGAGAAAATTTTCCAATTTTGGGTTTTTCTTAGTTCATATAGAAGAAAAATATATGCCAATTGAAATGTTTGGTTTTTTGGTTTCAGACGAAAATTACGAGCTCCATCTTTCCCGCCGATTGGAAACTGCAATTGCAAGGCGTTGCACAAACGTGCATACAAATCTACGGTTTTGCAATATTTGTCACTAAAAAAAATTATTTCCCATGTTTAAATATGTTATAAAACAGTGTAAAAAGTTCGCTAGACTTGCTTTTTTTCGGTCCTAAAAAAATTCCCCCGAAAACGCTTCTTTTAGGCCTCCTAAATGAGAATTCCCGCTTAAAACGAGAATTTGGTAATTTAGATAATGATGCCTTTAAGTTAATAACTTGGAAAGGACTATTTTGTTATGATTATATTAATAGCTTGGAAAAAATAAAAGAAACTGCATTACAAGCAATTAAACATTTTTATAATAAGTTGTGTGATGAATATATTAGTGAAACAAAGTACGCTCATGCACAGAAGGTTTACAGCACTTTTAAATGTAAAAATTTAGGAGAATACAGCGACTTGTATTTGAAGACGGATGTTTTGTTTCTTGCCGATGTTTTTGAGAAATTTAGAGAAAAATGTAGACATACATACCATTTAGATTCTGCGTGGTATTATACAATGCCAGGGTATACGTGGGATTGAATGCTACAGCACACAAAATGTAAACTAGAATTATTAAAAGATATCGATGATTTTGTTTTTTGAAAAAGGAATTAGAGGTGGAATATCTGTTTGTAGCAACCGATTTTCGGAAGCTAACAATAAATACATGCCGGAGTATGATACTACAATGCCCTCTAAGTACATATTATATTTAGATGTAAACAACCTTTATGGATGGGCGATGAGTGAGTTCTTACCCTCGGGAGGGTTTAAATGGGTTGAAGATGTTACCCAGTTTGGTGTTGTACCAAAATCCGTACCTGATTCTCCTCAGGGTTATGTTGATACCTGATGATGCAACACAGGGTTATTTTATTTAAGGTTAAGTTGATTTAAAGTATCCATAGCACCAATTGCATGATAAGCATAAAGATTTTCCATTTGCCGCCGAACACCGCATACCGCTCGGTTCAAAATTAACAAAATTAATGTCAACACTTTATGATAAAGAGAAATATATTATTCATTATAGAAATATTAAGCAAGCTTTAGCCAACGGGTTAGTTTTAACGAAAATCCATAGTTTTATTATTCAATCAATCAGCGTGGCTGCGACCCTACATTGAATTGAATACCAACTTAAGGGCTGCAGCCACTAGTAGCTTTGAGAAAAATATTTTGAAGTTAATGAACAATGCCGTGTTTGGCAAGACAATGGAGAATATAAGTCGGCATAAACTAGTAAAATTATGTCAAAAATGGTATGGGAGATATGGAGCTAAAAACTTAATTGCAAGTTTTAGATTCCATAGTCGTACAATTTTTAATGAGAACTTAATGGCTATCGAACTTAAGAAAGCAGAAGTTTGTTTAAACCCTTTAGCGGTTTATATGGTGTGCCATATTTGGCACAAACCTAAAAGGTTCAAAATTCGCTTACAACGAACACTTAAATATCTTTTCTGCATGTTGTACCATATGCGACACATTCCCACTGATGATATTATAGCCACATCTTACTCTGATTTTTAAAATTGCCGCGTCTCGGTACAGTTGACAGTTGGCGCTCTCACAACTTATAAGTGTCAGTGTATAGTGACTTTTGTTGAAGTGTTTTTATTAGAATTATAATCAGTTTATATTTTATAAAATTACGTGCCTATTCTACACAGGTTAGACAATCCACAAAGGTAGGATTAACCACATCGTTGGGCCTGTTTTTTTAAATACCAACTTAACCGGTGAGGTGTATCTACAGATGTTGCAAAATGCAATAGAACCGTTAATCCTCGAAATTTTGGAAGATAATCAAGATGAATTCGACATTTTGGAAATAACATTCCAACAGGATGGTGCTCCTCCACACTATTACGGTGCAGTAAGACGGTATTTGGATGAAGAATATCCTGGTAGATGGATTGGACGACGAGGTTCAATGGAATGGCCGCCGCTTCGATCACTGGACCTCACACCTTTAGATTTTTTTCTGTGGGGGTATCTTAAATCGAAGGTTTACGCCACTCAGCCTGACAATATTGATGTTTTAAAACAACGTATTGTTACAGAATGTAGGGCTATTTCCGCAGAAACATTTGAAAAAGTACGAGAAGAGTTTCGCAATAGGATGTTTTACTGTCAGGAAGTAGATGGAGCTCACTTCGAACAATTACTATAAGTAGGTACTGATTCTTAAATCTGTAATTAAAATTATTATCCAAGTTTACTGATTACTGATTTAATCCATCAAAACTACCATAAAGACAAACAATATTAGTATCATTGAATACGCTTTTTCGATACCTTTTGAAAGAGGTGTCGCTTGCCATAGGGTTCCATTTAAAATTATTGGTCACAATGACCTTGTGACGTCATCTTTGACGCATACGTCATCTATCATCACTAGTAGGGAAGTTTACAACCCTTAATATTCAGTTACCAAATTTCACTAGTTTATGTATAATCGTTAAAAAGATAAGAGGGGGGGAGGGGACTTTTGAATAGCACTGTATAGGTGCAGCAGTTCTTGATATATCAAAAGTATGCATGTATGATTTTCATTATAATTTCATGCTTCCAACCGTGGGTGAAGAGAATTGTACGTTATTGTACATGGATACAGATAGTTTAATATGTGAATTGAGGTGTCTAGATGCATATGAACCGGTTATTAAAACACATAAATGTAAATTCGATGCATCAGATTATGCAGAAAATAACCCTTATAAAATAGAAAAATTAAATAAGAAAATCCCAGGTTTAATGAAGGATGAAGTTAACGGTAAAATTATTACGCATTTTGTGGGGTTAAGGTCAAAAATGTATACATTTAAATTACAAGTAAATCAGGAGGATAGACAAAATGAGAGACATAGTTTGGAACGGAAACAACTAAGCAAAGCTAGAATTGATTGCGATATACAAAATTTGGGTATAACGAAAAAGTCAAAAGGTATAAAACATAATGTTGTAAACAATAAAATTGTTTATTTAAATATAAAACACAAACAATAAACCAAAGATGTATTCGGTCATATAAACATTCAGTATTTAGTATAGAGCAAACAAAAATTTCCCCAAGTCCTCATGATGATAAACGGTACTTAATACCGCATTCATTTTATACGCTTCCCTGGGGACATTATAACGTACCATAATTGTGATTTATGTATGTTTTAGAAGCAACCTCCGAGTTTAGATGCTTTGTGTATAAAAGTAATTTGTTGTAATATTGATAATTTAGCAGAATTCATTAAAGCATACGCCATTACGGTGGTCATTGACTAAAATTGTTGCAAAAAGGTATCCATGGTACAAATGGAAAACGCTAAATAAAGAAGCTGTTAAAGGTCCCTTTGTTGACTTAGCATTTGTTGACTACTCAAGAATAATGTTAGTACCCATGAGAAATGCCGTTTTATCAGCCTATCAATGGGAACATGAGTATGATGATGATCAAAAATGTTTATGGGTTTCCTTTTATAGAATTAATAACTGAGTTTAATGTGTGTAAAAATTGTTTTAACAAGTTGAAATTAGCTCACAAAATACATAATCAATTGTTAAGTACAATATTTGAACATTATCATCATATGTATGATAGTGAGCATATAATAGCAGAAATATATCAATCATGGTATTATTGGTGTCAAAGTTGTTTTAAGCAGGTTTTATTTGAAGTTAAAGATATGGACTCATGTGTACACTCACTACATTCATATCCAGCAAATCACAGGCTTATAGGTTCAGATGATAGCGATTCTAGCGTTGATGGTTTTTTAGGATATTACAAAAATGTTTAGTGTATGGCTTTAATAAAAAAAAATCATTTACTAATCAACACTTTTTATGTTGAAAAATTGTTTACTTTTACTAACCTAATGTGTGTACTTATTCTACGTGTATACTTTTTATGATAATTGTTATTAACACATATTAATTAAATATAAAGTTATGTAGAAAAAAAGTTTTTCTTTTGTTTTTCTCAACCTATCATTTGAACTGTTATCACCTAGGTTTGTAATTTAAAGAAATTGTTGTTGTTGCTGCTGGTGTACTGTTTTTGGGATTTAGATACATTAGACAAACACATTAATTATTGGGAGTTATTGGCAGTCTTTAACGCACTTAGAGCGTTTGCCTCTCACCACTCTAATTGTTCGATCATACTTAGGATTGATAACGTAACGGCCATAGCTTGCATAAACCGAATGGGCAGTGTCCGGTTTAGAAATCTTAATAAAGTCACGAGACAACTCTGGAGGTGGTGCGAAGGTAAAAATATTTTTGTAATGGCGTCTTATATTAATACAAAAGAGAATATAGATGCAGATAAAGCGTCCCGATCAATATCAATTGATACTGAATACTCAGTATCGGACACACTGTTTCAGGAAATATGTCATAGGTTTGGCACGCCTTCTATCGATTTATTTGCTACGCATATAAATGCAAAATGCCATAGATGCATATCGTGGAAGCTGGATCCTACCTCCTTGACAGTGGATGCTTTTACAGTACCTTGGGAGGAACACTTTTATGCTTCCACCCCCTTTTATTTAATCTCAAAGTGCTTGAAAAAATAATTGCGGAAAAGGCAGAGGGTATACTAGTTGTTCCCAGCTGGAGCACACAACCATGGTACTCCGTGTTTAGAAAATTGTTAACAACGGAACCTTTAATTGCACCTCCATCTAAAACACTTCTCTATTCGCCTTTCAGGACACCCCATCCACTCTGGCGGAGGCTATCCCTGCAGGTTGGAATGTTATCAGGGAAGCTTTTCGACGGCGGGGAGTTCCTGAAGAAGGCCTCCAGCGATCAGCGCCTCAGTCGGCACAAATACCTTGAAACAATATTCAGTATACTTAAAAATAGACTCAACTTTTACAGAAACTGTCCATTTTGGAGGGGGCTCCGTTATGGTCTGGGGAGTGATTACATTAAGAGGACGTACGAATTTACACGCCTTTCAGGGTGGCATTCTGAATGCTCAGGGATATTTAGAAGAGATTGTAGAACCCTATATCGTCCCATTTGCAGCAGAAGAAGGTCCAGGGTTTATTCTCCAACATGATAATGCGAGACCTCACACCGCCCGCATTGTTACACGATATCTTCATGACCATAATGTCGAGGTTTTAGAGTGGCCAGCAAATTCCCCCGATCTCAATCCCATTGAGCATCTCTGGGATGTTCTTCAGAGAAGGTTAAGAAATCATCCGCCTCCTGGAAATTTAATCAACTTTGAGAAATGCTCCAAGGGGAGTGGGACAATATCCCTAGGGAAATGATTAGACACTTGATAGAATCTATGCCCAGACGGTGCCAAGAAGTCCAGTTAGCAAGAGGAGGGCATACCCATTATTAATTGTTGTTGTTACTGCACTTTTTCTGTTTTCATTTAGAAATAACATTGTTGAAAATTGTTTTTTTTTTTCATTTTGATCATTAACTTCTGTATTTTTTATTTAATTTGTAAAAAATAATAGATCATTTAGAAGCCATATGATACACGAAAATAACACCAATTACCAAATAACAAAAAAAATTTTGAATAAGAGTTATAGACACCTTTCCAGGGGGTCCTTAATTCATTTTGACTAGTGTATGTAAAGGCTTGGACTAATGCACTGAATCCGATTGAAGCTCCACGACAACACTTTGAGATGTCCCTATCTGGTGAAATGAAAAAGTTTACAATGCTGCCAAATAACGTTAAAAATTACATAAACAAGGGACTTGAGCAGTTGCAGCCCTCATCAATGAATTTCTTTAAGAGATTCAACATCGGAACCCAATTTTTGGACAAGGACCCTTCATCATGGAAAAATGATGATAGCTACAATGCTGGTTTAGATATTGTAAGATGTTTGAAAGTCGTCATCGATTCTGCAGAAAGAGGGGTTAAATTGATGGAGGACTTTAATAATTTATTTACAAAAAATGAAAGTCAAAAGCAGTCTGATTTACAAATAGTTTCGGACTACCGACGTAAATATTCACTCTAAAAAACCCACTTTATTAAAAGATTTTTGAAGATGCTATTTTCATTTACGTTTTTACTTTACTGAAAAATGTTGTCTAATATTGCAATTGTATGTGCTTTTCAAATATAGGACACCTATTTGATTTCTTATTTTTTTTTAATTTCAGCACTTCTGCGGCACGTGTTTCTGTTATTTAATTGAACTCAGATTTTATATGAATTATTTTTTGATCAGGTAGAACAAATGTACGGGGTGTCCCAAAAAAACATTTTTTTTTCCATACATATAGCTAAGAACCACCCTAATGCTTATGTTCCTTTATTCCTTTCCTCTAGCTAAAGCAGCTGGAGATCTAGTTCAGCTGTTGCAGCTATGATAGGCCCCTTCGTGAAGACCCTTTCACCATCAAACCTCTGCAGAAAAGATGGACCCATCTCAAACGCATTAATTTCATGAAGAATTGTACGGTAATTCTTTAACATTCACTAATTCACGGATGGAAAAATTCGCAGAAACCTTAGCCGCCGTCCCTTCTATATTTTCCATTTCCTTTTGTCAGTTTGTTTTATCCTTGGGTAGAAAGAGTGTCGCATTTCTCTCCTAAAACACTTTTCGTAAAAAAAATTAAAAGTTACGCGCAGAGAAAAACTTTGCTTCGGTCCACCGTTTTTATGACATCAATGAATTTACGGTTCGTTCAATTAAATGTATAGTCTACTCAGCACAGCGTGGTAGTTACCTCAGCAGCTTACTCTCAAAATGTCTCGAATTCGAAAAAAGAAGTTTGAAGAGACCGAATAAGCTTTAAAATATGAATGCAAGACATGTCTCAAAAAGAGTCTTCAGTTAGTAGTAACTTCAGCAACTTCCTCAAAAAGATTGTCGCAAATTTGGAACAAGATGCCTGAAAAGTTTCTCTTCAAGAAATTATAAAGACAAGATGATATTCTCCCCAACAAGTATTCAGTATAGACGAAAAAGTGGCCTTTTGGAAGATGCCGAATCGAACGCTTCTTTTTAAACCAGAAATAAGACCTCCAGGATTTAAGGTGGACCAAAGATCGTGTTTATTTAGTGTTGTGTGCAAATGCTTTTTACGCGTATGCACAATGCGGGAAAAAAATACGCAGGCAAAAGTTTTCTTTTATAAATTGTATCTGCACTTTTACTAGGTCAAATCACATTTCCTAAACTTCTATACCATATATTACAGTATAGAGCCATAAGCGCGTTTCAGAAATGCAATATAGACTATTAGATAAATAGTATTTATTCCAAAACACATAATACCCAAATTTTGAATGACTAAACAACAATATGTATACATGTAGGGACATGTTAGTCCAGTTGACGCAGCTTTACTGGATGATAGGACCTTTGTGAAGACGCTTTCACTATCAAATCCCTGTAGAAAAATATGGACCCATCTCAAACCCATTAACTTGATGAAGAATAGTCCAATAATCCTTTAACATTCACTAATTCACTATTCGTTATTCACGAATAAAAAAAATTCTCAGAAAACTTCGTCGTCCGTCCCTTCTATATTTTCATTCCCTTTTCTGTTTGTTTTATCCTTAGGTGAAAATAATATCGCTCGCATTCCTCCTCTTCTAAAACAAAAGGGACATAACTTGTACATATAACAAATTAGTCGGGGAATAGACTTCTGTTGATCACGAAGCACCGAATATATTTTCGGTCACCCTTCAAGAAATTATTGGGACAAGAGGATATTCTCCTCAACAAGTGTTCAATGCAGACGAAAAAAGTATCTTTCTGAATCAGAAATAATAGCTCCAGGATTCCAGGCGGTCCAAAGATTTTGTTTACTTACTGTTGTGTGCAAATGCTTTTTACGCACAACATGCATAATACGCAAAAACAAGTTTACGCAGGCAAGTTTTTCTTCAAAATAGATCAGGGCAAATTTTAACCCTGACGGACCATAACTTATTCCAAAACGCAATAAATTTGGGTCCATCTTTAAATAGAAGTTTGCAGTTCAAAAGGGAAGTCGAGGTCGCCTCAAATCTTTTCATTGGCATTTTGAAGGAAATCAATTATTCGGTGAAACAGAGAAGGATCACCAGTTTAAACATAAAAAACAGTAACGTGCAAAACAATTAACAGGCATATACATATTCAGTATGTATTTTACACTTATTTTTAATAATTCTTTACTCTGCATTTTTTCTCAATTTTTATTATTGAGACAAGAGGATATTCTCCTCAACAGGTGTTCAATGTGGACGAAAAGGGGTGTCTTTTGGAAGATGCCGAATCGAACGTTTCTTTTTAAATCAGAAATAGGAGCTCCTAGTTTCAAGGCGGGCCAAATATCATGTTCATTTAATGTTGTGTACAAATGCTTTTTCCGCATATGTACAATGCGCAAAAAAATTACGTAGGCAAAAGTTTTTCTTCAAATCTTATGAAAGATAATTATATTTGCACTTTTACTAGGTCAAATCACATTTCCTAAACTTCTATACTACATATTTCAGTATAGAGCCATAAGCGCGTTTCAGAAATGCAATATAGACTACTAGATAAGTAGTATTTATTTCAAAACACAGAATAGCCGAATATTTTACATTTATTTTTAATATTTTTTTTACTTCTGCATATTTTTCTCAATTTTTGCCGTCATGGAACCTAACCCCCCCCCCCCCACCCTTATAACACATGAAAATAACCTTAACATTTACTGGATTTTCTGGAACATAACCACCGCGAATGTTAAAGGATTACTGTATATTCATATTAGATGATCAAGTGCTTCTTAAAAACCTTTCATCAAACATATATAGGAAAATATGGACCACCTACAAAACACATCAACATGATGAATAGTTGTATGCTTCAATTCAAAAATAAGATATGTATGATTTCCTTAAGCTGTGAAGGTTATAGAGGTAAATAAAAAAATACACATGTAATGGATACTCTTTATTTTTAAATTCTTACATATTCTCTTTTAATGTACAAGTCATCTGATAAGATTGCGGGCACTATAGCATTACAAACAAATGAGTACTAACTTTAAATTGTAGCAAATATTAATTATTAATCGTTTATGGTACGAGTTACAGTTGCCATCAAAAGTATTCATACACTTATTAAAATCGTCATAATAACAAGATATTATTCTAATTACAATTTTATTTTGAAAATGTTCGATCATTATATTATCATTTATATAATCGACAATTTATTCGTATTAAAACACTTTTTTAAATATCACTGCTTACAAATTTCCATCAAAATGTCTACAACCGTTACAATAGAATAGTAAGCAAAAGTATTCATACATCTGCGACACCACGAAAATGAAGGACCAACATGCATCCGATATTTATGGCTTGTATTATGAAAATTTGCGTGTGTATGAAATTAGATAGGACCTATGAACGGTTGTTGGGACGCATGAGAATAACAAGTTATGATGTTACGTATGTCTTCTAACCCCTAAGACATCCGACAGATAAATTCAAGTCAAATTAAGGAGACGTCGATATGAATAGTTCTCGTAGCGTGGTCGTAGCGCTGTCATTTTAGTTCAGTGGCGTTGTTGGGTTTTTACATTTTTCGTTCTTTATTTGTGGTATTAGAAAAAATCTAGGTGTAATCGGAGCCTTTTGTTTTTCTTTTTTTAAAGATTTACAAACAAGAATGAAAAAACTTATTAGAACTAAACTCAAAATACTGGTAAACGTTTAAATCCGCAAGCGCTGGTTTTAATTTCTGTTAATGCAATTTAACAGAATTTACTTTTCAATACTTCTCGACTTATTGGGAACATTCTTGCAACGTATTGCAGATGTTTTGGGCATTAATTTGCGTACTGTTTACAACATCAAAAATCTTCTCAAAGATCCGAAATTTCAAAGAAAACAAAATACAAGCCTCGATTAAAGATAAAAACAGATGATTTACCAGAAGATCACAAAATGGGGGTGCGCAACGTTATCTTCCACATGTACGCTGAAAGTAAGTAACAAATCATTGTAATAATAGCATATCCTCATATTAACTGTTTTAGAAAAAAGTGTCACACTTAGAAGTTTGAAGGGGGAACTTGCAGTCAAATGTATCTTTGATTTAAGTATTGGTATAAGTAAATTTCTCTCAAACATAGGCTTTAAATATAAACAAGATCAGTAATGGAAAAGAATATAGCATTTAACAAAGATATGTTTAAAACAACATTTGAATAGTGCTAAACAAAATCAGAAACAAGGTTCAAAATTGATTAAACGTTACAAAAAAAAATGGGCATGAGGTATGAAGATTACCTCCATACCATTACCATTTTAATGCGATTGAGATAATATGGGCAAATGCAGGACAAATTTTATTACGAACATATTGGTGATGGCAGTTATGGTGACGAAAATGTGTTTGATATGTGGGAAAAGGCTTTACAAAAATGTACCTCAGAAGTATGGTTAGGGGTTGTAGAAGACACTGAAAATGTAATTGGAGAATGGTACACTATGGAGCACATATCAGACAATATACCTCAAATAATTATTAATGTTAACGATTTAGTTATGGAGGTTTATGTTTAATTGTATATCATCATCAATGTGTGCAATGAAGTTATATATGGTGGAAGCCGCAACTTCTCTTTATTTTGACGCATAAAAGATACGGTAGTCTATTGAATATCATTGCTGATTATGGTTTTTGGTACGTACTGTAAATATTTTCTTGAATAGAAATATGCCCAGGAATAATGGATAAAATGGAAAGGTATTAAAAATTTATTGTTATACATTGATTGTCATCCAAAAATCCTCAAGCCACCACCTCAGTCGCCCGATATGAACACCATAGAACACATCTATGGCACGAATTAGAAACATGCACTAGAAAACACGAAAAAAGGCTTTGGAACGAATTTTAATAGAATGACCTAAAATTAAGCTTAAGGGGATCATTGAAACAAAAGGCTATACCACAAAATATTAAGCTTGTCTTATCATTTATTTATTCATTGTTTAATAATGTATGAGAATACTTTTGCGTTATTACTTTTAAAATGTTTATTTTGTGTTATTGTAACATTAATACAAAACACTGTATTTTAAAACCATTTATGTTATATTCTTATATTACATGAGCCATGTGTTTCAAAAAAGTAATAATTTTATTACAATACAAGTTTGGTAATGTTTTTATATTTTATTTTAATATATCGGAGCTGTACTACTGTAATACTTTTGCTGGCGATTGTATGTATACTATTTGTGATAAAATGCGAACCGTCTTGTTGCTTAAGATATTTTTCTCATTTTTAGAATTAAAGCATTATGAAACAAGGCAGTACTGAGATATAGCTGTAGCTAAATCAATCCTGTAATTTTAGTATTGAAAAATTTGGCATCCTTACACCATATACAGAGAGATCTATGGGCGTAACGCTATTTATACACCTACCCTGTATAGTTTATTTTTTAATATAGCTCAGGAATATCAAAACACAGATAAATAATCTTGATAGGCTTTTACTATCCAATACCGCTCTGTGCGGCGTATGGAGAATATACAAAAAAGCTTACAAGACTTTTCAAAAGAATCCGAAAGGGAAATGCCATTTCGAAATGGCTTACCAGGAAAAGGTAGATACTGCACATTTTGTAAGAGGCATTCTAAACTATGCCTTTGAACTCCACAAGTTATAACACATGCAAGCGCTTGTAAAGGGTGTCTTAGTTGGAACTATACGATGTAATTTATGAATAAAACTAATATTTGACAAACTGCGTTTTTTTATTCTTCAACATAAAATGGAGACGGTGCGGCTACAAATGGAAAACAATATCTTTCAAATGGCCGCCTCGACTCATCTGGCATGATGTCATACGTTTAGCAAATTTCCCCAGAACATGGGCACATAAATCTGGCTCTATTTCCCAAATAACACGTTGAAAGTTTGCTTAAAGTCATTGACTGTTGCTGGCCGGTTGGCGTACAATTTTCCCCAAACATAACACCAAAGAAAAAAGTCTAGTGGTGTTAAATCGCATGATCTGGCAGGCCAATTGATGTCAGCATTCCGCGAGACAACATGATCAGGACATTTGGTACGCAACAGTGTTATGGTTGCACGTGCTGAATGACACGTTGAACCATCTTACTGAAACCATATGTTATTCAAATCAAAATCATCAATTTGGTGGAAAAAAAAATTGTTTAAAATGTAACGATAGCAATCCCCATTTACTGTGATGGCATTACCAGCTTCACTTTGAAAGAAGTATGGTCCACTTACTCCACCACTCCAAAATCCCCACCAATCCCTGCATCTCTGTGGATGCTTTTCTTTCTCGTGAATAGCATGTGGACTTTCAGCGTCCCAAATTCGACAATTTTGCTTGCTGACGTATCCGTCAAGATGAAAATGTGCTTCATCGCTGAACATAATTTTGTTGCAAAAATCAGCATCAGCTTTTTTGTTTTCTAACATCCAATTAACAAATGCACATTGTAAATGGTCTGTAACTTTTAACTGTTGTCAACTCAACTTTATATGCCGACAGTTGAAGATCTTTCTTTAAAATCCTTGGCGTGGTGGCTCTTGACAGATGCAATTCGACGTCGAATTGATGTTTCAATACCGCCGTACACTTTCTCTCACTACAGTAATATTTTCATCTGGCCGACCACGACGAGGATGTATTGGTGTTTTCTTATCAATGACAGAACCCGTATCTTCAAATTCCTTGATTAAGTTACGAACTGTTAACTTTGTAGGTGCTTCATTTTATCCTAATTTAATGCAAATTTTTCTTAATGCAACTGTAAGTGAACGCTCACTTTTATATCACATTGTACAGAAATCATTCGTTGTTAAACTGTTACTCGGGACATGTTGACGTATGGTTAATCGGGACATGTTGACGTATGGTTTGTAGATGACATTCATTAAATATTGACGCCCTATCTTTGACAGAACACAAATGGCGCGCTATTGAAATCCTATAGTTCCAACTGAGACCCTATATAAGCGAGCCGGACATACAAAAATGGTTCTTAAGTATACAGAAAGTAAAGGACGATTTTGGGGATGGTCACGTCATAGTGCCGTATTCAACGGTGATAAAAAAAATGTATGCCCGAAAAAAGGTACTTATTATTCGAGGAACAAAAAACGTGTACGAAATAGATCACGAAGCAGTAGCAAAAGCGTTTATAACTTGAGATTTTAGCGCTTGAGTCAACGGAATCCTCACTCCTTCTATAATTATGTATCAGTGAAAATTTATCCTTCGACTTAAAAGCCAAAAACTACATGGCTTTTGATTATAATTTATATGAATATGAAAATAAATTAGAATATAGAGAAATAGCACTACAAGCTCATCTACAACGCAATGGTAGGACAGGAAGAACTTGTCCCAAGTAAATGTTACTATTTACCTATAAATCATAATACAGAAATGTAGAGCAAAGACATAACGTATGAACTAATTTGGTAGATCTCAAAAAGAACATAATTTAATATAGTTACATTGAATCATTTTTCAGCATCTCAAGATTGGTTTATTGAATAAGATAAAAATTAATGAAAGCTGCTAGTTTACACCTTGCAAATCTACAAAATTATGTAGCGCAATTGAAGTTGGTTGGATGAAGTCTGAGCGACTCGGAGATAGCTTTAGACATTAGATCACTATCTCCAATTAATCATATCCTTTTCTATCGGAAGGCAACAAAAAGGAAAGATATAAGCATGGCAGAAAAACTGTCTTATGTTATTACATCAGAAGCTTGGAAAGTAACTGTAGAGGATAAACAAAATAAAGAAAAAAGACTAGATAATGACGCCAAAGTGACAAGATTAGAAAAGAAAAATACACTAGGGAATAAAAAAAAAACACTTGGCGAAGAGGTAAAACGGTAAAACTAGTGCACAGGAAAATGAAGATGAAAATGCCAATACCTCTGTCAAGGAATGTCATCAACCGCAATATCAAAAACTACAGTAAATCACTATCTTCGACGGTGTAATCGTGCGTTAAAGACCGAATTCAATGCAGACAAAATCCGCGGCAAGAACTTCATCGAACGCAGAAACCAACTACAACGATGTAAGTTTAAGGTGGTACTAGTAGTTTCCTGTTTTCTTAAGAATTCACTGAACTTTTTATATTTATTAAATGAACAGTTATTAAATACTTTTGTGAAGTTTGGAAACGTTAATCTACATCATTTTCTTAATAATTAAAGCTAGAGTTGACTTTGTTAACATGAGAAGTACACTCAGTCACATAACAGCGTAACAGCGATTATCCGCAGCCGGTAAGTCGTAGGTATTTACCTTTTTTACACTAATGTAGATGGAGCTCTTGCCGCTCTCGCAGTATGGAAAGGAACACTTGTTACTTGGATTCAGTCTGATTCTGGCAGGTCAAAGAGAATGAGTGCTATTTACGCTAAACGCTACGAGGCGGTGTTTTTGTGTTCTCACGCCCAATGAGCAAAAATGACACATTCAGATGCCGCAAAATACATGAAAATGTTGCGGCAGTTCATAACTAAGTGGATGAACCGGTTTTTGGAGGTTGGTAATGTCGATTACTTTCCGAATCGTGGGCGTGTTGGAAAAGTGTCGGATAGAGTCGAGCACCAAATGTGCCTGGGTAAATCCCTCAAGCAGATTGCTCCAGCGGACTGTAAAACACCCCATCAAGACCCATGTTTGGGGGTGCCTTTCAAAAAAGAGTTTCGGCACTTTTTATCTCTTCACCGACAACTTGAACGCCGAAAAAATGAACAAAATTTACCAGAAAGCTTTATTGCCGTCTGTTAAACGCTGGTATTAAGAAACACATTGAGGATTGGATACTCCAAGAGGACAACGATCCAAAACATCGGAGCAAAGCGTGCAAATTGTGGAAAGAGCGGAAAAGCGTCGTCACTTTGGATTGGACAATCTCAGTCGCCCAATGCAAATCCCATCCAACATGTATGGGCTTTTATCAAGCTGAGGCTCCGTAAAAACCGACCCTACAATTTGACTCAGCTCTCCCAACGAAATCGAAAAATTTTGGAGGTCTTTCCCAAAGGGATACGCCAAAAATCTTCTGGAAATTATGCTTCTGAGGTGCCAAGCAATTATCGATGTTGGAGGAGACTGGACGTCTTACTAATAATGGAACTGCGAAAACGGCAAAAGTTCCCTCTACATCGCAAAAAAAGGTAAATGCCTACAACTTACTGGCTGCGGATAATCGCCGCTACGCTCCTATGTGACCGACTGTATAGGGACCTCGCAATAAAATGACAATTAGTCCATTATATCTCAGAAACTTTTCTTTCGATTTTGTTATAAAACTACTTTGTTTATGAACTAGTCAAAAATGTGTGAACCCAAAATAAGATTGATCGACTACATATTTTTCGCGTAATCATAATAAAAAGTTAGGAATTTTTTTCGATTTACATCACGTACTCTCGCACCGTGGCAACGGCAACATTACAGGGAGTGTTACATGACAAGGAATTACATCGCGCTGCCAAAATGGATTGTAAACTACTTCTTACTTCACTCTCGGCGTTTTCCAATGATAATAACGTTTTACATGAATGACACTTCAAATTCTGCTTCAATTCAACTAAATCGATGATCCGAGTTCTATATTGAATTTTTTTCACGTCTTTCATTGCTTTCACCGCTTTCAGATATTGATTAACATATTTTTCCCGCCTCCAAACTCCTTTATATTTAATTTTTGAAATATTTAATGCAATACTGAAGAACACGATCGAGAAAGACACATGTGAATAAACAAAATTACGATATCGCGATACGGTAGACTCCGAGTTCTGCGCTTGCAGCGTTGCCACGCTGTAAACACAGCTGTAATGTGAATAAAATCGGTACACAGCAAAAAAAATATGTAGTGTATCACAGTGCAGCAACCTATGTAAAGTCAGCAGAGCGCGGCCAAACTTTTGTAATGGAAATACATGCTAGTACTACCTTAAGACAAAACAGATCCCAGAACCTTCCACATTAAATGCGAAAATAGATCAAAAATTATTCTTCTAATAAATAAAGTATTTTATAAAAGAACCTATATAGATATTTATTTCTATAATATAATAAGGCAACACAAAAAATTTTCTTTTAAATGAGAAAGTGAGTGACGGTATATTCATTTCCAGATGTTATGCCCAAGTGCCGATCATTACGTACTTGCGCTGCCAATAACTACAGTGATGGTGCCAACCACTATAAATCATGGTCATCTCTATTATCTTCTCAAATTGTTAATAGAAAACAAGAATTAATATTGATAAATGCTACATTACGGTGATGTTCAGGATTTAAACATTCAATTGTCAATGTCATATTTTTGAATAGTACACAAGTCCGAGTATTATATATATTTCTATCCTCATTTCTCTCCTGTATTTATTATCATTATAATGAACAACCTTAATACAAAATGCATTCAAGGGTAATATATTTTCAAATAAATACGAGCTCAGGGTCATAATAGTTCGGCCAGGCATAATTTTATAACTAATATATTTAAATAAAAGTAATAACACTCTCAAAACTATTTTTTAAAGAAAAATATTGGTAACAGAAACAAAGTATAAACTTTTAACAAAAATACGACGAAATATCACTCCGTTATGATGTGTCTATGACAAGTTTGTTAATAAAAAAAACATTAAGATTCGCGGTTCAGAATATTTCGGCCAGTTGCTGAAATGCATAGTAGGCTAAACGTTTGTAAACGTTTTAGAACAAAATAAAATGTCAATTATTGTCAAAGTGAAACGGATATTATGTGTTTTGGACGGGCCTGCCTGTTAAAAATTTTCTAAAAAAAAAATGGCACGTGGTATTAAGTGACGATATCCGAAAATCAATTGTTAATGTTCATAAACAGGGAATTTCAGCTCAGAAAATATCTGCTACGTATTCGCTGTCTAAATCTACAGTGCAAGGCATTCAACTTGTATAGAAAATAGAATCAATAGAATCAACTTGTATAGAAAAACTGGATGGACAGTCCAAAGGAAGAAAACTGGTCGACCATCTCAAATTTCACGCTTAAATCAACATGCTCTCAAGTGGATAGTGACAACAAACCGACGATCCAGTGCAAAAAAAATGATGGTACTATGAAAGCACGCAATTGGAAAAAATATTTCTGTATCCACAACTAAACACTCAATAAAGAAAACAGGATACAAATTCTACAAGGTAAAGTTTGATTTTTATATTTTACTTTTTAACTAACCGGTTTCTCCTTGAGGCAAAAGAAAAGCCGTCATTAACTAAACGACAGAAAATCTATCGGTTACGGTGGGCCAGAGAACATAGGCACTGGACTTTACAACAATTGCACCAGGTAATTTGGTGGTGACGAATCCAAATTTGAAATCTGTTTGGGTGATACCAGAAGTGTGCTAAAACCCCACAGGAAACGTCTCCTGACTGTTTGGTTAGGACAAGACTAGCTGTCCAGATATATCGCCAATAGAAACATTTTGACATAAAATGTAAAAATAATTACGCAAATATCCAGTCATATAAACTAATATCTAAATGTCAGAAATTTAGGACAGTACGATTCCTGAAGAGTGCGCTAAATTGGTAGATACAATTCCTGTCAGAAGAAAGGCATGATGAGTTTTAATGAAGTGGCCGAACTATTCTGAATCACGAATCTTAATGTTTTTTATTAACAAACTTGTCACTGTCGTAGTATGACAAATTTGGTCTAGTAGTAGGTTTGATGATAAGGTAGTAATATTTCATCGTGTTTGAGTTAAAAGTTTAGTTTGTTTCTGTTACCAATATTTTTCTTTAATAAAATAGTTTTTAGAGTGTTATTACTTTTATTTAAATATATTGTAAAATTATGAGAATTATTAAGGGATAGCCTATTTCGGATGTTTAGGTTTTTTTTCGTGGATGTTTAAATATAGATGCCAATACCTTTCAAACCAATAGTAGCTTTAACTCTCTGACTTGCAGGTAAATTAATAGGCAAAAGCAAGATCTAAGAATGCCACTAATTTTATTCTGAATAACGGACGATAAAGGGTGGTTTATAATAATTAAAAACCGCGATATTCGAATATTATTTACATCGACAAGGCAGTTCTGTTATAAAACAAAATTATCGATGCTTTACCCATATCCTATGATATTCTAGCCATAATCAATGCCCCAGGTCGCTAGTGCCAATTTTCAGTCCTCGACTATCCGTGACCTGAAACAAAAAAAAAACTATATGTATATAATCGTCTCAAACGCCAGATGATAAAATTTTATTCTCTTGCTATTGCACTCGATAATCATAAAATATATAAAATGAGTACACTTTCTATTAGGTACAAGAAATATTCCTATATTTCAACTTTTATTATTTAGATGGAGGATAGATATATCCTCTGATGTTTGAATCATCATCATGAGGTCATCAGTCCTAAGACTGGTTGGACGCTAACCTCCAGCTTCTCCTATCTTGTGCTATCCTACGCATTTCGCTAATTGTGTTACAACCTACATCCCTTACTATTTGCGAGCAGTAGTCTAATCTAGGCCTACCTCTGCCTTTCTTCACTCCTATTTCTGTCTCCAAAATATCGCGGACTATTCCCCCATGTCTCAGCAAGTGGCCTACCATTCTATCTTTTCTCTTTTTTATGTTTTTGCACATACTTCTTTTCTCGTCGACTTTCTCCAATACTTTTTCGTTTCTAACCCTATCAGTCCATGGTATTTTCATCATTCTTCGGTAACACCACATCTCAAAAGCTTCTAATTTCTTCCTACTTGCTTCCCCTCCAGGGAACCGTCCAGGTTTCGCAACCGTATAGGGCCGTGCTGCATACATATGTTTTCAAAAATCTCCTCCTTGTTTCTAAGTTTATTACCCCCGAGCATAAAAGTGCTTTCTTTTTGTTAAAAACTACTCGACCCTGCCCTATTCTTTGTTTTATGTCTTTATCGCTTCTTCCATCCCAATTTATTTTACTTCCTAAATAAGTGAAGTCTTTAACTTCCTCCAATCTTTCATTATTAATTTGTACTTTCGTTTTTGCTCTGCTCTCGCGCCCTCTGCACACTAACACTTTAGTTTTGTTTTTATTCACCCTCATTCCGTATTCCTCTGTCAACACTGCCTCCATTTCGTTCAATGCTGATTCTAATTCCTCCTTACTAGATGCTAATACTGCTATATCATCCGCGAATCTCAGCATTTTTAGTTTCTGTCCCTGTACTTTAATCCCGAAATCCACTCTATCTTTTACCACATTAATCGCCTCTTCGATGTACAGATTAAAAATTAGTGGTGATAGCGTACATCCTTGTCTTACTCCTTTCCTAATACCTACTTCCCTTTATTCCCCTTCTACTTCTATAACAGCAGTTTGCTCTTTGTATAAATTGTGTACTACTCTCCTATCTCTATACTTCATTCCCGCGCTCTTTAGTATCTCGAACATTTTTTCCCATCTTACGTTATGTTTAAATATAGTTTAAAATATAATGATGTTTAAATATAGAATAAAATTAAACTTGTGTATCAAGTATATTATTTACATAATTGTTTGGCCAGAAATGGACACCAATTATTCATTTCAAAGGAATGAATCCCTTTAAAACCTACATCACCAAACAACGCATCTACAGCATTGACAACAATGACAAAAAAAAAACACTACATTATAGATGGTTAATATAGTTTAAACTGAAATATAGACTTATCTGAATGCTTACTTTCTGTGTATGACGTTTGAGGTTCATTAATTGGTTTCATTACCTTACATATATAAAAATCTGACTAATAAACGAGTGCTAATACGACCTTGTCATTTCTCCTATAATTTATGCTTGATACAGTATATGCTCTAATGTTTTAAAAAGAGACTTAATTGATACGAACAATTACATAAAATTATAAAATGTTTATTTCCAGGCAATGAAATAAATATTTGTTAGGCAACGTTGTGCTTACGAAGTACGACAATTGGTCACGTGAAACCCACTCTCTCACCAAAAATGTGTAACTGATCGAATTGACATTATTTTATACTACAAATATATTCCACAATATTTTTACCATATGATGTAGATAGCTATATACACAAAAGATATATTCTATCCACGTGGAAGATTCAATGACAATCACTGCAATCACCATTCAGCATTCAACATTTTAGCAAGTCAGCATTTTATACTAACAAAACTATTGTGAGAACGGAACTGCAGTCGGTATACGGACAAATTTCTCATTGTACCTCTGTTGAATAAAGTCGTTTGTTTTAAAAAAGTGACTTTCCAAAGAAATTAATTTAACTGACAGTCAGTAGGATTGTTCTGAAAAGTTACATCGCGTATTCGTTTGTGAATTTTAACTCTTAGCGGACAGAAATCCAGAAAAACAGTTCCATTTTCGAGTGTTGCATTATGCAGTCCAGTGAAAAGGGACCCAAGAAGACTTCGACAAATTCAACAGACGGGTTGAGGAGAAAGTGCCGCCAAGCGAATATTGGTAAGAGCCATTCCTTTCTCTTTCCTATTACATGAACGAACGTAGATTTCCTAAAAGTTCTTTGCAAACGACTCTTAGGTGGACTTATTCTAAGTCACAATTTTAAAAATTTAACGCATATAAATTTTTGGAATCATAGATAAGAACTTGGTCGAAAAGATTTCGAAATTAATGAATATAATTTAGCAAAATCGTGAGATACGTTTTGAAAATTAACCAGTTTAATTTAAAAACAGAATTAAGAAAGAAAAAAAAATTAAAGAATTTTCGAATGAATCCAATCTTGTTCCACAATTGTAAAAATATATTTATAATTTGCTCTAGTGTTAATGGTAGATAGTTTAATAAACAGTTTCAATAAATTAAATTTAAATATGACGGAAAGACAAGTTAATTATCAATTACTTGGACTGTACGGAGATTCAATTCCACATTTTAATGGAGATACTGGTACTCTAGAGATATTTTTAGAACATTGTACTTATTTAATAAATACATATCAAAATAATGAAAATTAGAATCACCCAATCAATGGTCATTTAATTCGCGCAGTTATTGGCAAACTCACAGGCCACACCCTGTCTTCAGTAGGTAGTCGCCTTGAAATTAGAAATTGGGACGGTTTACGGGACTTATTACACTTAAATTTTGGTAATCAAAAAATATATTGTTTAGTTCAAGAAATGCTAATGGCTAGGCCCTTTGGAAATGAAATCAATTTGGCCCAAGGATATAAAAACTTAGAAGTTCAAATAGCATCCAAATTAATATCGCTAAATTTACCAATAGAAGAACGTGATTTTAAAATAAGAAATTATGATGAAATATCCTTAAAAACATTTATCAGAGGTTTAAATGGCAGAATACGGGATACGATTAGATTGAGAAACCCAGACGGTTTAGAAATAGCTACAATTATTTTAGAATTTTACACTTCATCAAAAACAAAATTTCACCCAATATCGAGTATATCATATAATAAACTCTGTGTTCAAAATAAACAACAAAATACGTACAGGCCTATACATCAAAATATGACAACATTTTATAAGACCAAATAATTTTTACCAAAATTACAATCAACAATATCTATCGCAAACTGTCGAAATTCAACCTAAACCGAATTTCCTGCTCAAAAATTTTTGATTTTGAAGTATTCGGTCCCCCAAAAAATGTTTTCAAACTTACCGGAAATATACCTCCTAGGCAATATGAACTTATGTCGACAACTTGGGCAAACCCAACAGCGCAAAAACAACAAAATTAATTTAAATCAACCGCACCCCGCAATTTCGTTTCACAGGAGTTGCATCACATGCACGAAATCTCGAAAGACTGTTATACTGTTAACAGTCCTGAAGAAAATAATTCTTTCCTGAATATTCAAATGGCACTGAAAACCAACAAATTTCTGAATAACACTGAAAATTATTACGGCGAAAACGATTATTATATCGAAAATGAATATTACCCCGAAAAAACACATGAAGTAAATTTTATTCAGGCCCCGCCTCAAAACCATCCAAAATAATTCAAATTAACAATACATCAAACGGATTTCCACACCTCTTTATACCTGAATTAAATGTAAAATTTTTAATAGACACTGGTAGCTCTCGTAGTATAATAAACCCACAACTAGCATATAAATTTTATGAAGACCACATTTTCACTGAAAATTTTAATATCCAAACTTTTCACAATGAAGTAATAATTCCAATTTTTTTAATTTTCAAGGCGAAAGGTTATCATAAATCTTATTTATCAAAAATACGATGTTTTAATTGGACTAGATTTATTGTCGGAACTAAAGGCAATAATTGACATTTTAATTAAACAAAATTTAATGGTTACACCTTTTGTAAAAATTCCAGTATAATAGATGAACAATTTTCACTAATTAATACAAAACAAACAGTTTTAAAACCTTAAAACGGACTTTTCCGCACGTAGAACATCTATATCTCGAAATTGAGTGGCCGAGAAAAAATAAACCAACACATAAATGCAGAATATGTGTTTTATCCGACAGTTTCACTTTTTTCAGATAGACCACCGTCGTGCTTTCTCATGACCCATGGACAGGGTGGGGTGTGTCCTATCCACCTCAAAATTAATAGGTGTCGTCTGGTAGACGTCCCTAATCAGAATCAGCCGAAACCCGATCGATCCGACACGATTTAACTGAGTTGTCGTGCTAACAAGAATAAATGCCGACGACAACGACGACACACACACAGTAAAAAATTTTTAAAACCCATTTTTTTTTTGTTTTTAGGCCGAAAAACGAAAAGTAAACCCAAAAAAATTTGGTATTTTCACTTTTTCTTTACACGATTACATTACTTTTCCGCGTATAGTGGAGTGCGGAGAAGCAAAATGTTGGATGTAATCATAAGAATAATCATTCCAGCACGAACACAAAAAATTGTAAACGTCCAGTATACTATCAGGATGGTTATTATAGATTCTATAAATTTTCACCAAATTTATAGAATCGCCAAAAGCGGTAGTACCAATAAAAAATTTCTTCAGAACTACAATAGATCCCAACTTGAAACCGTATGAACTTATAATAAAAAGTCCTGTAAAAAGCGAATTATTAAATATCAATGAAATCAATTTTATAGATAAAATACCTAGTGATTACATGCTAAACAAACAGGAAGATAATTTGTTAAAGCAGAATTTAAAAAACATTAATCTAAAACATTGTAATAAAGAGGAGAATGAAGCAATCCGTAAATTATGTCTTCAGTAAAGATATATTTTATTGCGAAAATTTGCCATTAAATTTTACAAATCAAATCACTCATAAAATCAAGCTAACGGATGATAAATCGATATTTACTATATAATTTAGATTTCCTGAAATACACAGGGAGTCAACACCCAAATGAACAAAATGTTAGAACAAAGAATTATACAACCGTCCACGTCACAGTATTCTAGCCCCATATATAAATGGACCAATCAGGAAAAAGGAAATGGAGAATAGTTTTCGACTACAGGAAGCTGAATAAAAAAACTATAGATAAAAAATACCCACTACCAAATATAACACGATATTTTAGACAAATTAGGACGTGCGTATTATTTCACTAACCTTGATTTAGCCTCCGGATACCGTTACATTGAAGTAGATTGTGGCGACATACCCAAACCTGCTTTCTCAACAGAAAACAGACATTTTAAATTCAAGAGAATGCCTTTCGGACTCAAGAATGCTCCATATACATTCCAATAACATGCTACGAGGACTGAACAACGAAATTTGCTTAAGCCGTCTCTTAAGAGGGGAGAAGTATGCACAAAGAATATATTATATCCACGTGGAAGATTCAATGACAATCAGCATTCAGTATTTCAGAATTTAACCAAGTCAGCACGTAGTCCAAGGGACTGCAGTTAGTCTACGTTCAAATTTCTCATTGTAATTCTGTTGAATAAAGTCGTTTGTTCTGAAAAACTGACTTTCCATTCATTTCAAAGAAGAAATTCATTTAACTAGATACAATACATAATTATCTATATATGTCTGTATTTCAATTTATATTTATTTATTTATTACAACTACTCTACAGGAAAACCCATTTACAGAGCAGGAAAGTACAGTGAGTGTTAACATTCTAATAAGATTAATAAATTTCAATAAACAGTCAACTTTAATACGAATACGTATATACATATTTTATACCTAGGTATATGAAACAATATATGAAAAATAAGAAAATGAAAGATGCCTATATGACTGATTTAGAGTTTTGGTGACCATAGTATTCCCAATTAATGTACCAAACAAACAAAAAACATATTATTGAACAGACAACCAAAATTCGTTTCAAATAAGGTACCGCCCAACACTCTTTCCAATTTAATCTTTTAGGGGATCTTAATCCCCTAATCTTAATCCCTTAATCAGAGGGGATTAAGTAATCTTTTGATGCCAGGCATTGATACATTTAAAAAAGAAAACCACCCTCTTTATTTTTTAAGACTTTTCTTAAAAATAAACACAAACACTTCAAATTAATTTATTCCATGTACAGGGTGTTAATTCAGTACGTACTGAATTAAACTTGTTTGGCTGGAAAATATAAAAAACTCATGGCGTAAGTTGATTATTTGGTCATTGTATAGAACACCCCCTTCTGCCCTATCGAAAAAGTAAAATTACTCACACATTCTACATTCCATCACGAGTACAACGCACCTTATCATATCTTGCGCAAATGGCGTTAAGTATTTTTTATAAATAAATTAAAATTGGAACATTTCTCCATGCGCACAGCTGATTTACTGTTTACTTAATCGTTTCTGTAGTTCATCAAAGTTCCCATGTTGCCACATCAACGTTTGTACAACTATCATAATATACGATATAGGCTACAAATTACTTGCTTACCTAAAGCGCAGACATCACTGTCTATTGAATTTATAAATATGTAAACAAAATCAGACGCCCAGATTAGTTGGAAACGTCTTCACGCGCCAAGGGATGCTGAAAAGACACTTTTCATAACACAGCTATTCGGTTCTTTGTTCACAGCTAGAACTTAAACTTCAAATATTCCTGCGCGTCGAATGCGACAAAAATATGAGTGAAAACAGAGTTATTGACTGTGAATCTTACACCTGTGCCTGTGCGGTTTTGTGATTTCAACACCTGTGACTCTTGCGATGTCACTTACGCGAAATTTTATGCTATTACAGCATCAAATGAAGGACTTACATCGTTCTTAAATAGACATGGCTTTTTAATAATTGGAATACAACATGTGAGTAAATTAATTAAATATTTTATAATTTAAATAATGACCGTATCACGTGCATAAAAAAGGGTCAGGCAGATTATGACAAATAGAAACAATTAGGATTCACGATTATTTCAACCCTTACAAATGATCTCTCTATCTTGTAAATTATTTTTGAACATTGATCATTTATATACCAAATATATCCCTTGCCCTTCAACAACAGACGCCAAAATTTAACAAAAAAAAAAAAGCAAGATATTTAATTTTGCGGTCTCTATGTGCACACAATGCCACATCCTTTCACCACACAAATATTGCTTCAACCCTTAAAAACTACCCCTATATGTTGAATATTTTCAAAGATTTACATTTTTTTAATGTACCCTTGCTAAATTAACATTCCTCAATACACCTGTTTACCCCACCCAGCACCCCTATTCGCTGCCACCTCCCGTTAGCTAGATGGGTTATTATTAATTTGCGCAAAGTTTCGTTTGTGAAAAACTGTTCCTATAGCAACCTACAACACGTCCATAAAAAAAAACGCGAAAATCCAGAAGGGGGTGTTCTATACAATTACCGATTATTTAAAAAAATTGCGCCTATGGAAAAGTATAAGTGTTAAAAGAAATTAAAATTTCTAATAAACTAAAAACAGTTTATATGTTTTTATTATTAATCTTTATTTTTTTAAATTAATATATTAATTCAAATATAATATAAATATAAAAGTTATCCTAACCTCTCAACAAATTCTGCTTTATTTCCACCTTGAGGATAGCCATGGCACTATAACCATCGTTGTAACTGAATATAATTATGATTATACTCTGGGATGCACTAATGAAGCACCCTCAATTATTCATTTAATTGCACTAATATCGAGGTAATGATCTTTGTTCTCCAGACACGACATTTATAAAAAGTGCCCGAAACCCCCGGAACTTTGATATTACCGTCTTTTTAACATGGCGGTCACGCTTGCGCGTAACTAGTCGTGAAAATGTCATGTCATTATAACCAATCGTGAATAATAACGCGTTCGAATATTTTTGGGAGAACTGTACATATTTATGCAACCATAATGGCGCCATTTCGTTTTTAGCGACTGTCACTGTAAATAAATTCTAAATACGTTGGAATATATTCTTGTCATTCCACATCATATACAATATATAAAAAATATACTTACATAAACTATAATCAATGAAGTTCAACACAGCTTCCTCGAAAACTGATAAGATGCATGTCTCCATATTGTTTAGACTTTAGACTAACGAAATAACAGCTCTTCTCTCTGTACAGTAGAAATCCTCATAAACTCTTGTTTATAATGATTAATTTTGTGTATGTATATTCAAACCGCATATTTTATTTTATATGAAATATAACAAAAGCAACACCACATAGAAACCACACCCTTGCACAATATGCCACAGACCACAGACGAACGTCAGTACAATACAATGTGTCAAGAAAGAATGAATACGCAAACACAGAATTCCACAACGTAAGAATCAAGCAAGGGTCTGTTCACCAACTGCCCGACCTTGGTAAGAACGTTGGGTCCACGGAACACTATGAGCGATTTACATACATATCGAAATTTTGGTCTTTTTCATCGATGTAATTCGAACTCAGTTTTATGACACAAAGAAATAATAGAAGAATCACTCAACTAGTACTTTCTATTATATTAGATTCACATTATAGAAAAAGTTTTAAACTAAAGTTTTTAAACTGGAAAATTATTCGAACAGTGATATGGACACACTGAAATTAGAATAATTTTAATGCTCAGTCAGGAGATAATATACTTTAGTAAACGTTAAATTACTAATTAATTTCAGCCAATAAAAGCCAGTATTGTCCCTGGAAAATAATTTGCATTTTAATTACAAAACGAATAAAACGTTTTCCTACCACGCCCAAGCAGGGGATGGTCAATGAAAAGGTTTAAAGTTTAAAAAAATTTCAGTTATTAAGTGCTTGGAAAGCCTGACAGTTATAGATTCATGATAATTTGATAATGTCCGTTCATTTTAATTCATATTATATTTATTTTATTTTTACAGTTTGATTTTATCCACAGTATTTCATAGCATCATAATATTGTCATCAATCATCATAATGGTTTTCAGGCATGCTACACAAATTCATATGGAATAATAGGTATACATTTCGAGACTATTCAGCGACGGGTTCATCATTTCGCCATTTTAAATATTTTTAAATTGTTTATATCACCATGTTTGCAATAAATTTATCTTCTATTAAAAAAATGTATCATTAATTGTTCCCAAGGAAATTCATCCCGAAAATCGACTATTTTGTCATGTTTCTAGGTGGATATAGCCCTATTATAATTGTTACGAAGTAACACAATCACGTGTTCGAATACTTTTTGGAGTGCTGTACGTATTTACACCACCATGACTTTTAATTTTTCGCGACCGTCACTGTAGATAACTTTTAAATATGTTGCAATATATTCTTGTCATCCCACATGATATAGAATATACAAAAAATATACTTACAAAAACTATAATCAATGAAATTCAACACAGCTTCCTCGAAAACCGACAAGATGCATGTCTCCACCGATATTGTTTAAACAAACAAAATAACAGCTCTTCTCTCTGTGTAGTAGAAACCATTACAAACTCTTGCTTATAATGATTAATCTTGTGTATGTATATTCAAACCGCATATTTTATGTTATTTAAATATAACAAAAGCAACACCACGACCACACCCAAGAAGACTAGAGAACAGTTCTCTAGTCTTCTTGACCACACCCTACACAATACGACACAGACGAACGCCAGTAGAGATAGTACAATTCGCGAACACAGCACAGAATTTCACAACGTGAGAATTAGACAAGTGTCTGTTCACTAACTGCCCGACCTTGGTAAGAACGTTGGGTCCGCGGAACGCTAAATGAGTGATTTCCGTTAGTACTGAAAATTAGAAAAAAAAGTTTGCATCAATACTGCATAGCAATTATTAACCAAATACTTTGCATTAAATGATTTGTAAACAAAGTTGCTTTAGAAATTTTACGTATGAAAAAAACCTAATATTTGCTGAGCGAATTCGAATTATGTATGAATGTAAATTAGGTATACGATTAATAATATGCCTATGTGTATGCCTAAATATAATGTGTAATAATAATCGTATACATGTCGAAATTTTTATAATAGATAAGAAATAATAGAAGATTAGCTCCACTAGTAATTTCTATTGTATTAGATTCGCATTATAGAAAATGTTTTGAACAAAAGTTTTTAAACAACTGAAAAATTATTCGAACAGTGCTATGGAATACACTGAAATTAGAGTAATAATTTGAATGCCCAGTAAAGAGATAATACTTTAGTGAACATTTAATTACTAATTAATTTCAAAAAGTCAGTATTGTCCCTGGCAAACAATTTGCATTTTAATTATAAGATGAATATATCGTTTTCCTACCATGACCAAGCAGAGGAAGGTCAAAGAAGGGGTTTAAAGTTTAACAAATCTTCAGTTATTTGTATAAAGTGCTTGGAAAAACCGATTGCTGTTGTAGATTTATGATGATAATGTCCCTTAATTTTAATTCACATTGTATTTATTTTTATAGTTTAATTTTATCCACACTATTTCATAGCATCAAAGTATTGTCGTCATAATGGATTTCACGCATACTACACAAATTCGTATGAAATAACAGCTATAGGTTTCGAAACTATTCAGCAACGAGTTCTTCATTTCGACTGAATCGAAAGTCGAATATTTTACAATCAGTGATCTGAGTCATTGAGTTAACTCGTTCTGAGTTACCTACCTTTGCACCTCAAGTAAGCAAGTATGTACCCAGTCACTAGATATTAGAGACGGGCAAAATCGTTGCTTTTGAAGAACTGTTCCTTTTAGTTCAGTTCTTATTGATGTACTAGGTCAGTGAACTAGTTCAAATGAACTATAGTCCATTTTTGTTTTCAGTTTTTTATAGGCTTTCCAAAAAATAATCTGAAATGTGATCGAATAGATAGCATAAAAAAGTTGATTAAGCCAGTACCTTATATTACCTAGTTATTGACTTTGCTATTTTCTTTACTAAACACAAGGAAATAACGGTTTTAAAGGAAACGTATATAGAGAAAAAAAGTTGATTGAGCCAGTACCTATGTATATATTACCGTTATTGATTTTGTTATTTTCTTTACTAAGCATTAAGAAAGACCGGTTTCAAAGGAAACGCAAATAGAGAAGAGAGGCCTTCTTTTCCTCATTTTCTCGCCCAATAGAGAAGGAATTCCGCAGGGGCGCTGGTAAATTCTTCTCTGATTAAGGATTTGAAAAGGTCGGAAAGGGTTGGTCCCATTTTATCTAAAAGTGGCAAACTCGTCCTTGGGCGAGCTCTTACCCTCTGCCTTAGGGAACAAGTTTACTGTTAGGCCTCGGCATCTGTCGGTTGAACCTGCTCCAAAATTTTACCTGCTAGCGTTATAAATTATAAACATGAGAAAGATTATCTTGTACCTACATAAATTTCATTCATAATCTGAAATTATTTATTATTAATCTTAAAAAAATAAAAAAGGCATAAAAATGTTGTAGTGTTAGAACAATTAGGTAATAATTAAAAACAATTTACATTTAAAAAAATTATATATTACAATTTTTAGTTTTACAAGTAAATAATGGGCGCGTCGAACACTGATCAAAATGAACTGTAGCCGGATCACCTTTCCCAAGGAACTGTTGTGTTGCGACGGAGGAACTCACAGAGTATTTGTAACTGGAGGAACTGTACTACGTACGGGTGACCGAGGAACTGACCTTGAGTGAAATGAACGACAGTTCCGTACGATAAAGACCGTTCAGTGCAGTCCCTTTTCAGGAATAGTTCATCTGAACTAGTTCGTTCATGAATTAAAGACCGTTCAGTTCAGTTCCTTTTCGGGAATAGTTCATTTCAACTAGTTTGTTCATGAACTACCCACCTCTACTAGATTTGTATAGTGTCAAGTAGAAGGGTGAAGGGTGGCATGTCTTACTCACAACCGGTAAAAGATATCGCTCTAAATTTTTCAAGAGTCGATAGAGGAAACTTTTGTCCTTGATGAACTGTTAAGAAAGATTCAGTTGTAGTTAGTGGCGACTCGTGATGACATGAAACGGGTGTTCTGCACAAGGCCGATCCTAGGGTATTGGCCGCCCGCGTGTAAATTTCAAACGTATTGAAACTACTGGCGCCGTAGGGACCATAAAAAAATTGCGCCGCAGGCGAAAATTTTCAAGGTCACGCGTTTTCTTGATACTTCAGAATTTTTATGTAAAATCCGTTTATACAAAAATATAGACTTTCACAAGAAAAATGTTTGGAATTTAATACCTTTTTGAAGAACATTCATGTTTGCCGTCATATTCTTTGGTTAAGAGAAAAGGCTTGTAAGGTGAATTTTCTACTAGAGGGTCTATAACACTTAAAATATTTTCCGAAAGAGTTTCAGCGTCACATTTTGTAGGTTTCAGGTATGTCCAAAAACGTTCAATCGGTTCACCATCGAGAATATATCTTAAAACTACCACTAACTGAGTTTCTGCAGATACATCAGTTGTTTCGTCTGCCATAACTGCCAAAAATGAAGGTTTGTTAATTTCTTTAATTATTTCTTCATGACATACTTTTAATATACAGTCTAGAAGATCATTTTGTATTTCTTTAGAGGTTCTTTTAAATACTGAAGCATTTTGTAGATGCTCGCTTAAAGTTACATCAAGCTCAGCAGAAAAATTTATCAAACCACGAAATATCCCCGGGTTTTGAGAGGTTTCAGCTTCGTCATGTCCTCGCAGCACCAGTTCAAAGGCCCCACAAAACTTTATGCAGTTTATAATTTTTGACAAAACGTATCTCTTTTTTGTCACATTATCATTATGCTTTTGCACATTTATCCACTAAGCTGAATCTAGCTCTGCTTTAATATTAGTTGTTCCTAATAAAGCTAATTCCATTGTATTATGTAGATGGCTTTTGGAGTTGTCGTGCTTTTTTACTTTTTCAGTTATGTGCACCAAATCTGTCACCCCTACCTCCGTCCATGCTTTATCACCGCCAAAAAGTAAACAAGGAAAATAATATAACGCATTTTTTTGTTGCACCCACAAATCCAATTCTTCGAATAAATGTCTCTATTAAATTGACGTTTATACGCTTTTCCGCGGCTAACACCTGCAGTCTCAATAACAATATCGGGCAATGGCCTACCATTGTTTTTTAAATCAATTTTTTCTTCATAAGAGTATTTAAAAAATCGCTTCACATGAACTAAATTATAAACTAAATCCATTGTCACTACCACAGTATATAAATATTGATAATTAGTACAATAAATCACTACACAAATTCACAAAACAGTATTTAAAATCTCAAATTAACACGAAATACGAAATAGGTACGATTTACGCCCGCCCGAGGAGTAGGAAGGAGTAAACATTCACTGATGTTGCCTTAGCTGGAAAAAATTCAGCTCACTGACCGTGTAAATTCGCGCATTTACGAGCGCCAAGTGTGGATTGTCGCGGGAGTTGAGGGGGAGGACGGGTATGCCGAGCCGTGCTGAGAACTACCTCGTGTGGCCCAGTTCAATGTACCGCGACGCGCTCGCGTAGAGACCCAGATAATTCATCTGGTCTACTACTCAATAGAGGACGGCGGGCAGAATGCGACTTTAACGCAATAATTTGGTTAGCTGCACCAACTAACCAAATTATTTTATTAATAAATTTTAGTAACTATTATGTCGCGAAAATATACAAATATCTAATTTTTTTGGCAGTTCTGCAGCTCTGCAGCACCTATACACCAGCCGCCCCTGGTTGTAGTTAATCTTTTGTAAGAGAATAACGTTAAGTGATGTGAGTGCTAAATAAGTGGTGCACTACTAGGCTATATTCCCGTGGGCTCACATGAAAAGTTCAACAAGATTGCAACAAAACGGCTGCTAAATACATGAAAAAGTCGAGGTTATTCGTACAGAAGTGGATGCAACGATACAATGTGGCAAAAAATGTTGATGATTGATACCGGAACGTGGCTCGATAGGCAAATTGTACCAGACATGAAAAAAATCGTGAATCTATTTTCGCGGAATCCTGGCGTAACACTGCGTTAAGGACAATCAAAATTCAAGCAAAAGGGTTTGATATATCGAACGAAACAATTCGAATCCGTTTTTGTGATCATGGCGCGCAATCTGCGAAGGAACGGAAGAAACTTCTGTTGTTTGCTATAGTAGAATTATTTTATGAAGACCAAGTCGGCAATAAATCGTGCGACAAATATAGATGCATGTCTGACTGAATAAGAGACACAGACCTGTCTATTAATCATTTGCGCGCGTAAAATTCTTTTACTGCATTCACGTGGGAGAAGGTAAGCTATACATTGCTCTTTGTCGCACGGTTTATTGCCGACTTGTCCTTCATAAAATAATTTTACTATATCAGTCTACAGGTGGACGAGGAGACAGAGTGATTGAAAAGAGAGGGCGAGATAATCCTGATGCCAGCGCCTCGAGTGGCCATTTGCGTCTCTTGGCACTGTTTGCTATTTGCCATTGCGGCATATAGGGAGCAGCAAGCAGCACACCCCTGCACCAAATATTGAGCACAAGCTTTGTGGAAAACTCACCTACACTGATCGACTGCAATGCATATACTTTTGAAAATGTTGCTTAATATATATTTTTAATTAACCCTGCTTAATTAAGCCACGCTTCTACTTGATGCACTGTAGATAGAAATATTGTAAATGATATAACTTGGTCAACAGATGATTTCAAAGTACAATAATTAACTACTTGACTACCAGGGAACCTATACTACATACATATATTCAAATAGACCACACGTCAGTCATAGAAAATTAGTTCTTACCTTAGTTATATATCCACACAAATAAAGCAAATCTATTGTTTACATTATTTATTTTATTTAAAACAAAACGAATAAATTACATAACACCTAAAGTTATAATCAAAATAAATCATACCGTTTTACACACGTTCTGCAATATTCAAATTTCAGACAAAGCTTTCAAACAAATCCACCAGCCTTTTGATTTCTTTTCTGTGCTTTCGTTAAGGAACAAATTGTAGTAAACAAGAAATGCAAAAAGTAAGGCGCTGGCACTAGTAAATTAAATTTTTATCCTAAATTCTATTCCAATAATTTGAAACCATTACTACGAGCCCAAACAACTAAATATTCGGACACCCATAAATTTTGTGTAAACAGTCCTATAAAGTAACTGATTATATTTAAAAATGTTACTTTTACTGATCTTATTATCCCTAAATCTACAATTGTGGATATTGTAAAAACATATGGTGAAACCGGTAATACTAACGTCCGCGGTAAAAGTCTAGATCGGCCCAAGACTGTGACTGCAAGAGAACAAAGAGTTTTGGTAAAAATTTGCAAATCTGGTAGGAGTAATACTTTAAGGGAAATTAGGGAGTAAGTATTATCGTTTTAATTAGGCTAAAGAAAAACCGCTTCTAACTGAAATCCAAGAACAAAGACGTTTAATTTGGGCAAAATCAAAGCGCTCTTGGACTATAAAGATTGGAGCAAAATTATTTTCAGCGATGAAGTTAAGTTTGATGTATGCGTAGGCGATCACCTGAAAAGAGTAATTAGAAGCAAAACTGAAACCTTTCACAAAGACTGTATTAACACTTTGGCCGCTATGTCAGTCACATATGACTGACACTGAGTTGTTTGTTTAAGCCATAGCAGCACAATTGAAAATATCTTACAATGCCACACCCACATCGCGACATCTAGTGATAGGAGGACGAAACTTTTTATACCTACGTGTTCGTTAAAAGATGGCGATGTCAAATATGTGGTTCTTCTGATGTCAGTCTAAAATGACTGACGCGGCGTAACAGTGTTATTTTAAATTATTAGGCCACGTCAGTCATATTTGTGAGGTTATAGTGAAGTGTAAAATACCAATGTAAGTGTACTGTTAAGTAATTTGCAGCATGTTAATTGAAATGTATTATTGGTTTCTTGATAGGGATCGAAAGAGGCCAATGTCAGATGTAGAATTAGCTGCGTATTGGGAAAATAATGATAGTGATGATGTTTCCTCTATCGAAGATCCATTTGCTACAGACTCTGGTTCCGATTATATACCTAGTGATTTAGATAATACTTCTGGTGAATGCCCGAAGAAAATGATGATGAACGCAATATTCTGGAGAGCGAAGATATTCAGCATGATGAAAATGATAAGAATAATTCTGAAGTGGCCTGGAGTGTTTATATGGGAAGGCATGCTAATATCAATGTATGTGGACAGTCTGGTATACAAACAATAATTCCCGCTAATATAATGCTAACGCAGAAACCAATAAGTATGCTCGATGTACAATCAATAATGGAAAATGGCGTTAAGTTATTTAAAATATGTTCTCTTGATGGATTCACTTGGAAAATTCAAATTTATTGCGGTAAATCTGGTGAACCGGGCACTGGTTTAGCAGAAGATGTAGTACTACATTTATGCGATGGACTTTTAGAAGAAGGTCGTGTACTATATACCGATAACTTTTACACTAGCATTCCCTTGGCTAAGAAGTTACTGATGAAAAAAACACATTTAGTTGGAACGCTACGAAAGAATAGGAAATATTTAGTGAAAGAAGTTTTGAGTCGGAAATTGAATATAAATGAAAATTATGGATTAGAATCTAATGAAGGAATAGTGGTATCGAAATGAAAACTAAGAAAGTTCTAATGTTATCAAGCTTACATAATTTGGAGATGACCCCTGTCCCTACTAAAAGAGGTAAACAAATACAGCCAGAATTACTTGTGAAAGTAAAGCCTTCTGTGATACTAGATTACAATAATGGTAAAATTGGGATAGATAAATCAGATCAAATGTCTGCCTACAGTACATGCATAAGAAAAGGTGTAAAGTGGTACCTCAAAGTAGGGTTTGAATTATTGACTAGTGTTGCGATTGTAAATGCACATATCGTTTATAAGTCAATTACCAAATCCAAAATATCTATAACAAAATTTCGTGAAGAAGTGTGCAGGAGTTTACTTGGGATAGAAATCCAAGAACGTGTAAAGACAGCACAATGCAAGCACTTGCTGAAGAAAAGAAGTAGTGAAGGTACAAAAGACCGTCGTAATTGTGTTGCATGTTACGACAATTTAGTAAAAATACAAAAAATGCAACGATCTGATGCAAGAAAGAAAGTAAGGAAGGTAAAAACCTACTGTGATGGATGCGACAATAAACCTACTATGTGTTATGAATGTCATATTCGTCTTCACGGTTCAGCTAATTGATTATTACTTAGATAGAATTAATTCTGTTAGGTACTGTTTCTAATAAATTATATCAATGAAGCAAGCAAAATAGTCTTTTATTCCATATATTCTTAATTAAATATATATGTTCATTACTCATTACAATAATTACATACAAGAAACGAAAAACTGTGTTATTGTTCATAGTTGAAATATTTCAATAGAGCGACCCTCTCAGGCCAAGCCGCTTATAAGTGATTGCTTCCTTGAGGCCACTGGATATTTGTAACCATCTAAATTGCATAGAACTCTTTACAAATGTGACTGACACGGCTTTAAAGCTGTACATAGTTGTCGGTCGAAAATGACTGTCAAGGACTCGCGCTAAAAACAAGTGTCACTCTTTTCTGACTGACAAGGCCACTCAAAAAAATACACTAAAACACCTCTGGCATTCAAAGTGTTAAACGTATCGTGAAATTTCCTAAAGGTATTATGTGGGGCTGCATGTCAGCAGATGGCATGGGAAGTCTTCATTTTACTGATGGTACCGTGAATGCGGATAAATACCAACAAATACTTGAAAGCACCTTATTGTCCTCAATCACAAAGTTGTATCCTAACAGAAACTACATCTTTCAGCAGGACGGCGCATCGTGCTACACTGTTAAAAGCAGTGACGGCCCGTCGGGGTAGGCAAGGTAGGCGCCGCCTACCTTTAAAATTTTATGTCATTTCTCATAACAGCGCAATTACAATGAACTGTTAACGTCCCTGATAATACAGAAATATTTAATATAATTAATAATAACTACTTTATACTAATTAAATTATCTATCGCCGTCGGCGGCGCTGGTGCCGTAAACACCCTTTATATATACCACCGCAGTCCGCACGGCGCCGCGCTACACCGAATTAAATCATTTTATTCCTAAACAGAACAGCCAGACCAGGCTCGGTTCTCCATCCCACCGCCTGAAAATCGATAGCTACACGTCAACCAGATGTCGGTAAGACGACAAACAGCGTTGTTGTAATGGCAAAATAATCGCAGCTCAGACGTCTGCAGCGAGTTATATTCTTTAAATAAAGCAGTTGGAGGCGAATGCATTCGGCGCCTGAAGTAGATCGGCGTTCTTCGGCAGATCCGAAGACGCCTTTGCATTAAATAAGCCGTGACATTACTGGGGATATTGGGTTATATATTGTGATGATCAATTTGAAACATTAAATATCGAGTCAATGTTGAAATATTTTGTGGAATATGAATTTCGAGAAATATTTCCAGAGGTTTTTAAACTTATTGTTTTAATTGCTACAATTCCAGCAACAAGTACATCGGTTGAAAGACATTTTTCTTGTTCGGATAGTCGGAACTCTATGAAGAATGAACGTTTATCGTCGCTTCACTTATTTCGATTGAAAAGGAATTATTTAGCACACTTCAGAAATCTGATGACTTCACGGAAAATATAATTAACAAATTTTCATTAATTAAAGATAGGCGCATTAATTTAAATTATAAAAAGTAGTAGGTATCCACTTTGTAATTGTCAGTCAATAATAGTTAAGGAAGGCTGTGAGGGGAGGAGGAGGCCTATACCCTAAAGCGCCCTAAAATAATGTATTATTGCCAACCCAATTTACATAATATAGGTATAATACTCAATAAATATATTTCGTTTATTCCAATTTATTTATACCCACAATAACTATTATTATTCACGAATAACAAAGAGGTATCAAGTTCAAAAAATTGTTGTGAAAGTCTATATTTTTGTATAAATGAAATTCAATCATTGAAATTCTGAAGTATAAGGAAAACGCGTGACCTTGAAAATTTTAAAAATTTTCGTCTGCGGCGCTATTTTTAACAGTTGATAAAGCTCATACGCCGCTATCGCCTATCCTAATATGGATACCACGAGCCGCCACTGGCTAAAAGTACTAAAAAATGGTTTGGGGATCATGACGTGCCGGTCCTATCCTGGCCCGCCAGCAGTCCCGATTTAAGTGTAATAGAGACTGTCTGGCATAAAATGAAACAACATCTCAGAAACCATCCGCAGAGAACAATTCCTGAATTGCATGCGAAACTGCAAGACATTTGGAAATCGTTTGCAGCCGAAAATTGTCAAGCATTGGTCGAGACTATGCCTGCAAGAATCCAGGCGGTAATTAAAACGAAAGGTGATGTAACAAGTTACTAACTGAATTATACTACGCAGTGTCCGAATATTTAGTTGTCATATGTTTTCGTATAGTTTGGCGGCTTTTTGTTTAGAATTAATGAATTATTACAAAATAAAGATGTTACTATAGAAAATAGTTATTACTATGTATAATATGCCAATAAATGTTTTTGTTATAACTTTCGAACCTTGATCAGTGCATCTATGGGACTATTTGTATAAAATTTATGAGTGTCCGAATATTTAGTTGTTTGGGCTCGTATAACAGAAGTTTTAAGTATATTGAATATTTTAATTTTTAATAGTTGTGTCATTCTTTATAGTAGTCACATAAGGTAAAATTATGGGAACACCTTGGAATGAGTCACAACGCTAAATATTTGCATAAACCTTCATTTTGACGTTCTAAAGACTCGCTCAAAAGTCTCATTTAATCTCGTGTCTGCGAGTCAAGATGTCAAAGGTCACAAAAATGTTTTTTTTTTAATATCTCGTTTCTTATGCATCATTTGACTTAAAAATTATTATAAAATTTGTAGGTCATAAAATTATCTCTAAAAATTTAACCGGGTATCTCCTTTGAATATTATCACTAGGTGATATACGGCTCAAAAATCCTCTTGTTCGTCGTCTTACTCCTCTGGTCGCCCAAGTTCAATATCGGATCATTCTCATCACCCTCGTTATCCATCACATTTGACTCTAAAACTTCAAGGATCTCGGGAACAAATTCATTTTCTCCATCGATATTATTTGGTATCGATGAAGCGTTGAGGTATACTTATACATTACTCTGACCACATACAGTAGAGCATTGTAATCATGGTTTTCTACATCCACAGTTTGGGCCACAGCCTTTCTTGCAATTGCAGATCATACGCAATAGTCCATCTGGTTCTGGGGGCAATAATCTTATGTTAGCTCTAGGATATCCTCTGCACAACCCACCCCCATTCCTCAGGTTGTAAATCTTCTAACCAAGTTTGGATTTGTAGTAGACTGGATAGACATGCTGTTGACTTGCTATACATGCAAGAGGAAGAGATGACAACTGCACTGGCCTGTTGAGTCTTGTTGATTTGATAAATTGCACGTACCAATAACTATCAATACTGCACTATGATCTTGGAGCATTGTACATTGTCAAATGAAAACGTATTCCATTTTCAAGCAATATGTGTCGACGGTAGGTTTCTTGTTGGAATAGTTGAGTCACTTGGTACAATTCCGGGTGTTTTTCGAACATTATTATAATTTGGAGTTCTCCTTTTATAAACAAGGCAGATATTGTGGCAGACCTACCGAAGGCATACAAAAATAAAATATGTTCTTTAGAACGAGCATATTTGTCGAAACTTTTAGACGAATACATTCGTATCTCACATTTCCCTTGCCAATTTTTTTAAAAAATTTCATGCTATGGTGATTGGGTTCGACCTAGTAAAACAATCAGCTCGATATCTTCAACAATGATCAGTCTTTTGCTGTTCAGATCATTCAATGGCTGTATCGATGAAAAGGCATAATCTCCGAGTTGTTTTGTAGTAAAATATGATGCATAGGAAACGATATTAAAAAAAAAAAAACTTTTTTGTGACCTTTGACCTTTAATATTGTGACTCGCAGACACGAGATTATATAAGACTTTTGAGTAAGTTTTTTAGAACGTCAAACCAAAGGTTCATCCAAATATTTAGCCTTCTGCCTCTCAGCGCGAGGTTGGATCTCTATTTGACTGGACTATTAAAGATTGACAGTTTAAAATTGACTCACCCTATGAAGAAGTAGCTGGTCAAATATATACATGTAATATGCAAAGCTTAACCTAACCCTTTTTATGACCACAAATACACTAATGCCTTTCAACTTTAGGAAAAGAATATATAAGGCTATGGCACACCTAAGTAAAACGCTCTGTATATTACCTTAAGTTTCTTTTTGACTTAGAATACTTAATAGGCTTATATAACTGCGTAAGGCATTCTTTTTGTCGAATTTGATTTGTTCCTTCATGTACGTATATCTTTGGAAAAGTATTTATAAAGGATACATTCTAACTGCATGTCCTTCCACAATTTTCATCGATTGAGTTACCTCCTCAGCTTTCGCCATCATTGTATACATGCTCTAAAACACGCCAGCGTTCTTATAAAACAGATTTTTTTTGGAATAGCAACCTAATCGGTTACTAGATTGTTATTTGAAACAACTTTATGAAATTGGAACATTTTAAATACTAATTGATATATTTTGAGGAATTTTGGGACACACTGTACAGTTAGTCCATGATGAAAGGAACAAATTTGATATACAGGGCAGGGGAGAAGTCGGGAAATGGCTGATTTTCTCAAAAACTAATGGGTGTCATAAAGAAATATTAAATTCAAAAGTTTTATGGTTCCTAAAAATCTAACAGATGGCGCTAATACTTTAATTGAGGAAGTCACCCCAAGGTCAACTTTTTTTTTTTGTTAATGGAATTATGCATTATTGCGGAAATTAGAAAACCCATAAATGGTACATCTAAAACTACCCCATAATATGCTAAAATAGACAACGAGAATTTCATCCAAATAAAGCTCCTCCACAGTTTGATGGTGTGGCAGATAACCTCACTCTCATGGGGTTATTTGCTCCGCTACCTCGATTATATCATTTCTCAATTCATTAAAATATTGAGGTTGTGTGGGGAAAATTACACTTCAAATGTCCCTAAAGAAAAGACTAAGAGACCCATGTCTAGAAACCTGGACGGCACCTCTTGTGCCGATCCACTTATAACAATGTTTCAAAACTCTCGAACATTAACGACAAATTGTGAAGGAGCTCCACAGTCAATAATTGAGTTAATTTTGGTCTTAAAATAGTCACGACCCTCTATTGATCAAAGCATAAGTAACTTGAAAATTTATTCAGGATTTTTTATATTTCAGGAAAGTGTCTCATTGCTACATTAATTTTAATGGTATAGCTCATCTGAAATCAAAAGTACATGAGCGGAGCTACATGATGGACTGCGCAGAACTGAATTTTCATTTCTACTTGTATTTGGCTGTTACTTATTGGCGTCGGTTATTTTATTCATAGAACACAAAGTTCTGTGGTTTTATTGTGGTTCTGTGGTTAAAGACGAGTCTTTGGAAAATATTAACAACAATACGAAGAAGACTAGAGAACAGGAGAATAACTAGAGTGGTGGAGGTAGGACGAAAAACGTCCGCACCATGGCGGTCCTTGCGTAGAATCGAGCGAGGTTATGTTTATTTTTGTTTACTGTGTTTTGAGCATTTCCAGTTTTTCCTTTAAATATGTCAAAAGCGTCGAGGTATTGTTGCGTTACGAATTGTTCCAGCAAAAGCCCTGATTATGTCATAAATAAACGAACAATTTTTAAAGTTCCTGAGGTCTTTCGATAAACAAGTATTGTAATGTTTGTATACACCGATAGTAACGCTTACTTTGCAGTAAATAGTAAAAGTGTAGTGTAATGTAGAAGTAAATTGTCAAATAGTAATTTACAACTCAATTTCGTTTACGGACTGTGAGAGACGAGAAAATTGGTTAGAGGTGCTGTCACCGTATTACCTTAATATTATGCAGCTCAAGGCAAGAATACTTTATAATAATAGAAAAAGAAAACTCAAAATACCAGTTTTCCTTCACTTAACGATAATGAATTTGAACTTCCCACAGAACGTTTCCGTAATAAGATTTTTGGTTATCATAGTTTTTTAGTAAGAGGTAACATCCTATATTATTTATTTTATATCATTATTATGGCCTTTTAGTTAAATTGAAAAAGTTTAACTACAGTTAGTTAGTTAAAGTTAGTTATGTAGTTTAGTTTAGTTCTTTAGTTCAAACTTTAGTTTAGTTCTTTTCATTGCAATTTTATTTCTTCGCTTATAATAGAATGCAACTTATAATTTCAATTTTCTTGAATAAATAGTTTTGTGACATTTCTTGTTTTATTCCTGTACCCTTCAATTTGTCTAATTACTAACGTTAATTCTGAGAAATTAATTGATTTTACATCACACACTGTATTGCCTTCATAGTACACTGATTTGAATAAATTGTACTCTTATTGAATGCTTTGTTTTTACTGAAGCAACATACAAAAAGGTTGGTAAATATGTAATGTTATTACCACAAAATTGCAAATTTTAAATTAACCGAATATATACAATTGATTAGTAATTGTTAAAAATAACTTCACATAACTTCATAAACTCATAAGCTAATTTCACAGGAAAACTATTGATTACTTCTTGGATGTTTGAAATATCTTGTACAGACTTCGGCACATCCCATTCCATCCATTCCAAATATTCACTGTGTAAATACACATTCACATTCAACTTCTTATCAATGCATATGTTTAAATTGGTGTCCAAACCAGACTCAGCATACCATTTTTCGCTTGGCAATTCAATGGAGTGTCTGTTGCTTTGTAAACTTTCAAACAAAATATTTCCTTCCGAGATCGAACACTTCTTCATTTCCCCATGCAAAAGTGATCGCAGTTCGACATTTTCAATTCCACTTGTGGCCATGGTTAAAATATGTAATCTTCCTGTGGATGATTAAAACTCGTTAGACTAAAAGCTCATTATGTTATTTCATTTCCACAAAGCTAAATTATCATCGATATCCTACTCGTGGCAGACATAAAAGAAAATTATAATTGACAGATGAAAAAATGCAATAACATTTCTTGCTCTAAAAGAAAAGCATTCAGAACTATTATTTTTTGTACATACTATGTATTTAGGACTGAAAATACTGTATCCCAGTTTTCATAGCGTGTTTTCACCAAACAATTCGGAAACAACAATTGTAAAGAAATGCACGCGAAAATTGTTTACTGTTTACATAATGAGCACAATAGAACCCTAACCCTACATTTAAATAGTGAAGACCCGCGATAGACGAGGATAAACGGCATGCGCACATGCGCAGATCTCGCGCGATTCTACGCGAGGCTGCCATATTGGCGCCGTTTTTCGTCCTACCCCCACCACTGATTTTTCGAGGAGCTATGTCTCCTTACTCTCTAGTCTTCTTGAACAATACATAATTTTATCCTATTCCCAGAATTGACAATTTTGTATTTAATATAATATACTCTATTTCCGACCATAACAAAAACACAGCGCTGGGTACTAAAGAACTAAATGACTTCATTTGCTTTCTGTGAATACAAAAATACCCATTTTGAAAAGGTTACTCGCTACTAGTGGCGTGCATCGCCAAAAGGAGAACAACTGTAAAAATAAATTCACCGTACAATGTAAAAGTAAATAAATATTGAGTTTCCTATTAAAATTCATTTAGAATTACCTTTATTATTAATCGAGTTTCATTATCGATGTGCCAGAGAGTACCTAAAAATTATTAAATTCTAACTTACCTTTATATTAAGGTCCATCGCGTCTGACATTTTCGTAACTGCATTTTTATACACGTCTACATTATCGGCAGTTATGGAGGATATCTAAAAAAATCGCAACGCCTTACCAACACATGAAATATAAATTCTATGAATATTGAAGCATCAAATGCCCTCTCAATAAGCACGGCAACTTTATAAACACACCGTTTTCTTAACGAACAGTGGCAAAATGGTGGTCACAAAAAATAAAGTGATATTCATTACCTGTCGCTGTTATTTTTCAAAATTAAGGAGGTGTTAAGAATAAAAGTTGTTTATTTTTAAAACGTTAAACAGCTATATTAATTTTCAACTTAACTGGATTTGACGAAACCTGTAAAAATAAACCTGATTGATGAGAACCTGATGAGAACTAACAAGTTCGAAACAGCTGTATGTCGTTCGGTTCCGATCCGGGACAAATGTCGAATCCTACCTGTGGCGGGTTTTATTTTTTGAAACCTTATCTGATCGTGCGGAAACACGAAAAAGGGGTCGAGGATCGCTTCTGGGTATAATTCAATGCCTGGCGGGGCTTTAGCCCGAGCAGTTGTTTCCTAGAGCGATTATGTAATAGCTTTGCTATTCGGGAACTAGTTTAATAACCGCTTCGCGGCTTGGTGGTTTCTTACTCGATTTCCGACTTATATGTTACTGACAGAGATCGTATCGATAAAGATGTATACGCCATAAAGTTCATTCGGCATTTGTCCTGAATCGGCGTACCGTGTGCGGCACTGACGAGAACTAACAAGTTCGAAACAGCTGTATGTCGTTCGTCGTTCGGTTCCGATCCGGGACAAATGTCGAATCCTACCTGTGGCGGGTTTCAGTTTTTGAAACCTTATCTGATCGTGCAGAAACACGAGAAAGGGGTCGAGGATCGCTTCTGGGTATAATTCAATGCCTGGCGGGGCTTTAGCCCGAGGAGTAGTTGTTTCCTAGAGCGATTATGTAATAGCTTTGCTATTCGGGAACTACTTTAATAATCGCTTGGCGGCTTGGTGGTTCCTTACTCGATTTCCGACTTATATGTTACTGTAAAAATAAACACAATTTTCCACAAACACTGAAAGATTACACGCGCATTTTGTCAACCAAAATGCGCTTCTCCCCTTACAGAAGTCAACACGTTTTGACGAATTTAATATCATTTTCACAGTTTTAAAACAGATTGGCGTGGATTGAAACAAAAATCGACATTACCGGGAGATTTTTATGATGATCCTGGCATCATCAGATGATTAAAATTCATATTACTTTTAATTCGCTGAACTCGTTAAGTCTCACCTTAATTTGCATTATCTTCTGATGATGGTAACTTGGTAGGCGAAATGCACGTCGAGTAATACTTTCAATGTTAATGGAAAACTGTATACAGATACAAACATACAGTGCTATTCAAAAGTCCCCCCCCCCTCTTATCTTTTTAACGATTATACATAAACTAGTGAAATTTGGTAACTGAATATTAAGGGTTGTAAACTTCCCTACTAGTGATGATAGATGACGTATGCGTCAAAGATGACGTCACAAGGTCATTGTGACCAATAATTTTAAATGGAACCCTATGGCAAGCGACACCTCTTTTAAAAGGTATCGAAAAAATGTATTCAATGATACTAATACTGTTTGTATTTATGGTACTTTTGATGGATGAATCAGTAATCAGTAAACTTGGATAATAATTTTAATTACAGTTTCAAGAATCAGTACCTACTTATAGTAATTGTTCGAAGTGAGCTCCATCTACTTCCTGACAGTAAAACATCCTATTGCGAAACTCTTCTCGTACTTTTTCTGCGGAAAATAGCCCTACATTCTGTAACAATACGTTGTTTTAAAACATCAATATTGTCAGGCTGAGTGGCGTAAACCTTCGATTTAAGATACCCCCACAGAAAAAAATCTAAAGGTATGAGGTCCGGTGATCGAGGCGGCGGCCATTCCATTGAACCTCGTCGTCCAATCCATCTACCAGGATATTCTTCATCCAAATACCGTCTTACTGCACCGTAATAGTGTGGAGGAGCACCATCCTGTTGGAATGTTATTTCCAAAATGTCGAATTCATCTTGATTATCTTCCAAAATTTCAAGGATTAACGGTTCTATTGCATTTTTCAACATCTGCAGATACACCTCACCGGTTAAGTTGATATTTAAAAAAACAGGCCCAACGATGTGGTTTCCCAGTATACCTGCCCAAACATTGACCTTCTCGCGATACTGAGTATGTGTTTCACGAAACATGTGAGGATTTGCGTCACTCCAATATCTCACGTTTTGTGTATTTTCATTTCCATTTAGATAGAAAGTACTTTCGTCACTAAAACAAATTGTTTTGACATAGTCTGGCTGTTGGTTAATTTTAGTCTCCATATTTTCACAAAATTGCAGTCTTCGGTCTGGATCGTCGTCTGAGAGTTGATGAACCATTTTTAATTTGTATGGGTGAAATTTGTTTTTTTTTCAACACCCTGTGCACTGTACTTTGACTGACTTCACAGGTTGATGCAACTTGAGTTGTTGAAGAAGTAGGATTTACTATTACTTCTGCCAGTATATCAATTTTTTTTTCATCAGAAATTTGTGGTCTGCCAGATCGTTTTGCATCATTAATACTACTCGTTGTTTTAAACTTACGAAGAAGCTCTCTCAAATAAGTCCTCGAAACTGGGCGGTCGGGAAACCTTTCATTAAAAATGCGTTCTGCTGTATGAATATTTTCTCCAGTTTCACCAAGTATTAGGATCGCTGCTACTTTATCACCTAAAACACGTACCATTTCTCTTCTTGAAGCACTTAAACGTTCAGCTCACAACAGTTTAACAAATTATTGAATGTACAAATATTTTAAAATTACCACAAGGTACTAAAACAGTTAAACGTTCGATCAACAATACACAAATTATTAAATGTATAAAAACTTTGACAGCTAAAAAAACATCAAATTGGGGAGACTTGCAAAAACGTCAGATTATTTACTATCCAACTATCCAGTGGCGGAGCTTGATTTTAAATTTTATTATTAACTGATTTAATTCATCACAGTTTTGCGGTTTTTGAAAGCCAGTTGTCAAAACTGCCGTAAACAGACACAATATTAGTATCATTGAATAGGTTTTTTCGATACCTTTTAAAAGAGGTGTCGCTTGCCATAGGGTTCCATTTAAAATTATTGGTCACAATGACCTTGTGACGTCATCTTTGACGCATACGTCATCTATCATCACTAGTAGGGAAGTTTACAACCCTTAATATTCAGTTACCAAATTTCACTAGTTTATGTATAATCGTTGCAAAGATAAGAGGGGGGGGGGGGAGGGGACTTTTGAATAGCACTGTATACTCAGGACTGTATACAAATACGTATTTTGACTAAAGTTATCACTTGCATATGTTTTTGTATTTAAATACTGTTTTAGATACTTTTTTTTATGAAAAACTGTATATATAAAATCTCATTAAAACTTGTATTTTTTATGATTTTGACAATTTCTAAAACGTTAATTTGATCGAATTTTTTAAGTACTTAGGTCCAATTATCGTAAAAAAAAAATAAAAATTCAGTCATTTTATGCCCTCTTCATGCACAATAACAAAATTTTAAACTAACAGCGAAAAATTTAAAGCTTTTAACAATAATATGTTAATAGGGCCTTGTTTTAGATAAAGATAAATTCAAAGCTATCAAAAAGTCCCAAGGAATGAGATTTCAAGTCATCGAAAATATTGTGGAGTTATGCCTGGTTGCCTACGTCCCTTAATTCAACTCCACTAGATTTTTTATTTATAGGATTACTTAAAACGTACACATGAGTTTTGAATTCACCATTTTCGGTTTATATACATATAAAAAATTACATAAAAAATAGTAACTAATAAAGAAAACGTCTTTGCATTTTTAAAAGGGCACTAGTTTAGATAAAAATAAATTCAAAGCTATCAAAAACCCCAAAGGAATGATATTTCAAGTCAGCAAATATATTGTGAAGATATACTGGCCACCTATGTACCCTAATTTAATTCCACTACATTTTTTCTTATAGGATTACTTAAGGGGGTACGTCAGATTTCAGCGCCGTTTTTTCAATGAATTTTAAGAATCTTTATCTCAGCAACTAATAAAGATAAGAATATTTGGTTTACTGTGCATAAAAATTTACACATTGATCTTCGAAGAAAGATTTTTATCTAGTTAAAATTCCCCCCAAGTTCCGTAAATTCTGCCGTTCCCGATTGGACCACGCTCATGGTTCCTAGAATTGGCAACGTACGGTCCATCTGAAGGTAAAACTTGATACTGGGTTTTAAAGTGTATGAGAATGTTCATTGTTTGACGTGGGCATTTTTTTAATTTCGAATTTGTGACAAAATGGCGGACACTCAAGGTTGGCATAGCATTGTATTTAAAAAAATTTGTCTTTCAGACGTGGCAAAAAAACGAAAAAAATTTAGATATCATAAAAAGCCAAGTTTTTGAATCAACTTAAGCTGTCTTAAATTACACTCATTTCAACACATCTTATGTCTTAAAAAAAAAAACGTCATGCATACTATACACTAACAAAATGTCGAGCCGACTGAATTTATGAGCTGTGCGAGTCTGCACTTGTCTGTACTTGCACACGACCGCCCGAACCGCGCTTCCTAAAGGGTGCTTATAACTAAGTCATTTTTGCGAATTCCATTAAGCGGCTTTGGAAATATATTCACAAGTTATTAACCTTTGAAAATATGCAAAAAAGAAATTGATTTTCTAAACTGATAAAACTGACGTGTTCTCTTAAAAGGTGCACATGAATTTTGAACTGACCATTTTCATTTTATATATAAAAAATAACAGATCTAATAAAAAAAACGCCCTTGCATTTTTAAAAGAGCATTATTTTAGATAAACATAAATTCAAAGCTATCAAAAACCTCGAAGGATTCGAGGTTTTAGCTTGATAGCTAGTTTGATAGATAGATTTCAAGTCATCGGATGTATTGTGGAGTTATACTAGCCGCCTGCATTTCCTGATTTAACTGTACTTTCAATTATATATATATATATATATATATATATATATATATATATATATATATATATATATATATATATATATTATATATATTATATAAAACAAAAATTAAAAAAAATCCCTTTTAAGCAGTTATTTTAGGCCCGTAAGGAAATATGTTTTACTAGATCGAAACTAACTTTTCTATTTAATGATTTTTAATAAATTGAGAAATGAGAGTGGTTTTTAGCATGCTTTAAAAAATATATCCCACGATTCATATCAGATTTGCTGAAACGCACACATACTAAAAAACTGATATAATTCTGTATATAGTTCTATAAATTTCGAGTGGATCGTTTTTCTTTCTGTAAAAAAAGAATAAAATATCTAATATATGTTATCAATTAATACATCTAATAAATATCTAGAATAAATAAATCATCTCACAGGTTTGCTTAAACAGGGCAAAAATGCAAAAAAAAAGTTTTTGTAGATGGCTATTCAACCTCTAATGCTTTTTATAATTTTGTCAAATAACACTTCTTGTCGACATTCTAAAAAATGTATATCAAATACAACATTATTAATAACAAATAAAGAAAATTACTTATAGGTTATTTAGTTCGAATGCAAAATAGCAATATGGCAATTTTAGTAACAGATGCAGTTGCAAACGTCCAGTCCGAATTTTGTCCGGCTACTATTTCCCTCATCTTAATTATTACAAACGAATAACCAAGTGATGAGCCTCGGAACCTTGTGATAATAGGAATACTTACGGAATGTAGTATGCCACACAGATTCTCAATGAGACTGTCAATAGAGGTCGCCATTCTATGCGCCTCACACTCCAGATCATTTATTAATGCTGTGTCTATTTGGCCTACCTGTGGCACCAATAACTGCCTATACAGGGACCCAGTCTGTGTTGGAGGGGTATCTAAAAATGTATGATTTTCTGATATAATACGTAACATTTCATTATTCGATTATAAAATAGAAGTTGTACTTTTATTTCTTATCAAGCTGTATCACATTTTATTTATATTAAATAGAGATTACTTTTTTACATTTCAAAATTGGGTATTACTAAGAAATAAATAGATGTACAGGTTGTGGCCACGATAATAAGGACCATATTCTGTACATGTTAAAATATTAAATTATCCGACTTTTAATGACAGGAGACAAATGACAACAATATTCTGCGGTCATATAATCTGCGTGTAATAGTTGCACGATAAAAGTCGCTACACCAGGGGGCTGGCACTCCCTATATGTCACGTAGTGCGATCTTGCAATTACGTGTAGAACGGCCGCCAGGGGTGCCAGTGGTCTTGCAGTCTCGTTTCCCCCTTTCTCCTACATCCCTCACCCACAGTAACAGTAAACATAACCATAATCGTAACAGTAAACATAATCGTTACGTAATACATTGTGGCTCAGATAATTTTCCTATAAATTCATTTTGTTATTAATTTTACATCACCCATTACGTATTTATATATTAAACTTTAAAAACATTTATGTTAAAATTTACCGTCAATTTGGCGCTGCAAGACAACTGGCGCCCCTTGTACAGTGATTTACCAGGGCAGTGCCAGGGGGCTGCGCTACACTAAGGGATTCACACAGATTTTACGTAGACAGCAGCCCCCTGGCACTGCAGTAGTTCACTGGTAAATTACTAATGTAACATTAGTGAACGGTTTAGTGAAATTTCTAAACTGAAATTTTTAAAACTAGATTCCACAATTTACTTCATACGTGAAACGTTTTCCTGACGAACTTTTTGTCTTTTTTAATAGATACATATGGAATATTCTTTGACGCAAATCGTTTAAAAAGTGAATTTTCAGTGATTTATAGTTATCCCGATATGAAAAAGAGCACTCACTGTGCTCTTGAGCATCACCAATATATTATGTCCCTTCAATTATCTTCTGTTTTCCCGCAGTCATCAAAATTGTGTCGTTTAATTTCGACTATTCCTGCCACAAACAGTTCCGCACAAAGATCATTTTCATGTTTAAAGAGAATAAAGACTTTATCTGCGAAATTCCCAAAAGCAAGAAAGACTGTCAGCCAGCTTTAGCATAAATAAATATTGAAAGTGCCTTGTTAGAAGATATGAAATCGTCTCCAACATTTGAAGAAACAGTGATAGACATTTTCGCTGGACAAACAAAAACCGAAGAATTGATCTTCATTTTAAAAATTAAGATATATACCTCGGCATAATCATTTTAGGTAAAAATAAAAAAAGACGCTACTTTTTTTATTTTTACCATTTTCATATGGCCTACCATACATCTGACTACACCTCTTCCCTTATAAAATTTTTATCACATCCCTAGATTCTTTTCTCATGCTACTCCCCTGCAACACATGTATGCTACTATATTAGAGACCATAATGCTACCATACGCCGATGATAACCTACCACTGCTTTGGAAATATCAACATGACAATGATCCAAAGCACACCTCGCGTGTGGTAAAACAATGGCTGCAGGATCATATGGTTGATGTTATCGAATGGCCTTCATGCAGCCTCAACCTCACTCCAATAGAACATCTCTGGAATGATGTAAAATTTGCCTTCCATGACGAAATAATAAAAAATGTGAAAGAACTATTTGAAAAAGTAAAAATAATCTGGGAAAGTATTACAGTGGAAGTTTGCCAGCGTTTAATTCGTTCGATGCCTAAAATATGTATTTCTGTGTTGAAATCAAAGGGACACCCAACAAAGCATATATTAACCATTTTTACGCATTTGTTCTATATTTTGTATGTTTTATGTTGGTTACTGAAGTGTCCCTATTATGTTGACCAGCTGTTAATTTATATATTATGCTATAATCTTTAGTTTTGTATAGAACAATTGTATTTTGTTGTATCCTTTTAGCTCTAATACTGAAATATGGTTACTTTCATTGTTACATGTCTATATTTTTTAAATATACCTAATACTATATTCAGTTTTTGTCTCTGGGTTTTAGTATCAAGAACCCACTGCCCTTATTATCTTGCCCACAACTGTATATGATCTGTAATTAATTTGTGGAGCCCCTATATATTGCTATTATTCGACATAAAGCCACTTCCAAATATTTTAATTTTTAATACAGATGGGAGATTGGATAGTAGACGGCTTTGCAGTGTGAAAATTCTAAACATTGCCAATACATATATTAAGAAACTCATAATAACCAACTTTTTTGACAATTTTAATGCGTAAAGGACATAAAAATTATTTACACAAAATTATTACATTAGTATTAGGTACCTACGTAGTGTAAAATAAAAACTGTTTGATGAGAAAGCGTGACATATTTGTTATGAAAAACTTGAAAACTCATTTTCTCCTTAAACTGTTGCACTGGTTAAAACCAAAACCATAAATGGGCGGCAATATAGGAAAATTATAATATATAAAAGTTTAATTCAAATCATCAAGATATCGCGCAAAAAAAATGTACTAACAAATAATAGCCTCATGAACATAAAAAAAAAATATATAAGTCTCACCTACCTCCCTTCTTAGAGCCCGGACTAGACAGCCTAATTTTATGTTCTAAATCTTCCGCCACGAAATGTGTCATGTTTCCTTCCACGTGCACAGTTCCCTCCAAATTTAAAGGGACGAGAGGCTTTGAACTGGGTAGATTCCGCTCGCAAGGCAATGTCATCGGCCTCTGTCTAATTTTATCGACGAGGGGCGTCGGATCCATCGCCAGTGTTGCAGGCACCTCGTTCTCGGGACTTAGCCCCGACTTGAAGGAAATTTCGCTATACGACTGGGTCATTTGCTGAGATATTTCATCGTCGTCCAACTCTGTCTCGAGATCAAAGGTGTTTTCTTCTTCGGAGAGTGGTTGGGGTCCAGCAGTTGGTTTTTTCGGTCTCTAAAAGCACTCGATAAAGGCTGTCGTTACACTGTCGATTACAAAATATGCTCGAAGCTACATTTCACGTGGAAGCGTACTTTTTCGATATGTGGTATGTTTATGGCGTAGGCATACTTACAGCGGGTAGTGGTGGAGGCAATTTAGGTGCAGGCTCAGACGGAGGTGGAGGAGAAGGAGTGCATTCTTCATCCGATTCCATTCTAGATAAAACAAAGATAAATCAAATATAAAAATATATGAGGTGCATACAAGTGAAATTCATTGCACAATTCACATTATTGACAAAATAGAATGACAACTTTAATTTGATAATTGATCTTCTTCTTCTGCTTCTCTTCTTCTTCTAAGAAGTGTTTCACAGATTTACGTTCGTATGCAATGAATTCGATATATCGTATGTACTTGTTGATATACTTAAATAATTATAATCGTGTATTGTCTGTTCATCGCTATTTGAAAAAAAAAAAAAAAAAAGAAAACTCTCTTATCTTTTCGACAGATCGAACTGCCGAGTACATACAGGACTGCATTTATGCGTTTTCATGTGGGCAAAATAATAGGAACAATATATTTTAAATCAAAATAATATTTTATATCTTGTCTATGATTCATTAGGTATATGCTCTGTTTAGTAACAATTATTTTTAAATAAAAATGATTGTTGCCCAGCAAAGAAAACGGGGAGGTATGAGCATATTCCTTGCCAGGAAGGGAGGTGTGGGTTTGGTGTAAGCATAAGCACAAGTATAAAATTTAACAAAAAACATTCTTTAATATAGTAAAATAAAGTAATACTAGTATAATAAAATAGCATTTCTATACCTTGCTTATGTGGGGTAAAAGGATCGATGGGATTATAAAATAAAATATCTCTTTGACGAATAAAAAATATACAAAATTATAACAAATTTGCATAACTTAAGTGTTACTTAAAATAAACTTCTTTCTTATAAAGTAAAAATTAATAATTGAAAATATTAAAAAATATATCAAAATACAAATATAATTATTATTAATACTAAAACATGCAAATAGATTGGTATTTCGCGAATAAAAAGGCAGTCAACGAACTGTTATGTCACCGAAGGTTAAAAAAGGCCTTGATTTTTATAAGTAATTCGAGTCTGATGCTCCGCCTTGGCCACATGGTGAATGTATTTCTGTACGACTGGCAGAAATACATGGCAATAGGTTCATGGAATACCGGCTTTACCTGAGGTAAAGTGCTATTCTTTCGCCACACTTCACCCTTTACGTACGCCCAAGCCAGTTCAATAGGGTTCAATTCACAATGGTACATAGGTAAGTGTGCAACACTGGATCCCCGTGCGCGCGAGCCATTTCATCCACTATATAATTCACATACTGCTTTTTGTGTGCGGGCGCAATTTCTAAAAGCTGCACTTTGAGGAATGTATCCTCATATGGAATGTTTTTTTATGTTAGCCAATCCATAAGTTCGCCTTTGTGCCACGCTAAAGTGGGTAGGCTTTCTAACCGTCGGCTATGATACGGCGCGTTGTCCATGACAATAACACAGCCAGGTTCTACTTTCGCTAAAATGGTTTCGAACCATATTTCGAAAACCGCACTATTCATGTCCTCGTGGTAATCGCCCGTCTTCTTGGACTCAAATGTTAACAGTCTCTTTTACGAAATCGGCAGAAACTTCACTCCCGATATGGGTAATTATTAATCGGCGCCCCTTCCCAGCAGGAGCCTTTAATCCCGTCGAGAACTCTTCCAAGAAGGCTTTCTGTCGATTGGTAATATTCAAGTCTTGCCATACTTACTGTATGTTTCTCATTCACCCACGTTTCATCCATATAATAAATGTTTCACTTAGAAGTTGCCGAATCTTCTGTAAATATTTTCTTCGCCACATAACAATTTCATTACTGTCTATAAGTGCACTTTTGCGACTACGCTGTAAAAACCGAAAATTCAAGTCATGGATGGTACGCCTCAGTACTCTGCTTGAAATATGGGGAAGGCTCTCATCATTGGCGACTGCGACTTGAATTTTCTTAAAGGTTGGCAGCTCGTTTCTATAACAAAAACTATGGATTAATCGATGAATGGCATATTTCGTGTCTTCATCCAAAACTATCTTCTTTCTGCCTCTCGCTTCCTTATTGTTAGTCGCCGCTGCAAGAGGCACTGACTCTTCTTTCTTCTGCTCCTTTAAACACCGATATACAGTCCTAACTGACACTTAAGTTAAACCACTACATAGTTTCACTCCATCAACTATCGATTATCTCAGGTTATGTGCCATAATTCCCTTGTACACACGGCAAATCATTTCACGTTCCTGGGGCGTTAAATGCATACATTTGCGTTGTGTTGAAAGCACATATTCTTTATTACAGCTGGCTGAGAGCTCCACTTTAAACGCCGAATACCGAAGAGAATCAACACCCACTGAATAACAAGGCCTTAGTGCTTGTCGTGTGACGTCATCAATGTAGGCCGTGCAATTTTAATCATATAAGGGGATACATACACTAATATTTATGAAAACTATCAATAGTAACTTATTTTAAAGAACGCTAGTTATGACAGGCTTCTTGACAAATCCCAAAAATTATGTTTGAGTTTTGGTTTAATACTAGGTGTAGGATTAAGTGCAGGCTCCCAACTCCCCTACACCTGCGCCAAAATTCAGGATATGTATTTATGTATAATAAACATTTTTCGCACTACTGAAAAGAGATTATTACACATAAATACATATACTGAACTATTACACACCTTCTCTTAATTATTATTACTTAGTAGGTATAATATAGCTATGCATGTTCATGTTATGCAGTTTCAAATTTCATTTACCTACTACCTAACATCGTGCATAACTTAGTGTTGAGGTGAGAGTTTAGGTATAAAAAATATATTATAGAACACAAGCCATGAAAATACATTAATTAAACTTTTAAAGAAATAGGTCCCAAATTATATACGTTTAGTTATAAAAAATATTTATGCATGTATAGGTAGGTATATGGCCTACTTCGTTAATGTATCGAGTTTTCTTTTTTATTTCCTTTTTTTAAATGGTCGCTATTTTTAGCGCAATAATTTTTTAAGGGGGCATTGGAAATACTTTTGAGAATAATTTTTAAAATGTCTTTTCCATTATGATTAGCGCATCCATCGAAATGTGAGACATGTTTCTGTTCAATACAATATTCCAAAATTAAATGAACCATGAACGATCTTTTATTATAGATTTCTAGAAATGTGTCCTCAAATTCATTTATTAATTTATTGAAGATTATATAAGTCACAGATAGGACATTTATAACTTATCCTTGGGGATATAAAAGTCCTCCACGATTTAATTTATTAATGAGATCAAAATTGTCCTCAACAATAAATTGCTCGTCATATACTAATTTTTGTTTACAGCTGGCACATTGTAATTTTTTTAACGTAATATAGCAACAATAACCACCTAAATATGTAATTAACGGCAATACATCGTTGATACCGTGAAAGTGATCATCATTTATTAAAATTTGAGACAATAACGTTTTAATATGAGAAAAGTCTTGTTGAGAGCAATTTTTGCTTATTTCAAGGGCTTTTGACAAATTTAACTCATCAATATTTTTGAGCTTTTCATCTTTACTTGCCGTATTTTGACATCTTTTGATAAATAAAAGGGGCAATTTAAAAAATAGATGGTATACAGTCTTCTTTTAGCCGTGGTTTTAGTAAATCTATTGTAAAAATCTTACCAGTGTTTGAGTCTTGAACTGTTGTACTTTTTATTATACTACCTTCAGGAAAATGAGCTTCACATACTCTCGTGTTGTTTGTGGGCTGAATGTTATCTCGGGGTATCGCTTTTAGCCATTTTTGTCGTAAACTTACGTCCTTTGGAAAACCGAAAACATGAACTTTAGGCCCATTTTTATAATAGTTTCCGTTACAGCGAGGAACACAACACTTTTGAGGCATAATTTCACTAAGTATCAGTTACCACAAAACTAGCCGAAACCAAGAGAAAAACATACAATTAAACACGAACAAAAACTTATAAACTGTGCTGTAAACAAACCGACGGACCGCCAAAAAGCAACAGGTTATAAGTCCGAAATATATGGTTTTACGTATTTAAAAATACGCCTAACAATATAAATTGTATACCTAAATATACAACGAAATATTAGGTACAAGTTTCACGCACTTAAAAGCACATAAATAGTTCAGATTTCAGAAAAATGTAAGAAATAACGCTGAATATAGCAACTTTTAGGTTTAGAGGTTAACGTACCAGATGAGCGCTGTTGCCGGCTCCGTAAGGAAAGTATTTTTGTTAGGGAAGTCGAACAAGGTAGTAGTATTTGATAATTAAGTAAATAAATTACGAAATACCACATTAAAAAAGAGGAAAGAATATCTTATGGAAATATGTGTTTTACGATATTGAAGAAGAAAATGGTAATATAAGAGAAAGAGATACATCTTTTATATACTGGAATCCTAATATTCGCTAGTATCGTAGTAGTCTGGCAACGTTGCAAACATCTGTTACCTTTCGATCGTGTTTCGCCACCGGTAAGCTGGCTTCCTAAATCTTCGCTACATATCGGAAAGGCCTACATTCATGACGTCACGAGCTAAAATTTTGTGAGCGTTTTGTCCTTATGTAGAGGTGTTGTTGAGAGAATACCGAATGCTACGGTAATGCTTGAGCACGTGACAGCCAGTGAGAAATAATCTCAAAATATTTGCAAACATCGAAGCTACTCGGAGAAAGCGTAAGTAGTTTTCGGCTTCTTCCGCACTGTTTTCGAGCATTCAGTGTGGTTCGCTCTTTCAATTTAGGCGACACGTCGATCGGTACTCCATTTCTTGAAGCGGAAGCTTGCGATTATTTTAAAAGCTTAATAACTGCATAGAATTTGCATGTACACTTCATAGTGATAGTGTTTTGATATTATGCATGAGTCACTGCCAGTTAAAGTGGTACAGTATTATATTATCATGCAAAGGCTAGTAATTATAAAGAAATAAATTATACCTCAAGAAAATATAAATTTTTTATGCAGATATTGTAGGGGGCTATTATACATATGTACATTTTCCACATAAGAAACTGGAATAACATAGGATGCCGGTGCATGACAGATACATTATTAATGTAGATAAATTGTAGAGGTGATTATAAAGAATCGATTTTCTCTTTATTGTTAATTATTTAGAAGAAAATAATTTTGTTCTCCTGTACAGAAAATAACAAATTAAGGAAAAATAAGCTTAAAGTGAGAAGACTGTTAACAAAAACAATATTATTCGAAAATCGTTACATAATTTGTTTGTAGTTGTATTAATTGAAACATCGATATCACTATTAAAGATCAAATTTAGATGTAGAGCATTATTTTTGATTTATAGGCAAAACTATGCATTTTTTAGAAAAGTTGAAACACAAAAAGTTGGAGAGCAAAAACCTACAAATTGTTTTACACTTTTACAAATAATGCGCTAGAGTGTTTTTTTCATTCGCACAAGAGTATTACAAAAAAAATAAAACGGTTTTCGCCCTCTAGTGGCAAAACAGTGCGATTTAAAAAAAACAAAAGAACAAATGTTAGCGTATAATTTGGGTTAAAGCGGGATTCAGCGGAGTCAGCGGCCTTGGGAGTCCAGAGCGAGGCCGTGGGTCTCCTCGTGCCCTCAAATAAGCTGAATCAGCGATCAGCGGCCAACCATATTGTTTATGAATAAAATATATACATATACTATATACGGGCACTGCTGCCCGGACTAGATTAGAACGGAATAAGATACGCGTTGGCATACATATATCTTTTCCTTTATTTTCTTATTCTTTATTTTACTATAATTAAAAGTTTATATCAGATCTACAGTGTGATTATTTTAAAAAGTGATCTAACAGAGCAGCGGTGGGATAGATACCTGATCTCAGTGTCAACCGAAAGTGTGTGTTTTAACCAAAGACAAAACTTTACCCACTAAAATGAGTGAATCGCAATGGTGAACGACAAGGGGACAGGCGACCGGACAACGAGTCTTTGACGCCGCCGCCTCGAGGGAGTTCTATGAGTGCATTTCGAGAACGTTCCAGCAGAGCCTCCGCAAGCACATCTGATGATCGCATTGGCAATTTGGAGCGTTTAGTGGACGAGCTGCAAATACAAAATGTTCTACTGGAACAAAGGGGAAATATGCTAGGTTATTCGGAAAAATTCAGTTACATACCACGGTTTTTGTTACAGTTTTGATCGGACAAGAATTTTTAAAGAAGAATAAGATTTTGGTGGTTCGTAAGGACAAAATTCACATCTTAGAGGACGAGAAGGATGCTCTGTCGGGGTTGGACATCAATCAGGTTCAAAAAGTCGTCCTGGTGGCTGAGAAGGACGTGGAGGTTTCGCCAGGACATGTGGGCTTCATCCCGGTGACGAACAACCAGCAACATAAGGGATAAGTTTTTGTTGAAGGTCAGATAAGAAGTTTACCTATGAAAGAACTTCTTATTGTTAGATGTGTAACTAAAGCACATCAAGGTTGTGTTAGTATTTGTAACGTTTCCGAATTTCCCGTTGTGTATTGTAAAGATCAAATCGTGGCACGAGGCGATGTTTGTGAACAAGAAAACAGTCACAGCCCTGAGTCGAAAATTATTTATGTTTTATCAGCAGATTCTAAAAATAGACAACCGTTTACACTCAAAGACAGCTCCGCTTATTTCGTGTTCACTAAGCGAAAGTCATAACTTACAACTTGTAATATTGTTAAATGAGTATAGGGATTGTTTTGCTGTAACAGTAAATGAAGTAGGAAGATGTAATAAAACAGAGATGACGATTAATTTGAGCGACGATAAACCAGTGACGTACCGACCATACAGACTCTCTTATTCAGAACGTCAAAAAGTACGTGAAATTGTAGGTGATTTATTAGCAAACAATATAAATATGAGGGACAAGTTGTTTTTAAAAAACAGCTCGCATTAATAGGTCTAAAATTAATTGTTTGATCGATACTGGAAATTGTCGCACAGTGATTAAAACTTCCATAGCTCAGCGTTTAAAACTAAACCTTGTTAAAATTCCAAACATTGTTTTAAAATGTTTTATGGGCAATACGCTTAATGTTGACTTAGATAGTGTTACAATTTATTCAATAAACATGATTGACTATGAGTCTTGCGAAGTGCGGGACTTTGATAAAATAAACTTTGTTGACATTAGCTAGGTTCGAAAGCGTACCGTGTTTAATTTATTGCAGGAGTATGAAACATGTATTTTTACGTCTTTCGCTGATCTCGGCAAAACAACTGCAATTGAAATGCAAATTAAATTAAAAGCAGAAGAACCGATAGTAGACCGGCCGTATCGAATGTCCAATTCTGAAAAGAATATTCTAAATAATTTAATTGAAGAATTACTAACAAACGAAAAGTACGTCATTCTCAGTTGCATGATAGTCCTATTCTGCTTGTCAAAAAGAAAACGGGCGATACACGTTTATGTATAGATTACAGATCTTACAATGCTAAGACTATTAAAGAAAAATTTCCATTACCTCGTATCGATGAATATTTAGATAGATTGAACGGGTGCGAATATTTCACTTGTCTCGACTTAGCTTCGGGTTATTACCAAATACCTATGGCAAAATATTCAATTGGTAAAACAGGATTTATAACACCAGACGGCCATTATGAATATTTGCGGATGCCCTTCGGTCTTGTTAATGCCCCAGCTGTTTTTCAGCGAATGATAAATCAAGTTTTAGGCCCTTTACGTTTCTCTATAGCGATGGCCTATATGGATGATATTTTGATTCCGTCGGCGAATGTAGAAGATAACTTAATGTATCTTAAACAAATTTTAGAGGTACTCAGGCAAGCAAATCTTAGTCTAAAGTTAACAAAATGTTCATTTTTCCAAACAGAAATTGAGTACTTGGGCTATATAATTACTGCTCAGGGTGTGCGGCCGGGAAATTGTAAAACTATTGTCATAGAGAAATTCCCACAACCAACAAATGTACACGAAGTTCGCCAATTCATCGGTCTTGCTAGTTATTTTCGAAAGTACGTAGAAAATTTTGCAACAATAGCCTTGCCTCTAACCCGGTTAACAAAAAAGGATGTTCCTTTTGTGTGGCAGAAAGAACAGGAAATTGCGTTTAATACACTCAAAACTAAATTAACAAGTAAACCGATCCTGGCTATTTACGATCCGAAAGCCGAAACTGAAGTCCATACAGACGCTGCAAAATTCGGAGTAGGGGGAATATTACTACAAAAACATAATAATTCTTTGAAACCTGTATTATATTTTAGTCGACAGACTAGCAAAGAAGAACAGCGGTATCATAGTTTCAAATTAGAGACCCTTGCTGTAGTTAGTTCATTGATACATTTTCGAATTTATTTAATAGGCATATCGTTTAAAGTCATAACAGATTGCAATGCCTTACGCACAGCACTGACTAAACGCGATTTGGTACCTAGAACTGGCCGGTGGTGACTACAGCTCAGCGAATTTGATTTTACAGTTGAATATAGGCCAGGTACGAGCGTCGAGCATGCCACATGCAGATGCTTTGAGCCGTAATCCTGTGTTTCCCGATAATATTCACAATTTAGAAGAAGTTCCGGTTTATACGGCAAATATTGTTGAGGAAGGCTGGATATTATCAGCCCAGTTGAATGACGATAGATGTAAATATTTATATGAAGTATGAGGTCGAACGCCGGCTGACACTGAAGAACGCGACATACATAAACAATATGAATTACGCCAACACTGCGTTTATCTTCGAACAGAAAATGGTCCAAAGTGGGTCGTACCGAAATTTGCACACAGACAAATTTTACATTACTATCACGACGAATTAGGTCACTTTGCACTAGATAAAACGTTAAATGCCATTAGTAAAACTTACTGGTTTTAATGCGTCGTTATACTCAAAAATACATTTCAAATTGTTTAGATTGTTTATACAACAAAAAGCCATCCGGTAAGAAACCAGGACTATTACACCCGATACCTAAAATTTCAACTCCACTAGATACCATACATATTGATTATTTAGGGCCGTTGGTACTTAGTACTAAGAAAAACAGTTATTTGTTAGTAATAACAGATGCTTTCACAAAATTTATTTTTATGAGAGCGATTCAGAGCACCAAAGTGGGGCCTGTGATAAATTTTTTTGGTGACTATTATTGATATATATGGTGTACCTACCTAGACGAATAATAACCGACAGGGTCGTGCTTTACAAGTAAGGGATTTGTTGAATTATGTCATACTTACGGTATTAAGGCAGTTCTAAATGCGACTGCGACACCTAGATCAAACGGACAGGTAGAGAGGATGAATCGTACAGTTTTACCCTCTCTTGCTGCTACTCTAGGAGCATACGAGGAGAAGTGGAACCAATGTATAAATAAAGTTCAATTTGGTTATAATGCAACAATAAATAAAACAACTGGGAAAAGTCCCTATGAACTGTTATTATGTGTATGTGCCATGTAGTAAGTACGATGCATTTTTACGAAATGAAGTAGACGTTGATACATAAACGGCGGGAACATCGGAAAGAGTTACAAAAATTCATGACGAAACAAGTACGAAAATTGTAGAAGAGCAAGCGAAGGCTAAAGTTCGTTTTGACGTAAAACGTAAAATTGCTCCTAAATATGAGGAAGGATAACAAGTGTTGATCCTTAAAAACGTGGGGTCAAATGATGGGCGAAGCAAAAAGTTGCTTCCAAAGTGTGAAGGACCCTTTGTAGTAAAGAAAGTGTTGCAACACGATCGATATTATAGCGAGGACATGTCTGGTGCAAAACGTGCACTTAAGTTTTATAAGGGTGTTTATGCGGTTGATAGAATGAAACCGTATAATATAGATGCTCTCGACGATGAGAGTGATGATGATGAATACGATGTACAAGTGAAAGCATAGAAGTTATGCTCTTGTTTAATGCCGTTAACGTATAATGGCAAAGCCACCAGAAGTTGGTTGGCAAAGGGCGAAGCTACCAGAAGTTGGTTGGCAAACATTATGCCATTGACGTAATGGCAAAATCTTTTGTTTTATGTTACAGGAGTTTCGACAGGAACTAGAAACCATGTTCTGCGAGGACGCAGAACCCGGTAGCATGGCCGAACTGTTAGCGTATAATTTGGGTTAAAGCGGGATTCAGCGGAGTCAGCGGCCTTGGGAGTCCAGAGCGAGGCCGTGGGTCTCCTCGTGCCCTCAAATAAGCTGAATCAGCGATCAGCGGCCAACCATATTGTTTATGAATAAAATATATACATATACTATATACGGGCACTGCTGCCCGGACTAGATTAGAACGGAATAAGATACGCGTTGGCATACATATATCTTTTCCTTTATTTTCTTATTCTTTATTTTACTATAATTAAAAGTTTATATCAGATCTACAGTGTGATTATTTTAAAAAGTGATCTAACACAAAATGTGTCGTAAATATTTATATCTACAACTTTGATCTCTTGATATGTTTCTCTACAATGTATAGTTTTGGCTTAAAATAAAAAAACAGCTCAAAAATACTTCAGCGCGCTCTAGCGGCTCAATTAAGTAGAATTTCGAAAAAATGAAAAGAACAAAAATTATGGAGAATTGCAAAATCTACAACATCGAATTAGATAATGTTTTCCCAAAAATGCATAGTTTTTCAGAAAAACGCAAAAAACCGAAAAAGCGACCAAAAACGCGTATATACATATATGTCTATATCTAAAAAACAACCCCTTTTTTATCATGCGCTAGGTGAAAAATATGTTGACACAACCCCAACACAACTTTCTGTATAGGTCGCTTAGCTGTAGGAAAAATTCCTAATTTGAAGGGACTATAAGAAGAAAATGGAAGTTGGTAATCCAAAAGAGTACATCAATATGATCAAAAAGTTTGCTACTGTTCACGAAATTGGAGAAGACTTCGTAATCAGGGATTGGAGACGTTAAACTCAAAATGTTTTAAAACAACCAGGATATTGGCACTTTAAATTTCAACCTTCAGGATATTAGGATAATCATTGTAAAAAAAATAAAACATCTCTTGTAAGTGGCGAAACATTTTATAGGAATAAAAATATTATGAGTACATTCAAAAGTTTATGTAAAAGAGGAAAAAACATCTCGCAAATGGGACCAAAGGAATTGAAAATTGGAGTACTGATTAATAAAGACAAGGAAAAAAGTATAGCGAAACTATCAGAGAAGCACTATGGAAATGAATGGGAAAAAGAAGATGCCTTAATTTTCTTTCGAGAAGCTTTCCAAAATGTTTCGGATGGAGGACAAGCAGTCGAAGAAGAGGGTAACTGCGAAGAAGAATCAATTAATTTTGGTATTTGAAAAATTGTATTTTGTGTTGTTCGATAATAATGAGAAATAAAATTTATTTTCAAAAATTACACACATTTTTTTGGAACACTTCAAACAAAATTAGGTGCAAGAATCGACATCTATTTCTATCTTCTGATTTCTAAACTATGATTTGTTATCATTTACATAAAAACAGTAATAACCTATTTTTACGAAATTTGATCACTGCATTCAACTGAATACAAATGTTACTCAAAGTTTTTATTAATTATCTCATTTTATGTTTGTCTGGACTTGTCGGATTTTGCATCTAGGCGACTGATATACAAAATACAAATTTGTGAAGTTGCGTATGCAGCTTCACAGATATGTTTGGTAATTATTAATTTTAGCGTAAATCTCTTAAATCCTCTCGAAATTTTAGTCCCCTCCCCCAGTGGCGAAACGTCCATTAAAGCTGTAAAGCTAGCTAAATTGCATATCATTCTTCGCGTCGGCATGTCGGTAATCGGCAGTGCGCGTGCGCTATCTGGGCTATCTGTCCACCGCCTTGGTTTTAACGGACTTTATTGAAATATGCGGTGCAGTGAGGGGAGAGGGGAGTACACGAAAAATGATATGCAATTTAGCTAGCTTTACAACCTTAATGGACGCTTCGCCACTGTCCTCCCCCCATTTATGGGATAGCTAAACACGAATCTGACTTTAGTTATTGTAGTAATACCTACGCTAATAAATAGAAAAACGGGGAAAGAAATATATAAAAATAAATAAACGAACACATGCCTGAGTCGGCCTGATTTCTGACTCGCATGCAGACTCGATGCCGTTAATGAAAGTTTATCACTAAATACTTTTCACTAGGTAAGTTTTCTGTGGTAAAACCTAGACGCCTATCCTTTAACAGTAGTTTGCTCAATAAAGAAGTCCTTTCAATGTCAACTATCACCAAATAATAGAACGAAAAGTTAACTACATACATATGGACTATATTTTAGTAAAGTAAGAAATAACTCTTGATGTGTACCCTTTAGAAATCGACACATATATCCAGGGTTTTCGTAAACATATCCTGCAAACATAACTTTTCTTTAAGGGGTGACACCACTATAAATATTAAAAAATTATCGATTTTTTATTACCTTAAAACATTATTTGAACCTTTTAGAATATGGGTCAGAAATTTTTTTCCCTAAAGAAAATTTTTTTTCCTTGAAATTTCGCGCTCTCTGCTAAGCGCGTCGGACTGCTCCGAAATGACATCTGCGTCAAATAAATACCTGCTGGGAAGGTACAGTCTAGGTACAGCCTAATGTTTTACCTTATGATTTTTAACTTCTCTAATACATAACAGATGTCGTTAAAAGATGTTAGTCAGAAGCATTTACAAACAAAAGCGCGTTGTATAACGCCAGTATATGTATAGTATACCCCAGTGCCGAAATAATATGGAGTAACTCATCGATGACATATGGATGGCCCAGGGGCAAGAAGTGTACGGGGAACGAAATTCCATAGGCGCATCAATTTGGAGGGGGCAAACTATAAAAAAAAATAACAAAATAATACCAAGACAGTTGAAAAGGGTTTTAAGTGGATTTGTAACAGTTTTTAGTTAGTAAACAATGTAAGTATCGTAAGTTATGTAATGTACTTATTTCATGCTTATCCAGTCAGAATATCTTCTGTCAGCATATCCTGATAAGACATTTTGGCAACATGTGCCATATAAAGGGACGTATGAGTAGCAAGCTACACACAAGTGGCCCCTCTGAATCCATATATTGACCTACCGCTTTCACTATTTAAAATTATCATTATATTTATGCCACACCACTAATACAATCTTTATTTTATTGTATCAACAACACCGTCACAGTTACTATATTTATCACAATAATTATGTTACATCACCAATACAGTCTTTATTTTATTGTATCAACAACACCGTCACAGTCACTATATCTATCACTATACATATATTACACATTTATCACACGTATTTTATTTTATATTACCAATCACTGTCACTATCCCACTATCACTATGTTGCGTCGCACTGAAAATATTTTCTTAATGTCATTATTACAAGAATTACTCACTTCAGACAACATAACTTCCACTTGCAATATTACTATTCCACAGTTAGTCACTGTCACTATCAAAATCACAATCACTGGAACTGCTATCGCCTAGATTGATTATAACTGGATCTATCAACGCTTTCGCTCTTGTGTCAAGATCCCACATGCGTTGTTCCTCTTTCTTTACGTGCGCAATGCACTTGGGCCATGTTTCCGCGGTGACGCGGCTGATAGCATCGTTCAACAGCAATTTGACGTCTCCCAGTTTAAAAGTCCTATTATTTCGTGCTACGTCCGTTTTTATTTGCGCCCAAATCAGCTCTATGGGGTTCAATTCGCAATGATATGGCGGTAGACGAAGTATTGTCACATCACGAGCTTTTGCCATTTCATCTACTACATATTCAATGTACTGGCTTTTTTCTCGCTGCGCAATTTTTAATAGCTGCACTTTTAACGTGGTATCGCAACAATCCAGATTTTTAGATTTTAACCACTCTAGGATCTGTCCTTCTCTCCATGCTGATGTTGGTAACTTTTCAATTTGCCGACTATGATATGGTGCATTGTCCATCACGACAACTGCGCCGGATTTTATGGAAGACAATACAGATGAAAACCATTTTTCAAAAACTTCACTAGTCATATCTTCATGATAATCTTTTATCATGAAGATATGAGTAGTGAATTTTTTTTCTGTTGGTGCCTTCAATCCCGGAGATAATCCTTCTACAAATGCCTGTCGGTTATTCAGAATATTGCAGTCTTGCCACACTTTCGTCACGGTATGACCTTCGTTTACCCAAGTTTCATTCAAATAATAAATCTTCCTACCAGAATTCCGAAAATCTCTTAGCTTTTCTAAATAACTTCTTCGCCATAACACAATTTCGTTTTTTTCAATAAGAAGACTCTTTCGGTTTCGTTTTAAATGATGAAAATTCATTTCATGCATAATTTTTAAAAGAACTTTACGAGAGAACGTCGGTAAATTTTCATGTTGAGCGACGGCAGCGTGAATTTTATTCAGCGTCGGAAGTTCATTAAGAAGAAATCCATGAATAATCCTACGAATTATGTATTTAACATCTTGGTCAACTTCAATCTTCTTCCTACCGCGGGTTTTTGTTTTCTTCTTCTTTGCACTTATTTCTTCTTCATCATACTTCATTGCACGGTACACACTACTTACACAGACTTTTGTTAACGAAGAGCATATATCAACTGCCTCGGTTGTACTAATATCTGGGTTTCGCGCCCGAATTTCTTCGTAGACGTTTTTAATCATTTGAAGTTCTTCATTTGTTAAATGTCGCTGTTTTCGATTGGAATTCTTCGTCGTAGACCACTACAACTTGCATCCGCTGCTTCCATTTTAGAAACACACTAAACACTCACTTTTATCGCAGAATATAATACATAAACAATTTCCCGAATTCCGAATCAATCGCACATAACCACAATGTAATGAGAGTGGCGCGTCAAAATCTGGGCTAAACGACGCATGCGTCATTCTATCGATCGACATTCATCCGTGCCTCCAATTGCTGACCAATCGAATTCAAATGTATTTAAAACCGCCTAAAATGATTGGTTAGCTTTGCTACAACAGCGCACCAGGCAGTACAACCGATTATTATGCGGTTCGGAATTCAACAGGAGAGAGAGTAGTTCGCATTGAACTACTGTTTCTATAGAGCGGCACATAAAATTTGTATGCACATAATAGGTGGTTAGACAAGAAATAGACAAACCGTTGAATAGTTATGGTGGTCTGATATCATATATGAATCACTTCATATTATTTCGGTACTGGGGTATAGAATTATTTTATGAAGACCAAGTCGGCAATAAATCGTGCGATAAAGACAGATGCATGTCTGACTGAATAAGAGACACAGACCTACCCATAAATTATTTGCGCGCGTAAAGTTCTTTTACTGCATTCGCGTGGGAGAACGTAAGCTATAGTAAGCTATACATTGATCTTTGTCGCACGGTTTATTGTCGACTTGCTCTTCATAAAATAATTCTACTATACAGAAAAATGCAATTTCCTCGCTTGAAATCGGTTTTTGTGTATAGTGCTGATTTCTAACAGTTTATTTGTAATCTCAGAGTGCTTGTAAGTTACAATGAGTGACTCAAAAGTATACCAGGGCCGAAAAGGTACAAAAAAATCGTATCCAGCGCGGTGTCGGAGCAATACGTCATCGAAACGACCATTGAATAGATTTGAGGCCGACTCGATTCGAAAGGAGTCAGTGCTTCTGCCAACAAATTAAAGGTTTCTGATGAATATTTAGATATTAATTATAAAATCGGCAATAGAATTATAAGTTTTTTGCCATATTCTCTGTTATTTCGCAACACGTGAAGTGTAAAACGTGCGATTCAGATATCACGTTTCATGAAGAAGTCGAAGAATTTCAAAAGATTGAAAGAACTTCGAAATATTGTCGAGGACTGGACAGGACCCACACAGTTCACAGGTGTATACTACCTGTCAAAATACCAAATAAAAAATAGTAAATTTAAAGACAGACTCAAAAGGCTTGGAGAACGTATTATATATGGAGACGACTACAATTCCAAACATCAGCAGTGGGGCTCCAGAACCACTACAACCAAAGGAAGAACGCTACAAAAACATTCGTGAATTAAAAGTGAATGTGGTATCAAGTGACCAGGGGCGTAGCGCGAGAAAAGAATCTAGGGATGTGATAAAAATTTTATAAGGGGAAGAGGTATAGTCAGATGTATGGTAGGCCATATGAAAATGGTAAAAATAAAAAAAGACACTAACCTAAAATGATTATACCGAGGTATATATCTTAATTTTTAAAATGAAGATCAATTTTTCGGTTTTTGTTTGTTCAGCGAAAATGTCTATCACTGTTTCTTCAAATGTTGGAGACGATCTTATATCTTTTAACAAAGCACTTTCAATGTTTATTAAGGCTAAAGCTGACAGTCTTTCTTGCTTTTGAGAATTTCGCAGATAAGTCTTTATTCTCTTTAAACATGAAAAAGATCTTTCCGCGGAACTGCTTGTAGCAGGAATAGCCAAAATTAAACGACACAATTTTGATGCCTCCGGGAAAACAGGAAATAATTGAAGGGACATAATATATTGATGAAGCTCAAACACAGTGCTCTTTTTCATATCGGGCTTACTATAAATCACTGAAAGTTCACTTTTTAAACGATTTGCGTCAAAGAATGTTCCATATGTATCTACTAAAGAAGAAAAAAGTTCGTCAGGAAAACGTTTCACGAATAAAGTAAATTATGTGGAATCTAGATTTAAGAATTTCAGTTTAGAAATTTCACTAAACCGTTCACTAATTTTCAAAGTAAAAACGTCCAAAATTTCATAAAACAATCGCGCGTAGGTGCTTTTCTTATCTTCTTCGGGAATTAAATCCAAACACATTCTTTTACTTGGTGGTTGATTTTCTAACACAAATCTGTCCATACGGTCCCAAATGTCACTAAACCCGTTCCTCATTTTTTTGAATACGTAATTTGAAATCGGCGATCTTTTTATTGCAGTAACTAATATCTGATATTTTTGTCTGTAGAATTTTAAACAGACTCTCGGAATGTGGGAATATTGCAGAAAACACTGCTAAGAAAAAATTAAAATCAATGTCGCGCAATAAAGTTCTCTAGCACACATAACGGTTTTTCGATCCCATTCCTCATTTTCATTTTCCACAATTACCTGAAACAGCGCTTCCAAATCTTCCTTATGTTATGGTGACAGTCACTAAGATGCTTTCACATAATCGCATAACTGAGTCCGATAATAATGACAACTGCGTAAGATTACTGACCTTTTCGCCCATCTAACGCGTAGCTTGGATGTAACTTGGACCATCGAATTTCAGCACTGCAGCAAGTAACGCGGGAGTCCAATAATTTCGGGCGCCTTCACGGCCGATTTAAAATAAAAAAGTTGATGGTAGCGTTTAAAGTAAATAATATATGTTTGCGGTTAGTTTAAAATAATTAAAAAATTGTAATAATTGAATAAATCGATTGAACTTTTAAATAAAACTAATTTGACAATTTTTTTAAGGGATGTGATGCATCACTCGCATCCATGTACGCTACGCCCCTGTCTAATACTGAAATCTTATCTAGAAAACAGAACCTTCAGAGTCAAATTTGAAAACTACTATATTGATGTACAACCCATACGAGCCGAGGTACCATGAGAGAACGTTTAGGGTCCAACCCTTTATTTACTATATACAGTAGATTTACTTAACACTCCTGGTATAACAACAGCCACCTTTGCTGATGATTCGGCAAGCTTCTCGGCAAGATTCGGAACTACAGCTTCTGAAATTTTGCAGAGAAATCTAGACAGCATACAAAAATAGATAAACAAATACGAAATCAAAATCAATGAAGACACATTCAATCCCTAACAAACTCCTAACATATAAGATTATAATTAAATTCATATGGACATATGGGACTGAATTAAGGCGAACATCCTCTTCCTCAAATATCGAAATAATACAGAGCTTTCATTCGAAAACTAAAAGCCCCATGGTTTACCACGAATCAAGCAATGCATAGATACTCTCAAGTACTATATGTTAAAGAAGCAGCACGTAAGTGCACCAGGAGACATAAATAGAGACGACAGTCTCCATATCTAGGAAAAACCATTTGACACCGATTCGAACCACCAGAAGATTAAAACAGGACATCGGACACAGGAAAATGTATGTATCTGCTCGGATAGCAGGGCGGCATTGGTAGCTCTGAATTCAGCAACGACAAAGTCGAAGCTGGTCTATAATTGGCTATGAAGCATTGAACCACTTGGCAGGGAAGGGACTGGTGGGACTCGTATGGATACCTAGGTATAATGGCGTTAATGGAAATCTAATTGCATATGATCTTGCCAGATTAGGGACCAGGGAAAACCTATATGGATCCAAACCTGCAGTGGAAATATGTCGAATAATCTGATCAGAGACCACATAAATGGCTGGGCAAGAGACCAGCACAATAAAAGATGGAGAGGAGTAACAGGTTGTCGAATAATCAAACTGTTCATCGAATACTCAAAGATTGAGAAATGGGCACAATAATTCATTAAATTAAACAGGCATAAAGCCAGAATTCTGGTGGGAATCATTACGGGCCACCATACTAGTCTGAATGCATATAATCCCAAGCTGAGACAAGACGAGGAAACCTCGATTCATCTTCTTTACACTTGCCCCGCACTGGAGGAGAAGAGGTACCTTATATTAGGGACCCCTGTTATCCAAGAGGAGGCGAGGCTTAGGGCAGGGGACGCGCCTAAATTGCGCCTCTTATGGGATAGCATTTTTGGGTAATGACTAAAGACCCGTATAAGAGGGGATCGCCGAGGGACTACCCATGCGATTAGTAGCTGATGAGGCCCAAACCTACATAATATAATAATAATAATAATGTTATTTTAAACGCAATTTATTACTTTTTATTAAGTATCCGATTACATTAGCTATTATGATTAATATAAAAATATATTTTGAATTGAAACGTACTTACATCCGCATTTTAGTTTTTTCTTTCACAATTCTAACTAAAAATAACAGAATATAACTTAAAATATCGCGTTTGATGTAGGAAACGCCACCCTTATTAAAATCTATCAGTTCTGAACGATATAAAGTTTGAAAACTGTTGCAAATCTATCAATAAAGTTAAATACGATACTTATGATTTAAAAAAAACAATGCAGTTACCCTATTCGCCCTTATTTTTATTTTTTCAAATATCTATTAAACGCCGTTATTAGACTTAAAGGCTTATACGAATTAATAATTCACAATAAGTCGCTAGGAGACAAGACGCATATCAACAAATGTCCGACTCGTGTCTATATAAAGGCTCTTTTGGCGTAATATAAAGCTTTGAAGCTTTCCAACGACGCAGGGGAAGTTATTATAAGAGTTATTTAACGAATACCAACCGAGTGAATTAACAAACATGGCTTGCAATATACATTTCGAACTACCCGGGGGGTTGAAAATGCCCGCTATTGGGTACGGCACATGGCAGGTAAGTTGGTCATGCTAAGTGAGTACAGGAAATAATCAAAATAAGATCGTTTGTTCAGCAACTAGATACCGAACTTTATTTGTTAGAAAACCCTAAAAGCACGATTATTTGCTTATAGGAATTTACAACAGTGGCGTACCTTTTTATGGGGGCATACAATCAGTGACGGCTCGTGGCTATAAAGTATGGGTCGGCCGCAATAGGAGTATGTCAAAAAAATCTGTGTACACGGGGATTAGAGCTGCAGGGGGTGCGGGGCCCCCCGTGGAGCGTCGCAGGCAAACATTTTTCAGGAATTTCAAGGTCATACTGTTTTAAAGCGCCCCAAAAATGTTTATGCTAATCTACTATATTAATACAAAGCCTTCTGTATTTCTGGAGTTTAAAATTATTCAAGTCCAGAATATTATTTATACTATTATCATAGGAAAGAAAAATAAATAATATGTTCATTAAATATTTCGTCCGAGGTTTCATCATATTTCTATTTTCCCCAAACTATTGGTTGTGTTTATTTATAAATTCATTCTGTTTCATATTTTCCGCTACATTTAGAATTTCACGTTTGGGTGATGCCGACTTTTTTTTATGAATTATCGTAAAACCTGTCAAATTAAAAGGATTTTTGTTTTTCGCAAAAAGTAGACAGTAGCAATAAAACATTTTCTCGTCAATCAAATTCTAGTTAGTCGACTTAATTTTTTTATATTAAAATTTTTTAACATGGCAGAGTTTAAAAATGCACATTATTTAAAAATAATTATGTATCTACATCTACAAAAATTAAATCGTCCAGCAAGAACCATGGGGAGGTCTAGAGCATTCTTGCCAGGAAAGGGCATAGGACCAAGGATATGACAAATTTTGGAAAATAAAAAAAAACGAAAATATACTCTCTTAACAAAAATATAATTAAAAAATGAAAACTATATAGGTGGGTTACATATATGTACCTACATTATTTAATTAGCTAGGTACTTAATCATTTTTATGTAATAAATCAATTCTCCGGGGTTTAGTTGTCGCGAACTCGTCAATGATTTTATGATCAAAAATGTCGTCTTTGATTCGTTGTTTAAGCAAACTTCGTTCAATTGCTAATACTGACAAGTTATTTAAACGTGATTGCCCAATTTTATTCCGGCTTTAGGATTTAATTCGCTTCAAAGCGGAAAAGCTTCTTTCTACCGACGCTGATGTTGGAGAGAGAGACAATATTAACGAAAACAATTTATTTAATTCTGGAACATCGGTTATAATATTGTTATCGTAAGTAAATTTAATCATGTCACTTATATTTTCAGGGTTACCAAACAAAAATTTATCAGAATACAAAATTTGTAAATCTCGTTTTAATTATTCATTGTTAAACAGTCTCTGATAATTATTAATTAAAGTATTAAATTGTTTTTCCGGAAAATTTCTATTAAGTGTCAAATTTAGAACAGTCTGTTAATTGCAAAAAACTAAGAGATGAAATATCTTTAAATCCAATTTCGATTTGATTTACAATTAAATCCAAAATTTCGAAAAACAGCCGCTTTATGTTTAATGAATTGTCATTTAAATCGGAAATTTAACGTCTTTTGGAGCAGGTGGGTGTTATCTCTGAAATGTTTTCTATTTTAGAATATATATTTTTAAAGTAGGTAATTATCGTCGTTTCTAATTTGTTTTAATGTATTTAAAAGTGATATTATTCTGTTATTATAATATGTTATATCACACAATCTATTCTAAACTATAGAAAATATGGGATCGGTATATGTGAATATTGAATTAAACGTAAAAAGTAAAAAAATTAAATCAAAATCAGTTAACAATTTTTTTTTTTTAACCGTTAGCTTCCCGTATAGAAATATCATCCCACTGATCCAAATGTTTCATTATGTGGTCAATTAAACTAAATATGTTATCGCATAAAACATTTACAGCGCGAGGCGGTCGCGGAATCGGCTGTTCTTTAATAAACATTTTGTCGTCGTAGGATATCCTAGAAAATTTATGTGACAGTAAACAACTCACCAAATCACCGCCGTTTTCACTTAATATTTCTCTTATATTATTATACTCGCCATCCTCACCAAACAACACAAATAAAACAATCTCAAGATTGGTGTCAGATATCAATAATGAAAGTACATTTAATTGTGCCAAAATACGTACTTATTCTATTAGGTATTTTATTCTTTATACTTTGATTGTGTTGCGTTTTACGCAGTCAATACGGGCCTCTACCTTGGTCTGTGTAGGTGGAAGTGGAATCGTAGAGAGTAGATAGTAGATTCGTTCATATAATAATTCGTTAGCATGTAGCCTGCTGTGGGCACGGCTGGCCGGACTTCAGAAATGTAAACGCCGGACTAGCGCCAGAGCCGCAGCAGTTTGAAGACGTTAAAAATAGAAATAATGGAATAGAGATTGTTTATTGGAGAACTATATTATATATGTTATATAAAATATTTAATTGTATACATTTTAGACTTAGAATACTTAGAATAATTTCAGTTAGGTACGATTTACATTGTATCATATCTCAAGTAACACAATCTTTGCTTTTTCTTATCAGTTGTTTCTCATAGTTACTTGATACTATTCGTGACTTATCTTATTCTCAAAAACAAAGACTTGCTTATGGTCAGCAACTCACGCCTAACTTCTAAGAATACTCATGGCTAAAGCCATTCCCATGCAGAGTCAGCAAATGACAGTTTATATAGGCGAAAGCGTGCGACCAGAAGTTAGTATCCGGCAGACCGGCATAGTATCCGGCAAACTAGCATAACTCATTTCAAACCTCCGGTACTCACTTAATATTATTGTAATTTCAAATCCTTTATAACAAAACGTTCAATTGTGCAATTCAAAAATAAATTGTTTTTAAAAATTGATTTTTATCGACCACGATATAAAAATCTGGCGCAGTCGGTAGGATTTTCACACGTCGTTAGAACACGGACTTTCCTCACTATCATCGTGGAATTCCAATTCCCAAGTGACTACAAAGAACCTCAAGAAAGAAAACAATTTTTACGAAGAACGCAAGAAAACCCCAAGAAGGAAATCGCTCCAGAACACGGAATCGCCTAACTGGTCCGAACCTCTTGAAGCCCGGAAGATCAGCTGTTCCCAGGTGACCCAGTTAAAACACGGAAATTGCTTCATTAACTGCGATATCCAGGCCAGCGTCCGGATGAATTTGATTTGGTAAGTGCATTCATATAGAATTGTCACGCCTTATCTCAAAGTGTATATTACATTATACGATTATACTGTTAATCGTCACATTTTAATTACGCGATTATACCGCTAATCGCATTACTTACATTTTATCTACATCTAAAAATAAAGTGGTATAGTCCAGTCGCTATTGCTCCTATATTCACCTTACTCCCTAATTTTACATTTAACGTGAAAAAAAATATATAAACCTATTTTTATTATTTTATTTAAATTTTTCTAACCGATTTATTAAAAATGGCAACTGCCAACGTAAATAATCAAATTGAAGACCAGGTAGAAGCTTATAAACTTTCAGAAGTATTTTCTATTGTACCCGAATATGATGGAAATCAGATCTTCTTACAAACATTTTTAAACGCTGTTCGTTGTGCCTTCCAAATGGCTGTAGGCAACCAGAAAACATTATTGACCCTCCATGTCAAAAATAAGCTTAAAGGTAAAGCCGCTGAATTAATTAATTCTCGCAATCCTGCAACATGGGACGAGATTAAAATATTATTAGAAACTCATTTCGGAGATTCTAGGGATCTCACATCCCTCATTCAAGACCTTCAACGCATTTCACAAAATCAGAATGAATCCGCTTTAAATTTTATTTCGAGACTTCAGTCACATAATGCGAAAATGCACGCTTGTGTTCAGAAACAACCATTGACACCAGAGCAAAAATTAGCACAATCTACTTTAATAGAGACGATAACATTAAATACTCTTTTAACAGGGCTAGATCCTAAACTTGGCTCAATAATTCGTGCTGGCAATCCTTGTAATATGCTAGAAGCAATATCTAGAATTAAAAGAGAGCTACAGCTTTCGTATTTTGAAAACCAAAAATTTTCTCGTTCAGTAAATACATCTCAAATTAAAAAGCCTCAAATTAGTGTACAAAAAGTCTGCTCGTACTGCAAACGAAACGGACACACTATAAACGAATGTCGCACTAGACAAGCTACCCACCAATTTAATAATAATAATTCTACGAATTTTTCTAATAACACTTTTAGGCCAAATTTTCATCAACCAGGTCAACAAACTTTTCCAAGACCTACAATTACCCAAAATCAACCTAGGCCGATGTCTACAAATCAGCCAAATAATAATTTTCAACAAAACAAATTTATGCAAAATAGACCACCAATTTTTAGACAAAACCCAAATTTTCAGAGACCCTCCGTGATAAGATCAAACCCAAATTTTTATCAACAACGTACGCATCATTTAAATGAAACTGTGGATGATACTGCTCATCCGTACTATGAAACATATTACACAAATGATACTGCTCATTTGTACGAAAATGAACAATACAGAATGACGAATAGTCCTGATTATTCAAATTCAACACAATATTTTCAGCCCAATTATCAAATTGATAATTACGAATATAATTATACTGCTCAAAATCAAGACTCATACGACGCTACTTTTAACGATAATACTCAAAATTTCGATACTACTCAATATCCTGAAAATTAGAACAAATTCAAGCTCAATTTCAAACGCTGAACTTGAATCAAAATCAAGACAGCCAAGAACAGAAATTCATGTAAATAGGCCTTTACTCACCGTAAATCCTCACAACCTATATTATATAAAGGATATAACTAATACTTTTAAAATTTTAATAGATACAGGAGCAGGTATTTCAATTTTTAAGCCAAAAACATGTCTAAATTATATAAAAAGGTCCCCTGAAAACGTTGTTATACAGGGTATAACCGATCAAAAACTTCTAATTACTGAATCAACATTAATTCCATTCGCTGACAACGATCCACATAAAGTATATATCTACAATCTTGATATTACTTTCGATGGCTTACTAGGCTCTGACTTCCTAGAGCATTATAATTGTATAATTGATTTTAATAATAGACAACTCGTAACGAACTTTAAAACAGTACCTCTATTTAAGGCCGAAGACCCTTCTCAAGATTTTGATTTGCCGCCCTCCATTCCAAATCAGACTAAAGAAGTGACTCATCCTCTTCCAAAAATTTCTAAATTCAATCAAAAACTGACTACAGTTGAAAACAAAAATTTTAGTTTTCCAAATTACAACCAGACATCTCCAAAAGTAATCCAGAAACCTTCCAAAATTCAAAATAAAATTTGTATAGGTCCTCGAATTGAACAAATTTTCAAATTTAAATGTAATATTTTTAATACTGACGCAATAATATGTAATCAAGAAATAGAAAAAGTTCGTATACCGAATGCCCTTGTGAAAATTAATAACCAAGGTGAATTTTTAACAACAGTTATCAATGCTAACGCTATAGCAAAAACTATTGACTTTTCTAAATTTGAAATAGAACCTATTCAAAATTTTTCAGCATTCAATTTAAATGACCAAATTCAAAATTCAGGTCAATTTATTGATAGAAATTTTGAAATAAGAAATCAGTTAAGACTTGAACATCTAAATAAAGAAGAGAAAGAGTTATTAACGGAACTCTGCCTCAACTTTTCAGACATATTTTATCTCGAAGGAGATAACCTCACTTTCACTAACGAGATTAAACATTCAATTGATACCGGAAATTCTAAACCCATTTTCACCAAATCTTATAGATACCCGCACATCCACAAGGATGAAGTAAAAGATCAAGTATCTAAAATGTTGAATCAAGGTATAATTAGGCCATCAGTTTCGCCATGGTCCTCCCCTGTTTGGGTTGTCCCAAAAAAAATGGACGCCTCTGGTATACAAAAATGGCGTGTTGTGGTGGATTACCGTAAATTAAATGAAGCCACAGTAGGTGATAAATACCCTTTGCCCAATATTTCGGATATATTAGATCAACTCGGTAAGTGCGAATACTTTACGACTTTAGATCTCGCCTCTGGATTTCACCAGATAGAAATTAATCCCGAAGATATTTCCAAAACTGCTTTTTCTGTCGATAATGGTCACTATGAATTTGTTAGAATGCCCTTTGGATTACGAAACGCCCCTAGCACATTTCAACGTGTTATGGACAATATATTATTAGGAATTCAAAATGAGCGATGTCTCGTCTATATGGACGACATTATCATTTATTCACCCACTATTCAGGAACACATGTCAAGACTTACAGACGTATTTAAGAGACTACGAAACGCGAACCTCAAAATTCAACCTGACAAATGCGAATTTCTCCGGAAAGAAGTCGCATATCTTGGACACATAATAACCCCTGACGGTGTAAAACCAAACCCCGACAAAATTAATTGTGTTGCAAACTTTCCGCAACCTAAAAATCAAAAAGAGATTAAATCGTTTCTCGGACTCGCAGGTTATTACCGCCGATTTATTCCAAATTTTGCAAAATTATCCAAACCAATGACAAAATTACTTCAAAAAGATGTTCCATTCCTTTTTGACAGTGACTGTATTACTGCATTCGAACAATTGAAAGAAGCTTTAACCACTAAAGCTATACCCCTATAAACCCCTATACTAAATTATCCAAATTTCGATGAGCCATTTGTACTGACAACGGATGCTAGTGCATTCGCAATTGGCGCAGTTTTATCTCAAGGTCCTATCGGTAAAGACCTCCCCATTGCATATGCTTCCAGGACATTATGTCAAGCAGAAACTAAATACAGCACCATTGAACGTGAATTATTAGCTATTGTTTGGAGTGTAAAACACTTTAGACCGTACCTCTTTGGCAGAAAATTTAAACTCGTCACAGATCATAGACCTCTTACATGGCTTTTTTCGATCAAAGATCCAGGCAGCCGCCTTGCGCGCTGGCGTTTAAAATTAGAGGAATACTCCTACGAAATTGAGTATAAACCAGGTAAGATAAATAAAAACGCGGACGCACTATCGCGAATAAAAATTAATTATTTCAGAAATTGTGCAAAATTACAAACAAAAGTTTTAAATTCAAATTCTGACAATGACGATAACGAATCTATCAGTACTGACGAATCCCCTGAGACAATTGTAGAAGAACTCCAAAATTTCGTAAACTTGTATAAAACTCAATCCCTAATAGATTACAACAAAATCCAATTTACTAATAATCAGTTGTTAGATAAAAAACATAAAGATATTGATACATTCTTTCAAAAAGATAAATTAGCAGATTTACACTATAAAATTATCGAGGATATACTCGAAGAGCAACCCGATTTTATGAATAACAAAATTAACATAGTCTCTAGTAAATCCGTTAAAAATCGTAAATACTATATAATTCTTTTACCATTTGAACCTGATAGTATAATAGAAACGCTTTTTATCACATTATTCAGAGGACAAGACAATTTTGAAGAAACAAAAAATTATTATATTGAAAATAATTTAGACCTACCAACTTTAGAAATGTTTTCCTATATTTATTCAGGTAAAGACATAAAACTTACTATTTGTCAAAATTTAGTTAAACGACCTGACGATGACCAAATACCAATTATAATTGATCAACATCATTCAGGAAAATCTAACCTTCATCGAGGAATCAATGAAACCATTAGACGAATCAAAGAAAAATATAATTGGCCCGGTTTACTAAAAGATGTCGAAAAATACATTCAAAATTGCGAAACATGTCAAAGAACAAAAATTTTGAGAAAAAATTTAAGTAGTCCTCTAGTAATTACGGAAACCCCGAAAACACCGTTTGAACGAGTTAACATTGACATTCTAGAAGTCCCCACTCGGAATTATGTTTTGACTATCAGAGACGAATTAACTAAATTTACTCAAGCATACCCGCTTGAAGACAAAACCGCACGATCGACAGTAAATACTTTACTTGTTTACTTCCAACACTTTGGCACACCCCTTCGCATTCACTGCGACTATGGAAAGGAATTCGACAACACCTTGCTTAGAGATCTTTGTACCCTCTATGACATTAAACTGACGTATTCCAGTGTTAATCATCCGCAATCCAACGGATCGGTTGAACGTTTCCACGCAACCTTATTAGAGATGATTAGAATAAATAAAACAGAAAACCCTCACGAACACCCTCTAACAGTACTCCCATATGCTGTAATATGCTACAACAATTCCGTCAACAAAACCCATGGATTCTCCCCATACGAATTAATTTTCGGTCATACTTCCAGCCGACCTCCAGAAAAATTATATAATGAAAACCAGTTAATTTCAAAATATATCAGAGACCTCAATAACAGAATTTCTCACTACTACAAAATTGCCCGTGAAAAAACCATACTGTCTAAGCAGAAATCAAAAACTAGGTTTGACAAAAATGTCCCCGAAAATCAATACGAATTTAAAGTCGGAGACAAGGTCTACGTGAAAGAGTCACAGATCAAAAATAAACTTAGCAATAAATTTAACGGTCCCTTCGAAATTCAAGAAATACTTAAAAATTCTGCAATCCTATTAAACTCTCAAACGAATCAAACAACTAAAGTAAATTTTGACCGAATGAAACCCTATTTTGAAAATTCAATTTAATTACAGACGAACATCAAATTGAAAATTTATTAAAAAATCAAATATCCGTAACAACATCGGTAATAAAGAATTTCAACACAACTATTCAAAAAATTACAACTAGACGAAGAAACATTTAACAGAGACATTAAATTAATATCTGACACAATTTACAGAACTAAAGAGAAACTCAAAATTTTCGAAGTAAAATTAAGATTCCTAGAAAAATGCGAAATATTACTTGTACATTGAGGATCAATTAAATGACACATTAAATTCAATTACATTCGCGCGTCTAAAAATCATTCATACTTCTATTATAAATCCTAGAGATCTGATGATATCCGCATTACAGGAGATATCTCAAAACTTGCATCAAAATAATTTACCACTTCCAATAAAATTATCTGATGTTGGTAGATATCTAGATATCATAGAACTATCAGCATTTCAAACCGATTCAGATTAATATTTGTTCTAAAAATTCCTCTTATTGATCAACAAAGATTTTCCTTATTCCAATTATTCCCAATGCCTATCCTCAATAATAGGACTGGTTTATATTATGTTTTGTCAACCAATCAAAAATATGTTGCGCGAGACGACGATTCTATAATGTACATTCCTATGTCAAATCTCGACGGATGCAAACCACTCGTCTTTGGACAAAAACTGTGTTCAAATTTGTTCGCCTACCCCATTGATGACAACGCCATCTGCGAAGCCAAAATTCTGAAGAACACCCTTCCAGAAAATTTCCAGACATCTTTAATATTTGCAGAAGGATACAAAGTTCACAATCTAGAAGACAACACTTGGCGTATAATCAATTCTGAACCCCTTCAAATAACCATCTCATGTCAAAACCGAAATTCCAAAACTGAAGTCATTTTCAAAAATTCTATCCTCAAGTTACAGCCTTATTGTAGTACTTTTGTTGATGTTACCAAAGTCCAAGCAAACTCTAGAGACACTACTGTAACTCATGATGATTCTCACCCTATTCTAATCCCTTACAACTGTTGTGACAACATTCCTAACGATCTGCAAATTCCAAAATTAAAGCCTTTAAAATTAAACAATCTCAACGTTGAAGACCTTGAAGTTGCAAAGCACAAATTAGATGAATATTCCAAAACCCTTGATGATTTAATCAACGAACCTTTTGTCACGAAACATATTTCTTGGTTTACCTATTTCATAATTACTGTCACAATTCTTCTCGTCATCCTATACTTCACATGCAAATGCAGAAGAAGAAGAAGACTTGCTATTTCCCTAACGTCAAATTTACCTCCACCGCCTCCTGGACAATCAAAACCCGTTGGACGACTCACCAACTTTATTTCAAGAAGAAGGCCAGCTATCAGACCAACAGACAGTTCCCCAGAAGATATTGAACTAAATTGAGACTTTATAGTGATTTTGGAACTTTAACATTTTATATTTTGTGACTAGTGTTCAAGTGAACTGGACTTATGTGATTATTATTATTTTATTTTGTTCACTTGATTTTATTACAATTTTAGCTTATATTATTATATTGCTTATTGCGTTTATGTTGCACTTAATAGCAACTTTCATATTTTTGGAACTTTCTGTTTATCCAAAAGTTGCTGTATACCACCAACTTTTCTATAAGGGGGGAGTTGTTATATAAAATATATATATATATATATATATATATATATATATATATATATATATATATATATATATATATATATATATATAAAGAACAGACCATTTTAATGGTATATGAATATAAAATGTATATTTATTTATTGGACAAAAAAGAATTTCTTTTTTCTCTAGATTTTTTTTTGGTACGGCCCGGCCGACCCTGCCGTACCTGACAAGCCGTCACTGCATATAATATAAATAAATGTAAAAAATACTCTGAAATGATTCATAATTACAACTAATGAAGCCGATACTGTATCAGATTTCATCATCATTAGGTCATCAGTCCTAAGACTGGTTGGACGCTAACCTCCAGCTTCTCCTATCTTGTGCTAATCTACGCATTTCGCTAATTGTGCTACAACCTACATCCCTTACTATTTGCGAGCAGTAGTCTAATCTAGGCCTACCTCTGCCTTTCTTCACTCCTATTTCTGCCTCCAAAATATCGCGGACTATTCCCCCATGTCTCAGCAAGTGGCCTACCATTCTATCTCTTCTCATCCTTATGTTTTTCCACATACTTCTTTTCTCGCCGACTTTCTCCAATACTTCTTCGTTTCTAACCCTATGAGTCCATGGTATTTTCATCATTCTTCGGTAACACCACATCTCAAAAGCTTCTAATTTCTTCCTACTTGCTTCCCCTACCGTCCAGGTTTCGCAACCGTATAGTGCCGTGCTCCATACATATGTTTTCAAAAATCTCTTCCTTGTTTCTAAGTTTATTACCCCCGAGCATAAAAGTGCTTTCTTTTTGTTAAAAGTTACTCGACCCTGCGCTATTCTTTGTTTTATGTCTTTATCGCTTCTTCCATCCCAATTTATTTTACTTCCTAAATAAGTGAAGTCTTTAACTTCCTCCAATCTTTCATTATTAATTTGTACTTTCGTTTTTGCTCTGCTCTCGCGCCCTCTGCACACTAACACTTTAGTTTTGTTTTTATTCACCCTCATTCCGTATTCCTCTGTCAACACTGCCTCCATTTCGTTCAATGCCGATTCTAATTCCTCCTTACTAGATGCTAATACTGCTATATCATTCGCGAATCTCAGCATTTTTAGTTTCTGTCCCTATACTTTAATCCCGAAATCCACTCTATCTTTTACCACATTAATCGCCTCTTCGATGTACAGATTAAAAATTAGTGGTGATAGCGTACATCCTTGTCTTACTCCTTTCCTAATACCTACTTCCCTTTTTTCCCCTTCTACTTCTATAACAGCAGTTTACTCTTTGTATAGATTGTGTATTACTCTCCTATCTCTATACTTCATTCCCGCGCTCTTTAGTATCTCGAACATTTTTTCCCATCTTACGTTATCAAAAGCTTTTTCTAAATCTACAAATCCTATATAATCAGATTTAATACCACTTAAAAATACTACGAGTATATAGTGTCATTTTGCACGATTATTTCCTTAGTTGAATATTTCTGTTGATGTAAAAATAAGTTGGTCATGCTAAGTGAGTACAGGAAATAATCAAAATAAGATAGTTCGTTCGACAACTAGATATCAAATTCAATGCAATCGCAACGCAAGGTATGCGAAAAAATCATATTTTTTGTGATTAATTGATTATAGAAATTTTCAGCAGTGGCGTACCTTTTTATATAGGCATATTATATAAACAAATGTAAAAAATATTTTGAAATGCGATTCATAAAATAAAATTAATGAAGCCGATACTGTATCAGATTTAATACCTTGTACACATATTATATAATGCCATTTTGCACGATAATTTCCTTGGTTAAATATTCCTGTTGATGTAAGTTGGTCTCGTTAATTAAGTACAGGAAATAATCGAAATAAGATCGTTCATTCCACAGCCAGATACCGAATTCAATACGCTAAAACATCATATTTGTTAGAAAAGCCTAAGGCATCCTCATTACAACCTCATTTCATAGAAGACGATAGTAGACAGATTATTAATTTCATTAGAAGGTAGACAAGTTCAAGTAAGTAATTGAAAGTTCAAGTAAAGATTTCTAATTTTCACCAATGATCTGCTATTGGTAGGGTTCATCGGTAAATTCACATCGGAAAGAGCTCCTGTGTATGTGTGTTTTCTGTTCCTGCCTCCATAAAGAAATACTTCGTCTCTATAAAATTATATTTGGCCATGAAGTGACACAAGTTTAGTGTCAACAAAATGGGCCAATGCATTTACATTTTGAATATTTAATTTAATGTATTGAAATAAGTAGTAACATTCAAATAGAGCACTTCAATAATTTAACAATTTAATGCCTATTATTAACTAACAAATCAATCGGAACACTATTATTAAGTTATGGAAATCCTCTCATCATGGATAATTCAATAATACTGAGGGTGAGTGAAAAAGTATCCGCAATGTAGCTATAACTTTTATTGCAATACAAATAGGAAACTGAACTTAACATCATTTTTCAATATAGTTCCCTTGCTTTTTAACGCACTTGATCAACACCCACTGAATAACAAGGCCTTAGTGCTTGTCGTGTGACGTCATCAATGTAGGCCGTGCAATTTTAATCATATAAGGGGATACATACACTAATATTTATGAAAACTGTCAATAGTTAACTTATTTTAAAGAACGCTAGTTATATGACAGGCTTCTTGACAAATCCCAAAAATTATGTTTGAGTTTTGGATTAATACTAGGTGTAGTATTAAGTGCAGGCTCCCAACTCCCCTACACCTGCGCCAAAATTCAGGATATGTATAATAAACATTTTTCACACTACTGAAAAGAGGTTATTACACATAAATACATATACTGAACTATTCCACACCTTCTCTTAATTATTATTACTTAGTAGGTATAATGTAGGTATGCATGTTCATGCTATGCAGTTTCAAATTTCATTTACCTACTACCTAACATCGTGCATAACTTAGTGTTGAGGTGAGAGTTTAGGTATAAAAAATATATTATAGAACACAAGCCATGAAAATACATTAATTAAACTTTTAAAGAAATAGGTCCCAAATTATATACGTTTAGTTATAAATAACAAAGCTAGAACACACACTTGCAATCATGAAGGTAAATGCTGAAGAAGCTAGAGAGTTATTATTATTGACTGCTGTACCAGCTATATTGCCTCCCTTATAATCCATAAAAGGGTCAATGTGAATTTGATCGAAAAGCAGTGTCACAAATCTTTCATGATCCTTTAACAAACCAAACACATTTCGAGCATAGGTTAAAAACATATTTCTTTCATCTATATGGGGATCAGTCATATGTTTATTACAAATACCTATTGTAGTTTGAGGATGTGGTAAAATAAGAGACCCATAATCTCTTAAGTATTTGTATGCATGTGAACTAATAGTATAGAGAATAGAACATAAAATTATTGTATTACTTGAATACCTATATCTTTTCTTTGCAGTTGTAAGCAATGCTAATTGTTCACAAATAAAATCTAAAGTATGTTTGTAAAAATGTATGTTTTCTTCGTGCTCCTCAAACTCAATTTTGCTTATTTCAAGGGCTTCTGACAAATTTAACTCATCAATATTTTTGAGTTTTTCATCTTTACTTGGCCGTATTTTGACATCTTTTGATAAATAAATGGGGCAATTTAAAAAAATAGATGGTATACAGTCTTCTTTTAGCCGTGGTTTTAGTAAATCTATTGTAAAAATCTTACCAGTGTTTGAGTCTTGAACTGTTGTACTTTTTATTATACTACCTTCAGGAAAATGAGCTTCACATACTCTCGTGTTGTTTGTTGGCTGAAAGTTATCTCGGGGTATCGCTTTTAGCCATTTTTGTCGTAAACTTACGTCCTTTGGAAAACCGAAAACATGAACTTTAGGCCCATTTGTATAGTTTCCGTTACAGCGAGGAACACAACACTTTTGAGGCATAATTTCACTAAGTATCAGTTACCACAAAACTAGCCGAAACCAAGAGAAAAACATACAATTAAACACGAACAAAAACTTATAAACTGTGCTGTAAACAAACTGGCGGGCCGCCAAAAAAGCAACAGGTTATAAGTCCGAAATATATGGTTTTACGTATTTAAAAATACGCCTAACAATATAAATTGTATACCTAAATATACAACGAAATATTAATTACAAGTTTCACGCACTTAAAGGCACATAAATAGTTCTGATTTCAGAAAAATGGAAGAAATAACGCTGATTATAGCAACGCTAGGTTCACAGGTTAGCGTACCAGATGAAGCGCTGTTGCCGGCTCCGTAAGGAAAGTATTTTTGTTAGGGAAGTCCACGAACAAGGTAGTAGTATTTGATAATTAAATAAATAAATTACGAAATACCACATTAAAAAAAGAGGAAAGAACATCTTATGGAAATATGTGTTTTACGATATTGGAGAAGAAAATGGTAATTTAAGAGAAAGAGATACATCCTTTATATACTGGAATCCTAGTATTCGCTAGTATCGTAGTAGTCTGGCAACGTTGCAAACATCTGTGGTGTCTCGATCGTGTTTACGCCACCTGTAAGCTGGCTTCCTACATCTTCGCTCCATATCGGAAAGGCCTACATTCATGACGTCACGAGCTAAAATTTTGTGAGTGCTTTGTCCTTTTGTAGAGGTGTTGTTGACTTGATCCATCGTTACACAAGCTTCCTGATGCCCTCAGAAAGGAAGGTTCTCGGTTGAGCAGCGAGGCACGCATGCGCTGCGTCTTTCACTTCTTGATCCGAGGTGAATCGACGGCCCCTTAATGCCTCTTTGAGTGAATCAAACAAGTGGTAGTCAGAAGGGGCAAGATCAGGACTATATGGAGGATGAGCCATTATTTCAAACTTGAGTTTCCGCAGGGTTTCAGTAGTGTATACAGCAGTATGTGGACGGGCATTGTCGTGCACAACAACACAACACCTTTCGACAGTAGTCCTCGGCGTTTGCTTCGAATTGCAGGCTTTAGCTTGTCAGTAAGCACACTGTTTACTGTTGTGTCCCTCTTCTGATAATGTTTCAGAAATGGGCCTTTTCCTGGGCCAAAAACCGGTAAGCATTAATTTTCCTGCTGGCGTTTGGGTTTTGAACTTTTTATTGCTGGGCGATTGTGGATATTCCCATTCCATACTCTGCCGTTTACTCTCCAGCTCGTAATGGTGGATCCAGGTTTCCTCACCAGTGATGATTCTGTCAAAGAAGCCGCCACCTTCGTTACCATAGCGATCTAAATGTTTTTGGCAAATGTACAAGCGTGTTTGTTTATGCAACACTGTGAATTGTTTTGGGATCCATCTTGCACAGACTTTATGAAACCCAAGTCTGTTATAGATGATTTCGTAGGCAGAACCATGACTAATTTGCAGACGATGTGCATCTTCATCAATAGTCACTCGTCTATCTAACAGAACCATGTCACGTGCACGCTCAATTTTGTCATCATTTGTGGCCGTAGATCGTTGTTCGGCTCCTTCCTCATGCGTAACACTCGTACTACTATTTTTGAATTTTTCGATCCATTCGTAGACACTCCGTTGCGGCAAGACACTGTTCCCGTATTGTGCCGAAAGTTTTTGATGGATTGCGGCCCTTGATACACCTTCCGCTCACAAAAACCGGATCACTGCTCGTTGTTTCTCTTTGGTGCAAACTTCTAATGGAGCGGCCATGATCTATCTGCAATAAAGGGAACAGAAATGGAGGAATTAGGGTCAAAATTCCATAGCAGGACCACAACAGCATCCCAATAAAATAGACGAGGACAGAGGTCAGTATGAACAAGGTAAAAAAAGCTATGTCAACATTGCGGATAATTTTTGACTCATCCTCGTATAAAAATAAAGGATATCTTAGAATTTGAATTATTGGATGTGACTTGTGAATAAAACTGATAATATTTGACAAAAGGAAGTTTTTTATTTTTTAACATAAAATGGAGATGATACTGCTACAAATGGAAAAGAATATGGTTCATATGGCCCCTTCGACTCATCTGGCATAATATCATTCGTTTAGCAAAATTGTCCCTAACACGGGCACAAAAATCTGGCTCTATTTCCTGAATGATACATTGAATGTTTGATTTGAGGTCATTTATTGTGGCTGGGTGGCTTACGCGTTTCCCTCGACATAACCCCAAAGAAAAAAGTCATGTGATGTTAAATTATATGATCTTGCAGGCCAATTGATGTCAGCATTTCACAAGACAACATGATCAGGAAATTTGGTATGCAACAGAATTATTGTTGCACATGCTGCATGACACGTTGCACCGTCTTGCTGAAACCACATGTTATTCGAATTCAAATCATCAATTTGGTGGAAAAACAAATCATTTAATATGTCGCGATAGCGTTACCCATTTACTGTGATAGCATTACCAGCTTCATTTTCAAAGAAGTATGGTCCAATTCAAGAAGACTAGAGAGTAAGGAGACATAGCTCCTCAAAAAATCAGTGGTGGGGGTGGCACGAAAAACGTCGGCAATATGGCAGGCTCACGTAGAAGCGCGCGGGATCTGCGCATGCCGTTTGTCCTTGTCTATCGAGGTTTCTCTCTCACACTATCAAAATGTCGGGTTCCATTGAGCCACGATCAGGGCTTTTGCAGGAACAATTCGCAACGCAACAGTATTTCGACGCTTTTGACATATTCAACAAAGAAACTGGAAACTCTCAAAACACAGAAAACAAAAATAACCTCAAATAACCTCGCTTCGATTCTACTCAATGACCGCCATGATAAAGCACACCACGTGATCACAGTGCGGACGCTTTTCGTACTACCCCCACCACTCGAGTTATGTCTCCTGTTCTCTAGTCTTCTTGGTCCAATTACTCCACCACTCACTCCAAATGCGCACTCAACCGTGCATCTCTGTGGATACCTTTCCTTTTCGTGAACAGCATGTGGATTTTCAGCACCCCAAATTAGACAATTCTGTTTACTGACGTATCCGTCAAGATGAGAATGTGCTCCATCGCTGAACGAAATTTTGTTGCAAAAATCATCATCACCTTCTTTCTTTTCTAACACCCAATTATCAAGTGTACGACATTATAAATAGTCTGTAACTTTTAATTGTCAGCTGAATATTGTTTGGTGACAGATGCACATCTTTCTTGAAAATCTGATGCGTGCTGGCTCTTGACAGATTCAATTGTCGTGCACGACTTCGAATTGATGTGTTTGGATACGACCACGAGGAGGATGTATTGGTGTTTTATCAATAACAGAACTCGTTTCTTCAAATTTCTTAGGTGTTTATTTTGTCCTAATTTGGTGTGAACTTTTCTTAGTGTAACTGTAAATGATCGCTCACTTTCTTTGACGACTAAAATGGCGCGCAATTCAAATCTTATAGTTCCTACTAAGATACCCTATACATATAACAAATGGTGTGCCATTCGATAAGGGAGCATGCATCCCATAGTGACAACGAGCCGTCGAAAGCTCTCAAACAGGTTATAGTGCGGACAATACTGACCATCACTGGTATTCATACTGCTCGCATAGAATGTTCTATTCCATCCAGCGCTGCTTTTAAGCAAATATATGTCGGCGGCTGCAACAAAAAAAATTCCACCCGCCTGTGGATCCCTTTGTGGGAACCTAAAATGCAGCAGTGATATTTATGTCACCACTAAAATTACCGTGTTCATTTGTATTTATTTGTTTATTCGTTAACCCCAAGTCATTACGAAGGTGATTTGTAGTTGTTTGGGCATATTGAATTTGTAGATATGCTTGATACATATTTTTGTTTATGTTAAGAATGTTTAAGATAGTCTTTAGCCAATAGGCGTTTAGGATAAAACACATTTCCTTATATGGGCAACGTAACACGCTTCTGGGGGGCGAGCGAAACAAACCTGCTAGCTCGAGACACGGAATAAGGGGAGTTGAATTTGAGCTTTGAAAAAGAAAGCAGCACGCGTACGGGCTAGCGGGGGCGGATCGTTACTTACTTACCTTATTGCTTCTTTTGCATTTTATTCGGTAGATAATTACTTAGTTATTACTAACATTCATTTTAAAAACTGTGTATTGTAAACAGACGTGTGTTCTCATATTACCTGTGTTAAATTAATAAAAGTGTCATAGGCGTACATTAAGCGTTTAAATAATATATCCATGCGGTCGAAACCCAGAAGTGCCCCTACGGCTCCGACATATATTAGTTAAAAGCAGCGTAAACTAAGCAGCTTAACAAAACAAAAACATATTTAATGTTTTTGTTCTATTAGTAGTGATTTTTGGCACTACCTGAACTTCACTCCTGTTGACTGAAATACGACACAGACTATAATGCGGAAGACTTGCATTACTACACATACCAGTATTGATAGTAAAATAATGAATAGTTAAAAACCACGCCATCTTCATATATGCGCATGTTTGAATGAGGTAACCTAGTTGGTTGAAAATGTCGTTTACAGATTAATGCAAAATTAAGAAATATCTCCTGCCAAGGAGCTGGAACCCTCAACGCAGCAACAAAAACAAGAGACCAGTTTTCCACGAACACCGAAAAATTAGGCGTTTCTCCAGATTAAGCGAAATTCGCCATTTCAATTTGGCATCATCGGGATATAATTAAAACTAATTGTACTACCTCTAATAATTATTCATACTAAATCTTTGTTGAGGTCCGGTAAATCCAACTGGTGATGCCAACTTGGTAGACGAGTCGAAAAACCTGTGATCTTTCAATGTTCGTGGAAAACTGGGGTCCTGTTTGTTTGTTTGTTTGTAATTTGCTATTCAAAAACTTTTTTCGGAAATAATAGATTCCGCTAGATCGAATACGAATCTGCACTTTTATGCTTCTAGGCATCTGAGGAAGATGAGCTGGAAACTGCCCTCGAGGTGGCGCTGACTACAGGCTATCGACATATCGACACAGCTTTTGTGTATCAGAATGAGCATGTTGTCGGAAAAGTTCTTAGAAATTGGTTTTCCAGCGGAAAACTTTCACGTAAGTGGTTAATTTTATCTAGTACCTAAAGTATAGATATAGTAGATATAAAAGATAGAATGGATTTCGGGATTAAAGTACAGGGACAGAAACTAAAAATGCTGAGATTCGCGGATGATATAGCAGTATTAGCATCTAGTAAGGAGGAATTAGAATCAGCATTGAACGAAATGGAGGCAGTGTTGATAGAGGAATACGGAATGAGGGTGAATAAAAACAAAACTAAAGTGTTAGTGTGCAGAGGGCGCGAGAGCAGAGCAAAAACGAAAGTACAAATTAATAATGAAAGATTGGAGGAAGTTAAAGACTTCACTTATTTAGGAAGTAAAATGAATTGGGATGGAAGAAGCGATAAAGACATAAAACAAAGAATAGCGCAGGGTCGAGTAGCTTTTAACAAAAAGAAAGCACTTTTATGCTCGGGGGTAATAAACTTATAAACAAGGAAGAGATTTTTGAAAACATATGTATGGAGCACGGCACTATACGGTTGCGAAACCTGGACGATAGGGGAAGCAAGTAGGAAGTAATTAGAAGCTTTTGAGATGTGGTGTTACCGAAGAATGATGAAAATACCATGGACTGATAGGGTTAAAAACGAAGAAGTATTGGAGAAAGTCGGCGAGAAAAGAAGTATGTGGAAAGACATAAAGAAGAGAAGAGATAGAATGATAGGCCACTTGCTGAGACATGGGGAAATAGTCCGCGATATTTTAGAGGCAGAAATAGGAGTGAAGAAAGGCAGAGGTAGGCCTAGATTAGACTACTGCTCGCAAATAGTAAGGGATGTAGGTTGTAGCACAATTAGCGAAATGCGTAGGTTAGCACAAGATAGGAGAAGCTGGAGGTTAGCGTCCAACCAGTCTTAGGACTGATAACCTCATGATGATGACCTAAAGTATTCCCCGTAAGTACGTAATACGTAAGTAAAGCTGTCCATATCCATCCCTCATCTGTGGCGACGATAAAATGCAAGGAATAACTTTTGGGAAAACCTCTCGGATCCGCAAAATTTTATTTTTAGTTGCGCATTTTTTAAAATGCAATTAATCTATACAGGGTGATTCTTGTAGAAGTTACGATATCATCGATATTTTTTAATGGCAACCCCCTCTTGTATTACCGAATGTGAAAGAGCACATTTTCTTACGGTTACGGTAATAATAGGGAACTTGACAAACATTTTAAATAGGAAAAGATTACTATAAAGCGTAAGTATATATTGTATTAAAACATATATCAGCAAACCAAATACTTTTGTTTGTCCCAAACGGCCGCTATAAAGAATTAAATGTGCAGGGGAATTAGAATTATTCCAAGCGGCCAGAAATGCGGTGCTATTGATTGTGTAAAATAGTATAATTCGTGAGCGACGACTGTGTGACAAGCCACTGCTGCTTTCGTTTTACGTACGGAACTGCAGAGGAAGCTTTATTTACTCACGTTTTTCTGGACATAATTTATACGGTACCTACTATGACGGAAGAAGAATATTCCAAGGGCCAATCTGACAATCTATCCTTTGTTGATATGTTTATGGTAGCAAATTTTATAAAAAATAGTGATAGTTTCTCTCTCTGTATTGTAGTTTTTAAAAATTTATTTTGACTTAAATGTCCTTACGTAAAAATAGACTACATAGAATTATGTTGCCAAATCTTGAGACTGTTATAGTGTTATTATAGATCAGACAGCACGAAAAATAAGTTAAATTAGTTGGCAACTGTTAAGTATTATTGATTGTTATATAATAATTTAATTATAACAAAAAAAACTTGTTTATAGATAATTAAATATTTGTCCAAATATGTAAATAAAAATACATTTAATTTTTGTGTTATTTATTTAACATAAAAAGGTAAAAATAAAAAAAAAAAAAACAAAAGAGCACAGAAATAAACAAGTGTTTCTCTTTAGGGCAGTTTTTTTTTTGTAACCATACATTGTTTTTTGCTTAATACTAATAATATAAAAAGTTGGACACCCTAATAGAAACAATAAAAATCTTTCTTAACACGTTGACTGCTACTGAAGTATACCATCCCCTCCCTGGGACCTGACTATTTTTTTATTTAAGTAGTGGAACCTCCTAGCAGGTAACATAAGTAATATTAAAAAAGAAGTTTGTATAGAAATTAGGGTCAAAAGGGCCATGTCGTCCAAAGCTGTCATGCGCATCAATATTGAAATCCGATCAGTAGTGCTGATGTCGGCCATGGCCGTCATTTATAAGGGTGGTGTTTTTATATTGCAAACTCCTGTATTTTATCCCTCAACTACAAAATAGACCAAAAAACACAATTATAGGTAAAAGAAATATGTTTTACACATATTTCTTTTAAAACACAAAATAAAAATCTAATTTCGCCGTGGGAAGTAGCAAGCAATATAAGAAACACGTCGACAGGGATTTCGATATGCAGTTTGTATTTTAAAAGTACAAACTCTTTTCCTTTGAGTAAGTAGGTTATTATTTATTGTACGTTTATAACAGTTCAATAATTTAATACTATTTTAGGAAACCATAAAATAAACGGAAGAAAGCTTCTTCCGAACACTGTGTCATCAATCAATGTACGTGGAAGCCCTGAAATACCGATGCAATTGAAATCCAATACTCAATTACGGACTGATCGACAAATGGATTGATCGGCAAAAATCGGATTTGGAAAGTCGTTTCCAAAGAATCCTAAGAAGTACCGAAATGATTGAATCACATGTAGGTTCTTGCACAAAAAATAAATATCATAGCGAACTCTTGTGTGAAGATGTTTACCGTGGTACTGCTGAAACTAATGAAGTGAGTTATTCTTCTTAGGATTCTTTAGAAACGACTTTCTGTTTGCCGATCAATCCACAATTGAATACTGGATTTCAATTGCATCGGTATTTCAGGGCTTCCACGTACATTGATTGATGGCACAGTGTTCGGACGTAGCTTTCTTCGGCTTGTTTTATGGTTTCGTGAAATAGTATTAAATTGAACTGTTATATTGGTTGATACTTCCCACGGCGAAATTAGATTTTTATTTTGTGGGAAACTGTGTAAGCTGATGGCTGATGGTATTAGATATTTCGGCTCGACAATGTGCCAAGGAGCAACGTTGCTTGTATTTTTTTGTAAATATTTACGGTTCGACATATTTACAGTGGACTAGGTTAGGTTTCATGAGAATCACTCAAAATTATAAAAGGCGCCATTTTATAATAAAGTTTATTTCGTGAAAAATTAACAATAAAACTCGCAGCTTTAAAAAATAGCAAGTATTCACTGTTTACAATACAATTCTTTGAAATTCAAATAGAAAAGCCACTGTAAATGTTAAAACTCGTGTCTACGAAGATTCACTAAAGCGCCACCAGATGGCTTTGGACGTTAATGTCCGAAGCCTACTGACATTAATCCCAAAATAACCAGACTGCCACCAAAACCAAACCAAAATTTATTGAGAATTTGAGAATTTTACATTAAAGTGAATAGTTCCCAATTATTCTAATCGCACTGTATAACTATCGTATTGTATGCTACAGGAGAGGACATTTTTTTGGTTACAAAACTCCCGCCGTCCGCCATGCGTGCTGATGACGTACCAAAATTTCTTAAAGAATCACTGGAAAAACTACAAGTTGACTACTTGGATTCGTATTTGATACACGTGCCGTTTGGTCTAAAGAACATCGATGGAAATTTACAGCCTACCACTCCAGATGGATCGACCGATATGGACTTTCAGACAGATCATCTTTCTATATGGAAGGTAAAGTTTATTCGCGTTTATGACAGTTGTTCTACGAGGCCAGGGTCATAATAGTTCGGCCAGGCATAATTTTACAACTAATATAATTAAATAAACAGTTTTAAAACCTTAAAACGGACTTTTTCGCACGTAGACCATCTCTATCTCGAAACTGAGTGGCCGAGAAAAAATAAACCAACACATAAATGCAGAATATGTGTTTTATGCGACAGTTTTACTTTCTTTCAATTTTTCTCAAATAGTCCACCGTTGTGCTTTCTCATGGCCCATGGACAGGGTGGGGTGTGTCCTATCCACCTTAAAACCAGTAGATGTCATCTGGTAGACGTCCCTAATCAGAATCTGTCGAAACCCGATCGATCCGACACGATTTAACTGAGTGATCGTGCTAACAAAAACAATTTCTCAAATAGTCCACCATTGTGCTTTCTCATGACCCATGTACATGGTAGAGTGTATTCTAGCCACCTCAAAATCAATAGGTGTTGTCTGGGAGACGTCCCCGATCAGAATCAGTCAAAACCCGATCGATCCGACACGAGTTAGTTGAGTTATCGTGTTAGCAAAAACAATTTCTCAAATAGTTCACCATCGTGCTTTCTCATGACCCATGGACAGGGTGGGGTGTTTCCTATCCACCTCAAAATCAATAGGTATCGTCGTCTGGGAGACGTCCCCGATCAGAATCATTCAAAACCCGATCGATCCGATACGTTATCCGATCCGATGAGTTATCGTGCTAACAAGAATAAATGCCGACGGCAAGGACGACGACACGACAAGCGTTGCGAGTTATAAAATGCCGCGTGACAACATCTATTGATAGTTAGTAAGTAAGAAATTGATGTCACATATTTAGTTAATATAACGCAATGTGGTTGTTGTGAGTACACCTAAATATAAATTGCTTATTTTATTATAATTAGTTACGAATATTTATGTTTCTTTTATGTTTGATATTTGGTAAAAAGAAAATAATTTAACAAATAACGTAATGTAATGGCACCATCTCTTTTTGTTGGATTGATTAATATTTAGTACTTCAAACTAACCGCACCAATAACTTTGTCGACACCGAACATCGATAATTTGTGATTTCAGATTGTTTCCTTTGTATACACCTACCTAATGATCTACCTTGATGTCAGTCAGTGAGTGATAAAAATAGCACTTTTCAGACCTTAATAACTCGAGAACTATACCTAATAGCCTGAATGTCTTGAATATCTTGAATCACAAATTCGTGAAATTTGTGATTCAAGATATTCAAGGGAATCTTATTTCATGTAATACTACACATTGCCAGTGCATCGCCCGTTTCTTTTGCGAACTTAGCTAACACACTTCCGTGTGTCTCGAATTACTTTGTATCTGGTGCTAATAACAACATTTCTATGTTCTCCGTATTATAATATATACATAGGTACAATACTAATTAATTACCATATTACTTTTTATTTGTTTGTTGAACATCTCGGAAAGTGGTAGTGGTAAATGTGCACGCGCATATGTATTTTAGGCACCACGCTTTGGAAATGGATCGTTCCACCGGTGAGCAACGTGTCATGTGTATAAGAAACTTTTACCAGAATCATGGTTCTCTCATAATAGTTTGTACCGAGTGTACTTATCGCTTGTACTGAGTGCACTTCACAGCATTAATTACGCTCCTTGAGCAAAATTAATCAAACCGTGGTTGCTAAATTTGAAAGAGAAGGCACTGCCATTAATAAAAAACCAACTGGTCGACCTGGATGAGCAAGAAGTGTCGAAAACGTCGAGCGTCTTCGTACAGCAGTGTCATGTACATCCCAGTGTTCTATATAGAAACATTCAGCAGCCTCAAATATTTCGAAAACCACTATCCGCGACATCCTGCCAAAGGATTTTAACTTTCATCGTTACAAGATTCAACTAGTGTAAGCTTTGAAGGTTGAAAATTATCCAATTCGATCTGCTTTTGGGCAAGAATTATTCGAAATCTTATCTTATCTAATCTTATTCACCGATGAGGCACATTTCCATTTATATAGATATGTAAATAAACAAAATTGCCGTTATTGGTTTATAGAAAGCCTTTGAGATGGATAGAAATTGTCTATATTCTCCCAAATTAACGATATGGATGGTAATGAATTTATTTGGCATAATTGGTCCATACTTTTATGAAAATGTAAATGGTGTTGAACTCGCTATTACTTCTCATATAGAGAATTTCTAGAGAATATTTGCGCACCAGTAAACTTCAAAATTTACCTGGATTTAGTTTGTAGTCCCCTAAGATGGGGCTACAGGCCAATATTGCAAATATATTTATCAATGGCAGCCATTAGAGCGATGTTCCCTAGAAAAGTGATGTCTAAGCAGGAGGACATTAATTTGCTGTCCAGAAGTCCCGATTTAACGCCATCGGCATTAAATGGGGTTAAAGGTCTTCTTATGGAGTTATTTGAAATAATAAGCTGTACACTGATACTCCTAAGACTTTGTTTCAGTTAAGGGGTAACACCAATGTAATAAGCTAAAAAAGATTTCTTTACATTTTTTTTTTCATAAAAGAAAAGGTAATAAGATCATTAATTTAATGATGTTATTAGGCACATGTTTAAGTATCATACAAAACATTATTATCATAAAATATTCAAAAATGGCGACACTAGAGCCATTCTCGCGACACACGTCAAATTTAAGGCGTTTTTAACGACATCTGTTGCGTATTAGAGTAGTTATAAATTATAAGGTAAAACATACTAGTGTCTACAGATAACTCGTAACTGGCGATCCCGAGTACGGTTTGGGGTTCGGGCGCTCTCGGTTATTTTTGTCATTTGTATTTCTTTCTTGCTTGGCAGTTTAAATCCCCCGTAGATGTTGTGTTTGAACTTTTAATAATCTTGTGGTATGAACCGTTCGAGCTGTCACAATAAAATTCATTTTGCAACAGTTTTAAATTCATATATTGTAGAAATTATTGGTGAGTTGAAGACTTGTAATATGTTTTTTTTTTATTGTCTCAGGTAAGCGTATTCTTACCTATAAATATGTAAGTTTAAAACTTGGGTTTTTATAAATACCTAACCTGTCATAACAATGTAGGGTAATTGTATAGAACACGCCCTTCTGGATTTTCGCGTTTTTTTTGTATAGACGTGTTGTAGGTTGCTATAGGAACAGTTTTTCACAAACGAAACTTTGCGCAAATTAATAATAACCCATCTAGCTAACGGGAGGTGGGAGCGAATAGGGGTGCTGGGTGGGGTAAACAGGTGTATTGAGGAATGTTAATTTAGCAAGGGTACATTAAAAAAATGTAAATTTTTGAAAATATTCAACATATAGGGGTAGTTTTTAAGGGTTGAAGCAATATTTGTGTGGTGAAAGGATGTGGCATTGTGTGCACATAGAGACCGCAAAATTAAATATCTTGCTTCTTTTTTTTTTGTTAAATTTTGACGTCTGTTGTTGAAGGGCAAGGGATATATTTGGTATATAAATGATCAATGTTCAAAAAATAATTTACAAGATAGAGGGATAGTTTGTAAGGGTTGAAATAATCGTGAATCCTAATTGTTTCTATTTGTCATAATCTGCCTGACCCTTTTTTATGCACGTGATACGGTCATTATTTAAATTGATGTATATTTAATTAATTTACTCACATGTTGTATTCCAATTATTAAAACGCCATGTCTACTTAAGAACGATATAAGTCCTTCATTTGATGCTGTAATAGCATAAAATTTCGCGTAAGTGACATCGCAAGAGTCACAGGTGTTGAAATCACAAAACCGCACAGGCACAGGTGTAAGATTCACAGTCAATACTCTGTTTTCACTCATATTTTTGTCGCATTCGACGCGCAAGAATATTTTCAGTTTAAGTTCTAGCTGTGAACAAAGAACTGAATAGCTGTGGTATAAAAAGTGTCTTCTCAGCATCCCTTGGAGCGTGAGACGTTTCCAACCAATCAGGGCGTCTGATTTTGTTTACATATTTGTAAATTCAATAGCAATGAGTTTATATAAGATTTTTGGTTCATAATGTATGTAAAAAGAACTAAAATATGTATGCTAAATCTCCTGTGAATCCCGCATGTAAAGTTTGTATAATCAACAGGTACAAATTTTATAGATGTTGTGATGTCATGCGCTATTGCCGATTGTATATACCTATCTAGAGCGCGCTGTGAAGTGAACTTATGCGTTTTAATAAATGATCTATGCTTCAACGTTAGTGTCTTTGTTGTAGTTGATAATGGCCAATCGTGAATATGTTTCATCCTGGAACTTTTTCTGCGACGTGATAAATAACATCCCAGTTAATTTGAACAGATTGTTACGTGTGAAGGTGTTGTATTCCCAATTGAGATATGCCGATCATTGTTACATTGCGGCGTTTTGTTTTCAGAATGGTATTTCGCCAGAAGTTGTGGGTGATATTTTGTGGTTTAACAGACACTGTACAGATCGAAAGCGTAGGAAAGTGTTGTGTTTATCAAGTAATTTGTAGCCTATATTGTATATTATGATAGTTGTACAAAAGTTGATGTGGCAACATGGGAACTTTGGTGAACTACAGAAACGATTAAGTAAACAGTAAATCAGCTGTGCGCATGGAGAAATGTTCCAATTTTAATTTATTTATAAAAAATACTTGACGCCATTTGCGCAAGATATGATAAGGTGCGTTGTACTCGTGATGGAATGTAGAATGTGTGAGTAAGTTTAGATTTTCGATAGGGCAGAAGGGGGTGTTCTATACAATGACCACGATATTTTCGAAGGATAAATACATCTCACACGAGAAGCATTTCATCGTTTGTCCCAAATGATTTAGGCAATGCGATATCCACCCGCTTCGCCAGCACAAACATTCGACCATTTTGGTTTCTTTACTGATTCGATTATCGCTTTTCGCCCCGTATTACCTTTCCCGGTTTCAGACACCATGCTGATTTTATTTAACCGACTTTTGGAAACGAATCGCCTTTTACAACGTAAACGCGGTGACACTTTCAGGTTAGGATACATTTTTATGGCGACATACTATCAACGAAACCACACCAAATCCGTGAGTTTTACAGCAGCGTTGTTGTGTGTTGCAGATAACAAATTCACGAACTTGTCAATTTGTAAAAACGCTTGTGTTTTTATATCAAATATGGCTATTTACGAGTTTTTATAAAAGAATGTGCGTTTAAAGCGACACAATCAAGTGTTAAATTCGAAATTTACGGGTAAAAATTTTTCGTTTGTAAGTTGGAACACTGACTCCTTATACATGGCGAGCATAGGACTAATCCCCTTACCCCTCACCACTCGTTGGAAACTCCTTAAAGCCGGATGATGTCGGCGAGTTATCGCAAATTTATGCCACGGTGTGAACTTGAGGTGTTACAGCGGGATGATTTTTCATACATAACTGTCCCTGCATTGTAAATTTAAATAAAAAATAGTGAATGTAAATCTTTTTTAATAATCGAGTCTTATTCATCTAAAAAGAGGAAAACATTCCAAGACACCTGTTATATGAAATTAAATTACTGTTATTAGAAATTTTGGATTTATTTGCCTTGCTATAGACTAAGCAATTTTGTGATTGCTTGTTTGTAGAATTAACGTTGACGAAACACCGCGGCTCGGTTTTATATTTCTTCATTACAACAAATTCTCCTAAATATTATTTTTTAGGCGATGGAACAACAAGTGGATGCAGGCTTAACAAAGACCATTGGCATTTCAAATTTTAATGTGAAACAAATCGAGCGAATATTAGAGAACGCCCGTATACGCCCAGCGTGTTTGCAAATCGAGTTGCATGTGTATCTTCAACAAAATAACTTGGTAAAATTCTGCCAGGAAAATGATATCGTGGTGACTGCGTATTCGACACTGGGATCGCCGGGGTTATCGAAGCTGGGATTTGAGTAAGTCTCGAAAATTTTAAGGTATACTACATTCCTGGACAAAATTAAGGCATCGGCAAAACTCTTCATTATTTCTTATATATTTTCGAAATTTTTAATCTTTAAACATGTCATGTGGATACTCCAGGACATCCTCTGTTACTACTTATAAACGATTGCAATTATTGAAATATGTAAAGTAACATTTTGTAAGTGTTTGTTAATACGTTTAACGCTCTTTGAAGTGATTTATAAAAAGCCATAAATTGAGTTACGCTAGTGATTTTTTTACGTTATCAAGTGAATTAAATACTTTGTCCAGTACACTTATATAGTAGAAGAAATGAATCGTCCACGCAACTTAAGCGAAGATGAAGCAGTGAAAGCGGGTAACTCTGGTTAACGACAGACGTGGCCAGGTATATGTGGCTAATTTGTTAAGAGTTAGACAATCAACAATTAGCCTAACAGTTAAACGTTTAAGTGAACTTGGAAGTTACTGTGGAATCCCAGGGCAAGGTGGTCGTAGGAAGTCTACAGATGAGCGACATCTTGTGCAAGTCGCCTTAAGAAACAGGCATTCTTCTAGTTTAGAGCTAAGCACTGCCTAGAGCAGCTCGAAATGTAGTAATTTTTGGACGAACGGCCAGGAGAAGGCTTAATGAAGGAGGACTGGACAGTTGAAGACCAGTTATTGCCACTGCTCACCCGAGAACATAGAGTTGCTAGACTGCCTTCTGCAAGAAAACACGTAAATTGGGCCATTGACGACTGAAAGCGAGTTTTGTTTTCAGACGAGAGTCAGTCTTAACACTTTGGCCGCTATGTCAGTCACATATGACTGACACTGAGTTGTTTGTTTAAGCCATAGCAGCACAATTGAAAATATCTTACAAGGCCACACCCACATCGCGACATCTAGTGATCGGAGGACGAAACTTTTTATACCTACGTGTTCGCTAAAAGATGCGATATCAAATATGTGGTTCTTCTGATGTCAGTCTAAAATGACTGACGCGGCGTAACAGTGTTATTTTAAATTATTAGGCCACGTCAGTTATATTTGTGAGGTTATAGTGAAGTGTAAAATACCAATGTAAGTATACTGTTAAGTAATTTGCAACATGTTAATTGAAATGTATTATTGGTTTCTTGATAGGGATCGAAAGAGGCCAATGTCAGATGTAGAATTAGCTGCGTATTGGGAAAATAAGGATAGTGATGATGTTTCCTCTATCGAAGATCCATTTGCTACAGACTCTGGTTCCGATTATATACGTAGTGATTTAGATAATACTTCTGGTGAATCAGACAATGACATCATGATGTCCGAAGAAAGTGATGATTAACGCAATATTCTGGAGAGCGAAGATGTTGAGCATGATGAAAATGATAATAATTCTGAAGTGGCCTGGAGTGTTTATATGGGAAGGCATGCTAATATCAATTTCTGTGGACAGTCTGGTATACAAACAATAATTCCCGCTAATATATCACGCCAATTGATGTATACAAGTTGTTTCTCAATGACGCGGTTTTTGATCTAATTGCATCAGAAACCAATAAGTATGCTCGATGTACAATCAATAATGCAAAATTGAGCAAATCATCAAGATTGCATGCTTGGGAAGACACAAATTCTGAAGAAATTCAAACATTTCTGGGTATAATTATTTGGATGGGCTTATGTGTTCGACCCAAGCTTAATGATTATTGGGCAAATGATCCTCTCTACGAAAATTCTATAAGTAAACTGATGTCTCGTAATAGATTTGAAATATTATTGAGGATGTTACATTTTTTTGATAACATGACAAACAAAGAAGACCGTTTACGGAAAATTAACCCATTGTTGTATTTACTTCAAAAAAACTTCCAAGAAGTATATACAATAGGCAAGGAAATGGTTATTGAGTTGGTTCCATGGAGGGGTCGCCTCTCATTTCACCAATATATTCCAGGAAAACGTCATAAATATGGCGTTAAGTTATTTAAAATATGTTCCTTTGATGGATTCACTTGGAAAATTCAAATTTATTGCGGTAAATCTGGTGGACCGGGCACTGGTTTAGCAGAAAATGTAGTACTACATTTATACGATGGACTTTTAGAAGAAGGTCGTGTACTATATACCGATAACTTTTACACTAGCATTCCCTTGGCTAAGAAGTTACTGATGAAAAAAAACACATTTAGTTGGAACGCTACGAAAGAATAGGAAATATTTAGCGAAAGAAGTTTTGAGTCGGAAATTGAATATAAATGAAAATTATGGATTAGAATCTAATGAAGGAATAGTGGTGTCGAAATGGAAACCTAAGAAAAATAAGGAAGTTCTAATGTTATCAAGCTTACATAATTTGGAGATGACCCCTGTCCCTACTAAAAGAGGTAAACAAATACAGCCAGAATTACCTGTGAAAGTAAAGCCTTCTGTAATACTAGAATACAACAATGGTAAAATTGGGATAGATAAATCAGATCAAATGTCTGCCTACAGTACATGCATAAGAAAAGGTGCAAAGTGGTACCGCAAAGTAGCGTTTGAATTATTGACTGGTGTTGCGATTGTAAATGCACATATCGTTTATAAGTCAATTGCCAAATCTAAAATATCTATAACAAAATTTCGTGAAGAAGTGTGCAGGAGTTTACTTGGGATAGAAATCCAAGAACGTGTAAAAAAAGCACAATTCAAGCACTTGCTGAAGAAAAGAAGTAGAGGAGGTACAAAAGAACGTCGTAATTGTGTTACGACAATTTAGTAAAAATACAAAAAATTCAACGATCAGATGCAAGAAAGAAAGTAAGGAAGCTAAAAACCTACTGTTGTGGATGCGACAATAAACCTACTATGTGTTATGAATGTCATATTCGTCTTCACGGTTCAGCTAATTGATTATTACTTAGATAGAATTAATTTTGTTAGGTACTGTTTCTAATAAATTATATCAATGAAGCAAGCAAAATTGTCTTTTATTCCATATCTTTTTAATTAAATATATATGTTCATTACTCATTACAATAATTACATACAAGAAACAAAAAATTGTGTTATTGTTCATAGTTGAAATATTTCAATAGAACGACCCTCTCAGGCCAAGCCGCTTATAAGTAATTGCTTCCTTGAGGCCACTGGATATTTGTAACCATCTAAATTGCATAGAACTCTTTACAAATGTGACTGACACGGCTTTAAAGCTGTACATAGTTGTCGGTCGAAAATGACTGACAAGGCCTCACGCTAAAAACAAGTGTCACTCTTTTCTGACTGACAAGGTCGCTCAAAAAAATACACTAAAACACCTCTGGCATTCAAAGTGTTAATTCACCAGATGGGCGGCAACGAGTCTGGCCGAGACCAGGAGAGCAGTTTTCTGCCTGTAATATGTCTTCCGAGGATCCCATTTATTGGTGGATCAATAATGTTCTGGGGCGGAATTTGTTTCGATGGTCACATGGATTGGCTTCCTATACGAGAGAGATCCATGAATGTGCATTTGTACGTAACATATATCGTGGAAGAGCATATGATACGATTTGCCCCATTTCTCGGGGATAGTTTTATTTTTATGTAAAATAATGCTTGGTGCCACGTTGCTAATGAGATACTGGGACTACCTTCGGTTTGTGAATATTCCAATTATGGCCTGACTGCCAAGAAGCCCAGATGTTAACCCCATAGAGCATCTAAAGAATGCACTAAAATGATCAGTTGGTCTCTATGACTCTCAGGGAACTCGAGTAAGTCGTTTTTGTCGAATGGGAGAATATTTCTCAGGAAACCATTCACCATTGTTCAATAGTATGCTCAGGCGAATGGAAGCAGTAATATGAATTAAAGGAGTATCTACACTCAACTGGATTCAAATTATTATGATTAAATTTCACCTAAAAGAGGAGGAGAAACGGACAAAATATCGAGATTTAATCTTCGAACTCCGTAGACTCTATCCAGACCATACTGTTAAATTTAAGGTACTGATTATAGGAGCCCTTGGTGGAGCGAGAGATACACTGCTTTTCGAATTAAAGAGCATACCGGCATGCCGAAACTCAGCAGAAATCTTAGCCGGTCGCATGCAAAAGGCCGTAATTCTCGGCTCGCTTCGTCTACTCAGGGCACACGACTCGGCCCAGTAATCACTAACCGAGCGGACGCGAGTCCGATTGATTGCTGGTATTACCAGCGCACCTTCTGTGTGAGTCGGAGTCACAGAAAGGGGTGACTGGCTTTTAGTAAAAAAAAAAAAATAATAATAATAAATAAATAAGCAGGAGGGGCCGCACAACATCCATCTGGCCTTTGGTAAGTAGCGACACCACTTACTCCAGCTGGGGTGCAAAATCGGACCGGCAGCACCAGCGCACCCGGAAGGAGATAACAGATTCCCCTCTGGTGTCGCCCGTGGGCTTACTAGGCTAACTCCCCGGTAAGCCCGAACTTCTGGTTCCAAACAACAGAAGAGGAGGCGCCCACGATCGATCCCGTTCGGATAGGGGTCATGGGCAAGGTGGTGGGGCCCAAATGGATGGATTGCCTGGAGACGACTTACGCCAAATACATGGACGCTTTGAGTGGACCGACGAGCTGAGGGACGACCTGCTGCAATGCTATGAAAGCAGTGAGCCCATACGGAGGGGATACATGGCACGTATGCATGCCCTGTGGTGTGAATTACACCCAGAGCATGATGCCTTCACGCCGCAGAATCTGCGTGATTATGTATCCTATCTTCGCAGAAAGGGCTATGTAAAGACTGCGCCCCGATTGGCGAATGAGGTAGCTGAAAGGCTGCCTAATGAACCAGTTGAGGATGCTGTCTTCGCCGTTCCACCAATAGTAGAGGGCCTCAGTACCAGAAGGGGGTTACATCGCATAAGACCCCCTAGGCCACAAGACCTGGCCAGAGTGGATGCTGAAGTTCAAGCATCGCTTCCAGAAGGGGCCGACATCTGGCGCATAAATTGTGCCATGTACGTTACCGCCGAGAACTTCTCTCATGTGGAGAGGGCGAATAACTCTTCCTCTCCGCGAGAGAGAGCGGAGTGGCGTGTACGGAAGATGGAGGCCAAGATCCAGTCTCTATTTAATGTACTGAAACGCAGTCTCTTTTTGAATTTGAGCGACTTATTGAATTTGCGTTGAGTTTTCATCATTTTTAGACTTTCTTTTTTGCTTTTAATGTATTGATTGACCAACTGAGTGATCGTATAATTAGTGATTTTTCAACTTTGATAGTGGCAATATTAAATGAAACAATAATTTAATTATTTATAATAAATCCAGTTAACGATATTATTTGTAATTTGTTGGAAACACCGTTCTGTCGCTGGAAATATGAAGATAAAAGAGACGTTTTACGGGAAGGAAGACCTACGACTGTTTTATCAATATTCGCCAAAAAAGAGATTAAGAAATCCGGTAAATCTTATAACATAAATTTCATATCTGCTTGATTTACAAATTATAAATGGTTATGTAGCAGCCCAATGTTAAAAAACTGTATTGCTGACCCTGTTTAATATTTTCTAATAAACAATTGGTTTGGAACATGAATCGATTTGTAGATATTTTAAATATTACAAGGGCATTATATAAACATACCGATGCTGCCCAGATATTATATATGATATCCTACAAAAAGAATCATTAGATATTAAGTTTTGCGTACATCAGATCAAACAGACACGTGAAATATTGAACAAAAAGAGAAATGACAACTTTTTTAAGATAATTTTTAATAAAGCAAGTAGAATGATGGAATTAGAAATTACAAAACGACAATACGTTGGTCTTTCTAATGAAGCCATGAGTACAAGATATAAAGCACCTTTTTATGAAATATTGGACCATATTTTAATGGAAATAGACGTCAGGTTTCAGGATTGCGAAAAATTGAAATTTGTTTGTCCCGATGATACTGCAAAATTTGAACAATATAGCTCATGTTTCCCTTCTAATGCTTTTGAAAATTTGTAACAATTTTGTGGAAATATATTTACCGAACATCAACGACTTAAAAACGAACTTTGCCTGTTATATAGTGATGAAAATTATAGAAATATACCGCTGCATGAACTGCTCAAGAAACGGAATGAATACAGACATATTTATAGAAGCTTACAAACTGTTTTGTATAATTTTATCTATTCCATCAACAAGTGCGTCAGTGGAAGAGGCTTTTCGTATCTTAAACGTATAAAGACGTATTCAAGAAATATCATTTCCCAAGAAGAAATCTTTAGCAACTGTTTCTATCGAAAAAGAATTGTTCCTAGAACTGAAGAATGATCAGCCATTTTATGAAGATATAATAGATAACTGCGCCTCACTAAAAGATCAAAGAATTGATTTGGTGTACAAAAATTAGATAGCTATAAGCTTGGCTATAAGTGAGTCTTAAGAAAAATTAATCTACTTTTTTCTAACTGTTTACACATGCTAACTCTTCACCTATTTTCTATCCCGCGAGCTTGTATATACATATTAAGGTTGTTATAAAGTATTAGATTGTATGGAGTATGTTTTTATTTTAATATAAATTAATTTCTGATATTAATCCGACATCTATTACAGCCTACCCGATATTTTACACAACCCAGTAGTCGCGAGAATTGCCAAGAAACACGACAGAACCTCGGCCCAAGTGGTGTTGAGGCACATGATACAGAAAAACATCGCCGTTATCCCGAAGAGTGTCAAGCCTGATAGAATCCGTCAAAATTTCAATATCTTCGATTTTTGCTTGAACGAGCCGGATATGAATGAGTTGAACAGCATAGACAAAGGAGTGCGTATTTTGGACTTCGACTACCCTTTCTTTAAGGGGTGAGTAAAATTCCAGGTACATTTTAGCTGTGACTACGTTTATACTCTTTATTGCCTATTTATTGAAGGGTATTTTCACTTCGTTAATTGGGCTAAGGCCCAATTGGGGCTTAGTCCAAGAGGATACCCAAAAAGGTACCAGATTAGATAAATATTTTAAGCATATCTTACCTTAACAAGAAAAAGTCGTTCATCGTCGGCTTCTTTCAGGAACCTCCCTATCTCATGTTTCGTAAATATGTTCGACTTCTTAGGTCTGTACCCTTCCGACTGCCTTTTTGAAAACACAATCAGTTGACTGTATTTGCTGATATCCACTTTATTCTTCATAGAAATTATTGCCCTCAATATCGAATAAAAAGCCTAAAGGCTGGAAGATTTGTAGTTTTTCGATATATAATTAAAGTATGCTAGCAAAACTTTCTCGTTAGTTTGAGTTTTTACTTTTTTGCCATCGCACCATTTAATGAACCGATCATAAGCTTTTTCATACTTCAACCTTGATTTTCCCGGCAATAACATAAATACGAAACTGGTTGCAGCTTCTTCTACGTCCGAGGGAAGAAGACCTTCTGAGTCACTCATTATGTTTTCTGCTATTTTAGATAGATTTTAGTAAGATTTTCGACTTAGATATCGCACAACGCGACGAGAAAATCACAAAACTAAGCGTTACTATGGTTTTAACAAATTTCACGCATCATATTACTTTGATTTGGTATGAAAATGTTTAAGTGACTTTTGACGGATGTCATAATTATTCAAATGTCAAATCTGATTTTTGTGTAAAAATAGGTTTTTAATCTCTTTCTTATCCAAGCGGTCGTAGATAAAATGTTGTACATCACACGTGGGCTAGAACACATTATATCACGAGTGGGAATATTGCCATGACGAGGTCGTAGACCGAGTCATGATAATCACACTAATAATGTAAATAACTATTAAGGCCATGGGTTACAGGATGTCTCTGAAAGTGCATATGCTACATGCTTATTTAGATAAATTTAAAAACAACATGGGGGCATAATCAGAGGTACAAGAACGTTTTCATCAAGACATTGTGCACTTCGAACGCCGTTATCAAGGTCAATATAATCTATATTTACTAAATGACTGCTTTCGTGTGTGTGCCACGAAATTTTTAGGTCGATGTACGAAAGGTTTTTCGTTAGAATTTCGGCATTTTGACAAAATCAATTTAGTAAATAGACTGTGCTTTTTGTTTTTTTATCCGAAGCCTCTAGAGGCATGCTCCGGAGGTGCTTTCTATATGAGCGATGGGGTGGCGCAATATAATTGTGATTTGCTTACTCGTCATGGTATAATGGGAGACTATATTTGGGGTTTAATAAGAGAAAATACTCATCAACATAACAGAAAGAGTAAGACGGTTCACTTCTATACTTTTTTTTTATTATTTTGTATACTAATACTTATTAAACATAATACTTGAAGTTAATAAAAACAATATACAAATATATTTCTTTTGGTTTTTCAAATGATAAATGATTAAAATCATAGATTTTCTTAACTATTGATATAATGATTTCCTGGATACAAAAGTAAGCTTTAGGACGATTCTTAAATATAATTCTTATTTCAGAAGAATGTCGATAAACTTACCGAAACTGCTTATTCTAATCTCAGACCCAAAACTCATATCGACTTGTATTATTCTAACACAGACATTGTAAGAATAAAGGCAATACATTAATAACATACATACATACCTATTCTCTTACCTTCAAATACTCGGTCTTCAACACTTTAAATATAGCTCTGCACGTTTCTGATATTATTTAACGACTGAAAAGGAGAAATTAATGTTGAAAACTTTAAATCTTCGTATATATATATATATATATATATATATATATATATATATATATATATATATATATATATATATATATATATATATATATATATATATATCATCATGAGGTCATCAGTCCTAAGACTGATTGGACGTTAACCTCCAGCTTCTCCTATCTTGTGCTAACCTACGCATTTCGCTAATTGTGCTACAACCTACATCCCTTACTATTTGCGAGCAGTAGTCTAATCTAGTCCTACCTCTGCCTTTCTTCACTCCTATTTCTGCCTCCAAAATATCGCGGACTATTCCCCCATGTCTCAGCAAGTGACCTACCATTCTATCTCTTCTCTTCTTTATGTTTTTCCATAACTTCTTTTCTCGCCGACTTTCTCTAATACTTCTTCGTTTCTAACCCTATCAGTTCACGGTATTTTCATCATTCTTCGGTAACGCCACATCTCAAAAGCTTCTAATTTCTTCCTACTTGCTTCTCCTACCGTCCAGGTTTCGCAACCGTATAGTGCCGTGCTCCATACATACGTTTTCAAAAATTTCTTCCTTGTTTCTAAGTTTATTACCCCCGAGCATAAAAGTGCTTTCTTCTTGTTGAAAGCTACTCGACCCTGCGCTATTCTTTGTTTTATATCTTTATCGCTTCTTCCACCCCAATTTATTTTACTTCCTAAATAAGTGAAGTTTTTAACTTCCTCCAATCTTTCATTATTAATTTTTATTTTCGTTTTTGCTCTGCTCTCGTGCCGTCTGCACACTAACACTTTAGTTTTGTTTTTATTCACCCTCATTCCGTATTCCTCTGTCAACACTGCCTCCATTTCGTTCAACGCTGGTTCCAACTCCTCTTTACTAGATGCTAATACTGCTATATCATCCGCGAATCTCAACATTTTTAGTTTCTGTCCCTGTACTTTAATCCCGAAATCCACTCTATCTTTTACGACATTAATCGCCTATTCGATGTACAGATTAAAAATTAGTGGTGATAGTCATCCGTACATCCTTGTCTTACTCCTTTCCTAATACCTACTTCCCTTCTTTCCCCTTCTACTTCTATAACAGCAGTTTGCTCTTTGTATAGATTGTGTACTACTCTCCTATCTCTATACTTCATTCCCGCGTTCTTTAGTATCTCGAACATTTTTTCCCATCTTACATTATCAAAAGCTTTTTTTAAATCTACAAATCCTATATAAGCGTTCTTTCCTTTTTCTATTGTTTTCTCTAACATTACTCTTTGCGCCAGAATAGCTTCGCGAGTTCCCCTATTTCGCCTAAACCCGAATTGGTCTTCTCCTAGTATTTCCTTCGCTCTATTTTCCATCCTCTTCTGCACTATTCTGGTTAAGATTTTTGACGCGTGGGAAGTTAGGCTAATCGTTCTAAAGATCTCGCATTTGTCGGCTCCTCTCATTTTCGGTATAGTAACGATAATGTTCCTCTTATAATCCTCCGGCATCTCGCCCGTTTCATATATGTATTTTACCAGTTCAAACATTCTATTTACTACTTTCTGTCCCGCACATTTCAAAATTTCCGCCTGTATTTTATCTACACCCGGCGCTTTATTGTTCTTTAGCTATTTCAAATTCTTCTCTCAATATAGGTTTTCCTACATCTTCCCTATCGATGCTAGATTCTTCCTCTAATATCTCTCCTAATTCCTGACCTTCGTATAAATTTCCTAAGTACTGCTTCCATCTATCCGCTTTTTCCTCTCTTCCGATCAATATGTCCCCCGATTGACCCCTAACGTTTCTACTTACTTGTCCTATATCCCTGAAGTTCCTCTTAATTATTTTGTAAGCATCATCGGTCTTACCTACTTGGAGATTATCTTCTACTTCTTTGCATTTATCAAACGAAGTGTCAAACTAAAAAAAAATTGTAAAATGTTCGTAAAAACACAAATTTTGACTTAAATGCAAAAACACTAGTTTAACTATACTAGTTAAAACTATTTAGTTTGACATTTCGGAAAGCATATCCGCTCCCTTCTTTAGAAGGTTTTCTAAATTTATATGAAAAACTGTAAAAAATAAAAAATTTCTATTATTAATAATACACACAACGTCAAAAGTCTTGGACCCCCCGTAGATTATAGATTTCGACTATGTTTATTTTGTTTTCGTTGCTAGACAACAAAAATGAATTATTTAGCTGTCAAACAAGATCAAATGAATTGTTACATCAAATATTGTTGATTAAAATATATATTTTTTTTAATATTCGTCAGTTTTATTGCATATTTAGCAAAACGACTTTGATACTTTTTTTTCGTTATAATGCCGGGACGTGAGGTTTCTACATTTGATAGGGCAAGAATTATTGCTTTGTATTATGCTGGATATTCCAATCACCAGATATACGGGAAGTTAGTCATTCCTAGATCTTCTGTTGTGCGAATAGTTCATAGGTATCAAGAATTAGGGACAGCGGAAAGAGGACCACGCAGTGGTCAGCCTCGAATGTCAAATGAATGGCAGGATCAGTATTTGGTTCAATATGCCCGTATACACCGAAATTATTCAATTAAAGCCCTCGGGGCTCACTTTCAAGGTACATTTTGCCTTGTTATATTGACATCTACAGTTCGAAGAAGACTCCATCGTGCAAATTGACGTGCAAGAAGGCCTTTAAGGGTACCCACTCTACTTCCACGACATCGAGCTGCCCCCTTTCAGTGAGAACGGGAACGTAGTAATTGGCTTTTGCAGCAGTGGCGCTGGGTCTTATTCACAGGTGAAACCAGAATTGGACTGGTGAGTGATAACAATCGGCAAAGGGTCTGGAGAGAGCCAGGTCGTCAAGGGAGACTAAATATTCCCCGTGAGGTTGCTCCTTACAATGGTGGGACAGTAATGTTTTGGAGAGGAATAATGTTCAATCGCCGTATGCCGTTAATTCCCATAAATCAGAATGCGACAAGTCAAATTTATATTGAAAGTGTTATCAGGCCCATTATTTATCCCCTACGCCAATTAGGTGACAATTTCATCTTCATGGACGACAATGCGAGGCCACATCGCGCAAGAACGGTTCAAGGGGTACTTGAACAGGGAGATATTACCCGATTAGATTGGTCAGCTAATTCACCACATATGACTCCCATTGAGAACATGTGGGATTTTGTTTCTAGAGCAATTCACAAACGCATGAACCCACCTCAAAATGGGGAAGAGTTAGCTGCAGCAGCAATAGAGGAATGGAACAAAATTCCTCAAGAAATTATCAATCGTTTGATTGTTTCAATGCATAGGCGTGTCAATATGTACTGAGAAGCAGAGGAGGCCATACCGACTATCAAGTTGTAGTTTACTTTGTTAAAAAATATGTTTTGTTAATTTTTGTCATAATAAATTTTTCACAAAATAAAACCCGCCACAGGTAGGATTGGACATTTGTCCCGGATCGGAACCGAACGACATACAGCTGTTTCGAACTTATTAGTTCTCATCAGTGCCGTACACGGTACGCCGATTCAGGACAAATGCCGAATGAACTTTATGGCGTATACATCTTTATCGATACGATCTCTGTCAGTAACATATCAGTCGGAAATCTAGAAAGGAACCACCAAACCGCCAAGCGGTTATCAAAGTAGTTCCCGAATAGCAAAGCTATTACATAATCGCTCTAAATAAAAAAAACAAAACCCGGGTTTTATTTTTTGAAACCTTATCTGATCGTGCAGAAACACGAGAAAGGGGTCGAGGATCGCTTCTGGGTATAATTAAATGCCTGGCGGGGCTTTAGCCCGAGGAGTAGCTGTTTCCTTGAGCGATTATGTAATAGCTTTGCTATTCGGGAACTACTTTGATAACCGCTTGGCGGTTTGGTGGTTCCTTTCTCGATTTCCGTCTTATATGTTACTGATAATAAATTTTCTTAAAAATTGGAAGTTTTTTCTCATTGTTTTTTAATTGAGTAAATTTTTAAAAATTATTCCTGTATTACAAAAAAATACATTTAGAAAAAACATACTTTGAAAAATAAATACAATATTTAAAAAAAAATTATTTACTAATACAAAACATCGGGGGTCCAAGACTTTTAACGGTGATATATCTTTATTGAATTAGGAATTAGAAAAATACAACAATCCTTGTTCTAACACAAAGAGCGAAGTTTAGCCATTAGGCTGCTCTTACACTTAAACTATATATATTATAAACTATATATTACATAAATAGTTAATTTGAGTCACAACAATTTACTAATACTAATGCTTAAACTAAGTACCTAATATTGGGAATTCAAATTAAGATCGCAGCGCCATGACGGATTATCCGCAAATTAATCTCTAGTACATGGTTTCCCAACATCACTTTTTGGTCGTGTTATTTTCGATATTTTCCAGCATTTTTGGCTATTTTCCTGTATTTTAAAATTATTGTTATTGTTGTTATCGTTAGTTGTTGTTATATTTATTATCCTTTTACACTGTTATAGTTTTTGCGACTGAAAAATTGGATTGTTCTGTCTTCAGAACAGATTGTAGCTCTTCTCACATTAAGTTGGTTGCCATTTGTCTGCAGACTAGTGCTCTGCAGTCCGAACCTCATCAAATTAGTGGAGAACTTATTATTTTAAATGGGTCGACTAAAATAAAATCAATGGTTTTTGTGTGTTTACTTGTACTTCAGCATTATGTACCTCCACTAAACTATTAGTAGCACTATTTATTTCTATCTCTGTGACATATTGTTTAGTGTGAAGCAAATTAATTAAACCCTGGGCAAATTGAATCTCAGCCTCAGTGTTATTTTCGACAACTTCAGATTGACCACTTGGACCAACTGGATGAGCTTCCATCAATTGTCTGTTCCGTTATCTCTCACCCCGTTACGAGTGTGAAGATTGTGCCTTCGAGGTAGAGGACACTGTTGTAGGTGTCGGACGGTTTTGAGAAGGAACCGCTGTTTTCTTTAATTCACAACCCCTACTTTCCGATTCTTGTCCTTATAAAAATACAAAATATATTTTAAATGTTTGAAATCATAGATTAGAAGTTCTACCTTTGTTAAAATAATCTTCTGCCTTGAAGTGTAGAGAGCAAACTTTTATAAATTTGGTCACAGGCTTGCCAATGCGTAGTCTAATTATCCAGGCTTTTCTTTGATCCACTAACCCTTTTCCCATTGGATTCAAACTTGACTTTTCCTGAATTTTCTTTAGGAAAAAGATGAAAACCAATTTTCTCTTCAGGGTCCTTTTTGGCCCAGGTATGGCATTGAGGAACACAACAGTAATAGTTCGAAAGCTTGGAGGAAGACATTTCAGACATCTTTAATTGGCACTGCTTTATACTTTTCCCCTTCTTATTTGACCAGGCGCAGGTCAATTGTTTTTAATATCTCCTCCAATTTGGACAGTTCGTTCTAAAATAACCATATTGTACATTAAAAATATTTATAATAACAAGTACCTACTTACCAGGCGTAACCGACAGAACAATCCAATTTTTCAGTCACAAAAACTATAATAGTGTAAAAGGATAATAAATATAACAACAACTAACGATAACAACAATAACAATAATTTTAAAACACAGGAAAATAGCCAAAAATGCTATAAAATATCGAAAATAACACGACCAAAAAGTGAGGTTGGAAAATCATGTACTAGAAATTATTTCAGCATTCGGTCGCCAGAGGTCATATCGCTTCTCTTGAAATCCCAATAGATGTTGGATACTGCCGTAAGTGCCTAATATAGATGCATACAACATCTACATTAAGCACTTACTGGATTAATTAATCGATGCGGACTCAGCTTGAAATTTATTTAAATGAATTACAATAGTACTTTAGAAAGATTGACACAGGCAGAGATATATACATAACACAAAAAAGATATAAATGTACTTAAAAATGACCATCTATGAAAACTGTCTTAACATTTTGCTTAAATTTTTTCAGTCAGGTAAATAGGTCTTCCAGTATTTAATTATTTATGAACAAAAACTAAATAATGTTTTACTAAATTGTCCATATTAACCCCAGCCAGGATTTTTATTGTCAGAAATATTATACTTGTTCAGACCAAATATAAAACGACAACATGTATTTCGAATTTTCTAGATTCGATTTCTGGTCATTTGATCTAAACATGAAAAATATACTAAATTACAATATGGGTAACACTGAAGTTTCACAAAGTTTATGCCTAATACGAAAGTTTAAAATTTGTCTATTTGAATATAATAGTTTTAAGCAAATATAAAACTTCCGGATTAGTTTCTTAACGTTTTCTCATAAAATCTCATCTTTCATCTAACGTAATACCTAAATCTTTGGCACAATTTGTAAAATTAATACTTTAACTTTCAATCTGTATGCTTAATAAGGCTTTCAAAATGTCTCTCTTTAATTTCAAATTAAGTAAAGTGCTTTTTTTTCGAAAATAAAACGGTACTCTTAAGATCTCGATTAATTCAATTAAAAACTTCAGCTACCTTAGAATATTCGAAGTAGTGCAATATTTGAGTGTCACCTGCATACGCCTGTATCATGGCGTATCTTGGAACATAAAATATGTCTGCCTTATAGACACTGAACAAAGGAGGGCCCAATATTGACCCTTGTGGAACTTCAGATGAAATGGATTTTCGGTCAGATACATTGTGATCTATTTAAACTTTTTGAAGCCGACCTAATAAGTGGTTTTTGAAAAATAAAGTTGAGATTATATCAAATGCATAGTATGTTAGTTTTGAGCACTTAAATTCTTGATCGACAGTGTCAAATGTTTTTGAAAAGTCTAGCGAAACTAAAACGGTAGCCTGATTTTAATCACTAAATCTTATAATAATATCAGATATATCTAGAAGTGCTGTAGATGTACTATTGGTAGGGCGAAATCCAAACTGATGTACTGATAAAATACTATTGTTACAAAAATATGAATCTATTTGTTTACACACAGTTTTCTCCAGTATTTTTTATATTATGGGTAGTAAGCTAATAGGACGTAGATCTTAAACAAACTCTGGGACACTGACTGTGGGCTCAGAGAAAATAATCGCCTCTTTCCATATCTCAAGAAAGTACCCACTCAGCAGACAATAGTTAATAATATGTGTTATATACGGGAATATAACAGATGTGCAACATTTTAACATTGTTCCTAAAGTATTGTCAGATCCGGAAGCATTAGATTTAACAGATAAATTCTGTATACACTTCTTCTTGACTGACTGGGGTGAAACTGAACACACTATGATTAAGTTTATTTTTATAATAATTAATCATACCGTTAATTAACACAACCCTTAGCGTTATTTAACCGAAATAATACAGTTGACGAACATCTACACTCCGTTTTTTTTTTGTTTCAGCATCAAGAATCATCCCGAATATCCCTTTCATAAATGTAAATAAATAATAATCGAAGAAGATATTCGAAGAGTACATTTTTCGAAATTTTTATTATGGGCTGTAGGTCTATGAAGTTAGAATTTAATATAACTGTTGCACAGTATGCTATTGTAACTGGAAATGCTATCAGGCGAATTAATACAATCACAAAGCACACATAATTATTTAGATTATAATGTTCTAATAATATGAGTACTATATCTAATAATATATCATCTACTATTATTTGAAAAAAAACCAGGAGACCAGTTTTCACGAACAGCAAAAGATTACACGTTTCTCGACGCGCGTTTCATGTTGGCATCATCGGGAGATGACTAAAACTCGAGTTTTAATTATATCCCGATAATACCAATTCGGTTGGCGAAACACGCGTCGACAAACACGTAATATTTCGGTGTTCCTGGAAAATTGGTCTTCTCGCTGCTGCTTCGAAGGTTCCGGCCCCTTTACCAGTATTATTATTTGGTTAATAAAATCGAGAGCGTAACAGATTGCAATTTAATGAGTAGGTTGTAAACTGAAGATAGGGGGAATTGTTAAAGTGGGTTATGTACTTATTACGTAACAGTTGCATAATGAGTAGAAACTTACATTTATATTTATTTTACTTATATGTAGTTCAATTAATCTGGCCAAAAATTATGAATTAAAATTAAAAAATGTGGTGTAATTTTATTGTGAATTTGATGAAGGTTTTAAACAGGTACTTTCTTGTCCCATATACTATATAACCTTTATTTGGCAATGTATTCATATAAATACATTTGTTATAGATTATTTGTGGCTTTCATATCGGTGTTTCATATTGAATAATAGTGTGTAGGATGTTCACGTCTATTAAAAGTTCCTCATGTTTCTATAAATATTAAAATAAAGATCGGAAAAGATCCCGCCATTTAATAAAATACATACAAAATCTTCATAGTTTAATATCTAATATGGCAATGTCCAAAATGGCAAAAGTAACTATCAAAAATTTAAAGTAAAATTTCAAATGGAGTACCCTGTATATTATTGTATTGTCGAACACATAAGTAATAATCGTACATTATGTGTGCATTGCTAGTTTTATTTTAATTGGCATAGAGGTTTCGAATACTTAGTTTGAATGGTTTTTGAGCTTTTTGGTAAAACCGAACTAGCTATTGTCGTATATTTTTCTTAGTAGGCCAAGCGTTCATAGTTATTAAGGTGTTAGGCCACTCTAGAGCAAGAAAATAATAGGCACACTTTGGGATTTTTTTTAATGAAATAATAGAATGGAAATTCTCTGCGGAGTTCTTTATGAAGCCACTAGGGGGAAGTAGGGCAAAACCGAGTACCAAAAATGTTTGGGCCTACCAACTCTTTGTACAATACAAAATGGGGGAAGTTAAGTGCTGGTAGTCTTCAAACAGTCCGAAATTTTAGGATCTTACAAAAGGGTATGGCAAAATCGGATACTAACAAAAAAAAAACACGTTTTCTGTTCCTGAAACCGAAAATAATTATTCCTTAACAAAAAAAGAACTTGCTTTTAATAAAATCTATGTTAAATGTCCAAGTTGAGAAAAAAGTTAGTCTTTACTTCACCCAATTAGGATAGTTAGTGTTTAGATTAAGCAGGTCTCTGCTTGTTCATGGGCAAGTGGTTTATATTTATATGTTTCAAGGTGTATGTGTGTAAATAGGTTTATGCTACCAGCCTCACAGCCTTAATGGACGCTTCGCCACTGCCCAAAGGGTATTCTATTGGGTTAGTCTACGACGTAGAACCTCACGATCAGAATAGTTCTCAACATTCGTCCCCAATTTCACGACATACCGAACCACACCCGAATGACCGGCTCTGAGGGCATCACAGATGGTTTTGCAATTTATTACGAGATCGCTTCCAGCGCCAACTGTATCTACCAGATATGATACCACTGTGAAATGTCCGGCTCGAACAGCTAAATCAAGCGGCGTGTATTCTGAATTGCATTCAACATAAACATCAGCCCCGAGTTGCCTTACTAGAAGTTTAACAGTTTGAATATGGCCATTTTCAGCGGCTCTATGGAGAGGAGTTTTGCCTAACGGCCCTCTCATATTGACATTCAACGACTCCTGCATGACTTCGACTTCTGTAGATTTACTTGTAAGACATTCTAACAAGAAATTAAGAATTCCGCAACGGCCTTCTTCACATATAACCTGTAGAATGCCGCCTTCTATACTCATTACGTCTCGTTTTAATAAAGCAGAGCGGAATCCTCCGAGGATATCGGGCGGCAAAGTACGCAACTCGTTCCTGAAAAAATCATCCAGGAATGTGCGCACGCCACCGAATTGATACCATTGGAATAATACTTCCAATAAAAATTTTTGAAATAATTTAACTTTAAATTTTAGTTTCAACTCTATTATTACCATTTCCGCCATGAAATACTCCGCAAGCGTTCTATGAATAAAAACCAGACTTTCGCCACATTTCTCAACAATTCCTACTTTTAATAAATCCGTTGTATCGACTCCATTCCCCTGACTTTGGTAGCACTGAAAGTAATGGCACATATCTGGTTCCACAAATATTTCTAACGCCAACATACGATGATAAAGGCGACACTCCTCAAATACTTTCTCGATAGCCCGTTCAGCTGACACATTCCCATTAGTATTTGCCTTATTCACAAACACTTTATATTTCTTATTAATAAATGACCCATATAGCTCACATAAATTTATTCGATTTGGTAAATTCAGCTCATTTCTATGTGATGTCACAAACTCACTGCATGATTGCCAATCCTCTAAGATGCCGTCTCTCGGGGGCGTTCTTTCTTGAAATACTTCCGCTATCATCATAGCTTGTAGCGGAACAGTGCCTAACGTATTTAACTTGTCTTGCAGCAATAAACCTATTCTCACAATCAATTCTACCGCGTACAACTTACATCTTTCAATTTGCAGATTCTGTTCCAAATGCAACGATTTTGTCCAATACATAGTTAGAAATTCTACCTGATCTTCACCTGAAAACGGTTTTAGTGTATAAGTTTCCGCCCTTGACGTATTCTTAAATTTTGTATTACGAAACCATTCTGGTATATGGCTTTTGTCGTTTAATATTTGCTGAAGTTTTTCGAGAAGATGCGGCCTGGTGGTAACAACAAGTGTTTTGATGTTAATTTTTGTGTTGCACTCTGCTAGAATATCACAAATGATTTTAGTATAGTTCGGACTTATCTCGTCTACACCGTCCAGTAACAGCACTACTCGTTTGGGAAGGCTAAACAACTTGTCTTCCAAGGTGTTTTTAAATTTGGTTTCCTCTAGAGAATTTAATAGTTCCCACAGATTGGCGGCCTTTAAACCGTTACGACAGTCCTTCAGATACTTGGCGTATAAATTTAGACTTATTCTAGTCACCCATAGATGAGGTTTACGCTGTTTCATTAACAGAGCAAATTTCGTAAGAAAAACGCTCTTTCCCATTCCAGCCATGTCCGAAATTAAAATCGCTTTTGTATTACGTGTTACGATGTCATATTCGGAAAATACTTCTCCGGAGCTGATCAAACATCGTGACATCCAACAGTCGTCTAGCCTCTCACTGACACACGGTTGACATCCCACTACGACTTTGATGTTTTTCGACAAGCTTAATAACAGTTCTGGGCATATAATGTAGTTTAAATCGTCATCCGATAGATGCAGATCTTCTAAACTCACGTCTTGACCTTGAAATAATACGCATCGCTTGCTTCTAATTGTTTCGCGAGTGTCTTTCGTAAGGTCGCTAAACTTAAAGGTATCTTCTTTGAGTCTGTACATATCTTTGTTTGCAATTTGGATTTTTTCAGCCAATGCATGTTTTCGCTTTCCTATGAACAATAATTGCTTGTATGTGTGGCGTTCCAACATACTCGATAGTTTATCCCACATTTGTGCCAATAATACTTCCTCCTTGCTATATTCGGAACATATAATGATAAGGTGTGTGTATTTTTTTACTTCAAAAAAATTTATAACCTGCTCTTGAATGTCGCTATCCTCGTCCGCATTCAGAAACAATACTTCTCTTAGATTCTTAACCTTGATCGCTTGATATAGTTTAATTGCACTCAATAAATGGCTTTCTGAGGGAACAATGTGGTACACTCTTTTTGTTTTACATATAATAGACGTATCGACATTTTCAAAATTAATTCCATAACTTCTTAACTCGTTGGAATAAAGTTTACTCCTTATTTCGCTGAAATATGCCTTGCCGCTAAGTTCCGTTATATATTCGTATTCGCCTTTTCTTGCTTCATGCCATTCTTGTAATCTCGTTCAGATGTATTCTAAACAGATTTTTCGACTTAATTTTTTTGAATATTTTAGTTGAGGAATTATTTCCTTGGTAAGGCTTTGCAAGCGTTTTCCACTTGGATAATCGGTAATTAGTTGAAAGCGTCTCAAGTAATCCACTATCTCTTTATCGTAGTCAAAATCGTCAGAAACTTGTATACCTCGTGGATTCTTCTTCTTATATTCTATTACGCTTTCTTTCAGCTTTGATAAAACGTTTCTCTTAAATTTGAAAACGATACTGCCACTTCCACTTAAACATAACATACCTTGTGCTTTAAAGTTCTGCTTATTGGCAATGGCTTTCACGCGTGCATCTGTCACATCTAGTTTGATGTTAGTACAGATAACAACATTTTTTATTTTGAATTTGTTCTTTGTTCCGTAGTATGCAAAAAGTACTTGGCTAAACTGAAGTCGCAATTTGAATTAAGAGACAGTAAATCGTCGTAAGTAATTTTCTTATTACTATCTTCTTTATGCTTGGCTTGCAACAGTGTGTCTCGTCGTCGTCGTCTTCGACGGACGGTCAACGACTCAAATACGATGTCATCAAATTTTCTACAATCCTCATTCTCGGTAGACAGTCGCCACTTGTCATTTCTTCCAAGCGCCTTTAGAAGAAAGATCGTGAGTAGGTCAATTTGGAATCGTACGCCCTTTGATCCGGCATTTCCTCCCTTCTTGAATTTCATGTTGTCCTCTTCAGTTGTTTCCATCTTAGAATTGCCTGGCTTGTCGTCGGAACCCACCTTATTCACAGCGTGTTTAACCTAAAAACAATATGCAATATACAGTATGTTCCGAAGTGATCGATGTATTGCGATCTCGCAGACTATGGGAGATAGAAAAGCGGTAAAATAGAGATAAATTGTATAGAGAAAGTTTTGGATAATTATATTAATAATTTAATTGATGCTCGTAGAATCTCTAGAACAACGCTTCAAGTTGTTTTAGTTTTTAAGATATACAAGGCGGATCTTTAAATTGAACATATATTTTTACCAGTTGTGTATCTTAACCAATTCAGACAAGGTTTCAAAAAATAAAACCCGCAGCTGGTATGATTCGACATATGTCCCGAATGGCAACCGAACGACAGACATCTGTTTGAAACTTATTAGTTCTTCTCAGTGCCGTTCGGTTCTCAACCGGGACAGATGTCAAATCCTACCCGTGGCGGGTTTTATGTTTTCAAACTCAAGTCACAATGAAACAACAAAATTATTAACGTTTTAACCCACATTAAAAGTAAAAAAAAATTAAAAGATTAAAAATCATTATGTTAACAGAATGGAATACTAAAAAAATCAAAAATTCACATTATCAGGTAAAATTAAAGCACTTTACTCATCATATTTTGATGAATAGGTAAATAATTAATTTAACGACAAATTGGTATCGGGTAAATTGAATAATTTTAAGAGGTACAATTGAAAAGTTAAATTTCGCTCATGATTCAATACTATCTGTGCACGAAATGTAGAACATAGGTATAAGATTTTTCTAATTTATCGACTTTACTTTTACTTATAAGACGAAAAATCGGTCAACACTATACATTATTGTTATTTTTCTTTCTTGTTTTCCCAGTGTATTATAATTTATATGATAGTATTAGTTGACATGCGGGAGGGGGCCCATTGGTTTTCTCCTTTGAATTTAATAACATGATTAATGTTTAAATATTACATTTTTGCTTATAAACTAATTTAGAATTCAGCTGGCAAGTCTTCCGGATCATAATGCTTAAGTCTACGGTTACCAATAGGTCTTCTAAAAAGTTGTGTCGCCAAACTATTTGGATGGGTACTTGGTCTTTGTAAGTATTCCTCACTATGATTCTTTATGTTTTGTTTTACACTCACGGACCCTTAGGTCGCAGCTCATCGCTTCATTTGGAACGAATCAAGGGACATCTACGATTATTTGCAGCTCTTTGGACTGAAATCTTTCAATTATTTCAATATTGGAATTGGAGGCTGAGCCCCAGATTTAGATTCCATATGTCTTTTTTTTCTCTCCAGGGGAACATCTTCAAAATACACCTGCCCTTTGGTGTTTTGTTATTGTTTGGCCAGGTAGTGTCGGATTCGTATACGCCTACCGATTAAAAACCCCCCACTATCCTATCAGTGTAATGCCGAAGAGGAACCGCTCTCGCTTTACTTCCCTTCCGCTTATTCATTCCCCACTTCCCTTTTCTCCTTCTCTTTTTCGTTCATGATGGCCGTTACTATCTGCTCCACCACTGTCCATCCTTCCCCTGCTCTCGATCATGATTGGGATCATGTTACCTACAATGATAGCATGTCCTATCTTTTGCTCCGCAGCTCTCCTTTCTCCTATCCACCTTTTGCAGCTGAACACTGTGTGGCCGGCATGGTCGATCTCTCCACAAGACCAGCACTCTCTGTTCTCGCGTTTGCCTATATCCAATAGGTAGTCCGCGAAACAGTCATGCCCAGTAAGGACCTGGGTTAAATAATACCCGATATCGCCACGCCCTTTCGCACCATGGCCTTATGTTCGGGATTAGCACCTTCGTTCATCTCTCTCGAGGCTCCGCCTCCCATCTCTCCTGCCAGTGTTCCCATAGGCTCTTGTTGCACCTCTGTCAGCTCCTTCGTACATCTCCCGTCTCTTCCTTGCTAAAAGACCAATGGGTGGTATACAGGCTATTACTAGCATTGCCGCTACCGATACGGTTCTGTATGCACAGGTATTCCCTACTCGAAACGTGATGCATGGAGGCTTTCTCCTCCTTGTCAGGAGGACTGCCTCCGTTTTGTCCAAAGCCAGAGTCAGTACCCTGATCCTCTCGACAGCGAGGTTGGCGTTTTACCTCACGTCGATACAACTTCTTCCGGTAACGACCACCGCAACATCATAAGCGTAGCCCAAGACCCTCACTCCTTCGGGCTCTCTGAGTCTAAATACCCCATCGAACATAATGTTCCATAGGGTAGGGCCCATCACCAACCCCTATGGGACTCCACACGAGATTCCCCCCCTCTCGCTACCGTCCCCGGCCATCAATATCAGGCCTCTGCAAGACAGGTAGCTGGCGATCACGTTTACAGTATACGGTGCTATTTCTAGCTCCCGCAGTCTCCCTATGATACTTCCCTATGAGGCCGAATTGAACGCGCTTTTCACGTCCAAAGTAATCAACGCGCACAGATTCTTGGACTCCCACGCCTCGTGTGCAATGGTTCTTATGACCATGACAGCATCTACCGTAGATCTCCCCGCCCTGAACCCGTACTGGTTCTCCGCCAGGCCTCCCTTTCTCTCCAGCTCCCCTAGGAGTCTCCCTAGGACGAGATGTTCCAAGAGTTTCCCGAGCACATTGATCAGACATATCGGCCTGAAAGATGTGGGGTTCTCCACCGGCTTGTTCTCCTTAAGGATTAGAACAAGCCTGGCCATCTTCTATACCTCGGGGAAGTCATCGTTCCTCATGACATCGTTCATGATTCGCAGCATATCCGCAGGATATTGCTCCACCACGGTCTTCAGGATCTCAGGGGGGATACCGTCCAGACCAGACGCCTTGCCATTTTTTATCGTGACACAAGCCCTTAGCAGTTCCTCCTCCGTAAGCGGGTCGAAAAATGCTCCTGCTTGACGCTCCCATTCTTTCACCGGTTTCTCGGGAAAGAGCACGTCCACCGCTTCTCTCATCTTTTCTAGAGGAATCTCCTGCTGGTGACTGTTCGTTCTCTTCACCACAAGTTTGTACTCGTTACCCCAGACATTTCTATCTAGGTCGGCGCACAACTCGTCCCACTTTCTCTTCTAGCCTTGTACGTTACCTCCGCCTCTCCCTGCTTATTAGGGTTCCTGGTTCGTCTGGCCCTATCCCTGATATATTGCCTTCGTGCAGCGATGCACTTCTTCCTTTGGGCAGATATCTCCTCTGTCCACCAATATATCCTCGGGGACTGCCTGCTTCTCCCTTCTCTGGCCATGGATGCGTCACACGCCCTCGTGATGCTTTCAACCAAAGATTTGGGATCCCTGATCCTCCCATTTTCTCTTTGGTCGTCCATGACCCCACAGAAACTAGCCCTGTCCCAGCTGTTCAGCTTCCAGCTTCTGTTCCTGGTCACGCTAAGCGTCTGACCCGCACCATCCCCGACCTCAAATGGGATGTATCTGTGGTCGCTGAGTGTTTCCTTATCAGAGACACTCCACCGCACCACTTTTGCTGCTGCACCCGCCGTAGCGAACGTTACGTCTGGGTCCATCTCCCCCTTTCGAACGTTGGCTGTGGCCAACGTTCGAAGGGGGGAGATGGAAGGGTTGTAGCACGGCCAAATTCAGCCTCGCTACCCACTCCAGTACCAGATTCCCCTGGAATTTGGGGCTCCTCCGCTACATTCAGGGGCCCTGGCGTTGAAGTCGCCCGTGATTATGCAGTCGTCATCCGCACTTGCCACCAATTCCTCCAAACTATTCAGCGAAGCCCGAAGTTCCTCTAGCCTTCCGTTTGGAGAAAAATAGCAGCTGCACAGGATGACCCCGCCTATCTTAGCCCACGCGCAACCACGACCATGGCCTGAACCAGCGATGACGAGCCCTGTGTTCACCACCCTGATGACGGCATCTATCTTCCTTGTGACGTGCCACCCCTTCCCCCGGGTCATTCCATATGTCTAGATGGGTTTTAAAATACTTTCGTAAATTAGGAGTTTAGTTGTGATTTTTTCCCAATGAGCCAATCAAATTTGCTAAGGTTTAGTCTCAGTTGCTTTATCTTCATGAATATATGACTTCGTCAGGTGAGTCTACGATCTAGATGTATCCCTAAACATTTTGCTCCTTCCTTTTATGTTAGTGGTTGATTGTTCAGCATGCTTGGAGGGTAATTATCTTAATTAAGGATGAACGTCACCATCAGCGTTTGGATTTTATTTAGGTGATTTTGTAACATAATTGTGACTATTATTGGCGTTTTATGTATCGCTAGTACTGCGGTGTCATCCACGAACGTGGCTGAAGTGATATTAGTACTACTGAGAAGGACAGCTGTATAAACCAAGTACAATACAGGCCCCAGTACACTGCCTTATGGAACACCAGATGTAATGGGTAAAAGCGTGATTTATTCATCTTGAATATTTACTAGGAAATACCTGTTCCAATATTAATTGGCAGGCGTAGTGACCTTGATGGGTTATCAGCAAGTCGAGCGAGACTACTGCTCTTTACTCGTCCATCGTGTAGACCAGGACCGTGGTACGAAGGTGAGCCGAGCTTTTTTCAGCTTTCACGGGTCTCTACTCCAGAGGCAAGATGCCATCCGCAAACAAGACCCGCGCGACTGGCAGCGGTTCACTCCCCTCGACCTCCTTTGGTCCTGATGCCTAAAGTCTCGCTGGCGGGGACTTTTTGTAGGCTTTTTCTTTAGCTTTGTCGCCTTGTTTTACTGCATCGATTCGCGAGCGTTAGCCCCCCAGGGGGTGTCTTGTCGTGGGTGTCGCGACCAGCGCGACGCCCAGGAATTGGGTCATATAAGGCGATCTTCCACGACAATGCGGCCGAGCTACGTCGCTTGGATGGCCGTCAAGAGAGTGAGTCATGTTACTCGGGAGGGGTCCTTCTCTTTCGAAAAGAATCCCGGGGTTGGGAATCAGATGCGTGTGAATGGGAAAAGTCGTGTCTTTTCTGAAACAGAATATTGTTAGAATATTCTGTTTCTGAATATTTACAATGAAATATACAATGGTTATAAGCAATAGGGCTCAGTGGTAATAAGAGTAAAGTTTGACCTGTAAAGGGGGTCTATAAAGGTTATACTACCTGGAGTTTCGGTCTATTGTGTCTTCCCGGTCCTCCTGGGTCGTAGTACGAAGCCGCTCGTATGAGGGGGTTGTCATGGGCACCTACTTGATCGTAGAGCTTGCGAGCCCTGGCTCGAATTTTCTCCGTCACCGTGATGAAGTCTAGGTATCGTCGGATGTCGGTGTTTCTCCTGTACTACGGGGCGTCCACGGCACGACGGAGGGCGACAATTTCGACGGCCTCAATCCTCTTCATGTGTGTCTGAGCGGCGTAGCTCCTAGCTATCGATGGTGGATCAAGCGTACATCAATTGGGGTTGGTGGATTTATCGGATGAGGAACAGCTTGTTCCTTAGGTTCAGCTGGCTGTTCATCATCCAGAGTCTGGCCGCGGTAGATTTGGCGCGTCCCGTCACCTGGTAGATGTGGTCCCTCCTTGTCAACGACTTGTCCATGACAACTCTAAGGTACTTGGTCTTGTTCCGCCATTGGATGTCCTCGCCGTTGAAATTCACATGTCCTTCCGAGGTTTCCCGCGTCTTCTTGAAAAGCACCGCGTTGATGGCTACCTTCCACTTATTGCACCAGTCAGCTAGTTTCTCCGCATTGCCCCTCTCGCTCTTCTTGACCTTGCAACTATCGTTGTGTCGTCAGTGTACAGCGCAGTGGCTGTACGCTCCGTCCTTGGCAGATCTGCTGTGAAGATATTGAAAAGATGAGGTGACAGCACCATACCCTGCGGTACTCCGGCCTCGATGGTTCTGTAGTTCGATATAGAAGTCTTTACTCTGGGCCAGAATTTTCTTCCTACCAGGTAGGACTTGATCAGTTTCACTAGGGCCATAGTGTACCTCATGTCTATCATCTTGACTAGTGCCAGACTCTGTCGAAGATCTTTGAGATGCCCAGGAACATCGCTGCGGTGACGTTCTTCCGGTTGAAGCTATTCCGTAATATATTCAACAAGTCATAGCACTTGCAGCTCCGTCGAGTGTTGAGGTCTATAGGCGAATTGCTCGTCTGGGATAGCTTCCAGTTCTTCGGTCTTCTCGTGGAGGCGGGCCAGGATGATTCTCTCTATCACTTTGCTGAGCGTGGGGAACAAGCTGATGGGTCTGAAATGCGATGGATGCGTTCGAAAAGGAAAAGCTCTTACCTTTATTAGGTATGAAGATCACGTCAGCTATTTTCCATCCTTCCGGGAAGTGATGAGTCCACAGAACTCCATACGCGACGATTAGCAACGCGGCGACTCCTTTCCTCGGCAGCCTCCGTAGTGCTATGTTGCCGATGCCATCGTGTCCTGGGCCTTTCCTGATCTTGATGGTGCTCAGGATGGCCTTGATCTCCTCTATCGTCACGGGTCGGAAGTAGAAGCCCTCTATGTCATCGTCTTCGATGCAGCGTGCCGTCCACCTGACGTCGTCCGTCCAGTCCTCGTCCTCGTTGGCATTGTCCGGCTGATGTTCGCAGCACTGGAGCTCCAGACTGTCTGCGAAAGTCACCGCTTTGTCTTCGTCGGTGAACATGAGCCCTCTTTCCCCGTATAACGGTGGCATTGAAGGTCTCGCTCGGCGGATAACTCTCTGCGTATTCCACAGACTGTTGTCCATCGGGTCGAGGGACATCAGGTGGCGATTCCATGCTTCTTGTCTGTCTTCGTCCAGGGCTGCTTTGACTCTCCGGCTTAGCTGATTGAGTGAACGCCTATCCTCGGGTTGTCCGGTACGCATGGCTCTACGTTTCTAAACTACCGGTCATTTTTCCGTACCGTTTTCTCCGTGGTGCTGTCACTCATCGCGGCCTGAATGTCCTCGATGAGCCGAATCGCTGCTGCCTCGACGTCCCGCGCTGCTTCCAACGAGGAAGGGATGACCTCGATGCAACAGTTCAGACACGTCCGGAACTGATTCCAGTCCGTGTGCCTGGTGATGAAGTCTTTTCTCGTCTCCGGTGCCTCATTCTCCAGGTGAACCAGGATGGGGTCATGATCCGAGGATTCCCTCAGGTTGTCGATGTTCTGGGCGATGGCGATGTCCAGTACATCCGGTCTCCCTATCGAGTGGTGGGTCGGTTCCAAGAGGCCGACGGGTTGTACTTCGGGGTGATTTTCAACGAACGCCAGTAGCACCCTGCCACTAGTGTTCATTATCCGGCTATTTAATAACGTGTCTTTGGCGTTGAAATCTCCCAGCAAGAGTCCTGCCTCCTATGGGGAAGATCTCGTCTAGGTCTCGTTCCTGCACACTCCGTCTGGGACGTTGATAGCAGGATACGATCCGAAGCTCGTCCTGTTGTCCTGTTCGGATAGTCACGATCACCACGTCCATGCTCTCCGTGTCCGGATGGGCCTGGACGTGATGGGCGAAGCCTGTCCTGACCAACAGCACAACTTCGCCGGTTTTTATCCCGCCTATGAACCTGGTATGCACGTACTCGTAGGGGGTCATCTGGATGCAACTTGGTTGCCTGAAGGGCTATGACTTCAACTTGATGTCTTTCTAGGATTTCTTTTAGCTCAGTCTTCTTTCCGTTGAGTGAAGAGGCGTCCCATGACGCGATCTTGAGATATCTCCTTGCATCCGGGTGTGCTGCCATTTAGGGTGCTCCAATGGGTGGCATTTTCGCAAAAAAAAAAATGCAACACGTCTGGTGGAGGATGTTACTGCGGTGGATACGGCAGGGGTTGTCGCTCTTCTCGTCTGCGGCCTAGCCTTAGCGATCTACTCACATCCCCGATAGTTTGCTGGATGTGGTTCTCCGCAGTTGGCGCACTTCGCCGGAGTTGACCTTTCTTTGGTACACTCCGTCGTGTGGTGATCCTCGCCGCACTTTACGCACTTGGGGTGCGCCGTGCAGTGGCTCTGTCCGCGCCCAAACTTTTGACAGTGGTGACACTGCGTCTTCTGGGTGGTGTTTCTCTGCCTCCCCGTTCGCACAACGAGCCCGCAGCAGCGCTTAATCAACATCGCTGCAGTCTCGCTGCTTTCCGGCAACTGTACAAGGAAGAGTGGCATCGCTTAATTCCTCCTGCGGCACATCATCCGGTGAACGGCCACCGGCTGAAGCCCCTGACTACGAAGGTCATCCGCTACGTCATTCTCCGTGACGCAATTAGAAGTTCTACGGACCAATCCGTAGCGTTATGTTCTCCGGCAATGAGTACGTGTAGTACTCGTACATCCAGTCGGAAAGTGTCCTCGTCAGTCTCCAGTGGTCCTCGGGGGTGGCAGAATGTATTTCTACTCCATCCCCGATCAGCTTTGCCTTTGTGTAATTGATCCTCAGCTCTTTTAGGATTCCGATAACTGTTGCCCAGCTCTCCTTCTTTCGAAGGACGACTGGCGGCACCTTCGCAGGCGACTTCTCTGCCTTCGACATCGTCGTGACTGTTGGCTGCGTGGTGGCGGGGGGCTTCACGGTGGCCTGCGTTTCTGTGGCGGTGACGACTGTCCTAGCTGAGGTGGTGGATTTCACCAGCATTACCCTAGCTGGGGAGGTTCCATGACGTGGTACCTGTTTTCTCGCCGGCTCCGGATCTCCGTCGGAGTCCGGGGCTCTTCTTTTTTCCCCTTTCAGGGGACGATGTTTGTCAATGGAGGGCTGCACTGTGTCCATTTCCTCCCGGAAGGCAATATTTTCATTAATCTTAGTGAAGTGGGTTATGGATTCTTCGTGGTGCCACTTCAGATAGGCAATCTCCATTCGCCGTCTCTCGCAGATCTCCGCCTTTCTTTAGAGGTTCCTTTAAATACTGAAGTATTTTGTAGATGCTCGCTTAAAGTTACATCAAGCTCAGCAGAAAAATTTATCAAACCACGAAATATCCCCGGGTTTTGAGAGGTTTCAGCTTCGTCATGTCCTCGCAGCGCCAGTTCAAAGGCCCCACAAAACTTTATGCAGTTTATAATTTTTGACAAAACGTATCTCTTTTTTGTCACATTATCATTATGCTTTTGCACATTTATCCAATAAGCTGAATCTAACTGAGCTTTAATATTAGTTGTTCCTAATAAAGCTAATTCCATTGTATTATGTAGATGGCTTTTGGAGTTGTCGTGCTTTTTTATTTTTTGAGTTAAGTGCACCAAATCTGTCACCCCTACCTCCGTCCATGCTTTATCACCGCCAAAAAGTAAACAAGGAAAACAAAATAACGCATTTTTTTTTGTTGTTGCACCCAAAAATCCAATTGTTCTTCGAATAAATGTTTCTATTAAATTGACGTTTATATGCTTTTCTGTGGCTAACACTTGCAGTCTCAGTAACAATATCGGGCAATGGCCTACCATTGTTTTTTAAATCAATTTTTTCTTCATAAGAGTATTTAAAAAATCGCTTCACATGAACTAAATTATAAACTAAATCCATTGTTACTATCACAGTATATAAATATTAATAATTAGTACAATAAATCACTGCACAAATTCACAAAACAATATTTAAAATCTCAAATTAACACGAAATACGAAATAGGTACCATTTACGCCCGCCCGAGTATGAAGGAGTAAACATTCACTGATGTTGCCTTAGCTGGAAAAAATACAGCTCACTGACCGTGTAAATTCGCGCATTTACGAGCGCCAAGTGTGGATTGTCGCGGGTGTTGAGGGGGAGGACGGGTGTGCCGAGCCGTGCTGAGAACTACCTCATGTGGCCCAGTTCAATGTACCGCGACGCGCTCGTGTAGAGACCCAGATAATTCATCTGGTCTACTACTCAATAGAGGACGGCGGGCAGAATGCGACTTTAACGCAATAATTTGGTTAGCTACACCAACTAACCAAATTATTTTATTAAGAAATTTTAGTAACTATTATGTCGCGAAAATATACAAATATCTAATTTTTTTGGCAGTTCTGCAGCTCTGCAGCACCTATATACCAGCCGCCCCTGGTCTAAAGTATAACAGCGGTTATGTAAATTACGACATATTAAATGACATCTTAAACGATCATCTGTTGAATGGGGCTGACGTCGATATAGTGTACGTAAAGGGTCCCCTTCCGCCATGTTTTTTTTCCTGCAGCCTCTTGTCATTATTGATCATCCACAAGAACTCTTCGCGACCCCCACCCACATCTTTGGTCACTTCCGATGGACACATGCCATCTACATCAAATGTCCGCGGACAAATTCGAGGCTTATCTGAGAGTGACATAGCTATACTACTTATAGTCAAGTGGTCACGTGCAAATTTAAGTCGGGCTCTTATATTTTTTTTACTCAATAATGGTTTTTCACAGGTCTTTGAACATGCAAGCCTACTTGTACTAGGCGTCTGCTGACAGTTCTTGAACTTGAATTTGCTCTAATTTAAGCCGTAGTTGAAAATGGGTCTTGTTTACTTTTCCGACAAATTAATGTATCTTCTCTTGTCGTCGTTTTCCGAGGCCGACTAGAACGCAGGACAGTTGCGACTGTTTGTCTATTCCGATAACGTTTCAATATGCGGGATATTACTGATTTATTTATATTAAATTGTTTACAAATATTTACTTGTGGTGTATCCTGCTCATTCATTCTTACAATTGCTAATTTACATCGTTAGAATACATTTTCGGCGACCTGGCTATATGACACTTGTTGCTTATAGAGCTAGTACAATTTTATAATGCGCGTGTCTCACGTGTCCATTAATATACCTTACTTTCAGGGGATTTCTCGATTGGATCATTATTGGTCGCGTAACTTTTGTTACCTTGTTTTCGATTATTAACTATAGCATTTAATTTTGCTATGTTTTTTTATACCAAGTTTTATCTATTAAAAGGGTATGAATTGATGGTTATTAAATTAGGATAATTTCTGTCTGGATATTACGTTTCTTTAAAATATGTAATATAATATAATAGTTGCTTGAGTTTTGTTCACCACTGTATGTGTAAAGGAAGTGTTGTAGTATCTACCTACAGTGTAATATTATGTATCTATGTAATGTAAAGTGAACGTGATTTGAGAAGAAAAAGAGGGTGTCACGTGCGGAAAAGTTGCGAGAAAGATTCATTTTCTCGAAAACTGTGTTCGATCGCCAAAAACTGAAGTTTCTTGTTCAGTACCCTCGAAAATAGGGGGACCAGAGCCAAACTTTGGTGAGGATTTGCTTTGAATTATTTACTTTAGTATAAAACTCGCATTACGCTAAAGTAAATAATTACCGAAAATAGTTATTATCTTTTCAAATAACGGATATATTTACTACACCTTTTGAGACACTAAAAAAATATATCAAAAAAAAAAAAAACTAAACCGAGCATGTCGTCGTAACCTTTGTATTGAATTTGTTTCGATTTTTGTGATCACTGCATGTAATAAGAGATGATAAATGCCCTTGGGCCTTACCTCCTCAACTTCCACAACACAACACATACAGCTTCCACTGGTCAACACAGCTGAAATCACCAAACATAAACGAATACGTTAAATACTAATCTAAATAAGTAACATTCATATTTAACATGAAAATTATGAGGAAGAATAAATGAAAAACCATAAAGTTAAGATAAGATAACAGATAGATTCATTTGATAAAAATTGGATATATACACTTATGTAGGATATAGACTTATGTAGGTATTTACGCGTATTTAAAAATCCCCGTCATATAAAAGGTGGTGCAACTAAAACGCACGATGTTAATTGTAAATAAAACAAAAAGTTTTCAGAGAATTATCTTAATATTTTTTATTATGATAGAAGGATCTATGACAATTATGTGTGAAACAAAATATCGGCCAAATGCTCGCCACGGCTTCGGTGGCATATCTCTATCCGATGCTCCATATTTTCAATGACTCTGAGACATAATTGAGGTTCAATGTCGTTAATGTGCCGAATTATCTCATCCTTTAGCTCTTGAATTGTTCTTGGCTTATTGACGTACACTTTTTCTTTTAAATATCCCCAAAGAAAGAAGTCCAACGGTGTCAAATCACATGATCGTGGCGGCCAATTAACATCGCCACGACGTGAGATAACACGACCATTGAATTTCTCGCGCAAAAGTGCCATTGTTTCGTTGGCTGTGTGGCAAGGGGCACCATCCTGTTGGAACCACATATCGTCCAGGTCCATATCCTCAATTTCTGACCACAAAAAGTCCGTTATCATCTCGCGATAGCGAACACCATTCACGGTAACTGCTTGGTCGAACTCATTTTCGAAGAAGTACGGCCCGATGACCAAGACCATAAACCGCACCAAGCAGTCACTCTTTGTGGATGCATCGGCTTTTCAACAATCACTCGTGGATTCTCATTTGCCCAAATGCGGCAATTCGCCTTGTTAACGAATCCACTGAGGTGAAAGTGTGCCTCGTCGCTGAAGATGATTTTCTTTGTAAAGTCGCCATTCACTTCTGTCTGTTCAACCAACCATTCGGCGTATTGACGACGCTTGAAATGGTCAGTAGGCTTCAGCTCTTGAGTCAATTGAACCTTGTAAGCGTGTAAATTCAAATCTTTATTCAAAATTCGAATCAGTGATGTTCGTGAGATGTTCAATTGTTGGGCACGACGACGAGTCGAGGTTGACGGCTCTTCTGCTACACTATCGCGAACAACAGCAATGTTTTCCGCAGAACGAACTGGGCGAGCATGCACAGGTGTTTTCACATTTCCTACAGACCCGGTTTGCTGAAATTTGCGCACAATTCTCCCGATTGTGGACACATTTGGTCGATTATGCTGACCAAAAAAGTCAGGAAGTGCACGAAATGCATTTTGATTTGAACGCCCGTTTTCGTAAAAGGCTTCAACAATCTTAACGCGCTGCTCAATTGTGTACCTCTCCATGGTTGAATTTGTCAAACACTGAAACAAAGAAATGTCAAATTAAGTTGGGCAAAAAACTTCCTTGACGTTAAGGTGTGACTCACAATTAACATCGTGCATTATGGTTGGACCACCCTTTATAATACTGGGCGAGGCACAGATAAACGTTTGACAACATAACTTAAGTTGCATTTATTTGAATTACTCGGAATGATTGCTGCGGTATATAGTACTGTACCACATCAACTGACATAGACTTTAAGTGACTCACATTTAAGTATTTGGAGCGTTGCTGCGGGAAATGAGGAAGAGGACGAAAAACCATACGCGGGTCATGGAAAAAGGGGCAAAAATTAAAAAAATGTGAATAAAAATATAATTGCATCAGATATATAGAGTGGGGAGGCTTTCATTGTTTTCCACACCGTCCAAGAGTTACAGTGCAATAAAGTGCGTTTTTTATACTGGTATCCCCAAGAAGCCTAATCCAGTAAGAAAAAGGTATTCACGAATAAAAAGGCAGTCAACGGACTGTTATATCGCCTAAGGTTCAAAAAGGCCCTGATTTTTATAAATAATCCGAGTCTGATGCTGACTTGAAATCAGTGCCGCTGGTGCTGTCGTCTGCCACATTAAAGACAAGTGGTTCAACTAACACATCCGCTGCTCCTCCATTGGCAATAGCTTCGTGGAATAACTGCTTTACCTGAGATAATTTGAAAGTGGTATTCTTTCGCGGCACTTCACCCTTCACTTGCGTCAAGCCAGTTCAATAGTATTCAATTCACAATGGTACGGCGCAACACCGTAACACCGTGTGCGCAAACCATTTCATTTACTACATACTTCACGTACTGCTTTTTGTGTGCGCGCGAAATTTCTAAAAGCTGCACTTTGAGGAATGTATCTTCATATGGAATGTTTTGTGATGTTAGCCAATCCATAAGTTGGCCTTTGCGTCACCATGAAGTGGGTAGGCTTTCTAACCATCGGCTATGATGCGCGTTGTCCATGACAATAACACAGCCAGGTTCTACTTTCGCTAAAATGGTTTCGAACCATTTTTCGAAAACCGCACTATTCATGTCTACGTGGTAATCGCCCGTTTTCTTGGACTCAAATGTTAACAGTCTCTCTTTTACAAAACCGGTTTCACTCTCGACGTGGGTAATTATCAGTCAGCGCTCCCTCCCAGCAGGAGCCTTTAATCCCGTCGAGAATCCTCCCAAGAAGGCTTCCCGTCGATTGGTAATGTTCAAGTTTTGCCACACTTTAGAAACTGTATGTCCCTCGTTCACCCACGTTTCATCCATATAATAAATTTTTGTTCCTTCACTTCGAAGTTGCCGAATCTTTTGTAAATATTTTCTTCGTCACAACAATTTCATTACTGTTTACAAGTTCAATTTTGCGACTGCGCCGTAAAAACCGAAAATTTAAGTCGCGGATGGTATGCCTCAGTACTCTGCTTGAAATATGGTGAACCCTCTCATCATTGGCGACTACGACTGGAATTTTCTTAAAGGCTGACAGCTCGTTTCGATAAAAAAAAACTAAGGATTAACAGACGAATGGCATAGTTCGTGTCTTCATCCAAAACTGTCTTCTTTCTGCCCTTCGCTTCCTTATTGTTAGTCACCGCTGCAAGAGGCACTGACTATTCTTTCTTCTGCTCCTTTAAACCCCGATATACAGTCCTAACTGACACTTGAGTTAAACCACTACACAGTTCCACTCGATCAACTGTCGATTGTCTCAGGTTACGTGCCATAATTTCCTCGTACGCAAATCATTTCACGTTCCTGGTGTGTTAAATACATTTGCGTCTCGGTGTTGAAAGCACATTTTCTTTATTACAGCTGGCCGACACTGGCTGGCTTCACTTTAAACACCGATTGATTAATTGATTAACATTACAAACTAACAATCCTAAGATTACGTGGTATATACAGTCCCTGCTCAATTTATTAGACTCACCCTTCATAGCGCGGTTTTTTAATTTCTGGTATATATTAAAATCAGTCTTTGCAACTGATGGGTATGCGATGTTACAACAAATAAACATTGATGGATGCATAACCAGAAGGTTTCGATTTAATAACATAATTCAGTCGGTATTGTAGAATTTTCATGCAACTGTCAGAAAGTGACTTTTTATGCTTTGTATGTCTGTTCCAGCACAAGCTGGAACCTGTGTTGATTTTGGATGAAAATAATTGTTTTGCTTTAAACTTTTCCTATTTTCATTATAGTAATTCAGAGGTGAGTAATGATTTTACTATATAATGCCATTATTTATGGTTTTTATACTTTTTGTTACAAAAACTTCAGTCGACTAACCCCTAAATGGATTTTTTTTTAGATGGGTAAACATCAAGATCTTTCTTCGGACGAAAAATCGTCTGTAATTGCACTTTTACGAAATACTGAATACAGTCAACGGGAAATTGCAAATAAATGTGGGATATCCCAATCATCAGTTTGACGGTTGAGTCAAAAATTGCAAGCGGACCTACCTGTTGGTTCGGCTCGGACAGGTCGCTATGGTAGAAAATCGCTGATAACTCCTAGAGGGCAGAGATTCTTAAGAAATATGGCTGTGGAATACAGAAGGGCAACCCGCAGTGAAATAAGGAATAAGTTTCATGAGGCAGGCTACAAGGTATCGGTGGCTACTGTACGAAGAAATTTGTACGGTTTGGGTTTCAAATGTCGAAAACCAGTTGAAAAACCAAAACTAACACCAGCCATGGTCAAGAAGAGGCAGAATTGGGCTAGTTTGCATAAAAGGCTTTCTGTCGATGACTGGAAAATGGTAGGTCATTAAAATTTATTTTGTTTTGTGGTTTTATTATTTTTGTTGCATGTCTCCAGGTTTGCTTTAGCGATGAATCAACTTTTCAAATTATGGATGATAAAACCCAGTTTGTTCGAAGACATCCAGGAGAAAAGTTTAATATAGATTGTGTAGTAAAGAGAGTGAAGCATCCTACATCTGTGATGATATGGTCTGTCATAAGTGGGAAGGGATTGGGAAGGCTTTATGTCGTAGAAGGAACCATGCGGCAAGATCAATCTAAAAAGGTTCTCCAAACAAAATTGATCCCACAGATGAGGGAATGGTTTGGAAATGGTCGTAAGATATTTATGCAAGACGGGGCCCCTTGTCATACAGCCAAGAATATAAAAAAATTCTTAGCAGAACAAGGAATACCTTTATTACCATGGCCAGGGAACTCGCCAGACATGAACACTATCGAGAATGTGTGGGAATGCTTAAAACGAGAATTAGCAAAGGAAAGCATAACCAATATGGTTCAATTAATTGAGAGAATAATTTATCATTGGAACCATAATGATCAATTAAAGGAAATTGCAAAAAGCTGCATAAACAGCATGCCTCGAAGGGTGGACGCGCTAATAAAAACCAAAGGCGGTTTGACAAAATAGTAGTATAAAAATATGTTCAGTAATTAGTATCAATATATTTTTTTTTCTGTATAATAAAGAATCAGAAATGTGAAACCACGTTTTATTCTCATGTACATATACTTAACAAAGCCAATATTATTTATACACCTCAAAAAACGACAATTTTGCAAGTGAGTCTAATAAAGTGAGCAGGGACTGTAGATGTTCCACGGTTACGGAAATAAGAATCAGGTGTTCTATGGAGATAAGGATGTAAATTTTTTTGACAGTGTATTTTAGGTATTCTGTGGACACAATTACAATTTTTATATTATGCGCTGTAGTGCAACAAGTTGCTAAACACAAATGCTATTATTTTGAATACTTTACAATATATTTTCAAAGTGAAAACGGGGGCGTAGAAAGATTGTGAAATAACAAAACTGGAACATACATAATAATTTTTCATTTATTTTGAGGGTAAGTAATTTCCATTTCAGTTTTCCCAAAATTAGAAATCGTTCCAAATTTAAACTTTATCTGTTTATGTACTTTATCAAAACTGTAGTCGTAGGTAAGCTAACGGAGATGCTATCTTCAATGGTCAAAGAACACCAAACATTGCAAACGATAAGAAAGGAGGCGCAAGAAAGAAAAAAGCAGGAAGCCTGCACAGCAGCAAATGAACTGACGGAAGCACTCGTAAACCACTTGAATGTGGGTGTGGCACAGGCCTATTTAAATCAAAAGAAATTGGATGCCGAAACTAAACAACTATATGCCAGCGCTACAAACTTTTCCAAGCAAGCACAACAGTGGGTGAACCTAGTCGATTCTTTTAGTAGTGCCGTGAAAGAACTGGGGGACGTAGAAAATTGGACCAGAACAGTTGAGGCGGACGTCCGTACCATATCAGCCACTTTGGAATTGGTTTACAAAGGTTCTCATAAAGATGATGTTTCTGGATGAAATATATTTGTAAAAATGTTTAAATATTGTTATATTATTAAAGAATATATTTTGACTACATGGAAGTGGTACATTGCATAGGCATCTACCAATGACGGCTTGTGAGGTATTTTTTAGGGGGAGGCAGAATATGTATATCTACCGGTGACACTCTTTAATGGCACTGCAGGAGAAAATTTTTAGAATTTTCAGGGTCACGAATTTTCCCGAACCTTTAGAATTAGAATCCTACTAATAAAAAATCCATTTATACAAAAATATAGACTTTCGCGAGAATAATTTTTGGTATTTGCTACCTTTTCGAAATAATTATAATTTTATTTATTTACATATTTACTTACGAATTACAGCTACTAAGGGAATAAACAAAATATGTTTTATTGAAGTTAAATATTGTTTATAAACCAAAAATTAGTTTGTGAAATTTACGATCAATACCTAAAATTTAAAACAAACCTCGAAATTGTCACTTTCAGCACAATTAGCACATTTCCCCACCACCCTTGAGGTAGTGCTACAGATCGTTACTTTTTTTTGTTGTGGGTTGTTCGCCGGTAGGCATATTATCCCACTTAAACTAAATAACACTTCTGCAAAATAAATTAAAACAGTACGAGGAAAACGCAGAGAAAAGTTATAAATAAAGGAAAATAAAATACCCACCACGTCGAATTGAGATAGGTGCAAGGGAAAAAGACTTATTTTGTAGCAAGCATTCCAGATGGGAGTGGGAGTGCTGGCAGCTAGCTGCCAGTGAATTAGTGGTGATTTAGGAATAAAAACTACTTGGTATTAGCTCAAGGTCATTCGTCACGTATGGAAATAGATTTCTCTGGAGGCTTGCAGCAGTTTAGCCTCCTGTCGATGAGCGGGTGGTAAAATACGTAACATGAGACGTAGAAATACATAACTTGGCAAACTAGGCACATATATGAAATAAACAGTTATTAAATTATTATCATAATAATTATTAAGTAAAATATACAAAAAAGTAAATCATATTAAAAAAAAATAACGCTAATTAACGCTCCTTAAAATATTAATTTATTTTTTAAAATAACCTGAAAATAATTTTAAAATTGAATAAAAATATTTTGACCTATCTTATATAGGTAAGTATTTTTTCTCTAAAATTGCAGAGGAGGCTTAGCCTCCCCTGACCAGCCGCCACTGGCATCTACTAGATACTGCCTGACGAGGAATTCGTGTACGATCATTTTTTACATCATGAAATTCTATGCCCGTTCGTTTTAGTTACTGAATTTTTATTCATAAATTATCAGTAATATGATTTGATGGTTGACATGCGATTCATAGACTTACCTATATGGTTATATATTCACTTTAATGTTTAACATCAATTATGAAAAGTACAATGTTTTTAAGAGATTTGAAAGAAGTGTATTACAATCAATTTTATTGGTGGGAATACCATAACCAAGGGAACAATCTATAGTAAAACATCAACATTTTTTTATTCAAAATTTCTAATCGGTTTGTTTTTTTAAATATTCAGTAACATTTTTGGCATGGTCAAATATGAAAATAGCCTTAGTTTTTGGCGGCCGGATATAGTTTTATGAGAAAATTTATTTTCAACTTTTCTGCTAGTCATGCCACTTGTTATCAAATAACATTCATTCATTAAATAGATATCTAATATCAATATAATAGGTGCTACAATATTTTCTTTATGCCTATTTTACATTAAAATCGTCATAAAACTTGATTCACTTACAATAGTCACTGTGTTCAGTCAGTATTTCATATACTATTTTAGCTAGCCCCTTTTGCATACATCCGATCTGATTTAGTTACTCAGCCTGTGTAGGTTACCGAGCCTGAGTTACAATTTCGTCAATTAATATACAGGGGTTCATACGGTATGTATACGTAATATGCATGTATAACTATTTGGAAAATAATTTATGTATGTTAATATATATGGCTAATATATTCTATAAATATATTATAAAAAAATATATAATATATATAAATAAATATAAATATGGCTTAATATTTCACGAATATATAATTTATCACGAACCGCATAATTTTATAGCTATATTTTATACGAATTAAGTTATTTAAAATAAATATCATTTTAGTAATATCGAAATTTTATAGAGAGCTCTTGGATATCAGATGGAATGGCTGAATGAAAATTGTAAACTTTGAAAGTAAATTAAAATCGTAATGATGTTTAAGGTAATTTTAATGTGAGACATATATACAGGATGTAAGAAGTATAACTTATTATTGTAACAGTTGATAGTTAGAACCTAAACAAACAAAAACTGTTATACAACATGGGTGCTCAACTGAACTAATCAACTAAATTAAGGATCATCATGAGGTCATCAGTCCTAAGACTGGTTGGACGCTAACCTCCAGCTTCTCCTATCTTGTGCTAACCTACGCATTTCGCTAATTGTGCTACAACTTACATCCCTTACTATTTGCGAGCAGTAGTCTAATCTAGGCCTACCTCTGCCTTTCTTCACTCCTATTTCTGCCTCCAAAATATCGCGGACTATTCCCCCATGTCTCAGCAATGGTATTTTCATAATTCTTCGGTAACACCACACCTGAAAAGCTTCTAATTTCTTCCTACTTGCTTCCCCTACCGTCCAGGTTTCGCAACCGTATAGTGCCGTGCTCCATAGATATGTTTTCAAAAATCTCTTCCTTGTTTCTACGTTTATTACCCCCGAGCATAAAAGTGTTTTCTTTTTGTTAAAAGCTACTCGACCCTGCGCTATTCTTTGTTTTGTGTCTTTATCGCTTCTTCCATCCCAATTTATTTTACTTCCTAAATAAGTGAAGTCTTTAACTTCCTCCAATCTTTCATCATTAATTTGTAATTTCGTTTTTGCTCTGCTCTCGCGCCCTCTGCACACTAACACTTTAGTTTTGTTTTTATTCACCCTCATTCCGTATTTCTCTGTCAACACTGCCTCCATTTCATTCAATGCTGATTCTAATTCCTTACTAGATGCTAATATTGCTATATCATCCGCGAATCTCAGCATTTTTAGTTTCTGTCCCTGTACTTTAATCCCGAAATCCACTCTATCTTTTACCACATTAATCGCCTCTTCGATGTACAGATTAAAAATTAGTGGTGATAGCGTACACCCTTGTCTTACTCCTTTCCTAATACCTACTTCCCTTTTTCCCTATCTCTATACTTCATTCCCGCGCTCTTTAGTATCTCGAACATTTTTTCCCATCTTACGTTATCAAAAGCTTTTTCCAAATCTACAAATCCTATATAAGCGTTCTTTCCTTTTTCTATTGTTTTCTCTAACATTACTCTTAGCGCTAGAATAGCTTCGCGAGTTCCCCTATTTCGCCTAAACCCGAATTGGTCTTCTCCTAGTATTTTCTCCGCTCTATTTTCCAACCTCTTCTGCACTATTCTGGTTAAGATTTTTAACGCATGGGAGGTTAGGCTAATCGTTCTAAAGATCTCGCATTTGTCGGCTCCTCTCTTTTTCGGTATAGTAACGATAATGTTCCTCTTATAATCCTCCGGCATCTCGACCGTTTCGTATATGTATTTTACCAGTTCAAACATCCTATTTACTGCTTTCTGTCCCGCACATTTCAAAATTTCCGCCTGTATTTTATCTACACCCGGCGCTCTATTGTTCTTTAGCCCTCTTAGTGCTATTTCAAATTCCTCTCTCAATATAGGTTTTCCTATCGATGCTAGATTCTTCCTCTAATATCTCTCCTAATTCCTGACCCTCGTATAAATTTCCTAAGTACTGCTTCCATCTATCCGCTTTCTCCTCTCTTCCGATCAGTATGTCCCCCGATTGACTCCTAACGTTTTTACTTATTGTTCCTATATCCCTGAAGTTCCTCTTAATTATTTTGTAAGCCTCATCGGTCTTACCTACTTGCAGCTTATCTTCTACTTCTTTGCATTTATCCTCTATCCATTATTCTTTCGCTTTTCTACATTTTCTAATGATTTCCCACTTTATTGCCTTATAAGTTTTCAGTCCTTCCTCGTCTCGTCTGTTTTTGTAGCCTCGTCTCTTTTGCATTAAATTTAAGATTTCGTCCGTTATCCAGGGCTTCCTAGCTTCCCTTTTCTCGTGTCCTAAAATGTCCGTAGCCGCGGAATCTAGACTATTCTTGATACCCTCCCACTCAGTTTCTGCGTTCTTGATTTCGTCATTACTCGCTTTATTTATTAATTGATCTGTTTTCTCCTGGAACTTATCTTTCATATTCTGATCCCTCAATATGTCTACATTTATACGTTTCTTATCCTTCCGGGTTTTCAGATTTTTGAACTTTAATCTAGCTTTGATGACAACCAAGTTGTGGTCGCTGTCTACATCTGCTCCTGGATAACTCTTACAGTCTTTTACTTGATTTCTAAATCTCTTCCTAACCAGAATGTAGTCTATCTGATACCTGTCTATCCCTCCTGGCATTTTCCATGTGTACCGCCTCCTAACGTGATTCTTGAACAATTTGTTCGCGACTACCATCTTGTGCTTCTTACAGAATTCTATCAGTCTCCTACCTCTCTCGTTTCTGTTTCCTAATCCATAAGGACCTACAAATTCTCCTTCTTTCCCCTCACCTACGACTGCGTTAAAATCTTGCACAATTATTAAATTTTCATGGCCCTTCACAAATCCTATTACCTGCTCTATGTCCGAATAAACGGCTTCTAACTCCTCCTCACTGTGGCTAGAAGTAGGCATGTATACTTGCATTATTACTGTTTTCACTGGCTTCGAATCTAACCTCACCATCATTACTCTCTCGCTGTATTGTAGGTAGCTATCTACATACTGTCCTGCGTTCTTCCGCATAACGATTCCTACTCCCGCGTTTCCATTTACCGATCCTGTGTGTATTACCCTATAGTCACCGCTCCAAAAATCTCCTACTTCCGGCCAGCGCATCTCACTTATACCTACTATATCTAATCCTAACCTATCCATTTCTATCTTCAGATTCTCTAGCTTCCCTGCCTGTCTCATGCTTCTGACATTCCACGCTCCGATTCGTGAAATGCTACACTTCTTACTATCCCTACTATTGCACTCGATCACGTCTCCCGGAACAGTCCTCACCCGGAGATCCGAACGGAGGGCTATTTTACCTCCAGCGTTTTTTGCCCCAGGAGACGCCATCATTATTTCAGCGGTTTTTAAAACGCTGTAACCTTATGAAAAATGTTCATATCGCTCATTCGAAAGAATAATGACAAAACTCAAAAAAGTAAAGTTTTCAGGAAACATATTTAAAGTTTTTGGTCATCATTTTTATATAATTTCTTATACTAAAGTTTCTATTTTCGAACTAAAACCTTAATAGAAGGTATGGTTTGAGAATAGTTTACTTATCAACAATACCAGTTTGAAAAAAATTGTTGTCAATTTTTTTTTAAATAAATTTTTATACTTTTGTTTTGACTTGTGACGGTATTCCTTATAAAACATCTGATGTTTCTGTGAATAAAATAAATGGCTAAAAAAATGGTTTATTGCCTAAAAGAACTTTTTAACAAAAGTGAAAATAAAGCAATACAAACATAACCCTATAAATTGGTAGTATGGAAATTTATAGTTCACGGACAAAAAAATATCAACAATATTAAAACAGTAAAAATAATAAAACAATATTAAATGGCATCTATTAAAGGTTATTGTAATATTCCTTATAGATTTTAGGAACAGCAGAACTTTTATTCGGATTTTCATCAAATAATGAAAGCAGACCTTTGTTTTTATTTTCACTAATTCCAATTTTTTTCTTGCAAGCTGGTAACAGTGTGATGGTTTCTACTTTTCTTGCTGTAACACTCTTAGGTTTTTCTATATTTACCTCATTAAAATGTTCTTGATCAAAAGACGTTTTGTAAAAAAATTGTTTTGCTGATTTTTTTAACTTTAAAAATTTTCAATCTCCGAAATTTTAAATGGTAAACTAGTTCCTAAGCCTATGGAGTTAGCCAAATTTTTTAAATCATAGAATTCATATGCTAATTCTTGAACTTTGAAAGGTTCTCTGGTTTTTTTCGCAGTTCTAATTAGTGCCACATATTGCTCTGGTAAGTATCACAGATTACCCAGTAAGTATCATATATTGGTTCAGATCGTAAAGAACGTTTTATGTTTTTTTCAATTAATGCATGGGCATTGTCATCCTCATTTTGAGTGTCCCGGAACGAGATATTTATGTGTGATACTATTAAAATAAAAACCTGTTTTTTTGTTGGCCAGCGCAGTTATCTGAGTAAAATATCACGTTTCTATCATCTTCAAAGTTCTCATTTAAATATTCCATTAATCAATTCTGTTCACCAATTCTATCGTCATTCTTATCAGCTATTAATGCAGTTTTGTTTTTTTTTTTTTTGAGTAAACATGCTTCCGTACGTAGCATCCGATTTGACAATATTGTTATCGTCAAATATCTCAATACCTACAAATCGATAATAGTCCTAATGAAAGCTGTAACATCATAAGTTCTGGAAAAGCTACTATATTAAACACTGACATAAGTCCAATTAAGTCAAATAAACCTTATTATTTAAAGCATAATGACACAACACAAAATGTGACGTTACTTCTTAAAATAAATTTGAAGAACTTCTTTCAAAATTATAGAAAACAACGGCATAACTCAACATATGTCGGTGTTGTCCTGAATATTTATTATATTTTTACATGTCGATAAAGCACTTTTTGAAATATGATACTATTTCGTATAATCGATGTGACCTCTTTTGTTAAACTGAAATAATACTAGTTGCGAGTGTTGTACAAAAGATAGGTCCGTTTTTCCGCCTGACAGGAATAACGACACTACTGCCATATCGTGGTCAATAAGCGAAACATAATTGTGTCGTTCTTCCACAGTAATATTTAGGAGTTTTGGGCACTAATTTACAATTTAACTGAAATTTCATAAATTTTGACTTATGTCACTGTTCTTTCCAATGAGCGATATAGAGATGAGAAAAATCATTTTCAGGCTTGAAGTTTCTAGTTTTGAAATCTAGAAAAGTTAAAATCTATTTGGGAAATTTTTTCTTTGGGCGCTACTGTTACTGAGCAATCTAAAGAAATATTACAAGACAAAAATTTTTAAATTTTTTTTTAAAGCATTTCCAGGCTCAAGAAAATTGTTTCGGACTAAATCAATACAAAGGTTGGTTAACCTGTGAATTCAGCTTTAATTTGTTTTTTTTTTAACAGAGTAAGACTATTTGTTGCTGAGATATTAGTGGTTGAACGAAACATGACGCTTTTGTCTTGATATCTGAGGAACTAATAATCGTACAGGGAATCGAAGGATGGTTTTGAAAACCTGAATAAAACCCCTATAGATGATCGAGTGTCGTTTTTGAGCACAAACATTTTACCCTCTCTATTTGAAAAAAAATCAAAAAATCACTTTCTGACAATTTAAAAAATCTACCACCACTTTGCAACTATCGAGGAAAATACTAACATTGCCAAGTTTTTTTTAGCTTATACTCCCAATAGCCTTGTAAATTTTAAAATTGATCCATTGAATCGTTTTTCCCCGAATGATCAAAGTTTTGAAAAGAGTTAAAGGAACAAGATTATTACCTTGAAATATCATTTAATGATTAACAAAATGGAAAAAGATGCCCTTTAGTTTGCTTACAATTCGCTTCCAGTGTGGTAATAGTGATATTAAATTGCTATACCTGGATGCCACCCTGGTGACCATCATTTATTGATAAGCCCTATTTGGTGAATTACACCCCGACGTTTTATTTTTGTGCAATTATCTTGGTTTTACATTACCATTACTTAATAATACTATTAAATTATTTAGTTAATGTTGATTATCATGATAGGCTACTTATTTTACACTAAACTAAATAGTTCACAAATTAGAAAAGTCTTAACAGGTCATGTCCTAGCAGTTGGTGAAAAAAATATATAGGAGTAAGCACCACTTTCGCAGGTAATGCATAATGTTTATTACAATTAAATCTTTGCCACATACAGCTACGCATATTTTACACATAATTTATAACAAATAGTACTGCTCTATAAAAAGATAACAGTATTAAAACTGGTAGCAATTAGCGAAAGAAAGGAAACCTTTATTAAATGAAAATGTAGAAATGATGTCAGAGAGACAGTAGATGAAGAAACGCCAGTAGAAAGGATTAAATAAAAGAAATAGTGCAATAAAACAAAACTATATAACAGGTATCCAATAGAATCGAACATGGAATTGTCAATAGATCACATTAGTGTGACGTTACACAACACATATGCAACCAACAATATAAGGAGTCCTAAGGATTTGTTTCAATTCTAGGTTCTAGGTTCGGTGTAATGAATTTTATGTAATCTATATTTACGAATTATAATATTTTACCTAAAACTATGTGATAATGAGTCGCTATTTCCCTGTCAGACAAATGTTATATGCCTTCTAGAATACACACGTGTGCATAAATTGGGTGAGAGTTTTTCAAATTAATTCGAGAAAATGACTGAAAATTATTTAACCAATAGTAAAATAGGATCTGCTGCTAAACTTACCTATTCAGATTACGACACAAGCGTCTACTCATACCCTGTCACAATTCGTCATCGATACACACGCCCTCTATGGAAACGTAAATCGCGGCGCCATTGTTTGAAATGCTAAGTAGCGGAATTTAGTTAAATATTATAAATTAAGAGTCAATATATGTAAATCTAATAAATTTATTATATTTTTAAAACCTAATTTGAAGCTAGGTTTTGAGTAAGTCATTTTTTTTTCTTAATTACAGGTACAATTCAATTCCGTCAATTTTAATGGTGTAGTCTTTTTTTATGGTATTTATAAAGGCTGTAGTTTAAAGGGGCAGTAATATCAATGTAGTTTAAAGGGGCGGCAATTTCGATCAGTATGAAAATACAAATTGTATATTCAATAACGGATTGGGCGGTAAAATATGTGCAGTAAAAAAAAAATAGAAACGAGGAGTAATATATCTTCAAGAAATAACTCAATAAATATTCGAATGCGGGATAATCCAATTGGGCAGAGAAATAAATAAATAGGCAGTAACGCCTGTGCAGCTATTAAATCATAACCGGTCAGTTACAAATCTTTAATAATAATTATATATTATCAATAAGAATAATATAAATTATGTTTTTAATATATTAATTAATAATACCTAATAATATAGGTAAGGGCAAGGATATCAAATAAAACAATCTGTTAGCATTTTTGGTACTCATGTATGTGAAAAGCACATATATCAGCCAATTTGCTGCTCAACTATCCTTTTTGCTGACCAATTATCTTTTTTACATTCATTCAGTTATGGACCACACACCACCCTTTATCAAGGCAGTCGTTATAAGGTCAAAGCAGCATCCGCAATTAAGGAAGGCATTACAAGTCCCGCGGCGTTTAACCAAAAGCCGATTTGATATAAATTCTCATTTTTTGTAAAGGAAATTTAGAATATTGTTGTTAGCCGGAGGCTCTGCTCCATTTCAATTGTAAATAAATAGTTTTTAAAAACTTGTGTTAGTGTTAAATAAACTTAACTGGCGCTGCGAACAGGATACGTAGACGTTGGAAAAGGCATTCATAGCGAAAAACTTTGCCAACGGTGTATCTTAATACCTCACTACGTATCCAACGAACCGATAACGTTTTCTCCAAAGAAGAAAATTCCTCGTGAATCACTTCGCTCGAGAACGGCAAGCTCAACACCCTAGGATACCACCAACCCCTTCAAGAAAGCTGCTTGGAATCCTTCACCGAGAAGCCCCAATCAGCACGACTCCATCTTCGAGTGCGAAAAGAGAAAGTCACGGACAGAAGATTCCTGAGACCAGAGACAATGTTCATCGGTCTGATCTTCCTGTAAGTACCTTTCCAATTTCATAGTTATAAGTCCCGTCTTTCCCTAACAACGTATTCTCAAATAAAATAGGTATAAAAAAAATAATTTTTTACATAGGTATTTAATTGTGAAATTATTTCAAATTAATTGCACCTATAAATGTTTATTTTATTAGTGAGAGTACGGTTAAAACCCGACTCCACGATATAATTTAAAATATTTCATGTCAAAAGACCTCGTAAATATTGAAATAATTCCAAGTTCTGCAAAAAGAAAAACAAAAAGTTTAAGAAAAAAACCTCTCGTCTCTCAAGACATACCTGTCGAGCTTATCACAACCTCGACTTCGCAAATAAATTTACCTGAATCGGCTATCGAAATAATTCGCTTAGAATTAGGTGAAATAAGTTTAAATTTAAATACTAATAACACATTAAAAATGGCTCTTTCAATCCAGGAGGTCTCTGAAATGTTGAAAACTCTTCCTACTTTTGGCCCTCACGACAATTTACCGCATTTTATCCAAAATATAGATAATGTGCTCGAAATATTTTCAAAGTTTCAACTGTCAGAATTTCAACATTCCTTTATTAAGTTAGGCATTTTAAATAAATTGCGCGGACAAGTTGTTGATGACGTATCGCAAGAACCTACCAATGATTGGCCTCAAATTAAAGCTGTTCTATTAAAATACTACGGTAATCACCAAAACGAGAACTTGTTATACGCCCAATTAAAAGGTTGTAGACAACACCTTAACGAAGATATCACGCAATTTTATCATAGAGTTGTTAAATGTAGGAACGCCTTAAATAATCATGCACAGCTATATTCCTCAAATATAACAGAAATTGAATGGAAAAGGTCACATATTGCTAAAATAACCTTAGAACAATTCACATTAGGTGTTAGAGACCCGTATTTCACCCTATTTACTTATACACCACCTGATACTATCGAGACAGCCCTCACTCGCTGCCACGAACACGACAACAGACAACATGCTCACAAGCAAATATTCGCGTACCAAAATTCAAGTTCCTTCTCGCAAAAAGTTCAACCAAAACCAGTACCAAAACAAAGCCTACCTCAACAAAACCCTCGACCTAACGTACAAAGCCCAAATACGAACCAAAATTCAAATCAAAGAATTTTCGGAGATATTAATAAACCATTACCACATAGACCTATGCAAAATAATTTTCAAAATTCAAACAATAATTTTGGAAGATCACAATTTTCTAATTACTAACAAAAAATCCCTCAAAATTACAAGCCAACGCCTGTGTCTGTCTCAACTATAGCGTCAAAACCAAAAATCTATAACATAGAAAGTAACACACCTTTAGAAAACGAAACATCACAATCGCAAACAAATAATTATGAATATGAATATTACGACTCTGACCAACACGAACCATATATAGACGTTTGTGACGGACAATTACAAGACACAGAAGATCAAGAAAATTTTATAATAGATGCCTCGAATCAACGAAACACCACATAATAAATATAGATTTAAATAATATTAACTCAAAACCTAAACTGCCATTTTTCTTTTTACCTGACATTAATTTAAAAATTTTAATAGACACCGGAGCTACAGATTCCGTTATTAACCCGAATCTTTTGCACCGTTTTAAAAAACATATATTTCTCGAACCTTTCGAATTAACAGGCTTACATCGCACAGTAAGATCCGACAAAAATATTAAACTCAGACTGTTTGAAGAATTAGGTGTCAAAAATGAAATAAAAATTAGAGTAATTCCCTGGCACAAAAATTTTGATTTGCTAATTGGATCGCACGATCTTAAAAGATTAAAAGCTAATATAGACTATGAAAATCAAATTTTAACTCTAAATAAAACTACAAGTATACCATTTTATTTTGAATTTAAATTAGACGAACAAATAAACTTTTTGTCTACCGAAAGAGACAAAATATTAATACCTACATCAATTGAAAATGGCCCTGTCTATATTCCAAGTATCAAAATTGACGAAAACCACACTATACCTGACTGTCTGACTATTACAAAAAATGGCATCTCCGAAATCCCATTTGAAAAATCACTTGACTCCCAAATTATATTTCCAAATCGCATACAGGTTATCCCTTGCGAATATTTTAATATCGAATCTAAAATTACGCAAGATAATAAAAAACTCGAATTTGCTAAATTAATACGCACTGACCATCTCAATCGTGAAGAAAGAGAAAAAGTAATCGACCTATGTCACAAATTTAAAAATGCTTTTTATCATGAAGACTGCGATCTGTCTTTCACATCGCACGTCAAACATAATATTAGAACTATTGATAACCATCCCATATACACTAAATCCTTTAGACACCCTCAATCAATGCAAGAGGAAATCCAACGCCAAATTTCAAAATTGCTTAGAGATAAAATCATCAGACCCAGTATATCCCCTTACAGCTCACCTGTTTGGATTGTTCCAAAAAAGGTTGACGCATCTGGAAAAAAAATATATAGAATGGTAATTGATTACAGGAAACTTAACGAGGTAACTATCGAGGATAAATATCCCCTACCACAAATAGAGGAAATCCTTGATAATTTAGGTAAATGCACCTATTTTTCGACCCTTGACCTTGCCCAAGGTTTTCATCAAATTGAAATGGATCCTGAGTCCATTGAAAAAACTGCATTTAGCGTAAATAATGGCCATTACGAATATTTACGTATGCCGTTCGGCCTGAAAAACGCACCTGCAACTTTTCAACGTATGATGGACCAAGTTCTAAAAGAATTTCAGTACAAAATATGTTTCGTGTACATGGACGACATCGTTATCTTTTCAAAATCACTTCAAGAACATTTAATTCATTTAAAACAGATTTTTCAAAAATTGCAAAGTGTAAATCTAAAAATTCAATTAGATAAAAGCGAATTTCTTCTTAAAGAAGTCGCGTTTCTTGGACATGTAATTACACCTGAAGGTATTATCCCAAATCCAATTAAAATTGATTCAATCACGAAATTCCCCATCCCGAAAACAACAAAGGAAATAAAGTCATTCCTAGGCCTAGTAGGATATTATCGAAAATTTATACCAGGTTTTGCGAAATTAGTTCAACCTCTTACTAAATGTCTACGGAAAAATGAAAAAATCAATATATCTGATCATGACTATAAGCAAGCATTTGAAAATGCAAAAACATCTATAACAAACGCCCCCGTACTAATTTACCCAGACTTCGAAAAGGAATTCACGCTGACGACCGACGCAAGCAACGTCGCTATCGGTTCGGTACTCAGTCAGAACAACAGACCCGTTGCATACTATTCGCGCACATTAAATTCTGCGGAACGTAACTATAGCACTATCGAAAAAGAGTTATTGTCAATTGTCGATTCTGCAAAACATTTTAGGCCGTATTTATTTGGACGAAAATTTACGATAGAAACCGATCACAACCCTCTCGTTTGGCTTTCGAAATTAAAAGAACCAAACTCGCGTCTTGTTCGCTGGAAAATCAAACTGGAAGAATTCGATTTCGACATAAAATATCGTAAAGGTAAAGAAAATCACGTCGCCGATGCTCTCTCTAGAAATTAATGTAAACGAAACCGAATCTTTGATAGCCAATATTTCTGAAAATCCTCCCGTACTCGCCGATGACGAGATAGAACAACTGCTTTTGTCACCTAATAATTTACCGGAGTTTGAACCTGACGAACTCGGAGATCTACTTGGGCAGAATCAGATTGAGGATAATGGCTTACCTATGGAAATTAGTTCGGTACATAACGATGATACCGGGCTTGTTATTCCAATAACTGAAAAATCGCTAAATACCTTTAAAAACCAATTAGTTATTCAAAAACGCGAAGGCCATGTCGAAAAACGAGTAATCACAATTTTTGAAAATAAGAAACGAATAACAATCTCCACCCCTAATACTAATGAATTATTTATGGATATGCTAATCCAGTCAATCTCACCAAACGATATAACATGTTTGCACATTCCGGACCCAGATTTTAGACAACAAATACTTAGGTTACTGAAAAATAAATTCAATAAAAGAACAAAAATTGTAATTTCGTCCATTCTATTAACTGACATACTTGAAGCTGAAAAACAGGAACAGTATATTCATAACTACCATAACCAAACTCACAATGGTATTAACGAAACATACCTACACCTTTCAAAAAATGTTTATTTTCCTAAAATAAAAGACAAAATTACCACCATTATTAACCACTGTAATGTATGTCAGATGTCGAAATACGAACGTCAACCACTAAACCCACCTTTACAAGGCCCAATGATCTACAACAAACCCTTTGAAAACATTCATCTGGACATATTTCAGTATTTGAACATGAAGTTTTTAACAATTATAGACTCATTTTCAAAATACGCCCAGGCATACGCTCTAAAATCTGCAAATACTTTATGCACACTCCTAAAATTACGACATTTCTTCAGCCACCATCACATACCGAAAAGAATTGTATGCGACGGAGGCACAAATTTTAATAATACTCAGTTTAAAGAATTTTGCCAACTCTTTAACATAGAATTGCATTTTACCACCCCTCACAACCCGAACTCAAACTCACATATCGAACGATTCCACTCGACAATAATCGAGAAACTTAGAATAATTAACCTTAAGAACCCTAAAGAGACCCCAGATAGCCAGATGATTACAGCTACCTGGATATACAATCAGTCAGTCCACTCCAGCACTGGCCACTCACCATTTTCAGTTTTATATGGTCCCTATATGCAGGAAGTTGACTTTAGCTTAACCCCACAATATTATCAAAATTATATAGAACAAAGAAGGCGAGAACTTTTACCGTTTTTAGAGCAGATAAAAACAAAAAATCAAGAAAAGGCACAAAGTGCACTTACGATGAGAAATCGCAATAGTCAAAATATTCCACCTCTACAATCAGGTCAAACTGTTTACCATAAATCAGCAGAAAAAACTAGGCTCCCAAAAAATGCACCTATTTACCAACGAGGTACTGTAATATCACAAAAAGACAAACAAGTTCAAATCGAAACCCTTAAAGGAACAATTACTACCCAACCATTAAAAAAATTAAAACCTATTAGAAAAACTGTTTCTTTGCAGGAACATCCTGACATGTCAAGCAATGATAAAAACTCCTTTCAAGACCCAAGGTTACTACCAGGAACCTCTAGGGACAGCGAAGACACTCAATTACTTCCATAAACTCTATTTTTCATACGACCTCATTCAATTGCGCGCAAATTTCGAAAACCTATCAAATGGTACATTAACTCTAATTCACAAAACCAAACAACCGGAAATAATCCCAGTAATACAAAATAAACAATCACTACTAAACATCTTAATAAGAACAAAAAATTCGCTAAATAAAATTATACATTGTAGAAATAAAAGAGGCCTAATCAATGGCCTTGGATCCGTCGTCAAATTTATATCGGGAAATTTAGATCAAGAAGATCTTGAAAACATAAACCAAAATCTGGAAAAGCTTTCAAAGAATCAACAAAAGATAAATCAGAGGCTAACTCAAACTGCTACAATTCTCTCAAAATTGACAACCTCAATACGTATAGAATTTGACAACTTATATTCAAATCAAAAACAACTAGAAAAATCAATTAAAAATTATACGTACTACCTGGACTCAGTGCTAATCATAAATTCGCAAAAAGAATTGCTACTTGAATTCGAAAACCGATTAAATTTACTGATTAGAACGATCACACTAACAAATCGAGAAATACCAAATTTAGAAATAATTGACCACAACGAACTTGAAATGATAGAGGACGAATTATTAAAACATTACTCAAGGTCAATGTTGCTCTCGTACGATGAAAATCACCCTTTTGAAATCCTAGGAAATTCAAAACTTGGAATTATCTCGGTAAACGACATTCTTTTAATGGTACTGAAAATACCTATTTTAAATCCAACTACTTATAATATTTCTAAAATCTACCCTATACCGAGTCCGACAAAAACCGTTTTAATCCCCCCTGCTACCTTTTACATACAATCCCCATTCGAAGACCGATGGACTGACACCTGTCGAAGAGCTAATAACATGTTTGTTTGCGAAAAACTATTAGCCACCCAGTGCAGTTTAAAAAACACTCTTCAGTGCACTACCGCGAAAACTAGTGACTTTGAAATATATAAAGAACTTTCCAACGGACTCTTAACCAGTGTTAAAGACCGTAAAGAAATAATAGAAAAGTGTCAAAACATTATTTCAAGACATTTTATCCTAGGAAATAATGTAATAAATTCGCCATGTTCGATTATTATAGACAACACAAAATATAATTTTAATAAAAAACCGAGTTTTACAGTTCCAAAGAGTTCTACCACACTCAAAGGTCTACCTCAATATCGCATCAACTTGGAGTCTTCACACCTTGACCAGCTGAGGAATCTCAAGGCCGATCTCCAACCCTTAACGCCAGAGACTGACCTACAAGGAATTGACTTGCATACTGGACACCTGTCCATAACCATTGTAATTATTATTATTCTCATAATCACGTCGATATTTCTCTGTTTGTACAGAAAAAGGATAAAAACCCTATTTTGTATGCCAAAAACCATAATCCAAGTTCCTGCCCAGAACTTCAAGGATCTTCAAGCCACCCTTGACGAGGACGCCAAGATCTAAGGATGGAGGAGTTATGGACCACACACCACCCTTTATCAAGGCAGTCGTTATAAGGTCAAAGCAGCATCCGCAATTAAGGAAGGCATTACAAGTCCCGCGGCGTTTAACCAAAAGCCGATTTGATATAAATTCTCATTTTTTGTAAAGGAAATTTAGAATATTGTTGTTAGCCGGAGGCTCTGCTCCATTTCAATTGTAAATAAATAGTTTTTAAAAACTTGTGTTAGTGTTAAATAAACTTAACTCATTCACTTGCCGCTTCGATATTTGAGTAGAGTATCAAATTTTTAAATTTCGCTAAACATTGTTTGATGTTACAATAATTTAATTGCAGTTGAACAAATATCTCGATTATCGTTTATTTTATAAGCTGAAATATTATGCTGTGTAGAGGTTTCAATTGTTGTAAAAAAAAAATAATGCCTTAAATTTTCCTCTGGATTCTTAATATTTTATTCAACTTTTGCCGAACGTAAAGAACTGGCAAACTATTTATCTAACTTCCCATTTATATATTTTACCATTTAATCATTTTACAGCTGGAACAATAATTGAACTTGACATTTATTTAATCTAAGGCTTTTACTCAATAACAAACATTCACAAAACGTCAGAACAATAACACATTAAAGATTGAATCACCATCTAAACATCCAAACTAAACAAAACCAACCCCATATATAAAACCTAACCTCAAAGAAATATGTCGTACGTCATTGACAAGCAAGATCCGCAAACTTTAAGTTGACAAACCTCAAGGTTCGTCAACTTACATACAATAAGCGAGCGAGGGGAATGCGACGAGCAGGATGCTCTGTGACATAGTTCAGATTCCCGCAAGTTCAAAGCGTTGTGTCGTACATATTGTATTTATTATTTCAGTGATAAATGCAAAGAATTGGACAAAATATAGGTTGAGAATAATTCATGTGAAATATAAGTTCTTAGTAAGTATTTTTTCTGTTTCATTTTAATGGATAAGCTAGGTAGCTAGATGGTACATGCGTTTAATAATTTTATAGATTTCATTACACTTATTCAGATGTATATTACAGAATCATGCCGGGTCAGCGATGTACAGTAGCAGTTTGTAATAACAACTTCATCGAGAGTAAAAAAAAAAAAAAAATTAAACTTCATTTTATTCAATGACAAAAAATGAAAATACTCCAAAGCAGTGGATAATTGCTTGTCATAGAAACGATACATCGAATCATGCCACTAGCAGAGTTTGTTCAATTTATTTCCGGGAAGAAGATTTTGAAAGAAATTTAAAAGCTGAATTACTTAATGTATAGATAAACCTTTTTATGAAAATCCTATAACAAAAGAAGCCATCTATTTCTTTGCTGATGCTCCTCACCTTTTAAAACTCGTTCGTACCTGGCTGTTAGATACTGGATTTGTTTTAGAAGATGGTACAGGTGTAAATAGCATCCCGCTGCAAGAATTAGTAAAAAATACAGACAGTGAAATCAGTTCTTGTCACAAGTTGACACAAAATCATATAATGTGTGAAAGAGCTGAAAGACAAAATGTTTCACTTGCAGCACAGTTACTACGGCATACAACAACAGTCGCTCTAAAACATTATTTTTTAGGCACAAATAAATAGTTAGCAAGAGATACTTCAGATTTTATTGAGTTAATTAATCAGTGGTTTGATGTTATGAACAGTTATACTTTAAGTGAAAGTATTCCTCCAGAACAACCATATGGAGTAAAATTACAACAAAAAAACGAAGTTTTAAATAAAGTTATAAACGTTTTTCAAAATATGCATTGCATATCAAAAATGTCATTGCAAACTTTTCAGAAAGGTGTAATTATTTCATGTAAATTTCTAATGCTTTTAAATGATGACATCGCACCGGTTAGATCAGGATTCGCTAGAAAATTTCTTTTCTCAGATACGTACTCGAGTGGTTTGCATGATCACACATCACCTCTCAATGCTCTGTATAAAGTAAGGATGACCATTTTAGGAAAAAATGCTGGTAACGTTCAAAATCGTCAAGATACTATAGAGAGATATGCTGATGAATTTCTTGTTGGAAAAGTTTTTAAGTTGCAAGAATGTCTAAAATAAATGTACCGTTACCAGAAACAAATGATCTCAATGAGACAAATGTTGACAGTGACGGTAGTAGTACGTCATCCTCCGATATGGAATCGACAGCACCAACACCGTAACAAATAGTTGAGAATGATGGGTTGATTTATTGCAGGTTGTATTGCAAAAAAATGTAAAGAAAAGTATTCCAATTTGGGAGACTATACTTATAAATTAGTAAATATACATAGTTATGATATACCATCTTGGTTTCAACATTTGTCATTTGGAAGTTTAACTGAACCAGCAGAGGTATGACTGGAATAAGTAAAACAAATGGAACGAAGATTTTTAAGGTTTCATGGCCAAATGGACAAAAGGGGAAAACGTTAATAAAAGGACTAAAAATTTTATTATTAAGAAATTTCCTTAAATTCCCTTAGATTTAGTTTCTGCCTTTACTAAATTAAGAATATTTTTCAGAATAAAATATTTAAATTTGAAAAGAGCAGAAGCTACTGTAAGAAAAAAGAAATTAAATAGAAAATTGTATGTCATAATTCTTGTACCTATTGTAATATAAATAAAAAATAATTCTTTTGCTACATTAGATATTTCTACCATATATGTATATGTATGAAATAAATTATAGCAGCAATTGAGTATAATTTCTTGCTAGTTTTTTGTTATTGTAAATCACTGTTAAAATTTGTACTTGTTACTGTATTATGTCACTATAATTTCAAATTCCCGCCTAGGCTAGGAAACTGGCATACGTCACGGACCAAATGCATTATGATTGGTTGGGAATATATTAGGTAACCTATGTAAGAGTTTATGGACCTTAGACAAACCTTGGTTGACAAGTGGAATCATGCGCAAACATCGAGGACGAATTTTAACGGGGTATGAATAGACGCTTGTCAATTTTGGTCGTTGCTTATTGTTTGTTTAATTTTGTTGGTGTGATTTCCCAGTGTTTATTATTCACGACAACGAGTGTTAATTAATTGCGTTTTTTAAATATTTGTGTTTGCCATAATGGTTGCACGTTGCTCTGTTCGTGGTTGTAACGTATCAAGTAAGGATAACATTAAAATGCACATCTTGCCCAAGGATCTTCAGGTAATAAGTAAATAAGTTAGAATTAGTAATATGTTGCTATGTTTTACCCTTTACAATGTCACTTTGATAAATAATTCTCTATTAAATAATACTTTATAAAATTAGTTGTTTATATTAAGGTAATTTTTTCAGCAAGTTGGATTGATGTATATATTTTTTCTTATTGTAGAGAAGAAAGACATGGTGTGAAAGTATACTTGATGAAAATAGACTTGATTCAGTTGATATTGATGAGACAAAAAGAAGAAATGTGGTCAGAATTTGTGATGGTCACTTCTCCAATAGCGATAAATTCAAAGTTCATCGTAATAGAGCTAATTTAAAATTTTCTGGCGTTTCATCGATATGTAATGTAACTTGCCTTCTTATTAGTATTATAACCTTAGTATATGTATACAGTCCCTGCTCACTTTATTAGACTCACTTGCAAAATTGTTGTTTTTTGAGGTGTATAAATAATATTGGCTTTGTTAAGTATATGTACATGAGAATAAAGCATGGTTTCACATTTCTGATTATTTATTATACAAAAAAAAATATATATATATATATATATATATATATATATATATATATATATATATATATATATATATATATATATATATTGATACTAATTACTGAACATATTTTTATACTACTAATATTTTGTCTTATGTATGTACTTATGTATGTATGCCTATGTTAGAAATCATTAACTTCTCTCATAAATATCGTTGTATGATTCTTATTTTTAAGTTCATTCCTTGTTCACTGTACAAGATAAAACATTCATCTCTAGATACTAAAATCATCTTACCAAATTATATTTTGTTAAGTTGGTTAATAAATAGTTAAGGAAGATACTACGTAGCATTATTGGAATAATCCATTACAGATAATACGAGATAAAATACCTTTTTAGACGATAATTTGACAGAAGAGAGTCATATATCTGAATTTCGTGAAAGTGATGATGAAGCTGTCAGCAACACACATTCATACATAGCTGGATATACAGGGTGTTTCCTAAGTAAGGTCCGTAACTCTAGGGTGTAATTCCTTGCGATATTTTAATAAAAAAATTATATAAACATGTGTCTGGAGACGCTTATATTCCGAGATATATTGTGTTGAAGATGTCAAAAAATCAATATTTTTGCAAATAAATCTTGCATGGTCAGTGCTACGTTCTCAAAATTTTGGAGTTAATGTATGGGTTTGTAAAGAGCTACATTTCTAATGTAAAGTCAACTTTTATTTGAAGCCAGTGGCGTATTTAGGCGTGAGTCACCCGACGGTTTCTTCGTAAAAACTAAAACTTCAAGAATTCTTTTAATTTTCAATATTTTCGAACGCCCCTAACAATGAACAACAAAAAATGTCTCTTGCATCTTTTACTTAATACTAACCGATTCTTAGAAAAACATTGCGAATGTCAAGTTTCACCGATGCTTTAATTTTGTCCAGGAGTTTATTTACTGTAGTTCAAGAATCGTTAAAAAAGAAAAGTTGATCCACCCTTATAACGTACAATGGATGCAAGAATTGAATGAGGACTATTTAGATTGGTGCATATAATTTTACCATGATATAGTTCTTTAAAATTCCTGAGTAGTTGTACGATATAATATACAATGGATGCAAGAATTGAGTGAGGAGCGTCTAGATTGGTGCATACAATTTTATCATGACACAATTCTTCAAAATCTCCTGAGGAGTTGTACGGTATAAGCGAAAATAATTTTCTTAATAATAAATATACCTAAGCACTTCTTCCTCAAAAAGTAATGTTTATCATGAAATATCTAACACACATAATACTCCATTTAACATAAAATACCTTCTCAATACGCCTAGAGCGCATTCGTTATCATGTTATCAACATAGAATAAACGCGTCAATACGTATTGACTTATGAGAATATTGTCACGAACGCCTCGAGCGATCCCGAACGCCGACAATATTCGAAACCATCAAGAGCGTGTGGAGCTGAGTTCCAGTGCGTTCCAGTGGCGGTGGGCTATAAGGTGCGCTGGTGCGCGCGCACTACCGACAATTTAGCATTAATAATTTTATTTAGTAATTAATGGATGCATTCTTAATTTATCGCCTTTCCGCATCCCTAGCGTTAATACCATCTAAATATTATATGGCCGATTTACGCCTGTGGATCGCCGTGCCGCGACCGCGATCGTGCTTCCGTGCAATATGGAATAGCGAACGCGTATTGTTACTGCTTGCCCCTCTACAATTAGGAAAAGTAGTGGGCGAATTATATAGATATTATGTGCAGAGTTTAAGAGCGCACGAAATTGAGAGAGGTTAGAATCGGTTAGTTTGTGAATTGTTTTCGTACATCGCTTGTCTCGTAAGCTGTCTTATCGCTTACGTTTTATAAATATAAACTCGGGTTTTCGGTTAGAATCTAGTTTGGAATAATGAATTCTATTCAAACCTTATTAAAAACTCCATTCTCTAGCTTGAGTTTGGAGGAAAAAATGCAAATTAAAACTCTAGGTAGGCCCACTCCACAAATTAATTTACAATTAGCCGTGAAAGGAAAAAATAAACAATTTGTAAGAGCATTTAATAATGGCTTATTTAAAAAACATTTGTGGTTAAGTGGGTGCGATGTATTGAACGCAGTGTGTTGTTTTCCGTGTGTTTTGTTTGGGGGGGAAACACCTTGGACCAAAACTGGAGTAACGGATTTAAATCACATAAACGAGAAAATAAAAAAAACATGCAAATTCTGCTGGACACATGAATAATGTTTTGAATTTAGCAATGCAAGGCACTGCAAATATTGCGACAATGCTCGATTCTGCTCATCGACGAGCAATGGTAGCACACAATGAAGCGGTTTCAAAAAACAGGTATGTTTTAAACATTATTATTAACTGTATTCGTTTTTGTGGAAAATTTGAACTGACCGTAAGAGGACACGATGAATCGGAAACATCCTCTAATCCGGGCATTTTTCGTGGGTTGATTGATTTCAGTGCCGAATTAGACGAGGCTATGAAGTATCATTTACAAAACGCGGCGGCTTTTAAAGGAACTTCTAATACTATCCAAAACGAGCTACTTCAGTGCATGCTTGAAGTTTGTCACGATGAAATAACCATTGAAATTAAAAAAATCCACTTTTGTTGCTATAATAGCAGACGAAACTACAGACGTTTCTACAATTTTTTAGTTGGCTTTAATATATCGTTACATGGTGGGTGGAAAGCCTGTAGAAAGTTTCTGGAGTTTTTTAAAACCAGTAGGACATGATGCAGAGTCATTGGCGGAGTGTTTAAAAAGTGAACTAGACTACCATGTTAAAAATGACCCACATAAATTGATTGCTCAAACATATGATGGAGCTGCCGTTATGAGTGGATCATCGAATGGAGTTCAAGCCAGGATTAAGATGAGTTATCCCAATATGTGCCTATGCATTGTGCACTACCCAATATGTGCATTGTTATGCGCATCAATTAAATTTAATTACGGCAAATGCGGCTTCTGCTAATCGGAACGTACGAGTATTCTTTGCAAATTTGGGAGGGTTTTGCTCATTTTTCTCTAATTCCGCACAATGTACCGCAGTTCTTGATGAAGTAGTAGGAACTCGATTACCCCGATCAGCACCTACAAGATGGAATTTCAATTCTAGAATAGTAAATACTGTGTCTGAAAACAAAGAAGAATTTCTGGAATGTGTAGAATTGATTGAGATGAAAAAAAGTCACATACAACATCCACCTACTATTGATAAAGCCAGTGGATTGAAAAGAACTTTAAGAGATAACGATTTTCTATTTTGGTTAGGTAATTTTCACAAAATTATGCCACATGTCAACATTCTGTATAATCAGTTACAAAAAAGAGAAACTGATCCAGTTTATGTAAAAACATCTATAGATGGTTTTATTGGAGAAATTTCTGCAATACGAAATAGCACCGAAACCGCCATAAGCACTGAAGATGAACCAAATAAAATACAACCAATAAAAAGGAGACGAGTAGACACTTCTACGGAAGACAAAAATAGAGAACTAAAGGAAGTGTGTGACATTATAATATGTCAAGCTAAGGAGAGATTTAATTTTACTGGACACTTGGTAGCATCCAATTTACTTCTCCTAGAAAAATTTTCGGAATATGTTAAAAAATTTCCCGAAAATTACTTAAAACAAACAGTCGAATCTTACTCGTTTTTGGACATAAATAAATTACGTACCGAGTTGTCCTTAATTTATCAAAGAATTGAGTTTAGAAATTTAAGCGGAGCTCTATCACTAAATACATTTATTAATTCCAATAAGCTAGAGTCAACTTTTGAAGAAAGTGCTAAATTATTGAAAATCATCATTACAGTACCTGTTTCGTCAGCAGAAGCCGAAAGGTGTTCCTCGACTTTAAGGCGAATAAAGACATTTTTGCGCAACACCATGTGCCAGGAAAGACTGTCGGCTTTGGCTATGCTCTCCATTGAAAAAGACTTTATTACAAATAATTTTAACAACAAAGTAATTGAAAAATTTGCACAGTGTAGAAATCGCAGAATTGAGCTCATTTACAAAGAAAATTAGGTAAGTTTTCAAATTAATAAAGTTAATAAGAATATCCTTAATATGAGATAAATATTTATCTCATATTAGGAATATTCTTATTCTTATGATTATCATTATTTTTATGTACGGTGCACCCCCAATCTTAGGATCACGCACCGCTACTGGTGCGTTCTATACTAGAAAGTTCGCCAAAGTTCTTTATCTAGAAACGTCTGGAGAGACGTCCTATTGCCTATATAAGAATTGTGTCGTCCAGCCAGAAGTTAGTTGAATTTGGACAGCGATAGTGAGCGATACGGTGCAAAGAAAGTGACATTGTGTAATACAGTGCGAAAGTTAGTTTATAAAGTTAAAGTAGAAGGAAAATTAGTTAGTTAGTTGGACTTGTAAATAGTTGATTTGTAAATAAGTGTTCGAAATAAACAACTTTCTAGTAAATTAATTACAATATGATGTGTGTGATTAGGTCAGTTAAAAATGCAGAACATTTCTCGGCGTCCACAATATTGATGTCTTACCTACTGTATTCCTTTAGAGGTGGATGGAGACAATGTCGTTAGTATGGGCTCCGGGGCGGGGCCAGTATTGGGGATATTTGTATGCTTGGGCACCGAACAGAAATTACAACTAGAAGGTTCAGTCTAAGCTCCGCCCGCTAAGTTTCCCTCCTTACCCCGTCCCGTCGTTCAGCGAATATAAGTTAACTAGCACTCAGTGCACGTATAGGATCATAGGAAGTATCCCCCATATACTAAAGAAGGCTGCCGTTCAACAGCTGCATGCCCTTTGTAAGCGAAAGCTAAAAGTACCGCCGGAGAGTGAACCTTATAGTTGTAATTTCGGTTCGGTGGCTTGGGTCCAAGAGCCAACTCGGGGAATTTGGCACCTCTCCGTCGTCATGGGTGTGTTTGTCCTCACACTTATTTGTAAACAAGCCTAACGTTTTAGAGGAAGGATATCAATTTCTGTATGACCAAACTTTTTTAGATGTTGACACCAATTGAATGCCTGGCGGGGCTTTAGCCCGAGGAATAGTTGTTTCCTAGAGCGATTATGTAATAGCTTTGCTATTCGGGAACTACTTTGATAACCGCTTGGCGGTTTGGTGGTTCCTTTCCGACTTATATGTTACTGACAGAGATCGTATCGATAAAGATGTATACGCCATAAAGTTCATTCGGCATTTGTCCTGAATCGGCGTACCGTGTACGGCACTGATGAGAACTAATAAATTCCAAACAGCTGTATGTCGTTCTGTTCCGATCCGGGACAAATGTCGAATCCTACCTGTGGCGGGTTTTATTTTTTGAAACCTTATCTGATCGTGCAGAAACACGAGAAAGGGGTCGAGGATCGCTTCTGGGTATAATTGAAAGTCTGGCGGGGCTTTAGCCCGAGGAGTAGTTGTTTCCTAGAGCGATTATGTAATGGCTTTGCTATTCGGGAACTACTTTGATAACCGCTGCGGTTTGGTGGTTCCTTTCTCGATTTCCGACTTATATGTTACTGACAGAGATCGTATCGATAAAGATGTATACGCCATAAAGTTCATTCGGCATTTGTCCTGAATCGGCGTACCGTGTACGGCACTGATGAGAACTAATAAATTCCAAACAGCTGTATGTCGTTCGGTTCCGATCCGGGACAAATGTCGAATCCTATCTGTGGCGGGTTTTATTTTTTGAAACCTTATCTGATCGTGCAGAAACACGAGAAAGGGGTCGAGGATCGCTTCTGGGTATAATTCAAAGCCTGGCGAGGCTTTAGCCAGAGGAGTAGTTGTTTCCTAGAGCGATTATGTAATGGCTTTGCTATTCGGGAACTACTTTGATAACCGCTGCGGTTTGGTGGTTCCTTTCTCGATTTCCGACTTATATGTTACTGACAGAGATCGTATCGATAAAGATGTATACGCCATAAAGTTCATTCGGCATTTGTCTTGAATCGGCGTACCGTGTACGGCACTGATGAGAACTAATAAATTCCAAACAGCTGTATGTCGTTCGGTTCCGATCCGGGACAAATGTCGAATCCTACCTGTGGCGGGTTTTATATTTTGAACCCTTATCTGATCGTGCAGAAACACGAGAAAGGGGTCGAGGATCGCTTCTGGGTATAACTCAATGCCCGGTGGGGCTTTAGCCCGAGGAGTAGTTGTTTCCTAGAGCGATTATGTAATAGCTTTGCTATTCGGGAACTACTTTGATAATCGCTTGGCGGTTTGGTGGTTCCTTTCTCGATTTCCGACATATGTTACTGACAGAGATCGTATCGATAAAGATGTATACGCCATAAAGTTCATTCGGCATTTGTCCTGAATCGGCGTACCGTGTACAGCACTGATGAGAACTAATAAGTTCGAAACAGCTGTATGTCGTTTGGTTCCGATCCGGGACAAATGTCGAATCCTACCTGTGGCGGGTTTTATATTTTGAAACCTTATCTGATCGTGCAGAAACACGAGAAAGGGGTCGAGGATCGCTTCTGGGTATAACTCAATGCCCGGTGGGGCTTTAGCCCGAGGAGTAGTTGTTTCCTAGAGCGATTATGTAATGGCTTTGCTATTCGGGAACTACTTTGATAACCGCTGCGGTTTGGTGGTTCCTTTCTCGATTTCCGACTTATATGTTACTGACAGAGATCGTATCGATAAAGATGTATACGCCATAAAGTTCATTCGGCATTTGTCCTGAATCGGCGTACCGTGTACGGCACTGATGAGAACTAATAAATTCCAAACAGCTGTATGTCGTTCGGTTCCGATCCGGGACAAATGTCGAATCCTACCTGTGGCGGGTTTTATATTTTGAAACCTTATCTGATCGTGCAGAAACACGAGAAAGGGGTCGAGGATCGCTTCTGGGTATAACTCAATGCCCGGTGGGGCTTTAGCCCGAGGAGTAGTTGTTTCCTAGAGCGATTATGTAATAGCTTTGCTATTCGGGAACTACTTTGATAATCGCTTGGCGGTTTGGTGGTTCCTTTCTCGATTTCCGACATATGTTACTGACAGAGATCGTATCGATAAAGATGTATACGCCATAAAGTTCATTCGGCATTTGTCCTGAATCGGCGTACCGTGTACAGCACTGATGAGAACTAATAAATTCCAAACAGCTGTATGTCGTTCGGTTCCGATCCGGGACAAATGTCGAATCCTACCTGTGGCGGGTTTTATTTTTTGAAACCTTATCTGATCGTGCAGAAACACGAGAAAGGGGTCGAGGATCGCTTCTGGGTATAATTCAAAGCCTGGCGGGGCTTTAGCCAGAGGAGTAGTTGTTTCCTAGAGCGATTATGTAATGGCTTTGCTATTCGGGAACTACTTTGATAACCGCTGCGGTTTGGTGGTTCCTTTCTCGATTTCCGACTTATATGTTACTGACAGAGATCGTATCGATAAAGATGTATACGCCATAAAGTTCATTCGGCATTTGTCCTGAATCGGCGTACCGTGTACGGCACTGATGAGAACTAATAAATTCCAAACAGCTGTATGTCGTTCGGTTCAGATCCGGGACAAATGTCGAATCCTATCTGTGGCGGGTTTTATTTTTTGAAACCTTATCTGATCGTGCAGAAACACGAGAAAGGGGTCGAGGATCGCTTCTGGGTATAATTCAAAGCCTGGCGGGGCTTTAGCCAGAGGAGTAGTTGTTTCCTAGAGCGATTATGTAATGGCTTTGCTATTCGGGAACTACTTTGATAACCGCTTGGCGGTTTGGTGGTTCCTTTCTCGATTTCCAACTTATATGTTATTGACACCAGAAAAACTATTTGTAGTTTTTTTTTGCAACATATAAAACACCCCGTTTTATATGTTGCATGTTTCATTGTAGGGCGCACATCTTTAATCAAATTTTCTATACCGGAGAGTTAAAGCTACACATTTTCTGTTCTTCACTTATTAGTATCACCGTTCAGTGGTTCGGATAATTCCTTGGCAACCGAGATTTTGTTGCGTAGATTTGAATCAATACAGGTGCAAACAATTCAGTATTTGTTCACCTGTTTTATTCCATGTGGCAGTACATACTTGTTTTATATAAATTGTTATAATTCATACATAGCTGTTGCTTATACGAGGTGCATACATTTTTACTAGCAGTATCTTTTACTTTATAGAACACTATACTGGCACTATTACTTTTTTCTTTAAAAACTAAAAATTAAATTTTGCCTTAAAACACTATCACATGTTGGTTGGTCACATGGTCAGAAAAATACATTCTTTACTTTTTTGTTGAGTTATTTTTTATTTTATTAAGTGGGTTGTTTGCTTATAGCTCTATTATTTTACTGTGAATATTATTTTGTGACATTATTATGTGATTATTTTAATGTTTTATAAATAAGGAATACATATATCAAATGGTTTTATAAATATAAAAAACTATTGTCTGAACTGTCATTTTCTATTAAAATGAAAAACAAATGTTAATATGCCACATTACAAGAAAAAACATTTTCGACGATTAAAAATGATCTTAAAAGAAAAAGCAATATGAATGGAATGGAATAAGCGTGGTTTGGATGGTTTCTTATTTAACAATATGGATGGTTTCTGTCCCGAAATTAATAATTCAACACAAATTCTTGCTGATCTCTTGTACCATTCTAGATTTTCTTGATAGATACATAGTAGGATATTTATTTTTCTCATACTCATGGCAAGATTTTTTTTCAATTTTCTATTATATCAAAGGACTAGTACAACATTTCTTATTCTTGTTGCCTATTCTCTATATAAATCTTGAAAGTAGGATTTAAAGTATTGGTCGCACAAAAACTCGGCAATCCTAATAAAATTGCGTTCATTAAGGAAATTTCAGGTGTATATTCACCTGAATCTCATTCACCTGAATCACTCATTGTTTATTTGTTACATAGGTCATTTCCAGGTTCAACTAAGACCTTGTATTCTAATGAATTTTGTCACCGATCTCACTATACCCGAGTGCCGAAATAATATGGAGTGATTCATATATAATATCAGACCACCATAACTATTCAACGGTTTGTCTATTTCTTGTGTAATCACCTATTATGTGCATACAAATTTTATGTGCCGCTCTATAGAAACAGTAGTTCAATGCGAACTACTCCCTCTCCTGTTGACTTCCGAATCGCATAATAATCGGTTGTACCGCCTGGTGCGCTGTTGTAGCAAAGCTAGCCAATCATTTTAGGCGGTTTTAAATTCGATTGGTCAGCGATTGACGGCACGGATGAATGTCGATCGATAGAATGACGCATGCGTCGTATTAGCCCAGATTTTGGCGCGCCAGTGGCATTACATTGTGGTTATGTGCGATTGATTCGGGATTCGGGAAATTGTTTATTTGTTATATTCTGCGATAAAAGTGAGTGTTTAGTGTTTTTCTAACATGGAAGCAGCGGATGCAAGTTGTAGTGGTTCTACGACGAATTCCAATCGAAAACAGCGACATTTAACAAATGAAGAACTTCAAATGATTAAAAACGTCTATGAAGGAATTTGGGCGCGAAACCCAGATATTAATACAACTGAGGCAGTTGATATATGCTCTTCGTTAACAAAAGTCTGTGGAAGTAGTGTGTACCGTGCAATGAAGTATGATGAAGAAGAAACAAGTGCAAAAAAGAAGAAAACAGAAATCAGCGGTAGGAAGAAGATTGAAGTTGACGAAGATGTTAAATACATAATTCGTAGGATTATTCATGGATTTTTTTTAATGAATTTCCGACGCTGAATAAAATTCACGCTGCCGTCGCTCAAGATGAAAATTTACTGAAGTTCTCTCGTAAAGTTCTTTTGAGAATTATGCTTGAAATGAATTTTCATCATTTAAAACGAAACCGAAGGAGTCTTCTTATTGAAAAAAACGAAATTGTGTTATGGCGAAGAAGTTATTTGGAAAAACTAAGAGATTTTCGGAATTCTGGTAGGAAGATTTATTATTTGGATGAAACTTGGGTAAACGAAGGTCATATGGTGACGAAAGTGTGGCAAGACTGCAATATTCTGAATAACCGACAGACATTTGTAGAAGGATTATCTCCGGGATTGAAGGCACCATCTGGAAAAGGACGAAGATTAATAATCACGCATATCGGAAGCGACTCAGGTTTTTTGGAAAATGGTTTAAATGTATTTGAATTGCAACGAATAGGGGATTATCATGAAGATATGACTAGTGAAGTTTTTGAAAAATGGTTTTCATCTGTATTGTCTTCCATAGAACTCGGCGCAGTTGTCGTGATGGACAATGCACCATATTATAGTTGGCGAATTGAAAAGTTACCAACATCAGCATGGAGAAAAGGACAGACTCTAGAGTGGTTAAAATCTAAAAATCTGGATTGTGGCGATACCATGTTAAAAGTGCAGCTATTAAAAATTGCGCAGCGAGAAAAAAGCCGGTATATTAAATATGTAGTAGATGAAATGGCAAAAGCTCGTGATGTGACAATACTTCGTCTACCACCATATCATTGTGAATTGAACCCCATAGAGCTGATTTGGGCGCAAATAAAAACGGACGCAGCACGAAATAATAGGACTTTTAAACTGGGAGACGTCAAATTGCCGTTGAACGATGCTATCAGCCGCGTCACCGTGGAAACATGGTCCAAGTGCATTGTGCACGTAAAGAAACAGAAACAACGCATGTGGGATCTTGGCACAAGAGCGGAAGCGTTGATAGATCCAGTTATAATCAATCTAGGCCATAGCAGTTCCAGTGATTGTGATACTGACAGTGACTAACTGTGGAATAGTAATATTGCAAGTGGATGTCGTGTTGTCTGAAGTGAGTGATTCTTGTAATAATGACATTAAGAAAATATTTGCAGTGCGACGCAACATAGTGACAGTGGTTGGTAATATAAAATAAAATATGTGTGATAAGTGTGGCATATATGTATAGTGATAGATATAGTGACTATGACGGTGTTGTTGATACAATAAAAGAAAGATTGTGTTAGTGCTGTGGCATAAATATAATGATAGTTTTAAATAGTGAAAGCAGTAGGTCAATATATGGATTCAGAGGGGCCACTTGTGTGTAGCTTGCTACTCCTACGTCCCTTTATATGGCACATGTTGCCAAAATATCTGTTTTATCAGGATATCCTGACAGGAGATGTTCTGACTGGGTAAGCATGAAATAAGTATATTACAAAACTTACGATAGTTACATTGTTTACTAACTAAAAAACTGTTACAAATCCACTTAAAACCCTTTTCAACTGTCTTGGTATTATTTTGTGATTTTTTTATATTTTGCCCCTTCCAAATTGATACGCCTATGGAATTTCGTTCTCCGCACACTTCTTGCCCCTGAGCCATCCATATGTCATCGATGAGTCACTCCATATTATTTCGGTACTGGGGTATAAGATATATCAAGTATAACCTCACTCTTTACATTATTCACACGGCTAAAATTTTGATTATTTAAAAGAATCGATTTACTGCGACTGAGCGAGTTTCAATTCGTCACGCCATCAATTCAACTTCTTACTTGTATAAGTCTAAAATATAAGTATATAAGTTTAAAATAAAGTACAAAATTAAATTATAATTTTGAGTGGAAACAAAACATATGTTGATAATAAATCATGAAACTTAGAAGCCCTCTATTGAGTTAGTTGGTAAATTGTATATATTGTTTCATCTAGAAATCTTTATAAAACCAAATGCTCTCATCTCTAATTTTACTTATTAGTCAATACTGCTCGGAATACTTTTTTCAAATTCAGTAACACATCTTTTATAGTCACAGAATCGGTAGTCTTCTTTTGTAGTTGTGAATATAAAATATCAACGTGGGGCATTAAACGATGGAACACTGTCAACCAAAAAACAAACTTTCGGTCATTCAATAATCTGAAAAGCGCACCCGCCTTTATGATGGTATCAGATTGCCTGGCTGTGGTTTGAATTTTTTCCATACACGCTATAAGGACTTCTCTGTTTTCATATACATGATTAACAGTTCTACTTTTGAAGTTCCATCTTGTAATAGATGCTTTGGGAATCCTATTTCCCACAACTTCATCTAACACAGTAACTCGTTGTGGAGAATTGGAAAAGAAATCAGTAATCCCGCTCAAATCCGAAAGAAATATTCGTACATTTGGATTAATGCTTGTAGCCTGTGACATTATTAAATTTAATTGATGGGCATAACAGTGAATATAATATGCATATGGGAATTTATCTTTAATAAATTTTTGCACACCACCGTGAATGCCACTCATGACGCTTGCGCAATTTTTTTTTAGCACCATAACTCAACTAAATCATGTCGAATCGATCGGGTTTTGACTAATTCTGATCGGGGACGTCTCACAGACGACACCTATAGAATTTCAGGTGGATAGGACACACCCACCCCGTCCATGGGTCATGAGAAAGCACGATAGTGGACTATTTGAGAAATTTGTTTTGTTAATGCGGTAATTCAACTAAATCGTGTCGGATCGATCGGGTTTTGACTGATTCTGATTGGGAACATCTCCCAGACGACACCTATTGATTTTGAGGTGGATAGGAGACACCCCACCCTGTCCATGGGTCATGAGAAAGCACGACGGTGGACTATTTGAGGAAAATTGAAAAAAGTAAAACTGTCACATAAAACACATACTCTGCATTTATGTGTTGGTTTATTTTTTCTCGGTCACTCAATTTCGAGATAGAGATATTCTACGTGCGGAAAAGTCCGTTTTAAGGTTTTAAAACTGTTATTTTTTTTTTTGTAACGCGTTTCATCATCCGAGTATTCTCGATTATTCCGCCAGAGCTGGGAACACGATTAGAGAGGGTAGCACCTTTTCTTCCGGAGACTTTAGACGACAACTTTTTAGCATTATTAATGAAGTTTAAATAATATGACATTTGTATCTGTAATACCTGTTATAGGTAATTATTTTTATTCAAGATACTATACAGGGTTTCAGGATAGTTTCCCCCTTAGCAGGGGAATGACCCCACTGTCAGAGATTTAAAGCTCAAATTGTAAGGTAATCCGATAAGAAATAAAAAACCTCATGCCCCCTATGAGAAAACCTCACTGTGCCGCGTTAATAAGTTTTTAGGTTCAGGGCAAATACAGCTAGCGTAGTGGAAATTGATATTCCGTGTACTGTTGACTATTGCGATACACTAATCTCTCTCTTTCACTAATTGTGACAGCTTTTTATGACATGTGGAGAGTAGAATTTTAAGTTTTAGTTTCTTATATTGATAGTACTTACCTAATTAGAGCTACATTAGCCACATTACAATGAAGTACACATTTCTATCTTAGATATAGAAATGTGTACTTCATTGTAATTCTCTGAGGTTATTATAATGGATGTTAAGACTGGGTTACTATTCTCACAAGATAAACAAACAACATAATCCAAACAATAATTAAATCAACCTAAGATTAAAACTAGATCTGGAAATCTTATTGAATAGTCCCCTCGTATAGTTACACTATTTTCATTGCATAATAATGTAAACTAATGGCATATCTGCGTATTTCTTGTGAGTTTGTCATTTCTAATATTTTTAAATTTGAGTCCTTATGACATGTGGCCATATATATGTAATTTACCGGCCAAAGTAAACTCAACCGCGTGAATAAGCGGTGAAATTTATACAACTCAATTTCTCATCATGAACGTGCAATGATCTACCATAACTTACTGTACATATGTGTTATTTGAGTATGTTATTACGAATGTTACCATTAACATAGAAGAGAGGCAAGAGAATGTTATAATTAACCTTTTTTATTTCGTGGGCTGCTTTAGTAATTTTTTTTGTATTGCTTAAGTATCTGAGTTATGTACATATATCTAAGCTAACTAGGCATAGTGTCCTGAACATTGTTAATAAAAGAACAGTTGCTTATTGCAAGTATAATACATGAATTGTATATAAAATATGTATTCAAATATTACATCAAACATTTTTATTGTATGTACTTACAATAAAGAATATTTTGTGACATCACAAATAAATAGCATAATAATCTCCATCAAATCTACATGACTATGTGAAGGGTTGGCATACATAATGAGGCAGATATATGATACTTTAATTCCTACATATATTATATGTGATAAAATAGTTTTTATTATTGCACATACAATAAAAAATGTTTTATGACATTACAAATATACAGCGAGAATCTTCATTAAAGCTATATCACTATGGGAAGGGTTGGCATACATATATTAGGCAGATATACTTATCCTTTTCCCAGACGACACCTATTGATTTTGAGGTGGATAGGATACACCCCACCCTGTCCATGGGTCATGAGAAAGCACGACGGTGGACTATTTGAGAATTTTTTAACATGATAACTAAGTCATGTCAGATCGATCGGGTTTTGACTAATTCGGATCGGGGATGTCTCCCAGACGACACCTATTGATTTTGAGGTGGATAGAACACACTCTACCATGTTCATGGGTCATGAGAAAGCACAATGGTGGACTATCTGAGAAATTTGTTTGTTAACACGATCACTCAATTAAATCGTGTCGGATCGATCGGGTTTCGACTGATTCTGATTAGGGACGTCTGCCAGACGACCTCTATTGATTTTGAGGTGGATAGGACACACCCCACCCTGTCCATGGGTCATGAGAAAGCACGACGGTGGACTATTTGAGAATTTTTTAACATGATAACTAAGTCATGTCAGATCGATCGGGTTTTGACTAATTCGGATCGGGGACGTCTCCCAGACGACACCTATTGATTTTGAGGTGGATAGAACACACTCTACCATGTTCATGGGTCATGAGAAAGCACAATGGTGGACTATCTGAGAAATTTGTTTGTTAACACGATCACTCAATTAAATCGTGTCGGATCGATCGGGTTTCGACTGATTCTGATTAGGGACGTCTGCCAGACGACCTCTATTGATTTTGAGGTGGATAGGACACACCCCACCCTGTCCATGGGTCATGAGAAAGCACGACGGTGGACTATTTGAGAATTTTTTAACATGATAACTAAGTCATGTCAGATCGATCGGGTTTTGACTAATTCGGATCGGGGATGTCTCCCAGACGACACCTATTGATTTTGAGGTGGATAGAACACACTCTACCATGTTCATGGGTCATGAGAAAGCACAATGGTGGACTATCTGAGAAATTTGTTTGTTAACACGATCACTCAATTAAATCGTGTCGGATCGATCGGGTTTCGACTGATTCTGATTAGGGACGTCTGCCAGACGACCTCTATTGATTTTGAGGTGGATAGGACACACCCCACCCTGTCCATGGGTCATGAGAAAGCACGACGGTGGACTATTTGAGAATTTTTTAACATGATAACTAAGTCATGTCAGATCGATCGGGTTTTGACTAATTCGGATCGGGGACGTCTCCCAGACGACACCTATTGATTTTGAGGTGGATAGAACACACTCTACCATGTTCATGGGTCATGAGAAAGCACAATGGTGGACTATCTGAGAAATTTGTTTGTTAGCACGATCACTCAATTAAATCGTGTCGGATCGATCGGGTTTCGACTGATTCTGATTAGGGACGTCTGCCAGACGACCTCTATTGATTTTGAGGTGGATAGGACACACCCCACCCTGTTCATGGGTCATGAGAAAGTACGAGGGTGAACTATTTGGAAAAAGTAAAACTGTCGCATAAAACACATATTCTGCATTTATGTGTTGGTTTATTTTTTCTCGGCCACTCAATTTCGAGAGAGATATTCTACGTGGGGAAAAGTCCGTTTTAAGGTTTTAAAACTGTTTATTTAAAGTGTAACGCAAAACCATAACTATTTGGAAAATATTTGAAAGGTCGGTTGTTTCGTCACTCATAATAGACACAAATTTTGAATCTTTCTTGATATGTGCTTGACGAACAGAAAGCATGCATTCCAGTAAATAATTCTGAATGTCTTTTGACGTACCTTTAAACACTGTAGCTTGTTGCAAATGTTCTCTGACTGCTAAATCTCATTCAGCAGAAAAAATTATGAGGCCTTTAAATATTCCAGGATTTAATGAACTTTCTGCTTCATTATGTTTACGCAGTGCGAGTTCGAAGGCCCCACAAAATTTGATGCAGTCTATAATATTAGATAACACGTACCTATTGTTTTACACTTGCTCGTTATGTTTCTCTCAATGCTTGGTCTAAATGCACTATTTAATTGTTGCCGAATATCTTGTTTACCTAATAAATTAAAAACTAATTCAGCAGACAGATGTGCATGTGAATTTTGATGCTTTTTAATTTTTTCTGCTAAATGAACTAAATCTAACTGATTTTGTCCATTCTGTTTGATCACCGCCAAACAATAAACAAGGAAAACAATAAAGACTATTACCAACTTCGCACCCATACAACCAGTTCATTTTCATTTCTATCTTGAAAGTTCTTTTATAGTCACGAGTTTTACACTTTGTTACATTCGTGATCACTAAATTTGGCTGTGGACGACCGGCACTTTTAATTTTTATCTTTTCTTCCAAAGATAGCGACGAAAAACGAATTGTTTTTAAATATTGTACGGTAATGTCGCTGACACGGGGCGAATCCTACATCATATTTACAGATTGAATAAATAATAAACCAACGGTCGACGCCGCGACCCGAGTCTATTGCAGAGTGCACCTATAGACTGGGCACATGTAGTACCGTAAGTGTGTGGACTGTTACATCTAGTGCACGGTGGCGTACGCTTTTTTACAGATATTTCAACTATTTGAAATATCTGAATTCGAGCGTCGAAATCAGGACCGGACCGGGTGAAATAAAAATAAACTAATTTCATTTTATTAATAAATTTTAACTGGTTGATCTATGTTTAGAAATGACATTAGTTGGAGTGAGTTTGAGGAGACGTTTTTTGGGGGTGCCCGTGCGCACTTGTAGAGGAGCAACAAGTATAGATCACTTCTCATTTATTATCTATTTATTATGTAATAATATATATACGGTATACAAGAATATACAACAGTATAGAATTTTCAGTGGAAATAAAATCCTCTACTGTAATTATTATTAATAGTTAACAATAGACATTAAGTCATGATCACATTTATTAAAATTAATATGTAACAGATGTATGAAGGATGTGTTAGATAGTAAGTGATGTAATATTTTGCAATTGCTATTTATTATCAATTTAATATATCAATCCCATAAAACGGTAAAATTTTTATCATATACAATGCGATCCATTTGGGATGGAAGCACCCGCGTAAAATAACTAGTTCCAACTGATTTTAATAAACTTATTCTTAACAGATCATAGAATATTTCAAGTTTTCAGCGCCTACTTTGTGTGGTCAATTATTCATAAAACAATAGACTTCATATTTTGGTAGTTTTGACCTCGAAAAAGGCTAAAGTAGGCGTTGAAAATTTTAAATAACCTATGATGTACAAATTGCACAAAAGTCGAGATTTTAGTGCTTCATCTTTAAAAAAACGTGTGTCCATTTCAAATGGGTCACAGTGTATCAGTGCGTTTCACTTACTACCCTGAAGATGCCGTTAAAGAGATCGAAACGTCGAGATTGATTTCCTTATCATTACTGAAGTAGGTTGGAACCGTTGGTGTGAATATAACACTGACATCGTTTTTCACAAAACACTACACTCGACGCGCGTTCCGCCAACAAAGTTGGTATCAGCTGGAGATGATTAAAACCGATTTAGTTTTCAGTGATTCAGTTTTAATCATCTACAGATTTTGTTGGCTAAACGCGCGTCGAGTGTAGTCTATAGTGTTTTGTGAAAAACTAAGTCAGTGTTCTCTATTATTGTTACGTTTCTACCATTTTAGTTATTCAAAAGTTTATTTGTCATTAAAATAAATATTTTTTATATATCTGGTTAATTGTAATGGAAACTTCTATTTACGGAAAAACACATCACCATCTCTAACAGTCGCTAAATTTCTTATTTCCCGATTAAATCGACGTTTCGACGTATTCAATACCATCATCAGGATATTGAAATGCATAATTCAATCTGTATCAAGAGCTTTATGAAACAATTATGTAGGCAAACCATTACCACCATGTTATTTATTTCAGTAAGCACCAAATCCCGTTATTATAAGAGTTAGTAGATATCCAAAGGCAAATTTCTTAATTACTAATTAACCTGGAGGATCATTCACATTATGCGATAGGACCACAAGACTTAATTTATCTACTAAACTACTGCAGTTATATATATTAAATACTGAAATATACATAAACAGGAGATACAATAAAAAAGTGTGTATAACAGTGTATTCCATTTCAAATGTGTTAATGTATTTTTTGACAATAACAATACTACAACGAGTAACATTTAAACAAGATTTACACTAAAATATTGTAAAATTTACGCAAGACGTGTTGATTTTACTCCATTACTGATAGAAATCTTCATACTAGTTACTTTCCACTGTAAGTTTGCATACAAGCATTGGAGTAAATCCAACAATCAAATCCTATCACAGCCTCGTGGTGTTCAGTTCATGCCAAACTGATGTGAAATATGTACCTCATTCGGACCTCATTAAATTTTACGATTTCATATAGTGTATAGCAGATTGAAGACTTTTGCATATTGGAATTTAGAGTAACCTAACCTGAACTCGTATTCATCTTATAACGTAACAAAGCGTTTTAAAACAACAGAGGGTAGTATTTTTATGTAACATAACACCTTTCTACAGACTACTCATACGATAAAAGGTATATATTGCATCACATTTTTGTTTTATAAGGTTCCGTTTTACTTTCAGCCGAAAACAGATGCCGACAATTATGTGAAATTTAAGTTAATTGCGCAAGTTGCATAACAAAGCCAATAACGTTCCAGCGACCACCGATAAGTCACAACTCGTTATTGAATTCCGCTGAATGAGCCCGTTGCATATTATGGTTAATATTAAAGCACATAAATGGCATGTCAATCAACTGGATATTCATTATAAGCGTTCCATTATTTATTTCCGTCATGTCCAGGTTCCTGTTTCCTTAGGAACTCGATCACTTTACCGTGTTTTCCTTTAGTAGCCTCATCGAACGGCGTGGTACCTTCCGCGCTCTTAACATTCGCTTCCGCGCCGTTCTCCACCAAGTATTTCACCACGTTCAGCATCCCCCTCCTGGCCGCGTCGTGCAGAGCCGTTCGACCGCGCCCCGTCTTCGCGTTCACGTCCACGCCCATTTTCACCAGACTTTCCACAGCCGACAAGTTTCCCGCAATGGAAGCCTCGTGGAGCGCCGTGCGCTCGTTGTCAGCTTTAGCCGCCAAATCGGCGCCAGCCTTCGCGAGGAATTCGACGACCAGTTCGATGTTATGTCCCCAAGGTGTCATATTCCGTTTTTTTCCCTCCATTATACCGGAAAAAATTGCAGTGCGGCCATATTCATCCCTAGCGTTCAAATCCGCCCCGTTCTCAACGAGAAGCTTGACTTTGTTCAAGGCACACAGGGCTGCTGCTTCGTGCAGTGGGGTGCGACCATTGCGCGACTTTATATTAACACTGGCGCCATTTTCCAAAAGGAATTTCATCACGTCTAAAAACTGATTCGGTCCGAAGAAAGAACTGTTCCGAGTTGCTTCCTGAAGCGGCGTATATCCGTTTTTGTCGCTGATATTGACATCGGCACCGGCCTCCACGAATAATCTAACCGCAGACAAACAGCCGCTCGCGGCGGTCTCGTGCAACATGGTGCGGCCTTTTCCCGTCTTGTCGTTTGGGGACGCGCCGTGCTCTATCAAACACTGGATCAAATAGTAGTCGCCGCTGCCGGCGGCCTCGCGAAGCACCGCGCGGCCCTTTTTATCTTCGATGTTGAAATCAGCGCCGTTTTGTATCAAAAGTTGTGCGACGTACAAGCCGCCTTCTCTCTTGACGGCTTCATGGAGTGGCGAACGCCCGTCTTTGTCGACAACGTTTACCTCTGCGCCATTCTCGACGAGGAATTTAACGATCTCGTAGTTTTGGTTCGAAGCGGCCACGTGAAGAGGCGTACTACCGTTCTCGCTCCTGGCATTAACGCCGGCGCCCTTCATCACCAAATACTTAACCAAGTCGAGATCATTTTGCGACACTGCTTCACAGAGTACCTTCGCCGCGAGGTTTCCCTCGCTAACGTCTACGCCGTTTTGTATTAGTAGCTTTACCACGTCTAATTCATCTCTATTGACGGCTTCGTCTATTGGCGTACGACCGTCGTTATCTTTACAATTAATGTCTTCGCCGTTTGCGATAAGGTATTTAATCGTATCGAAGTCCCGGAATCCGGTGGCGATTGCCTCGTGTAGAACACTCCGCCCATTCTTCGCCAGTTTGAGCTTCGCGCCCATCTCTAACAGGTATTTGAATTTACAGAAACTGCTCGTGGCGGCGGCATGTAGTAGCGTGTACCCATTTTCGTCCTCGTCGTTGACGTCCGCCCCTCTTTCGACGAGAAACTTGCATACTTCAATTTTCGTTTCATCCTCCACCATTTTGCGCAGCAGAGACGGGCGATTTCTGGCTTTAACTTCGTCCCCGTTTTGTACTAAAATTTTGATAACGCTTAAATCAGTGGCGTCGTAAAGCGCCGTTCCACCAAATTTATCTACACTCTTAACGTCTCCTCCCTTCCCGATTATATACTTGATCAACTTCACGTCGCCATCCGCAGCAGCTCTGTGGATCAACTTGTAGTATTCTATTTGGTCGTTAGTAATTTCCATACCCTTACTCAGCAAATATTCAATGTTATCTAATCGGGAAAATATGACATCAAGCAGGTTACCCGGTCGCTCGCACCAATCGTATTCGGGTTGTTCTTCGGTGGCCCCGGTGCCTTTTAGTGCTTCCGCGATTTGGCGATTAACGTCCGGATCCTGTTGCGCAAAGAACTCCAGTATATCGAAGTGGCAACGGCTGAAGGTCCGACTTACCGGTGAATCCCCGCTTTCGTTTATAACGTTAATCTGTGCGCCACGTTTCACCAGCAACTGCACTATATCCAGATGATTGTTGGTGACGGCCAGGTGAAGTGCGGTATCATCTCTCCCGTCTCTTTCGTTGACATCTGCGCCACTGTCTACCAGGAGCTCTGTCGCGTCCAAATAGCCGTGAGTGGCGGTCTCGTGGAGCGGCGTAGAGCCGGAGCCGTCCTTGAGGCTGGCCAGCGCCCCGCGCTTTATCAAAAACTTAACAGTCTGGAAATTGTTACTGGCGACCGCCCGGTGAAGTGCCGTTCGCCCATTGTTGTCCTTACTATTCACATCAACTCCCTTATCTAAAATAAGTTTTATTTTGCCTATATTACCCTCCGACGCTGCTTCACAAAACACCAGGGGCGTATTAACTTCGACGCCCTTGTCAAGTAAGTATTGGAGTAATTCCAGGTTGCCCTCGACGTTTTCGATCACGCCAAATGAATATCCCCTTTCCATTAAAAATTTAACCGCATCTAGACTTCCCGTAACGGTTTCTTCGCAAAGATCTACGTCTGTCTTAGCTCCATATTCTACCAACAGTTTCACCATGTCTAAATTGAACGAATTTACGGCTTCTCTAAGCAGCGCACCCTCAACTTTCATCCCCTTTTCCACGAAGAACTTGACAATTTCGAAGTGGTTGTTCTGAACGGCTCTGTGTAGCAATGAGTATCCGTTATCTGTTTCAATGTCCAAATTTAAACCTTTTTCCGATAAGTATTTAAGCAGGGGTAAACGCTGGTAGAAGACGGCGTTGTTAAGTGCTTCTCTGTAATTCGAATTTTTATTAAATTGCGCTCCTTTTTCCATGAAATATTTAACAATGGTAAGGTCGTTGTGATCGATAGCCTTATCAAGCGGTGTGTTGCACGAATTGTCCATACGGTGGATGTTAGCCTCGTTATCCACTAAGAATTTAATAAAATCCAAGCTTCCCTCTTCATCGAGAGCAGCGTGAAGTACTGTTTCGCCACGATTATCCACACTGTTTACGTCAACGCCTTTATCTATTAGAAACTTTGCCATTTCAGTAGATTTTTGAATGGACATATTCCTATTTATCTTGGCTAGAGTGTGCAGCATCGTTCCACCCGAGCTATTTCTAACCATTACATCCGCCCCATTTTCAATCAAATACCTAACAATATTGAGATCGCCGGTTGCCACTGCCTTCGAGAGAACTCTGCCACCGTACATGCCTCTGCAATTAATTTCTGCCCCATTCTCCACCAAACACTTAACTTTATCTAGGTCGCCCAGTTCCATTGCCTTGTGTAGTATAGCATAACCATATTTACATCTGCCGTTAACATCAGCTCCATTCGCTAACAGATATTTCATCATTTCTAAAGGGCCTCGTTTGACTGCTTTGTGAAGGATCGTTTTTCCGCCTCCATCTTTACATTTAACATCAGCCCCATGCTCAACTAGGAATTTCACTATGCTAAAGCTGCCCCGTTTGGCTGCTAGGTGGAGCGCCGTTGTGTCGTTCTCGTTTCTTGAATTGACATTCGCTCCGTGGTCTACTAAGAATTTAACTACACCGTCGTGACATCCTCTTGCAGCAAAATGGAGAGGTAACTGTTTGTCTACCCTCACATCGTTTAAGTGTACAGGGATGTTGGTGCAGCCGAAACATCTGAAAAGAAGAATCAAGATATTCAGAGCGCCATCTTTTGCGGAAATATACAAAAGATCATCAACAATGTCTCTCGAAATGTCCCCAATCACCTCAAGAGTTTCGTCTGATACAGAATTCACGCTTGTTTGTACGAAATTGTCGATGAATGTACGTACGAGGATAAACTGGTTCGATATTAATACTTTTTCAACAAAAAATTTTAGGAACTCTTTATTTTGACTACTGCGAGATTTAAGAAGTTCGAGTGAGATGCATTCAGCTATAAAGTATTCGGCAAAAGATCTATGGGTAAAAGTGACCCGATCATTTACTTTCTTTAAAATCCCAAATGTTAATACCTTCTCTTCTGAGGCGCCTTTAACTCTGTTTTTGTAACAATTGAAATAATGACACTGTTCGATAGTCAAAACAGATTCCAAAGCCAATATGTAAAGATACCAGCCACATTCCATATTAATATTTGCAATATCACTCCTAGCATTTTTCAAACTGGTGCTGGTATTGCCAGAACATTCTTTATGAATATACAGTTGGTATAACTCAGTTAAAGTAATTTTATTTGGTAACAGTGGCTTTGTGCTAGTTGAATTTAAAAAGTCATAAAACTCTTCCCACTTTGACACGCCTCCAAAGTTTCCATTCTTTTCAAATATCTCTACTGCCATCTGAATTTGCAACGGAGTCCATACGGATCCAGTTCCCTTCATTAGTGCTTCTGCGAAATCCCGACACTTTTCTTTTTGGAAATCATTCAATTGCAATTTTTTTTCCCAATACCTATTTACAAAGTCTATCTGATTTTTTTGTGAAAGTGGTTTCAAAGCATAGCAGAATGGCATATCTAGTTCCTCAAATATATGAACGGATGCAGCCATATAAATGTAGTTTGGGGTATTTTTAACAAAATCTCCACATTTGCGCCTCTTTTCACAGTCAGCTATCAGATCTAAAACCATGTCCTTATAATTTAAACAAGCTTCGTCAACACCGTCTAATAGAATTATTACTTTCTCTGGGATAGAAAATATTTTCCGCTCAAAATCATTCAGTTGAGTATCTGTTTTGGAATTCACCAAATCCAATAACGTAATAGGTCTCAAATTATTCTTCTTAAACTCCCAAAAAGATTTCAAATAATTATTCAAGTCAATTTCAAACACCCACATGTTAGGATAGTCTCTTTTTATAGTACTGGCTATATTCGTGAGGAATGTGCTTTTACCTTCTCCAGGAATGCCACTAATTGTGATTATTTTTTTTCTATTATATTCATCTAATCGACAGATTGTTTCTTCGGAAAAACTTTCTGCAAGCATTACATTTAATTCGGAAAGTGTTCTAGGCACATAATAATGTTGAACCATTTCACCTAAAGGGCATATTTCTCTGCCAACTATTATCGTTTCATTTTTGGAAAGTTTTGAGAAAATATTCGAATCAATGATTTCATCCAAATCCACATATTCCAAAGGTGTGAGTATTTCCTTCAAGTTTGTATAGTTTCCTTGAAAGATAATATTTTTCTGTTCCAGAATCTGTTTCTGGATTGGTTCACTAAGATTTGAAAATACCGTTGCTTCTTTGAAGACAAAATCTACTTCTGTCTTATTATGTTGCGCCATTTTACTATTTTCCTTCGTAAAATATTCCCTCTTATTTGTGCTGGCTAGGATTTGGTTGTTATTGTATGGTTTTCGTAAACTTCAGAATTCTATTCGTTTTCCGTAAAACTTTCATTTGCCTTCTTTATAAACGGGTATATGGTTCTAGACTGCTGCTATCTAGAAACAAAAAAAAAAAACATTACTTGTGATAACATTACATCTTAGGCACGTATATTGGTATTTATGTTTGCATCTTAGGCAATGTACCTACTATGAAAATAAACAACACACCCAGTTTACAATGTTTAACCCTTTTGATAACAAACAATTACTGTAGAAATAAGAGCTTTCTACTCTGTAAGTTCTTGAAATTATGTTGATAATTTACTCTGATATGATATAACTACTGTAATATTGCAACATTTCTTTAATATAACATAACTCCTACGTTCTCTATCAGTATTTTTTCATTTCTTTCTTAAAATTATGTTGAAAATTGGGGATAGCATTAAATGGGAAAGCAGAGTTTATCAAGTTTATGAACAAAATACAAAATAAAGAATATTTAATGTAGTCATTAAAATAGTAATTAATTAAATAGTATCGGAATAAAATAAAGAAGCATATTTGAACGTTAAACATATTTAAAATAAAAGATCCGAAGAACTTTTTAAAATCTTCTGAAAAAAAAATTGTGAATTTTTTCGTCGTATTGTGGACACTCATCCCGGAAAAGACAACGTCGTTCGAGTAGCCAGTGTCAAAACTCCTAACGGTGTTATAAAACGCGCATTCTCAAAATTGTGCATTTTACCAGTGAACGATTAATACTGTTTTCATTTTGAAAGTAGGAACTTTCAAGGCGGGCGGTATGGCTAGGCCGTCCCAGGCTCACGCAACTCGCGACCGTGTATAGACTAGACATGCGCAACCCCGAAGACAAAAAGACAGAAATGTTACACTAGCCAAGAAGTGAACAGGTGTTTTCGAGGCTGAACGTTTTATAAACTAAATGTTATATTTATATTCATTTGTCATCTTACATTGTAAAACACAACTCAAATATTCAACATTAACATTGTATTTTAAAGTATCCTTTATTAAAGGCAGTTTAGTGAAGGTGATTTTTTACTCACAACAGTAAACTTAACAGGAAGCTATCGAAGCAAAACAAAGAGTTTTCGGTAATAGAAGACTTAACAGAGTTCGTCTGAAGACGTACTCTTCATCGTTTTCGTTCATAAATTTATCGTTTGCGTTCTTTTAATTAATCGTGACGTCTTCGAATTCGCCGTGATAATTTTGCAATTTTTTATTATGACTTATGGATTTTCTTTGTGAACTTAGCAGACCAGCCATGAATCTTGTTTGAAAAAGCCTTATGGGCGTCAGTATTCGTTCAGGAATTTACCGTTAGCGTTCTTTTAATTAATCTTGACGTCTTCGAATTCGCCGTGATAATTTTGCAATGTTTCATCACGATTTGTGATTTTTTTCCTTGGGAACTTAGCAGAACAGCCATGAATCTCGTTTGAAAATGGCAGTTTTCCTACAGAAATTTACCGTTCCCGTTCTCGTAATTAATCGTGACGTCTTCGAATTTACCGCGATAATTTTGCAATTTTTTATGATTTATGGATTTTCTTTGTGAACTTAGCAGACCAGCCATGAATCTTGTTTGAAAAAGCCTTATGGGCGTCAGTATTCGTTCAGGAATTTACCGTTAGCGTTCTTTTAATTAATCTTGACGTCTTCGAATTCGCCGTGATAATTTTGCAATGTTTCATCACGATTTGTGATTTTTTTCCTTGGGAACTTAGCAGAACAGCCATGAATCTCGTTTGAAAATGGCAGTTTTCCTACAGAAATTTACCGTTCCCGTTCTCGTAAATAATCGTGACGTCTTCGAATTTACCGCGATACTTTTTAGATTTTGGACGTTAAACGTCTTTAAAACCACACCGATATATACGGATACCAGGTCAGACAAGTGGATCATAACGGAAAAATCTATATCGTCTTACTTGCTTACTTTTTAATGTCAACATAAAAAAGAAACTTATTCACAAATCCAATTACCTGAGCGGTTTCGTACGTAAATCGGTTATCAAGGCTTGGCTGCGTCACTTGGTAAACCAACCGCTGTACAAACACTATGACATAAAGATTAACTAGCGTACGTTCGACAAATATATGGATGACTATATCCGGCTCGAGTTTCAGATTGAGTCTGTCTACCCCGACTCTGCCCGGGAATCGGAAATCCTGCTCGCTAGACAACATACTTTGCTATGGAGTGAGGAACAATGTTAAGATATCGCTCCGGGACAGTAAATCGTCTCCGATCAACATAATCTATGATGTTCACTACAAGGAACTACCTTTCCCTCAAATATACTACGGCGTGCCTCGTCAGTTCAACCTCAACGTACGGATGACTCCATACATGATGGAAACCAGCGAGATTCGACGTACTGATCGGCGTGGCGCAACTCCGGACCATGTTCTCTACATGGTCATGAAGATGCTTCGCATCCGCGTTGTCGAAGGTATCTATAACATGTTTCGTTGTGTAAAGCAGACTGAGTCGATCACACGCAAGATGCTCGAGGAGCGAAACTTTATGGACGATTGCATTGATCAGAACCTCGCCTTCTTGAAGTCAGTATCGAACTCCGTTCAATATCGGATGGGTCGCAACATGCGCCAGCTTGGCAAACCCACGGTATTTTTTACTATCAGCGCTAACGAGATCAAGTGGCCAAAGCTGCTGAAAATACTACATGACCTTAGCGACTCATTCAAAGATATTCACGTCGAAGGTCCTTTAATCAACTTGAATCGATCTCAGCGTAGCCATCTTGTTAATGAAGATGCGGTAACGTGTTGCGTGTACTTCAACAAATTGGTCGACACCATCATAGCGATGCTACAAGCGCAAACGACATACAACCCATTCGGCGCTTAAGGCGTTCTCGATTTATTTATTCGCATTGAGTTCCAGCATCGCGGTAGTCCACATGCCCACGTTTGCTGTGGCTCGAGAATGATGAAAACATGCCGAAGACTGTCCAACTCTTGACTGATCTCTGCTCGGTCAGTCGCAACGATCTACCCGGTGAGTTGTATGCAAATTAAGTCCATAAGCATACCTATACGTGTACAAAGCGCGGAAAGACTACTTGCCGCTTCAACATATCATACTGGCCGATGACTGAGACTAGAGTGCTGCTGCCGTTGCCCAAGGACGATGGACGCAAAAACGAGTTACAGACAAGAGCCACCAAATTACGCAAGTTGTTAGAAGAAAAGAACATTGAGACGCTCGGCGAGTTTCTAGTTGATAACAATCTAACAATGGCGTCTTACTTAGATACCATCAGAGCAGCGCTGCGTCGTCCAACCGTGGTGTTCAAGTGTAACTTTAGTGAAATTTATACTAATACGTTCAACCCGTGGATAGCGCGCACTCTTTGCGCTAATAGTGATTTGCAATTCATACTTGAAAAGTACGGCTTATGTTGTGGAATACGCCAATAAGTCAAACCGTGGCATTAGCAACCTGCACCAAGAACTTACCAAAATACAAGAACAGAATCCCGAGAAGGAGTACGTGTAGCTTATGAAACAAATCGGCGTTAAGCTCCTCAATACCGTAGAAATGTCATCGCAGGAGGCCGCATGGCACTTTATGTGCAACTTAAACCAATTTATGTGCAAGCGTGATGTTAGATTTAAAGTGGGGGCCTATTGTGACCAGAGCCGCCAACATCTCTCTCGGTGGGACTGTAAGGTGTAGACGTAACCAGTTCCCCGGTTGTGTCAGCAAGCGCGATCACCATTCACAAATCGCAAGGTGGTATATTCAACGAAGTCGTCTTCAACTACGATAAGTCACAATAGACACAGCTTGTGTACGTTGCGCTGAGTAGAGTCATATCGCTCGACAGTTTGTATCTCACCAACGATAGAGACAATTTTATATTTTATCACGGGCAAGGCAGCCTGGCGCCAACGGTGAAAGATATACGCAAAGAGTACCATCGGATGGCTAAACATCGGCCTCCCACGCTGTCAATGCGAGCAAGAGACTTCTGCAAGCGAGACGTCCTAGCCGAAGACGATGAAGACAGTGGCGGCGACCTACATCAACGACGGCAACTAGTATTGATCGATCGTATCTGCTTTCAATGCACAAAGTTTGGTGGCCCATGCGGGAGATATTGAGAACGATAATAACGGGTGTCCAGAAAGGGTAGGGGGTATTTGTAGATTCAATAAAAAAAAACTAGAAGTCAGAAAAAATAATTTTTTTTGTTAATTTTTAGACAAGGTTTTGGAAAATTAAGTACTAAAGATTATGTTCTCCAAATGTTGACCCTCACGCTGCTGGCACTCCTCTAACCGTAAACGGAAATTATCCACCACGCGTCTACACATCTCTCTGGAAACGGCGGCCATTTCATTGCGAATGTTGTGCTTTAATTGCACTAAAGTTCGTGGTGTGTTTACATACACTTTCTCTTTAAGGTATCCCCATAAGAAATAATCAAGAGGTGTAAGATCAGAAAATGAATTCGAATGTTGGAGAATACGGGTTCGACTGTAAAAATTCTCAATCCAGGTCGCCCGTACTCTGTTCGAACCCCACAAGCGATTGAAGAAGTGAGAGTTTGCGAATTGATTGAGAAGGATTTTCACGCACTGAAACTCTCACTTCTTCAATCGCTTGTGGGGTTCGAACAGAGCACGGGCGACCTGGATTGCGAATTTTTACAGTCGAACCGGTATTCTCAAACATTCGAATCCATTTTCTGATCTTACACCTCTTGATTATTTCTTATGAGGATACCTTAAAGAGAAAGTGTATGTAAACAAACCACGAACTTTAGTGCAATTAAAGCACAACATTCGCGCCGAAATGGCCGCCGTTTCCAGAGAGATGTGTAGACGCGTGGTGGCTAATTTCCGTTTACGGTTAGAGGAGTGCCAGCAGCGTGACGGTTAACATTTGGAGAACAGAATCTTTAGTACTTAATTTTCCAAAACCTTGTCTAAAAATTAACAAAAAAATTTATTTTTTCTGACTTCTAGTTTTTTTTTATTGAATCTACAAATACCCCCTACCCTTTCTGGACACCCGTTATATTGATAAATCCGATTATATGGCAATTAGCGAGACTCGGATGAATTGCGCGAACACTATGAAGTTCAATGGTTTCGAACTAAAAGCAACCAATAACACCACACTTGAATATCGTACAGATCGTCCGTCTACCTCGTCTCAGCTGCCGCTGGCACGAGTTTCTGCAATCTACAGAAACCTACAGAGCTACATGAGCTGCAGCGAAATCATCGTCAATGCTATCAGGCCATGCGAAAATTCCGTATTGGGAAGACATAATCTCGGCGACATATGTTAGAGAACGCTTCTGTGTCTAAAATAATTAGAAACCTTTAAACCCTGAATGCACTCATTCAGAATACAGCTGTGAATACATACTCCGACTGGTATGTTTGTGAACACGCTACCAGTTTTATTTTTATTGTTTTTAGTTGGCAGCACCGGATGTTATTTTATAAAAGAGCAAGAAGCAGTCCATTTGCTCAACTCGAAGGTTGATGTAACAACTTCAGTAGCTTGTAATTTTGTGTAACTTTAATTCTTAAATATATTCTTTTCTGCTGAACTGAGCGTGGTTTATTGGATGTAAATGAGTTCAAATTACAACGACATATGCCTGATGGACGTGAAAGTCGAAGATCGTACGCTGTTTGTCCTCGGTGCGACATCCTAAGGTGTCGGCTGAAGATTTAAGCTATGTCTTTATCAATCACTCCTGCCATATTCAACGAACTTGGTTCGTTGACTGAACTCGTTGACTTCATGAAGAATGAATTCGGCCTCAACTACGTGCAAACAACACCGACAACACTGGGCAATCCCACTACAGATTGTACATTCACCAGAAATATTAATGTTGACATTATGCCTTATGTTTCTTATTTCTCATATCACAGACCAATGTTAAACAAAATCGTTGTCGAATATTAATCGAAATAAGTTATATGTACTACCTCTTCAGGGTCAGTATTGCATTAAAATATTTAGAACGAAGTCAATTTTGTTTTCAACACTAAAAGCGACTCGCTGACATAGACGTTTCACGTTAACACCAACGGCCATGTGCCCCACCCGATTTTTTTTATTCCGACTTTTGGATTTTCCCCTGGGAACTTAACAGAATAGCCATTAATCTCGTTTTAAAACGTCTTATGGGAGTCAGTTTCCGTTTAGGAATTTATCGTTTGCTTTCATTTAATTAATCGTGACATCTTCGAATACGCCGGGTCACATTTTGCAATTTTTTTCAGATTTTTGGATTCTGTTCCCCGTAACTTGGCAGAACAGCTATTAATCTTAATTCATCCTCTGGTCTTGTGTGAAGATGTAAATGATCAATTTTCTTTCGTGTTTATCTATTTTCTTTCGTTACTTCCAGTTTTGAGTTATTTTACTAATATGGAAAAATATATTTCTTAATTTCGTTTATACCATTTGTTTACGGTTAAAAGGCGGCAAATTCCTATCCTATATACTTACTTAAAAAAAAAAATTTATACATATTCTGCTAACTTCATGTGAAGTTAGCAGAACACTCAAAATTTTTTAAAATTCAAAAACGTTAAATTATAACTTTCACGATTAATTAACGGTAAATAATAAGCCGATGTATTTTTTTATTCTTCAAAGTTGCTCGGCTAAGTTCACACTGATGTTTAAATTCCGTAAGGAATACACGTACATGTTATATTAAAATTGATAATTATTTATTATATGATAAATGTTTATGTCGACATGACAACTGTCCAATATTTCACAGACCAATTTCTTACCTAATTTTAATACAGACGGTTTTCATAAATATGTGGTCAAAACTCTGCGTTTCCAAGACACAGGGCGTTAAAATTTAGTTTTAATTTTTCAGGTGCCTCACATTTTTTCGTTTTTAGAAAATCAGCTTAAATTTGGTATACTTAATAACTGTTACAATGCCTATAATGTAACCTTATCATTGTTTAATATGATCTACACAACGATAATTTTTCTGGAGTCATGATACCTTTTTCGTCTTAATACTTATATGTACTTTATTATGTTCCCTCTTGAAAAATCTGTAATTCTGTTAATAACCAAATAACGACACAAGCTAATATATAAGCTCTATATTCATAATTCTTTATGAAATTAATTGTTAAAGAAAGTTTGTTATGTTTAAACTTAATATTATCGGCCACGGTCATTTAGTAGAGTCGGCTAAAGTCTATTGTGGTCGATTATACTAAATAATTACTGCGTTTTCGTCAGTATCCATAAAATTTATACATATCTAGACCCATAATTCTTTATATTTTAAGCATTTGCAATTACGATTGTTTTAAAACTACGATGGTTTCCATCAACATGAAATTAAAATAATACACACCAGGTGAATTAAAAATAAACAGTTTTAAAACCTTAAAACGGACTTTTCCGCACGTAGAATATCTCTATCTCGAAATTGAGTGGCCGAGAAAAAATAAACCTACATATAAATGCAGAATATGTGTTTTATGCGACAGTTTTACTTTTTTCAAATAGTCCACCATCGTGCTTTCTCATGACCCATTAACAGGGTGGGGTGTGTTCTATCTACCTCAAAATCAATAGGTGTCGTCTGGGAGACGTCCCCGATCAGAAACAATCAAAACCCGATCGATCCGACATGATTTCGTTGAGTTATCGTGTTAACAAAAAAAAATTTCTCAAATAGTCCACTGTCGTGCTTTCTCATGATCCATGTACAGGGTGGAGTGTGTCCTATCCACCTCAAAATCCGATAGGTGTCGTCTGGGAGACGTTCCCGATCAGAATCAGTCAAAACCCGATCGATCCGACACGACTTAGTTGAGTTAACGTATTAACAAAACAAATTTCTCAAATAGTCCACCATCGTGCTTTCTCATGACCCATGGACAGGGTGGGGTGTATCCTATCCACCCCAAAATCAATAGGTGTCGTCTGGGAGACGGCCCCGATCAGAATTAGTCAAAACCCGATCGATCCGACACGATTTAGTTGAGTTATCGTGCTATCAAAAAAAAATTCTCAAATAGACCCAAGGGAGGGGGTGGTGTGTGATAGCCACCTCAAAATCAATAGGTGTCGTCTGGGAGACGTCCCCGATCAGAATCAGTCAAAACCCGATCGATCTGACACAATTTAGTTGAGTTATCGTGCTAACAAGAATAAATGCCGACGACAACGATGACACACACACAGCAAAACATTTTTAAAAACCTTTTTTTTTTGGTTTTTAAGCCGAAAAACGAAAAATAAACCCAAAAAAATTTTGTTTTTTCACATTTTCTTTACACTACTTTTCCGCTTATAGTGGAGTGCGAAAAAGTAAAAAAAAACAATAAAAATTAAAGTAACATTTGTTTAATAAATACTTTATAATAGATACATATAAAAAGCGATATTGCATTATTGATTATATATTGTTATTTTTGGATAAATCTTACATAATTTTGATAAATACAGTTCAACTGAAATATTTTTAATATAAAAAATACCTCTCGTAAACGAGATTTTAACGACACAGGGGTAAGTGTAGTACAAGATATATATTTTTTGAAATGAAGAGCTTCCGTATATTCATAAATTATTGAATTGTTCTTGGTGAGCTGACTTCAGTAACGTGTAAACTTAAATCTTAAATGAATAAAAAACATAAAAACGTAAAAGTAGGAACGTGAAGACGATTTTTTTTATGGCACTCGTCGTACTATTCAAGTACATTCCCTCAACATGTACGTACAAAGCCTCATTATAGTGAAATTAAAAGTTACCAAGACATTTCTGCACAATAGGAGAAAAATTAAGTAAACAAATTGTTGAACAGCACGAAGTGGATTTAGAACTTCCAGAAAGTAACAAAGGATCGATTTTCATTAGACCAACAGCTGCGATAGAGATACATAAAATAATTTGTTCAATGAAAAAAAAAAGCTGGCGGAGTTGATGAAATAACTGTTGTTACTTTACAAACTATAGCAGAATTAATTATTAAACCTTTGGAACACATTTTTTAACTTATGCATTGAGAAATCGGTATGGCCTTCAATACTAAAGAGTGCTGTAGTAATACATATCCATAAAGCAGGTACAAAGACTGTTATGTATAACTACCGGCCGATATCCCTCATTTCAAATATAGTCAAAATTTTGGAAAAAATCATTTTCAACAGACTCTATTCATTTCTGGAAAAACAGAATATAATATCAGATAAACAATTTGGTTTTGTTAAAAATAAATGTACCACTGATTGTTTGAACTACGTAACAAACTTAATTTACAGCAATTTAGATAAAAGTAAACCTCTTATAACTGCCTTCTTGGATCTATCTAAAGCTTTTGATACGGTGAACCACAAAATTTTGCTAAAAAAATTAAAAAAATAAGGTGTGAGAGGAACTGCTCTAGAATTATTCACTAGCTATCTCGTCGGTAGAAAACAAAAAGGTAAAATTATGAATAATATGAGTGATGACAAGAACGTAACACAACTGGAGTTCCTCAAGGAACTATACTAGGACCGTTACTGTTTATAATATACGTGAATGCCCTACTGAGAAATATGCCAAATGATACAATCCTATCCTATGCTGATGACACCGTCGTCATATTGAAATACGATACATGGGCGAAGGCTGAGGAAAGGATGAATGAATATCTCAAAACTGTTGCGAATTGGCTAGCTGTAAATAAACTATCTCTAAACGTAGATAAGACAGTTGCTATGACGTATGGAAATTACTGTGATAGTGTGCCAAAAGCAATTGATATAAGGTTAGATAATAAATTGTTAAATAGAGTTGAATCTCATAAGTATCTAGGATTAATTTTTGATTATAATATGAAATGGGACCAACACATTGAACATATAATCAGAAAAACCAAATATTTAATTTTTATATTTGCTAAAATTAAGAATATCATGGACACTAAAACACTACTTACTGTTTACTATGCATTTTTAAATAGCATAATTAATTATGGAATAATTGCATGGGGTGGAGCTTATGGTACCTGCATTAAACTAATATAAGGAGTACAAAATAAAATAATGAAAATCATTAGCCAAAACAATTTCATAAATGAAAAATACCCAGTCAATGTAAGGCAATTATTCCATTTTCAATCTATATTATATCACCATAAAAATCTAAGAGAAAAATATATTAATTCGACAAGCACAACAAGAAATAAAAACATACAAATACCGAAAATATCGAAAACAATAGCTACAAAAAATAGTTATTATGTAGCGTTAGAGATTTTTAACAATCTACTCAAAGATTTAAAAGAGTTATGTGGTAGTAAGCAGAAAGTAAAAACAAAACTCAAAGATTATATCAAAGAGAACGCATTAGCCTAATAAGAAAAAAAATTATATAATTGTTGAAAAAATATATATTTGTCATTTTATTATGTAATATTTGTAAATATAGCCATTTAAGAGTGCAAACAAGCACTGATATGTTTTTAGTTTTAAGTATCTATGTATATTTTCTTTTTTCATGTACCATTTCCTATGTACAGGTAATTTTATTTACCTCTGTAGGATGCCTGCTCAAAGGCATTGTAAAATGGTTATAATAAATAAATAAAAAATTAGCAATTAACTCGATGAGAACGGATCTGTTTGTCGTCAGAATTACTTCAAAGGTGGAGACATCTTGGTAAATTGTCCCTTAAACAACCATTTTGTGCTTAATAATAATGCAATATTTGCTTAAGCGTCATTGCATATAAATTTTGGGGATCGGTTACAGAGATATGCGTGGAAGTCAAGTAGAAGTTGCTGACGTTTTTAGCAGTAAATGTCCTAACTTGCTCGATATGTCACGAGAGACCATCTTTAAAATTTATTAACGGTTTTAGGGGCTCGGATATATTTAACCATCAAAAGTAAAACCTCACGATGTGAAAGTGGACAGACATTTCATTTAAGTAGTCAAGACGATTCAACATCAAGTTCTTATCAAATTATTCCACGAAATTACGTCAGCTACACAATTATTTTGATGTAATCATAGCATTTATTTGCCCAATGAATTTCATAATATTTGTATTCTTTCCGTGATTTCAAAGAAATAATACAAACAGAAATAAGGAATATTTCGAAAGTCTTAGAGAAAGTTAAACAGGACTTGAATATTTATTTTAATGCATTTAAATAACCCATAATATTCATTTAAAGTCTTTGAATAATCTCACAGTTTAATGCCAGCAATTATGTGGATTACAAGTGGTGTTACATTTTATTGAAATAATCTCATCAAGGGTAATTCAATTTTATAAAAACATATAAGGTGTTCCATAAAACAAATTATAAATGTTGTACTATTTATATGGTTGACCGTATACATTTAAAAGGAGACACATCTATTAAATAAAAAATACGACCTAAATACAAATATTTCAAAAATAACACTTAAATAAAAATATGTCCAATATAATATTGTCATTTCCACATATTACATACACTCGCGCCGGTAAATATGTTGACAAATAATCGTAAATACAAGTAAGCCGACACTCTGAGACACGAACGCATCCGAGTATGATGCAACCCCTACCATCGTAATTCAAGGTCATCATCTAGTACCCAGTTGCAATCCGATTGCCGAGCGAAGCACGCAGTGTTTGTATTTTTCAAAAAATATCCGCGAACTACGCAAGTTAAGGGTCGGAAAGTAAGTTGACAAATATATTTCTTCTACAGTACTAACTGTTTAGGTTTTCAAGTACAATTATTACAAAAGTCTAGGCGTGCTGTAAATTCCAATTGTATTTTCTAATTATTGTTAATTACAGAATGCCTAAAGTAAGGGAATTAACACCACAGGAGAGGCAAAGAATATTTGAGCGAAGAAGGAAGGAAGAAACCTTACAAAAACTGGCTACAGATTATGGAATATCACGTGAGGATGTTAATAAAATAATAAAAAGAATTCAGGCTACAGGATCGGCCGAAAATCGTCCCCGAGTTGGTAGGAAAAGAAAGACGACACCTCGTCATGACAGAAAAATTCTTGCAGTAGTGAGACAGGATCCATTTGTGACTCCTAGAGAAATAAAGGATCAACTGGATTTGCCCATTCAAGTAACGCAAATTAAATGTAGAATAAATGAGGCAAATCTACACGGACGTGTGGCTAAAAGAAAGCCATACATTTCTGAGAAAAATGCAAAGAAGCGCCTATATTTTGCTATGGAGTATTTGAATAAGCCTTTCCGATCTGGGAGACAGTTCTCTGGAGCGACGAAAGTAAATTTGAGTTAAAAACTAATAGGAGACGAAAGATGGGCCGGCGCCGACCATCTGAAGCATTTAAACCAAATTTAATTAGACCCACTGTAAAGCATGGTGGAGGATCGATAATGGTATGGGGCTGCTTCTGTGCTGAAGAAGTAGGAAATTTACACATAATAGATGGAATTCTTAATGCCAGCAAGTATATTGACATTTTAGAAGAGCATTTGTTTGAATCCGTCGACAAATTGGGGTTAATGGGGTCATTTAACTTTCAACAAGATAATGACCCCAAACATTCCGCCAAGATTGTAAAACAGTTTTTTGAACAAAATCATATTAATGTGCTACCATGGCCTACGCAAAGTCCCGATCTTAACCCGATCGAGCATTTGTGGGATGAACTCGATCGGGCAATTCCACAAACAGACCGCTATTACAAAACCCAATTCACTGAAACATTAAAACCTGAGTGGGCAGCTATAGGCCAGGAAACTATTGCAAAATTAGTGAGAAGCATTCCAAATAGACTAATATAAGTTACCCAAGCTAAAGGTTACCACACTTCCTATTGAGCTACCCTATATTATATATTTTTTCATTTGTCAACTTACTTTCCGATTTGCATGATTTGTTTTTTTATATTTCTTTTCTATGTTGCATAACAGTTTAGGATGTACAATAACTGTCACAATGTATTTAGGTAATAAAGAATAAATACTGCTATTTTTGGTTGCGTTTCTTTTTTTGTGTCAGTAAATATACTGAAACAGTAGTAAAAAGTATCGTTGTCAACATATTTACCGGCGCGAGTGTATAAGTCTTATTGGCTTTCAGCTTCCATTTGACTATTTGTCTCTGATTCGATCCTTCTCAGAAACTCCGCAACCTTAACATGTTTTCCCTTAATAGCCTCGTCAAGGGCCGTGCGCCCTTCCGAAGTTTTGGCGTCAATGTCCACGCCATTCTTCGCTAGGAACTCCGCAACGTCCGACATCCCTTTTTTGGCCGCGACGTGCAAAGTGGTGTGACCGCGTATCGTTTTGTCATTCACATCGCCGCCGATGTCCACTAACAGTTCAACCGCCCGTAAGTTTTCTAAATCGCAAGCCTCGTGGAGGGCCGTGCGCCCGTTATTGGCCTTGGCGGTAAAATCTGCTCCGGCTTTCGCTAGAAATTCAACGATCTTTACTTCATTTTGCCTAAACATGTTATTCTTTTTGCCTCCTGTTAGAACGGCGAAGAGTGCGGTGTGGCTCACACCGCACTCTTCGTTCTCTCATCCTTCGTATTTAAGTCTGCTCCGCTTTCAACAAGAAGCTTAACCTTGTCCAAGTTGCTTTTAGATGCCGCCTCATGCAATGGGGTACGGCCTTTGCGCGTACATGCGTTAACTTTAGCCCCGTTTTCTATTAGAACTTTCATCACGTCTAAAAATTGTCCAGATCCGAAAATGATATGCCCGTTTCGAGCTGCCTCGTGAAGAGCAGTCGCGCCTTCTTTGTCGCTAATATTAACGTCGACGCCGCTTTCCACGAAGAATTTAACTATAGCTAAGCAGCCGCTTGCTGCAGCTTCGTGTAGTACGCTACGATGCTTTATCGTCGTGACGTTAAGCGATGCGCCCCTTTCAATGAGCTATCGGATCAAACTGTAGTCACCGGCGCTTGAAGCGCCGTGGAATATCGTACAGCCCGCTTTATCTGCGATGTTAATATCCGCACCGTTTTCGACTAGAATTTTTACGATGCCCAAGCAGGCCCTCCTTTTTACGGCTTCGTTAAGTATGGAACCTCCGTTCTTATTGATGGCATTAACGTCGGCGCCATTTTCTACGAGGAGTTTAACAATGTCGACATTTTTATTCGAGGCAGCCGCGTCAAGCGGCACAGTCGTCTTTCCTACCGTCAACTTCGGCGCCCTTTTTTATTAAGTACTTCACGAGGTCCACGTCGTTTTTGTTTGCGGCCTCGTAAAGGATCGCTCTATTCCCCGTGATGTTTTCTCCTGCAATTTCTACGCCTTTATCTGTCAACAGTTTTACCACGTCTAAGTTCGCCCGCGCGACGGCCTCGTCTAGCGGGCTGCGACCGCTTTTATCTTTGAGGTTAACATCTTCCCCGTTCTCTATAAGAATTTTCACCGTGTCGATGTCGCAATATCCGGTAGCGATGGCTTCATGAAGGACGCTACGTCCATATTTTGTCAGTTTCAGCTTTGCGCCCATGTCTAACAGGTAGTTCACTTTGATAAAACTGCACGTAGCAGCCATATGGAGCAACGTGCGGCCTTCCCCGTCTTCCTCGTCAACCCTTGCGCCATTTTTAACGAGAAACTTGCAAAAGTCCAAATTATTCGCCTTGATGGGTTTACTTAGTATCGATCTACCTTTAACTTTGGCGCCATTATTAACTACAATTTTCGCCACATTTAAATCGGTAGCGTTATAAAGCACAGAGTTGCCAAAGTTACTTGCGAGGTTGATATCGGCTCCTTTTTCAATTAGAAACTTGACAAACCTCAAATCGCCGCTTATAACAGCCCTATGCAACAAATTGTGGTTATTTATTACCTTGTCATTCAGTTCCACGCCTCTTTCTGCTAGAGATTTAATAGTTTCCAATCCGAAAAATATGGCGTCTAGGAGAGAATCAGGACGACCAAGACATCCATAGCGTGAACTACAAACCTCAAGGTCATCATGAGTGTGCAAAAGGCGCTCCGTCAATTCCTCAATCCTACAATTGAAATCCGGATCTCTTTCCGCCCGGAATTCGGCCATATGTAAACGACACCATCTGAAAGCCTGACAGAGAGGCGTACCAATGTGCTCCTATTTTACGTTAACATTAGCACCATGTTCCACCAAGAATTTTACTGCATCTAGATGTTGTCCTGTCACGGCTAGATGCAGTGCGGTGAAGCCTCTATCTGTACTACTATTAACATCCGCCCCATTGTCTACCAAAGCTTTGATAATGTCCAAGTTACCGTAAGTAGCAGCCAAGTGGAGGGCGGAACTGCCTGCCTCGTCTTTGAGGTTAACTCGCACACCATGTGCCACCAAATACTTCGACACGAAAAAGTGGTTGTGGTCAGCGGCTTCGTGAAGCGCCGTGCGACTACTCTCGCCTCTGGTATCCACGTCAACTCCGTTCTCAACTAGGTACCGTACTATGCCCAAATCGCCCTCCTTGGCTGCTTTGCAGAACACTGAACTTTTATTAACTTCGATGCCTTTTTTCGACAAGTACCGGAGCAACTCCACGTCGCCTCCGACGTCGTTGACTACCTTAAACGAGTAACCTCTTTCCAATAAAAACTGAACCGCGGCCAGATCTCCCTTGAGTGTCACGTCGCCAAGATCGACATTCGTTATGGTGCCATTATCTATCAAGAACTTCATTATGTCTAAATTGCAGGAGTGTATGGCCTTTTTGAGTAAATTATCATCATTAATCCCTGCTCCCCTTTCCACGAGGAATTTGACCATTTCAAAATCGTTCTGTGAAACGGCAATATCTAGAGCCGAAAAACCATTGTTGTTTGTAATGTCCACGCTGACACCTCTTTCTGCCAAGTACGTGAGTACGTCTAGGCGGTGGTGCATGACCGCCTCGTAAAGGGCGTCATTTCGCTTGGATTGTACATCGACTGCAACGCCTTTTTCTAACAAGTACTTGACCCTAATCAAATCGCCACGAATTATAGCACTATCAAGCAGTGAACCATCCACAAGATGTATATCCGCGCCATTTTCTACTAAAAAGTCGAGTAATTCCACGGTGCAGCCATTATTAATATCAACGTAGAGAATAGTTTCGTTAAACTCGTTTACGCTATTAATATTCACCCCTTTTTCGAGCAGATACTTAATCGTTTCGATAACTTGAGGTGGCGCCTCTCTTTTACCTCCCAAGAGAACGTGTAGCATAGTTCCGCCCGACTTAGATCTGATAGATACGTCGGCGCCTTCCTCGACCAAGTACTTCACCACGTTTAAGTTGCCGCTTGCTACGGCTCTCTAAAGCACCCACCCGCTGTATATACCCCTACAATTTACGCCAGCCCCGTTCTCTACCAAGCATTTGACTTTATGGAGATCCCCTATCACAGTAGCCTCGTGTAGTGGAGTATAACCGTACTTGGATACGCTGTTGACGCAGGCGCCATGCGTTAACAAGTAGTTTACCATCTCCACGCAACTACATTTAGCTGCCTCGTGAAGAGCCGTACGCCCGTTTCCGTCTTTACATTTAACGTCTGCCCCGCGCTCGATAAGGAATTTAACAGCGGTAAAGTTTCCTTGTTTGGCCGCTAGATGTAGCGCAGTACAATCGTCTTTGGTTCTCGATTCGATGTCGGCGCCGTTTTGCAAAAGATATTCCACAACGTCCAAGTAAGATCCTTTCATAGCAGAATGGAACGCTGTGTCGTCCTTTGTTCTAACGTCGTTTACGTCTATAGAAATACCGGCGCTGTTAAAGCATTTAAAAAGGAATTTTAAAATTCCTAGACAGCCGTCTCTCGCTGAAGTATATAATACGGTGTTATCGGCATTCATCGAAAGGCGTCCTATACATTCGTAAGTTTCCTCTGGCATAGAAATCAAGTCTGTTTGTATGAAACTGTCCAGGAAGGTGCGGACGACATGAAATCGTTTCCCTATCAATATTTCTTCGACAAAAAATTTCAAAAATTGTATATCATGCGATTTGCGAAGTTCCATTACGACGCATTCCGCCACAAAGTATTTTGCAACGGTCGCATGGGTGAACCGGAAGCGGTTATCTATTTGTTCTATTATGCCGTACGTTAGAAGCTTCTCTGCGGCGATTATCTTAACTCCATTTCTGTAGCAATTAAAATAATCGCACTGTTCTTTGGTTAAGACAGACTCCAATGTCAACGTGAATAAGTAACCATCGCATTCATCCGTAATTTCTTTGATGTTGCTTCTGAATGAAATCAGTTCGGTATTGGAACTTCTACAACACTTTCTGCAAATATACGATTGGTATAGCTCGATTAATGTAATTCTTTTTGGCAATAATGGATCTCTGCTGTCAAAATGTTCTTTTTTCTCGAATGTTTCAGCCAACATGCGAAGTTGTTGGGGAATCCCCACGACGTTTGCTTTTAGATTTACATCTTTTATAAGGGTTTCTGCAAACACTTCGCCCCTCTCCCATTCAACGTCATCCAAGTAAAACTTTCCTTCCCGGTATTTTTTTAAGAAATCTATTTGCTCTTTCTGCGTAAACGGTTCCAAACCGTTACAGAACGGCATTCCTATTTCTATTAACAAATCGATTGGGGCTGCTATGAAAACCAAATTTTGGGCTCTCTTTACGAAATGTCCACATTTGCGCCTCTTTCTACAATCTGCTATCAGATCGAAAACCATATCTTTATAATCCGAGCAAACCTCATCCAATCCATCTAACATGATTAAAACTTTGTCTGTGAAAGAGTATAATTTCTGTTCGAAACCACTTAACTTGCTCTCTGTATTGGAATTTAATAAATCCAGAACTGTGACTGGTTTTAAATTATTCTTCTTGAACTCCCAAAAAGATTTCGAATATTTGCCGAGGTCGACTCTCAACACCCACAAGTTCGGGTGATCTCTCTTTATAGCGTTTGCCAAACTCGTCAGAGTTGTGCTCTTGCCTCCCCCCGTTACACCACTGATTGCAATTATTTCTTTATCGTTATAATTATCTAGTTGCTTTATTAGCTCTTCGGAAAAAGTTTTGCCATTCAATATGTTCAGTTGGCGAAACTGCCTAGATACGTAACGACATGCAACTGTTTCATCTAATGGAGTAAGTTCTTTGCCAACTACTATTTGTTCATTTCTGAGCAGTTTTGATAAAATATCTGAATCGATCATTTCATCCAAGTCGATCTTTTTTAATGGCGCCAGTAATTCCTTTAGGCTAGTTTCTTTGCCTTGAACTATTACAGCTCTCTGTGTCAATATTACGTCTTGCATCTTTTCATCGAGATCAGAAAACATTGTTGTTTTATTCATTATTAAATTTTTATCCAACAGTACCTCTTCAAGATTAGCCATTATTGATTTTTTTCTTAAAATATACGTTTTTTAGCGAAATTTCGATTCATCTACTTATTTTATCGTTTCTTGATGATTAATGTTTCTAACTTCTATTGGTTATATTTAATGCCTCTGTTCTCCATAGACCATCTATGAGGCGTGGAATTTTATACAATTCTGCAAATAAGAAAACTATTTTTAACTATATTTCAATTAGATACAAATACATTAGGAATCAGGTGTTCGATTCATGTGACAATATGGATGGTCGGATAGCGTTGGACAAAATGAAATCACGAATCATCAATCGGAAAACATTACTACTCGTAGTTCTATATTTGATACACGACTTCGTCGTTACAAATATATTATAAAAGGTGGTACAATAAGAGAGCAATATATGAATTGTAAATAAAATATAATTTTCTGTAGTAAATTATTGAAATATTTATTAATTTATAATGTATAATGCATTTGGTGGCACGCCAGTACTTTTCTGGAGAAAATTTCAATTTTCTGCCTCGTTTTCAAATCAAAATGATGATTCCTTCGGACCAGAATGTATACTAAAAAGGGACACGTTAGAGATGTATCTGTGTTTCATGAACATTCGTGGATTTTCTGATCCCCGAATGCCGTAATTTTGCCGATTAACGTAGCCATCAAGGTGATAATGACCCTCGTCGCTGAAGATGATTTCGTCCACAAAATCGGCATTCACTTCTTGTTCAATTATCCAATTGGTGAACTCTCTTCGCTGCTGTGCGTGGTCTGTTGGCAGAAGCTGTTGAGTCAATTGGACTTTGGACTTTGTAAGCATGGAGATACAAATATTTAGTAAGAATACGGTAAAGAGGCTATTGAAATGTCAATTTCTTGTGCACGATGACGAATCGGGGCCCCTGGACTCTTGGACACACTCTAGCGAACTGTCATGGTGTTTTGTTCTGAACAATCACTACGAGCTCGTGTCGTGTGTTTCACATCAATAACTAAACCAGTACTTTCGAATTTTTTTATTATTCTTTTCACAGTTGATAAATTTGGAACATTATTTCTACTGAAAATTAGACGCACTTCACGAATCGTAACAGCCAAACTCTCAACATTTTGATAGTAATGTTCAACAATAAGTATATGTTGTTGTAACATGTAACGCTGATGTTTACTAACTCCTGTTTTCTATCGACCTGCCACACGAAGGTGAGGTCACAGGTGAAGATATGGAGAGATAGAGAGGCAGATAAGGGTAAGAGACGTTGAAGGGTTATGGGAAGGACACAAACAGCAAGCCGGGGGAGGGGGGGATATATTAAAAGAGAAGTACCAAGAAGAAAAGCTAGCTACATTACGTAAACAACACAACAGAGAAAGACTGTAATGTATCGATAGCAGAGAGAGCAGTATAAATTCAATATCACAGAACGTAACGAATTTTCTCTTAAATCAGTTGAAGACCGTTGTACATTCCTATTGTAAGTTCCTATGGAACTTGGCACCCGTTCAGATCTCAACTCTTTTATCGGCGAAACCGACAATCCCGAACGCCGTTTGTACCGAACTTGGCCGCCTTTTCACATTTATGTTTTTGGCGAGATTGATTCTTCAATAACTATAATGCTGATATGACTGGAGTGACCATCGTATAACAGTAGAGCTGCTTGATCCGGTAGATTTTTGGTAATTCTTAAAATCACTGATATAAGTGTCGAGGAAACGGAATCCTGGACCTCGTTGTAATTTATACTTTCGCTCGAAGTGACGTATTGGCCACGCCCATCTGGGGATACTCAGATCGACCCCGTCAAGCGATCACGCCACCCTGACATCACGGTCAACTTGTGCGATGGAGAGTATAAATTCCAGAGGTTTTTGGTGAATCGTCCTTGCTTAGCTGCGCTTCGAGTGACCTGTATCTAATATATGCGTTTACTTGCACAAAGCTAAGGTTTTCAGTTATACCTGCGACCTGGATATTTTATGTGGCCCTGCCCATAAAATATTTTATGAAAAAATTCCATTTATGCTTTAATCCAAACAAAAGAGGTTTTAAATAACCGTTCATCACAACATCCAGTACCTTGTAAAGGGGTACTGAAATCCCATGATTCCATTCCGTTGCATCGACGAGGGCTTACGCCCGTCCGCGCCTATTTTCATTCCTCCGAGGGACCCAAGCGAATGAACCGTAGTACTTAAAACCGTAGTGTTTCTGCACGTTCGCCAATGACTGTGTGCGTCAGTGAACGTCGCGACGTGAGTTCGACGGTTCCTAGGTCCCGAGTCGGGGATCGCCGTTGAGACGCCGGGAGTGTGTGCCTGGTAGCAGATACGACCGGAGGCCAATAGGGTAATCAAACTAGACGAATTGGATTGGGGTAAGTCTGTTCCATTTTAATGCCCTAGCTTGCAAGCCCTACCGCTCGACACTGTGAAGAGACCCCCCGGAACACCACTCGCAGATAGATTCCTGTCCCCAGTAGGCTTTAACGTAGCGTATTACAACACGTAGGTTTAAGAAAGCGAAGGTTCGGATTTATAAAAAAATTGTCTAATTATAAATTGTCTATCCCGTACCGATCGATAACCATATTTACGATCCGCCTATTGGTTATATATATATTTTACATTCATACGAGGTATATCAAAAAGATCGATATACGAGGTACGGTCGGAAAGTTGAAATTAGTGAACGCATCCAACGATGGAAACGCGCAGCGGCAGGAAGCCAGCGGAGCCCGAGCGAGACTCGTCTACTGCTGCCCAAGGGAAGCACCCCCACGCAATGGGAAGTGAACGGAAACCTCCCCAAACACCGAGGAGCGCCAACCAACAGCGGTCCGTGCCTGTACCAAGGAGCAGCGCGGCCAGCCGGATCCAGGAGGCATCCCAGCGGGCCTCAAGGGCGCCCACCCCGATGTCATCATCGGGAGCGCAATTGTTGGTAACGTCGCGTCGCGTCGAACGGGCACATGACGTGAAGGGGATGCTCCAGGAAGAGCAACATGTACGTCGAGTCGTCGAGGAACCCTCCGTACTCCGTACACGGGCACCCCCATCACCTACCATCGTTCACCACCGAGGGGATGAAATTGAGATGGAAGAGAGGGATGGAGCGAGAGGAGGAACCTCCTATGAAGAGGCGGGCACGCGAAGTCGACATGAGATATGAAGCTAGTTGTGAACCAATGGAAGAACTGCGGCTCCTCCATCCAACCGTTGGTGGAGGCCGTATATAACGTCCCTGGATAGGCGTTGATGGAAGTCCATCGAGCCTCTGAACTTCAGCATTTTTTACTACAATTAGAGGTGGAAGTGGTTTTCCATCTGCAGATATAAGACACAAGGCCTTTCCTTTCACCCCAATTGCCCTAATATGGTGGAATCATTATTAACCAGACCCATCAGCATTGAAACTGAAACTTCCATCACCGTTTAAATTATGTTTATCAACTTTTTTCAGGTTACCAAAAAAATCGTAAATATGCGTAAACAAAAGAAAATCGTAAACAAAACATCTGTAAGAAGTTATCCGTAAAACATGAATTTTATTATGTTTACAATTACCCCGAAAGTGGGTTTACTTTTCGCCCAATGGCAACTTATGTTGGGGTAAATGTAAACACCAAATATATTCTTCGCGGTATCATTTTTGGATAATTCATTATTCATAAAATAAACAACAGTATAACAAACTATATCCTGAAAAATATCCAACTTATCTTATTGTCAATGATTTGCCTCCGAAAATTGTCATATTGGTATTAAATGCAAAAATGACCAACAACTCAAATTGCATCAGCCAAATGAACAGTCGAGGGGTACACAAACAGGGGAATTCCCGAGATAGTCGGGTTTGTCCGTCATCGGTACTGATCGTAAGCTTCACGCGATAATTTAAATCTGAATGCTTTTGTTTTTCTTATTTTATGCGTGTTTACAATCACTCCAGTTTACATTTACCCTGATTGACCCTAAACCCGTGGCGTAGTGAAAACAGCGATGAGATGAAAACAAACCTATAACAGCAGTCTGCGTAACATGCGTTGGCAACGTCATTGCTATAAAAACGAAAATCGATAGCGTATCGATTGTTAGTCCATCTCTATTGCAGCTCGCTAGAATAGACGCTTTAATAACCAGTGAAATGTTTTATGAATGCAATACAATATACATATGAATTCATTGCAGTTCTTGGTCATTATTTACTTTAAGCCGGCTCTACACTCTCGGCGAGGACACCGCGAAAATGCTGGGAACCCACGAGAATGTGTAGATGTAGACCTTCTCGGTTCTCGCCCGGGAACCCTATGTCTTAACGCACGCATAAACGTCACCGATTGGAGAACTCCGAGAATAAAGACCACTGTGAAAACAATGAAGCGGGTTCCCAGTCGTGTTCTTACTACAGAATGTAACACAGTTTCGGAGAAAATAAATTATCAGCTTTCAGATCAAATCACTTTCACTTTGTACTACATCCCAAATATTAATAATACTATACTATATACATTTATATAATATATTAATGTAATAGGTACTATAGTACTATATCCTTCATACATGTAATTATAATAGTATGTCTTTATTAAGCAATAAATAACCTTTACAAAATGTATCATAAACATATGTAGGTATCGTAAGTCTAGGTTACACTATAAAATTCGAAATAACGATAAGAAAAAATATATATTACCGTTGGTCGGAACAAAAATATATATCTAAAATTAAGAAACTATAAAAATAGCAATAAAAACGTAAAATCGATAAGTTAGAAAACCCAAGAAACCTAACTTAATATTTATTAGACTGAAGATATCAGTCGTCTAGATGCAAAACCCGACAAGTCCACACAAACATAATATCAGATATTTAATAAAAACTTGTAACTTTTTTATTCGATTATATGCAGTGACCAAATTTCGTTAAATGGGTTATTATTGTTTTTAAATGATAACCAAACATAGTTTAGAAATCAGAAGCATCCCTATGACCCTCAAAATTAGGAAATAAAATGGACATGTCGATTTTTGCAACTAATTCTGTTTGAAATGTTCCAAAAAAATGCGTGTAACTTTTGAAAATAAATTTATTATTATCGAACAACACAAAATACATTTTCAAATACCAAAATTAATTGATTCTTCTTCGCGGTTACCCTCTTCTTCGACTGCTTGTCCTCCATCTGAAAGATTTTGTAAAGCTTCTGGAAAAAAAATTAAGGCATCTTCTTCCCATTCCTTCCCATAGTGCTTCTCTAATTGTTTCGTTATACTTTTTTCTTGTCATTATTAATCAGTACTCCAATTTTCAATTCATTTGGTCCCATTTGCGAGATGTTTTTCGTCTATTACATAAGCTATTGAATGTTCTCATAATATTTTCATTCACGTAAAATGCTTCGCCGCTTACAAGAGGTGTGTTAATTAAAGTTAAGTATTTTTTAACAATGATTATCCTTTTGGAAGGTTAAAATTTAAAGTGTCAATATCCTGGTTGTTTTAAAACATTTTGAGTTTCACGTCTCCAAACCCTGATTACAAAGTCTTCATACTGATGTACTCTTTTGGATGAATAACTTCCATTTTCTTCTTATAGATTTTTTCAATTTGACCAAAAACGCGGGAATATAAGAATGCCCAACAACTGAAAAGAGCAACTCTATTTTCTCTACATGTGGAGGAGCTTAAAATTGTAACCAATAACTCAACATACCAATGATAGTAGATTTTTTGTTTTGTGCCCCACATCCATCACACACGTTATTCAATTAACAATATCTACAAATTAAACTGCATCACGTGATGAACTATTTAGCTCGTATTGGTTCATTGGAAATGTCTACCTTTGCATCTAAGACCGCAAGGGATATGTCGGGTTTTGCATCTGAGATGAAATTTTAAACTCAAATTACTTTTGAATTGTTGGTATTTGTTGTAAAAATTCCCTTGGACTATGTCGGCATTTACATTTTTAATCTACTGCCGTAACGATCTCATTTTTGAGGAAAAAGTGACTTGTCGGGTTTTGCATCTAGACGACTGATATGTACAGAGTGGCTCAGTTCGATCTATAAGTTTTGAACTACGCGCCATTTGTGTACCGTCAAAGATAGGGCGTTAATATTTAACGACTGTCCATTACCAGCTTCATTTTCAAAGTATGGTCCAATTACACCCCCACTCCAAAATGCGCACCAAACGGTGCATTTTTGTAGATGCATTTCTTTTTCGTGAACATCATGTGGATTTTCCGCACCACACATTCGACATATCATAGTATAGAAAATAATTTAACAAATCACGTAGTGTAGAGGCGCCATCTCCTTTTGTTGGATTGATTGATATTTAGTACTTGCAACTAACCACACCAATAACTGCCGACACCGAACATCTTCATAATTTTAAGCCGATAATTTGTGGTTTCAGATTTTTCCTTTATGTACACCTTAGTGATCTACCTTGATGCCAAATTTCAAGTTTCTAAGTCACCTAGAAGTAGTCTAGGTTTTTGACGAGTGAATCAGTCAGTGAGTGATAAAAATAGCACTTTTCATACCTTAATAACTCGAGAACTATAATGGATTTATTCATGAAATTCTAGGGATTCCAGTATTCAAGGGGACCTTATTAGACACGCAAAATTGCAAGTGTGCTGGTTTAATCATTTTTAATATAGGGGGAATAAAGTAGCTCGAAATGGTTCGTGTAATAGTACACACTGCCCGCATTCCGTCCTTTTCTTTTCCGAACTTGACTGATACCTGCCGCATGTCTAGATAAATCACAATATTATTTTAATGAAGTTCCCAAACCATCTCACAGATAATTTATAACTTATGGACAAGTATGTATTTGCACTCTGGAGCCTGAAGATCGACACCGATCGAGGTGATGAGGATACTGACGGGAATACCACTTTTTGATGTCACCCTGAAAGCAGAAGTCGTAAAGGCAATGCACAGGGTGGGAAACATAAACAGGAAAGTAGGGGACCTAAATAGACTCTCAAGAGAGCTAGCTGAGGAGGGGCTCCTATGGATGCCCCCTAACAGTTGGGTGTTCACTTCCTGTTTGACAAGAAATATAAGATCACCCTCACCAGTAAGACCGACTGGATAGAGGGTCGAGCTAGATTACCGCTCAATGGAGATATCTGGTACACGGATTGAGCCAAGAGTGGGAACAGAGCGGGTGCGGGGGTGTATAGGCGACGCGATGGGATAGGTAAAACCTTCCCCCTGGGTAAATACACTACCGCACTCTAGGCCGAGCTAGTTGGAATTACATACAGTGTTATGGGGGCCGACCAAAATCGGACTCAGGAGAAGGTATGCATCTGCTCGGATAGCAGGGCGGCGTTGGCCGCCCTGAATTCAGCAACGACAATGTCGAAGCCGGTCTATAATTGCTATGAAGAATTGAACCACTTGGCAGGGAAGGGACCAGTGGAACTCTTATGGATACCTGGGCATAATGGTATTAATGGAAATCTAATTGCAGATGACCTTGCCAGACTAGGGACCAGGGAAAACCTCTATGGACCAGAACCTGCAGCGGGGAATAAGTCGGAATCTGATCAGAGACCGCATCAATGGCTGTGCAAGAGACCAGCACAATAAAAGATGGGGAGGAATAACGGGTTGTCGAATAACCAAACTCTTCATCGAATACTCAGAGATTGAGAAATGGGCACAAGAATTCATTAAATTGAACAGGCATAGAGCCAGAACTCTGGTGGGAATCATAACGGGCCACCATAGTAGCTTGAATGCATATAAGCACAAGCTGAGGCCGACTGACAGTCCGGCGTGCAGATACTGTAGAGAAGGCGAAGAAACCTCGATTCATCTTCTTTACACGTGCCCCGCACTGGAGGAGGTGCGTTATATTAGGGACCCCTGTTATTCTAGAGGGGGCGAGACTTAAGGCGGGGGACGTGCCTAAATTGCTCCTTTTATGGGATAGCATTTTTGGATAATGACCCGGATAAGAGGGGATCGCCAAGGGACTACCCATGCGATCAGTGGCTGATGAGGCCCAAACTCATGTATCATAATAATAATAATAATATCACTTTTAAAACAAGATAAATTTTAATTCTAAGTTTTATATATCATTATAATTACTTGTCTTATATTAGTTTAGTTCTCAAAAATACGACTAAAAATATATTATTTCTGTGTATAGTATATAATATTACCAAAAACACCTTCAAACACCTTATCCTGGGTTAAATGTAAACACAACTTATATCAAACAAATTGTTGCTAAACAATGACACTATGTAATGTTAGTTCACATTTGCCCCAGCAATTTTGCGCAGTAAACGATAAGACAACTGTGTTTACAATTACCCCCAAAGAATAGGGGGATAAATGTAAATGGGCAGCCATGTTGAATATTATTTTTAGGAAAATACTATCCTGATGATACAAAACCATCACACACTTTTAAAAGAATGCACTATAAAATACATGAAGAGTACAGGTGAAAAACAAAAGTCACATGTGGAACAAACGGAGATAAACGAAGTTGAAAGTTTAAAATGTTACTAGTCGTAAATTTAAAAACATAAAAAAAATATAATTTAGCACACATTTTTATTTGAGATTTTCAAATCCCAAATGATCAGCATTACATACAAAATAAACCAGATGTCACCTTGTATTGATAAAATATATATATATATATATATATATATATATATATATATATATATATATATATATATATATATATATATATATATATATATATATATATATATATATATATATATATATATATATATATATATATATATATATATATTTAATGTAACTAAATGTATGGAAGAATGAACTAAGTCCTTATTTATTCAGAACTCCTGCCAAAAAAAAAAAAAACAGTTACTAGTATTATTTTAGTAGACAAAATCGAAAACAGTAACAACTTACGTCGACTTCGTCGTCACTTCGGTTGCTATCGACAAAGGGTACTTCTTGATAAAAGGGCTGGAATTCCTCTAAGACGAACTGTTTTAAGTCTTGCAGTTGGTCGTATTTTTTTCTTGGCAGGGGTAACAGGTTGGAGTAAAGTGGTTCTGGGCTGACGTCCGGATTCCATGTTATATTTTTAGTTGTGATGACGAAAGAAGTTAGTGGTGAATCGTATGCCGTCTCCCTAACTACCACAGTACGTGGATGTTCTTTAGTAAATTCTCTAACTGGTCTAGTAGCAAATGGACAAGTATTCCGGTAGTATGGTCGTAGAAAATTTGTCCAAGTACAAAAAAAGTTCTGCTTACAATCGTATACATCAAATGGCATAGATTCGGATCTGGCTGCACGAAATACTTCGACCCACTGATCAGGAACTTCCACTATAGATTTTTGGTTGATTAGTCCAAGATCTTTGTCGCATTCAAGATATGAATGCCCTCTTATAGTGAATATCACATAAACTGAATCAAATCTTTTTTTGGTATGAACCATGTAATGCAAAAATCTAACAAGAGTAAAACTTTTATTTTGACCCGCATAGGAATCACAAAATATATGTAGATGTTTCACTTTTGGATTCAGAATTTCGCAGCAAAAATGGTACAAGAAAGACATCACCTCATCAGCCCCCTTCTTTGCTACTGTCTGTGGATATGTATAAAACACCGATTGGTTTGTAGATAAGACATGGATATTAAAGCTAATGAAACTAAATTGTCTTTTATAATAAACATCGTTGGTAGTGATATTAGGTGTCGGCAAGTTTTTGGAAAAATCCATTGTGACAGCTTCCAAATTGGTATATTTTCTAGCGCGTTTCTTCTCCAGCCGTTTTCTGTCATAGAATGCTTGGGCCCTCAGCTTATGGAGTTTGTCTTCTGTTCTAAGTTTTTGCAGTTTTCTCTTCAATTCGACTTCTGCATCTTTATCAGGTAGATTTTGGTGACTAATCTTAGACTCTATCGACGTAATTTTCACTTTTGCTGCATCACAGGCACTGCAGGTGTCAGACCTGGGATAGCCGATGCCAGTATTGAAATCTTTAACATTCCGATAAGAAACACAAAAAACTAATGAATGCTTTCTGACAAACATCGATTTCTTGCATTGCGCCTTTATTTTTCATGACACTAATTTTAAAAGTGAAATTGTCTCGTTTACATTGTCTCGTAAATTAGCTATATTTTCTTCATGTCTGGAACGTCTACGTTTTATATCACGAATACTTATAAGACAACATAGATGATTATTATGTTCATTTCTGTCTCCCAGTGAATTGAACTCATTTATGACACTACGCCTCTGTCTTCGTTATAATTTGAAAATATCTGAACCTTTTGCATTCACAAGACTCACCAGTTTCATAGGCTTGACTTCGTATTTTCTTTTCAACATCCCGAACACGGCCATAAGATTTTCTTTTACGGGTTAAATAAATATTCAGTGGTTTGTCATCATCGGTATCACTACTTGCACTTGAACTCATTATTTTAACACACAGAACTGGAACCAATGCATAAGAACAATGGACCTGCACTGGCTAATCTGGTATTCTGCGCAGTGGAAAAAACACTGATAGTAAACAAGATCACGAGACTGAAAAACAAAGATTTTATTTGGTAGTGGGACTTGGATCGGTGTTTCATACAATGTCATTAACCACACTTTCATTTCCACATATTTAATGTGACTCAGATTGTTTTTACGAATATTTGAACTAGTCTACAAGAAAGAGCACGTTTAAAACTACACAACAGCATGCCTGGCTCAATTTATGTGCCGATGTGACTTAGATCGTTTTCCCCCTGTACCTTCATATGAATACTAATTTACAACTGTGAAATATTATACTGAGATATACCCCAATTGACCCTACTTGATTAGAATGATTAGAAACTGTAGCTTATTATTAAGGCTGTGGGTGAGCGCTGCATACCATTGGCGCTTCATGTGGGGGCATGAATATTTTTATTCTAACGAACGTTTCGTTTATCAAATCCACAAATCTTCTGTTATATGTTCTAGCTATTCTAAAATAATAATACTCATAAAATTTCATTATAAAATATTGTCTTATAATTTCTAAACAGTTTTAACGTAACGGTGCGATGATAAAACTGAAATGAGGTAATTGAGCGTCCAACCGTAGTGGAGGAATCAGCAATGCACTCTTCACAGCCATAGGACTATAGTTGATCTTGATTTATTGATCGAGGTGTACGTACGGTTTCCGCCGTGTTAGTTGAAACGTGTTAGTTTAATAATAAAGTGTGTCGCAGGTGCGAAAGCCCAGAAAACGTTTATATGCTCACCAGTGAAAAAGTTTATTGGTGAATTTCATGATATATTCTACGATGGCGCGAAAGTAATGTATAAGGTATGCAGTAAACCCTTAATGTGCTAGTCCAAATCCGACTGTACACGTCACGTGAATTTTGTGCAACATAAACAGAAAGCAGAACGTGTCCTTGCAAACTCAATTTAAGTTTTATTTATTGTTGATGTTGATAACCTGTGATATTCCGCTTCACATGCTAGATAGAAAACTATTTCGAAATTTTGGTACAAATACCATACGAGGTTTGTCCGGAAAATACGTATGAAAATGGAATAAAAACCTTATTTTATAATTATTCAGGTATTTCAATATGGTCCTCTTCAAAGTACCTACTCCCCCTGAGATAAGATGCACTTCTACCAACGCCGTTTCCTTGTTGATAGGATCGCTGAAAGTCTTTAGTTGTGAGGCTCTTCAGTTGCCGTGTCCTTGCTGCCTTGATGGCTTCCACACCCCCCAAGTGCCACCTACGAAGCACCATTTTGAATTTCGGGAACAGGAAGAAGTCGCAAGGGGCTAAATCGGGTGAATAAGGCGGGTGCTCTGTCACGGTGATCGAGTTTCGGGCCAAAAACTCACACACAACGAGTGACGTGTGAGCGGGCACATCCACCTGCCCCCTTGTGCCAAATCCGATCGAACTCGGGCCACACGACCTCTGAGACGTCTCAAACTTCAACATAGAAATTTCCGTTCACTGTCTGTCACAAATTCCTGGTGAACAATGCCCCGAGAATCAAAGAAAACAATCAACATTGTCTTCACATTGGACCTTGATTTTCGCGACTTTTTTGTTTTCGGGTCCCCTGCTTGCTTCTACTCCCTGCTTTGAGATTTGAGCTCCACATCGAATTCGTAAAACCAAGATTCGTCTCCAGTGATGACCCGGTTGAGAAAGTCCCCCATTCCTCTGCTTCCAACCAATCCTCACAGCAAGCAACCCTCCTTGCTTTCTGTTCTGGAGTCAAGAGCTTCGGAACGATTTTCGCACATAATTTTTTCATTTCAAGTGATTTTGTCAGAATTTCGTGAACGATTGTTTTGGGAATTGACAGATCTTCAGCTATCATTCTAACTGTCAATCGACGGTCTTGAAGAACACAAGCCCGAATTCGTTCAACACTTCCCTCAGAACTCGATGTGGAGGGGCGTCCTGGGCGAGGGTCATCTTTCACCTCTTCTCGGCCCTCCCGGAACCTTTTTAACCACTTGTTTACGGTTGGTTCCTTCAGAGAATTATCTCCGTAAACTTGATTCAAACACTCAAAAATCTCACGGCCATTCTTGCCCAGCTTTGCGAGAAACTTGATGTTGATGCGTTCCTCACTCAGAGAGAGCTCCATGCCGACGCGACGGCAGGTAAAAAAAGGGTCACTTTCAACAAGCAGGCGTAGACTCCTACTTACTCGTAAAGCGCTTTGGCTCGAACTGAGCGTTGATGGGATTGCATAGAGCGGAGGAACCACCGGACCGCCCCTCCACAACGCCTTGACGCGCCGGCCCGATTTTTTTATACGTATTTTCCGGATAAACCTCGTTTATCCGGAAAGATTACATGATTGTGGTTGTGTGTTGGCGAGACGATTGATCGTAAAAAATTCTATTATAAATATATTATAGTACGTGTAGTGAACTCTCGGCAACATTTCCATTGCTATTAGCTGGCAAAACTGTGTAATTATATTGCCAGTACTCTCACTGAGAGTACTGGCAATATAATTACACAGGTGATGCTGGAGACGTTAGAAAAATTTCAAGTGTCAACAAGTCATATTGATGTTTGTGACCGACGGTGCCGCGACAATGTGTTCAGTAGGTCGTTCTCCTTCACAGCATGGTTGTAGATTATTACATGTTGCCTTTAAAGTGCATTGCTTTACATCTTGCGGCAGAAACTATTCGACAATTATTTCGCAAGGTAGATGCATTAAGCGAGTATTAAAAAAGTGTCTCTAAAATCTCCTAAACGTGGCGGCTATTCAGATGAAATAGGCAGTGGCGGCTCGCGAGGTTTTTCTTTAGGGGAGGCAGAATATGTATATCTACCGATTACACCTCGACAATTTTTAATAAAGCAAGTAGAATGATAGAATTAGAAATTACAAAACGACAATACGTTGGTCTTTCTAACGAAGCCATTAGTACAAGATATACAACACCTTTTTATGAAATATTGGACCATATTTTAATGGAAATAGACGTCAGGTTTCAGGACTGCGAAAAGTTGAAATTTGTTTTGTCTCGCTGATACTGCAAAATTTGAACAATATAGCTCGTGTTTCCTTTCTAATGCTTTTGAAAATTTGGAACAATTTTATGGAAATATATCTACCAAACATCAACGACTTAAAAACGAACTTTGCCTGTTATATAGTGATGAAAATTACAGAAATATACCGCTGCATGAACTGCTCAAAAAAGCGGAATGAATACAAAGACATTTTTACAGAAGCTTACAAACTGTTTTGTATAATTTTATCAATTCTATCTATCGAGATATAACTGTTTCTATCGAGAAAGAATTGTTGCTAGAACTAAAGAAGGGTTCAGCCATTTTATGAAGATATAATTGTTGGGAATATGGGTTAAAACAACACAAAATTATTTCACGCAGTCTTTATTGTCCTGTGAACTTTATAAAGGTTTGGCTTATACTCCTACTAACTATATGTGAATAATTACAAAGAAACAGAGATCGTGTGTTTACAACTCTTTAGTCAGCGGTTCTCGCCGGCAACTTGGCCCTGGTGTGAATTATATAAACATCATAAATATGTCATAGGAAACAGGACGTATTTGATTACATACATGAGTTGCTTTTATTGTTGTAATCTCCAACACACCCCCTCAAAAATTAATGTCAACTTATACTAAACAGGACCTGCGTTTTACGGGGAATTTGAACATGGTTCAGCATTAACTGCACGAACTAGGGAAAACCCCAACAAAAACCTAGTTAAACCATATTTGCACCATCAGCCATTAGTCCCAACTTGCGTCGCAATTCTTGGAGACGAGGGCCTGCCAGCGACTTGGTGAATAAGTCCGCTTCCTGGTTTCCTGTGGAAATATACTTAAGGCAGATTACTTTGTTCTCTACTTGCTCCCGAGTAAAATTATATCTAACATCTATATGTTTCGAGCGTTTGTGACTTGTAGGATTTGTGGCTATTGCAATAGAACTTTGATTATCTTCAAACAAGGTTATTGGATCTAGTATTTCAATATTTATACTATTTAATAAAGATTTTAACCATAAAGCCTCTTTTACTGCCTCAAAAAGGGTCATATACTCTGCTTCAGTTGACGAAGCAGCTACTGAGCTCTGCCGTTTTGTATTCCAGGTTACCGTACAATTATCAAACAGTTTAAGACATATCCGGTTATACTTCGTCGGTCAGTTTCATTATTTGCCCAGTCTGCATCAACGTAGCCACTTAATTTTTTTTACAAAGTTAGTTCTTCTGTAAACTAATTTTATGTCAATTGTACCTTTTACATAGCGTAAAACACGCTTCAAGGATTGCCACAACTCCTTGTTTGATTTTGTTGATATCTACTTAACATGTTTAGTGAGGTACATAAATCTGGACGTGTACATAGCATTGCATACATTAAAGAACCAATTAAATTTCGACAGGGTGCTCCACAATCTTCATCTAACTCTAAAGCTTCATAATTTAATTTTGTTGGTACTGGCGTACTAACTGCATTACAATTGCTCATATTATATTTCTTTAAAATTGATTTTAAATATATATTTTGGTCTAGAAATACCTCAGCTTCCGTTCTTTGTATTCTAATTCCAAGAAAATATTTTATTTCTTTTAAATCAACCATTTGAAATGTACACATTAAAAAGTGTTTAAAAGCATTCATTGTATTTATTTCTTATGTTACAATTATAATGTCGTCTACATACAAAATGACATAAATATTTTTATTTACCTGACCTTGATCTCGAAAATATAAGCATTTCTCTACCGATGAGTTTATAAAGCCGTGTTGTTTTAAAATATTATCAAAACACTCATACCAGCATCGAGCGGCTTGTTTCAAGCCATATAATGATTTGTTTAGTTTACATACTAAATTATCATTTTTAATAGTAATACCATCAGGGATTTTCATAAATATATCCTCTTTTAAATCACCATTTAGAAAGGCTGTTTTTACGTCCATTTGATGGATTAATAAGTTATACTGATTTGCAAAAGCTAAGAGACATCGAAAAGTACTTATTCGCGCCACTGGTGCAAAAGTTTCATCATAATCTAATTTATACAATTGATTAAAACCGCGAGCTACCAGTCGTGCTTTATATTTTGTCATATTGCCATGTTCATCATGTTTTATTGTAAACACCCATTTACTATCAATTATGTTAACATTATTTGGTTTTTGTATCAACGTCCACGTTTTATTTTGACTTAAAGAGTTAAGCTCTTCTTTAATTGCCTTTTCCCACTTAAGTTTGTTTTTACTCTCAGCTATGTCTTGATAGCTTGCAGGAATTATGTCATCTACAGTGTGAACATTTAAAATATTGTAACTGTTTATTTCTAAATCACGATCTTTGTATGAAATTGACGATTTTGTCTTTAGCCTTTCGCTCCTTCTCTCATCCTGTATTTCATCTGTTTTCTTCAGCTTGGAAGAAACAGGATAACACAGATCTTTATTACCTGGTTCAGGGACATCTTTTGCTGGAGATGTTTGACCTTTCCCACCTAACTCTAGAGTACTAATTTTTGATTGATTGCATTTATCAGTGACACATTGTTTATTCAAGGTTTGATTGCACTTTTTTATTATTTGATCTGTTTTACCCGGATGGATATTATCTGCGGTTTCTTCCTTATCACCCCCTTCCTCAGTACTCATAGTTTGTACTGAGTCACCCGCATTTTCACCTAAATATCTATCAATTTCGATCGTTTCATCAAGTTCCTTTCTTGATGTTTTAAAATGTATTTCATCAAAAATTACATCTCGAGCAACTATAAATTTTCTTGCTTTTGTAATAAATATTTTGTAGCCATTTGGTACATATCCTACAAGAATTCCTTTATCTGATTTATCATCAAATTTATGTTTTCTTGTTTTATTATGCACATATGCAGTGCAGCCAAATACCCTTAAAAACTGTAATTTTGGTTTTTTATTGTGCCACATTTCATACGGTGTCTTTGGTATTTTAATAGCTTTTGATGGGGTCATATTTGTCAAATATGTAGCAGTTAACACTGCTTCGCCCCAAAACCGCTTATTTAAACCTGCACTGTACACCATTGCACGCGCCTTTTCTGTCAATGTTCTATTCATACGCTCCGCCACTGAATTTTGATTTGGAGTGTATGGCACCGTCAAATGATATGTGATCCCCTTTTGTTTACAAAACTCTTTCATATCGCTAGATAAATATTCTCGACCGTTGTCACAATACAAGAGGACCACTTTCAAATTAAAATGAGTCTCACTTTTGTTTATATAATCTTTAAAACATGTAACTACTTCTGATTTATTTCTCATCAGGTATGTTACCGTATAGTGAGTGTATTCGTCAATAAAAGTAACAAAATAATTTTTGTCATCAATTGTGCTTGGAGTAATCGGACCACATACGTCCGAGTGCACAATATACAGTGGTTTTTGAATATTAGTTTTATTTTCAGCTTTTGCGAATGGAAGTCGCGCTTGTTTGCCATTTATACAAGCTTCACATACTGACTCTAAGGGATTTATTGCATTTAAATAGTTACTATCAGCGGCTAGTTCTTTTGCCTTAATTTGAGCAAATTTATTTTTACTTATATGTCCTAACCGTTCATGCCATAGTTTATTTTTATCATCTAGACTACTTAAGGACGCTTGACCATTTATTGACAACGCATTTGTAACAGTAAAATGTACAATATGCAATTCATTTATGCGCTTACCTGTCATGATGGTCTTATCGCCTAGTTTTTCAAGTACTTCACCTGAGTGATGGAAGACACAGAAAATCCGGCTTCTTGCATTTTTTTACTGACAGTAGATTTAATGGAACCTCTTGAGCATATAGAACGTTGCGAAGAACTCCCACATGGCCCATATTGGTCATAACTTCAATGTTGCCCACATGTGTTGCCCTAATACACACTTCCTTTTTCGCAACTGAAATTTTAATGGGGTCCTTCAATTGCTTGTAGTCTTTGTAGAAACTCAGGTCATTGATTAGGTGTTCCGTAGCTCCTGAATCTAATACAAATTGCAATTTTCCGTTGGCTTGCTCTGTTTTACTTTCAGTATGCATCATGAAAGCAAAACTAGTCTCCTGTTCTTGAGAGGGTACTGTAGCAGTCATAAGTTCAGGGGATTTTCTGATCTTACGAGATTGTTCCGGTCTCCTTTGTTGGTGCATTTCTTGTCTCTTTAGATGCCGTTTATAATAATAACAGTCTTTCTTTACATGGTTTCTTCTGCCACAAAAGAAGCATTTGTTAGCAGTTTTATATTTTGGTATTGAATGGGATTTACGAGAATAATGTGCTTTATTAAGTGGCTTAAAATTCCGTTGGAATTGATTACGAGTAGTTAATTGAAATTGTAGTGCCTTGGAACTGGTGTCAGCACTTTCCTTTTTCAATTTTTGTTCGTGTTCGAGCAGCAACTTTTTAACAAATGCTAAGGTAAGACGATCATCGGACATTGTTTTTATTGCAGTAATGACTCCATCATAAGAGTGAGGTAGTGTGTTTAAAAAATACCATACTTTTGTCATTTCATTTACACTAGTGCCACAGGCAACCAAGTCTCGTATTATTTCATCCACTTCTATGAAATGTTTCTTTAAACTCATTTCAGGCTTCAGTTTATAATTGAAAAGCTTATCTTGCACATTTAACTGGGTGGCGAGATTCTTACATGCATACGTGGAATAAAAATGTTCAATTATCTGCCGCGCCGTTGCTCCATCTGGTATCTCACCCAGCATGGAATCATCTAAATGTTCGATTATTTAACCCTTTGCAAATCGTTCCCATTTTATCCATTCATCTGATATTTGGTCTGGCACTTCTCCATCTAGTACACTTAACGCACCTTCCTGTTCAATTATTGCACGTAATCGGTACTTCCACACTAAATAGTTATCACCGTTAAAAGGCTTAATGTTATATTTTGTGCCCTTTTCACTTGTCATTTTATGTCACGTTTGGAATCCACAAAAACTCGCACAAGGTCCTTCCCGCACGTTCACTGTTTACTTTTTTTTGTTTGCGAGACTGGGCCCATAACCTGTTGGGAATATGGGTTAAAACAACACAAAATTATTTCACGCAGTCTTTATTGTCCTGTGAACTTTATAAAGGTTTGGCTTATACTCCTACTAACTATATGTGAATAATTACAAAGAAACAGAGATCGTGTGTTTACAACTCTTTAGTCAGCGGTTCTCGCCGGCAACTTGGCCCCGGTGTGAATTATATAAACATCATAAATATGTCATAGGAAATAGGACGTATTTGATTACATACATGAGTTGTTTTTTTTTTTGTAATCTCCAACAAAAATAGATAACTACACATCACTAAAAGATCGAAGAATTGATTTGGTGTACAAAAATTAGATATGTAGCTATAAGCTTGGCTATAAGTAAATTTTAAGAAAAATTAATCTACTTTTTTCTACCTGTTTAGTGTTTACACATCCTAACTCTTCACCTATTTTCTAACCCGCGAGCCGCCATTGCCTAAACGTCTTCGCGAGTTTCACAGAAAGTGTCCTGGAATTCCCGGACCACCAGACCGATCCTTACACGTTGGGGAACATGATTGAAGGCAGTTCTTTTACTATGCTGAAAATTTCCAGCAAATAAAACCTGTAATACTAGTTCAATATTGCCGAGGCTACAGCTGTTAAGGAAATTCAGACACAATTTTTAGATATTTCCATTGAAACTGATTTAAAAACTATTTATACCAACTATAAAGGAGTGAACGATGCAATAGACAAATTACAAAATATTGCGTTGACGTTAACGGAGTCCCTGCAAATAGCAAATCCAGTAAATTTATTTTGTTAAGTGAGTAGTGAATTACGGTGTTTCCATTGTGACACATATGTATGTATGTACATAGCTTATACTCGAAGATCGGATGTTATTAAACATTGGTGTTCCGAAAAAATATAAAACCGCTGTTACTTGACAAAGCAATGCTTGTGAAAGACACACGAAGTTTTATAGCAAATTGGTTAAATTCTTGGTTGGGTGTAATATCCGTGAACCCAACTAGATAATCCTAGTTTTAAAGACTTTATAGAGAAATGTTTAAATGGGGAATTTGGCAAAGTAAACGTGCCCACAAAATCGACGATTCGAAAAAATTATCTACCGCAAGCTGCAGTCAAAACCGGGCCTTGGCCATGTAATAATAGTGACCCGAGTTCAACTCTGTTGCGGGATAGACGCTTTACTGAATATAGTTAAATTAAGTCATATGTTTTAAATCATCAGGTACAACTAACTAGCAAAGAAATGAATATTAATAAAAAGGCCTTCTTACCTTGTGTTTTTCTCAAACGCCTGCATTTAAATATGTACCGGTATCCGTGTTCAATATTATAAACCTCCAAACACCACGATAAAGTATTTGACTACACTTTGTTGATATTCTTGAGGTTAGAATAACCCGTTTTAAAAAGAATTCGTTCCTTTTATCTCTTTCCATATAGCTATCTTTTCGTATAAATGTCTTGTTTTCTAAACGAGAAAAACAATTCTTCTAACGCTTTGATTATTAATTTTCGTCGAAAGAATAAAAAAAGACTGTGTATATAAATACATTCACGGTCATGCAACACACAAGGTCGATGCGATCTACGACTATTGGGTGCAGTCTTGCCAGTTGTAGTGCTCAATGTAAGTATCAATATGAGATATATGTACATTAACATAAGTATTTAAAATTTGCTATAATTTTAAGGTAAGTCCTAAATAACGCTCACAGCTGATCGTTTCATGGATTATTGTCAACTAATAAACATAAATTTGTTTACATAATGTGATATGGTAATGTTTAAATGTTTTTTGCCATATTTTACTTGCCAGTTTTCAACCAATGGCGGCTCCTCGTAACGAAAAACGTCCGTATGACTTTCTCTTAACATTTTCGAAGAATGTATTAATGAAGTTAATTTTAATTAATGTAAAACTGCCCTTTATTAGACAATTGTACAGATATACTATTTACCTTATGATGATTTATGTATGTACATACATCGAGTGAGTTATACTTGTCTAATGCTCTGTGTAAAACCGATATATTTTCAGATCTCATAGTTCAAATTAAAAAACGCCTTTCTAAAGAAAAACAGGTAAATGTGGCAACTTTGCCTCCCAGTCTGTCGCTTCAGTGTGTCATGGTCATAAATAATGACACTTTTTCCGTCTATTAACCTGTTTGTAAACAAATATGCTTCTGCGTAATTTCTAACAACAATCACTAAGAAATTACACTAGATTAGAAGTAGAATCTAGTAGGAGTAGGTTAGAAATAGAATCTAATAGACGTTCACTGTATCACTGCAATCGGCGGTGTCACCGTTTAGATTAAATATACAAGGTGTCCTAAAATGATTGCCTCATTTGTTTGTTGAATATCTCGGAAAGTAAATGCGCGTGCGGCTGTATTTGTTAGTATTGGGAGATGTATACAAAATACAAAATAATTATAACTGTAACATGATATTTTTACCCGACAAAACACCACACTTCTGCGAAGTGATAACTTAGTAATAATATAAGTTTATGCTGTGTCAGGGTCAATTGATGAATCGAACATATTGAGTTAAGTTTATTTAACACTAACACAAGTTTTTAAAAACTATTTATTTACAATTGAAATGGAGCAGAGCCTCCGGCTAACAACAATATTCTGAATTTCCTTTACAAAAAATGAGAATTTATATGAAATCGGCTTTTGGTTAAACGCCGCGGGACTTGTAATGCCTTCCTTAATTGCGGATGCTGCTTTGACCTTATAACGACTGCCTTGATAAAGGGTAGTGTGTGGTCCATAACTCCTCCATCCTTAGATCTTGGCGTCCTCGTCAAGGGTGGCTTGAAGATCCTTGAAGTTCTGGGCAGGAACTTGGATTATGGTTTTTGGCATACAAAATAGGGTTTTTATCCTTTTTCTGTACAAACAGAGAAATATCGACGTGATTATGAGAATAATAATAATTACAATGGTTATGGACAGGTGTCCAGTATGCAAGTCAATTCCTTGTAGGTCAGTCTCTTGCGTTAAGGGTTGGAGATCGGCCTTGAGATTCCTCAGCTGGTCAAGGTGTGAAGACTCCAAGTTGATGCGATATTGAGGTAGACCTTTGAGTGTGGTAGAACTCTTTGGAACTGTAAAACTCGATTTTTTATTAAAATTATATTCCGTGTTGTCTATAATAGTCGAACATGGCGAATTTATTACATTATTTCCTAGAATAAAATGTCTTGAAATAATGTTTTGACACTTTTCTATTATTTCTTTACGGTCTTTAACACTGGTTAAGAGTCCGTTGGAAAGTTCTTTATATATTTCAAAGTCACTAGTTTTCGCGGTAGTGCACTGAAGAGTGTTTTTTAAACTGCACTGGGTGGCTAATAGTTTTTCGCAAACAAACATGTTATTAGCTCTTCGACAGGTGTCAGTCCATCGGTCTTCGAATGGGGATTGTATGTAAAAGGTAGCAGGGGGGATTAAAACGGTTTTTGTCGGACTCGGTATAGGGTAGATTTTAGAAATATTATAAGTAGTTGGATTTAAAATAGGTATTTTCAGTACCATTAAAAGAATGTCGTTTACCGAGATAATTCCAAGTTTTGAATTTCCTAGGATTTCAAAAGGGTGATTTTCATCGTACGAGAGCAACATTGACCTTGAGTAATGTTTTAATAATTCGTCCTCTATCATTTCAAGTTCGTTGTGGTCGATTATTTCTAAATTTGGTATTTCTCGATTTGTTAGTGTGATCGTTCTAATCAGTAAATTTAATCGGTTTTCGAATTCAAGTAGCAATTCTTTTTGCGAATTTATGATTAGCATTGAGTCCAGGTAGTACGTATAATTTTTAATTGATTTTTCTAGTTGTTTTTGATTTGAATATAAGTTGTCAAATTCTATACGTATTGAGGTTGTTAATTTTGAGAGAATTGTAGCAGTTTGAGTTAGCCTCTGATTTATCTTTTGTTGATTCTTTGAAAGCTTTTCCAGATTTTGGTTTATGTTTTCAAGATCTTCTTGATCTAAATTTCCCGATATAAATTTGACGACGGATCCAAGGCCATTGATTAGGCCTCTTTTATTTCTACAATGTATAATTTTATTTAGCGAATTTTTTGTTCTTGTTAAGATGTTTAGTAGTGATTGTTTATTTTGTATTACTGGGATTATTTCCGGTTGTTTGGTTTTGTGAATTAGAGTTAATGTACCATTTGATAGGTTTTCGAAATTTGCGCGCAATTGAATGAGGTCGTATGAAAAATAGAGTTTATGGAAGTAATTGAGTGTCTTCGCTGTCCCTAGAGGTTCCTGGTAGTAACCTTGGGCCTTGAAAGGAGTTTTTATCATTGCTTGACATGTCAGGATGTTCCTGCAAAGAAACAGTTTTTCTAATAGGTTTTAATTTTTTTAATGGTTGGGTAGTAATTGTTCCTTTAAGGGTTTCGATTTGAACTTGTTTGTCTTTTTGTGATATTACAGTACCTCGTTGGTAAATAGGTGCATTTTTTGGGAGCCTAGTTTTTTCTGCTGATTTATGGTAAACAGTTTGACCTGATTGTAGAGGTGGAATATTTTGACTATTGCGATTTCTCATCGTAAGTGCACTTTGTGCCTTTTCTTGATTTTTAGTTTTTATCTGCTCTAAAAACGGTAAAAGTTCTCGCCTTCTTTGTTCTATATAATTTTGATAATTTTGTGGGGTTAAGCTAAAGTCAACTTCCTGCATATAGGGACCATATAAAACTGAAAAAGGTGAGTGGCCAGTGCTGGAGTGGATTGACTGATTGTATATCCAGGTAGCTGTAATCATCTGGCTATCTGGGGTCTCTTTAGGGTTCTTAAGGTTAATTATTCTAAGTTTCTCGATTATTGTCGAGTGGAATCGTTCGATATGTGAGTTTGAGTTCGGGTTGTGAGGGGTGGTAAAGTGCAATTCTATGTTAAAGAGTTGGCAAAATTCTTTAAACTGAGTATTATTAAAATTTGTGCCTCCGTCGCATACAATTCTTTTCGGTATGTGATGGTGGCTGAAGAAATGTCGTAATTTTAGGAGTGTGCATAAAGTATTTGCAGATTTTAGAGCGTATGCCTGGGCGTATTTTGAAAATGAGTCTATAATTGTTAAAAACTTCATGTTCAAATACTGAAATATGTCCAGATGAATGTTTTCAAAGGGTTTGTTGTAGATCATTGGGCCTTGTAAAGGTGGGTTTAGTGGTTGACGTTCGTATTTCGACATCTGACATACATTACAGTGATTAATAATGGTGGTAATTTTGTCTTTTATTTTAGGAAAATAAACATTTTTTGAAAGGTGTAGGTATGTTTCGTTAATACCATTGCGAGTTTGGTTATGGTAGTTATGAATATACTGTTCCTGTTTTTCAGCTTCAAGTATGTCAGTTAATAGAATGGACGAAATTACAATTTTTGTTCTTTTATTGAATTTATTTTTCAGTAACCTAAGTACTTGTTGTCTAAAATCTGGGTCCGGAATGTGCAAACATGTTATATCGTTTGGTGAGATTGACTGGATTAGCATATTCATAAATAATTCGTTAGTATTAGGGGTGGAGATTGTTATTCGTTTCTTATTTTCAAAAATTGTGATTACTCGTTTTTCGACATGACCTTCGCGTTTTTGAATAACTAATTGGTTTTTAAAGGTATTTACCGATTTTTCAGTTATTGGAATAACAAGCCCGGTATCATCGTTATGTACCGAACTAATTTCCATAGGTAAGCCATTATCCTCAATCTGATTCTGCCCAAGTAGATCTCCGAGTTCGTCAGGTTCAAACTCCGGTAAATTATTAGGTGACAAAAGCAGTTGTTCTATCTCGTCATCGGCGAGTACGGGAGGATTTTCAGAAATATTGGCTATCAAAGATTCGGTTTCGTTTACATTAATTTCTATTCTAGAGAGAGCATCGGCGACGTGATTTTCTTTACCTTTACGATATTTTATGTCGAAATCGAATTCTTCCAGTTTGATTTTCCAGCGAACAAGACGCGAGTTTGGTTCTTTTAATTTCGAAAGCCATACGAGAGGGTTGTGATCGGTTTCTATCGTAAATTTTCGTCCAAATAAATACGGCCTAAAATGTTTTGCAGAATTGACAATTGACAATAACTCTTTTTCGATAGTGCTATAGTTACGTTCCGCAGAATTTAATGTGCGCGAATAGTATGCAACGGGTCTGTTGTTCTGACTGAGTACCGAACCGATAGCGACGTTGCTTGCGTCGGTCGTCAGCGTGAATTCCTTTTCGAAGTCTGGGTAAATTAGTACGGGGGCGTTTGTTATAGATGTTTTTGCATTTTCAAATGCTTGCTTATAGTCATGATCAGATATATTGATTTTTTCATTTTTCCGTAGACATTTAGTAAGAGGTTGAACTAATTTCGCAAAACCTGGTATAAATTTTCGATAATATCCTACTAGGCCTAGGAATGACTTTATTTCCTTTGTTGTTTTCGGGATGGGGAATTTCGTGATTGAATCAATTTTAATTGGATTTGGGATAATACCTTCAGGTGTAATTACATGTCCAAGAAACGCGACTTCTTTACGAAGAAATTCGCTTTTATCTAATTGAATTTTTAGATTTACACTTTGCAATTTTTGAAAAATCTGTTTTAAATGAATTAAATGTTCTTGAAGTGATTTTGAAAAGATAACGATGTCGTCCATGTACACGAAACATATTTTGTACTGAAATTCTTTTAGAACTTGGTCCATCATACGTTGAAAAGTTGCAGGTGCGTTTTTCAGGCCGAACGGCATACGTAAATATTCGTAATGGCCATTATTTACGCTAAATGCAGTTTTTTCAATGGACTCAGGATCCATTTCAATTTGATGAAAACCTTGGGCAAGGTCAAGGGTCGAAAAATAGGTGCATTTACCTAAATTATCAAGGATTTCCTCTATTTGTGGTAGGGGATATTTATCCTCGATAGTTACCTCGTTAAGTTTCCTGTAATCAATTACCATTCTATACTTTTTTTTCCAGATGCGTCAACCTTTTTTGGAACAATCCAAACAGGTGAGCTGTAAGGGGATATACTGGGTCTGATGATTTTATCTCTAAGCAATTTTGAAATTTGGCGTTGGATTTCCTCTTGCATTGATTGAGGGTGTCTAAAGGATTTAGTGTATATGGGATGGTTATCAATAGTTCTAATATTATGTTTGACGTGCGATGTGAAAGACAGATCGCAGGCTTCATGATAAAAAACATTTTTAAATTTGTGACATAGGTCGATTACTTTTTCTCTTTCTTCACGATTGAGATGGTCAGTGCGTATTAATTTAGCAAATTCGAGTTTTTTATTATCTTGCGTAATTTTAGATTCGATATTAAAATATTCGCAAGGGATAACCTGTATGCGATTTGGAAATATAATTTGGGAGTCAAGTGATTTTTCAAATGGGATTTCGGAGATGCCATTTTTTGTAATAGTCAGACAGTCAGGTATAGTGTGGTTTTCGTCAATTTTGATACTTGGAATATAGACAGGGCCATTTTCAATTGATGTAGGTATTAATATTTTGTCTCTTTCGGTAGACAAAAAGTTTATTTGTTCGTCTAATTTAAATTCAAAATAAAATGGTATACTTGTAGTTTTATTTAGAGTTAAAATTTGATTTTCATAGTCTATATTAGCTTTTAATCTTTTAAGATCGTGCGATCCAATTAGCAAATCAAAATTTTTGTGCCAGGGAATTACTCTAATTTTTATTTCATTTTTGACACCTAATTCTTCAAACAGTCTGAGTTTAAGATTTTTGTCGGATCTTACTATGCGATGTAAGCCTGTTAATTCGAAAGGTTCGAGAAATATATGTTTTTTAAAACGGTGCAAAAGATTCGGGTTAATAACGGAATCTGTAGCTCCGGTGTCTATTAAAATTTTTAAATTAATGTCAGGTAAAAAGAAAAATGGCAGTTTAGGTTTTGAGTTAATATTATTTAAATCTATATTTATTATGTGGTGTTTCGTTGATTCGAGGCATCTATTATAAAATTTTCTTGATCTTCTGTGTCTTGTAATTGTCCGTCACAAACGTCTATATATGGTTCGTGTTGGTCAGAGTCGTAATATTCATATTCATAATTATTTGTTTGCGATTGTGATGTTTCGTTTTCTAAAGGTGTGTTACTTTCTATGTTATAGATTTTTGGTTTTGACGCTATAGTTGAGACAGACATAGGCGTTGGCTTGTAATTTTGAGGGGTTTTTTGTTGGTAATTAGAAAATTGTGATCTTCCAAAATTATTGTTTGAATTTTGAAAATTATTTTGCATAGGTCTATGTGGTAATGGTTTATTAATATCTCCGAAAGTTCTTTGATTTGAATTTTGGTTCGTATTTGGGCTTTGTACGTTAGGTCGAGGGTTTTGTTGAGGTAGGCTTTGTTTTGGTACTGGTTTTGGTTGAACTTTTTGCGAGAAGGAACTTGAATTTTGGTACGCGAATATTTGCTTGTGAGCATGTTGTCTGTTGTCGTGTTCGTGGCAGCGAGTGAGGGCTGTCTCGATAGTATCAGGTGGTATATAAGTAAATAGGGTGAAATACGGGTCTCTAACACCTAATGTGAATTGTTCTAAGGTTATTTTAGCAATATGTGACCTTTTCCATTCAATTTCTGTTATATTTGAGGAATATAGCTGTGCATGATTATTTAAGGCGTTCCTACATTTAACAACTCTATGATAAAATTGCGTGATGTCTTCGTTAAAGTGTTGTCTACAACCTTTTAATTGGGCGTATAACAAGTTCTCGTTTTGGTGATTACCGTAGTATTTTAATAGAGCAGCTTTAATTTGAGGCCAATCATTGGTAGGTTCTTGCGATACGTCATCAACAACTTGTCCGCGCAATTTATTTAAAATGCCTAACTTAATAAAGGAATGTTGAAATTCTGACAGTTGAAACTTTGAAAATATTTCAAGCACATTATATATATTTTGGATAAAATGCGGTAAATTGTCGTGAGGGCTAAAAGTAGGAAGAGTTTTCAACATTTCAGAGACCTCCTGGATTGAAAGAGCCATTTTTAATGTGTTATTAGTATTTAAATTTAAACTTATTTCACCTAATTCTAAGCGAATTGTTTCGATAGCCGATTCAGGTAAATTTATTTGCGAAGTCGAGGTTGTGATAAGCTCGACAGGTATGTCTTGAGAGACGAGAGGTTTTTTTCTTAAACTTTTTGTTTTGCTTTTTGCAGAACTTGGAATTATTTCAATATTTACGAGGCCTTTTGACATGAAATATTTTAAATTATATCGTGGAGTCGGGTTTTAACCGTACTCTCACTAATAAAATAAACGTTTATAGGTGCAATTAATTTGAAATAATTTCACAATTAAATACCTATGTAAAAAAAATTATTTTTTTTTTATACCTATTTTATTTGAGAATACGTTGTTAGGGAAAGACGGGACTTATAACTATGAAATTGGAAAGGTACTTACAGGAAGATCAGACCGATGAACATTGTCTCTGGTCTCAGGAATCTTCTGTCCGTGACTTTCTCTTTTCGCACTTGAAGATGGAGTCGTGCTGATTGGGGCTTCTCGGTGAAGGATTCCAAGCAGCTTTCTTGAAGGGGTTGGTGGTATCCTAGGGTGTTGAGCTTGCCGTTCTCGAGCGAAGTGATTCACGAGGAATTTTCTTCTTTGGAGAAAACGTTGTCGGTTCGTTGGATACGTAGTGAGGTATTAAGATACACCGTTGGCAAAGTTTTTCGCTATGAATGCCTTTTCCAACGTCTACGTATCCTGTTCGCAGCGCCAGTTAAGTTTATTTAACACTAACACAAGTTTTTAAAAACTATTTATTTACAATTGAAATGGAGCAGAGCCTCCGGCTAACAACAATATTCTGAATTTCCTTTACAAAAAATGAGAATTTATATCAAATCGGCTTTTGGTTAAACGCCGCGGGACTTGTAATGCCTTCCTTAATTGCGGATGCTGCTTTGACCTTATAACGACTGCCTTGATAAAGGGTAGTGTGTGGTCCATAACTTATTGAGTTAAAAGAAAAATAGTAGTTGTATTTTGTCATTGATACATTCAAGACGAATAAACGTTCTAAATAAAAATATAGTTGTTTTAGTAAAAAACAAAAGCCCTATTCTTCTAACAGTTAGACTCCATCAGACAAGATGGGGCTACAACCTGTAATAGTAAGTTTCAATATTCATATTATTATTCGATAAGGACTGAAACGAAATTCCAGCCCTAGTTTATGTAAACAAATGTCTGAGAGTTATTGCCGTTACGTTTAGACAAACGTCAAGTACAAGAAGAGGCTCGACGTTCCTTAGCCCGAATATGCATCGATACGAATCATTATATAGATAATATAGTTTAGAGGCTGACGGATTTGAGTTAGCCAAAGTAATTTTAGGGACGGCAAAAGTTATTTGTTATAATTCAGTGTAGTTCCGAAATTCTAAACGTGTGCGTGCGTTGTGCAATTATCGAGTAATTTGGATATTTTCTATATTTGGTGAGTTTTTTACTGAGTGTTCTTATTTTTATGTTAGACTAAGAATTGCATGTTTAGATTAGGTAGAGAGTTGCTTATCTTGCAATTAATTACGGAATGTGGTGAAAATGCAAGTTGTTGAGGATGTGTGAGGCTAAGAGGTATTTGGATCGTTGTTAATGTTGTATACAGGGTGGACCTTAATCGTACGGGTAGGCTTTAGCGAGGAATGGTCTTAGCTGAGTCGTTTGCGAGCGGGGCTCACAAACGGTGTAGATCTTGGCGGGTGGCCTTGATTGAGTGTAGATCTTGGCGGGTGGCCTTGATTTGGTAGGGGCGGGGCCCTGAGTGCGTACGATTAATGTTCAGGTGATTTTGATGAGGGTCAGATAGTTTGAGCTCGTTAGTGAAGACGAGAAACGATCTAAATATTATTAGCAATAACCTCTGTCATGGACGAGTTGTTTTGAGTTTGCTTATTGCAAGGTTTAGTTGGGATAAGGCACTCACTGTATTTTTCTCACAAATAGGTAATTAGAGAGAGACGGGCACGCTAGTGATCATCAGTGAGTTGGTGAGTGCTTTACATTCAGTCTTACGGAAATGTTTTTGTGACAAGTTACCTATTTTACGCCTGTTTGAGTAACGGATTGTTTCTCCGTGTGTTTTTAATCCTTACAAACCTATACTGTAAACATATCAATGGAAGCCGTTAGAGTGATGTTCCCTGAAAAAGTGATCTCCAAGTGGGGGACATTACATGGCCGTTTAGCGGTCCCCATTTTAACGCTGATGGATTTTTTCATATGGGGTTATTTGAAATCTAAGGTATATGAGGTATACATTGATTGTTCATGGCTAGGTGGCGTACACATTTACCTTAACATAACCCCCCCCCTCCCAAAAAAAAAATTTTGTGTTGTTAAATCACATGATCTTGCATGCCAATTTATGTCAGCATTCCGCGAGACAACATGGTCGGGAAATTGTGCAACAGGATTATGAATGCACGCGCTGTGCGAGACCCACCATCTGCTGTATGACGATCTGCTGAAAACACATGTTCAAATTCAAATCATCAATTTGGTAAAAAAAGAAATTGTTTAATATGTCACGATAGCGTCCCTCATTTATTGTGAGCTAAATTTTCAAAGAAGTATGGTCCAATTACTCCACCACTCCAAAATGCGCACCAAATCGTGCATCTCTGTGGATGCATTTCTTTTTCGTGAACAGCGTGTGGATTTTCGGCACCTCAAATTAGACAAGTTTGTTTGCTGACGTATCCGTCAAGATGAAAACATGCTTCATCGCTGAACAAAATTTTGTAGCAAAAATCAGCATCACCTTCTTTCTTCTCTAAACATCCAATTAACAAATGTACGACGTTATAAGTGGTCTGTAACTTTTAATTGTTGTGACAACTGAATTTTGGAGTCTGACAGATGTAGATTTTTCTTCAAAATCTGATGCGTGATAGATCTTGACCGCATCAATTATTGTGAACGACATTGAATTAAAGTGTTTCGATACTCCCGTACACTTTCTCTCACTGCGGAAATATTTTCATCTGACCGATCACGACGAGGACGTATTGGTGTTGCCTGATCAATGACAGAACCCGTCTTTTTAAATTTCTTGATTAACTTACGAACCGTTAACTCTTTAGGCCCTTCATTGCGTCCTAATTTTGTGTGAGTTTTTCATAACGCAACTGTAAATGATCGCTTACTTTCATAAAATATTTGTACACAAACTATTCGTTGTTGAATTGTTAATCGCGAAATGTTGGAGTCGTATGGCTTGTAGCTGACAGTCGTTGAATATTGTCTATTCAAATCCTATAGTTCCAATTGAGGCATCTTAGATAAAGGTGAATCCAAACATGCAACAACGAAGCGTAACGTAACACCGCCACATGACAATTTAAAGGGCTCACAGCGTGACAACGTAATGTCGTCGCATAACACAGAGCGTTCCGTAGCTTGCCACTTGCCTTTGCCAGAATGATTTCTTCAGAAACATTTTCTATTCATACTATCATACCTATTTCCATTTAAACTGAAGCGCCAGCATGCCGGCAATCGGCAGTGCGCAAGCCCTGGCCGGCCGATGTCTGGGCTGTCGACAGCCAGCCCAGACAGCGGCTTGGTTTTAACGGACTTATAGAGATCCGTGGTGCAGGGAAGGAGAGAGGAGTACGCGAAAATGATATGCAATTTAGCTAGCCTGATCGATCAGTTTGCGTAATACAGTGGTTATAATATTGACCTGTCGTTACTCGTAGTGATTACTGTTATTTTTAAGGATAATGGCGGCCATAGACAGCGCCGATTTAGCAGACTTTCGAATGAATAAGAGTGGTTATTTTAATAATTTATATTTAGAAGATAAACTGAAAATTAAAGATGCATATTTAATTATAAACTGAAATTATAAACTGAAAATGAAAGCGGCAAAACCTACCAATTTATTTCAAGAACTATAGATGTTCTTGCAGAAAAGAAAATGCGGCGAATGGAATTGATATACAAAAAATATAGGTAAGTTGTTTTTGCGATTCAACTATTCAATATATATATATATATATATATATATATATATATATATATATATATATATATATATATATATATATTGCATTAAAAATGAGCAGCCCCCCTCCCTCGCCTAATTCAGGACAGCCTACCCTCCCACAGCTTGAATCGACGCTGTGCTACTGCAAGAGCTCATTATTTTCTAAATATATATTAAAAATTAATATACGTTATTTTTATGATTACTGTTCATCGTTTCACTTCGAAAGCTATTTTATTATATACATATTAAATATTTCATATATTAACTGTAAAAATTATACTCTATTAAAAAAGTTATTAAAATTTAACTTTAAATCCGCCGTATACAATTTACAACAGAACAGAAGCGAATAGTGAGTCACACACGCTTACAGCATGGTATAGAGAGCCACAAAGCCCAAAAATTAAAGAGCATATACATTATAGAAGTATAAATATGTGACTTGAAATACGAATGACATTTGTAGGTGTATGACAGCATGTTTTTTGAATCATTTTCTAATATATTCTCAATACAGAACATCGAGAGAATGAGAATTGCATATTGCGATTTCATCCTCATTGAGAATACGAGCTGTCTCTCCTACGAATACCCATGGCTCTCTCAAGTATACGAAGTGTCTTGGACATCCGACCAAGTACTTAGCTACTTAAGTAGATGGCCCTTCAGTATTTCTAGAAAAAGAATTATATTGTAACGAATTTACTAGAAAGTTCTTTATTTCGAACACTTATTTACAACTCAATTATTTACAAGTCTAACTAACTAACTAACTAACTAACTTTTCTTTCTATTTTGACTTCATAAACTAACTTTCGCACTTTTACACAATGTCACTTTCTTCGCACCGTATCGCTCATTATCGCAGTCAAGATTTAACTAACTCCTCGCTGGACGGCACAATTCTTATATAGCCAGTAGGATGTCTCTCCAGACGTTTATAGATAAAGAACTTTGGCGAACCTTTTAGTATAGAACGCACTGGAAGTCAACTCCACACGCTCTTGATGGTTTAGAATATTCCCGGCGTCCGGGATGGCTCGAGGCATTCGTGACCTGTCCGTTCTATTCTTGCGACAGTACTCCAATTCCCTTGCTGCTGGCATCGGTGTCTACGATGAATGGTTTGTCAAACTGTGGATAGCCTAATATTGGAGCTATAGTCAGTTTTTCCTTCAAAGTCTCAAAGGATCCTTCGCAAGCTTCGTCCCACTGGAACATAATTTCACCTTCTGTCAATTTATGTAGGAGCCTCGCGATGTCGGCGAATCCTCGAATAAACCTTCTGTAGTACGAACAGAGACCTAAGAAACTCCGTAATTGATGCTGGTCTTTAGAAACTGGCCAATTGCACACCGCTGTCGTCTTTTCTGGGTCAGTGCCTACGCCCTCTGCACTGATGGACATGTCCAAGGTATTTGACCTCCGAGCAGAACAGATTACATTTCTTTGGGTTACGCTTTAGCTTTGCAGCGGCCAACTTCTTGAAGACTCCTCGCACGTTTGTCAAATGTTCTTCAAAACTCTTTCCCAGGATGATTACGTCGTCGAGGTAAACCAAGCAGATCTTCCAGTTTAGTCCTCGCAACACAGTGTCCATCGGTCGCTCGAAGGTGGCGGGGGCATTACACAGACCAAACGGCATTACGTTGAAATGCTAGAGTCCATTTCCGGTAGTAAAAGCGGTATTTTCCTTATCATTCGGGTGCAGCTCCACTTGCCAATACCCACTCTTCAAATCCAGGGTCGAAAACCACTTCGCTCCAGATAGGCTATCTAATGTGTCATCAATCAGTGGCAAGGGATAACTATCTTTTTGAGTGACGTCATTAAGTTTCCTGTAGTCGACGCAGAACCTTGTTGACCCATCCTTCTTCCGTACAAGGACTATGGGAGAAGCCCATGGACTCTGAGAGGGTTCGATAACGCCTTGCTATTCCATGTTCTTAATTAAGTCGTTGATTTATTCCTGCTTAGCCCAAGGTACTGGGGGCCTGCTTGATAGGTCGCGCCGACCCTGTGTCAATCCGGTGATAGGCCATGCTAGGTCGGCCAAAATCGTTTTCGGAGAGTGCGAAGACGTGATTAAATTCCGCCAATAGTTTCTCTAGTTGTAGCAATTCACGAAGAGCAGTTGGTAGTTGCTTGTTACTATGATCATTTTTTTCTCCACTTCGCAGTTACGAGTGTGACCGTCTCGAACGTTCCTAACACTGTTCCTCGGGTGATCTTCTGCTCAGTCTTTGAAATGGGCAACTCTTACTGGAATTGTCTTCCCCATCTTCACAAGTGTTCGTCCAGTTAAAATGGCTTTTTCTGTCAAGTCTGGGTTATTAGGCTCCACCACTCCCACCAGTCCTCCATCAACGCCAGTTACTTCCACATGGAGCACACTTTCAGCATGAGCTGGTAACAGTTCATCTTTGACCACAACTACCCTGCTTGTGTGACGTCGGTCCTGGAGTTAGTCATTACTATCTTCTGGCTTCCGATGCGCATTGTACTTGATCCTAGGTCCAGCTTGATGTTGTGTTCTTCCATGAAATGCAGTCCAACGATGGCATCATCAGTTATGGGCGCTATCAGGGCCCGATGTACAATGCATATATCCCCTAATTGCAACTCTGCGTCACATTCTCCTTGGATTTCTGTGGTTTCGCCTGTCGCTGTTGTCAACGATAGCTTCTTTCTCAAGGGTTTTCTTCGCCATGCAACCGCCTTAGAAGGCCGAATAAAAGTTCTTGATGCTCCAGTATCCACAAGCATCTTCGCACAGTGGCCGTTGATGGTGCCTTCGAGGAGCAGTGATACACAGCTGTTGGCTTTGCTGATAACAATTGTCGATGGAGCTTGGTGCGAGAGTGCAGCCAACTTGCGCCCCTTAAAGTCGGCTGCTTTTAGTTTTCCGACTACCTGTCTCAGCTGCTCGCTTGATTCCCGTGAGCTCGGCAACGTTCTCGTCACGTCGAAGATGTCGCATGCGGCCGCAATTCCAGCACCTTAGCCTGCGTGGTTCTCGGTCTCCTAACAAAGCCTTCTTCAGCTCCAGCAGGAAGTTACCAATTTGATTCTGCTTGGTCTCTTCCTCACCGTTGACTTCGGCCATGCGCACCCGCATGTGCCCTCTCGATGCTTGCTTTGCGGCCTTAAACTCTAGGCGCGCTAATGCTTTGCTGGGAGTGTCATTCTCAGCACCTGCTGCATACCCGGGTCTCTCAAGCCATCGATAAATGTTTGCACACACAGTTGATTCGCAGACTCCTGAGGTGCTGTTAGGTATGCCAGCTGTACTAGTCGGTCGACGTCTATCCCAAATTGTTGCAATGTCTCGCTGCTTCTTTGATTTCGGCTCTTCAGTTGCATTTGGTAGACTTGTTGCATGTGTTTGTCACCGTAGCACATCTCCATACGATGTACTATTGTTGTAAAATTCTGTTGACTTTCCGGAATAGATCGGATTATATCGAGATTCTCCCCTCTTAAGGCGACGATAAGAGCTATAGCCTTTTCCTGATCGTCCCAATAGTTTGCGCAAGCAGTAGCCTCCAATTGTTTTCGATATACCGACCAAGGAATCGAGCCATCAAAAGTTGGTGCTGTCACTCTGTCTGGCTGTTGGATCCCAGGTGCAGCACTTATAGGACGTATTTTAGTTGGTTAACCTCCCTTTGGATCTCTTCTACTTTTGATGCTAAGGACTGATTGGCTTTTTGTTGGTCTTTTCGTATCCCGCTTCTAGCTTTTTTTCTGTTTCTTTCCGTAAGACTTGGAGGTCCACGGCGACTTGTTCCTTTATCTTCTCTTGAAACATTCTCATGGCGCTGTGTACAGCTTTAATTTCGTCCTTCATTTCCTTTTGGTTTGATTTCATTTCTTGTTTCATTTAATCTTGTCCTGCTTTCATTGCAGCTAACATTGCTAGTAGCTTATTCATTTGTTCCTCCATGGCCGCGGCTCGGCTTCTAGTTCCTACTGGCATCCAATTCACTTTTCTTCAGAAATTTCCCAAAACCCAGTAGACGTCTTGTTCTTGACGAGACAATTCCGGTGATACGTCACACTTGGGAGTTTCTCCTTCAACTAAACCAAGTGTTCCAGAACTTTCTACCACGTTCTATCCTACTTCTTACACCAATGTAACGAATTTACTAGAAAGTTCTTTATTTCGAACACTTATTTACAACTCAACTATTTACAAGTCTAACTAACTAACTTTATTTCTACTTTAACTTTATAAACTAATTTTCTCACTTTTACACAATGTCACTTTCTTCGCACAGTATCGCTCACTATCGCGGTCCAGATTTTAACTAACTCCTGGCTAGACGACACAATTCTTATATAGGCAGTAGGACGTCTCTCCAGACGTTTCTAGATAAAGAACTTTGGCGAACCTTCTAGTATAGAACGCACTGGAACTCCACACGCTCTTGATGGTTTCGAATATTCCCGGCGTTCGGGTTCGCTCGAGGCGTTCGTGACAATATAAAATCAAAATGTATATCAAAACCGATAATTTTAATAAAATTACCTAATACATTTTTTATATAAATATCCATGTATTTAAATATACTGAAAATGTAACAATGTATATAACAAATTTATTAATAACTTCTTAAACAAATTAAAAAAAAACAGGGAAAATTGTTTTCAACAAATGCAAAGCATTAAAAATATAATAACCATTTTAACATTTTACCTTAGAATTATTTCCCATAAACAATAACGTCTTAAAAGTAAAAACTAATGAGTTTTCCTTCTTATAACAGTAGGCGCCCTAATGTGTACATGAAATCAAAATAATTATAAATTTGTATAAGCTTATTTATTTTTTACCTTAAAACATTTACAAAATGTTCATTTTTCAAGTACTCATAATATTGGTTACACAATTATTAGAAAAAAGGAAAGTATTAGAAAAAGTAAAATACTGGAGTTACACAAGGATGTAATATTGGACAATTTAAAATTAATTTCTATTAGATACTTGTAACCATACTTGCAGAGGAATTTATAGAAGCGTATATAGACTTAAGATTAATAAAATCACTTAGTCACTTAAATACTTGATGAATTTAATCTCTCTGTTTAAACAAACAAAATCTGAGAAAGAGAAGCAATTCCCGTTATAAGTAAGTTTGTATAGCCGCTTCAGGGAAAAGATGACACTATAACCCTTATGGTTTTGGTGTATATAATAATATTTCACACACCTTTGAATCAGCTGTAAACTTTTAATTGTTGATAAGTTTTCATCGACACCTACATTCTCCAATAGTAAAAGAATTTCTTTTACTATTGAACTAACATCGTGTCCTTGGAAAATTATATTTCTCATTTTTAAGAACTTCCTCTGGATCTCAATTTCAAGATCCGCAATTATTGTTTTCTTTTTGCCATTTCACGTAAGCTACCTCTACTTGGTTGGCCATTTTATAAAACGTTAGACTATCACTTTTATATCATTACATTTTGTAATATTATATGTATTTAATTTGTTAGTAACTGTTCTAATAATATACATATATTTTATATCAGTGCATGTATGTCTGCTGGTTGTTGTTTAAATACTTACGATATTAAAAAGAAAAAGAATTCCTAAATATCGCCGATTCTTTTTCGTTCACTGATCTAATTTGTTTTTTCATCCTAACGTACATATACTCGTATAACATGCAAAATATAATAATACAAATCTAGTCATTCATAAAAGGCTAATATACTAATTTTGTAAATTAATTTTAGAATACTGTATATGTACGTGTATTTTGTAGGTTATTAAAATCATCTATTACTAATCTATCGTACAATAAAATCACAGAATTTATGTGTTCCATGAATAAAATAATCGACACTAATTATTAACAGCTAAATACAATCAGAAATGAAAATCCAGTTCTGCGCGTTATATGAAGTAGCCCAGTCATGTACTTTAAATTTGAAATATAGCTATACATTTCCTGAAAATATTTAGCCCAGTCAAATTAGACAAATCGGTAGAAAAAAATCCCACAGTTTTGGAAATGGTCTTAAACGCTTCCTTTAAGGCTCTAGTAAACATGCAAGTAAGACGCGCGGATATAGCATGCGCATGTTACATGCACTGTGTAGAAATGATTTACTGGAGTCCAGTCGGCTCGCGGCATCATTTCACGCGAGTCAAGTATATAGAGACACGTTCTAGCTCAACAACACCTCTACAAAGGGACAAAGCGCTCACAAAATTTTAGCTCGTGACGTCATTAATGTAGGCCTTTCCGATATGGAGCGAAGATGTAGGAAGCCAGCTTACAGGTGGCGTAAACACGATCGAGACACCACAGATGTTTGCAACGTTGCCAGACTACTACGATACTAGCGAATATTAGGATTCCAGTATATAAAGGATGTATCTCTTTCTCTTAAATTACCATTTTCTTCTCCAATATCGTAAAACACATATTTCCATAATATTTTCTTTCCTCTTTTTTTAATGTGGTATTTCGTAATTTACGTGGACTTCCCTAACAAAAATACTTTCCTTACGGAGCCGGCAACAGCGCTTCATCTGGTACGCTAACCTGTGCACCTAGCGTTGCTATAATCAGCGTTGTTTCTTGCATTTTTCTGAAATCAGAACTATTTATGTGCTTTTAAGTGCGTGAAACTTGTACCTAATATTTCGTTGTATATTTAGGTGTACAATTTATATTGTTAGGCGTATTTTTAAATACGTAAAACCATATATTTTGGACTTATAACCTGTTGCTTTTTTAGCGGTCCGCCGGTTTGTTTACAGCACAGTTTATAAGTTTTTGTTCGTGTTTAATTGTATGTTTTTCTCTTGGTTTCGGCTAGTTTTGTGGTAACTGATACTTAGTGAAATTATGCCTCAAAAGTGTTGTGTTCCTCACTGTAACGGAAACTATACAAATGGGCCTAAAGTTCATGTTTTCGGTTTTCCAAAGGACGTAAGTTTACGACAAAAATGGCTAAAAGCGATACCCCGAGATAACTTTCAGCCCACAAACAACAAGAGAGTATGTGAAGCTCATTTTCCTGAAGGTAGTATAATAAAAAGTACAACAGTTCAAGACTCAAACACTGGTAAGATTTTTACAATAGATTTACTAAAACCACGGCTAATAGAAGACTGTATACCATCTATTTTTTTAAATTGCCCCATTTATTTATCAAAAGATGTCAAAATACGGCCAAGTAAAAATGAAAAGCTCAAAAATATTGATGAGTTAAATTTGTCAAAAGCCCTTGAAATAAGCAAAATTGAGTTTGAGAAGCACGAAAAAAACATACATTTTTACAAACATACTTTAGATTTTATTTGTGAACAATTAGCATTGCTTACAACTGCAAAGAAAAGATATAGGTATTCAAGTATTACAATAATTTTATGTTCTATTCTCTATACTATTAGTCCACATGCATACAAATACTTAAGAGATTATGGGTCTCTTATTTTACCACATCCTCAAACTATAATGGGTATTTGTAATAAACATATGACTGATCCCCATATAGACGAAAAAAATATGTTTTTAACCTATGCTCGAAATGTGTTTGGTTTGTTAAAGGATCATGAGAGATTTGTGACACTGCTTTTCAATGAAATTCACATTGACCCTTTTATGGATTATAAGGGAGGCAATATCAGCAGTCAATAATAATAACTCTCTAGCTTCTTCAGCATTTACCTTCATGATTGAAAGTGTGTGTTCTAGCTTTGTTCTTTATAACTAAACGTATATAATTTGGGACCTGTTTCTTTAAAAGTTTAATTAATGTATTTTCATGGCTTGTGTTCTATAATATATTTTTTATACCTAAACTCTCACCTCAACACTAAGTTATGCACGATGTTAGGTAGGTAAATGAAATTTGAAACTGCATAACATGAACATGCATACCTACATTATACCTACTAAGTAATAATAATTAAGAGAAGGTGTGGAATAGTTCAGTACATATATTTATGTGTAATAATCTCTTTTCAGTAGTGTGAAAAATGTTTATTATACATAACTTAGGGCAGGGATTCCCTAACTTTTTTAGTTCGCAGCGCACTTACAGGTTTAATATTTTGTCTCGGCGCCCCGTAGTCATTAGTACTCGAAAGAAGGTACAAGGATACTAGCTAGATAGGCACAAAAATTAAAACATCCGCAATATGAAGCTGAGTATTTATATTTTCATTGACACGCAAGAAACATTTATAATTTAAGAAAAATTGGATATAAAATACAATGACAACTTAATCAATGTGACGTGTGAGCTTGGTGATCTCCACACATTTTTTCAAAGCGCGGGATAAGGTTTGATATCGCTACTCTCATTTCTTGCTCCACATTTCTCTTTGACCGATATTTGCTTTTTATTACAGCTACAGTTGAAAATCCAGCCTCACATAAATAAGATGTTGCAAAGGGAATGAGAATTCTTAATGCTTTTGAACTTAAAGTTGGGTATTTATTTTGGACTGATATCCAAAACTCCACCAAATCGGAAGACGTAAATCTTGTTTTAGGTTGCTGTCGCAAGAGAGTTCAATAAGACTCTCTTCTTCTTGCAAAAGGAATTCTGGTGGAGCTTGTGCATGGAAAGGATCTTGGATCCACGCATATTTTTCGACATCGCCTTCGGTAAAGTATTTCAAAAACCATTATGTGAGCTTCCAAAGGTGTTCCGTGAACAGAGACATTAAGTATTGTGAGACAACAAGCTCATTAGAAACCGCGTATTTATGCAACTGCGAAAAACAATCTTGTGCGCCATATTCATTAATTTTTTTGTATCCACAACTGTAGTTTTTTTCTAAACGCCGCAATCTTCTCTAATAACTTCAAAATGTGCATTATATTGCCTTGTAGAGACAGATTCAAATTATTCAGTTTGACAAATATATCGCACAAATACGCTAGTTTCTGCAAAAAGTTTGAATCGGTAAAGTATTTGGAGTTTGCATGACCTTCTTCTTGTAAAAAAGTGTGAATTTCTTCACGTAATTCGAATGAACGTAATAAGACATTTCCACGTGAAAGCCATCGTGAACTACAGTAATACAGCAGGGCTGTGTGTTTAGCTCCCATATCTAGGCATAGTTTTTTGAAAAATCTGGTTATTGGCGGTCTAGTTTTTATGTAGTTTACTACGTCAATAACACGCTCTAATACTTGGTTCAATTCAGAGCTCATTGACTTCAACGCAAGCGCTTTCCTATGGATGATGCAATGGGTCCACATAGCATGCGGTGCTTTTTTACGAATAAGCGCTTGTATTCCTCCATATCTGCTAGACATTGATCGAGCACCATCAGTACATACACCGATACACTTTTCCCAATCTAAATCATTTTCTGTTATGAACTTGTCAAAAATTTCAAAGAAATCTTGAGCCTTTGCGCTTTCCGTAATGCTTTTACAGAAAAAAAGGTCTTCAACGATAATACTGTCATCCACAAAGCGTACGTAACAAAGAAGATGTGCGTCTTTGTTACTGTCAGTAGCCTCGACAAGTTGCAGGCCGAATTCCTTGCCTTTCATATTTCGTTATTCAGTGGGTGTTGTCTAGCTACATGCTTGCGGGTATCCCCCTCCCACCCCCGCAACCCACAACACAAACTGCTTTACTTGACTCGCTTTACAACCTGCATCGTGTAGAAGGCTACTCGCAAGCTACTTAAGTTAATTAAAATTAAAATACGCGGGATACTTTAGACTTCGGTTAACGTGTGTAAAAAGTCCCCGAAAGTGAGGGGTGAGCTCGAGGAGGGGGAGGGGTTTAAATGTTCCTTTTTTTAGTTTTCTTGCTTGTATCTCGGAAACTATCACTCCTACAGAAAAATATAATACAATTGAAGCTGACAAAATTTCCTACAAAAATTCTATTACGCATTTTTGTCCTAGGACTAACCTGTTAAGAGTTACAGGGCTGACAAAAGTAACACTATTTCAAAAATTGTGCTTTATTCGCATTTAAAACCAAATTACAGTCTACAATTGTCTTGTACATTATTATTGATGGTTTTAATTACATTATGAGTAAATTTAACTGTAACCAGTAAGTAAATCGATTGTATTGGGTCAAGCAGTTCATTATAGGGTGTCAAGAGGTTCTTCAAGGTCGTCCTCATATGCCGACCGAATTCTCATCTTCAACTGGAGGACTATTGGTGCACGCGCTCTCACAACCGCATATTGAAGAGCAATGAATGCCTGTCTTAAGGCATCCACAGCGTATACTACAGCCTTTGGTGCAGCTGCAAAATATTGTTGATAGGATAGCAGCTGGAGCAGCGTGATGCAAGGTAGACAAGGGTTGAAGATCCATCTGCCCCTCTCATTCAACCCCAATCAGTAGGTGGCAGCTTGTTGCCCAGCCATTCCTGAACTTGCAAATAGACTCTGTATGAATGCTGCAGTACAGAGCCTTTAGTTGGTGGTAGAGAGGGGAGGTCTGGCCTCACCCTTGTGGTGGATTTTAGGAAGGCTAAGTAGCGCTGTTGGTTCAGGCCTGTTACTCTGGCGTTGTACATTGCTAGGAACATTTGTTTCCCTGCGTCTACGACTTCCTTGTGTGTTGAAGTGTTTGTGTAAAAGATATGGGAGATGGAATACAGGCTGCTGTTCGTCATGAATAATTTAGCAACCGATGACTTGCCTTTTCGGAAAATTGCAGAGGTTGTATTGCATTAATTGCACAGCCGCTAAAACTGTGAACGAACAAGATGCTCTTGGCAAAGTCATGTTCCTGCAATTCCGTGGAAGAATAAGTTCTGCTTTCCTCATGCCCCTTTCCTGGTTTGAAAAACATTATCTCTTGTTCTCTTGGAGCTAAAGTAACCAGCAGGACCAGCAGATCTACATCTTCGCCGATGACAGTAGTAGAACAATCAGATTCTGCTTTTTCCAATATACATTTCACTATTGTTTTATCAGCATCACGTCTGACTCCAATTCCCTTAGCAATCATTTTCTGAGTCAGCATAGTGATGAACCTGGCCTTATTTTTTTCATTACTTAAAAAGTGTTGTTGTTGAGCCGTCACTGCCATCTCTTAAGTGAAGTCAATATCGACTAATGCAGTGATTGATGGTGGTGGTTCGATGTTTTTGTTCTGCACGTTTTGTGCTGTTGACAGTGTTAGAATAACCGTAAAAAACGACAGTGCAGAATTCACCATAGTGTATTTTAATGTAAATCACATATTGATTAAATATTATTAAGAAGGTTGATCCTGTACCCCACCCTCGATGTAGAAGGAATCCGCCATCAATCACATTAGTGTGAAGCTTGAGGTCTGGAGTAACGGGGTGAACAGAGAAAATATTCTTTGTTCTTCGCATCCCTTTTTCATTAAATAGAGATAATGGAAAAAGTGCCAGTTCGAGTTCGTAATGGAGAAAGTCATCGGGTCACCGACCTTGAACAACAAAAGAAGGGAATAAAAAACACCCTCCAGTTGAAGGACGCATCTGAGCCCCCTTCCTTCGCTGTCGCAACATCACACCATTCATCTCCTTCTCTATAAAACCTCAAATTTGATGTCTACACACACTACTTCGATATAAAGGATTACCGTATACAAATGAAATTAGTTTGGAAGGATTTTGAACGTTGGAATATGCAATTTGACTTATCATCCAAATTTCAGAAGCTCATAGTTCGACAATCGTACGTCTTAGACAAAAATGTGTCTTCCCCTTCCTCGAGCTCACCCCCTACTCTCGGGGACTTTTGACACACATCAAGTCTAAAGGAAGCATTTAAGATCATTTCCAAAACTCTAGGATTGTTTTTCACCGATTGCTCTTTTTTTGTCTAATTTGACTGAGCTAATTACCCCACATTCGGTTTCTCTAATATTGGATTTTTATTGGTAATTGTATACAAGAAGTGTTCCTGGGCAAATGCTTACGAAAATTTTCCTACCCCCCTATTTTCGAGGGTGCTGGAGACGAATCTGGCTTCAGTTTCATCGGCTCGGACGCAGTTTTCGAGAAAATGGATTTTCCACTTTTCCGTAATACATGCCACTTTCCTTATCAAATAATTTTCACTTCACACTACGTAGGTAGGTTATATTAATACCAGTAGATACTACAACACTTCCTTTACACATATCATATATTAAACCGTCATAAAACCTATTAGAAACTTTCGATGTTTAGTTACTTCAAATGTATACAATGAATTGCAGTTGGCGTCGTCCATTGTAATTTGTACGCCCTCCGTGTCGTTCTATGAAACTACATACATACAGAGAGGCTCCAAAAGCTAACTCTGAATATTAACAACTAAATATCTGTTATTTTGAAGGATACTAACCTAGGTTAGGTTAGGTTAGGTTAGGTTAGGTTAGGTTAGGTTAGGTTAGGTTAGGTTAGTATCCTTCAAAATAACAGCGTATTTAGTTCTTAATATTCAAAGTTAGTTTTTGGAGCCTCTCTGTATGTATGTAGTTTCATCGAACGACACGGAGGGCGTACGAATTACAATGGACGACGCCAACTGCCTGTCATTGTACACATTTGAAGTAACTAAACATCGAAAGTTTCTAATAGGTTTTATGACGGTTTAATATATGATATGTGTAAAGGAAGTGTCGTAGTATCTATTGGTACTAATATTAGCTATCTATGTAGTGTGAAGTGAAAGTTATTTGATATAAAAAATGGCCTCATGCTAAAAAGTGGAAAATTCATTTTCTCGAAAACCGTGTCCGAACGGATAAAACTGAAGCCAGTTTCGTATCCAGCACCCTCGAAAATAGGGGGGAAGGAAACATTTCGTAAGCATTTGTCCAGGAACACTTCTTGTATACAATTACCTTTTTATTTAACATGGCAGAAAATTTTTGAGCTACAGCAATTATTTTGATTAAGGTACTCTTTTAACTTTTATTTACCTCAATTCCTTATGTTCCCAGTTGTCGCAAAGTCTTGCATCAAGCAAGTAATAACATCTCTATTTGTACATTTGTTACTTCTTCAAAAAAACTAATTTTCAAATTTCAACTTAGCTTCCAGATATACATTTTTCAAAAAAACTAGCGTCAGCCTGGAATAATTTTGAAAACAAACAAAATTATGTTGTTCAAGCTATTACATATATGTTATATACACAAAATTACATATACGCCTTTATTATGATCAGTATTCCATCGTTTCATTTGGACAAACATTGTTTTATTATTATTGAATATTCGTATTAAAAGCAAAAAGCTTATTTTGCGTCATGCTTACAATTTACATCGAAAAATTCAACTTTGAATCCCAACACAGCTCACAGATCACATAAATTTACTGCAGCACAGACTACTTGCGCACTGCAGAATTAAGTTTATAACAGATGAGAGAACTCAGATTCACATCAGTCCTCTCGAGAATAAAAAAAATCGAGAATCGACAGTGACAGTATTGGTAACTTGCTGTTCCATGACTCTTAGTATTGGAGCATCAATTGTCCAGCGATCTTGTCACTATCGAATCTTGATTTTTAGAGTTCTCTGTGCTTTACCGAGATTACCGCGGCGCACCGATGTGAATCGGAGCTCTCTCATCTGTTATCGTACTGTTGCACGTTAAAATAGAATAATATTTTATTACCTTAGTAAAATATTTGTATTGCTTTCTACAGAAATGGGCATATGATGAATAGTATTTTATTATTGTTTTAGTATATCCGGATATTTCATAAAATATTGAGATTTTTTAAAAGTCATCAAACAATTTTATGAATTGTTAATTCGAATACGGCTAATATTGATAAGTTATATGATGAATCCAGTTTATCCTATTGTAGAGAAACAGGAAAATTTTGCTGATGAATTAACAATGTATTTTCACAAACGGGATTTTCAAAAAATATAAAACGCAATGAAAATTTACTAACATGTTCTTCAGCTTAAAATAGAGCTTCATGAATTTTTTGAGAATTTTTTACCACTTGGATTAAGAGAAAAAAAATAATGTAAAAGAGGTAAAAAGCATCAATTCTTATGACATTTTTGAGTTACAGGAAAAGTACCTTCGGAACAACAGAAAAATACAATGTTTGTTACAGTGATACATCGTACTTTGTAGCTTTCAATGACGCAACGGCACGAGAATTAACCATCTGGTTTATTTTATATTGTAAACTAAAGACCGAGGCGTTTAGTGTCGTCGGCTGAATTGGCCCCATAACATCAGCGCCGCGAAGCACGGGCTATTCAAATAATTGTCAAATGGTTGGCGGTCGAAACTTTGTTCAGCAATAAGCAATTATAGTCAGTTCCGAAGCAATCCCAAATTTCGCTTCATTTACGATATTTTCGAAGAACAAATACACCTCTCACGAGAAGCATTTCATCGTTTGTCCAAAATGACTTAGGGAAACAATGCGATACCCACTGACTTCGCCAACACAAACATTCGACGATTTCGGTTTCTTTACTGATTCGACTATTGCTTTTCGCCCCGCATTACCTTTCCGGGTTTCAGACACCATGCGGATTTTATTTAACTGACTTTTGGAAACGAAGCGTCTTTTACAACGTAAACGCGGTGATATTTTGAGGTTAGGATACATTTTTATGGCAACTGCCAACGAAGACATACTAAATCCGTGAGTTTTACAGCAGCGTTGCCGCGTATTGTGCTCGCAAATAACAAATTCACAAATTTGTCAATTTGCAAAATGCTTGTTTTTATATGAAATATGGTTATTTAAGAGTTTTTATGAAAGGATATGCGTTGAAAGTGCCACAATCAAGTGCTAATTTCGAAATTTACTGGTAAAAATTTTTCGCTTGTAATTTGGAACATTGACTCTTCATACATGGCGAGCATAGGGATCCCCTTACCCCTCACCACTCGTTGGAACCCCTTTAACACATTTCGTTTTAAAAATCTACAAAAGGTGTGCAAAATATATTATAAACCATTTGAAAATTCATTATTCATTTTAAAAGCATACATGAACAATATGAGTTAAAAGTACACATGATGATAAAAAATCGATCGTTAAAAGGTCTTGCTGATTAATCCAATATGGAGAAAATATGTTTGGATGAGAGATATTATGTACTATAAAATCTCTGATATAATATATAGTACAGCTCATCAAGAATAGGAAAAAACTCAAAATTGCGATATCGTACCACCCACGTGGTACGCAGTAAATAGTCTGGTCTTTAGTCAGTCGAATTGATACCTTTGCAGAGTGAATATCGATGTATATATGTATATTGAAGGTGAATGTACACAGAGTTCGATCTGACCGCTCGTAAAGTGCATCCTTTTCCCTTCCAATGCTGCATCATCTTTCATCTACGCATACCTAGAGAATCTTATACTTTTTCCTATTCTTGACGGTCAGTATATAAGACAATCTTAAGGTACATCCAAGCATGTAACACCGAAGCGTATCGTCACGCCGACGCGTAACTTACTATCGTGACCAGGGGGCTGGCACTGTCTATATATTACGTAGTGCGAGCTTGCAATTACCTGTACAATGACCGTCAGAGGTGCTAGTGCTCTTACAGTGTCGTTTCCGCCTTTCTTTTACGTCCCTCGCCTACAGTAACAGTAAACATAACCTTGCGTACATGTAAACAAACGCATAATCACGAGTTGTAATGAATCTGCAGTATATAAATATAAATATAACAGTATAAAATGGAGGATCCGTCGAAAGTAAAAAATAAATTGCGTCATGTGATACGACGTTTCATAGTGCCCGCATGCAATTACGAAAACAACAAACTTGGTCGATTGTGCAAATTTCAATTCTAACTTCACTTAAAGGGACAATGAAGCTTTCTGTCTATAAACATTTCACAATACACTGGAACACATAATTTACACTAAAAACACCTACCATGTTAAATTTTTAGCCACAATTAATTGTACACGAGTGTGTTTAATTTGCGATATTGTGGCGTGTTCTGTTTTCGATAAAGTGCAGTGAAATAGATAACTTCATTTTCTCTTCAACGATAATTTGATTACTCCCAATTTACAATATTATAATTTGTAGTATATACTACAAACTTATATTATTTGCCTCTGTGAATTAATATTTTAAAATTATTCCTCTTATTTGTAACAGTAATGTTCATAGAATAAGTTTCAGCATTTTTCAGACAGATTATATACTATTCATTTCATCTATATTTGCCAAATAAAAAACTATCTCATCTTGTCGATAAACGGAAGTCTACCTGAGCCTAGCCATACAACAAATGGTATGAGATAAGAGCCGTTTGGAACTTGTAAAAAATTATTGCAAAAGGACATCGACGCGTAACATAGGTTCGTAACACCACGCCGTTCCATCTATCGTAATCGCTGTAGTCCTGTCCAGACATGTAAGGGGGATGCGTAACGCACCGCGGTACACGCCTTTGATGTGACGCTGAAAAACCTACAAGCTACGGAACGCTCTGATATTACGCGACGGCGTTACGATATATTATGTCACGCTCCCTTGAAATTGTCATGGGGCGGCGCGCGGCGTTACGATACGTTTCGTTTGTTGTTCGATGTTTGGACGCACCTTTATATACCTATTATAAGATCTCTGGTTTTGACTAAATAGTCATTCTAGATTAATATTACTTGTTCTATGGCATGACATGAAGTTTATGGCGAATGTCATTATTTGTTAACCTAAAATTGTATCATGTATACAATTATGATAATACATTAAATGTATATCATACATAAATAAAAGAATATGTTTAAGTTTAAGTGCCGAGCTTGTCTAAAGGTTTCAGTTTCTCCTCCGTTTAACAAATTAACGAACGAATTACTGTTAGGTAAAAGTGCTAAAGATGTAATACAGCTTTTCATCCCTCATATGGTGATTATTTGAAGCATATTCTTATATTTATTTTGTTCTATAAAATATTTAATTCCTTGCAGATTACTTCCACCTTAGTAGATGATGTTATATGCTCAGATTGTTGGAAAATATTATACACATTTGCGCAGTTCATTCAAAGGTGTATCGGGGTTGAAAAAGTGTTGTCAGAGCATGAAAAGAAGGATGTTAAGAAGGAGGGAATTATAGGTAAGAGACTTATTATAGGGCTGTCGATATTGAGTGTAGTGTTTAACTGCTACTATCAATTTAACTTCTTTTTCCATTAGGTCATGTGATCAGCATAAAAGACTGTATCTTATTGGGCTATTCACCGGATGGCTTTAAAAGAGGGAAATCCACAAAATTACAAATTCAAGTAAGTTAATTAAAATATCGGTAATTATTTATTTTAAAGTAAAACTGTCAAATCCTCATTAAATTTTGGCTACCCCCTATCTTCGGAGGTGTTGAAAACGAATTTGGTTTCAGTTTTTGATGGTCGGACACAGTTTTCGAGAAAATGAATTTTCAACTTTCCGCACGTGATCCACAATTCATGGATACCTAACATTAATGTAAGATGCTACGACACTTCCTTTATACATATTGTTCGAAGTACTTGGGAGAATAAATAATTAAAGATACAGTTTGAGGACAATACGAGTTTATTGATACCCTGTATAACAACTAAATTACGTACAAAGAAATTAAGATGTGTATCCTAACGTATAATCTTTCAGACTGACTTGCTAAATAATCAATTTTTATTTCAACGACATTTGAACAGTTAAACATTCGATATTGAGTTACCCGAACTCATAAATGCTGACCTAATGTTTATGTTTAATTTCAGGCACCGCATGAAGACTATTTTTAAACCTAAAATAATTATTGTTGAATGTAATATTCCAACACCCCCTCGCAACTATAATTATTTTTCAATCAGTCAACCAGACCACCCTTGGTATTTAAATGTTTTAGCTTTACTTTATTTAGCGGCTTGGTTAACATAGCTATCATTTTTTCAGTCGGAAAATACTCGAATGTAATAACCTGATTTTCATACAATTCTTTTAAAAAATGATACTTTGTATCAATATGCTTCGTTCGATTGCTAAATTTATGGTTTGCTAGCTGCTTTAAACAGCTTTGATTATCTTCGTACATAACCACTTTCGGTTCTAAATTTGTAAACTCCTTTATCGCCTGCTTTAACCAGATTGCCTCTTGGCATCCTTCGGCCAGTGCTATGTATTCAGCTTCGGTCGATGATAGTGATACGCAACTCTGCTTTCTGCATCCCCAATTAATAGGTGCACCCCGAAACATAAATATGTATCCACTATTTGACTTTCTATCCTCTTTATTTTCCGCCCAATCGGCGTCTAGATGTTTTATTATTAGTTTTTGATTCCATGCCTCTGTTAACAATATTCGAAGAGTTGCTTGCCGCACTACAGGCGCAAACACTTCATCGTAATTCACACCGAATTTCTGACTAAAACCTCTCGCTACCAATCGTGCCTTGTACTTGTTCGAGATCTTATCTTCACCTGTCTTTAGCTTAAACACCCATTTACAAGATATGATGTTTTTGTCTTCCGGTGTAAGTACTAAATCCCATACTTCGTTATTCTTCAAAGATTTCATTTCTTCTTCCATAGCTTTCCTCCATTTTTCGCTATCACTGCTGGCAAGAGCTTCTTTAAATGTTTTAGGTTCTATTTCCCGAAGTTCAGCTAACTTTGCTATGTAGCGCTCAGGTGGGACTCCTTTATTTATTCTATTTGATCTACGATCACCTCCGTGCTCTATATAGAACTCTTCACTTGGTTGATAGCTGTTATCGCTGCCACAAGATTGTTCTGTACCTGAACTTTCATATACATTAAATTCTTCCGTAGCTTCTTCTATTTCTTCAGTTTTTTCGAAATCTGCGACCTCATGTCTCCCAGTGTCATTTGGCTCCGTTCTTTCTTGCTCCTTTTTGAACTCAATAGTCGCTTCTTCATCTTTTATCTTTTTTTCTTTAACACGAATATTTCTTTCAGGAAATACCGCACCACGGCTAATTTTTATGCGCCCTGTATCTAAATCTAACAATCTATATGCTTTAGATTCATCAGAATATCCTACGAAAATTAGTGATTCTGCCTTTTTATCAAATTTATTTTTAATTTGTTCCTTTGGAATATGACTATACACTTTAGATCCAAATATTTGCAAATTCGACACATCAGGTTTGACTTTATGCCACAACTCAAACGGTGTTTTCTGTTTTAACTGAGTAGGTCGTCGATTTTGCAGATAATTGGCTGTAACAACTGCTTCCCCCCAAAATTTCTTTGGTAAATTCGCATCGATTAACATGCACCTAGCCATTTCGACTAGCGACCTGTTCTTTCTCTCTGCAACACCGTTTTGCTCTGGAGAGTATCCCGCCGTGTACTGTATCTTTATGCCCTTACCGCTTAAATATTCCCTTACCGCTTAAATATTCCCTTACCGCATTATTTACGTACTCGCCACCCCTATCTGACCTAATAACCTTTGGTACCCTGCCTGACTGATTACTCATTAACTCGATAAACTCTTTAATATATTTTTCAGTTTCATTCTTATGTTTCAGTAAATACACAGTTGTGTATCTTGAGAAATCGTCTATTAAAGTAAGAATGTACCGTTTACCCCCTGGAGTAACAGTCTTCATGGGACCGCAAACATCTGTATGTATTAAGTCAAGTATATTAAATGTGTTGCTTTGAGAAAATTTCGGGAAACTCTTACGAATAATTTTACCTTTTACACAGCAGTTGCAAGTTTCCCTAATCCTACAATCCTTAATATTAATCCCGATTGCCATTTTTCTTTCCATCAAGCGCTTGACTGCTTCTATGTCCCTGTGCCCAAAACGTCGATGCCACGTATGCTGACAGTTACTGGAGTGTTCAGTCACGATGCTCAGTGCCTGTTCTACAGTTGACAGCTTGTACAAGTCGGGCGCCGGCCTTGCACTCGCAATCACTTTTCCGCCTGAGACAATTTTACAGTTATTGTTGTCGAACTGCACGTTATACCCCGCACTAGTTAACTTTTTCACAGAAAGTAAATTTGAATCTAAGTCCGGCACATACAACACGTCGTCGATTTTTAGCTTATTCACTCCCGCACTATTCGCGCACTTGATGAATCCTGTTCCTATACCCTGAACCTTGGAGTGTTGCCCTTTCTCCGCTAACCTCACAACGCCTTTTCTGCTACCGTCAAATTGGGTATAAAATTCTTTGTAGTTTACCATGTGACTCGAAGCTCCTGAATCCACATCCCACGAAGCAGAATCCCTGTTTACGTCAGTTGAACTTGAATTTACCATAAGACACGCTTCATCACTGTCACCAGTATTAATTTCAGTAACTTTATTGGCCTTTTCTCTTTTAAACGCTTTATACTTGAAACAGTCCCGTTTAAAATGACCTTTCCTGTTGCAAAAGTAACATTGCTTTACATCTGTACTTGCAGTTTGATTACTTTGGATCCTTTTATTATATACTGATTTCATGGCTGACTCGTTTTGACTTTTCAAAGCTCCTTGACGCCTCCTGTACTCATCGATTAATTTACTTTTTACGAATTCAAGCGTGAATTCACTCGATGACTTACTTTCCAGCGCTGTGATTAAAAAACTGTATGAGTCTGGAAGACTTCCCAGCAAAATGCCTGCCGCAAACCTGTCCTTAATTTCTTCCCCTAAAGCGGCCAGTTTATTCAATAATTCCAAGAATGAACTTATGTGTGCTTCCATATCACCATTCTCATCTAGCGATAGCCTGCAAATTTGCTTTAACAGAAAAACCATGCTAGATAAACTCGATTTTTGATGATACTCCTTTAGTGCTTCCCACGCATCATGCGCGTATTCCTTATTTCTGATATGCACTAGTTGACTAACATCGACAAGTAAGGCTATGGTTGATAAGGCCTTGTCATTTTTCTTCTGCCAGGTACCGTTTCGTTCCTCCGATGTTGGTAATTCAGTCGAAACTACATCCCATAAATCCGCATTTATTAATAACATTTTCACTAAATAGTTCCAGGACTGGTAGTTTTGCCCGTTCAACTTTTCGATGTTATACTTAGCACTTTCCGCCATTTTCCAGTTGTCTATACAACAATAGTTATCACTCGCAATGTACCTTTTAATTATTCTCCCTTACAAGTGAGCTTACGCGACGCACCTGGGCCCATAACCTGTTCGAAGTACTTGGGAGAATAAATAATTAAAGATACAATTTGAGGACAATATGAGTTTATTGATACCCTGTATAACAACTAAATTACGTACAAAGAAATTAAGATCTGTATCCTAACGTATAATCTTTCAGACTGACTTGCTAAATAATCAATTTTTATTTCAACGACATTTGAACAGTTAAACATTCGATATTGAGTTACCCGAACTCATAAATGCTGACCTAATGTTTATGTTTAATTTTAGGCACCGCATGAAGACTATTTTTAAACCTAAAATAATTATTGTTGAATGTAATATTCCAACACATATTATACATTAAAACCGTCATAAAACTTATTATTCATTATGATCTTTTAATTTACTTGCAATGTTTACAATTTTCATGCAACCGTGCATTTGCTATCCAAGGATTTCGAGTTATAGATGGCATTAGGATAGCAAATGGACGGCTTCATGAAAATTGTAAACATTGCAAATAAATTAGAAAATCGTAATGAATAATAAGTTTTATGACGATTTTAATGCTAGATGTGTATAAAGGAAGTGTTGTAGCATCCACTTATATTAATATTAATACTGGATTAGAGTTTAATCCAATAGAGGGTCTAATCCAATAATGAATAAATCTTAGCTAATTAACTCTATAGTCTAATCATTAGACTATAGAGCTAATTAGCTAATATTCATTCATTATTACAGGGGAACATATCAAAATTACTTTAGTCTCATTACTTTCATTCTCAGTCATACTTACAAATTGTACAAAGTTATATACGAGTATATATGTGTTTTCAACAATAAATTACCCTGTATTTATTTTTGCAATTAGGAAACTCTCGATGATACTGCCAATGACAAAATTCAGGGCAGGGAGCGGCTCGAGAACCTCTCGGATTGTGCATCTACTAGTATTTTGGCGGAGAACATTATATTGATTGTTAAATCTGAAAACGAATGTTCGACCGAATTGGAGCAGGCAGTATGTACATCATGTGGGGCAAAATTAAATAAAGAAGAACGAGATTGTGCTACGATTCCAGTAGGAATGTGTAGCAGGTGTATTTCTGTAAAGGAGGAAAAAATAACACGTGAGTTAAAATTATGTATTATATAAAGTATAGTTACTTTGTTGTAAATAAGCATGACGTGACATAAGTATTAGAGATAAATCGTTAATTAAGATTAAGAATAATGGTCCTAAAGTTGAACCCTGAGGTACTCCACAAAATGAAAAGACACAGAATGTCACAGATTTAAAGCCATTTTACGAAAGAAATAATGGAACGTTTGGATAAATCCAATTTTACGAAGTCAAGAAGATTACTACTGAACCCATATACATAGCCCAAGCTTATAATAGTTCGGCCAGGCATGATTTTACAACTAATATATTTAAATAAAAGTAATAACATTCTGAAAACTATTTTATTAAAGAAAATTGATATACTGGTAACAGAAACAAAGTAAAAAACTTGTAATGACATGTTTATTAATAAAAAACATTAAGTTCGCGATTCAGAATAGTTCGGCCAGTTGCTGAAATTTCTAGGATTTTAAAACAAAATAGAATTCCAATTGTTGTCAAAGGGATATTGAAACGGATATTATAATATGTGTTTTGGACGTGTCTGCTAAAATTTTCTAAAAAAAATGGTATGTGGCGTGGCATTAAGTGATGATATGTGGAAATTAATTGTTAGTGCTCATAAACAGGGAATTTCGGAGCTCGGAAAATATCTGCTACGTATTCGCTGCCTAAATCTACAGTACAAGGCATTATCAACTCATATAAAAAAAAAACTGGATGCACAGCCCAAAGAAAGAAAATTGGTCGACCATCCCAAATTTTGTCCCTCCTATGGAATGGCCCTCTAGCAGTCCAGACCTTTATTAATATCCCTAAACAATCTTTAACAAGAAAACTCGGGATCTGATCACTCCCATAAATCATTTTGTTTTTAAGTGTTCATAACACTGGGAAACACTATGTATACTATTGGACAAAAGTAAAGCAACTCTTATGATATATTTTTTTAATTCCTATCTAAAATAATATTGGTAGCCGCGGAAATTAAAAACCATTTAGAGTAAGGGATCATAGTAGGCTGCTGTCACAGGTGAAGTAAGATTGTTTTCAAATGTCATATAAGCTAATACATAATAATTTATTTAATCAGTTCACTTTATGTGCGTGACAAAAGTAAAGTAACTATGTGACTTTGGACGAAAGAACCGGTACACAATGAATGTAAGTATAAAAATTAAATGTTGTGGATTAATTAAGCTTATTCGCTATTATCTTTACAGAAATAAATATGCCAAAAGGTAAGCCAATATGTGTAGAGTTAAAACAAATGGTGGTAAACGCCTTTTTAGATGGCGCAAGGTATGGCTACGATTACTAGGCAGTTTCTCTTGCCTAAATACAGCGTGTCCAAAATAATTTCACGTTACAATGAAAGAGGGCATGTAGAAAAAATGCCGAAATCAGGAAGGCCCAGGAAAACTACATTATGGATGGATAGAAGAATCAAAAGAATTTCTCAAAGAGGTCCGGGTTTGTCAGGACCAAGAATAATTGCTGAAATTCCCGAACTTGAAGTTAGTCCGAGGACTGCTTAACGACGATTAGTTGAAGCGAAACTTTACAGCAGACGTCCGGCCAAGAAACCATTGGTTTCCGAAAAAAAACGTCTTGCCAGGCTTGATTTTGTACTCCAACATTTGAATTGGTCGGTTCAAGACTGGAAAAAAATATTATTTAGCGACGAAACTCGTTAAAAAATTTTTAATTCTGACGGAAAGAGGCGTGTAAGGCGTCCGGTTAATACAAGATTTCACCCAAATTACGTTACACCAACAATAAAGCATGGACAAGGTAATGTGTTTTTATGGGGTTGTTTTTCGTGGAGTGGAGTCGGGACGGGATATAGACGGGACTATGGATCGACTGGTATACAGGGATATACTCCAAAATGTTATGTTGCCCTATGCTGAGTGAGAAATGCCTTTGAGATATGTATTTCAACAAGCCAATGACCCGAAGCATACATCTCACCTTGTGCGGCAGTAGTTTCAGGAGATCAATGTCCAGGTTCTGCAGTGGCCGGCACAATCACCGGACCTCAACCCCATTGAGAACCTGTAGGAAGAGGTTGAACGTCAGATTCGGACCACAAGATTCCCAAACAAACAGGCTTTAATTGATAAAATTAACGAAGTTTGGACTAATATGCCGATAATTACAATCGAACATTTAATTACATCAATGCCGCGTCGTTGTCAAAAAGTTATAGCCAACAATGGATATCCTATTAATTATTTAAGTTATTATATTACATTTGGTGTTTTTGTACTATTCAGTGAAATAAAAAATTATTTTCATAAAAATTGCTTTACTTTTGTCGCCCAAATAAAGTGCACTGTTTAAATAAATTATTACATACTAGCTTATTGAACATTTGAAAACAACCTCATTTCACTCATGATAGCAGACTACTAAAGCTGATGCTTTAATTTAAATGGTTTTTAATTTCACCGGTGGCCAATATTATTTTAAATATTTAAAAAATCAAGGTTATCATAAGAGTTGCTTTACTTTTGTCTGATAGTGTATATGATAAATATTAATGCAAAGTAAGAAAAACAAAATAAGCAATAAAATAAGTTTTTTTTTGTTTTTTTAATTTTTTTTATATTTGAAATCTAACAAGAAAATAAAGAATAATTGATCCAGGAAATATTAAAAATTATTTTCTTTTATATTTTTGCTGTGAACAATTCCTCTGCAGACTCCAACAGTGATCGGCCATCATGTGACGATCCCACCTTCCTTGATACTTTTCTTCCATTATTGGGATATCCTGATGAAATCGCTCACCTTGTTCCTCACTATAATCTTCTAAATTAGAAGGAAATTTGTCTAAGTGACTATGCAAAAAGTGTAATTCAGTGCTCATATTGGCTCCCAATTTTTCAAAAAACATTTTAGCATCTGATGTACTAGTTCTTGGTAGTTATTTTCCTTTTTTAGTAGTTATTGCAAAACATTTTAGCATCTAATGTACTAGTTCTTGGTAGCTATTTGCATTTGTGATTGCCCAAAATTTTTTAATTACTTATAATACTATAAGTACTATTACTTTTAATTATCCCTTTAACGTTCTATGGCTATTCAAAAGACCACCTTGATTGTGGTGAAACTTTACATACATTTTAGTACAATAATAGTCTTAATGGTATTGGTGCAAGCTCTTTAAGTGCATAAAATGTTTAGGCAAGCACAATTTGTAATATGTTGCGGATGTTGGCAGTTGGGCATTGTTAAGTTGTGTTTTGAAGTTTTTCATTGTGTACAAAGGTACACTTGGTAAGAAAAATGAATTTCTAAGAAATATTACTAAATATAGACTACATTTTTATTTTCAAATTGCCAAATCACAGGTAAAAAAACATAAGTTTTTGTTGGAAATTTGTGGCGAGTTTATGAATTTATTGAACAATTTGTTTCATTTTGTTCTGTGCACACGTGAATATAGACCCGAATTTGTTTACTAAATGTTGAAGTTCACTCATGGCTTTCGTCTAATAATAATTATTTCACTAAATTATGAACGACTTTCGAGATATAGCATTATACTTATAGGTGTTTGGTAAATTTCGTACAAGTCTTGCACGTGTCTGTAGAAATTGTTCCTACTGATCACAATTTGCTATTGCGTACATGTACCAATCATATTGGTACATGAAAGGGGACAATGATCTACTTTTGCAGATGTATTCTAGTGGTCCATATAGGTAATTGGGGTATATATTTTAGCATATCCGTAATATAAAAAATAACGGATTTAAATCTGAGTAAACTGGCAAATTTACCGCAAACGTATTTATACGACTGGTTGAACGGTATACCCACGGAGCAAACGTGTGATTCTGATATTGGTGGGGATAGCGACGCTGATGATGCACTGCCTCTAAATTCGTTGTGCTTCACCAAAAACGCCTTTGGGTATCACTAGATTAGCGTCTAGATTAGGTAAATTCTTGAAATGAAAAACTATTTACATTTTGAAGGCTTACTCATTTTTTGTTTCTTTAGATATGCTAAAAAATGCCTTTCAAAACTCTTCCCCGACTAATCTTTGTCAAGTCTACCACATACCATAATGTTGATGCTGCATTAAAAACTTTTTTTGTCATAATAAAAACTGAAAATGCACCTATTCATTTATTTCATATTTATAGTTGATATAAAAACCTATACACATCATATCAAATCATAGGCTACAGGCGATCATAGGTTGACATTAAAACCACCCAAACATATGTATGTATGTATTTTTGAAAGAAAAATGCATACATATTTTTTTAATCAATTTTGTCTTCCAAAACAAAGCACAAGAAATAAGTTTTTGACCAAAAATTACTGATTACCACAAGAAACGAGTTTTACATGTTAAAGGGTTATACCGGGTGGCCCACGAAGTTTTGGCTAGTCGATATCTTGAAACCTAGTTGAACAATAATTTTGAAATTTGGCGATATTAAACAGTCGAAAGCATTGTCCATTTTTGGCATAAAAGGATTTTATTTCACCTGCACATTTCCGGTCACGTGACATCAACTTCAAAATTTTAAATGAGATACCCTGTATGTTATCACAATTTTGTGATGGTCTATCTAATACTAATCCAACGATACCATATTTATTAGCATGTTTATGTAAAACAGTGATAATCTGAGCTGTTAAATGAATGGATTGATTTTTTAAAACTTCTATTAAAGAAGATAAATAATTACACAGCAAAATACAATAATTATAAAAATCATTACAATTGATGCTCAAATTGCTTCATTAACGCAATACTCAAATATTTTTAAAACATTTGTGTAGCATGCTGCTCTAGTCATTTTTGGTGTAACAGTTTGGTACGCTGCTCTGATTTTGTTTTGCAAATCGTCTAAATTTCTAGGCTGAAAGGATGATATTTATGATGTTTTATTACTCTCTGGATTGTAGTTCTACTTACTCCTAATTCTTGCTAAAGACACCTCGTTGAGATATGGGGATCTACTTGAAGATACGCCAGAATATTAATTATGCTATCCTCTGTTTGAAAAGGCTTTTTTTCGAGGAGTTTTCCGTTTTCCATTAGGAAACGAACCACGTCTTAATGTTTGTTCCACATAAGCAAAAGTATTTTTCTTATTCTATAAGCTGTTCGGCCGGGAAAACCGATAACTATACAAATCGCTAGCACGTCTGCTATTTTTTCCACATTCTCCATAGATCAGCAGCATATCAACGTACTCGTAAGTAAAATGTAAAGGCACAATAATCTTATTACTATTTTTACAAACACAAAATCTTCTAATACTGCTTGACAGCTTTTGACAAGTAGTGATGTCTTTCTATTGCTAAGACAACTTTTTTGCGTGTAAGCTACCTACATTATTTATTTAATAAAAGTAAAGAAACGTTCATAAACAGTTGTTTATCATTACTGTAGTGCCGCACAAACTTGAAAAATATGCTATCACTGGATTGGTATTAGACAGACCATCACAAAATTGTAATAACATACAGGGCGTCTCATTTAAAATTTTGAAGTTGATGTCACGTGACCGGAAATGTGCAGGTGAAATAAAGCCCTTTTATGCCAAAAATTGGCAACGCTTTCGGCTGTTTAACACAGCCAATTTTCAAAACTATTGTTCAAATAGATTTCGATATATCGACTGGCCAAAACTTCGTGGGCCACCCTGTAGATACATAAGTAAACCATGAATCTTGGATCTTTTACTAGTTTTCGAATTTGTCGATCGTCAAAAATCCCTGCTTTTAATTTTTCCATACTCAGTGCTGCAAATTTTTGGCAAATGTATTTAAAACAATCACTTGACTTGTCTAGTGGTTTTGGAAACTGGTTCATTAAACTCAGTTTGATGTAAAGAGGTGGCAGTATTTTTTTCTTTTTAGTAATGGCTCGTGAACAATGTTGGCTTTTTCAAACGGTCATAGTGTCTCTCCAAGGCCAAACAGTTTTCTGCCAATACTTTTCTTTTGCACAACTATCCCATAAACAGAGGTGACAAGGATATTTGGTATATCCATTTTGCTGTCCAAAAAATACCATTGACCATTTTTAAATCGACACAAACAAACCACTGATGCTGAGAATAAGAAATTTAAGGAGTCTTCGTTGTTTCAACAAACGTAGTCAATTTCGCTAAAATGAAGATATAATGTGAAATTAGAGTCATCGAGTACTCAGAAACCGATTTTAAATTTGTGGCGAAAAAAATTCCCCAGTGTAATGATCAGGGGCGTAGCGTACATGGATGCGCGTGATGCGTCGCATCCCTTAAAAAATTGACAAATTAGTGTTATTTAAAAGTTCAATCGATTTATTCAATTATTACAATTTTTAATTATTTTAAACCGACCGCAAATATACACTATTTACTTTAAACGCTACCATCAACTTTTTTATTTCAAATCGGCCGTCAAGACGCCCGAAATTATTGAACTCACGCGTTACTTGCTGCAGTGCTGAAATGCGATGGTCTATGTTACATCCAAGCTACGCGTTAGATGGGCGTAAAGGTCAGTGATCTTACGCAGTCAACAGTGGAACCTCGAGTGGGTGTTGTCGTTATTTCCGGATTCAGTTATGCGATTATGTGAACGCATCTTGGCGACTGTCGCCATAACACAAGGAAGATTTGGAGGCGCTGTTTCAGGTAATTGTGGAAAATGAAAATGAGGAATGTCATCGAAAAACGGTTATGTGTGCTAGAGGGCTTTTAACTTTATTGCGCGATTTTGATTTTAATTTTTTTTAGCAGTATTTTCTGCAATATTCCCACATTCCGAGAGTCTGTTTAAAATTCTACAGACAAAAATATCAGATATTAGTTACTGCAATAAAAAGATCGCCGATTTCAAATCACATATTCAAAACATGAGAAACGAGTTTAGTGACATTTAGGGCCGTATGGACAGATTTGTGTTAGAAAATCAATCGCCAAGTAAAAGAATGCATTTGGATTGAATTCCTGAAGAAGATAAGAAAAGCACATACGCACGATTGTTTTAGGACATTTTGGACGCTATTACTTTGAACATTAGTGAACGATTTATTGAAATTTCTAAACTGAAACTCTTAAATTTAGATTCCACACAATTTACTTCATTCGTGAAACGTTTTCCTGGCGAATTTTTTTCTTTAGTAGATACATATGGAACATTCTTTGACGCAAATCGTTTAAAAAGTGAACTTTCAGTGATTTATAGTGATCCCGATATGAAAAAGAGCACTGTGTTTGAGCTTCACCAATATATGTCCCTTCGATTATCTTCTATTTTCCCGGAGTCATCAAAATTGTGTCGTTTAATTTTGACTAACTATTCCTGCCACAAGCAGTTCCGCGGAGAGATCATTTTCATGTTTAAAGAGAATAAAGACTTATCTGAGAAATTCTCAAAAGCAAGAAAGACTGTCAGCTTTAGCATTAATAAACATTGAAAGTGCCTTGTTAGAAGATATGAGATCGTCTCCAACATTTGAAGAAACAGTGATAGACGTTTTTGCTGTACAAACAAAAACCGAAGAATTGATCTTAATTTTAAAAATTAGGATATATACCTCGGCATAATCACTTTAGGTTAGTGTCTTTTTTTATTTTTACCATTTTCATATGGCCCACCATACATCTGACTATACCTCTTCCCCTTATAAAATTTTTATCACATCCCTAGATTCTTTTCTCACGCTACGCCCCTGGTAATGATTGATGATTATTCTTTTCTGTGAATTTTGCTATAATGATACAGCTTGAGTGCCAGAACTTGTATTTATAGCCTGCACATCACACGTCAGTGAAAAATACGTAGCGAATCCATTTATAATTTTGTTTGGAGCATCAAACGGTTCCTCATCGTAGAGAACTGTTGATTGAACACGCCTCGAACTTTTCTTGCTTTGAACATAAGACCAAAAACCTCTGGGATCACTCTTAATTTTTTGCTGAATGTATGTTAAATAGTTAGTGTCATTCATTTGTGGTTAGCATCAAGTATTTGTGGTTTAATAATGCCTTGTCATCTCTTGAATTCAGTAATATCAGTTAAATGATGCCTTTTCTTAAAAGCCATAAGACGATAAGCATAGTGAATTGGACCCAGAGGGATATTTGAATCATTTTTGAGAGTATGTCGGTATACTAATGATATACGTTGATCCTGCACGTTTCAGACCTCTATTTTGGCTTAAGTGTTTTTCAATGTAAATCCTTAAATTGATCAAAAAGGTATACAATATTGAAAAAAAAATTAAAACCGATTTTTTTTTATATGAAAATCGATGTATTTCAATGTTTATACCTTTGAAACAACAGAAACGAAGCTTATTTGATTAATTTATAACTGCAAATAACATTATATATTGAATCAGTAACATATAAGTCGGAAATTGAGAAAGGAATTACAAAACCGCCAAGCGGTTTTCAAAGTAGTTCCCGAATAGCAAGGCTATTACATAATCGCTATAGGAAACAACTACTCCTCGGGCTAAAGCCCCGCCAGGCATTGAATTATACCTAAAAGCGATCCTCGACCCCTTTCTCGTGTTTATGCACGATCAGATAAGGTTCCAAAAAATAAAACCCGCACAGGTAGGATTCGACATCTGTCTACGCCTAACTACTAATCTTCATAAAATGACTGGATTCTTTTTTAGTTCTAGCAACAATTCTCGATAGAAATAGTTGCTAAAGATGAAAGTATTTCTTGGGCAATGGTATTTCCTAAATAAGCCTTTATACGTTTAAGACACGAAAAGCTTCTTTCTACTGACGGACTTCTTGACGGAATGGTTAAAATTATACAAAACAGTTTGTAAGTTTTGTAAAAATGTCTGTATTCGTTCAGTTTTTTTGAGCAGTTCATGCAGCGGTATATTTCTGTAACTTTCATCACTGTATAGCAGGCAAAGTTCGTCCTTAAGTCGTTGCTGTTTGGTAAATATATTTCCATAAAATTATTCCAAATTTTCAAAAGCATTAGAAGGTAAACTCGAGCTATATTGTTAAAATTTTGCAGTATCAGCGGGACAAACAAATTGCAACTTTTCACAGCCCTGAAACCTGACGTCTATTTGATTAAAATATGGTTTAATATTTCATATAAAAGTGCTTATGTCTTGTACTAATGGCTTCGTTAGGAAGACCAGCGTCTTCTTCTTCCCCTTGTCAAGACTGACAAGGGGAAGGAGACAGGAGATAAATGAAATCGAAGAAATATCGGCTCTACACCACGAAAGGAAGAGAGAACTGAAGAAATTGATAAATGAGGCGAAGAGGGGAAGCTGGAAAAAGATTTGTGAGGAAATTGAGGCAGACGTATGGGGTAGAGGATATGCTATAGCCATGAGGTTTTTAAAGGACGGGGCTCCCCCCTTTGAACTCCAGAAGGAGAAAAAGCGAGAAATCGTTAATGCACTATTCTTAACGAGGAACAATGACTGGAGAAATGAGAGGGCGACTTTTGAAGAAGGGATTAACTTTAGTACAGAGGAGGTGATCGAGGCTGTAAAGAAGCTTAAGACAGGTAGGGCTCCAGGCAAGGATGGCATTCCTCCAGAGGTGGTGAGGGAGGTAGTAATTAGGAGACCGGAGTGGGTAAGAGGCATAATGAATAGGCTGTTGAAGGAAGGGGAGATCCCAAAAGTCTGGAAGGAGGCCAAATTAGTATTAATTAGGAAGGGGAAAAAGCCTTTAGAAGAGCCGTCGTCGTATAGGCCGATTTGTCTGCTTAATACCACGGGGAAACTATTGGAGATACTAATCCGGGAAAGATTGGGGGAGGAAATTAATGAGAGGGGTGGTCTGGCTGAATCGCAATATGGTTTCCGAAAGGGGAGGTCGACTTTGGGGGCAATAGACGATATTATGCAGACCATAAGATGGGAGCGGAAGACGTGGGCTATCCTTGTCACGATTGACGTTAGAAATGCCTTTAACTCGGCGGGGTGGGGTCATATACTGGGGGAATTAAGAAGGAGGGGTGTCTCGGGTTACCTGATTCAGCTAATCCGAAGCTATTTCACGGAACGATGTTTATGGGTTGACGAGGAGCAGAGGGACATAGAGGCGGGGGTTCCGCAAGGCTCGGTCCTTGGACCTCTGCTATGGAACATCTTATATGATGGGTTACTTCGGGTGGAAACAGAAGAGGGCATAAAACTCATTGCCTACGCGGACGACTTGGCTGTATTAGCGATATTGGACAGGAAGGAGGTATTGGTGGATGGCCTGAATACGACTATAAGGAGGGTGGAGGAATGGTTAAGAGGACACGACCTGGAAATAGCGGGAGGGAAGACAGAGGCAATTGTGTTGAGAGGACCTAGGAAAAGGGAAGATATTAAGATATGGGTGTCGGGTCAGCTGGTAGAACTAAAGAAAGAGATCCTATATTTGGGGGTAGTTCTCGACCAGCGGGGGACCTATGGCCCGCATGTGAGGAGGGTTACTGAGAGAGCGGGTGAGAGAACGGCTGCAATGAGCAAGCTCATGCCCAATGTGGGGGGGTCCATCGTCGGGGAAAAGAGCTGTCCTGTGCGGGGTAGTCCACGCCACTATCCTGTACGGGGCCCCGATGTGGCACGGGGTTCTGAGGATCGAAAAATATAGGAAGATGCTGGTGAGCGCTCAGAGGAAGGCCCTGCTACGGGTAGCGAGTGCATATAGGACTGTCTCGGCGGAGGCGATTCAGATGATCACCAGGACACCACCGATAGAAGAACTGGTACGGGAGAGGAGGAGAGTATACGAGACAGAACAAGGTGGGGAAGAGGAGGTCAGGAAGAGGGAAAGGGAGGAAACATTAAGACTGTGGCAGGAGAGATGGCGGTCGGGAGAGAGTGTCGGGGCATGGACGAGGAGGCTTATCCCAGATGTTAACCCCTGGGTTAAGTGTAACCACAGGAGGTTAAGTTACCACTTAACGCAATTCCTTAGCGGACATGGATCTTTCAAGGTGTATACGAAAAGAATCGGGAAGTCTATAGACGAACTATGTATATATTGTGAGGAGAGAGATTCGGCGGAGCACACAGTCTTACGGTGTGGAAGAGGAGGGGAAATAAGGAGGATTGCGGAGGCGGAAATTGGAGAGGAGTTGACAGCGGACAACGTTACAAAAATAATGGTTGGAGGCAAGAGAGAGTGGGCGGTAATACATAAAATGGTAGAGAATATCATGAGGAGGAAAGAGGAGGATGAGAGAAGAGTTCAGCGGGAGGAGCGAGAAAGACGTGAAGAAGGAGGGGGGCAAGTGGACCCGTAAGAACAGTAGAGAGCCAGCCTTGATGATATATCCAATGGGATGATGCCGAGGCCTAGCAACGTGGCGAAGAGGGGGGTTTTTAGTGGGTAAGAATCCCACACGTAGGCATGGATTTTCCTCCCACCACCAAAAAAAAAAAAAAGGAAGACCAGCGTATTGTCGTTTTGTAATTTTAATTCTGTCATTCTACTTGCTTTATTAAAAATTGTCTTAAAAAAATCATTTCTCTTTTCTACAATATTTCAGTGTCTATTCTATTCGATGCACACAAAAATTAATATTTAATGAATCTTTCTGTAGGATGTCATAAAATATATGTAGCACTAAAAATATCATTAAATAGTACTACCAAGAACGTAAGATCAAAATCATTCATATCATTTAAAAATCCTCTAGCAAGCTGAATGGATTTCTGGTTCGATTCCTCAGAAGTTATAATAAATTCAAACACTTCTTTCAGTTTATTCCAGTCCTGAATTATTGTATAAACTAATTTCGAATTGGAACACCATCGAGTTCCTGCAATAGTCAGTATACGTCTTGTGCTTCATTATGTTTTTTTTTTATATATTCATTCGTATAATCAGTGTGAGTCAGAATTATGAAGATTCATACAAGTAAATATAAGAAACTTGCTGTAGAAGATATAGCATTGAGCCATGGAACTACTGTTCTACAATTACCCCCATATCATTGTGAATTGAACCGAATTGTGCTAATTTGGGCACAAATTAAAGGGGATGTGGCCAGCGAAAATAGAACATTTAAATGTCCAACGCCATCTTCAGAAATCATTAGAAAATATTACAGCAGAAGACTGGAGAAAGTGTATTGGTCATGTTCAAAGAGAAGAAGAGAAAATGTGAGATGTAGATAATATGACTGATGAAACCCTCGATCCCATTATTATTAGTGTCCGTAAAAATGATAGTGAGTGATGACTCGAAAATTGGAAAGGGTAAGATTGTTTTTCGAACATATTCTTTTTATTTCTGTAGTAGAATTTCGTTTATTTTCTGTAGAAGAAAATTTTCTTTTGTTTTTGTTACAGAATTTTGTTTATGTTATGGGGTTTTGTTAAATTTTGGAAGATAATTTTTTATTTTGTTTTTGTTATAGAATTTTGTTTATTTTATATAGAATTGTTATCAATATGGGAATAGGGCTCCTGGCGAACCGTCCACTAAAAAAATGGTAACGCGCCATTAGCAATACTTCATAAGTGATGTGGAAACTTGGTTTTAGTCACAATATTCTCCCTTATGTGATTTAGCAATTTTTTTAAATTTCCGTCATATCAATAATTGTAGCAGTACTTGTCACTGACCCCGCCAAAAAATAAAAACATCTACGCCTCTGTTCCAGACAAAATCCCCACCTTCTCTCGGTCATTGCACTCTTTCTATTTAATGGTTAGACTATAGTTGTGTCCGGGATATTACACCCAACCGTGACTTTGACCAATTCCCTATAAAACGTCGTGTGTCTTTCACAAGCACTGATTTGTCCAGTAACCGCGGTTTTATGTTTTTCGGAACACTAATATCTAACATCCATTTGCGGGAAGACGCTATGTATGTATCACAATGGGAACATGTAATTCACTACCATCATTAAACACCAACCCCGGAAATTCCGTTAGACAACGCTGTATTGTGGCAAGGGATGGTTTTAATTGAGACATTTTAAAATACTTATTGTCAAATTGTCATGCACTGTAACATTTATATGTAATACCGTACGTAAATTAAAATACTATCACATCCCGAGTTGTGTACAAACACACACCACTCTCAAATATCACAGTAACTGATTGGACGGCATCGCGTCATCGGTCATCCCCGCAGACACTTCTTCTGTCCCGCCCTCGCATACCTTTATTATTAGCACATAGCGCAATGCACCTCCGACAATACTTTCATATTTCTAGTGAAACAAATAAAGCAGCAGGTAGCAGGCGGTCAATGAATAAATTTTATTCAATATAAAATTGTTGGTTGATTAATCTTATTCGTTGATTGGTCTTATTAATTTATATAAGCAGTTAATTTACGTTACAAAAAATGAACCAGAGTGTGCACAAGCTACTGGCATGAAATGTACGGTGTTTGTATTTCTAATAGATATTTCAGAACACGTATAAGTCTGAATCTGAAATGTCCTCAGTCAAATTCGGGATATACATATTAGGAAGTTTTAATTTACACAAATGCGCATCCAAATGCCCCAAAAAAACAGTTATCAGTAAATATAGGTGACGTAGTAATGTAGTAACCTATTTCTTGAATTCTATGCAAGACGTTAGAACTATCCGTGATATTTTATTTCCCTAAATTACTTGGGCCTTCCTTACGACACTTACATATTGTTTCAGATCTCGCACAGAATGGGGAGAGGGCGGTTACAGATCTGGATCTATCAAAAAATATCACCCAAGTCATACCTGAGGAAAGCCTCCTCCCGCAGCTCGATTATTGCAGTCTAATCGACTTGGATTCCACGGACGTCGACGTCCCACATCACGACCGAGTCATCTCCGTCGGCGGGGTAGAAACGATACTCCCAGAGATGCACGACTCTTTCAAATGGGACATTAAGGTGCTTAACCGTGCCACTGACCGCTGCCGAAAAAAGAGGCTCCTTTTATTCGGCACGGAGATCAACCAGTGCCCCGTTTGCAATGCGTTGTTCTACTCCTCACAGAGCATGAGGTTTCATTATGGCATAGCGCATGGAGGCGCGCCTCCCGAGGGCAGTACCGAGCTGGAAGACTGCGATGTAGTTATTAGATCTGACAAGACGCCGAGCCGTTCCATTTCCAAACCGAACCGGGCGATGAAAAAAGAAAGTGCACGTGAAAACGGTTCGGATTGTAAGCCATTGCCGTGCAAGAACTGTGGTAAAATATTTGAGAAGAATTATCACAAACTTCACGTGAGGAGGTTCGAATTGTACGGGGATTGTCAGTTGGCTAGGTGTCGCGTCTGCTCGGAGATGTAAGTACAGAGAATTTGGTTGTTGTTCACGTTACTACAATCAGCTCCGTGATCTATTACTTTTTTTTTTTCATAAAATAAACCTATCACGTTTAATATTCAAAAATAATTATCGGAATAATTTTGGAATATTTAATTTTATTTATTATTTAAGGTGGGTCTTTGAGCTGTACAGGGTTATCCACATAACATTCTGCACCCCTTAATTGTTTTATTTTTTGAAATAGAAAAAAATGGTAAATACGAAAGTTGTAGGAAATCTTGCTGCGATCTCAGACATGTATTTATAAAACAATCGAATCTCGCTTTTCGGAGATCTAGACCAAACTTATGCTTTTTTAAATGGAACACCCTGTTTATTTTTCAATTTTTGAAATCTACGTGCTTCTCCGATTACAACAATATATACATGTTATATCTTTCTCTAGTAGTTTGCACAGTATCGCCCTTTGAAATATCGAATATCAAACAAAACTAGGTACTTAAAATAATTACAGATTCTATAATGTGGACTGATGAAGCCAATTTTTCAACATGTGGTATTTTTAATAGAAGAAATATTCACCACTGGTCATCAGAAAATCCACATCCGTTTACATCGGTTCATCGACAAGGTCGTACTTCAATCAATGTTTGGTGTGGTATTTTTCGAAACTCAATTATTAGACCAGTATTTTTTGAAGGAGGCGGTTTAACTGGACAAAAATATTTAGATCTTTTAAGAGGAGAGATCTCTGATTTAATAATCCAATTAAATGAGCCGAATTTTGTTTGACAACAAGATGGTGCTCCAGCACATAAATCAAATGTTATCAAGCAACATTTAGATAATACTTTTATAGAGCGGGTAAGTTCAAATGAAACTATTTTATGGCCGGCTAGTAGTCCTAACCTGACCCCATTGGATTTATTTCTGTGGGGCACCTTGAAAGATCGGGTATATACGGAAAGGTACTTAGAGAAAAAAATATGGCGGGAGATGAGAGACGTGAACGAGACTGGTATCTTGGCTTACAAATGAAATTTGTTAAGGAGGTATGCTCTGTGTATTGCACAAAATGGAGGTATTATAGAATACCTTCTATAATTTATAATTAGAGTTTTTAATAATAAAATGTTACGTTCCATCCAGAAATATGCTTTTTAATATAACTATCATAACATCAAAAATAAAATATAATTTAAACTATCAGAAGAGAAAGACTCAAGAGAGCTAGCTGAGGAGGGACTCCTATGGATGCCCTCTGACAGTACGGGTGTCCACTTCCTGTTTGACAAGAAATATAAGATCACCCTCACCAGTAAGACCGACTGGATGGAGGGTCGAGCTGGATTGCCGCTCAATGGAGACATCTGGTACACGGATGGAGCCAAGAGTGGGAACAGAGCGGGTGCGGGGGTGTATAGGCGACGCGACGGGATAGGTAAAACCTTCCCCTTGGGCAAATACACTACCGCACTCCAGGCCGAGCTAGTTGGAATTACATACGGTGTTCTGGGGGCGGACCAAAATCGGACCCAGGAGAAGGTATGTATCTGCTCGGATAGCAGGGCGGCGTTGGCAGCCCTGAATTCAGCTGGTCTATAATTGCTATGAAGCATTGAACCACTTGGCAGGGAAGGGACCGGTGGAACTCTTATGGATACCTGGGCATAATGGCATTAAGGGAAATCTAATTGCAGATCATCTTGCCAGACTAGGGACTAGGGAAAACCTCTATGGACCAGAATCTGCAGCGGGAATAAGTCGGAATCTGATCAGAGACCGCATCAATGGCTGGGAAAGAGACCAGCACAATAAAAGATGGAGAGGAGTAACGGGTTGTCGAATAACCAAACTCTTCATCCAATACTCAGAGATTGAGAAATGGGCCCAAGAATTCATTAAATTGAACAGGCACAAAGCCAGAACCCTGGTGGGAATCATAACGGGCCACCATAGTAGCCTGAATGCATATAAGCACAAGCTGAGTCTGACTGACAGTCCGGCGTGCAGATACTGTAGAGAAGACGAGGAAACCTCGATTCATCTTCTTTATACCTGCCCCGCACTGGAGGAGAAGAGGTATCTTATATTAGGGACCCCTGTTGTCCTAGAGGAGGCGAGGCTTAAGGCGGGGGACGTGCCTAAATTGCTCCTTTTATGGGATAGCATTTTTGGATAATGACCCGGATAAGAGGGGATCGCCAAGGGACTACCCATGCAATCAGTGGCTGATGAGGCCCAAACCTATATAATATAATAATAATAATAATAATAATAATAATAATAATAATAATAATAATAATAATAGTAATAATAATAATAATAATAATAATAATAATAATAATATAAATAAACTATCAAACTTTGTTTATAACAATTTTCATAATTATTGTTTAAAATTTTCCATGGAAATCTTGATTTTGCTTAATAGGATAGATAATAGAAAAATAAATAGGATATTCCATTAAAAAGAAAACAAAAAAAACGTAAGTTTAGACTAGATCTCCGAAACGCGAGATTCGATTGTTTTTCTAAATACATGTCTGAGATCGCAGTAAAATTTCCCACAATTTTTGTATTTACCATTTTTTTCTGTTTCAAAAAATAATAGAGTTAAATGGGGTAAAATGTTATGTGGATAGCCCTGTACACATATATTTTTGTCAGTAATATATTTTGCCTTATAGAACACTATTATGATTTTTACTTTAAACAAATGATAAAATTGAAGAATTTTGCTTTGAAACAGTCACATGTTGGTTACCGCTGATCAAACGCGTTGGCGTGTTACTATTTTACCAGAGAAATGCGCTGTTGTCAGTTTATTGCGGTTTTTTCAGGGTTAAGGCCTTGGTACACGCTAGAGTTTTTTGTCAGAGTACTGTCATCAGAGCTACCAGAGACGTGTAAACGCATGACAGAGTAGTGACAGAGATGATGCCAGAGTGTTCTGCTGGCAGAGCTGTCAAAGTTTTTAATCTAGCGTGTAAACACTGTGAAACTTACTCTGATGCAGTTTATTTAGTTATCTGTTACTCTGGTTGTCGTCGTACCATATTTTTTCTCTAGGTACAGAGTTATTTATTTTTCGTACGCAATGTCTTATATGAATGATATCAATAAGACAAAGATGAAAGTAATTAGTCGAAAGTCTAGGAATATTTTCGGACCATGGCCAAAAGACGAAAGCAAACTGTTAATACAACTGTACGAAGTACACTCAGTGCTATGGGACATCATAGTACTGAGTGATAGACATAGCACATTCTTATTATCCTGTCCCATATGGGACATATGTTACAGGATAATAAGAATGTGTATAAAAAATATCGATTATTGCGGATATTGCAACTGAACTGGGAAAGGAACCTCTAGATGTAAAAATGGCAAACCTTGAAGTGTCAATTTGGTGTAAATAGTGAAAAAATTTAAGTGTCAAAAATTTTGGGACATACTAGGTTCACCGTTTCTCAGTTAAGTTCATTTTATTATAAAAACCACTTCTTGGTTTTCTTGCAAAATAATCTTTAGTCCACACAATTCTATTCACTTGTTTTCTATTTTCTTTTTCTTTCTCCTCTTCTAATAATAAATAAACCACAACTACTGCCGCTATCCTGACTGTTACTGCCATGTAAGGAATGTGAAGTATATATTTATTTTGTTTGTTCTCACCTGAAGATAAAGCTCAGGTGTAAACAGACGCCAGAGTTTATGACAGAGAGACTTGCCAGAGCTCTCTGACAGTGTCCCTGCCAGAGAAAAAAGTGCCAGATTTCTGTCTACATGTAAACGCCGACGACAGAGCTCTGGCAGCTCTGATGTCAGCGATCTGGCAAAACAACTTTAGTGTGTACCCATAGACTTAGTAACTATAGACTGAGTTTGCTGTATTGTAAGCATTGTGCTGAAGTATTCCTCTATTATAAAGAGAAAGAAAATGCAAGCGGTTTAGTGTCCCACTTCAATCTGCTTGAGGAGACGATAGTGACGCATACATACACGTACGTTGGGATTCACTTCCCCTCTTCAAGGAGGAAAAGAGAAAATATGTATTTTATCTATGGAGGAGAATAATGACGATTACGCGTATAAAGAACATTGATTTTACTAGTTTATTATAACAATGGTTGCAGTAAATATTTTTTTTATAGATATACGGATAATTGTTTACATTAAGTGTTTCATGGAGAATGCTTACGAAACTTTTCCTACCCCCCTATTTTTGAGGGTGCTGGAGACGAAACTGGCTTTAGTTTCATCCTCTCGGACACAGTTTTCGAGTAAATGGATTTTCCACTTGCCACTTTCCTTATTAAATAATTTTCACTTCACACCACGTAGGTAGTTCATATTAATACGAGTAGATGCTACAACACTTCCTTTACACACATCATATATTAAACCGTCATAAAACTTATTAGGAACTTTCGATGTTTAGTTACTTCAAATGTATACAATGACTTGCAGTTGGCGTCGTCCATTGTAATTCGTACGCCCTCTGTGTCGTTCGATGAAACCACATAGATACGGAGAGGCGCCAAAAGCTCTGAATATTAACAACTAAATACGCTGTTATTTTGAAGGATATAGGATTGACCTAATCTAACCTAACCATAATAAGTAGACAGTCAGGTTAGGTTAGGTTAGGTTAGGTTAGGTTAGGTTAGGTTAGGTTAGGTTAGGTTAGGTTAGGTTAGGTTAGGTTAGGTTAGGTTAGTATCATTCAAAATAACAGCGTATTTAGTTGTTAATATTCAGAGTTTTTGGAGCCTCTCCGTATATATATGGTTTCATCGACACAGAGGGCGTACGAATTACAATGGACGACGCCAACTGTACGTCATTGTATACATTTGAAGTAACTAAACATCGAAAGTTTCTAATAGGTTTTATGACGGTTTAATATATGATATGTGTAAAGGAAGTGTTGTAGCATCTACTCGTGTTAATATTAACTATCTATGTAGTGTAAAGTGAAAGTTATTTGATAAGAAAAAATGGCCTCATGCGGAAAAGTGGAAAATTCATTTTCTCGAAAACTGTGTCCGAGCGGATAAACTGAAGCCAGATTCGACTCCAGCACCCTCGAAAATAGGGAGGTAGGAAAAGTTTCGTAAGCATTCTTCACGGAACACTTAATATAAACAATTACCTTCTGTGCAGATCATTAACATTTAAACACTTCTACAATATATGGTGACACCGCATGATTTATCCGTCTCCCCACCCTACGAGAATATGCAGAGACAGAAAGAACACTTGCGGTTTCTTTCTCTCTCTAATAGAGGGACACTTTTTGGGCCCTGATGCTCAGTCTATAGTTCCTAAGTCTATGTGTGTACCACGGCCTTTAGACAAACTACAACAAATCCGACTGCTAAATATTTTGTATATTTCTCACATGGCAGCAATTGTAGTTTATTTATTATTGGAAGAGGAGAAAGAAAAAGAAAACAGAAAGCAAGTGATAAGAATTGTGTCGACTAAAGATTATTTTGCAAGAAAACCAAAAAGTGGTTTTTATCATAATATGGTGAACCTAGTATGTCTCAAAATTTTTGACACTTCAGTTTTTTCACTATTTACACTAAATTGACACTTCAAGGTTTGCCGTTTTAACATCTAGAGGTTCCTTTCCCAATGCAGTTTTCTATGCACATTCTTATAATCCTGTAATGTGATGTCCCATAGCACTGCGTGTATTTCGTACAGTTGTATTAACAGTTTTCTTTCGTCTTTTGGCCATATTCCGAAAATATTCCTAGACTTTCGACTAATTACTTTCATCTTTGTGTTGTTGATATCATTCATATAAGACATTGCGTACGAAAAATAAATAACTCGGTCCCTAGAGAAAAAATATGGTACGGCGACAACCAGAGTAACAGAGAACTAAATAAACTGCATCAGAGTAAGTTTCACAGTGTTTACACGCTAGATTAAAAACTTTGACAGCTCTGCTAAAAAACTCTAGCGTGTATCAAGGCCTTAACGCTGAAAAATTCGCAATAAACTGACAACAGCGCATTTCTCTGGTAGAATAGTAACACGCCAACGCATTTGATCAGGCAAAATATATTACTGACAAAAATATATGTACAGGGTTATCCACATAACATTTTACCCCCTTAACTGTTTTATTTTTTGAAATAGAAAAAAATGGTAAATACATAAGTTGTGGGAAGTTTTACTGCGATCTCAGACATGTATTTAGAAAAACAATCGAATCTCGCGTTTCGGAGATCTAGACCAAACTTATGTTTTTTTAAATGGAATATCCTATTTATTTTTATTTAAATGGGGTGAAAGGGGTGAAAATATAATATATTATAATATACTATAATACTAGCCCAAATGTCAACCTCACCTGCTAGTGTGATAACTGTAGTTATCCGGTACACCCTGCTAGATAACCGACGAGGCTCTGACGACCGAACGGCTGCCGGAATAAGCAGTCCCCACTTACAAGCCAACAGCTTTTGAAATTTGTTTTTGAAATACAAAAACATTCCTTATGGGGTACACCACTAAATTTAAAAAGAATCGATTTTTTTTATTAGCTTAAAAATACTTTGAATCTTTTAGAATATGGGCATTTTTTTCCTAAAACATTTTTTTCTCCTTGAAATTTCGCGCTCTTTTCTAAGCTCATCATCCTCATGTGTTTTAACAGCACTTTTTTGGGATTATGTGAAGAGAAAAGTATACGCCATCCAGCCAGCAACAATCAGTTACCTCAAAGCAAACATTCGACGTGTTGTTAGGGAAGCAGAGCCAGTTTTATGTGCCCGTGTTTTGGACAATTTTGCTAAACGAATGATATCATGTCAGATGAGTGGAGGCGGCCATACGAACGATATTCTTTTCCATTTGTATCCGTATCATCTCCATTTAATGTTGAAGAATAAAAGACCTCAGTTTGTCCAAATGTTATTGGGTTTAGTCACAAATCTCGGTTTCAAGGCTATAGTTACAAATGAGAGATCCAGGCATGTTAACATCATATGATTTGTAGATGACAGTCGTTAAATATTGATGTCTTTCACAATTATTGACGTTAATAAATGAATGGGTCCCCGGAACAACGTTGTAAGCGACCAAATCTAAAATGATCAGTACGATGGAAAAACTACCTGAAATCAATTTTGTTGAGTTATTTTCATGGTTTGATGTAATTATGAATCACTTACGTGTAGGACAACCATCTGTATTTTTTTGTACAGAAAACATGATTTTGTTCCAGAGAAACAGGGAAATTTTCTTCTCGTTCCATGGAACAACGTTGTTCCACTCAGTGGCGGTTTTTCACCCAGAGCACTTGCATGAAATAGGAGTCAAATAATTCGCTAACATTGTAAGAAACTCAATTTTTATCAATAAAAACGAAAAACATGAACAAACTTTACATGATTTGTAGAAAACCTGTTTGAAAATGACAAAATATTGGAGTTGATCTTACTTCTATAAGACTTACGATCCTCCTAAACAAGTTTTTATTTAAGTGCCTTTATTTAAATGAATCTCCCTCGCTGGGGAAACGGAACATACAGTCTGCAGGCTCATGATTTGGCGCTTACAACGTTACTACTTCAAAACCGGTAGGTTCCGCTCGAGCGTCGTTGCTAAGTACGGGCTACTAACTGTCAAAAATCTAACGCAAAATATTGCTTTCAATCAGGAAACTTCCCTACCAACGTTGTTCCACCGAAAACTCCACTTTAGAATTTTTGACGCTTACAACGTTGTTCTGGTGTTCCGGGGACCCATTCAAATATTGATTGCCTATGATTTTTGGCATGACACAAATGGCGCGCAATTCAAGTCCTATAGTTCCAACTGAGCAACTCTATATATGTAATAAACATTTCCATCTGTTGTCTAAACATATTGTTACGTTTATTAGATCAATTAATAAATTTAAAATAATATAATCATCAGAATACTTTATAAATATCATGATATAATATGTCTCTTACAATAATGCCCCAATTTAATGAACAACAAGTTGCCGGCAGACGTGCTTGAGCGAGATTGCCAAGTTGTGTGTTAACTACTAACTTCTACTCGTAATATAACATGTTATAAGCACAAATCGTGCAATATACAGTAAGCGGCAGACTACTAGGGTGAATACTGAATCAAGGGGAATTAACGAGTAAACTCCTCACATAAGCACAAACCGGCGTGTAACCCTAATACAGCGAGCGGCAAGAGGGATGGAGAAAAATTAAATAAAACATTTTATTGCATTTCAAAAAGATAATTGTATGTAAATTCAATAACTTTGTACATATACCTTAAATAAAGACGTAATACGTCTTTAATAATAAAAAAATTGGATATTTATGAGGTTACCGAAAAGGTCAGACAAAGACGAAGTTTTATTTTTCCGCACTCAACTATACCAGAGCGGAAAAGTAATGTAATCGCGTAAAGAAAAATGGAAAAATAATACTTTTTTCTAGTGTTTATTTTTCATTTTTCGGCCTAAAAACCTAAAAAAATAGTTTTAAAAAAATTTTGTCTATGTGTATGTCGTTGTCGTCGGCATTTTAAAACTTGTTAGCACGATAACTCAACTAAATCGTGTCGGATCGATCGGGTTTTGACTGATTCTGATCGGGAATGTCTTTCAGACGACACCTATTGATTTTGAGGTGGATAGAACACTCTACCATGTTCATGGGTCATGAGAAAGCACAATGGTGGACTATTTTAGAAATTTTTTTGTTAGCCCGATCACTCAATTAAATCGTGTCGGATCGATCGGGTTTCGACTGATTCTGATTAGGGACGTCTACGATACGACATTTATTGACTTTGAATTAAATGAAAGAAATGAGTTAATTCAAATAATATTAGTTATGATGAAAAAGAATAGTTACAGGATACAGTTAAATTACATATATCAATTACTAAACCGCAAAAAACAATATTACCAATGCTCAAACTGTATGTCGAATTGACTTTAAGCTTTTGTTAAAGAGCAAACAATGCAAGTGAAGTCGCGGCACACTCAAAGTATTTTTATTATCAGAGAGTTTCACGTTAATTGACATGTATACAAAGATATGTCAATTATTCAGACATTTTTTGATTTATAATTAACGTGGGGAGGATTCAAGAGACATAAGTAGTAATTATTGTTTTGTAGAGGAGGTAATATAAAACTGATGGGTGTATCCTTAAAAATACGTCCTGCAAAAAAGTGGCAAACGGTTACGTATATATTAATTGCTTTGGGCGTGAACAGTCAGTAAAACACCTTTATGTTTATTTTTTTAACAAATTTGTCACCGACACATCATAACGTAGTAATATTTCATTGTATTTAAGTTAAAAGTTTATACTTTATTTCTTATCAATATTTTTCTTTAATAAAATAGTTTTGAGAGTGTTATTACTTTTATTTAAATAACGGACTTTAGTGCAATTAAAGCACAACATTCGCACCGAAATGGCCGCCGTTTCCAGAGAGATGTGTAGACGCGTGGTGGCTAATTTCTGTTTACGGTTAGAGGAGTGCCAGCAGCGCGAGGGTCAACATTTGGAGAACATAATCTTTAGTACTTAATTTTCCAAAACCTTGTCTGAAAATTAACAAAAAAATGTATTTTTTCTGACTTCTAGTTTTTTTTTATTGAATGTACAAATACCCCCTACCCTTTCTGGACACCCGTTATATTAGTTGTAGAATTATGTCTGACCGAACTGTTATGAGCCTGGGCTCGTATGACTAAATGAAAACTGAATCGTCTTGATCAAACAAATGTCTTGATCAAACAAATGTCTTGATCGCTATTGCCAAATTGGTATTTTACAAGTAACTGTATAAGATTATTTTAAACACTCATTTTTTAAAATAAATATTAAGTATGAAATGCATCGAATGGGATAACGAATTCAAGGTTTCTTGTACTTCTGCGCTAATTACACTAGACGCTCTAGTTATAAACTTGAAAAAAATGTTCTGTTTCAGCCGTTCTGTGTTAAAAACACAAATACAAATAATACTAAGGGCATATTACTCAGAATATTAAATTATTATGGTGCAAATGGGTGAATTTCCACCATTTTGACATACAAATTCAGCATAAATAAATATACATAAATTCGCCTAGTAGCCTGCCGCCTGCTGTATATAACCTATGAATGTTTCTCACATCGAACGTGTTTCCAGAATTGGCAGGAATCGACAATCAATCCATTACAAGATTCATAAGGCTTCGTACGTGTGTGATAAGTGCGGAAAATCGTTTTTTACCAGCACTGATCTGCATAGGCACTACAGAACTCACCGTCACAGGAAGAAAGGCCGCAGTTGTCTCTGCCCTATTTGCGGTAAGTGGTTATACAAGGTGTACAAAAATAAAATAAATTTTATAAAAATATTGAGACGCCACTGAATGAAATTATACAATAAAGCTTAAGACGTGACTTCATAATTGCATTTTGTTCGGCAAATTATTAACTGTCTATGCCGTACGTAGTTAATTGAAACATATGTCGCTTGACATACGTGCTGGTAATTGTGGCATATTAGTAACAATTACGAATGGTGTAGCATGTGATCCGTGCGTCGTCACTAAATTAATACACGCGCAAAGATCCATTATACGGATAGTATATATAGGTAAATGAAGTTCAATCGACATAATTTCATCTTTAGAAAGGAAAGTGTGGTTATGTGATGTTCCCATTTTTTTACACCCTGTATTAGATATTCATATTGCAAATAAAAACATGAAATACACTACTAATAGTATTTGGTGACAAGTACTGTGTTATAAACAATGTAATAACATTGAAGTTCTTAAATCGATATTCAAGTCAACAGTTTTCAAACAGTCATGTTTTTAAAAATAGTTTCATTTTGACATTTATATAAGGTGAACCAACCAAAACGCACGATGTTAATTGTAAATAAAACAAAAAGTTTTCAGAGAATTATCTTAATATTTTTTATTATGATAGAAGGATCTATGACAATTATGTGTGAAACAAAATATCGGCCAAATGCTCGCCACGGCTTCGGTGGCATACCTCTATCCGATGGTCCATATTTTCAATGACTCTGAGACATAATTGAGGTTCAATGTCGTTAATGTGCCGAATTATCTCATCCTTTAGCTCTTGAATTGTTCTTGGCTTATTGACGTACTTTCTTTTAAATATCTCCAAAGAAAGAAGTCCAACGGTGTGAAATCACATGATCGTGGCGGTCAACTAACATCGCCACGACGTGAGATAACACGGCCATTGAATTTCTCGCGCAAAAGTGCCATTGTTTCGTTGGCTGTGTGGCAAGTGGCACCATCCTGTTGGAACTACATATCGTCCAGGTCCTTATCCTCAATTTCTGGCCACAAGAAGTCCGTTATCATCTCGCGATAGCGAACACCATTCACGGTAACTGCTTGGCCGACCTCATTTTCGAAGAAGTACGGCCCGATGACGCCGCTAGCCCATAAACCGCACCAAAGAGTCACTCTTTGTGGATGCATCGGCTTTTCAACAATCACTCGTGGATTCTCATTTGCCCAAATGCAGCAATTCTGCTTGTTAACGAATCCACTGAGGTGAAAGTGTGCCTCGTCGCTGAAGATGATTTTCTTTGTAAAGTCACCATTCACTTCTGTCTGTTCAACCAACCATTCGGCGTATTGACGACGCTTGAAATGGTCAGTAGGCTTCAGCTCTTAAGTCAATTGAACCTTGTAAGCGTGTAAATTCAAATCTTTATTCAAAATTCGCATCAGTGATGTTCGTGAGATGTTCAATTGTTGGGCACGACGACGAGTCGAGGTTGACGGCTCTTCTGCTACACTATCGCGAACAACAGCAATGCTTTCCGCAGAACGAACTGGGCGAGCATGCACAGGTGTTTTCACATTTCCTACAGACCCGGTTTGCTGAAATTTGCGCACAATTCTCCCGATTGTGGACACATTTTGTCGATTATGCTGACTAAAAAAGTCACGAAGTGCACGAAATGCATTTTGATTTGAACGCCCATTTTCGTAAAAGGCTTCAACAATCTTAACGCGCTGCTCAATTGTGTATCTCTCCATGGTTGAATTTGTCAAACACTGAAACAAAGAAATATCAAATTAAGTTGGGCAAAAAACTTGACGTTAAGGTGTGACTCACAATTAACATCGTGCATTATGGTTGGACCACCCTTTAGATAAGTTTTCTGGCGAAAATTTTTGTCAATTCTATTTTCTTTGCCAACATCTATCTGCCATTAAAAGCAAGTTTCCAAATTCGTAAATACTGTGTGCATCGACTGTTTATGAAAATTATATACGCATTTACAATACAATTTAAATAAGCAATTTCACGAGACTCACAAATAAAGATCACCCTAAATTAAGAGAGCATTCTGGCTTTTTTTACATGTTTTTATTTAATTTATTACTGGAAAAGTAATAGAGGTGGAGCATGCCGGTTTTTTGATATATTTTATTCTAGAGTACTAGTTTACAAATAAAATTTTTTTGAAAAAAAAGAGGACCGTTATATCCACTACATTGAAGGCCTGCAAAAAACGGCGAACATGTTTCCGGCCGCCCAGTTCATCTGAAACAACGGTTTTTTTGGATATTAATATCAAATTGATATCGTGTCACTCGAGCTTTTTTCCAAAATTCGAAAGATTAATAAAATGGCGGACTTTTTTTTGAAAAAACGTGATTTTTCATCCGTTTTTTTAACTGTAAAAAATTTTTACAACTGTTATTGTTAATAAAAGTTGTAAAAATTTTTTATTCGGTTCAATAGCTTTAGAGAAAGCTTGCTCGCCATTTTGAAAATCGTATTTTTGAGAAAAACGCGTTTAAAGTTTTGAAAACTAATTACTTAAAAACAGATAAAATATCCGTAATGCCTGGGCCATACAATTGTCCCTCCTTTTTTTCATAACCCTCCAACCGCGCTCTTACTTGCTCCGTTTGTTCACTTCGGGTCCTTTTGGCAGCGCCCGAAATCCTGCGCTCGGCGTCGTTGATATGCGCCTTATCGTGAGTCCCGGCGTAGGTCTCGGTGTAAGGTCCCACGGTGACAACCATGACATTCAACACTCGTAAAAGTACTGAGGTGTCCTCGTTAAATATCATTGCAGGTAGTTGAGTCGCCGTTTCAATAACAATAAAGCTGATGCTGATGTTTGGGCGCCATGCCCCAAATCATCGCATTTACTGACACATTGTTATTTTGTGGATGAGTTCCCAAGCACATCTTCAGCAAATTTTCTGAGGATAAATTAGCTTAATGACTTTTAAATACCGTTTCACTCAGAGGAGTCTTGTGCTTGTACTCGACAAGAAAATTAGTAGCTTCAGCCTTACGCCAGGTACATCGACTGTCTTGTCTCAGGGGGCATTTGTCGTTCTGCGGATTTTTGTCGGTCGAATCTTTGTCAAAATACGTCGCCCATACTGCGTCGTTCATTTTCTCCACGGAATATGAATTACGGCAAATTGTTAACTATAAGTTTTCCTGTCCCTTTGCCACCAATGCCTTTATTCTCTTTTTTGCATTACGCAATCCTGTCGTCATCTACGTGGCCGATAAATTATTATTTTATTTCGACGAGATATTCGTCACCGTAAGGACTTTTTCGCACGGACAGCCGCAAGGACCGACCTCGAGAGCGGGAGGAAGGCGCGGAAGATTGAAATGCAAAAAGTACAATGGAGCTTTCACGTGGGGAGCACGGGCCTTTAGGGCGCGCGAGTGAGGAGCGGTACGGCTCGTGCATCTCGAGCCGGGCGCTTGGAAAGGAGTTGCGTCTCTTCCTCGAAATGCAAAGGAAGAAGTGGGGCATTCACACGAGAATGGTGACAATGTCTCTCGCTCGCCAATCTCTCGCTCCCCAGCGTTAGGTCATTTGGTTGATAAGATGGACCCAATACGTCCTGGAACGTTGGCGCTTTTGTCATCGACGATAATGGAGATATATTTTTCAAAACATTAAAAAAAAATATATGATATATGATATATATATATATATATATATATATATATATATATATATATATATATATATATATATATATATATATATATATATATATATATATATATATATATATATATCACGTGCAGCACAGTACACGTGATAGAAGTGAATACTTCTTTAGAATAGAGAATGAGAGAGATTAAGAGTGAGAGATTGAAAGAGAGAGAGAGAGAGAAAGGGAGAGGGATAATTTCAAAAGAAATATAACAATATAAAATTTGTGTAAAAAATATTCGGTTTATTCATTATCTACACTATCATCGGCTGGTGGTTCAATTGGTAATACTGATATGAATGGTTTGTGATAACTAAAATATGAAATATATGTTCGTGATTCGATATTTTCTAGATAACGTGTAAAAGTTGCATCTATTGTTGTTCCGGATTTTGTTGTTGATTCTTTGGGATTGTTATTTGTTATAAGCAGAGCAAATGTTTCTCGAAGAAAGTTAATCAAGGTCAAAGAATCATTGGATCCGAAATTTACATTGAAATCTCCCCCGAGAATCAAATTGATTTTGTCTTCGCCTCTTCCAAGTGCATTTGCACCTGTGTGGCTGTAAACCAGTAGGGAGCGGTGAATGAAATATATTATATCTTTTAGTTAAACAAGTTAAACGGTTCAAGGATATTATCAAATAATCACAGAACACAGATGTAAATAACGTAAATAATTACAAAACACAATGATAAATATTCGGTACACACGCGTGCTGCTTCAGCTGTTAATATATAGCGCCTGGACGCGTACATCTATAATGCGCGCATGCGCAACAATAGGGAGACGCGGATAGCCTAAACTGATATATATGATGTATAGCTCTCTCTCTCTCTCTCTCTCTCTCTCTCTCTCTTTCTCTCTATGTTATATATCTGTGTACTTTGTCTTGTAACGAAGCCTGTGTTTTAGATATACCAAATGTATAGCTCTCTTTCTCCTTCTCTCTACGTTATATCTTTTTTTTCTCTTATGTAACGAAATCCGGAAACGTTACATTTTTCCAATTCACTCTCCATTCTCGTCAAATATCAAAACGCCGCCAAAGAAGTATTCACTTTAAAAAAAAACTGCCCCCTTAATTACCCTCGTACTAATAACGTCGTTTACATCCAACTTCTACCTGACGTATCTAACACATCGCCCTGGCGGGATGATATTTAACTGTCTCTGCACCCGTAGGTAAAATGTTCGCGGTCCGTCTGAGTGTCCACATGGCGACACACGACGCCGAAAAAAAACGACACATGTGCCACGTTTGCCCCAGGATCTACACCACGCTAAAGGGCCTGAAGGGGCATATAAGAGACTTTCACGAACAAAAGCGCATAGAGTGTTCCTTATGCAAGCAGAAGTGTCGTAATAACAGCTCGTTGAAGACTCATTTCAGGTAAGTCGGTATTTATTAATGAACTTTATTTGATTTGTCAGTGAACGCGTTTCATTTAGCTTTCATTCTTCGAATACGCTTTGTTATGAGTGCCTTCATGAGAAACTCTCTCTTTGTCTCCCTCCCTTCTTCAATTTTACACCGATTACATTAATCTCAGATTAAGACAGTTCAGCGAGGTCAAAAGTACAAGTCCTTAACTAATTTTAAAGATATCAACAATTTGAAGCTGACACTCTCAAGCTTGTGTTTTAAGATGTGAGAGGAAATGTTTGTTTAATTTCACAAAAAAGAATAACGCTGTGAAAATAACTGTACTGAGTAAGTACTATCAAAATAAGGCACTGGTTTAAAATTCTTCATTCCACATGTCCAAAAAAGTTGTCGCGATTAGTGACAGAGAGAGATTAGTGTAAATCAATAGCCGTCAGGGCACGGAATATCAACGTCAATTGCGCTAGCTGTGTTCGCCCTGAACCTAACAATGTATTGACCTACCAGTGGCGTTCTGTTGTGTAACATGAGGTGTTTTATTTTTTATTGGCTGTACAATAAATCCAGCTAAAGTTATGCAATCTATCCTGAAGTCCTGTATATAATAGTCTTTTTCTGAATCTATATCAAATTAACTTTTTAAACCATTTAAATAATGTTTACCATCATCATCATTAGGTCATCAGTCCTAAGACTGGTTGGACACTAACCTCCAGCTTCTCCTATCTTGTGCTAACCTACGCATTTCGCTAATTGTGCTACAACCTACATCCCTTACTATTTGCGAGCAGTAGTCTAATCTAGGCCTACCTCTGTCTTTCTTCACTCCTATTTCTGCCTCCAAAATATCGCGGACTATTCCCCCATGTCTCAGCAAGTGGCCTACCATTCTATCTCTTCTCTTCTTTAAGTTTTTCCACATACTCCTTTTCTCGCCGACTTTCTCCAATACTTCTTCGTTTCTAACCCTATCAGTCCATGGTATTTTCATCATTCTTCGGTAACACCACATCTCAAAAGCTTCTAATTTCTTCCTACTTGCTTCCCCTACCGTCCAGGTTTCGCAGCCGTAAAGTGCCGTGCTCCATACATATGTTTTCAAAAATCTCTTCCTTGTTTCTAAGTTTATTACCCCCGAGCATAAAAGTGCTTTCTTTTTGTTAAAAGCTACTCGACCCTGCGCTATTCTTTGTTTTATGTCTTTATCGCTTCGCTCGCTTAATGTTTACCATAAACATAATATTTTTAATACAAATTAAACAAAAGAAAATATATTTTTTAATTGCTCCAATTGGGATATCTGTCAAGTAAATGTAGGCAACAGTCCATCAACGATAAAGTACAACGGTAAATATTTTCTTTTGCAAGTTTCTCTATTTTTTATAGAAACAAATAAAACAAACAAATATAAACAAGGAAGAAATTAAAATAGTTAATACAGATTCTTTTTGAAAATCCTTGAAAGATTTAGTTAGACACCTAAATAATTCACTATAAGCGACATAAATGTTGTGATCTGATTCATTAAATGAAATATTTACATTCAAATTCAATATTTTCAGTATTCATGACAATAAAGCCTCGGCCACACAGAGCCCGTCTACCGTGGCGGGCAGCGTTCTCTGCCCGCATCAGTCAGGCGATCTAGTTGTATGATGCAAAATTGTACCATGAATGTCACACAGAATGCGGTCTGTCGCAGCGGGCCAATCTAGATCGTAGTGTGCAGCGATACAGTTGTACTTAATTACGAAATATCGCGCAGTTGAGCGGTCAGTTCCAATCAGATTTGTCTCGCGTTTTTATATTGCAAATAATTAATTAAAAATAATTATTATAACAGGGATGCCTATATTTATTATTATAACAGGGATACTTAATAATTATTATAACAGGGATCCTTAAAAATACTATTGTGTAACACGTGACACACACTTGGAATAGTTGACTTTTATTAAAAGTAGGAGCAACAAAATTTAATTTCCTGTTGCATGCTTCATTTTCTGGCAAAGCAATCGGCAAACTGTTCACGAACTTGAATTGCAGCAATAGTTGACCATCGATTGGTTAACCTAGCTGACATGAATGCACGTACAGGCCTAGAGTCTTCTCCAGTTTCAGTAGATGTATATTCCTTATTATTCTTATTTGATATAATGTAATTGTGCAAACAGCAAGCTGATTTTACAATATATTCTGCGTTTTCAACATCAGTTTCTGTAGCTCTCAAGAACACACGCCACTCCATAGCCAATATGTCAAACACATTTTCAACTACACGACGTGCTCAACTGAGCTGTGTATTGAATTGTTTCCTTCTTACATTATTGATTATTCCTGCTTTGGGGTATGGTCTCATTAAAAATGGTTGAAGTAAAAAGCCTTCATCACCTACCAGAACATGAGGAAGAGGGGTGCTCGTACTCGGATGTGGCTTCGAAGGTAGAATAACTTTTTCATCAATGTACTCTCGGTAGAAAGTAGAATTTTAAAAAATTGCGCTGCCACTATGACGTCCATAACTCCCTATATCAAAAAACTTGTAGTATGGATCAACTATATCGACTTCCGAAAATATTTAAAAAACCGATCTTCATATGATTTCAGTTCAATACATAAGCGATGGCACTCCCCAAATTATTCTCTCCTCGCATTGATATCAAGCACCCAATATCGTCTTTTCTTCAACTCTAGAAGAAAAAGTTGCTCCTCATCAGAACTACACATTTTGTCCCAAAATCTATTAAGAAGAAAAAGCAACAAAGCTGTGTGAAACCATTCGCCCAAAAGCAAACACAATATTGGATTGCTCACAAAAATATCGCACTGTATATGACAGTGCCATATCGCTGACCGCTGCGACGTTCGCACGATCGCTGCCCGCGGCGGTAGATCGCGTTCTGTGACGCCAAGCCTTAAGGGATTTATTATTTTCTTCTTTTAATAATCAATATAAAGTACCTATTTTTTAGTACCTATTATTGCATATTATATTATATTTTATTAGATATTATTAGCAATGATTGTTTTTCTGTCCCATTGAGCTCCCCTTTTATGCGCCATTTCAGATTGAAACATTCGGAAAGGTGTTCGGACGCGCCGTTGTACTCCTGTATCGTCTGCCAAAAAGGATTTTACCGCAAAGACTATTTTGAACGGCACATGAAATGCCACGAAGTGCGGGGAGGCAAACCTCCCTCAGGGATAAGACACTCGGTCAGAAAGTATGTTCCGTCGGATGTGACGTCTCGTAAGTTTTCCTATTCTCAATTACTACCATGTGCCTCATTTAAAATGAAGACGCCCGGATATTTTCGTCATTTTTTCTCTTTCGTCAATCTAGGTTTGAGCTTTTGTACAATTGTAGTCCTATATAAGACGCACATCAACTTAAATTTAAGGTAGTTCTCCGGAAACTCACTTTTCTATAGAATTGCATCAAATTTCGGATACACATAAAGAATAAACTTTCCAAAAGAAATTGCTAAAACGAAACATTTTTGTCCGTACAATAAAGGAGATATTTACCATCAAAGTTGGAACTTTTTGCATGGTTTGAATGTACAAATTGACTAAAAGATACACATTTTACATCATAACTTGAAAAAAATTTCCATAGATTTTTTTCCAAAAACAACTCGTCTAGTCATTAGTTTATTACGAATATTTTGAATGAAAAACATCGGTTGTTATCCGATTTGTTGTAAAGATAAACATTTAAGAAATATGCCAGTTTAAGCTTTACTCGGTAAGTCGAGAACTTGTCAGGTAGCGTTTGGCAATGCAGCGGCATATTTTTTTATTAGTCGCCACTTATGTTATTACTGCACATTTATCACAAACAATACCTAAAATTGAATATAGTCCTAAACGACTTACCTTTTTTATTTTTTCAAGTGAAGGACGTTTTTACATTCACATCTTAAATTTTTGCCCAGCTGGCTCAATTCAACAATACATTGTCCAATGCTTAGGATAGTTACTCTGTTTACTTTTCACAAGATTCACTTTTGCAGTACAATTTAAACGTTACAATCTATATTACTTTCCGCTTTGCAAACTGATCACGATAAAAATTCATTTTTAATTTGCCTATAAGTTTTCTTTCACGCTCCAAAAAAGTTTAAAGTAAGGTTAAGTATAAGACAGAGTGCAACGTTGTCATGTCTTTAGTTTCAACGAGTAAGCATGGAATTGTGCGTCTACGTATACATGCAGTGTCTGGGTACATGCAGTCTCTGAAGAAAAATAATGAATAGTAGATATTCCGTATACGTTTACTCTCGCATTTATTTTTGAGCCGGACGGTTCAGTTCAGAAGTTGTTCAGAGTCTAAGTGTGAACAACACCACATATCATTACGAAATTCGCATTTTTAGTTTTTAAAATAAGAACTATGATTGAATTAAATGTCAATCTGACAAAACTTTGAGTTATATTGTGTAATGTTCTAGTATACGAGGGTCATTCAAATATAAACGAGCCTATTGCAAAAAAAATTATTTTACATTTTAAGAAAGAAAACACTTTATAGTTATTTTTCTATATGTTCCCCTCTTTATTAATGCGTTTTTCCCGTCGAATAGGTAGTTTTTCATGATGTTTTCGAAGAATGACTTCGAGGCGGGTATCCAACCAACTGCGCACAAACTGTTGCACCTGTTGATCGTTCGCAAAATGCTCCTTGAGAGGCCCAAACATAGGAAAATCACACGGTGAATGGTCAGAGCTGTAAGGAGGGTGGTCAAGTGTAGTCCAATGTATTTCAGCCAATTTTTGGGTTGTTAGGGCTGCAGTGTGGGGTCTTGCATTGTCATGCAGGAGCAAGAAGTCTCGGATGGGCTGACGGCGCCTTTTTCACCGATATGCAGCTCGTACCTGATCAAGGTCACAGTAGTAGGCAGCGTTTATTGTGCGACGATCTTGAAGAAAATCGACGAGTAAAACTCATTGAGAGTCTCAAAAAACACTTGACATCACCTTCCCGGCTGACAAACGAGTTTTGGCTTTTGATGGTCCTGGCTCCCCCTGACAAACGAGTTTTGGCTTTTGATGGTCCTGGCTCCCCCTTTTTTCTCCACTCCATACTGGCCCTTTTCGACTCGGGAGTGTAGTGGTGAACCCAAGTTTCATCTCACGTCACAATGCGTTGCAAAAAAGCCTGCCCTTCATTTTGAAACCGAGCAAGAAGCGTCTGACAAACTTCAACTCTTGCATTTTTGTTTTCTTGGATAAGCAGACGTGGAACTCACCTCGCTGAGATTTTTCGGAATTCAAGATGGTCTCGAATGATGGTGTGTACACTTCCAACACTGATTCCCGTTTCCTTACTGATTTCTGCTACAGTGAAGTCTTTCAATGAGCTTACGAACTACTACACATTTTCTACTTTTTCACGCCCTTCTTTGAACTCGGCACGCCAAGCTTTCACTCGCGGCCATGAAGGTGCATTCTCCACGAACTGTGCACGCAGTCGGTCCCGAATTTTGGCTGGTTTAACACCTTCGTTCGTTAAAAGCTTTATTATGATGCGTTACGCAACCGAAGATGAACCTCTCTTTTGCTCATTGTAAGGATAACTAAACAAACCGATTGGGCGGTCGGCTTGGCCTTGAATCATCTAGAGGGGATCCCCCCTACCCTTCCCGACGCTCCGCTTACCTCCGACACGCTTTCTATGTCCTCAGTAGTCAAGGGCTCGTTTATATTTGAATGCCCCTCGTACAATCGTAAAGTGCGTCTTCACTTAAGGGGAAAAATCGAAATAATAGGGTTATTTGACTATGGGGTTTGTAGTAGCAGAGAGTTAGTCGCAGAATGTAACCGAAGACATCCTTTACAAGTCACTATTAGTGATGGAATTGCAGTCGTCGTAAATGCCCTTTTCAATGAAACTGGCAGTGTATATTAAAAGGTCTTAGAATGATGAACCTCGTCTAATACATTCGCATCCTGAAGATAACGTAGCCTTAGTAGTAAATCAAGTGAATCCAAGAGTGAGTTTACGCGATTTAACGTTTCAACTGAATATCGACAAGGAGAAAATTAGAGTTTCAATCGTCATAAAATCAAGCCTTATAAACCAAAATTTCTATATACTTTGAAAGAAGGTAGGGAAAATAAAAGGTTAGAATATTACTATTGGACCCAGGAAAATGTTTATACGACCGGAATTTTGTACGTGTTTACTAAAGAGGCTACATTTACCACTAATGGTATCTTCTCAAATCTGTAGATACTGGAGATACTGGGCTACAGATAATCCTCATTGGGCTATTAATTTTAAAGAACCAGTATTCAGAAAAAGTTAACGTATAGTGTGGAATTTTAGGAGACAGAATAATTGGTTCGTTTTTCTTTAATAATCCGTTAAATGCTGAGCGTTTAGTTAACTTTTTCGATACGGAATTATGGGATGCAATTGAAAATCTTCCTCTTAATGTGCGGCAGATGTTTTTCCAGCTGAATGGTGCGTCAATTCATAATTCTAGAATTGTTCGTCAGTGGTTGCTCGAACATTTTCCAATGCGCTGGATGGAAAGAAATAGTTATTTTGAACTCTTGCATCCTAGGTCCCCGATATTGCAGCATTAAATTTTTATTGCTGGGGAACAGTCAGCCTTCCAGAGCTGAGAAGAGTACCCACTCATAATCGTAAAAGAATTGAGAAACGTGTTCAAACTGAAGGAGGATTAATTGAGAGAGGTTATATCCGATAATTAATTAAAATTTTTACTTATGTGTTAATACAAAAGAGACGAGGCTACAAAAACAGACGAGACGAGGAAGGACTGAAAACTTGTAAGTCAATATAGTGGGAAATCATAAGAAAGTGTAGAAAAGCGAAAGAACAATGGATAGAAGATAAATGCAAAGAAGTAGAAGATAAGCTCCAAGTAGGTAAGACCAATGAGGCTTACAAAATAATTAAGAGGAACTTCAGGGATATAGGACCAATAAGTAGAAACGTTAGGAATCAATCGGGGGACATACTGATCGGAAGAGAGGAGAAAGCGGATAGATGGAAGCAGTACTTAGGAAGTTTATACGAGGGTCAGGAATTAGGAGAGATATTAGAGGAAGAATCTAGTATAGATAGTGAAGATGTAGGAAAACCTATATTGAGGGAGGAATTTGAAATAGCACTAAGGGGGCTAAAGAACAATAGAGCGCCGGGTGTAGATAAAATACAGGCGGAAATTTTGAAATGTGCGGGACAGAAAGTAGTAAATAGGATGTTTGAACTGGTAAAATACATATACGAAACGGGCGAGATGCCGGAGGATTATAAGAGGAACATTATCGTTACTATACCGAAAAAGAGAGGAGCCGACAAATGCGAGAACTTTAGAACGATTAGCCTAACTTCCCATGCGTCAAAAATCTTAACCAGAATAGTGCAGAAGAGGATGGAAAATAGAGCGGAGGAAATACTAGGAGAAGACCAATTCGGGTTTAGGCGAAATAGGGGAACTGGCGAAGCTATTCTGGCGTTAAGAGTAATGTTAGAGAAAACAATAGAAAAAGGAAAGAACGCTTATATAGGATTTGTAGATTTAGAAAAAGCTTTTGATAATGTAAGATGGGAAAAAATGTTCGAGATACTAAAGAGCGCGGGAATGAAGTATATAGATAGGAGAATAGTACACAATCTATACAATGAGCAAACTGCTGTTATAGAAGTAGAAGGGGAAAGAAGGGAAGTAGGTATCAGGAAAGGAGTAAGACAAGGATGTACGCTATCACCACTAATTTTTAATCTGTACATCGAAGAGGCGATTAATGTGGTAAAAGATAGAGTGGATTTCGGGATTAAAGTACAGGGACAGAAACTAAAAATGCTGAGATTCGCGGATGATATAGCAGTATTAGCATCTAGTAAAGAGGAATTAGAATCAGCGTTGAACGAAATGGAGGCAGTGTTGACAGAGGGATACGGAAAGAGGGTGAATAAAAACAAAACTAAAGTGTTAGTGTGCAGAGGGCGCGAGAGTAGAGCAAAAACGAAAATACAAATTAAAGACTTCACTTATTTAGGAAGTAAAATAAATTGGGATGGAAGAAGCAATAAAGATATAAAACAAAGAATAGCGCAGGGTCGAGTAGCTTTTAACAAAAAGAAAGCACTTTTATGCTCGGGGGTAATAAACTTAGAAATAAGGAAGAGATTTTTGAAAACGTATGTATGGAGCACGGCGCTATACGGTTGCGAAACCTGGACGGTAGGGGAAGCAAGTAGGAAGAAATTAGAAGCTTTTGAGATGTGGTGTTACCGAAGAATGATGAAAATACCGTGGACTGATAGGGTCAGAAACGAAGAAGTATTAGAGAAAGTCGGCGAGAAAAGGAGTATGTGGAAAAACATAAAGAAGAGAAGAGATAGAATGGTAGGCCACTTGCTGAGACATGGGGGAATAGTCCGCGATATTTTGGAGGCAGAAATAGGAGTGAAGAAAGGCAGAGGTAGGCCTAGATTAGACTACTGCTCACAAATAGTAAGGAATGTAGGTTTTAGCACAATTAGCGAAATGCGTAGGTTAGCACAAGATAGGAGAAGCTGGAGGTTAGCGTCCAACCAGTCTTAGGACTGATGACCTCATGATGATAACTTGTAACTGATGATGTGTAATGGGTAACTATCTCAAAAATTGATTTTTACTTTAAACTATTGTTTTACTTAGTTTAATTACCAAAAGTTAATTGTTTATTTGCTTTTCTCTTAAAATGTATTTTTTGTTAAATCGACATATCTGTTCAATAGTTTTTTTTATATTTCCATGGCATCCTATTAAATTGAAAACCAAAATCGTAACCGTGTGCGGATAGCGGAGGAATATTGAAGACGCTAAAAATATGAATTTCGTAACGAAACTTGGTGTTGGGGCTCGAACTTAGATCAAAACGACTTCTTCTAATAACTATTTGCGATATCTTCAACGCGTAACAAAATATCAGAAATAGGCCCCATTTGGGAGGCTACCGTTGTCTCAGTTTGTTACTTGAATTTAACCCTCTATTGCATAGTGTCCCCAAATGGGAATACCACATTTTAAACATGTATAGTGGCGTCATCTTACATTTTGTATTAGAATTCATATAGAATACATTATTTCCTGATATAGTTTTCTATTTTTTTCGATATATTTTTCACACAGATGGCTTTTGCTGTATTTGTGAATCATCTTCAGACATATTGTCAAAATGGCGACTCGTCTTTTTTTATTCTAGCAGTTTTAGTGTTTGAAATTATAATTTTTTAGTAGTTTTTGGTAAGTTTATTTTTTTTTTACAAAGCCTTAACTGTTAGACGTAGACTCGTGTCAAATATATTTAATTGGTTTATTCCTGTTAACACAAAATGACAACCTCCATGTTCCCGATTGGGAGCAGTGTACCGGGTTAGTCACCTACAATTGACTCCCCCTTTATTTCTCTTAATAATTTAAATCGAATCGAAAAATTCAAACAAGGATTTTACATTATTTTTTATAGATTTTTTTGAATATTTAAACAGATTTTCAAAAACTGCAAATTGAAAGGGGGCGAACAATTTTTTATTTTTTTTGAATGGAACACCCTGAATTTTTTTTACTTAAAAAAGTTACCCACAGTTTTCTGATCACAAAAATATATAATTGTTGTATCTTGGTAAGTATAGTTCTTGAGATATTCATACAAATATATAGTCACATCACAGGAATAAATTTGGCATAAGACCATAAATCAGGAGAGCTATGTTTTTGAGATACAACGACACATCTTGTTTTTTAAGAAAAAAAGTATGAAAATACGGTAAAAAAATATGCATTGGCCTGCTAATAGTCCAGACTTGAGTCCTTTGGACTTCTTTTTATGGGGAACACTAAAACAAAACATATACGAAAATTCGGTATATAATAACTCAGATGAGTTGAAGGACTGTATTAGTCAAGAAATAGAAAATTTGCGGCAAAATGTTCATTTATTTGAAAACGCTAGAAATGAATTTATTAAAAGATGCCAACTGTGCCTTGATAGAAACGGAGGATACGTGGAGAACATATAGATATGTTTAATTTTAATAAAGTTCATTGGTTTTATGTTATTTATTGTTGCGCATTGTTTTTTTTTATCATTATTTCGTTATTTATGTTTTGTGTTCATTAAACCTTGTTGTTGTCATTTTAATAAAGGTTTATTTGTTTATTATAATTATTATGTGTTGCCGCATCAAAGAGTTTTCATACTTTTTTTCTTAAAAAACAAGATGTGTCGTTATATCTCAAAAACATAGCTCTCCTGATTTATGGTCTTATGCCTAACTTATTCCTGTGATGTGACTATATATTTGTATGAATATCTCAAGAACTATACTTAGCAAGCAATTATACAACAATTATATATTTTTGTGATCAGAAAACTATGGGTAACTTTTTTAAGTAAAAAATAAAGGGTGTTCCATTTACAAAAAATAAAAAATTGTTCGCCCCCTTTCAATTTGCAGAGTTTTTGAAAATTTGTTTAAATATTCAAAAAATTTATAAAATACCATGTAAAATCCTTGTTTGAATTTTTCGATTTGATTGAAATTAAGAGAAATAAAGGAGGGGTCAATTTTAGGTGACTAACCCAGTACATACAAAGTTTAATTTTGTTTTTTGTAATTTGTGTAAATGTTCATGCAGTTCAGTGATATGAAAATCGTATAGTTTCTTTAATTTCCACATTTTTTCCACGACGGATTAACAGACAACTAAACAAAAATAATAATAATAAAAAATAATAATTTGTTTCTTTTGGAATTCAAAACAGCAATAGCGCAGGATTTATGTTTGAATGGAAAGACATTGAAAAAGAAAAGGGGACGGCCCAGTCCCAGAACGCCGAGTAATTCGCCTATACCCTTTACACCTAATAGAAAATGTTTAGAGTTACGTCCAACAAACACCATCATACCCGACAATACTGGGCATTGGCCTCTGCATACTCACAACAGAGAAAGATGTAAAAATCGTAACTGCAAAGGAAAATCTAGGATAATGTGTGAAAAATGTTAAAGTACATCTGTGTTTCTATAAACATAATTGTTGTAAATAATTTCATTATAATTAAATTGTATAAACATTTTTGTTTAAAAAGTTGTGGATTAAGAAAATTGTTCTTTGTGTTCATAATGTTCCCATTTGGGAACAATAAACATTTTTTTGTTTAAAAAATTAATTTTGCAAAATTACATATGCATAATTCTAATGCCATATTTGATAAGAAGTACAAAACATTTTTTTAACCACATAATAAATCATGCAATAGAGGGTTAAGTTGGTTATCTCGAAATGTACGTCTTAAATCGTATTACAATTATTGTGCCAAAGTTCAAATACGGATTTAAAAAAATGACGAAAATATCCAGGTGTCTTCATTTTAAATGAGATACATGGTATAACAGTTAGTTCTCTAATGCTACTAATGTCACCGTTGTATAACGGTTTCTGATTGGATTCCAACGAAGTTGATTTATGGAATTTATATTAATCCATTTATTAATATTGCAATAATTTACTATAGAATAAACATAATTTAATGTGTATCAACCAAATAAAATAAGACACAGTTTTGGTATAAAATGTAAATTTCAGAAAATCTATTGTATAGTACTGTCAAATTTATAACCAGTGGCGGCTCGTGGGTTAGAAAATAGGTGAAGAGTTAAGATGTGTAAACAGTTAGAAAAAAGTAGATTGATTTTTTTAAGACTTCCCTATAGCTAAGCTTATAGCTATCTAATTTTTGTACACCAAATAAATTCTTAGATCTTTTAGTGAGGCGTAATTATCTTCATAAAATTGCTGATTCTTCTTTAGTTCTAGCAAAAATTCTTTCTCAATAGAAATAGTTGCTAAAGATGAAAGTCTTTCTTGGGAAATGGTATTTCTTGAACGTCTTTATACGTTTAAGACACGAAAAGCTTATTTCCACCGACGCACTTGTTGATGGAATAGTTAAAATTATACAAAACAGTTCGTAAGCTTCTGTAAAAATGTCTTTGTATTCATTCAGTTTTTTGAGCAGTTCATGTAGCAGTATATTTCTGTAATTTTCATCACTGTATAACAGGCAAAGTTCGTTTTTAAGTCGTTGATGTTTAGTAAATATATTTCCATAAAATTGTTCCAGATTTTCAAAAGTATTAAAAGGGAAACACGAGCTATGTTGTTCAAATTTTACAGTATCAGCGAGACAAACAAATTGCAACTTCTCATAGTTCTGAAACCTGACATCTATTTCCATTAAAATATGGTCCGATATTTCATAAAAAAGTGCTTTATATCTTATACTAATGGCGTCGTTAGAAAGACCGGCGTATTGTCGTTTTGTAATTTGTAATTCTGTCATTCTACTTGCTTTATTAAAAATTGTTTTAAAAAAGTCGTCATTTCTCTTTTTGTTCAATATTGCACGTGTTTGTTTTATTTGATGCACACAAAAATTAATAGCCAATGATTTTTTTGTAGGATGTCATAATATATCTGTAGCACTAAAAATATCATTAAATACTACTACCAAAACGTAAAATCAAAATCATTCATATTATTTAAAAATCCTCTAGCAAGTTGAATCGATTTCTGGTTCGATTCTTCAGATGTTACAATAAATTCAAACACTTCTTTCAGTTTATCCCAATCCTGAACTATTGTATAAACTAATTTGGAATTGGAACACCATCGAGTTTCTGCAATATTCGGTATACGTCTTGCGGATGTTGAGGAAAGGGCATAAAATCGCTTTGCTGAATGATGGAAGAATGGCGGAATTCCACTGAGACTTGCAAAAAATATTCGACATTTAGATATATATTTTTTTTAAAACTGTTGTAATACAAGATTAAGACGGTCTGCTAGACAATGTACAAATACAGCTTGCGGAGCTCTATTTTTGATTTTTTTCTGAAGTCCATTTAGGTGACCAGACATGACGCTCGCACCATCACAACTCTGCCCTATTAACTTATTTATATAATCAAATTGATTTAAAATTTGATTCAACATGGTATATAAAGCCTCTGATGTCCTGTCGGCACTTACAGCGTGAAATCCCAAAAAACGTTCTACTATTAGAGCTTCCGAATTAACAAATCTTATTATTATGGAACATTGAGAGGTTTGTGTGATATCAGTAGTAACATGAACCTGTATAGAAAAGAACAACGCTTCATTAATATATTTATATATTCATTCATATAATCATATATGCAACTGATGATTTCATTTTGAGTGGTTTTTGAACTTCCACTGAAAACATTTTTAATTTTTTCATAATGATTTCCGATTTCTAAAGGACACCTTAATAACATCAATTTTATTCTAAGAATTCTTTGAAATTTCCATGGTTTACGGAGTCTGTGCTTTCGTCGTGGCCGCGCAATCCTAATTCTTGCTTGCCAAGATACAAAACTGCGTCAATAACTGCCATTAAGAAAACTCATTGTCAGTTTAACCGAACGTTTTCATTAAGTTGTAGTTTACAAAGTTTAACATTCTCTTTTAAAGCGTCGGCTATAGTGCCCTTGTGTTTTTTCGAAAGTTTTAACAGTACTTCACATTTTAAATGCTCGGCAGAATCGGTATGTTTATCTAATGCCCTCGTAATATTTAAAATACATCTACAAATCCATCCCTGTTCCAAACTAATTATTTATTAGAAAATAGTAAATAGGGCCAGCAATATAGTTTTTGTAACATTGGGCTGCTACATAACCATTTATAATTTGTGTACCAAGCAGACTTGAAAATTTAGGTTATAAAATTTACCAGAATGATTGGCGAATATTGATAAAACAGACATTTTCCTTCCAGTAAAACGTCTCTTTTATCTTCGTCTTTCCAGCGACAGAACGATGTTTCCAACAAATTACAAATAACATTATAAATAATGTAAATTATTGTTTCATTTAATATCGTCACTATCAAAGTTGAAAAAATCACTAATTATACGATCACTCAGTTAGTTAATCAACACGCAAACTCAATAAATCGCTCAACTTCAAAAACAGACCGCGCTTCAGTACATTAAATAGATGCGAGTGCACTGTGCACATAGCCGATAATATCTCGCCAAACATGTTACCATGGCAACCCGCTGTAACAGTGCATACTTGAGTGCACTCGATTTTCATCTCTGCACCTACGGGTTATTTATATTATAGATAACGCGCGCATGGACTATGGAAGATTTAAAGGTCGTTCCAATATAAACACAGTGTTATTAGCAAGAAGACTATATAGAAGGAGACATAGCTCCTTGAAAAATCAGTGGTGGGGGTAGGACGAAAGACGGCGCCAATATGGCAGCCTCGCGTAGAATCGCGCGGGATCTGCGCATGTGCGCATGCCGTTTATCCTCGTCTATCGCGGGTCTTCACTATTTAAATGTAGGGTTAGGGTTCTATTGTGCTCATTATGTAAACAGTAAACAATTTTCGCGTGCATTTCTTTACAATTGTTGTTTCCGAATCATTGTTTGGTGAAAATACGCTATGAAAATTGGGATACAGTATTTTCAGTCCTAAATACATAGTATGTACAAAAAATAATAGTTCTGAATGCTTTTCTTTTAGATCAAGAAATGTTATTGCATTTTTTCATCTGTCGATTATAATTTTCTTTTATGTCTGCCACGAGTAGGATATCGATGATAATTTAGCTTTGTGGAAATGAAATAACATAATGAGCTTTTAGTCTAACGAGTTTTAATCATCTACAGGAAGATTACATATTTTAACCATGGCCACAAGTGGAATTGAAAACGTCGAACTGCGATCACCTTTGCATGGGGAAATGAAGAAGTGTTCGATCTCTGAAGGAAATATTTTGTTTGAAAGTTTACAAAGCAACAGACACTCCATTGAATTGCCAAGCGAGAAATAGTGTGCTGAGTCTGATTTATGGACACCAATTTAAACATATGCATCGATAAGAAGTTGAATGTGAATGTGTATTTACACAGTGAATATTTCGAATGGGATGTGCCGAAGTCTGTACGAGATATTTCAAACATCCAAGAAGTAACCGATAGTTTTCCTGTGAAATTAGCTTGTGAGCTATTATTGTATGAAGTGTGAAGTTGTTTTTAAACAATTGCTAATCAATTGTATATATTCGATTAATTTAAAATTTGCGATTTTGTGGTAATAACATTACATATTTACCGACCTTTTTGTATGTTGCTTCAGTAAAAACAAAGCATTCAATAAGAGTACAATTTATTCAAATCAGTGTACTGTGAAGGCAATACAGTGTGTGATGTAAAATCAATTAAAGTTTTCAGAATGAACGTTAGTAATTAGACATAAATTGAAGGGTACAGGAATAAAACAAGAAATGTCTATGATAATCAAAACTATGATAATCAAAAATCGCTTTCCTTGCCTCAAATACGGTGCCAGCACCTCCAACCATTTTTCTCGGCGTTAAATATTGACGCCCTACCTTTGATAGAACACAAACGACGCACAATTCAAATCCTATAGTTCCAACAAAGACACTCTATATAAGTACTCAGTAATATAAATATATAGTAATAGAAAACTGAATCATAGTTCCAATACCTACAACAAATCATCATCATCATTAGGTCATCAGTCCTAAGACTGGTTGGACGCTAACCTCCAGCTTCTCCTATCTTGTGCTAACCTACGCATTTCACTAATTGTGCTACAACCTACATCCCTTACTATTTGCGAGCAGTAGTCTAATCTAGGCCTACCTCTGCCTTTCTTCACTCCTATTTCTGCCTCCAAAATATCGCGGACTATTCCCCCATGTCTCAGCAAGTGGCCTACCATTCTATCTCTTCTCTTCTTTAAGTTTTTCCACATACTCCTTTTCTCGCCGACTTTCTCCAATACTTCTTCGTTTCTAACCCTATCAGTCCATGGTATTTTCATCATTCTTCGGTAACACCACATCTCAAAAGCTTCTAATTTCTTCCTACTTGCTTCCCCTACCGTCCAGGTTTCGCAGCCGTAAAGTGCCGTGCTCCATACATATGTTTTCAAAAATCTCTTCCTTGTTTCTAAGTTTATTACCCCCGAGCATAAAAGTGCTTTCTTTTTGTTAAAAGCTACTCGACCCTGCGCTATTCTTTGTTTTATGTCTTTATCGCTTCTTCCATCCCAATTTATTTTACTTCCTAAATAAGTGAAGTCTTTAACTTCCTCCAATCTTTCATTATTAATTTGTACTTTCGTTTTTGCTCTGCTCTCGCGCCCTCTGCACACTAACACTTTAGTTTTGTTTTTATTCACCCTCATTCCGTATTCCTCTGTCAACACTGCCTCCATTTCGTTCAATGCTGATTCTAGTTCCTCCTTACTAGATGCTAATACTGCTATATCATCCGCGAATCTCAGCATTTTTAGTTTCTGTCCCTGTACTTTAATCCCGAAATCCACTCTATCTTTTACCACATTAATCGCCTCTTCGATGTACAGATTAAAAATTAGTGGTGATAGCGTACACCCTTGTCTTACTCCTTTCCTAATACCTACTTCCCTTTTTCCCTTTCTACTTCTATTGCTCTTTGTATAGATTGTGTACTACTCTCCTATCTCTATACTTCATTCCCGCGCTCTTTAGTATCTCGAAACATTTTTTCCCATCTTACGTTATCAAAAGCTTTTTCTAAATCTACAAATCCTATATAAGCGTTCTTTCCTTTTTCTATTGTTTTCTCTAACATTACTCTTAGTGCCAGAATAGCTTCGCGAGTTCCCCTATTTCGCCTAAACCCGAATTGGTCTTCTCCTAGTATTTCCTCCGCTCTATTTTCCATCCTCTTCTGCACTATTCTAGTTCGGATTTTTGACGCATGGGAAGTTAGGCTAATCGTTCTAAAGTTCTCGCATTTGTCGGCTCCTCTCTTTTTCGGTGTAGTAACGATAATGTTCCTCTTATAATCCTCCGGCATCTCGCCCGTTTCGTATATGTATTTTACCAGTTCAAACATCCTATTTACTACTTTCTGTCCCGCACATTTCAAAATTTCCGCCTGTATTTTATCTACACCAAATAACAAATCAATATTAATGTTTAATTAATATTAATTTGGAAGTACCATACAATATGATTTTATGAAATTTTATTGTTAAACCTCAATACTTAAAAATTGTGTCTTATTATATTTAATGAATTCACATTAACTTATGTTTATTGCAGTAAAAAAATTATTCAACCGAGAATCGGCCGAGAACACCGAGAGATTTCACGATTCTCGACGCGCGTTTCGTCAACAAAGTCGGCATCTTCGGGAGATGATTAAAACTGAATTAAAACTTAATTCAGTTCATTTCCCGATGATGCCAACTTGGTTGGTGTAAAACTTTCGGTGTTCGCGAAAAACTGGTCTCGTTTTCCACCCCTAAAAAATGTTCAAAAATATTAACAATAACTAGGGAATGTCTGAAAATCCGTTAATTCTGGATGAGTACGACAAAACCGACCAGAATATATTCGATATCAGGATATTTTTTTTTTTTTTAGGTCCGGCGCAGTGTAAATACTGTTTGAAGGTGTACAAAAACGTGCACCTTCTGAGAATCCACGTATTGAGTCACGTCAGCGCGAAGGCAAGATATAAGTGCAAATTTTGCGATCTGACGTTCGCGAACGCGTGCAGCAGGTGTAAGCATCAAAGGCTCCACGCAAATCCCGATTACGAGTTAAGGTAATTGTGTTAATATCATACAAAGTCTAACCATTAAATAGAAAGAGTGGAATGACCGAGAGAAGATGGGGATTTTGTCTAGAACAGAGGCGTAGATGTTTTTATTTTTTGGCGGGATCAGTGACAAGTACTGCTACAATTATTGATATGACGGAAATTAAAAAAAATTACTAAATCTCATAAGGGAGAATATTGTGAGTAAAACCAAGTTTCCATACCACTTATGAAGTATTGCTAATGGTACGTTACCATTTTTTTAGTGGGTGGTTCGCCAGGAGTCCTATTCCCACGTTAATAACAATTCTATATAAAATATACAAAATTCTATAAAAACAAAATAAAAAATTCTGTTTCAAAATTTAACAAAACATAACATAAACAAAATTCTGTAACAAAAACAAAAGAAAATTTTCTTCTACAGAAAATAAATGAAATTCTACTACAGAAATAAAAAGAAAACAATCTTACCCTTTTCAATTTTCGAGTCATCACTCACTATCACTTTCACTATCACTTTTACGGACACTAATAATAATAATAATGGGATCGAGGGTTTCATCAGTCATATTATCTATATCGCACATTTTCTCTTCTTCTCTTTGAACATGACCAATACACTTTCTCCAGTCTTCTGCTGTAACATTTTCTAATGCTTTCTGAAGATGGCGTTGGACATTAGCCAATTTAAGTGTAATATATTTGAAAATGACGTAATTTTTGTACATCGGTTTTTTGGCAATAAATTCTTGTAATAAAACCGATGTACGAAAATCACGTCATTTTCAAACGCGATTTTTTATATAAAAAAAATTAAAAAATCGATTGTTGCTGAAAATATATTTGTAGTACAACTCCTAACGAAGAAAATAAGCCCCCGAATAAGTCTGTAGGACCATCTGTTTCGATGAAAAAGCCGCCTTACGAAAACACCTTTATAGCTGTTTTTACAAAAACAGCTATAACTTTGGAAAAAAATATTTTGGAATTGTACATAAACGATTGTTTTCGTCTCACTTAGGACTACATTTTCTGAAATTATTAAATGTTTTCATCAAATATTGTTATTTTTAGAGCAAAATAAAAAAACGCAATTTTCAACGGTTTTTTCGATATATCTCGAAAAGTAATGAATCGATTCGAGCTCACAAAAATTGAATTGAAAGATTTTTTCACTATCTACAACTTTCTTATTTAACTTTTTCCAATCCGAGCACAACTTTCTTTTTTATTCGCGAAAAACCGTTTTTTCACTTTTGCGAATTTTTTAGGTTATGTTAGCGGCCGCCATTTTGAGAGCAAAAAACTGTAAGTTTCTTGAAATTTTATTTTCTATATGCTCAAATTTTTTTTTGCTGTTTACAATTAGTGACCATTTAACATAGGGGCTCAGACAGATTGATTGGACTATGTTGTCGTTTTCTGCTCCGTGTTATACGAGTTGTACATATATGTTTACCAGCAGTATATTTTATCTTATAGAACAGTATTATGACATTTTTTTCTTTAAAAAAATAAAGATACATTTTCTCCCAATTTTTTCTTTAACACAGTTTCAAATTTTGGTTACTGCTGATCGAGAACACCAACTATGATTACTATTTTACTAGAGAAATGTGAGATTGACAGTTTATTGCGGATTCCTCAGAGTTTGACCCAATATATCGACAAATCTGATTGGTTTTTGAAATACCAAAAATATATTCTTTAATTTTTCTTTGACATATTATTTGTTATAATGGGACTGTTCTCTTGTAGGTCTATTGTCTTACTGTGAACTTTTATAAATAGAGCTCGCACAGCCTGCCACGCGGCATAGGCGTACGCCTCATAATACATATAATAAACATAACATAAGTCAATACTAATGAAAGCAATGAGCTGTGTTGCACAGCTCACCTTCTTAACCAGATCTATGAAGTACTCGTAGATGAACTGGTGTGCCTATCACAAACTACACCAGATCCGTAAAAGATTTTCAGCATCAGGTATGTTTCTATGGTTGACTCCAGGAGGCAAGTTCGCTTTGGCGAAAAAATATGTTTATATGCGGAGAACGATCGTTCAACATCTAATGACGTATAACAGACCTAATTAAAGTACTCTCTGCACGTACTTAACAGATTTGTCGATCCACTAACACAAATTTCTTTTAACGTGGTAGAACCGGTGTCTTTTTATAATACACTTTCGAACTTTCGTTTAACACCTTCATGTTTTACGTCACTTATACCACGTAACATAGAACGGACTTCATTCACTATTTGCAATGATTCCGCTAAAGACAATGCTCTTTTTTGTAATTTGTTTATTGCGTCGTGTAATCCTTTATAATTGTCACGAATAGTGAGTCAATCAGTTTCAACGGAATTGTCGTTAAATTTTGTCTGGCTTTCCTTGATAGCCGCAGCCTCCTCAGGATTAAATTACAGTAGCTTTTATTTGCTGGAAATACTCAGAATAATACAAAGCTGCCCTCAACCACGTACCCCAACATGTAAGAACCGGCTGTGGACGTTCAGGAATACCGCCACACGTCCTGTGAAATACTCTAAGACGTTTCGGAGATTTCAAAAATACTTTTTCTCGTATTTGCTATTAAAGCATCGACTTCTGGAAAACATTTCCGAATGGTTTCTGCCACAATATGTAAAGCATGAACTTTACACGTAACGTGTAAAACTGGCAGCCGTGTTTTTGAAGAGAACGGCCTACCACAAGCATTGACGCATCACCATCCGTCACAATCATCAATACTTGACGTTTTGTGATTTCAAATATGTCCAACGTCTCGAGCACCACCCGCGTAATTACTTCACTAATTCACTCTGTTAGTCTTTTGCTAACTAGTAACAGTGGAAGTGTCAATTTAAGAGGGTTCAGAACTCGTACTACCATATGTACCACAGAATATTTTTTGAGGTCTGTCGTTTCGTCAACACATATATGGGTTTTTTGCGTTTTTTATCATAAAAATAGATCAAATAAAAATTGTAGATCATGCAATTATCTATAAAAATTGTTCTTACACTTTTTTTTTCTAAGAATCACCATTTCTGAGATATAGCGATTCAAAAAGTTAAAAAGTTGTGTTCTCTATAATATGCACGAGTACGCCACCTATATACATCACTGGGCCCGTAATACAAGTAAAAATATTAGTCTGTGTAACTTGTGATTCACGAGTGAAGAAAGATGCTAAAGACATACAAAAACTTTTAGAGTGGTTTTCATCACATTATCCTTTTCCGGAGGTTAACAAAATTGTATCTACTGCCAGTGGAGTTGTTGGTGATGATAAAATTAACTGTCATAAAGCTCGTGAAGTTGGGATTGCCTCCATGTCTAAAATTATAGAGCAGATGTTTAATAACATTAAATTAAAACGCGCTGATAAAGTAGTCCATCTTTTAGCTATGAGTAGCACCATAAAAGTTCACGATGAGAAAGTACCTGTTTACCCTGTATTATTATTTTAACGCATGAGTGTTACTACGGCATTCGAAGATGAAATTGAAAACTATTTCGAATATGAATTGGCTCCCTACCCGTTGTCACTGTTTGATGATATGGGAATCCGTAAAACACAAAAATCAGCCATTTACGATTGTTTTCAAACAGTAAACATTGATATTGACAACATAAATGCTACATCATTGATGGACGATATCTGTTACACCGTGTTGTATGGGATCACGAAGAAACATTTAATATTATTTTAGATAAATACGTTCAGTATGTACGTAGACATTTTGGCCATAGAGTGACTGTTGTATTTGATGGCTATACAGATTGCAAGAAAAATATTAAAGCCGCAGAACAACGTCGTCGAACTACAATAACATCTTCATCTTCTGATGTCATTTTTGATCAATTTATGACAGTTCCCACAAGCCAACAAAAATTTCTTGCTAATACTCACAACAAGTCTCGGTTCATTTCAATGTTGAAAGAAAAATTTACCACTGAAAATATTTTTGTCAAACAAGCTGATAATGACTCTGATGTCATCGAAGAAACAGCAATAGAACAATTCAACTCAACAATTAGAACTATTGTTGTTGGCGAAGATGTTGATTTATTGGTATTACTTACTGCTCTAACTCCAACCGAAAAAAATTATTTATTTCTTAAAACCTGGGAAGGCTCAACAACAATCGGAAATGTATTCATCCAAAAGTTTATCTGCTTTTTCAAAATGCCAAAATCACATACTATTTTTACACGCAATAACTGGTTGCGATACGACATCAGAAATTTTCAGGAGGGGTAAAACAACAGTTTTTAAATTGTTTGAAAAAAAAGATTTAGTTAATTGTGCTAAAGTTTTTAAAGAGAGTAACTCTACTCCACAAGCTGTAATCACCAACGGAATTCACTTCCTTCTTTCTGTATATGGAGCTCCAAAAAATGACCTGCTTAGATAAGTTTCGATACTTATCTTTTGTAAAAAATACCCGTAACAATAAACGAGTGCAATTAGCTTGTCTTCCCCCAACCTCTGCATCAGCTCATCAACATCTACTTCGGGTATATTATCAAGTTCAAGTGTGGCTTGGTAATCAACTGGACCCAGAAGACTAGGGTTGGAAGTGAATTGACAGTACATTGGAACCAATCCAGACTTTACTCCCACCTGCACCGGAAAAACTCCTCAATACAATTTTTTGCAATTGCAAAAAGGGGTGTAGTGCTAAATTCGGCTGCAAAAAGTTCGATTGTTTTGTTCACTAGCATGTACCAGTTGTCAAGGCCAGTCGTGCTCCAATGTTGAGTCGCCATTAGAAGAGGATTCTTACGATATCAAGCGAGGAGACATCTGATGCATCGCTGTTAGAGCAATTTACTTGTATCCAACAGGAAGTAGAAGAAGACATTACACTTGAAGTTCCATTAGATAATTATCAATCAGACGAATAGTTTTCCCCAATTACTCATAATTCACACCGCGTTCATCATTTCCAATAGTACCATTTTTTATTTAATACAATATTATTTAATTAAACAGAACTACAATAGATCGTGGAATAGGTCTACCGGGGAAACCACGTTAAAAAAAAATGCGCTAAGTACGCTACCTCACAGGTGGCGCGGAAACGTGTGCATATTATGGAGAATACAACTTTTTAACTTTTTGAATCGCTATATCTCAGAAATGGTGATTCTTAGAAAAGAAAGTGTAAGAACAATTTTTATAGATAATTCATGATCTACAATTTTTGTTTGATCTATTTTTACGATAAAACTTACCGTTTGGCTAAAAAATGCAAAAAACCCATATTTGCGAACTTTTACTTTTAATGACTGAATAATTTTTTTTTGCAGATGTGGGATCGATGGGGACTTTTCACATTTCGTTTATAATGGTGTTCCAAACATTCGTACCAATTTTCAGCTCTATGCGAATTTTTGTAAGCTTACCCCTATTTTTGAGCTAAATTGACCGGGCTACTCTGCGCACATTCGACAGGATTATATTAAAATATTAATGCACTACATACACGTATAGCAATTCATTCACGGGAAATAGTAAACTAATTCATAGTATACTAGCGATCTCCGTACCGGGTACCGGACTCGAGTCTCGATCGCCAATCGCCAATATTAATTGGCAGGCGTAATGACCTTGATGGGTTTTGTCGGCAAGTCAAACGAGATTACCGCTCTTTATTTGTCCATCGTGTACCGGGACCGTCGTACGAAGGTACCCTGAGCTTTGCTTTCGCTTTCGCGGGTCTACTCAAGAGGCAAGTGCCGCCCACAAACAAGACCCGCACGACTGGCAGCGGTTCGTTTCCCTCGACCTTCTTTGGTCCTGACGCCTTTAAGTCCCGCTGGCAGGGACTTCTGCATTTGGTCGCCTTGTTTTGCCGCATCGCTTCGCCAACGTCAGCCCCCCGGAGTGTGTCTTGGCGTGGGCGCCGTGACCAGCACGACGCTCGGGAATTGGGTCATATCAGGCGATCTTCCACGACAATGCGGACGAGCCGCGTCGATTGAATTGCCGCCAGAAGAGCGAGTCTTGTTACTAGGGAGGGGTCCTTCTCTATTAGAAAAGGATCACAGGATTTGGAGTCAGGTGTGTGTGAGAGGGAAGTCGTGTGTCTTTCCTGTAACAGAAAATGGTTAAACGGCCGCAGGGCCTCTCTTGTGTCTTCCTGGATCGTAGTCCGAAGCTGCTCTAGCGCCGTTGGCGGATGGCTCAGTGCCAGCTCTATTTATAAATAAAGAATATAGCAAATAGTTTTAGAAATACAAGAAACTGTCATTTTCGATTACAATGAAACAGGACCTTGTAAACATCTCACATTAAAAGTAAAAACATTTTCGACGACTAAAAATGACAACACTGACAAAATAAAACAGTAAATGGAATAGTTAAATCAATACAAACTCACCTCATCAGGCAAAAATTAAAGCACATCACTTACATTTCACATCACTTGAGCTCATCATACGTTTTTTATACCGCTTCATCTCACGTCATGCACATCATATGCTACTAAAAATTACCAACATAATAAGAATGGTCTAATAATAACGGAGTTAATGATCTCTATCCAAATTTAGTAATTCAATGCAAATTGTTGTTGTCTCTTGTACAATTCGATAATTTTTTTTGCGTTTATTTTTTCTCTAGTAAACCTCGCATAACCCACCACAAAATGACTCTTAAAAATATTGGATCCGAATTACATCGTTGCCTGATTTGTAAATTATTGTCAGAGTATATTTGGCGGTAGAAAAACGTGATCCCTTCGAACTTGATAGATACATATATTATTATATACATTTTCTTATAATCAAACAGGACTGGTACAACAATTCTTATTATTTTTGCTTATTATTACACATCTTCACAAAGTTACGTTCATGAAGGAGATTACTCTCTGTATCTGTTTTCGAGTATTCTCTCGCTTTGTCTGTTATATGTAATTATGTGCTAAAAAAAGCAGCGTAGCTTGTTGTTATTCCAGTTCCTAATAAGAATTAGTATTCCAATTACATTTATCACTGAATCCACTTAGATATAACAAGTATAACCACACTTTCCGTATTATTCCCACGATTACAGTTTTGATTCTTTAAAAGAATCGATTTTCTGTGATTGTGAATGAAATTAGGGGATTTTGAAAATATTGATTCTTCTATGATAGCGAGTATCTAAATGAAAAAACGTTAAATTTTCGATAGAAAATAACAATAATTTGTTATTAAATAATGTTAAAATTAACTTCCGGAAAATTCCGTACGTGTTACTTTTCCGCACTCCACTATAAGCGGAAAAGTAATGTAATCGTGCAAAGAAAAAGTGAAGAAACCAATTTTTTTTTGGGTTTGTTTTTCGGCCTAAAAACCAAAAAAAAATTTCCTGTGTATGTGTCGTCGTTGTCGTCGGCATTTATTCTTGTTAGCACGATAACTCAACTAAATCGTGTCGGATCGATCGGGTTTTGACTGATTCCGATTGGGGACGTCTCCCAAACGACACTTATTGATTTTGAGGTGGATAGAACACACTCTACCATGTACGCGGGTCATGAAAAAGTACAATGGTGGACCATTTGAGAATTTTTCTTTGTTAGGACGATCACTCAATTAAATCGTGTCAGATCGATCGGGTTTCGACTGATTCTGATTAGGGACGTCTACCAGACGACATCTATTGATTTTGAGCTGGATAGGACACACCCCATCCTATCCATGGATCATGAGAAAACACGATGGTGGACTATTTGAAAAACGTAAAACTGTCACATACATAAAACACATATTCTGCATTTATGTATTGGTTTATTTTTTATCGGCCACTCAATGTCGAGATAGAGATGTTCTACGTGCGGAAAAGTTCGTTTTAAGGTATTAAAACTGTTTCTTTCACTTCAAAATGTTATTTTAGAGACATTGTTAAAAATGAAAATTGTTGGGTTATGCTGCATGCCGCTTTGAAAAATCACGTGTTGAGAAAAACGCGTTTAAACTTCTGAAGCGTTATAAACATGAAAAAATGAACAATACAACTGTTTAAAAATGTTTACCACTAATCTGTCAAATTTTTACCATTAATCTGCTACCCACTATGCCAGGACCATAAAGCTGCCCTTCTGTATCTATTTTGTGTATTGTTCCTCATTCTCTTTCCTCGAACATTTTATCTTAGAATATGCATCTGTCAAGAACATCTCGGCGTGCTTGATCCGCTTAGCATCGGCTTCTAGATAATATCCATCTCCAAAACTCTCACAATTCGAAGAATATTAGTCAGGGCATCATTAAAAGTGCAGTATTATCAGTTGCAGTATTATATTTAAAACTTTTTTGCCACTCCAATAAGATTTTGGAGCCAATTTCCAAACAGTATCATTGAAACTTTCATTGCTATTTTGTGTATAGCCTCCCAGGCAATAGTTTAGCAACTCGTCTCGGCTCAGGTCCTCATAAATCGGTTTGTTGGCGTTAAAAACTTCCATAGGAAACGGCGGCTTATGATGGAAGGTGTCCAAGGTATCCGCTACTTGCGTCTTCTTCCAGTCACACCAAGACTCTGAGGACTTCTCGTGCTACTCATTTTCGTCGGTTGATAACTTATGAAATAAGGTCGTCCATATTTCATTTTTCATATTTTCCAAGGAGCGATAACTATTTTGAAGCCTAAGCCTCGGGAACTTCTTTCATGAAACGTAATGTCTGAATCGCGCGTTTTACATTTCACGTGTTGCGAAATAACAGAGAAAATGGGAAAAAAGAAATAGGTGTCGTCCGGGAGACGTCCCCGACCAGAATCAGTCAAAACCCGATCGATCCGTCACGATTTAGTTGAGTTATCGTGCTAAGAAAAATAAATGCCGACGATAACGACGACAACGACACACACACACAGCAATTATTTTTTAAAACCCATTTTTTCTTTGTTTTCAAGCCGAGAAACGAAAAATAAACGCTAGAAAAAAATTTCATTTTTCTTTACACGATTACATTACTTTTCCGCTCTAGTATAGTTAAGTGCGGCAAAGTAAAAGTATAATTCTATTGCCGATTTCATAATTAATATCTAAATATTTATCAGAAACTTTTCATTTGTTGGCAGAAGCACTGACTCCTTTCGAATCACTCTCAGCCTCAAATCTATTCAACGGTCGTTTTGATGACGTATTGAATACACTTTGATGGATTGGTACGCTTTTACATCACTCATTGTAATTTATAAATACTTTGAGGTTACAAATGAACTTAAAAATCAGCACTACACAGAAAAACAATGATTGCAAGCGAGGAAATTGTAATTTTTCTAACGTATTGGTGTTATACTAAGGTCCTTTTGTTTGTAAAGGGTGGTCCAACCATAATGCACGATGTTAATTGTAAATAAAACAAAAAGTTTTCAGAGAATTATCTTAATATTCTTTATTATGATAGAAGGATCTATGACAATTATGTGTGAAACAAAATATCGGCCAAATGCTCGCCACGGCTTCGATGGCATACCTCTATCCGATGGTCCATATTTCAATGTAATTTTTCTAACGTATTGGTGTTATACTAAGGTCCTTTTGTTTGTAAAGGGTGGTCCAACCATAATGCACGATGTTAATTGTAAATAAAACAAAAAGCTTTCAGAGAATTATCTTAATATTCTTTATTATGATAGAAGGATCTATGACAATTATGTGTGAAACAAAATATCGGCCAAATGCTCGCCACGGCTTCGATGGCATACCTTTATCCGATGGTCCATATTTTCAATGACTCTGAGACATAATTGAGGTTCAATGCCGTTAATGTGCCGAATTATCTCATACTTTAGCTCTTGAATTGTTCTTGGCTTATTGACGTACACTTTTTCTTTTAAATATCCCCAAAGAAAGAAGTCTAACGGTGTCAAATGACATGATCGTCGCGGCCAATTAACATCGCCACGACGTGAGATAACACGGCCATTGAATTTCTCGCGCAAAAGTGCCATTGTTTCGTTGGCTGTGTGGCAAGTGGCACCATCCTGTAAGAAGTACGGCCCGATGACGCCGCCAGCCCATAAACCGCACCAAACAGTCACTCTTTGTGGATGCATCGGCTTTTCAACAATCACTCGTGGATTCTCATTTACCCAAATGCGGCAATTCTGCTTGTTAACGAATCCACTGAGGTGAAAGTGTGCCTCGTCGCTGAAGATGATTTTCTTTGTAAAGTCACCATTCACTTCTGTCTGTTCAACCAACCATTCGGCGTATCGACGACGCTTGAAATGGTCAGTAGGCTTCAGCTCTTGAGTCAATTGAACCTTGTAAGCGTGGAAATTCAAATCTTTATTCAAAATTCGCATCAGTGATGTTCGTGAGATGTTCAATTGTTGGGCACGACGACGAGTCGAGGTTGACGGCTCTTCTGCTACACTATCGCGAACAACAGCAATGTTTTCCGCAGAACGAACTGGGCGAGCATGCGCAGGTGTTTTCACATTTTCTACAGACCCGGTTTGCTGAAATTTGTGCACAATTCTCTCGATTGTGGACACATTTGGTCGATTATGCTGACCAAAAAAGTCACGAAGTGCACGAAATGCATTTTGATGGTAAAAGGCTTCAACAATCTTAACGCGCTGCTCAATTGTGTACCTCTCCATGGTTGAATTTGTCAAACACTGAAACAAAGAAATGTCAAATTAAGTTGGGCAAAAAACTTGACGTTAAGGTGTGACTCACAATTAACATCGTGCATTATGGTTGGACCACCCTTTACATAAATGCTTCTGACTAAACATATCATATTTTAACGACGTCCGTTGTGTATTAGAGAAGTTATAGATCACAGAGTCAAACATTAGGCTGTACCTACACTGTACTTTCCCAGCAGGTATTTATTTGACACAGGTGTCGGTTCAGAGTAGTCTGACACGCTTAGGAAACAGCGCCAAATTTCAAGAGAAAACAATTCTTTTAGGAAAAGAAATTCCGTTCCATCTTCTAAAAGGTTCAAAGAATTTTTTTGAGCTAATAAAAAAATAATTTTTTTTTATAATTTACAGTGGTATTACCCCTAAATCTAGATCTTTCTGTATTGAGCAGGGACGTAGCGTGAAAAAAGAATCTAGGGATGTGATAAAAATTTTATAAGGGGAGAGGTATAGTCAGATGTATGGTAGGCTATATGAAAATGGTAAAAATAAAAAAAAGACACTAACCTAAAATTATTGTGCGGAGGTATATATCTTAATTTTTAAAATCAAGGTCAATTCTTCGGTTTTTGTTTGTCGAGCGAAAACGTCTATCACTGTTTCTTCAAATGTTGGAGACGATCTTATATCTTTTAACAAAGCACTTTCAATGTTTATTAAGGCTAAAGCTGACAGTCTTTCTTGCTTTTGAGAATTTCGCAGATAAGTCTTTATTCTCTTTAAACATGAAAATGATCTTTCCGCGGAACTGCTTGTGACAGGAATAGTCAAAATTAAACGACACAACTTTGATGCCTCCGGGAACAAGAAGATAATTGAAGGGACATAATATATTGGAGAAGCTCATACACAGTGCTCTTTTTCATATCGGGATCACTATAAATCATTGAAAGTTCACTTTTTAAACGATTTTCGTCAGTAACATATAAGTCGGAAATCGAGAAAGGAACCACCAAACCGCCAAGCGGTTATCAAAGTAGTTCCCGAATAGCACAGCTATTACATAATCGCTCTAGGAAACAACTACTTCTCGGGCTAAAGCCCCGCCAGGCATTGAATTATACCCAGAAGCGATCCTCTTTCCCTGGCGGGGCTTTAGCCTGAGGAGTAGTTGTTTCCTAGAGCGATTATGTAATAGCTTTCTATTCGGGAACTACTTTGATAACCGCTTGGCGGTTTGGTGGTTCCTTTCTCGATTTCCGACTTATATGTTACTGACAGAGATCGTATCGATAAAGATGTATACGCCATAGAGTTCATTCTGCATTTGTCCTCAATCGGCGTACCGTGCACGGCACTGATGAGAATTAATAAGTTCGAAACAGCTGTATGTCGTTCGGTTCCGATCCGGGACAAATGTCGAATCCTACCTGTGGCGTGTTTTATTTTTTGAAACGATTTTCGTCAATGAATGTTCCATATGTATCTACTAAAGAAGAAAAAAGATCGTCAGAAAAACGTTTCACGAATGAAGTAAATTGTGTGAAATCTAGATTTAAGAATTTCAGTTTAAAAATTTCACTAAACCGTTCACTAATGTTCAAAGTAATAACGTCCAAAATTTCATAAAACAATCGTGCGTAGGTGCTTTTCTTATCTTCAGGAATTAAATCAAAACGTATTCTTTTACTTGGTGGTTGATTTTCTAACTCAAATCTGTCCATACAGTCCTAAATGTCATTAAACTCCTTTCTCATTTTTTGAATATGTGATTTGAAACTGGCGATCGTTTTATTGAAGTAATTAATATCTGATATTTTTGTCTGTAGAATTTTAAACAGACTCTCGGAATGTGGGAATATTTTTGAAAACACTGCTAAGAAAAAATTAAAATAAAAGTCGCGCAATAAAGTTAAAAGGTCTCTAGTACAAATAACGGTTTCTCGATCCCATTCCTCATTTTCATTTTCCACAGTTACCTGAAACATCTTCCTTATGTTATGGGGACAGTCGCCAAGATGGGTTCAAATAATCGCGTAACTGAGTCCGGAAATAACGACAACACCCACTCGAGGTTCCACTGTTGACTGCGTAAGATCACTGACCTTTTCGCCCATCTATCACGTAGCTTGGATGTAACGTGGACTATCGCATTTCAGCACTGCAGCAAGTAATGCGGGAGTCCAATAATTTCGGGCGTCTTCACGCCCAATTTGAAATAAAAAAGTTGATGGTAGCGTTTAAAGTAAATAATGTATGTTTGCGGTCGGTTTGAAATAAATAAAAAATTGTTATAGTTGAATAAATCGATTGAACTTTTAAATTCACTGATTTGCCCATTTTTTAAGGGATGCGACGCATCACTCGCATCCATGTACGCTACGCCCCTGGTATTGATAGTTCTGGAAAATTTAGTAAACAAAGAGTGCCTTTTGCGCTTCATTCTATCAGAACTCTCTCGGCATTCTCGGGGATAGGCTAAGAAAAAATCGATAATTATTCGAGTAGTTTTTGTTCTAGATTCAGCTCTAAAAGCTTGTTCTGTATTAACATTCAAGGTGCAGAATATGCTACATGAAACTGGATTCGAAGGACAAGCTGGAGATTCACATGAAAAAGCACAAGGGTAAGAAGAAATATACATGCGAGGTTTGCAGTGCCCGTTTCAGTCGGAAATATTTATTAAACCACCACGCGGCTCAACATATCAGCAAGGAAGAGATCGAGCAGGAGAAGCAGGCCGTGCTAAACGATGCCTTGCAGGAATTTTTCATACAAAAGCATGATCGGGATATTAAAAAGGAAAAAGTAAATTCAGTACGATAAGTAGCGGTAGTAAGATTTTTTACGAAAAGTATTGTTACATTTTCTCAATAAAAAAGTTTTTTTAAATAAAATATTTTTCATTATTCTCGATGTTGGAAATCTATTTGAGTTACCCGCGTTCATCCGCGACCACATCGCTGTGGAAGTGAGGTAGTGCGTGCGTAAGAGCGCGAGAGAGAGAGAGAGAGAAAGAGAGATAATAAAAAAAGTTGTTCTCTAGACTCTAGCATACACATGTGAAAATTGTATGATTTTACGGCATCCAATGTACATATGTATAGTTTAGAATAAATAGTGTTTACAGTCCACAAGGCTTTAATTAAGGGAGCTATCCCCAACACTGGATATATGTTCACTGTAGAGCGTACCACAATTGCGGGATTTCATGTGTGACTCGACGGGTGGGTTTTTCTGACGCATGGCGCGCGATTCTACAGAAGCTGCTAAAGAAGGCGCTTACAATGTATAAATAATATGTTACCTTTAAAACTTCGCAGAACTCAACATTTCGTCATGCGACCAGCTATACATTGGTAGCATTACATACGCCTCTACAGTGGACTCATTCAATAATGTTCGACGTGGAGAAAGAATACTTTTATATACCGTGCTTTTATTTTAAAACTGTACAGAGGTTCCACCGTTCGGTCCTTAAATTAGTCCAGAAAATTAGCCACCGCTCAGGTGGGGAGTCCGGCCGTACGCCGTGATGATCGACGACTTAGATTTCACATTTACCGTCGCATATGTGTTTGGCATTTAGACGAGTGAACTTCGCAGTAATACGTGTAATTTTAAATAGATTCTTTTAATTCTAAACTTAGTAATTATGACGTGCTCACTTGAGGAAAAAAATGATTTGATATCATGGTCTCTTCAAGGACATTCATTACGTGCAATAAGGGACCTTTTCTCAGTCAAATATGTAAATCGTCCGATCCCTGCCTTGAACACAATATCGACAGTAGTCGAAAAGTTTAAGTCAAGGGGATGCATTTTAGGTTGTAAATGCCACAAGACACCTAGAATTAACGAGGATGCTGAAATGCAGGAATTAATGGTGTGTGCGATGGTAGAAGGAGATTCAAATATTTCTATCCCAAAAATTTCCGAGGAGACTGGTTTTAGTGTGGGTAAAATTCACAAAATTTTAAAGAAAAATAAATATCATTCCTATAAATACGAAGCCCATCAAGAAATTTTCGATGAAGACCAGTACCGTAGAATGGAATTTTGTAACACGGTAATGGAACGTGCAAATGCGGTTGACAATTTTATTTATAACATCGTGTTCACCGATGAATCCACGTTTCCGTTACATGGTAGGCACAATCCATCAATTCTACGGTATTGGGCTATTGAAAATCAGTATCGCCTGTTAAATACAAGGACACAATATCCCGAAAAATTGAATGTTTGGGCTGGTATTTATAGGAATGATATTATTGAACCATTCTTTATTGATGGAAATTTAAATGGGGAGACTTATTTGAATCTTCTTCAAAACCAAATTGTTCCTGCATTGGCAAACATTGACCCCAATTTTGACAACGTTTGGTTCCAGCACGATGGGTGTCCGGCCCATAACTCAAGAATAGTCATTGACTATTTGAATACGATATTCCCCCAAAGAATTATATCTACGAGAGGCGTAATTCAATGGCCACCAAGACCTAATGATTTTTTCTTATGGGGGTATATTAAATCAAAGTTATGCGGGCATCCTCATGAAAGAGCTAATAATTTAAATCAATTGAGGGCTAATATTGAAAATTTATTTCAAACTATTAGCCCTCTTATGCTGACCAACATTCGTTCAGAATTTTACGACAGGTTGGGTTATTGTTTGGCGCAAGACGGAGGCATCTTCGAAAATTTTCTTTAGTTTTTTCTTATTCAAGGGGATATTTTTTAAGAGTTTGTATTTTATTTTTAATTATTTTAAGAGACGTGTACAACGGCCGCCAGGAGTGCTAGTAGTCTTGCTGTCTCGTTTCCCCCTTTCTCTTATGTTCTTCACCTACAGTAATAGTAAACATAACCTCGCGTACATGTAAACAAACGAGTAATCGCCAGTTGTAATCAATCTGCAGTGTATAAATATAATAGTGTAAAATGGATTATCCGCCGAAAGTAAAAAACAAAATGTGTCGTGTGGGACGACGTTGCATAGTGTCCGCATGCAATTACAAAAAAGAACGTTCGATAGAAGGTGAAAAAATGCATTATTTCAGAGTACCCTCAAGCGAAAAAAAAAAAGAACTGTGACAAAGTGCTGTTCGGAATTTTTGAACTCTGATTGCCTTTTACAAGTGTACTTTAATGAAATGTAACTAACTGAAGAATAATTCAGTGTTTTTAAAAAATTTTCTTCGTTAAAAAATTATTATGATTCGACATTATTCAAAGTTTTGTATTGTTATTTCAATTGAAGTAATGAATATAATTGCATTAGTCTAAAACACCTTTTCTTTTGCACAGGGGCCATATAAAGTTGTCCGCTTAAGGAGGGGAGCAGTGTCATTTGACTCGCTTGGAAATGTGGCGTGTTCTATTTTCGATAATGTGCAGTGAAATGGATAGCTTCATTTTCCCTTCAACGATACTTTGATTACTCCCAATTTACAATATTATAATTTGTAGTATATACTACATACTTTATTTGCTTCTGTGAATTAATATTTTGAAATGTTTTCTTTTATTTGGAACAGAAGTATTCATAGAATAAATTTCAGCACTTTTCAGGCAGATTATATACGTATGTGTACATATTACTATTATTATAAATAAAAAATTATTGCAGGAACACAAGAAAACATATTTTTTATAATTGCAAATTAACCTAATTCAATTTCACATACCTATACGGTAATAATAATGCTTAGGTAATTCATTGTGGCTCAGATAATTTTCCTATAAATTCATTCTGTTATTAATTTTACATCATCCGCGACGTACCTATATATTAAAATTTAAAATCATTTATGTTCAAATTTACCGGCAATTTCGTGCTGCACGACAACTAGCGCCCCTTGTACAATAATTTACCAGCGAACTATCGCAGTGCCAGGGGTCTGGTGGACGCTGTACATCTGATCTAACTTATATCATCATCAAGAAGACTAGAGAGTAAGGAGACATAACTCCTCGAAAAATTAGTGGTGGGGGTGGTACGAAAAACGTCGGCAATATGGCAGGCTCGCGTAGAAACGTGTGGGATCTGCGCATGCCGTTTATCCTCGTCTATCGCGGTTTCTCTCTCACACTATCATAATATTCCATTGAGCCGCGATCAGGGCTTTTGCAGGAACAATTCGCAACGCAACAGTACCTCGACGCTTTTGACATATTCAACAGAAAAACTGGAAACGCTCAAAACACAACAAACAAAAATAACCTCAAATAACCTCGCTCGATTCTACGCAATGACCGCCATGATGAAGCACGCCACGTGATCACAGTGCGGACGCTTTTCGTGCTATCCCCACCACCCGAGTTATGTCTCCTGTTCTCTAGTCTTCTTGATCCAAGGTCCGTAAAATCTTACATAGATTGCCTAATAAATCCCCAACCAATCATAATGCATTTGGTCCGTGACGTATGCCATGACGTAGCCTAGGCGGGAATCTGAAATTATAGTGGCATAATGCATTAACAAATAGAAGACAAATTTTAACAGTGATATACAATAACAAAAAAACCTAGCAAGAAATTACACTAAATTGCTGCTATAATTTATTTCATACACATATATGGTAGAAATATTAAATATCCAATGTAGCAACTTTTTATTTTAAAATTTTCACATATTTTCTATTTAATTTCACTTTTCTTCCAGTAGCTTCTGCTCTTTTAAAATTTAAATATTTTATTCTGAAAAATGTTCTTAATTTAGTAAAGGCAGAAACTAAATCTAAGGGAATTTTTATATATTGAAATGTTTTAATAATAAAATTTTTAGTCCTTTTATTAACTTGTTGTCCCTTTTTAATGTGCATTTGGCCATGAAACCTTAAAAATCTTCGTTCCATTTGTTTTACTTGTTCCAGCCATTCCTCTGCTGGTTCAGTTAAACCTCCAAATGACAAATGTTGAAACCAAGATGGTATAGTATAAGACTATACTTATAAATTAGTAAATATGTATATTTACTAATTTTAATTACCGTAATTACCCATCATTCTCAACTATTTGTTGCGGTGTTGGCGCTATTGATTCCATATTGGAGGATGATGTACTACCACCGTCACTGTCAACATCTGTCTGATTGAGATCATTTGTTTCTGGTAACGGTACATTTATTTTAGATATTCCTGCAACTTTAAAAGCTTTTCCAACAAGAAATTCATCTGCATATCTCTCTACAGTATTTTGACGATTCTGAACGTTACCAACATTTTTTCCTAAAATGATCATCCTTACTTTACACAGATCATTAAGAGATGATGTGTGATCATGCAAACCCCCTCGAGTACGTATCTGAGAAAAGACATTTTCTAGCGAATCCTGATTTAACCGGTGCATAAGGATGTACGAGCAATTAAATTTCTGTTTAATGTCATCATATAAAAGCATCAGAGATTTACATGAAATAATTACACCTTTCTGAAAAGTTTGCAATGACATTTTTGATATGCAATGCATATTTTGAAAAATGTTTATAACTTTATTTAAAACTTGAAGGAATACTTTCACTTAAAGTATAACTGTTCATAACATCAAACCACTGATTAATTAACTCAATAAAATCTGAAGTATCTCTTGCTAACTATTTATTTGTGCCTAGGAAATAATGTTTTAGAGCGACTGCAGTTGTATGCGATAGTAACTGTACTGCAAGTGAAACATTTTGTTTTTCAGTTCTTTCACACATTATATGATTTTGCGTGAACTTGTGACAAGAACTGATTTCACTGTCTGTATTTTTTACTAATTCTTGCAGCGGGATGCTATTTACAACTGAACCATCTTCTAAAACAAATCCAGTATCTAACAGCCAGTTACGAACGAGTTTTAAAAGGTCAGGAGCATCAGCAAAGAAATAGGCAGGTTTCATAAAAAGGTTTATCTATAAGTACATTAAGTAATTCAGCTTTTAAATTTCTTTCAAAATCTCCTTCCCGGAAATTAATTGAACAGACTCTGCTAGTGGCAGGATTCCATGTGTCGTTTCTATGACAGCCAATTATCCACTGTTTTAGAGTATTTTCATTTTTTGGCATTGAATAAAATGAAATGTTTAAATTATTTTATTTACTCTCGAAGAAGTTGTTTTTGCAAACTGCTACTGTACATCGCTGACACGGCATGATTCTGTAATATACATCTAAATAAGTGTAATGGAATCTATAAAATTATTAAACGCATGTACCATCTAGCTACCTAGTTTATCCCGTTAAAATGAAACAGAAAAAATACTTACTAAAAACTTATATTTCACATGAATTATTCTCAACCTATATTTTGTCCAATTCTTTGCATTTATCACTAGAATAATAAATATGTACGACACAACGCTTTGAACTTGCGGGAATCTGACTACGTCACAGAGCATCCCGCTCGTCGCATTCCCCTCGCCCACAAGCTCGCTTATTGGGTAACCTATGTAAGTTGACGAACCTTGTTCTTGATCATCATTATGGATATACAGGATCTAATAAACCAGTGGTTCTCAAAATGTTGAGGCAAATATTACTAAATATTAAGAACAGGCTTTTTCATGGGCATCACGCACATGCTCCGGCGCTATGTTTTTTTCGCAAAATGTGAAAGTTTCGATCACTTTTGGTGAAAATAACTGTGCCGGCAGATTTTTTCGCATAAATCTTGATGAAAATGTCATAGATAGTGCCAAATTATTGCACAAAGTTGTGGAGCAATACGCTTGTGCTCAATTACGACGTTGGCTAAAGTGTCATGGTCGGAAAGTCGGTGGAAGCAAAAATGAACTTGTTGCAAGGTAAGAATCATCTGTCATCTGCCAAGCACATGCTTTGCTTGTTATGACATATAAATTAGGTTTTTAAACATTAATGTTAAATAATAAGAATCCTATTAACAATAGCGATTCTATTAACAATAAAAATGTTATTAAAATATTATACTTTTTACAGCATAAATTACTTGATTAAGAATAACAAACCTGCTCCAAAATTTCAACGTTGCTGTCTGTGTTCATGATTTCTATTTGCTGTTTCTTAATAACAGAATCGGTATTTCCTTTTTTTAGTGTTTTGTACTTCTCGAACAAGCTGGTTTTTTTTACTTTCTGTAAAATATAAACATGTTTTTTATAATCATAACTTTCAGAGTTAGGTTATGTTTAATTTCCAGAATATCTTTTCAATTTTCGTTTTGCTCTGATCAGAGGGAACTTCGTTGATATTGTTTGGGTTACTTTCACCTTCGAAATGAAGGGAACAAATATATGTATCTTTCGTTATGTTGTCAATCGTAGAAAATCTCCCATCACCTCGTCGACACGCTCGCACTCACAAATCACATTTCCCGCATTGTTCACAACGTCTTACGTGCTCAATTCTTGAACACGTTATACGTTGTTTTCTGTACTCCAGACACGGCTTAGGAAATGGCAAAAAGTAATATAAACAATCATTTTTATAAGATTTTGAGCGACTGTTAGAATTACACACGCCAAAACAACAACATTTTAAACTTCCTTTCGACATGGCGAATTGATTTTAAAATTTTTTACAATTATTCTGATCAAAAACTATTAAACTGTTGGAAATTTGAGCAATTTTCTGTATTATTTAATAGAAAATTATTAAATTATTGTGCAGACTAATGCTATTTTATGAAAAGTGATCGAAACAGTATGGCGCCTGATGACGTCAAGTGGCGCATGCGTACAACAAAAATCTATGAAAAAGCCTATTGAATGGGCGTTTTCACACTAGCCGACACGACAACGACATCTCATGTAAATCAAATGGGAAGCTTTCTCACTCGCCGATATGCCAGTCTTTCTCACTCACTGGTGTCGATGTCGATGAATGTGAAAACGCCCAATAATTCCGTTATATTAAAAAATGGTATCGACTATAATTATTTACTAGGTGCACTAGACATTAAGTGTTAGTACATTAATCATGTATTAGACATCAAAATATATGTACAATTCAAAGATTCACCTTGTATATACGTATGTATACAACTCGAAGACTCACCTTGTATATACATATATGATGCGTCATTTTTAGTAGATAAAATGTAGATATGACTAACAATTTTATCAACTTCAGCGTATTTTTCATCCACTCCATATTATATAAAAATAAACAAAAGCTGATTAATAAAAGAAGTCTGCTTCCGCTATGCATACAAGTGTGATTTGTATTCTACCTTACTGCATCTATGCTTATACCTTTTCTTTAAAAACTTCTTCATTTATTTGACTATATTTACAATTGATAAAATAATGATTTTAGGCGTTATTAGGTGGCGACTTTCCATCCCATAAGGGAGGTAACGGCGTCAGCCCGTCGATGCTGGACCTAGCCATACGATATTTTATCTTGTTTATTGTAATTGTTGACATCTATGTCATCTATGCTTATACCAGTTATCTTCTACACTTTACAATAATTCTTATGATAAGGTATAACAATGGATTATTCTTTCACAAATACAACTTTTTATTAATCTTGTTTATGAGTCATAGTAGTAGTATTTACTCTGGAGTGTTTTGTAAAATTGCAACTGTAATATAGGTAATAATTAATAGCTGTATAATAAGGAAAATTACATCTAGACAAACAACAAGTAATCAGGATTCGTTGCAGTGTAGGTATCATCCCCTTATCCCCTGTTACCCATACTTAAAAATTTTCAATGGCACCCCCAATCTTGTAATACATTCTTTTAAAGGTTTTAAAAACCCTGATTCAACTCCCTTAAAAAACTGAAATCCATTGCTTAAAAAAATACAATCTGTTCTTGAATTCTTGTCGGACCTTATGAAATGTGTCTTCAGTAATTAACTATTTCTTGAGTCTTAAATATTCTGGGGCGGAGTTTTGTATACAATAGTCTTCAACTAACCCCAGAAGGAGAAATCCAGTAGACCCATATCTGGAAGTCTCGACAGCTATTCCAGAGCTTCTCTTCTGCCCATCCATTTGTCAGAAAATATTTGATCGAGGTATTGTCGAACATTAATGCATAGTGTAGTGGTTCTGTTAGTAACATATAAGTCGAAAATCGAGTAAGGAACCACCAAGCCGCCAAGCGGTTATTAAAGTAGTTCCGGAATAGCAAAGTTATTACATAATCGCTCTAGGAAACAACTACTCCTCGGGCTAAAACCCCGCCAGGCATTGAATTATACCTAGAAGCGATCCTCGACCCCTTTCTCGTGTTTCTGCACGATCAGATAAGGTTTCAAAAAATAAAACCCGCCACAGGTAGGATTCGACATTTATCCCGGATCGGAACCGAACGACATACAGCTGTTTCGAACTTATTAGTTCTCATCAGTGCCGTACACGGTACGCCGATTCAGGACAAATGCCGAATGAACTTTATGGCGTATTTACATCTTTGTCGATACGATCTCTGTCAGTAACATATAAGTATAAGGAAATCGACGGAATTTTATTTTTTGAAACCTTATCTGATCGTGCATAAACACGGGAAAGGGGTCGAGGATCGCTTCTGGGTATAATTCAATGCCTGGCGGGGCTTTAGCCCGAGGAGTAGTTGTTGCCTAGAGCGATTATGTAATAGCTTTGCTATTCGGAAACTACTTTAATAACCGCTTGGCGGCTTGGTGGTTCCTTACTTGATTTCCGACTTATATGTTACTGACAGAGATCGTAACGATAAAGATGTATACGCCATAAAGTTCATTCGGCATTTGTCCTGAATCGGCGTACCGCGTACGGCACTGATGAGAACTAATAAGTTCGAAACAGCTGTATGTCGTTCGGTTCTGATCCGGGACAAATGTCGAATCCTACCTGTGGCGGGTTTTATTTTTTGAAATAGTGGTTCTGTTGTCATGTTAAAAAAATGTTGTCCATCTCATCTCACAGTGGGTTTTCTTCTTCATCGGTTTTTTTAAGGACTATATTACGATAGGGTAAATTTAATTTTACAAAAAATTTTAATACAATTCATCACTTAGATTTCCTTCAATGAAAATAGTTTCTATTATTTAATTTCCCAGAATTCTAGACGTTGATTTTTTGAAGAAACTGAGCATGATCCTTTCGAAACATGGATTTTCATGTTTCATGTTTTCATGTCAATATCTATAGTTAGATTTATTTACATAGCTAGTAAAAAAAAGTTGCTTCATCACTGAAAAAATATTCTTTGTTAAATTCAAGCTATTTTTAATTCTCGCAGTTCTTATATCATAAAGTTGAATCCTTCTGTCATAGTCACCTTCGCCGAGTTGCAGAAGAATGCTAACAGTGCAAGGAAATAATGTATTTAGTTTTAAAGTTTTGTGTATACTATTAACTGATGTAATTGTTAACTTAGCTACTTTTGGAATTGAAGTGATAGGATTAATGGCGAAGTGGCCAAAATTCCAATCTGTGCAGCTACAGTAAGAACTCTCGACTGTTTATTTATTTTGTCAATATGTTTATGTATTTTTGTTTTGTTTTTTGGCTGTTTATTTGTCAAGCACATGTCGGTGTACCACGTTTTTGTCGTATTCCTTTCATAAAAAATCCGCTGTCGCACCATATACTTATTTTAGCACCATAAATAAAACTAATTTCAGTTCTTTCTTGCGTACACAATGTACCCAGAGTTCGATCTAGTCGTGCGTAAAATGCATCCTTTTCCCATTGAATGTTGCTCGCTCTTTTTTCTACGCATACATACATGAGAATCTTACACTTTCTCCTATTCTTAATGAGCAGAATACACCATTACGAATCCTATCACTGTTACTGCGACAGGCATATAGGACACGGAATCGAATGAAAAGTATCGATACTTTACTCATGAGTAGTATCGTTGGAAAAGAGTCGTACTCCTTAAAGTATCGAAACAAAAGTGTCGATACCCGTCAGTATCGATACTTTTATGATTTATTTTTAGTAATGCTGTATATTTGATTGAAAATCTAAGAAACCAAGGAATAACATTATATTCTTTGGTTTTTATGGTACTTTTCCTAAAGGTACAAAATTGTTCTCTGCAGTACACAGTACACTTACAGGTTGTAAATGTGTTACAGACTACAGTGCCAACATATGTACATATATGTAATGTATTATTTCTACCTACGCAATGGATATAATACAATACACTACTGCAAGTGCTATTTAACTTCTTAGAATAAAACAATATTTCAATTAACGAAGTACCTTTTATTTAAATGATGTAATACACAATTTAAACCTCCAATTCCTCCTCTGTACAAAAACTCAAAAACAATAATTTGTCCAGATGTTTTGGAGATAATCTGTTTCTTGTTTTGGTCATAGTGCTACCCGCCTTCGAAAATAACCTTTCTGCAGGCATAGATGTAGCTGGAATTGCTAAGTATACTCTTTTGCCAGCAAATATAATTGCGGAAATACATTCTTCATATCCTTCCACTGTTCGAATGGATTAGTAGATAGTGGTGACACTGGTGTTGGTAACTATAGCGTCATCTCATCCTCTGGATTTATTGAAGCCTGGGCTTGTGAACTTAAACCTGCTTGATGTCCTTTCTTTTGTACAGGCCAAAGTTTTATGATAACTCCAAGAGTCGTAAGCTGTTTCAATAGACGAATCACTGTCTGTTTCGCTGCTAACGGTGCCAGTGGAGAAAAAGTTTTCTGCTACGAATCGTCTTACCATAGAGATTACCCTAGCACAAGCTCTGGCATCTTGGAAATGTGTATTTTTAAATCTGGGGTCACGTAAGCAAGACATAGATATCAAGTGACAAACTTCTACTTGTCCAAATCTGCGTTGTATTTGTTGTATTATCTTACTTTTAAATATACTAGCCACAGTGTCACTGTTACTAGGCACAATTAAACCATTTACATATTTGTGCTTTTAAACAGCTGACCATTGGTATTATTTTACTGATTGTTACATACTGCTCTCCAGGCAAAAAGTACTCGATACCTACCATAAAGTACTCACTACGTAAAAGTATCGATTGCAAAGTATCGAGTACCAAAAGTATCGGTATCGACAGCAATGTACTCGATACCTTAAAGTATCTACACTTTTTCCGTGTCCCTGCCCGGCATATGTCAAATAGGTTAAAATCACTAATATTTCCGATAAAAGTTTTTAAAACGATTATAAATCTAGCCGTAATCAAATCAGGAAGACATTCTATACTAAAATACGATCGCCGATGAGTAAAAATAAACACTGTCTTATCTCACTTTGAATATCAGCGGAAGAAAATGATGTGTGTGCATAAACAAATTAAAAGAGACATCAAACTTATCGGCATTGAGTCTGTGAAAAACAGTGCCTCCTACTTTTAACCAATTCAGGACAGTCCTTGGAACATTCCATTCATTCATTTTGTTTTATTTAAATTATTTTATTTTTTCTCCCATTACGCGAACGGATCAACTGATTTGATTTTCTAAACGGAAATAAATCCGAATGTTTAATACCTTTAAAAGGAGGTACCTATTACAAGATGGTGCGTAGATGACACGTAAAGTGAAATGGACACTGGTTTTAAATTTCCTCTTCAATATTCAAATTCACGTGTTTATGTCTAGAGAGAGGTAATTTTCCTTGCTAAAAAAAAACGAGGGTATTATACTTAAAAATGAAGACACATAATGCAGTTTACTTTTTATTTTATTCACCCCGATTTGATTTAAATAATTCAGAAATGAATGACGTTTTTAAAAGAATAACTGTTATTACATTTCAAAGAATAAAACCCGCCACGGGTAGGATTCGAAATCTGTTTCGAACTTATTAGTCCTCATCGGTGCCGTACACGGTACGCCGATCCAGCATAAATGCCGAATGAAATCCGTGGAGTATACATCTACATCGATACGATCTATGTTAGTAACATACAAATCGGAAATCGAGAAAGGAAATACCAAACCGCCAAGCGGTTATCAAGTAGTTTCCGAACAGCAAGGCTATTACATAATCGCTATAGGAAACAACTACTTCTCGAGCTAAAGCCCCGCAAGGCATTGAATGATACTTAAAAGCGATCCTCGATCCCTTTCTCATGTTTCTGCACGATCAGACAAGGTTTCAAAGAATAAAACCCTTGTCCTGGATCGGCGTAGTTATTCTTTGAAACCTTGTTTGATCGTGCAGAAACATGGAAAAGGGGTCGAGGATCGCTTTTAGGTATAATTCAATGCCTGGCGGGGCTTTAGCCCGAGGAGTAGTTGTTTCCTATAGCGATTATCTAATAGACTTGCTATTCGGGAACTACTTGATGACCGCTTGGCGGTTTGGTAATTCCTTTCTCTATTCCCGAACTATATGTTACTACATAACTGATAGAATAAAATTCATTTAAAACTGAGCATCATGAGCAGTGAATCAGCGGTGTTTCACTCGAGTATTCTCGCGGTAGCTAAATAGCCGTCGTGTAGATTTGAGATATTTGAATTGATGTAGGTATAACCAATTTAGTTTAGTTTTGTCATCATGTTTAGCTACCTGTTAATATTATATAAATTATTATAACTCATGCAGTTGCTTATATAGCCGCCATTGATGGACCAGGCGTCCAAGTCGCATCTCAAAATTTATTAAATCATTATTATTCAATAGTCAGAATCACTGTTTTCGATATTAAAAACAATTGTATTAGACATTAAATAATATTTTTTGTTATCAGATCTATATTAATCAAGTATTATAGATATAATAATTATAGATATAATACTTGATTAGGTATATCTGTTCGTCTTAAATTGTTTTTCATAAATAATTTATTTTATAAAGGCAGTTATAAACTCCTGGACAAAATTAACGCATCAGTGAAACTTACATATATGTTAGATATTTAGAGAATATTAAACTAAAAAAGTGTTTCTGAAGTCCCAACACAAATCTTTTCTTAAATTACCTACAACTTTCGGCCCGATCTATATTAAGTGAGCGTTCATTCAAATCTATTCTCCTATTCAAGCCGTCGCATATATGAACCTAATATATAAACTATAAACAATAATAAACATTTAGAGAAGCATATCGAAGGGGGTTATCGATGATATCACCGACCCAGGCCGTCGGTTTATTTGTTTTAACACCTAAGTGCCGTGGGGGACTAATGCTGTCCCTCATTCTGCATAATTTTTCAGACTTGCTGCAGCCGCGGTGGACAAACCCTGTCCCCCAGTCCAATTTTCACTTATGGCCACGTCAGCCAGCGTATGTTCGACAAATCCTGTTAAAACCTATGTATATGGCTAGAAGATGTATTAGACAATATTATACTGTATTTGATTTTAGTGTCGGCCTGTAGAAAGTTTGTCAAAGGTATATCTTGCCATGACGGAATAAAACAATAAGAAATTTAGCGTAAAAACTTTAAATCAAGACAGAGGCGTGCTTATCAAAAAAACAAGACAGACGGTAATATTTAGAGCGTTTTTCACAGAATAGTTTTGTTTTGCGTGTTTTATTTTTGTCAATTTTTCTACCCGAAACTTTGGAAATTTGCTCATAGCAAGAAGAACACGATCGTCTATTTTCGATGTCTACTAGAATATGATTGTTTTCGCTGCTTTGTTCATTAGTGGCTACTAGCTTATCAAGTTTTGTAAGGCCTGAAACACAAAAAAAAAGTAAAACTATCGATCAAAATGTCTTCCGTATTGTTTAACCTTTTATCACTTCCTCACGAAATTGAGTTATACTCATTTTTTCATTTGTTACTCCTTGATGCAACAAATATGAGTTTACTATAGCAGCCCCAATTACAAGTTCAATTGCGAGTTTTATATACCATTTGACACCTCGCCGCAATGATGAATTGCATGACTTCATTTGATCTAAATAAATAAAATTATTATTATGAAAATGAAAAGAAATAGTGTGTAAAGACCTACCTGAGATGTCGATATACGCCTTGTGCTTGTTATATTCTATCACAGTGTTTGGCTTCAGAATATCACCCGTTCTCTTTCTAACTGTAACCATTTCTGGTACATGCTTTGTATTGAGAATTAGGACGTCCCTCTTATCCTTCCATTTTTCTACAAAAATGCCTGTGTTACTTTCCTCTGCTATAGTTTGTCCCCGTTTCAATTTCTCTTGCAAAACATTCTTAGGATTGAATTTCCTATTGCTGCGAAGGGTTCCAATAATGTAAGTATTGGTTTCAAGTAACTTATATGCCAGCTCAACGGACGTGTAGTAATTATCGACTACTATTGTTCGTCCACTATTTAGTAAATTTTTCGTCAAATTCAGAACCACCTGAGACGGAACTGTATGATCTTCTGCAGGATCTCTCTCTTGGCCACAGTAAACTTTGAAATCATATAAGTACCCACCTTCAAGGCATAATTTAAAAAGTTTGATGCCGAATTTGAATCTTTTGTTTGATATATATTGCTTAAATTTAAGCCTACCCTTGACAGGTACAAGTGTCTCATCTATACAGATAAATTCACCAGGAATAATTGGAGCTTGAAACGATTGTTGAAGTTTTGTCAGTAATTGGGAAATCTTGTACAATCTGTCATCAATATTAGCATTTTCATTATTAGCAAAATTCCACGTCTTTTCAAGTAATATTTGAAAACGATTCCTTGATAAAACATTTTTCAGCGAGTTTTCATATAAACATTTTTTCGACCAATAGTCACTGATTGATGGAAGTTGCAGTAATCCCATCCACATAAGGCAGCCAATAAATGTTTCCATTTCTTCTTGAGTAGTATCTTTCTAGTTCTGAATTCGGGATCGTTTTGAAGTAGTTCTTTTATTTTTCTCTTGCTGAGCATAAACATTCGTTTCGTTGACGAAGAGTTGAAATATTTCGTCAGTGATCATCATTTTATAAAAATCGTAGGGGGTTTTTTTGATAAAGGTCATAAATATGTGAATGAATTCCTGAATCATTCAGAGTTAATGAAATGTTTTTCAAGTAGTTTCCAGTTACTGGTCCCTACATCAAATTTGTTTCTATGTGTTGTTCCGAAAAGTTCGTCTCTTCATCATTACAGTCGATATTTTGAGCAATTACTGACTCAATGATGTCATCAATATTATTTAAAGTACTACTTTTTGGAGTTTTCTCGACATTTTCAATACTAGAGGTAGATGGTCGAGGTTCTTGAATTTGTTGTGTATTGAGACTGGGGTTAATAGACGTTGTTGAAGTGTCAAGTTTTATGAATTTTTTAACCGTCAGCAATTCTTTATTTTTGAAATATTTTGTTCTTTTTTTTTGCGTAACGGGATCATCCGAATCAGAACTATCTGAAGGTTCATACTCGCTGAGTACTGGTGAAACATCAGATTCATCTGCGGACAATACTTCATTCCATAAAGCAATCAATCTGTCTTGTTCCTTTTCATAATCACTCATTTTCACAACACACAAACACCAAATAACTCACAATGACTAAAACACCAGCTTACTCTATCCTAGTTCGGTACAAACTGCAAGTATCAACAGGAAATTGTGTCAACTGCGCATATCCCCCGCGGCCAGATTGAAAATCACAGTAGCTGTGGCCGTGGGGGACAAACGTTGTCTGACAGAAAAAAGATTGTTTTTTGACACTATAGTCGAAGAAAATAAAACGTTGAAGTGATCTTTGAATATACCATGCAATAAGAAAAGAAAATATAGAAAAAAATTATGTGGCCATTATAAACGTCTCACCTAGATTTCCATTGCGGCAGTCTAGGTGTTAACTGCAACGAATGCTCACATATAATTATTTTAATTTTTGCGAAGATTCAAATCATAGTATCTACGTGATATTACAATTAAATGATTTCAACTAATGTGACATACATTAGAATGGTGTTATCGGAAACAAATTAATAAATAACAGAAAGGAACAATAATGTCAAATGCAATGAAAACGAAAACGCTGTTAATAAGAAACTGTAGAAAAAAATTATAGGTGGTATTAAATCCTAAGAATTTGAATTCAGTAGCGTGTAGATCAAGCGGTGAATATTCTCCCATTCGACAAAAATGACTTCTTCGACTCATAGGGTAGGTATGTGGCGTCTAAGACGTATTTTAGTGCATCCCATAGATGCTCTATGGGGTTCATATCTGGGATATTTGGTGGCCAGTCCGTAGTTGGAATATTCACAAATCGAAGGTAGTCCAGTACTTCTATAACAACGTGGGGCCGAGCATTATTCTGCATAAAAATTAAATTGTCTCCGACAAACGGGGCAAACGGTATCACATGTTCTTCTATAATCTTTTCACTTGATGACATTGAATGAAAAAAAAAATCACTAGTGTAACTGAATATATTGCCTTTTATAAATCGCTTTAAACAGCTTTAAATGCATTATTAACAAACAAAATACAATATTACACAATTACATTACACAATACACAATAATACAATTTAATAACAAAAAAAAAAAAGAAACAATAGTCTAAATTAACAATGAGAAATTATAGGGCCAAATAACTTGAAAATACCAAAAATATATATCCCAAAACAGCCAAAAAGGTTCTTAATAAGTTAAACTAAGGTGACGCATACTTTCAATAATGTAGTCAGATTTTGAGGCTTATGGTATTTAACCTGTAAATTAGGAAGAAGTTAATAAAAATAAAACAAAATTATATATGAAGACCTCACAAAAGAGAACAAAAGTTTCGTTTCAAAATAAAAAAAATGTCAAATGTGTCGTAAATTAGATATTTTAATACTGTGGTAAATAACGATTTACAGAAAACAGGCTCTATATAAAATAATAAAGTATAAGTGGAATTAAACAATAAAACTATGTCGAAAGTAATGATAATGATATGTTCAAGAATGCTAGCTAATAGGAGGATACAGTTAACTTGAGGAACTACAAAACGTTACTTTACGAGTGTCAAAAAATTGCAATTGTTTATCGGTAGTGACGCCTAGGATATCCTAGGCCATCTATATAAAATGTTTAAGGATTTAAAACGAGAAATTATAAGAAATAATGAAAAGTTTTGCTGATGCATTAATTGTGCCCAGAAGTGTATTTTCATTATCGTCTCATATCAAAACTATCAGCAGTTGAGTTGAAGACACTGGCGACGACAGCGGTGGGCACGGGTGCAAAATGCAAAATCCTTTTCGTCCAACCAGTCGCCCAACCTCTTATAACACCACTATATCACATTCGCAAATGGTTTTTGTTTTACGTTACAATGATATTATATTTTAAACTATATTAACGCAAAAGGATGAAAATAAATCTAGAATAGAAAAATCTAAAAAAGAAAATAATTTTGCAATATTCTTTGGTGTCAGTTTTACTGGAATGAGGCATTTGGAATTCTTGGAGGGCAACTTAATTCTGTTTTGTTCTCCTATGCTATAGAACCTGGCATTTTGAACAAAAATATTTGATTCCAACAAGATTGCGCGCCTCTTCATTTCGCAAGGCCGCCTGAGAGTATACGGATAAAGGTTTTCTAGGAAAATGGATTGATAGAACCATTGGGAATCTTAGAATGGCCAGTAACGTCTCCAGATCTCATTCTCTAGACTTGTAAAGCAAAGCTTTTAAGACTAAGACCAAACAGCAAACCAAACAAATAAATGTACAAAACATTTTGAACATTTATTAAGGAGAAACGGTATTATTTTCTAAATATTTTTATAAGATCTTGGATATAGAAGATAATACACGATCATCAGAAACAGCAAAAAACAAGCCTTTTAAAAATGATCGATAACATTAGATTCTCTAGTCGGGACATCCCGTATAAATATATATTTTTTTATATAAAAAAGGTCAAATTTATAGTAAAGGGTGGTCCAACCATAGTGCACGATGTTAATTGTGAGTCACACCTTAACGTCAAGTTTCTTGCCCAACTTAATTTGACATTTCTTTGTTTCAGTGTTTGACAAATTCAACCATGGAGAGGTACACAATTGAGCAGCGCGTTAAGATTGTTGAAGCCTTTTACGAAAATGGGCGTTCAAATCAAAATGCATTTCGTGCACTTCGTGACTTTTTTGGTCAGCATAATCGACCAAATGTGTCCACAATTGGGAGAATCGTGCGCAAATTTCAGCAAACCGGGTCTGTAGGAAATGTGAAAACACCTGTGCATGCTCGCCCAGTTCTTTCTGCGGAAAACATTGCTGTTGTTCGTGATACTGTAGCAGAAGAGCCGTCAACCTCGACTCGTCGTCGTGCCCAACAATTGAACATCTCACGAACATCACAGATGCGAATTTTGAATAAAGATTTGAATTTACACGCTTACAAGGTTCAATTGACTGAAGATCTGAAGCCTACTGACCATTTCAAGCGTCCTCAATACACCGAATGGTTAGTTGAACAGACAGAAGTGAATGGTGACTTTACAAAGAAAATCATCTTCAGCGACGAGACACACTTTCACTTCAGTGGAATCGTTAACAAGCAGAATCGCCGCATTTGGGCAAATGAGAATCCACGAGTGATTGTTGAAAAGCCGATGCATCCACAAAGCGTGACTGTTTGGTGCGGTTTATGGGCTGGCGCCGTCATCGGGCCGTACTTCTTCGAAAATGAGGTCGGCCAAGCAGTTACCGTGAATGGTGTTCGCTATCGCGAGATGATAACGGACTTCTTGTGGCCAGAAATTGAGGATATAGACCTGGATGATATGTGGTTCCAACAGGATGGTGCCCCTTGCCACACAGCCAACGAAACAATGGCACTTTTGAGCGAGAAATTCAATGGCCGTGTTATCTCACGTCGTGGGGATGTTAATTGGCCGCCACGATCATGTGATTTGACACCGTCGGACTTCTTTCTTTGGGGATATTTAAAAGAAAAAGTGTACGTCAATAAGCCAAGAATAATTCAAGAGCTAAAGGATGAGATAATTCGGCACATTAACGACATTGAACCTCAATTATGTCTCAGCCATTGAAAATATGGACCATCGGATAGAGGTATGCCACCGAAGCCGTGGCGAGCATTTGGCCGATATATTATTTCACACATAATTGTCATGGATCCTTCTATCATAATAAAAAATATTAAGATAATTCTCTGAAAACTTTTTGTTTTATTTACAATTAACATCGTGCGTTTTGGTTGGACCACCTTTTACTAATCAATATGCTCAACTATTGTTTTAAATAATTTACTGCTTGCTATATCGAGCTTCCTCCAAGTTAATATTCTGCATTGTATATTTGTATTAAATTACACAGGCCCACAAATTTTGACATTTTGAAAGTTGATTTGGGTTTGATAAGTGATCATAAGTGAGTTATTTACGCTGATTTCATATCTACCTTCCGTTTTTGCCCCTCACGTAAGGTTTCTGATCAACTGAATAATCGGAATAAATTAAAAATTAAAGGAAAAATAACATTTTAATAAACATTATATTTAATAAACATTAAGAAACATAGTAAAAAACAACAACACAAATAGTTTTGAGTCTTTCATTTCTTTTTTTCTTTGAGAATCTCTCCCTTTTTATCAAAAAACTTCCGTTTTGTAGTTTTTCTTATATTCGTTGGATATTCTCTTTTTAGCATCTAGCAGTAATCTACCGTCATCACCACATCCCAACGATCCTGGTACATCCTTTCCATCTCATTTATGTCTTGAAGGAACTTTTCACCTTGCTCCTCACTAACAGCACCAAGATTTTCTGGAAAGTAGTCCAAATGAGCATGCAGAAAATGAATTTTTATGTTCATATTACAAGCATGTTGCTTAAACTTATCCAGCATTTTGTTGACAATTTCCTTATACTGCGGATGTCTATAATTTCCTAAAAAATTAGTCTTACATTTTTAAAGCATGTCCAAGATTCTTTTTCAATTTCTGTCATTGTTCCTTCAAACTGTTGGTCCTACATTAATTTTCTTATTTGTGGTTCTATGAAAATGCCTTTTTTAAATTTTCCTTTGTAAGAGATGGAAATTTGCCACATAAGTACTTAAAACAATTCCCAGTTTTATCTATAGATTTTGCACATTCCTTCATTAATTCTAATTTAATATGAAGTGACGGCAAAAGAATTGTTTGCAGATCAACCAAATTTGCATAAATAACGTTTTTGAAGCAGGTGTAAAGTTTAGGGGCCAATCCTGCTTCTCCCAATGTTATCGCGTGTCTCTGCTGTCCCACTCGCACAGAAAACATGGATACTTTGTACCATGTCAATCGGTCGATTTCGTATAATGTGTAGGGAGGGGACGCGGACGGTACGCCCTGCTTCAGGTTGTCCAGTGTCGATAATTAGCGGCGCTACGACAGTTACGTTCTACACGTGAGGGAGTGTACATCGTATTTGTAACGGGGAAAAACTTTTACGTGGGAAGTGATGTTGATGGGTTTACTGTTAAAAGATGATCAAGGTATTTAAAGAAAAAATATCTTGGCCATATTTAACAGCAAACTATGATCTTTTTTGCATTATTTTTATAATTGGTTTTGCATTAAAAAAAGTGCCTTCTAATAAAACGTTAGAAGGCACTTAGTTAAAAAAAAAATAAATAGCTTCTCTTAAAATAATTAAAAATAAAATACAAACTCTTAAAACTTAAAAAATATCCCCTTCAATAAGAAAAAAACTAAAGAACATTTTCGAAGATGCCTCCGTCTTGCGCCAAACAATAACCCAACCTGTCGTAAAATTCTGAACGAACCTTGGTCAGCATAAGAGGGCTAATAGTTTGAAATAAATTTTCAATATTAGCCCTCAGTTGATTTAAATTATTAGCTTTTTCATGAGGATGCCCGTATAACTTTGATTTAATATACCCCCATAAGAAAAAATCATTAGGGGCCAAGTCTGGCGATCTTGATGGCCATTGAATTACGCCTCTCGTAGATATAATTCTTTGGGGGAATATCATATTCAAATAGTCAATGACTATTCTTGAGTTATGGGCCGGACACCCATCGTGCTGGAACCAAACGTTGTCAAATTTGGGGTTAATGTTTGCCAATGCAGGAACAATTTGGTTTTGAAGAAGATTCAAATAAGTCTCCCCATTTAAGTTTCCATCAATAAAGAATGGTTCAATAATATCATTCCCATAAATACCAGCCCAAACATTCAATTTTTCGGGATATTGTGTCCTTGTATTTAACAGGAGATACTGATTTTCAATAGCCCAATACCGTAGAATTGATGGATTGTGTCTACCATGTAACGGAAACGTGGATTCATCGGTGAACACGATGTTATAAATAAAATTGTCATCCGCATTTGCACGTTCCATTACCGTGTTACAAAATTCCATTCTACGGTACTGGTCTTCATCGAAAATTTCTTGACGGGCTTCGTATTTATAGGAATGATATTTATTTTTCTTTAAAATTTTGTGAATTTTACCCACACTAAAACCAGTCTCCTCGGAAATTTTTGGGATAGAAATCTTTGAATCTTCTTCCACCATTGCACATACCATTAATTCCTGCATTTCAGCATCCTCGTTAATTCTAGGTGTCTTGTGGCATTTACAGCCTAAAATGCACCCCGCTGACTTAAACTTTTCAACTACTGTCGATATTGTGTTCAAGGCAGGGATCGGACGATTTACATATTTGACTGAGAAAAGGTCCCTTATTGCACGTAATGAATGTCCTTGAAGAGACCATGATATCAAATCAATTTTTTCCTCAAGTGAGTACGTCATAATTACTAAGTTTAGAATTAAAAGAATCTATTTAAAATTACACGTATTACTGCGAAGTTCACTCGTCTAAATGCCAAACACGTATGCGACGGTAAATGTGAAATCTAAGTCGTCGATCATCACGGTGTAAGGCCGGACTCCCCACCTCAGCGGTGGCTAATTTTCCGGACTAATTTAAGGACCGAACGGTGGAACCTATGTACAATTTTAAAATGAATGCACGGTATACCCTGATTGCTGACCTAATAACAAGTCTAGAAGTTTGAAATCACCACAAATCATCCAGTTGTGGTCTTTCCACCGGCCAACTCTGTTTCGGTAAACCCCCACACTTGTCCGTACACTTCAAACCGATTAAACACAGGGGCGGGCGCCGTAAAGTTTGAGGCCAAATTTAATTTTATAGAATCTCGGTTTTAAAAACTGCAAATTATTGTACAATATACTATTCATTTCATCGCTATTTGCCGAATAAAAAACTCTCTCATCTTGACGATAAACGGAACAGTCTACCTTAGCCTAGCCGTAAAACAAGCCACGGTATGAGATAAGAGCCGTTTGGGATTTTTTATTTGGAAAATAGAGATGAAATAAGCTATACATTTACAAATACTGGTGCGTGATGGAAACAAAAAACAGCGCTTCTGTAGTGCATGGTATGTAATTAAGCCAAAAAGTAAAAAAAAAAAGTCCGATCACCAAATCCTTGTTGGCCTGTGTTATTTGTATTAATGTAAACCAGCAGGTGGACTTTATGCCTGAGTTAATAAATCCACTAATCGGTAAAATAAAAAAAAACTGACGTACAAAAATTCTTTTTGGAATATATTATGATGTTTTCTCCCAGTGACGTAATAAAACACGCATGCGTATCAGTAATGTCAATAACAAGTATATTATGTATATCACTTTATCCGATTCGTTCGTCCATACGCGTTTTTCTTGGTAAACATTCACATTAGGTCTGTTCGCTGAACACATCTCGAACCGATTCAGAATTAGTACGGGACTTATTCAGGATTGTCGTACAGCGCATGCTTAATTTTGAACCGGTTCAGGATTTTAAATTACCGCGAACGATTTCGGAACAATGAACCTCGAACTGTATTTCGTCATTTGTCATAGGTCGCTGTTTATTGTCCATGCGTCCATGTTTTTACAATATCCGCAATTGTAGATTTAGGGATAATAAGATCAGTTGATATTTGACGTATCGATTTACCTTTGTAATATTGCTGGATAATGATTTTCCTTATTTTCTCGTTAGTGGCTAGACCTGGCACTATTTTTTCATAAATGTAACTTAACAACAATGACGTATATACTTCTAACGATGTTTACAGTATGGCATTTTGACATTAGTACCCTGCACATGTTTTTTAGCAAAGCCTACTAGCTACTGCTTATCTTAAGTAATACGCTTCGTGACCTGTCCGAACATTTAGTTGTCAGCATATTTTGCTATAATTGTAGTATCTTTTTTTTTTAAGTAAGTAAGCAATAAATCTGAAAACTAGAGTGCTATTATTGAAATTAGTTGTTAAAATAATTATATCTGTCGATATAAATTTTGCTGTACATTTCTAAATATAATCAGTTACTTTATAGAACTGTTTACACAAAATTCATGGGTATCAGAATATTTAGTTGTTTGGGCTCCTAAATCTTCAACGCTATATGATAAATGATCTGACATTTTGACTTACTAAAAATACATTTTATTAAAGTTTAAAATGAAAAGTAAAACACTTATTCTAACTTATCAATTACAATTTTAATCGATATTAACTGAACAGATTATAATTAGCAATTATATAGGCTATTCCAAACCAAGGATTGTATAGGGAATAGGATTGCTCGATCTCTATCTTTCAATGTAGACAGCGCCCCACTCCTTTAAAACATGTTTTGACGTCATCGCGGACTATAACCGTTAAAACGTTATTAAACGTATTCAGAAGTGCTGTGTAAATTCAGGCAATTTGGATAATATTTAATATTTTTCGTGCATTTGAGTGGTGAAGTGATATTAAAGGGAACGTTATTGTTTGCGTAAGTATTGATTTAAGTTTGAGTAAATAGCAGAATGATATTTAATGACTAAAAACTTGTTCCATATCTGACGAAATATTGGGTGGGGTTTCGAGAAATAATTTAAAAAAAATAAGGCTGAAAGTAGAGATAGAGGATACTAATAGTGCTTAATAGATTAACAATAGATCTGTTATTTGACTTATATCTACCTAATAAGGTATAATAGCTTTTATATAGGTACTTTTCAGTAGTAAAAATATGGAGGTAGGTATATGGGTAGAATAGATAGGTACCTTAAATACATTTAAATATTTAATTAATTAGTTTTAATAAATTGGGAGCATCTGCAAATACATAAATATTTTTTGTGTTTATCTTATTTGTATCGACAGCTAAATCCTTCCATAAACCAATATTACTTCCTCCATAGTCACTAACATAATATCCATAATATCGTCATAATATCCATCAGGATTTATTTTGTCATTTTTTGATCAAATCCAATATAAATCGGTTGATTCCAGTTCGAAAATAAACTTCTAGCCATACAAACTTGCATCAAAATATATTTCGTTTTCTGCATTGCGCATTTTTGTTTTTCGTTCTCCCACAATAACGAGATATCGAGTTTAAATGACCCTGTATACAATTTTATTATTATAAAGGGTTTTCCAATAAGATTTTGAAACAATATGGTAACCATGGTAATAAAGTTATATCTGTCACTTGTTGTCATTTATGTTCAGTATACTATAACAATTTTTTTTACTATACCTAAATACGCACTTCAAGAACGTTTGGTTAATATCCAAAGATTTTATGAAAATAGACGTTCTTTTGCGAACAATTATTATCAGGTACTTCGCAAAAACTTTTGTTCAAATAATCGCCCTCTTTGCTTGCCACTCGTCACATCGTTGAGAAATTTGAAAATAATTTTTCTCTTCATAGCCAGTAAGACCTAAACATGTCAGAAATGTTGAGAATAGTGTTTTTATTGCAGAATTTCATCGAAATTTCACAAGTCACAAAAACTGTGTTCACCAAATTCACTCCTATAGACGAAGTAAGGTCGTCTACCTTACTTTAAACTTTAAATACGTACTTTAAGAGTTTGGCTGTATCTAGCATAATTCGATTTTATTTAATTTCGAAATCATCGTTTTCATTGGGAAACCCTTTATATAGGTATAGCTATTCTATAGTGTTTTCGTTTAATATGCGAAGTAATTTAATTAAGTAATTACTTAATTACTTAAGTAGTTTACTTAATGCCACATTAAGTCCTCACCTTATCCTAATAACTATAATATTTTTTCTCTTGAATGGAATGAAGAACATATTCCAGTAGCAATTTGGAAAACAAACCTTTTTTGTGAAATATCATACAAATCTTTATTTTACTTGTTAAACGAAAATACAAGACTGTATTATTGATGTATATTTTCGTAGGTAATAGTTTTTAATATATGTTGTATCCCTTACCGCTAAACCTTACTGTATATAGTGTAAATAAAAAATATCAACGATTTTAGCACCTTTTTTTAAGTTTACCAGTTTGGAGAAAATTTATTTTCCACTTTTTAATGGTTGATCGATTTTCACCCCCTTGTGGGGTAGAATTTTAGAAAGTCATTCATCGTGGTAGATGTACCTATATGATATAAAAGTAAGCTATTCGTCAATTTTAAGTTTATACTTTCAGTGGCAACTATTAGGTGGATAGTGCACCCTCTTAACTGTGAAAACTAAAATAAAAATATATCTTTGTACATAAAAAAGATAAGTAAAATCGACCCCTTTCAGCTTTCTTTCAAAATATTTATAATTCTTGAGAAAATAAATATCCCTAATATTTAGGAGTCGATTTTATCCCCTCACACGTGTAGTTTTGGAAATTTCTCTCATACCTATATAGATATAGTGAATATTTATGACAAAAAAGTAAATGACTCCAAATTTGGTTCATATTTTTAGTGGTTTATATTTAAACTATTATATTCGAGAAAATAATTACGATAACTAATTGTAACTTTAAAGGTAGATTTACCCCTTAGGTATAAAGTTTTGAAAAATAATATGGTAGGGAATGTATTTTATGTCCATTTTAATTTCTTCACTACACTCAATTATAAGGTCCTTTATAATATGCAGTTTGCTAAATAAATAATGATAAAATAACTACCTATTTACATTCTTAAACTATAAATAATAAATACCTACCTAATCATTTATTTATTTACCTAATAGGTATAAAATATATTTTATTATCAAAAAACAGCATTGCAGCTTAGAACAGATACAGCCCATAAAACATTTTGTTTCTCGTGAGTATACACTTGCTTCTAATTTTAATAGCAGTTTCAAAAAGGCTGTACATAATTCAAATTACAATACTCTACCTAATGTAGAACTAATATATATTTTAATTATACCTATACCATTTCAAAATCTAATTAAAATAGATTAAAACAGAAGGAAACGTCAATAAAACCATATGAATATTATAATCCATAGTCCGCGGTGACGTCACTATCTCCACTAGTGCGGACGAAGAATTCGGCCGATCCAGCTATCCTACTCGCTATACAATCCTTGATTCCAAACGTAATAAATACAAACAACAATCATGAATACAGCTGACAGCCGTGAATATAGCCGCGACATGTAAACCACGGAATATATATGTAAACAGTCACACTGCATAATGCTGCGCATGCCTCGAACTTGAGGTTCTTGTCGAATCCCTAGAACCGGTAGAACTAATTCTGAATCGATCTCGAACCGAACCTAGCTAACACAGAATTGTAACTAAAAATTCGGAATTTTGTGATCCGCGAACGTCATTATTCGAACTGCGCATGCGAATAGTCCCGAATCAGTTCTGAATCCTTACCGCGAACAAACCTATTGATATGCACGAGAGTATTATCGGCGCTCATCATTGGACAGAGCTTACTGCGAACAAATCCCTGCCTCTGGGATTCCTTCACAGATTATTAAACACTTTAGATTCCATCAGCCATCACCCCATTGTCACGCAGGTAAGGTACCGGAGTCGGTTGATCGGTTTGTCGGGGATTCACAGGCGCTGTATAGAAGTTACAAAATAATATAAATTGTGAATTGTTTCATATCTCTATTATATTCGAGGTACCGTAGTTATTTATTAATGCGAATATAGTTTGAATTACTAATTTTGTGCAGGCGTAAATATATTGCAGTTAGTGCTTTTAGTTGCTTATTTAGATCTCGCCAAATAGAATAGTTCAGCAAAATGTCGCCGAGAAACAACAGGAAAAGGAGAGAGGTACATAAGTCTTTATAGTTATACAGATAATTTCTTTGTTGTGTTACATGTTAATCGTTTTTCATGCTATACCTATTCCAAAAAATAATAGTCTGGTGAACTGTTTTACTTACTTCTTTGGGTAAATTAAAGATAATACTACAAGCTACATACTTACGATTTAATTGTGACTAGCTTCATTGGACACGTTAATTTTACAAATACATACGTCCTTTTTGTTTGTTTTAGAGAAAAAAGAGGGCGAAGCAGTCTTGTAAAGATGAAGAAAAACGTTTGGAGACGATACCTAATGAGGATGAAAGTGCGGTTGATGCTATGTGTATGTTAAATAAAAAATTTAATCGTAAGTATTTGTTGATTAAATATAAATATAGTACAATTTAAGAAAAGGCATTCCCTTTTGAGACATTTACACAACCCATTAGAAAAACGGATAACAAGTAGATAATTTGCATTGTAATTATACAGAAGAGATAAAGTCTTGAAAATGCTTACCAAATTTTTCCTACATCCCTAATTTCGAGGGCGCTGAACACGAATCTGGTTTCAGTCTCATCCGCTCGGACACAGTGTTCGAGAAAATGGATTTTCCACTGTTCCGCAAATCATGCCACTTTATTTATCACATAATTTTCACTTCACACTACGTAGGTAGGTAGCTGATATATGATGATAATCCAGTGGCGGCTGGTCAGGGGAGGCAGAGGAGGCTAAGCCTCCTCTGCAATTTTAGAGAAAAAATACTTACCTATATAAGATAGGTCAAAATATTTTTATTAGATTTTAAAATTATTTTCAGGTTATTTAAAAAAATAAATATTTTAAGGAGTGTTAATTAAGTTTACTTTTTTAATATAATTTACTTTTTTGTATATTTTAATTAATAATTATTATGATAATAATTTAATAACTGTTTATTTCATATTTGATTAATTTAAATATGCGCCTAGTTTGCCAAGTTATGTATTTCTACGTCTCATGTTACGTATTTTACCACCCACTCATCGACAGGAGGCTAAACTGTTGCAAGCCTCCAGTTAAATATATTTCCATAGGTGACGAATGACCTTGAGCTAATACCGAGTAGTTTTTATTCCTAAATCCCCACTAATTCACTGGCAGCTAGCTGCCAGCACTCCCACTCCCATCTGGAATGCTTGCTACAAAATAGGTCTTTCTCCCTTGCACCTATCTCAGTTCGACGCGGTGGGGGACACCTGTTTACCTACAAAGAATACGTATTTTATTTTCCTTTATTTATTATTTTTCTCTGCGTTTTCCCCGTACTATTTGAATTTATTTTGCAGAAGTGTTATTTAGTTTAAGTGGGACAATATTGCTACCGGCGAACAACCCACAACAAAAAAAAAGTAACGCTCTGTAGCATTACCTCAAGGGTGGTGGGGAAGTGTACTAATTGTGCTTAAAGTGACAATTTCGAGGTTTGTTTTAAATCTTAGGTATTGATCGTAAATTTCACAAACTAATTTTTGGTTTATAAACAATATTTAACTTCAATAAAACATATTTTGTTTATTCCCTTAGTAGCTGTAATTCGTAAGTAAATATGTAAATAAATAAAATTATAATTATTTCCAAAAGGTAGCAAATTCCAAAAATTATTCTCGCGAAAGTCTATATTCTTGTATAAATGAATTTTTTATTGGAATTCTAAAGATTCAGGAAAACGCGTGACCTTGAAAATTCTAAAAATTTTCGCCTAAGGCGCCATTCAAATGTTTCACCGGTAGATATACATATTCTGCCTCCCCTAAAAAAAACTCACGAGCCGCCACTGTTAATATCAGTAGATGCTACAACACTTCCTTTATACATGTCATACTAAACCGTCATAAAATCTATTATTCATTACGATTTTCTTAATTTCCTTCAAATGTTTACAATTCTGATACAATTGTCGTCAATTGTAATATTTTTAATCGTGCGCCCTCTATATGAAACCACATGTACGGATTAGTATACGGGAAGCTCCAAAAGTTAATTATGAATATTAACAACTAAATACGCTGTTATTTTAAAGGAACCTAACCTAACCTAGCCTAACCTAACTGTCTACTTATTATGGTTAGGTTGGCTTAGGTTATGTTCCTTCAAAATAACAGCGTATTTAGTTCGTTAATATTCATAGTTAACTTTTGGAGCGCCCCATATACTAATCAGTACATGTGGTTTCATATAGAGGGCGCACGATTAAAAATATTAGGTACAATGGACGACAATTGTATCGGAATTGTAAACATTTGAAGGAAATTAAGAAAATCGTATTGCATAATAGGTTTTATGACGGTTTAATATATGATATGTATAAAGGAAGTGTTGTAGCATCTACTCGTATTAATATGAGCTACCTACGTGGTGTGAAGTGAAAATTATTAGATAAGGAAAGTGGCATGTATTGCGGAAAAGTGGTAAATCCATTTTCTCGAAAACTGTATCCGAGCGGATGATACTGAAACCAGATCCATGTTCAGCACCCTCGAAAATAGGGGGTAGGAAAGATTTGGTAAGCATTTTCAAGACTTTATCACTTCCGTATAATTATCAGATATCCTGATTAAAAAAAGGACAAAGACAAAAGTTTTATTTTTATGGAGTATTTGGATTTTTTTCCTTGGAAATGTTTACTGTTTGTATAATATTCATTCTTTTATATGGTCTCTGTCTATAATCCAAATGTAGTAATGCTATCGGAATAATCCAAAATTAAAATTATTTACTTGTTTTGAACATTTGTTTCAAAATATTGATTATTATTTCTTCGGTAATATTCATCAGATTTCAACGGGTCGTTTCTTTTCACTATTTGATGAGTATACAAGAGTATTTGAGTTGTATATATATATATATATATATATATTTTGACCATTTAATGTCTGCGCCTAGTAAATGATTAACTATTTTTTAATATCATCATTATTAACGAAGTTGTTGAATTTTTAATATTTGTAAATATTACTACTGTAAATCCATGATACAGGTTCGATCAGATTATTGCCAAATTTCCAACTATTCCACATTACAGAACTATTTCACATTACAGTTTAGTACTTTTATTGACAAATAAATTATCAAAACTTTACAATGAATTGCTTTATTTATTTGTATTTTGTTAGAGAAAACAATAGAAAAAGGAAAGAACGCTTATATGGGATTTGTAGATTTAGAAAAAGCTTTTGATAATGTAAGATGGGAAAAAATGTTCGAGATACTAAAGAGCGCGGGAATGAAGTATAGAGATAGGAGAGTGGTACACAATCTATACAAAGAGCAAACTGCTGTTATAGAAGTAGAAGAGGAAAGAAGGGAAGTAGGTATTAGGAAAGGAGTAAGACAAGGATGTACGCTATCACCACTAATTTTTAATCTGTACATCGAAGAGGCGATTAATGTGGTAAAAGATAGAGTGGATTTCGGAATTAAAGTACAGGGACAGAAAGTAAAAATGCTGAGATTCGCGGATGATATAGCAGTATTAGCATCTAGTAAAGAGGAATTAGAATCAGCGTTGAACGAAATGGAGGCAGTGTTGACAGAGAAATACGGAATGAGGGTGAATAAAAACAAAACTAAAGTGTTAGTGTGCAGAGGGCGCGAGAGCAGAGCAAAAACGAAAGTACAAATTAATAATGAAAGATTGGAGGAAGTTAAGACTTCACTTATTTAGGACGTAAAATAAATTGGGATAGAAGAAGCGATAAAGATATAAAACAAAGAATAGCGCAGGGTCGAGTAGCTTTTAACAAAAAGAAAGCACTTTTATGCTCGGGGGTAATAAACTTAGAAACAAGGAAGAGATTTTTGAAAACGTATGTATGGAGCACGGCGCTATACGGTTGCGAAACCTGGACGGTAGGGGAAGCAAGTAGGAAGAAATTAGAAGCTTTTGAGATGTGGTGTTATCGAAAAATGATGAAAATACCGTGGACTGATAGGGTTAGAAACGAAGAAGTATTAGAGAAAGTCGGCGAGAAAAAAAGTACGTGGAAAAACATAAAGAAGAGAAGAGATAGAATGATAGGCCACTTGCTGAGACATGGGGGAATAGTTCGCGATATTTTGGAGGCAGAAATAGGAGTGAAGAAAGGCAGAGGTAGGCCTAGATTAGACTACTGCTCACATATGGTAAGGAATGTAGGTTGTAGCACAATTAGCGAAATGCGTAGGTTAGCACAAGATAGGAGAAGCTGGAGGTTAGCGTCCAACCAGTCTTAGGACTGATGACCTCATGATGATGATTTGTATTTATTTCATTGTAATTAACTAGGAATAAAAATATCCAAAATATGGACTATGTTTTTAGCAAGTAAAATTATGACTTTTTAAGAGATATTTTATACTTAATTTATTTACAAATTCTCAAATACAGAAACAGCAATATTTGTAATTTCTTACATCTCAAACTTATATAAAACGATATACCTAGAGAGCCGTCAAATCAGGGAGGTTAAAGAACTATTATTATACCATAAATATGAGATCTTTCTAAGATGAAAAAAAAAACAACATTTATTTATTTACTGTAACGACAAATTTATAACGTGGTTAATTTTATCTATTGAAAATTATATGTGTATGGTCGCACGAGTTACCATAACCACTCAAATTTAGCAGCATTAATAATTTTTCAAAAAATAAAACCCGCCACAGGTAGGATTGGACATTTGTCCCGGATCGGAACCGAACGACATACAGCTGTTTCGAACTTGTTAGTTCTCATCAGTGCCGCATACGGTACGCCGATTCAGGACAAATGCCGAATGAACTTTATGGCCTATACATCTTTATCGATACGATCTCTGTCAGTAACTTATAAGTCGGAAATCGAGAAAGGAACCACCAAACCGCCAAGCGGTTATCAAAGTAGTTCCCTAGTACTGACAGAGATTCTTATATAATCAGAACTTTTCATTGTATTATTGTTGTTATGTAATATATAGTGTATTTAATTAATTGCATATTACATAATTATATCTTTACTAATTTCTATAAACGATAAATAACGACCTTACTAATACTAACAGCGTAACCGTGGTGGAAAATTGCAGTGCAAGTAAGTGCAGAAATTCACTCTTCTAACCGTGGAATAATTACCGTGGTTGCCTAGCGTGGTGGGTGCCGCGCCGGGTGGGCAGCCATGCCTTTTGCCTTCCTGGCTTTGTAAGTACATACGAGACAGCGTCAGTGCAAGTGCCTCGCACAAATAAATAAATATATTTATTGCTTTAATAAATAAATACAATTAAATAAGTGTCTACCAAGATTAGTTTTAAAATTAATATTGATATTATTGACACAGGTATACTTTCAACATCCCTTGAAAGTTTAAATTATTTCACGATAATATAGAAACATGGGAATCTGGAATATAAAATTAAATAAACAGTAAATACATGAATATAATCAATTAATTAATAGAATTACGATTGATTTGAAGACATAAAAACAAAATTATACACGTATAAACTACATGAAACTATTTGAAACACGGACACAGCCTACTCGAGTCTCGAGTAAGCTGTGACACGGGTGGGCTAGACCACCCTGCTGAAGAAGCCTTCGGCATAGCGGGGAATGAATCGAGAATCTCCGATCCCCGTATTTCCGAGTTCAGTTTTCAGAGACATTGTAGAATGTTGTATCTCAGCGAGGCCTGTCTGTGAAAGTTGGTACTTTACATTTGTGTTTGTTTAGTATTGTATTTATTTAGTATTTATACCATGACGAATGTGAGAGAAATTCTCTATAACAATATTTGTTATATTATTAAGTAAAATTATTTTGGTTATTAATGTATTAGAAAATGTGTAAATATAAAAATTGTGTAGCATTCATAAGAGTCTGTACTAGTTTTATGCAATTTTAGTGCTATGCATTTTCAACTTGAAAGCTGAAAGAATTTTAAATCTTAACATACACTTGTACAGTGACTAACATAGAGTGATGAGTCAAAGTTTTTTTTTTACTATATTTTACTTCATTATTTTACACTATATAACCTACTAATAGTTAGTTGTTGACCACCCATAACAAATCACCACGAACCGCCACTGTAAAGCACTAGCTTACAATGCTAAAAAAATTACTCTCTACTAAAAAAAAAAGCTATCACGGTTAGAGAAAGAGAGAAATAATGTAATGAAATTTAATTTAATTTTAGTGTTAACTCTGTTAGACAAAATACGGCAAATTTCGCCATTTAATTCAGCGCTCGTCGATGACATATTGGCAGGAGAATAGCTGTTTTGGTCTAATTTGTTAGTCCTTATTATATAAGGCAGTAGCAGATGAGGTGACGTATAATAATCTTTTTACTTCAGTAGTTTTAAAATTACCCTCTGCCAAGTAAAACTTTGCATTATATTTATTCTTATCTGTTATTCTCTAGGTATTTTACAAATTTGCAAGTATTTTAATTAGGCATATATGCATTTTATTTGTGCGGAATATGTATTTAAATTTGTTTGTCTTTTATGTAGCATTGTATAATATTAAATACAGGTATATGTAAATTTCAGATATATCCCTGGACACACATTTGGAAGAAATAACTGTCGACGCAGACTGTTTGGAGGACGATTTTTTCATTTTAGGTAAACATATAAAATTATTTAAATATTTTTCAAAATGAACTCAGAAAATCTGTTTATAAAAAATAGGCCGATAAATATTCAAGAGTAATATTAATCTATATATTTTCTTTTACACTAGATAATTTAGATGTTAGAAAAGATTCTGATTAGTAATTTGAAGAAGATAAAAATGAATTATCATTGATGAATACTAAAAGGTGGTCCAACCAAAACGCACGATGTTAACTGTAAATAAAACAAAAAGTTTTCAGAGAATTATCTTAATATTTTTTATTATGATAGAAGGATCTATGACAATTATGTGTGAAACAAAATATCGGCCAAATGCCTGCCACGACATCGGTGGCATACCTCTATCCGATGGTCCATATTTTCAATGACTCTGAGACATAATTGAGGTTCAATGTCGTTAATGTGCCGATTTATCTCATCCTTTAGCTCTTGAATTGTTCTTGGCTTATTGACGTACACTTTTTCTTTTAAATATCCCCAAAGAAAGAAGTCCAACGGTGTCAAATCACATGATCGTGGCGGCCAATTAACATCGCCACGACGTGAGATAACACGGCCTTTGAATTTCTCGCGCAAAAGTGCCATGTTTCGTCGGCTGTGTGGCAAGTGGCACCATCCTGTTGGAACCACATATCGTCCAGGTCCATATCCTCAATTTCTGGCCATAAGAAGTCCGTTATCATGTCGCGATAGCGGACACGGCTCTTCTGCTACACTATCGCGAACAACAGCAATGTTTTCCGCAGAACGAACTGAGCGAGCATGCACAGGTGTTTTCACATTTCCTACAGACCCGGTTTGCTGAAATTTGCGCACAATTCTCCCGATTGTGAACACATTTGGTCGATTATGCTGACCAAAAAAGTCACGAAGTGCACGAAATGCATTTTGATTTGAACGACCATTTTCGTAAAAGGCTTCAACAATCTTAACGCGCTGCTCAATTGTGTACCTCTCCATGGTTGAATTTGTCAAACACTGACACAAAGAAATGTCAAATTAAGTTGAACAAAAAACTTGACGTTAAGGTGTGACTCACAATTGACATCGTGCATTATGGTTGGACCACCCTTTAGTTTGTTTAATTTAGTTTAGTAATTTTCTACTACCATCGTAATAGAAATATACATATCAAACAATGGAGATACATACCTTCATGCTTTTACAACACTGAATACTAATCTGAAAATACACTGGCGAGCAAAACATTGAGGTCACATTGATAATTATTAACAATCTTCGGAGCAATAATATTAAGGATGCCATTATACTAGTAGGCGCTGAACATTTGTTTTTAAAGACTTGTTATCTGTCATTTAGTTTAATTTGACATAAAGGGGCACCTTGGTAAGGACGTCATTAAAATAGTGTGCAAGAGTAGTAACTGCTATTCTACATTTTGGTGCCTAGGGTGTAGTGTAGTTTATTTATGAGTTGATTTATCTTACTGTAAAACCTTGATTGAGAGGTGTGTTATTCATTTAATGAGCCACCATGCCTTTTGGACCTATTGTTATGACGAGAATTATAGCGTTGTTAGAAGACGGTCGGGGGCAACGTGAAACAGCAGAAATTGTAGTGTGAGCCTTTGTGGTGTACAAAGGGTATTCCAGCGCTATCAAGAGAGCTGGCTTGATAACCAGAAGACTAGGATCCGGGTGGAAAAGAGTTACAACCCAAAGAGACGACCGTTTCTTGGTGTCCACAATTTTGCGGAATAGAACAGCAACTGCGGTTTCACTGCGAAATCAACTTCAAGAAGCGAGAAATGTAAATGTCAGTGAATGGACCATTAGAACAAGTCTTTGTGCTGCTGGATTGTCTTACAGAAGGATGACTACAGGTCCACCACTTCAACCCCGGCATCGAAATGCTAGATTGACTTTTGCCCGAAATCACCTGGCGTGGAATGCGGAGGATTGGAGCAGGGTAGGTACACTTCTCAGATGAGTCGCCTTTTTACTTAACTGGGTCAGACAGACGTCCACGAGTATGGAGAAGACCTGGAGAAAGATACGCTTCAGTTTGTATTGATGAGCGACTTCCATTTGGCGGTGGGTCAGTTATGGTTTGGGCGGGAATTTCTTAACAAGCACGTACAGAATTGGTTTTTATAAGGAATGGGTCTTTAACAGCTCACAGGTACATTACAGAAATTCTAGAAGATCATGCTATGCTTTTCCTGGTTACTATGGACGAGCACGGCATTTTACTGCACGATAATGCTAGGCCTCATGTAGCCCGAGTTACTACAGAGTATCTGGATGAGATCGGAATTAGGTGGTTTGATTGGTCAGCTCGCAGTCCAGACGCGAATCCTATCGAACATGTCTGGGATGAATTGAGACGACGTATTCGAAGGCATACACCAAGTCCAAGAACTGCCCAGGAGCTGAGGGAATTGCTTTCGCAGAAGTTGAATAACATAGACCAGAATGTGATCCGTAACTTAATTGCAAGTATGTCATGTCGACTTCAAGCAGTCATTAACGCATGAGGAGGGAATACACGTTATTAGCGACTAGTTTGTTTCAATTTTTTAGTTCCATATTTTCCAGAATACCAATAAGTCAAACTTAGTTTTAAATGTAAATTTGTTGGTTTGTCAGAATAAAATCTTAAAAATTCAATATGTTTTAAAATGCACAATTTACTATGCACATTCGCTTTCAAAACAGAGTACAATAATTTACAATTGTGTAGTAATATATTGTGTAGTACAAGTATACGTATATAACAAAAAATTCCACAAAATGTTACAATTATCAATGTGTCCTCAATTTTTTGCTCGCTAGTGTTTTATTTGTGTTATGTTTCCTATAATTTTCACTAATTAAAATGAAATAAAAAGTTTGTGTTACATCGGTTTCAACTGAAATACCTAGAAATTTTGACAGGCTTTCCTTAATAGTTACGGCGGCGTCCTCAGGATTATATTGAAGAATAACTGTTTTTAATTGCTGGTAATATTTAGAATAGTATGAAACTGCCTTTAACTATGTTCCCCATCGTGTAATAATCGGCTCTGGTGGTGTAGGAATATCAGGACATTGTCTTCGAAATTCGCTAATTCGTTTGGGAGATTTGAGAAAAACTTTCTTGTGTTCGCTATTAAAGTATCTACTTCCAGAAAACAGTTTCGAATAGTTTCTGCTACGAGATGAAGAGCATGCACATTACACGTGATATGTAAAAAATAACCATCGTGTTCTTTAAGAGAACGACCTACCGCGAGCATTGTTGAAGCACCGTCGCTCATAAATATTAATAGTTGACTTACTGGGAGTTCAAAGTGTTGTAACGTATTCAGAACCACATCCCTAATTGTTGCACTAGTACAGTATTTTAGTCTTTTGCTAGCTAGTAACAGTGGCAATGTCGATTTATGAGGATTAAGTGCACGTGCCATAATATGTAAAATAGATTTCTTTAGTCTGTCGTCTCGTCAATACACAACCAAGGCGGTTAATTTTTTAATTCAGATTCAATCTGACTTTCCACTTTTTCACGTGCAGATGGTACATAGCTGCGCACTGTGGCCCTAGTCGGTAATGGGTACTCAGGTTTGTATCTCTTCCAAAAGTCCTTAAATGCTGGTGTGTCAAGTAATGCAAGTGGTAAATGACAGGTAACTAACATGAGAAGTAGATCAAAAATAAACTCTGTTTTCCGTGGCAGGCCCTTTTGTATATTAATATATCCCGTATTTATATGCCATTCGCAGTCTCTCTTGTTCCAACACAATAAATCCTTTTCCCAAACTTTACACACTATTTTCGCCCCATCATACATCAAACCTGGTAAGTCCCGAATTATTCATATTGTCGGCAAGCGGCCATTTTTTCGCCTTTGGCACTGTGGACATTTTTTTGAAACGCACGTACGCTGTACAAATTATGTATGTAATTACGATCGCAAAATGATTTAGTTCTTTCACGAAGCAGACGCACACGGTCTGAATGTTAAACAGTAACTGGATATCTAGCACAAATCGAGTGTTTTGTGATACCTACGTAGCTTGTTTACAGCGTGAATTGAACTCCGCGTCACGTGCTCGAGGCCCCCGCTACACCTTCCCATACGCAAGCCACATGTACGCGGCACCGATTATACAGTTCTAATTGTAATTCAAAATATTGTTTTCATGGTTTATTAATTATTGTATGTAGTTGTCTCTCTGATGATTAAAGCGTCTATTCCGGTGAGTCGCAGTAGAGTCGAATTCAGGTCACTATTATCACAGAGCAATAATTTACAGAATATAATAATACAATAAAGAATATTAGTGAATACTCGAATAAATAGAAAAATGGGGAAAAATGTAAATAAAAAAATTTACCAACACGTTTCAGTTGGTCGCGGATTCTGACTCGCATCAAGTCGATGGCGATAATGAAAGTTTATCACTAGGTATCTTTTTAAGTTTTTTGCAGTAAAACCTCACTTGCCTATCACTTAACAGTAGTTTACGCAATGAAAAAGTCCTTTCAATGTCTAGTGTTACAAAAGAACACTACCGGAAGTTAATTATGTAAACAGTCAATAATATCGACCCTCGCGCTATAGTCGGGAGGATGGCCGAACGGAGGCGTAACGGACCGAGCAGCGGGACGATTGGGGAGTGAGGCGGCAGTCCAACCCAGAGAATTCGCGAGTACTGTTGTAGATGTTGAATACAGTCCAAAAATAAAGTCTGAGGTGGTAAAAACCCCTGATTATTATTTAATATTCCCTAAACGTTTACATCAGAAGTGGGATTGATCCGTGCGTAGTGCCCTTATTAGCAAAAAACTAGAAAACTGACTATAAAAACGTAGATAAAATGGCGGATGGTGTTGAACGTGAAAGTGACGGCGAAATAAGTGCTGTAAGCGCAGAGGACTTCGGTGGCCCTTCAAACCCGAAACGTGCCAAAGTGCAGTGGCAGGAGACGCTCGTCAACTTAGTTGCAATGCAACAACAACAACTTGCAGAGTTAACTCGGCATGTAAAGATGGCGACAACACCAGGGGCAACGCCCAATGTATCAGAAGCAGGGAGTTCAAGTGCGCTTGCGTCAACGACTACGCAGGTCCAGTTCAGGCTCGCAAGTTACGATCCGGAGACGAGTGCTTACTCAATCGAGGAATGGTTGGAGGACGCTATAAAGTTAAAACATGACCTAAATGTAAGTGATGTTCTCATGATCGCAAAAGCAGGAGATGCTCTGCGAGGTCGAGGATACTGTCACTATCGCGACTGGAGATCCATTTGCCGTACTTGGGACAACTTTTGCGCTGATCTCACTGTGGCTTTTCCTGATCGGGAGACACCAGGAGCACGTGCATATTTGGCTACTACACTCCGAAGCCACGACTGTGATGGGTTATGTGATTACGGCAATAAAAAGCTTAGAATGATTACACGGTTCTACGATAAGCTGCCGTGGAATATTATGCTTAGCATGGTAGAATACGGTCTGGACCACACTGAGGCATGTTCAATGATTCATGTACAAAAACCAGAATCAGAACGTGAATTATTAAAGTTATTAAGCGAAGCTGATGCACGCCGCAAAAGAACATCCGGAGCATCAATGCGCGCACATGAAGGATCTGGAGTGGGGAGACAGAAACACGAGCGCAGACTAAGAGAACCACGGTCCTCGAGCCATGGTAGGAACGGATCATGTTATAAGTGTGGGCTTAAAGGTCATCGACAAAACATGTGTACAGACTTACAAGATGGAAACAATGCTAAGGAAAATACTGCCAAAACCCAGCATCCATATCTGCGAACATTGCAAAAAGCCGGGCCACACTGAACCCAATTGTTGGGCTAAGCATGGAAGTCCGAAAAAGGCATTTGTACGAAAGAAATGACGCCATCTGAGTGAGACACCGATAGCAACGTTATTGTGCAATGAACAGGCGACATCGGTCCCGTATCTTATTGACAGTGGTGCCGACGTCTCACTTATTAAACATTCTATTGTAAAAACTTTAAATGGTATTATCAAAACAGACCGCAGTGTACGTGCTTTTTCGGGATTTCGATGCCAAGTTGTTTATACTATCGGTAAATGTGAACTAGTAATAACTTTGCCGAATTTGGCTTTAGAAATAAACTTCATAATAGTGCCTGATGGAGTGATGCCGAGTAGCATTGACCTTATTATTGGATGGGACGTTATCGGTCAACCTTGTGTGCGTGTTGAGAAAAATGATGACGGACTCGAATTGTACTATGACCATCGCAACATTCTTGTAGTGCTTACGTTGCAGTGTTACAGCTGGACGTGAATCCGAGATTACCTGCAACTCGGCACTTTTTAAAAGATGCAAGCCGATTGATGACTTCATCGACCCAGACAAGGCCGTCTCAGAAGCTCAAATAAAGATTATAAATAGAGCGATTAAACATGGTCAGAAATTTAATACCGTTCGCTGCGGCGTCAAACCTTTCCAGTCAGGCGATGTTGTGGCGATTGAGGATTCGCAACTAGCAGGTGGTGGCAAATTAAGACCGAAGTATAAAGGACCGTATACTGTTCGGAGAGTTCTCCCAAATGAGCGATACGAGCTGCATAAGAAGGGACATCGGACTACGGTAGCAGCTCACGAGCAACTACGAGCTTGGCCCTCGGGTGAATAGCAAAGTAAGTCCGAATAGTAATTACTAATTACATTTCATTAAGTTATCAGGTCAGTAAATCCAGTGTTTGTGTGAGATTGTTTATAGTTAGGTTTGATTTATTTTAATGTGATTTACTAACCTTTAACAACGAGATGAAGGTACGGATAGTGGCAGTACCACTATGCCTTGATAAGGTGGCAGTACCACCTACCATTCGATGAAGCAGCGGCTAGTGGCAGTACCACTATGCCTTGAGAAGGTGGCAGTACCACCTACCATTCAATGAAGCAGCGGATAGTGGCAGTACCACTATGCCTTGAAAAGGTGGCAGTACCACCTGATGTGCGATAAAAACTAGGAGAGTGGCAGTACCACTATGTCTAGTAATTGACTGTATTACCTAAAACTCTGCACAGTACTAACAATAACATTATACCATTGTTTGGGCAGTCTCTGTTTCGGCATTCTGTTTTCAGATCAGCATCACCTCGGTCGGTGCGAGGACGCCCCGCAAACAGGATGGCCGTGTAAACAGTCAATAATATCGACCCTCGCGCTATAGTCGGGAGGATGGCCGAACGGAGGCGTAACGGACCGAGCAGCGGGACGATTGGGGAGTGAGGCGGCAGTCCAACCCAGAGAATTCGCCAGTACTGTTGTAGATGTTGAATACAGTCCAAAAATAAAGTCTGAGGTGGTAAAAACCCCTGATTATTATTTAATATTCCCTAAACGTTTACAATTATATATGGACTATATTTTAGAAAAAGTAGGAGATAACTTTTTATTATACCCTTTAGAAATGAACATGTGTTCCAAACGATTGTATCCAGGTATTTTCATAAACACATCTTGCGGTTTTTTATTGGCAGTACTGATTTCACTGTTGTGGTTGTGTATTTTTGTTTAACGGCATCTAATGCCATAAACTGTTCTTGTAACGATAAGTCATATATTTCCAGTTTCTTTATGACAGTAATTAAGATGGAATATTTACTATTACTGTAATGGACATCATCTCGTATGCTTTTTAGTTGTAGTATGTTCTGCACTGTGTGTTTTGCACATTGCTTTCGTTGGGATCAAACCTAAAGACAACAATTTTTAGTTCCTCAAAATGCTTATCATAATAAGTTACAGCTTCTAACAAAGTACTCCATCTTGTGACATCTGTTCAGGAGGTAAAGGTATAGAGGGTAGTGCTTCTCTAAACATGTTTTCAAATAGGCGATTTATAAAAAAAAATTCCTCGCTTTTACCTCTTTAGTTAAAAGGAAACTGTCTCTTATTGTTCCTCCTATTCGGTTAAGTACACGAGCTGCACATGTAAAGTGTATCATATTTGGAAAAGTTTCACTTAACAGATCTCCTGCTTCTCGCATGTACATATGTACCTGTGCCCGTTAACATTATTAATACTTTTTGAAAATTATCTCGATCTGGCCATTCACATGAAAGCACTCCATCACAAAATCTGCAACTGTTTTGTGGTTGATTCTGTCTAGTATCTTGGAAACCACCAAATGGCTGCCACGTAGCACTATTAGGTTTTAACGGACCAATTAAAAAATTGCCACTGAATATTTCCATGCGCCATTTGCTTCGTGTATAATGAAATACACAAAATTTCCTCCAACGTGGTTGCGAATGTTTTGTAATATGTGCTCGTATATTTGGGCAACCTATCTGTTTCTTAGTGTAGCTGGATTGGTCGACGTATTTTTCTAGAAACTGGCGTAGTGCGGGGTTCTTCGATTTATGTAACAGAATAACACTTGCCAGTAACATATAAGTTGGAAATCGAGAAAGGAACCACCAAACCGCCAAGTGGTTATCAAAGTAGTTCCCAAATAGCAAAGCTATTACATAATTGCTCTAGGAAACAACTACTCCTCGGGCTGAAGCCCCGCCAGGCATTGAATTATACCCAGAAGCAATCCTCGACCCCTTTCTCGTTTTTCTGCACGATCAGATAAGGTTTCAAAAAATAAAACCCGCCACAGGTAGGATTCGACATTTGTCCCGGATCGGAACCGAACGACATACAGCTGTTTCAAACTTGTTAGTTCTCATCAGTGCCGTACACAGTACGCCGATTCAGGACAAATGCCGAATGAACTTTATGGCGCATATATCTTTATCGATACGATCTCTGCCAGTAACATATAAGTCGGAAATCGAGAAAGGAACCACCAAACCGCCAAGTGGTTATCAAAGTAGTTCCCGAATAGCAAAGCTATTACATAATCGCTCTAGGAAACAACTACTCGGGCTAAAGCCCCGCCAGGCATTGAATTATACCCAGAAGCGATCCTCGACCCCTTTGTCGTGTTTCTGCACGATCAGATAAGGTAGGGAAAGAATAACACTTGTCAAATAGGCTACCGTTAGGTCATAGAAAAATATAGCGTCGTTATCGTGACTACTAGACGAAGCATGAATTTTCACATGTCTTGTTACATTACTTTTTCTTAGACGAATTAATAATTCGTTCACACACATTACAAAATAGATCATTCGCTCCCTCCCTCTAATAAACATGCCTGCAAACAACTCCAATCCAAGTACTATTCATCCAGGTATGCAGTAAAGCTTATCTGGATTTTTTGTCTCGTGGCATGTTAATTTTCAAGTTACCGCTCAAATAAGAACGCAGGAATTCAAACACGTTGTGATCCGCAAGGGCGCTTAAACAGTGAAAACAGCGATGGGATGAAAACAAGGCCGTAACAAGTCTATGTATAACATGTGGTGGCAATGTCATTGTTACAGAAACTGACAGCACCATATCGATCTATAGCCAGAGTAGATAGACTATAAGATTTCACGACCAAAATCCCATGTTATTTCTTATGAAGGTTCATCGTTGTATTTCAAGGTCATCCCTCACTTGCGGCTAACTTCGCGCCACTTAGTGATCGAGGTCATCAGCGGCCTTCGCAGCTAACTTCGCCCGCCACCTATCGGTCAGTGGAAGCGGTATCCACTTGCAGCTAACTTCTATCTAGCCTAGCGCTAATACCGACCGGCGCGGCGCCGGCGGGAAGTTTTAAATGCAGTCTGTAATGAATATTGAAATAAAAAAAATCCTACGCTGAGACTTGAACCGAGGACCTCGGGATTTATAGGCGGCGCCCTTACGTATGTGGCCAGTGTACGACTTGTTGGAATGTTTAATTGAGATGGTAAACTCACATAGTAGTAGCGCAACAAAGTTACCAAAAAAACTAAAGAAACGCATGCGCAGTGGAGAAAAAAGTTGACAGAAGAAAATAAAACGCTTAATGGGTATGTGCAGTGAGAGAAAAAAGCGTGGAGAGGATCGGGGCTGCCGGAGGGGCAGATACGAAACAGACAGCATGCGCGATAGGAGCCTGATTGTTATAGATAAAAAGAAGATGGGGTCACCTCTATAGAGAAAAACATGTAGGTAAGAAAAAAACAAAGATAGTAGCTGAGGAAATTGTCGAGAAAAAGCGCAGTACTTGCTCTGGGTAAATATACTAAAAAATCTCCCTGCACTCCCTGATTGGTGAATGTGGTTATTGATCGAAAAAAAGTCCGTATGTCTAACAAAAAAAAAGTTGACTTTGGTTGGTTACATCACATTTTCACTTATAACTCGCATTCAAGTTTGGAAGTGATTGAAAGTCTGGAAAGTGATTGCAAATATTTGGCCAACTAATGATACCTAAATATCTAAACCATGTTCCCATATATTTTACATCCTTCGAGTTCGTGGCGTTAGATTTCAATTATATAACTTGATATATGAACCTGATGATGCTTACTGAATAGGCTAACTGAATAGTTACTTAAGAAAGTAATAATGTCAATTTCATGATGGCCAATCGAAGTGAAATTTTACGTGAATATACTAAGCATCGATTGTGATCATCTGCCGCAATATGCCAAAAGGGCCTTATCTTAAACTTTATCCGATTTAAATCAAATAAAGACTAAAATTTCATTAAAATCTGCAACCGAGGGATGACCTTGAAATACCACGATGAACTTTCATAAGAAATAACATGGGATTTTGGTCGTGAACTTTTACAGCCTATCTACTAGCCAGTTTCTGTTGCGGCTCACTGGAATAGTCGTTTTACTGATGATGGTGATTCAAACCGAAACGTTAGAATAAAGTAAAACAGATCATATCTATGATAAAAAAATCGAAAAATATCTAGATAATAAAAAAATATTTATTGTAATATCTATCTATTTATTGTAATATTTCTAAAATGTGAAAAATATTAACTTAATATGTGCATGCGTTTCCAGGCGAAGGATCCTTTGGCCTTGTGACGCTTGGGACGTTCCATAATTCAAATGGCCGGCGGCAGAGAGTTGCCTTAAAAGGCCCAGCCAAAGATAGCTACAGCCAGATGTTGCTCAATGAGGCTAAAATAATGTACAAGTTAGACCACAAGAATGTCGTCAAACTGGTGGCATTTCAAAAACGGCCTTTGAAAATGGCTCTGGAGTATATGGATCTGGGGGATCTTTTAGATGCGATACAAGTAAGGTTACATCTGTGTACAACTGATAATGGTTTACATTTTTGTTTATGTTTCTTGTAATTTATCTGTAGTGTACCCTAAAATTCGCTTACAGACCTGTGATTTTTTTTAATAGGACACCCTATAGTTAATCATATACTGGTAGAAAAACTTCTGGTAAAAAACTGGCAGAAGAAAATGTCACATTTCAATTAGTTTCTGAAAGAAAAAAATGAAAAGAGTTGTACTTTCCTTCTATAGCAGAAAATAATTTGTCATAATACGAGGACTGATATAAAAATACGGTGAATAATTTTGTTATGAACAAAGTACTAAGCTTACTTCAAATTTGAGCTAATCTCCTTCAAAGTTCTCACTCTTCCGGCTCTGGAAGCCAATTGACAAGTCACAACTTGTTCAAACTTGACACTGACTATCCCAAAGGATCAGGCTATCGGACGCATTATTTCATACAGATGTAGCGTCAGCAGTTTCTGCTATAAAAATATTTAAAAATTCGTTTACCGTATTTTTTTTTCAGGCCTCGTAGATAACATAATGGACTAATTTGATAATAGGCCCATTTACGATTTTTTTTAATTAAAATTTTGAACAGCCCATATATTTTTTAATATCTACTTTGTAAGTTTTAAACTACTTTAAATCATTTAAAAATTACCTAATTATTAGTGTTGCCCACTTGGAGGTCTAATCAGGTCTAATCAGTATGGCGTCTATTCCGACAAGTTGCAACGGTGTTGAACTCCGGTCACTATTGTTACATACTGATAGTTCACACAGAAAATACATCATAATACAGTAACGAATATTCGAGAAAACAGGAAAACGGGAAACGAAATGTGTAATTAAAAATACTTACCAACACACGTCTCGGTCGGTCTCGGTCTATGAATCGTCGGTGTATGTAATATAAATAATGTGTTACCTTTAAAACTTCGCAGAACTCAGCATTTCGTCCAGCTATACATTTGTAGCATTACATACGCCTCTACAGTGGACTCCTTCAATGATGTTCGACGTGGAGAAAAAGTACTTTTATACATAGAGAAAGACCATTCTGCATCTAATGGCGTAACTATGCCATAATACGTGCACATAATAATTGTTGTTCTATGTCACTTAAAGGGTCACTATTGTTCCACTTTTGGTAAATAGTTTCCAGAACACTAAAATCAGGGTTTTTTATTAAAATATTTTTCAACTTTCACTGATGCGTATTCCCGTAGAATCATTTAGGACTTTTTCACACGGAGAGCCTTAAGACTCGTCCTCGCTTCTACCTCGCTTCTAGTTTTTCCGCTTCTACCTTCCTTTACTACCCTTCCACTCTTTCACATGGGGAGCCTTTCGGTTAGGGCTCTAGTCATTGCGCCAATCGCAAAGTACGCGTCGTAATGGATCGTACACGTGGTGTGGCCATATATCTTCTTTACTGTCGACATCGTCTTGGACGACAAAAACGCCAACGTTCCAGAACGTGTTGAGTCCATCCTATTAATCAAATGACTTCCAAATGACATCCTATCTACCAAATGACAACGCTGGGAAGCGAGAGACTGGCGAGCGAGAGCCATTGTCGCCCTTCTCGTGTGAATGCCCCACGCCTCGCTTTGCATTTCGAGGAAGAGACGCGGCTCCCTCTCAAGGGCCCAGCTCGAGTAGCACGAGCCTTACTGCATCTCGCTTCATTGTGCTCTTTACATTTCAATCTTCCGCGTCTTCCTCCTGCTCGCGAGATCGAGCTTTGTAGCTTTTTGTGTGAAATAGCCGTAAATGTTTGTAGTTTATTGTTTACAATTTTTACTACATATAGCGTTTCATTTAATAAAAGTTCCTTTTTTTTTTCAAGAGTCTGTATGGCTTCATATAATATTTTGTAATTTGCTAATATTGTATGTAATTCGTCCAAAACCTACGGATTTTCAAATTATTCTTGGCTCTTCTTAACTGCTGCTGCACAGCAGCGGGGAATTTGCTGGGCAACTCGTGTGAGTCGGTTATGCATGACGTGTGCATCATTTAGTTACTTATTTCGGTTTATGGAAATAAGTCAGCGTTCCGGTGTCATAATGTCGCCTACATCTCGCAAACGTTCCTTTGCTGATACAGTCCGAAAATTTATTTCTCGATTCCCAGATTTGAAATATGATGATTCTACAGTATTGTGTTTGATATGCAATAAACGACTATCAGTTCGGGATGCATGACAGTGGAAACGGCATGTACAACGTACAGGGTGGGTGTATTCTATCGACCTCAAAATCAATAGATGTCATCTGGGAGACGTCCCCGATCAGAATCAGTCAAAACCCGATCGATCCGACATGATTTAGTTGACGTATCGTGCTAAAAAGTTTAAAATGCCGACGATAACGACAACGATACACATACAGCAACAATTTTTTAAAAACTATTTTTTTATGCCGAAAAGTGAAAAATTAACCTAAAAAATATTTTTTTCAATTTTCCTTTACACGATTACATTACCTTCCCGGAGTCGGAAAAGTAAAAAACGATTTCAAGTATTCTGGAAGAGATATGTTCCTCAATGGAAATTACCATCGAATACATCGTTACGTAGGTACTTATCTGATGTAAAGGCGAGGCTAGAAATTGAAGTTAAAAAAATAAAGTGCATGATCAAAACTATGGATGACAGTGTGTATGGAGTACAGTGTGTCCTAATAAAATATCACATCCATATCTGTTGGCGTGTAAACGTATTCAAGAATGCACTGCTCATAACATTACGGATGTAATAACACGCACTTTGGACTTATTTGACATTGGCAAATAGTTCTGCTTGTGACTAATAGTGCAGCGACAATGGTACGTGTCGATCGATTCTTAAAACTGATAAATCCGAATTTAATACAGGTAACTTGTCTTCTTCATGCATTTCATTTAGTGGTAGACGTTGTTCGGCAAAGTTATAAATGTGTTGATCAGTTAGTTGTGTCCACCAAAGGAGTTTTTCACAAATCTCCCAAACGTATTGGGGAATTGAAAAAACATTATCCACATATTCGCGAACTTCCACAACCTATTCTTACACGCTGGGGCACGTGGCTAGAGGCGGTCTTTTACTACTGCAATCATTTTCAAGAGATAAAAGGTGTTGCAATGACATTTAACCCAAATGAATCGGAAACAGTTAAGAAGAGCCAAGAACAATTTGAAAATCCACAGATTTTGGATGCCTTACATACAATATTAGCAAATCACTTATATTGAATGAAGCGCCATATGCAATGAAAACTGTAAACAATTACATTAACTGATTCTACGGGAATACGCACTAGTGAAAAGGTGAAAATGTTTTAATAAAAAACCCTGAGTTTAGTGTTCTAGAAACTATTTACCAAAAGTGTAACAATAGGGAACCTTTAAGTGACAAGCACAACAATTGCGTACAAAAATTACGTCATTAGATGCGGAACGGTCTTTCTCTACATAACGGGTGTTCAGAAAGGGTAGGGGGTACTTGTAGATTCAATAAAAAAAAAAACTAGAAGTCAGAAAAAATAAAATTTTTTGTTAATTTTTGGACAAGGTTTTGGAAAATTAAGTACTAAAGATTATGTTCTCCAAATCTTGACCCTGACGCTGCTGGCATTCCTCTAACTGTAAACGGAAATTAGCCACCACGCGTCTACACATCTCTCTGGAAACGGCGGCCATTTCGGTGCGAATGTTGTGCTTTAATTGCACCAAAGTTCATGGTTTGTTTACATACACTTTCTCTTTAAGGTATCCCCATAAGAAATAATCAAGAGGTCAACCAACTAAGTCTGCCAACTAAGCAGGGGGAGTGTCTAGTAAACGTACTTAACGGGAGAGGGCAGCGCTGCCAACCCACTTGTCTACAGAAAATAATTCTCATTTTTTTGTACCCCCTCGTACATGGACTATATTTTAGTAAAGTAGGAGATAAATTTTGATGTGTACCGTTCAGAAACCAACACATGTGTTCTAAATAGCTGAATCCAGGATTTTCCGTAAACACATCTTGCAGTTTTTTTTTTTAATGACAATAGTGACTTCACGTGTCTTGTGGTTGTTTATCTGTTATTTAAAAGCATCTAAAAACGAACTGTTCCTGCAACGACAAGCTATATATTTCCAGTGTTTTTAGGGCGCTAATTAAGATGGAATTTATATTTACTAAACGGCTGTTTTCGTGTGTGTGTCACGAAATTTTTAGGTCGATGTACAAAATGCTTTTTTTGATCCGAAGCCTCTAGAGGCATGCTCCGAAGATACCCTCGATATGAGCGAGGGGCACCGCAGAGCAAGGAATCAGTGTTCCAACTTACAAACGAAACATTTTTACACGTAAATTTCGAAATTAGCACTTGATTGTGTCGCTTTCAACGCATATTCTTTCATAAGTAACCATATAATTTCGTAAGTAACCATATTTCGTATAAAAACACAAGCGTTTTTGCAAATGGACAAATTTGTGAATTTATCTGCGAGCACAACACGCTGCAGCGCTGGTGTAAAATTAGCTGATTTAGTGTGTCTTCGTTGGCATTATGTCGCCATAAAAATTTATCCTAACCTCAAAATGTCACCGCGTTTTCATTGTAAAGGGCGCTTCGTTTCCAAAAGTCAGTTAATAAAATCCGAAAGCTAATGCGGGGCCAAAAACTATAGTCGAATCAGTAAAGGAACCAAAATTGTCGAATGTTTGTGTTGACGAAGCCAGTGGATATCGCATTGTTTCCCTAAGTCATTTGGGACAAACGATGAAATGATCATCGTGTGAGGTGTATTTATCCTTCGAAAATATCGTAAATGAAGGGAAATTTGGGATTGCTTCGGAACTGACTATAAAATATCACAATTGCTTACAGCTGAACAAAGTTTCGACCGCCAACCAGTACAAGAATGCCAAGGAATACGATTATTTGAAGCGGCGTTGCCGTTGTGCGGCCAAATCAGCCGATAACGCTAAACGCCTCGGTCTTTAATTTGCAATATAAAATAAACCAGATGGTCAATTTTCATGCCGGTTGCGGCATTGAAGCTACATAGTACGATGCATCACGGTAATAAACACGGGCTTTTTCTATTGTTCCGATAGTACTTTTCCCATCATTCGAAAATGTCCCGTCATAAGAATCAATGCATTTTACCTCTTTTACATTTTTTTTCTTCTAATCCAAATGGTGAAAAATTAAAAAAAAATCATGGAGCTCTATTTTAAGCTGAAGAACATGTTAGCAAATTTTCATTGCGTTTTATAATTTTTGAAAATCCCGTTGGAACCTCCTTAATGTAACGGCCATCATGTTGTATGTTTTGTAGTTGCAATAAGTTCTGCACTGTGTGTATTGCATTGCTTTTGTTGAAATCAAACCCAAAGATAACACGTTTTACATGGTTACCCAAAATGCTTATCATAATAAGCTACAGATTATAACCAAATACCCCATCTTGTGACAACTAGTTCAGAAGGTAAAGGTATGTCTGGCAGAGCTTCTCTAAACGTGTCTCCGCTTTTGCAAAAATTTTTTACATTCGCTATTACCTCGTGAACTAAAGGCAAAGTGTATTTTATTATTTCTGCTATTCTGTTATGTACACGAGCTGCACCTATAATTGTACGATATTTGAAAAGTTGGGTTAACAGATTTGCTTTTCGCATGTATGCGGGCGGCTGCGTTCGTTAGCATTACTTTCTGAGAATTGAATTGATCTGGCTATACATAGTGAAAGCATTCAGTCATAAAAGCTACAAATTGTTTTGTGATTAGTCTTGTCCAGTGGCTGCTCGTGAGGTTTTTTTTAGGGGAGACAGAATATGTATATCTACCGGTGACACCCCTTAATGGCGCCGCAAGGCGAAAATTTTGTGAATTTTCAAGGTCACTCGTTTTCCTGAACCTTTAGAATTCCAATAAAAAATACATTTATACAAAAATATAGACTTTCGCGAGAATAATTTTTGGTATTTGCTACCTTTTCGAAATAATTATAATTTTATTTATTTACATATTTACTTACGAATTACAGCTACTAAGGGAATAAACAAAATATGTTTTATTGAAGTTAAATATTGTTTATAAACCAAAAATTAGTTTGTGAAATTTACGATCAATACCTAAAATTTAAAACAAACCTCGAAATTGTCACTTTCAGCACAATTAGCACATTTCCCCACCACCCTTGAGGTAGTGCTACAGAGCGTTACTTTTTTTTGTTGTGGGGCAGAGAAAAATAATAAATAAAGGAAAATAAAATACGTATTCTTTGTAGGTAAACAGGTGTCCCCCACCGCGTCGAACTGAGATAGGTGCAAGGGAGAAAGACTTATTTTGTAGCAAGCATTCCAGATGGGAGTGGGAGTGCTGGCAGCTAGCTGTCAGTGAATTAGTGGCAATTTAGGAATAAAAACTACTCGGTGTTAGCTCAAGGTCATTCGTCACGTATGGAAATAGATTTAACAGGAGGCTTGCAGCGGTTTAGCCTACTGTCGATGAGCGGGTGGAAAATACGTAACATGAGACGTAGAAATACATAACTTGGCAAACTAGGCGCATATTTAAATTAATCAAATATGAAATAAACACTTATTAAATTATTATCATAATAACTATTAATTAAAATATACAAAAAAGTAAATTATATTAAAAAAAATAACGCTAATTAATACTCCTTAAAATATGTATTTATTTTTTAAAATAACCTGAAAATAATTTTAAAATCGAATAAAATATTTTGACCTATCTTGTATAGGTAAGTATTGTTTCTCTAAAATTGCAGCGGAGGCTTAGCCTCCTCTGCCTCCCCTGACCAGCCGCCACTGGTTCTGTCTAATATCTTAGCAGCCCCTAAATGATCGCCACTATCAATGTTATGTTTTAACGCAATTAAAATAATTGCCATCGAACGTCCGCATGCGTCAGTTGCTTTATCTATAGCAGGCATGTCAAAGGCGCGGCCCACGGGCCCCATGCGGCCCGCCAATACATAGGTTGCGGCTCGCCGAGACTTTATTAAATTTTTTGAAAAAAAAATATTAATTAAATTATTTTAAAGTAAATTTTATTTTTATTTGTGTGCAGTTTAGTTTAATGCAGTTGCAGTATGCAGTTTGGATTTTTGCATTTCAATTATTTTTTAATTTAGTGATTTTAATACATAAAGTAATTTTAATAAAAAGAGAAAATATGGGATTAAATTAAATTGAATATACATAAATTTCATTTATGTGCACTTACGATTCGACAAACACTTTGTGAGGACGATGGTGTGGAGGAAAGTGCGAATATACCTTTTCATTTGATGCTTGACGCTGGCGTTTCCAGCGATTTTGTCGCCATACGTGACGCAAGCGTCAAACAGAAATAAATTCAAAATTTTCAACTTTAAGTGTCAAAGCTTGATATTAATTGGATAAATATGGATTACTAACTAAATAACTTTATATGATTTATATAAAAAATTGTAAAATGGATTCAGGAAATGAGTTAAAAAATTCTGAAAATGTAAATTAGTATTATTGCAAGTTATATTACTCTATATTGTATAACACGAGTAAATTTTCTTGTGTAGGATTTTACATGTAAACAGAAATACAAATAATTACTAAAATTTATTAATAAAATAATTTGGTTAGTCGGTGCAGCTAATCAAATTATTACGTTAAAGTCGCATTCTGCCCGCCGTCCTCTATTGAGTAGTAGACCAGATGGATTATCTGGGTCTCTACGCGAGCGCGTCGCGGTACATTGAACTGGGCCGCACGAGGTAGTTCTCAGCACGGCTCGGCACACCCGTCCTCCCCCTCGACTCCCGCGACAATCCACACTTGGCGCTCGTAAATGCGCGAATTTACACGGTCAGTGAGCTGTATTTTTTCCAGCTAAGACAACATCGGTGAATGTTTACTCCTTCCTATTCGGGCGGGCGTAAATCGTACCTATTTCGTATTTCGTGTTAATTTGAGATATTAAATACTATTTTGTGAATTTGTGTAGTGATTTATTGTACTAATTATTAATATTTATATACTGTGATAGTGACAATGGATTTAGTTTATAATTTAGTTCATGTGAAGCGATTTTTTAAATACTCTTATGAAGAAAAAATTGATTTAAAAAACAATGGTAGGCCATTGCCCGATATTGTTATTGAGACTGCAGGTGTTAGCCGCGGAAAAGCATATAAACGTCAACTTAATAGAGACATTTATTCGAAGAATGATTGGATTTGTGGGTGCAACAAAAAAAATGCGTTATTTTGTTTTCCTTGTTTACTTTTTGGCGGTGATAAAGCATGGACGGAGGTAGGGGTGACAGATTTGGTGCACTTAACTGAAAAAATAAAAAAGCACGACAACTCCAAAAGCCATCTACATAATACAATGGAATTAGCTTTATTAGGAACAACTAATATTAAAGCGCAGCTCAATTCAGATTATTGGATAAATGTGCAAAAGCATAATGATAATGTGATAAAAAAGAGATACGTTTTGTCAAAAATTATAAACTGCATAAAGTTTTGTGGGGCCTTTGAACTGGCGCTGCGAGGGCATGACGAAGCTGAAACCTCTCAAACCCCGGGGATATTTCGTGGTTTGATAATTTTTTCTGCTGAGCTTGATATAACTTTAAGCGAGCATCTACAAAATGCTTCAGTATTTAAAGGAACCTCTAAAGAAATGCAAAATGGTCTTTTAGACTGTATATTAAAAGTATGTCATGAAGAAATAATTAAAGAAATTAACAAACCTTCATTTTTGGCAGTTATGGCAGACGAAACAACTGATGTATCTGAAAAAACTCAGTTAGTGGTAGTTTTAAGATATATTCTCGATGGTGAACCGATTGAACGTTTTTGGACATACCTGAAACCTACAAAATGTGACGCTGAAACTCTTTCGGAGAATATTTTAAGTGTTATAGACCCTCTAGTAGAAAATTCACCTTACAAGCCTTTTCTCTTAACCAAAGAATATGACGGCAAACATGAATGTTCTTCAAAAAGGTATTAAGTTATAAGTCTATATTTTTGTATAAACGGATTTTACATAAATATTCTGAAGTATCAGGAAAACGCGTGACCTTGAAAATTTTCAAAATTTTCGCCTGCGGTGCAATTTTTTTGCGGCCCCTACGGCGCCAGTAGTTTGGATATGTTTGAAATTTGCACGCGGGCGGCCAATACCCTAAGATCGGCCCTGTGCAGTACACCCGTTTCATTTCATCACGAGCCGCCACTGCATGTAAATAATGTAAATACAACATTATACGGAAGTTCGATGGCTTACAAGTCATAAAATGTTAAAACGATTCTTCAAATTGCTGCATGATATCATAAATTTCTTGGAAACAAAAAATTGTGAATGTGCTGAATAATTAAAAGATGGACAATACAATAAAGGACCTGGCTTTCTCAGTTGATATTACAAGTCATTTTAATCAACTTAATCTTAGGCTTCCAGGCAAAAATCATGTTGTTACAACGCTATTTGATAATATTAACACTTTCAAACAAAAATTATTATTTTGGCCAAAACAAATAGAAAAAGAAAACTTGACTCACTTTGAAAGCTGTCAGTATATATTGCTTAAATAACCTAAATTAAAATTTACAGAATATGCTCACCAAATTAAATTGTTAGAAACGGAATTCGATCGAAGATTTTCTGATTTTAAAAGCTGTGAATTACAATTTCGTCTTTTTACTTCACCTCTATCTATCGATATTGAAATTGTTGATGAAAACTTACAAACGGAATTAATTGAAATCCAATGTGATTCTTTGCTGGAGCAAAAATGTGTGGAAGTTGGAATTCCAGATTTTTGTCCATATTTATCTGTAGATCGGTTTTCTAAAATCTTATCGTTCAGTACGCGCATACTGGCTTTGTTTGGAAGCACTTATTTATGCGAGCAACTATTTTCTTTAATGAAAAATAACAAAAATTCAGAAAGGTCAAGATTAACCCATCAACATTTATCATCAATTTTAAAAATTGCATTAGCTAAATATATTCAACAACATTTTTATGACATGCTTTGTGAAAAACGTTGTCAAATATCTTCTAAAAAGTAATATTAAACTGTGATTTTGTTTATTTATTATTATAACTTTTATTTTTGTTTTTTATAAAAAATATAAAATATTTATAGTTTAAATTTAAAAAATAACATGAAATATAAAATGTCCATGTATGTATATTGTATAATATACAGTAAACAATGTGTAAAATATTCTTACTTTAAAAAATGACATGAAATATAAAACGAATATGTATATATAATATACAATACATTGAGATTGACATTAAGTCTAATAAATACATAATACTTACATAATAAAAGGTGGTCCAACCAAAACGCACAATGTTAATTGTAAATAAAACAAAAAGTTTTCAGAGAATTATCTTAATATTTTTTATTATGATAGAAGGATCTATGACAATTATGTGTGAAACAAAATATCGGCTATATGCTCGCCACGGCTTCGGTGGCATACCTCTATCCGATGGTCCATATTTTCAATGACTGAGACATAATTGAGGTTCAATGTCATTAATGTGCCGAATTATCTCATCATTTAGCTCTTAAATTGTTCTTGGCTTATTGACGTACACTTTTTTTTTTAAATATCCCCAAAGAAAGAAGTCCAACGATGTCAAATCACATGATCGTGGCGGCCAATTAACATCGCCACGACGTGAGATAACACGGCCATTGAATTTCTCGCGCAAAAGTGCCATTGTTTCGTTGGCTGTGTGGCAAGTGGCACCATCCTGTTGGAACCACATATCGTCCAGGTCCATATCCTCAATTTATGGCCACAAGAAGTCCGTTATCATCTCGCGATAGCGAAGACCATTCACGATAACTGCGTGGCCGACCTCATTTTCGAAGAAGTACGGCCCGATGACGCCGCCAGCCCATAAACCGCACCAAACAGTCACTCTTTGTGGATGCATCGGCTTTTCAACAATGACTCGTGGATTCTCATTTCCCAAATGCGGCAATTCTGCTTGTTAACGAATCCACTGAGGTGAAAATGTGCCTCGTCGCTGAAGATGATTTTCTTTGTAAAGTCACCATTCACTTCTGTCTGTTCAACCAACCATTCGGCGTATTGACAGCTCTTGAGTCAATTGAATCTTGTAAGCGTGTAAATTCAAATCTTTATTCAAAATTCGCATCAGTGATGTTCGTGAGATGTTCAATTGTTGGGCACGACGACGAGTCGAGGTTGACGGCTCTTCTGCTACACTATCGCGAACAACAGCAATGTTTTCCGCAGAAAGAACTGGGCGAGCATGCACAGGTGTTTTCACATTTCCTACAGATCCGGTTTGCTGAAATTTACGTACAATTCTCCCGATTGTGGACACATTTATGCTGACCAAAAAAGTCACGAAGTGCACGAAATGCATTTTGATTTGAACGCCCATTTTCGTAAAAGGCTTCAACAATCTTAACGCGCTGCTCAATTGTGTACCTCTCCATGGTTGAATTTGTCAAACACTGAAACAAAGAAATGTCAAATTAAGTTGGGCAAAAAACTTGACGTTAAGGTGTGACTCACAATTAACGTCGTGCATTATGGTTGGACCACCCTATATTTATGTCTTTTGCAGTCTCTCCTGTCCCAACATAATAAATCTTTTTACAAACTTTTCGCCTTCGGCACTGTGAACATTTTTTTTTTGTAACACGCGCGCTGTACAAATTATGTATGTAATTACGATCGCAAAGTGATTTAGTTATTTCACGAAGCAGACGCACACGGTCTCAATGTTAAACAGTAACTGGAGACCTAGCACTAATCGAGTGTTTTGTGATAGGTACTTAGTTTGTTTCCAGTGTGAATTGAACTCCGCGTCACATGCCCGAGGCATCCGCTACACCTTCCCATACGCAAGCCAGACGCATGTACGCGGCACCGATTAAAATTTTGTAAATAGGCCAATGGTACAGAATTGCGCACTTTTGTTTCTGAGCTATAAAGCATGAACGAATATAAGTGCTTAATAAACCTCCTAATGGCTAATTTTTCTTTTTAGTGGGTTGACTTTACAGACGAAGATTTACTGAAAGTTTTACGCGATGTGGCGTGCGGAATGGAATACATTGCGCGTATGCAATACGTCCATCTCGATTTGGCCTGTAGAAACGTTTTTATCAACTCGAGGAAGGAAGCTAAAGTCGGCGACTTTGGATTGTGTCAATATGTGGGAGATACAAATGGAATACTTTCGTTACAAGTAAGTGCGGTATAAGTATTCATTAAATATGAATAGATCCATGTTTAAGTTAACGTGATTTGAAGACGATTAAGATGAAATTTTATGTTAGCTCTCTTATTATAATAAACATAAGTGCCTTTAGTGAATAACTGAATAAGTAAATGAGTGAAATTTGAAGAGGCTGGTTCTGTTATTGATGAGGCAACACCAATACGTCCTCGTTCTGGTAGGTTAGATGAAAATATTGCTGCAGTGAGAGAAAGTGTACGGGAGTATCCATACACATCAATTCGACGTCGTGCATAAAAATTGAATCTATCAAGAGCCACCACGCATGGGATTTTAAAGATCTGTTTCTGTCGGCATACAACATTCAGTTGACACAAGAGTTAAAAGTTACAAACCATTTACAATGCCGTACATTTTTTAATTGGGTGTTAGAAAAGACGGTGATGCTGATATTTGCAACAAAATCTTGTTCAGCGATGAAACACATTTTCGTGTTGATGGATACATGAGAAAACAAAGTTGTCGAATTTGGAGTGCTTAAAATCTACATGCTGTTAACAAACGAGTTCGAGAGTAAACACGATTGTGAGCAGTCATATATAAGAAACTAAACAAAAAAAAAAAAACATTATAATTAACAAACAATTTAGAAATAAAACTAATCACTTTTCGCGTTTATTGTAAATAAATGATTGGATCTATTTTCTGAACGTATTAATATAGGGTGTCTCATTTGGAATCATAGGATGTGATTTGTAAATAAAATTAATAATATTGACGATATGACTACAAATAGAAAAGAATATCAGTTATATCGTCGCCTCGACTAACCTGGCATGATGCCATTCGTGTAGCAAAATGTTACAAGCATAAAACTGGCTCTATTTCCTAAATAATACGTCGCATGCTTGCATTGAGGTCATTGACTGTTGCTGGTCGGATGACGTACACTTTTCCTTTGACATAACCTGAAAGACCAAAGTCCAATGGTGTTAAATCACATGGTTTTGCAGACCAATTGATGTCAACATTCCGCGAGAACATGATCAGGAAAATCAGGCGTAGCAGAGGCAGAGGAAAACTGGGCAGAGGAGACACGTAGGACTTAGTTTCAGAGCCGTCACCGCAAATTGAGCACGTGCTTAGTTCCGATGGAAGTAGGCGCTGCGTTACTTTCGCTTTACCTTGAGTCCGAAGAATCCGATGAAGAAAACAATGTACAATGTCGTTTGTCGTCAGTATTATTAAAAAAAAAGAACGAAAGGGAGGGCCATGTATAATTCTTTGGCGATTTCCTCCCATATCTGGTCTTTATTTTTCGTCCGTATATAATCCGGGTAACTGGTATCGTACAACACCGGATTATTTTGCACTAAAGATATCAGATTTTTCGTTTTGGAGTTCCATCTTGGAGAATATTCGAGGAAACGAACACGCGCTAGGCTCCATAGAACGTAGGAAACTGTGTCAAAGAACAGAGCCTCTGTCCGGCTGCACCTGCGCTGGGTTCAATATGCACCTCTCCATAAGAACCTATGGTTCACAGATTCTCCTCTGCCTCTGCTGCGCCTTTTTCCTGCGGTCAATTTGCGGCCAGCCTTATAGTTGCACGTGTTGTATGATACAACATCGTCTTGCTGACCGCATGTTGTTCAACTCCAAATCATCAGTTTGGTTGAAAAAGAAATAATTTAACATGTCCCGATAGCGTTCTCCATTTACTGTAATAGCTTCATTTTCAAAGAAGTATGGTCCAATTACTCCAATACTCCAAAATACGCGCCAAACCGTGCATCTCTGTAGACGCATTTCTTTTTTATGAACAGCATGTGGATTTATAGTACCTCAAATTCGACAATTTTTTTTTCTGAGATTTTTATCAAGATGAAGATGTGCCTCATCGATGAAAAATCGAATAATCGCCATTTTGTTGCGAAAATCAGCATTACCTTCTTTCATTTCTAATATGCAATTAACAAATGTACGACGTTGTAAACGGCCTGTAACTTCTAATTGTTGTGTCAACTGAATTTTGTATACTGACAGATGCAGATCTTTAAAATCCGATGCATGGTGGCTCTTGACAGATTCAGTTGTTGTGCACAGCATCCAGTTGATGTGTTTGGATACGTATACTTTCTGTCATTGCAGTAATATTTTCATCTGACCGACACGACGAAAACGTGTTGGTGTTGCCTAATCGACAACAGAACCCGTCTCTTGAAATATTTTAATTAAGTTACGAACTATTAATTTTGTAGGCGCTTTATTTTATCCTAATTTTGTGCGAATGATTCTTTATGCTACTGTAAATGGTCACTCACTTTCATAAAACAGTTATACACAAACTACTCATTATTGAACTGTTAATCGCGGTATGTTCTAATGGCGTGCAATTAAAATCCTATAGTTCCAACTGAGACTCCCTATAGTATGTTATCTTACATATATATTTGGTTGTAGGGTCGTACTTTCTGCCATTCCTTCAGCGCTCCCGAGGCAATGATTTTCGGCGAATGTACAACTAAGTATGATGTTTGGTCCATGGGTTTACTCATATGGGAGTTATACTACTCCGTTATCGGAGCTCCTACAGGATTCAAGAAACAAGTAATGGAACTGTTCTGCCTACAGTGCGGGTGAGTACAATCGTCAACTTTAGCCTTGGCAAATAGTCCTAAGTTTTTTTTTATTTGCTTATTAGTTGACTTTAATAGCGCGATGAGGTACTTTTCCAATGAAAAATCCCCTTTAGTCGTCTTGTAGGTCGGCTGGCTAGTGTCTTCTAAGTTTCCGTTGGGTCGGGGTCGGAGTGCCTTTGGGGTGATTTTCCAGCTTGTCGTGATGACAAATACTGTGGTAATATAACCCTCCTATTGCAACGCCACTGTTTAGTGCCGCATTCTAACACTAGAGGCCACTGAACGTCCAGAACGTCGCGCGTCGTGGAGAAGCTTCAGTACGTCTGGGACTGTCAACGTGGACGCTAGATGCTCGTACACTCACGGACACACGCATTGTACAAATGATACATACTTACACACATTACATACATACAAACAAACGATTTAGGGTGTTAAATGCCGTCGTGGCTTTATTGGAACATACGTATTCACGAACTTTAGTGTCACTTATCTATATTTACTTGTTTCTTTCTAGTGTAACCTTGTTTGTAGACTAGACTTTTACTTATTTGTTTCTTTCTATTAACATTTAGACGTGTACCAGTTTATTTGTAGTAAACTAGTTTGATAATATAAATGTGTATCACTCGCCTACCTCGTAATACTACAAATACTTTTTTCTTTCATGACATCTTTAATATAAACGTCATATAACGGGTCATTCAAATATAAACGAGCCTTTTGCTTAAAAAAATTATTTTACATTATTTTTCAAAACATCATTTTACATCATTTTTCTACATAGTTCCCCTCTTTCGCTATGCATTTTTCCCATCGAACAGGCAGTTTTTTTATGCCGTTTTCGAAGAAAGACTTAGGACGGGTATTCATCCAGTTGCGCACGAACTCCTCAACCTGCTGATCATTCTCAAAGCGCTCCCCGCCAAGCGCTTCCTTGAACGGCCCAAACATGTGGAAATCACATGGTGAAAGGTCGGGACTGTAGGTAGGGCGTTCAAGGGCAGTCCAGTGCATTTGAGCCAATTTCTCGGTGGTTTGACCAGCAATGTGCGGTCTTGCATTGTCATGCAAGAGCAGAACGTTTCGGATAGGCACTTGGAACCTGGTCCAAAAGGTCACAGTAGTAGGCAGCGTTTTTTGTACGACGATCATGGAGAAAGTCAAGCAGTAAAACTCCTTCAGATCTCAGAAAACCGACGCCATTACCTTCCCAGCCGATAAGCGAGTTTTGGCTTTTGTCGGTGCTGCCTCCCCCTTCTGCCCCCACTCCATACTTACCCTTTTCGACTCGGGGGTGTAGTGGTGAACCCAAGTTTCATCACAGGTCACTATTCGTTGCAAAAAATCGTCCCCTTCATCTTGAAAACGAGCGAGAAACATTTGAAAAACTTGAACTCTCGCATTTTTCTAATCTGCATTAAGAAGACGTGGAACCCACCGTGCTGACACTTTTCGGAATTCCAGCTTGTGTCGGATAATGGAGTGTATACTTCCAATGCTGATCTTCAATTTTCCATTGATGTCTGCTACCCTCATTCGACAATCACCGTCAATAAGGTCCCGAACAGCTGTAATGCTTTCTGGCGTGATGCTGGTGCGGGGCCGTCTTGCGGTTTTCGACTTGTTTACGCCCTTTCTTGAACTCTGCACACCAGGCTTTCACTCTCGCCCATGAAAGTGTTCTTTCCTCGAATTGTGCTTGTAATCGGTTCCAAATTTTGGCCGGTTTAACACCTTCGTTCGTAAGAAATCTTATTACGATGCGTTGTGCAACCGCAGGGTGTACCGCACTCTCGCTCATCGTAAAGACAACTAACGAACTGATGTTGAGTGGCCGGTTTGGCCACGAATCCCTCCTAGGAGATCCCCACTACCGCGCCTAATGCTCTGCATCACTGTATAATTCCTTTTTTGCTCTCAGTTGCCAAAGGCTCGTTTATATTTGAATGACCCTCGTATACAGTATATTCATATCCGTATCTAATGTTTGATTGTTTATGTACCATGGTGCATTAGTTATTATTCGGAATATTTTTACTTGGATTCGCCCAATTCGCAGGATTATCGATATCTTTGATTAGTTTGTACATCCCCATAGTTCTATTCCATAAGCCCATATTGGTTTAATTATTGCCTCGTAAAGTAGGATTTTGTTTTTGCAATGATAGGCTAGAGGTCCTACCAATATAGCTCCTTTGTTTTTAAGTCGATTTGATTCCGTTTATTGAGTATGTGGGTTTTCCAGGTGAGTCTACTTCAAGTATGAGTTCAAGATATTTTGTACGTCGTAGACTCAGGTATAGCTACATTATTTAAATTCAATTGTGGACACTGTTGTTTTGTAAGTGCAAAGTTCACTTGGACGGATTTAGTCTCATTTACTTCAATCTCCCATTTTTGAAATCATGGTTGTATTTGGTTTAGGTGGTTTTGCAATATTTATTCTTGTGGCCATTTCTGGATGTTGATGTATTGCAAGGATAATTATGTTGTCTGCGAAGAATCCAGTGAAGGTATATCTGTCAATTGGTAGGTTTGCCGTGTATAATAAATATAGTAGAGTTCCGATAACACTGCCTTGAGGCACCCCAGATTTTATGGGAAAGTTGATGGACACATCCTCGTTAATATTAACTCTAAATTCTCTTTACTTACGTAGGACGTCATCAAATCATAATAAGTGATGAAAAGGCACCGTCTGATTTTGAGTAGTAGTAGTCATTGAATCGGTTTTTCCAGAAGTTTGGCGATTATAGAAAGTAGGATTATTGGACGATATCATGTACTTTATTAAGATCTTTACCTGTATTGAGTATTAGGATAATCTCTGCAATTTTGAGTTGTTTTGTTTTTGTCTGAGGATTGCGTTAAATATAAACATAATTAACAACACTTCTACCTACGGTAGTTCCTTAATTATTTTTGGTGTAATTCTATCTACATCTGGAGCTTTCCGAAGGTTCAGGTGGTTCATTTTATACTTCGTTTGGGATAAATGCTTCAATTTTAGGAATATGTAAGGGGATGCTAGACAGCACTTATTCTACATGATTATTTATTTCATCGTGAATTGGCGCAAATACCTTTGCAAAATGTCCAGCAAACACCTTCTCTCATAGCTTCTCTTCATCACCTCTGGCCCATTGTGGAGCAGGTGGCGTTTCATCTCGCATAGGAGGTACTTGTATGGATTTACTTTGGTGTTTGATTGGTTTCTAGATCGAGTTGTCAAATCTATACCTAAACCAAGAAGTGTAAAGAGTGCAATGACCTAAGAAACTGATAGGCGCTATTGTCATATTTAATTCCTAAATTTCTTATATGTTCTACATTAATTCGGTAATATTAAATTTAATTGCAATTTATAATCAAAATTAAACAAGAAATGTTAGAATTCAATTGTATAATGCCTATCTGCGACATAGCGCATGTAAATTTATGTAATATTTGTCATATAAAAAGATGAGTAAATTTCATTGTATTAAATCCTCATTACGAAGATTTTCTGCAAAAAATGGCAACGTCGTCGCTACTCCAATATTTGCAGGTGTAGTCGCCCTCTTTGTTTCTCTCATTTGAAGAATATTATTTATTTCACTTATTTAGACACTTTTGGAGTTAGGCGCAGGGAACGCCGTAATTCAATGCAACAGCTGATGACCATTGGCGACACACAAGGGCAAAATTTATTAATGTTATATTAATTCAATTCAATATATATTCACAATACAACATAGGACTATTTAGTTCATTTAACGATATGTGATTTTGTTATTATTTAAATTATAGATTGTGTTATAAATATCGCAAATATATAGTTTTGTGATTTCTTGCAAACGTGATACGTGTGAATTAAGATTCTGGTGCATATAGTATATGAAGCTATTAAATATAATAATATTGATAGTGTAAAAATAATTTACATACTTAGGAACTATCATAACAGACCAACTAGATCCAGACAAAGAAATAAAACGCAGAATTGTAATGGCCAAAACAACCTTTCTAAAGATGAAATCATTTCTTTGCAACCACCATCTAAATTTAGAAATTAGACAAAGGATGGTCAAGTGCTATGTTTGGCCTGTACTGTTGTATGGAGTGGAGGCGTGGACGCTTAAAATACCAACAACTAATCGCATAGAGGCGCTGGAAATGTGGATACATAGGCGAATGTTAAAAATACCGTGGATAGCACATATCACAAACGAGGAAGTGCTGAGGAAAGTCAACAAAGACAGGGAACTATTCAGGACTATCAAACGTAGAAAAATTACTTATTTGGGTCATATATTGAGAGGTGATCGATATCGTATTTTACGAGGGAAAAATAGAAGATCGACGGGGTGTAGGCCGAAAACAGATGTCTTGGCTGAGAAACATCCGAGCCTGGACAGACATACGAAATGCAGGTCAACTTTTCCACATGGCAGAAGATCGAGAAGCCTTTGCTATGATGATCGCCAACGTCGGATAACTCTGATATGGTACATAAAGAAGAAGAAGAATAATTTCGATTACTTTGGCAATGGAGGAAAGTGTGCCAGGGCCGTCATTAACTGCAAAAGGATTGACCAGTCGAACCGTGGGTGAAAAGAAAATTAATTTACGTGTTTTTCAGTGTCTACAAAAGAATCATACTGGTTTAACAGATGAAGTAGTAGATATATGCGCAGATTATACAGGAGCCTCGCAGATTATACAATGCCCCGTATCATAGTAAAAAATGCGAAAACACGCACAACAGTCATGGAGGAAAGCACAGATTTGAAAATAGTTACGGTACAAAGGTATCTCTTATGTTGAAAATAGCTTAAAGCCAGAATTGCTTCGAATTGTGAAGATACATGCAAATAAATATAACAAATATGACCAGAGAAACTTTAATGTTAACACCATTGGGGAATCTAAAATGGACGCCTTTATGAAGCTCCCAAGCGTGAAAGTGTTTCAATACTCCACATGGAAACAAAAATTACCAACAAAACCCTGGGCACCACAGCTTTTTTTGCTTGTGTTATCATTTTGCTAATTACCATATCATGTTTGGCACTGGATGCGACAGCCAAGCTCCAGATACGCATGCCATCTTCAACAACCTCCTTTTCCCCACCATGGTGATCCCACCCATTTTCCTCGTTACTTGGCTCTTATTAACCCTCTTGAAACTCATTGTTAACGAATTTACAAATAATTTACGCGAAAAAACAAACTCAAGTGAAAATTCACGAGTTATAGCCGCGGGTTGTTCACTGAATAATACCAATTGGTATGCTGATGTTCATGGGCTACCTCGAAAGCGGTAAACAAGGGTAGTGTGTGCAGTCATGATTATAGAACTCGTGTCGTATTAAACAGGACGTACATCAAGTTGGACTTATTTTAAAGCGGACATGTACCGAGGTACTACTACGAGCATTCAACACATAACAATAGTGTGTAAAACTTACTTAATCAAATAAAAATAGCATGTAGTATAAAAGGTGAAATTTTTAGTTGTACATATATTTTTACCAGCAGTGTATTTTGTCGTATAGAACACTATTATGACAAGGTTTTTTTAAATATAAATTAAACTTTGCTACCAGATAAATGCGCTGTTATAGTTTATTATGGATTTCTCAGAGTTAGATACAATATATCTACAAATCAGATTTGTTTTTGAAATCCCAAAAATATATTCTTTAATTCTTGTTCCACTAATTATTTTTTATTTTATTAAGTGAGTTGTTCACTTATAGGTATATTATTTTACTGTGAATTTTTATAAATAAGGAATATAGGAAATGGTTTTAGAAATATAAGAAATTGTTATTTTGAAATATGCGGGACAGAAAGTAGTAAATAGGATGTTTGAACTGGTAAAATATATATACGAAACGGGTGAGATGCCGGAGGATTATAAGAGGAACATTATCGTTACTACACCGAAAAAGAGAGGAGCCGATAAATGCGAGAACTTTAGAACGATTAACCTAACTTCCCATGCGTCAAAAATCTTAACCAGAATAGTGCAGAAGAGGATGGAAAATAGAGCGGAGGAAATACTAGGAGAAGACCAATTCGGGTCTAGGCGAAATAGGGGAACTCGCGAAACTATTCTGGCGCTAAGAGTAATGTTAGAGAAAACAATAGAAAAAGGAAAGAACGCTTATATAGGATTTGTAGATTTAAAAAAAGCTTTTGATAATGTAAGATGGGAAAAAATGTTCGAGATACTAAAGAGCGCGGGAATGAAGTATAGATATAGGAGAGTAGTACACAATCTATACAAAGAACAAACTGCTGTTATAGAAGTAGAAGGGGAAAGAAGGGAAGTAGGTATTAGGAAAGGAGTAAGACAAGGATGTACGCTATCGCCACTAATTTTTAATCTGTACATCGAAGAGGCGATTAATGTGGTAAAAGATAGAGTCGATTTCGGAATTAAAGTACAGGGACATAAACTAAAAATGCTGAGATTCGCGGATGATATAGCAGTATTAGCATCTAGTAAGGAGGAATTAGAATCAGCATTGAACGAAATGGAGGCAGTATTGACAGAGGAATACGGAATGAGGGTGAATAAAAACAAAACTAAAGTGTTAGTGTGCAGAGGGCGCGAGAGCAGAGCAAAAACGAAAGTACAAATTAATAATGAAAGATTGGAGGAAGTTAAAGACTTCACTTATTTAGGAAGTAAAATAAACTGGGATGGAAGAAGCGATAAAGATATAAAACTAAGAATAGCGCAGGGTTGAGTAGCTTTTAACAAAAAGAAAGCACTTTTATGATCGGGGGTAATAAACTTAGAAACAAGGAAGAGATTTTTGAAAACGTATGTATGGAGCACGGCACTATACGGTTGCGAAACCTGGATGGTAGGGGAAGCAAGTAGGAAGAAATTAGAAGCTTTTGAGATGTGGTGTTACTGAAGAATGATGAAAATACCGTGGCTGATAGGGTTAGAAACGAAGAAGTATTAGAGAAAGTCGGCGAGAAAAGAAGTATGTGGAAAAACATAAAGAAGAGAAGAGATAGAATGGTAGGCCACTTGCTGAGACATGGAGGAATAGTCCGCGATATTTTGGAGGCAGAAATAGGAGTGAAGAAAGGCAGAGGTAGGCCTAGATTAGACTACTGCTCACAAATAGTAAGGGATGTAGATTGTAACACAAATAGTGAAATGTGTAGGTTAGTGGATTGGCGCACTGTGTACGCACTGATGAGAACTAATAAGTTCGAAGCAGCTGTATGTCGTTCGATTCCCTTCCGGGACAGATGTCGAATCCTACCCGTGGCGGGTTTTCTTTTCCAAAAGCATATATCGACGGAAAATCACGAAACTTAGAAGCATTTGCTGAGTTAGTAGGGAAATACGAATATGTTCCATTATATTTCTCGTTTCATCTAGAAATCTTTATAAATCTAAATGCCCTCATCTGTAATTTTATTTGTCAGCCAGTACTAGTTGTACAGAGACAGCTAAGTTAATTTCCCAATATTCTGAAGGTTTATTATTTATTTTGGCGTGTTCGTTCACTTCTATTCATTTCATCGCTATTTGAAAAATAAAAAACTCTCTTATCTTGGCGATAAACGGAATAGTCTACCTGAGCCTATCCATAAAAACAAGCCACGGTATGTTTTGAGATTTTTATTTGGCAAATAGTGATGAAATAAATTATACCCTAGTGTCGAAATAATGTGGAGTGATTCGTATACAATATCAGACCGCCATAACTATTCAACGGTTTGTCTATTTCTTGTGTAATCACTTATTATGTGCATACAAATTTTATGTGTCGTTCTATAGAAACAGTAGTTCAATGCGAACTACTCCCTCTCCTGTTGAATTCCGAATCGCATAATAATCGGTTGTACCGCCTGGTGCGCTGTTGTAGCAAAGCTATCCAATAATTTTAGGCGGTTTTAAATACATTTAAATTCGATTGGTCGGCAATTGGCGGCACGGATCAATGTCGATCGATAGAGTGACGCATGCGTCGTTTAGCCCAGAGTTTGGCGCCCCAGTGGCATTACATTGTGGTGTGGAATTACAACATGGAAGCAGCGGATGCACGTTGTAGTGGTTTACGACGAAGAATTCCAATCGAAAACAGCGACATTTAACAAATGAAGAACTTCAAATGATTAAAAACGTCTACGAAGGAATTCGGACGCGAAACCCAGATATTAGTACAACCGAGGCAGTTGATATATGCTCTTCGTTAACAAAAGTCTGTGTAAGTAGTGTGTACCGTGTAAATGAAGTATGATGAAGACGAAACAAGTGCAAAAAAGAAGACAACAGAAACCCGCGGTAGGAAGAAGATTGAAGTTGACGAAGATGTTAAATACATAATTCGTAGGATTATTCATAGATTTTCTTTAATGAACTTCTGACGCTGAATAGAATTCACGCTGCCGGCCGTCGCTCAAGATGAAAATTTACCGAAGTTCTTTCATAAAGTTCTTTTGAGAATTATGCATAAAATGAATTTTCATCATTTAAAACGAAACCGAAAGAGTCCTCTTATTGAATTGTGTTATGGCGAAGAAGTTATTTGGAAAAGCTAAGAGATTTTCGGAGTGGTAGGAAGATTTATTATTTGGATGAAACTTGGGTAAACGAAGGTCATACCGTGACGAAAGTGTGGCAAGACTGTAATATTCTGAATAACCGACAGGCATTTGTAATATGAAATAAAATATGTGTGATAGATGTGGCATATATGTATAGTGATAGATATAGTGACTGTGACGGTGTTGTTGATACAATAAAATAAAGATTGTGTTAGTGGTGTGGCATAAATATAATGATTAATTAAATAGTGAAAGCGGTAGGTCAATATATATGGATTCAGAGGGGCCACTTGTGTGTAGCTTGCTATTCCTACGTCCCTTTATAAGACACATGTTGCCAAAATGTCTATTTTATCATTTATCAGGATATGCTAACAGGAGATGTACTGACTGGGTAAGCGTGAAATAAGTACATTACATAACTTACGATATTTCCATCGTTTACTAACTAAAACACTGTTACAAATCCATTTAAAACCCTTTTCAACTGTCTTGGTATTATTTTGTTATTTTTTTATATGTTGCCCCCTTCAAATTGATACACCTATGGAATTTCGTTCCCCGCACACTTCTTGCCCCTGAGCCATCCATATGTCATCGATGAGTCACCCCATATTATTTCGACACGGGGGTATATACATATTGAAATTTTATTTTTTCATATTTACTAAGAATATGATTTTCAGAAATTATTTATATCCCCTCATATTGGTTTATTGGTCTTTGAAGGTAACAACAAAACAAACAAAGTAATAATGCGCTAAAATTTTCTCCGATACCCATTTGAACAGAGTACAAGTTGACTTTTAGCGACCTATTTTACTAAATTTTGCCTAGATAAATTTTATGTAGATGGACGACTTTTTTGTCCAGTTTCGGTACGAATCTTGTATGCAGCTGGCATATCCATATTAGTGGCGCATTTAAAAAATTTTAAGTTAATAACAATTAGTGGGTTTTCACTGTAGTAATAATCGCCGTAGTTGGTGCGTTTTCATGGTAATACTAATTATACAAGCCTACTAGAATTTGTGCCAAACAGTACAAGAAGATAGTGGAGAGATTTATATGATGTGAAGTTGTTATGCTGCGGAACATAGAATTTTATGTTAACAAATTGTGTCATTTGCTATGCAGTGTCTTTACGGTGGATCAATGTTGTTTTCACCGTGGCAATATTTCATATTTATGGTATGATAATAAGGTAATTATTTACTTTCGTAGAACCTTCTAGAATGCTCACCAAATATTTTTGCCCCCTATTTTCGGGGGGCGCTGGAGACGAATCTGGCTTCAGTTTCATCCGCTCGAACACAGTTTTCGAGAAAACAAATTTTCAACTTTCCGCACGTGACCACTTTCCCTTTTCAAATAACTTTCACTTTACACTACATGGATGCCTAATATTAATGTAAGTAAATGCTATAACACTTCCTTTATACATATCATACATTAAAACCGTCATAAAACTTATTAACATTTACGATTTTCTAATTTACTTGCAATGTTTACAATTTTCAAGCATTTGTTATCCAAGCGTTTCAGGTATAGAGGGCGCTACGATAGAAAATGGATTACTTCATGAATATTATAAACATTGCAAATAAATTGGAAAATCGTAATGAATAAGTTTTATGATGATTTTAATGCACGCTATGTATAAGGGAAGTGTTGTAGCATCCATTTATATTATTAGGTAAAGTGAAATTTATTTGAGAAGAAAGGGGTATAGTGCGGAAAAGTGGAAAATTAATTTTCTCGAAAACTGTGTCCGAGCGGATGAAACTGAAGCCAGATTCGCCTCCAGTGCCCCCGAAAATCGGGGGTAAAAATATTTGGTGAGCATTCTATGTAGAGGGTTCCACGAAAGTAAATAATTACCAATAATAATGCTTAACCTTCGTAACTCGATGGCCCTTCTGCAGTGAGATCGTTTGATACATGTTTGGCAGATAAAAAGTTTATTTATGCTTCAACATTTCAGAGTCTATAATGTAAATTTAGTACAAAATTAGCTCTTAAAACGTCAATATATTACCTGTTAGAAATGCAGCCCACATTTCAGCTCTGTTTATTCCAAGTTATTTGCAATAAATTAAATTTTTGGCCATTCATTTTTCAACTAAAGGAAGAAAATGTAATGTGGAGATTTAGCCATAGTGGCCGCTATACGACTGACCCAACTTATATCATAGATATACCGGATCTAATAAGCCAGTGGTTTTCAAAATGTTCAGCAAATTTTTCAAAATATTAAAAATTCCATTAATAACTCCGTTAATAAGGATATTAAAAAATGGGTTTTCACTATAATCATTTACTAGGTGTAGAACATTAAGTGGTTAAAATGTATGTACAACTCAAAGACTCATCTTGTATAGCATCCAACATAACTAAAACTATTTGGGATTAAACAATTATTGAGTATTATTCTGGGGGTATTCTGGTCTAGAAATTTGAAAAAAAATCATATTTACCAAGTTTAGACCTTTAGGAATATATCCTCTGAAGGAATTTCCAAAATTCCAATTATTTACGGAGTTATAGCTACTTTAGAGACTCGGCAACTAAACCGGTCTAGACATACTTGAGGATGGGTCCCCCTATTAAAACCCCTTTATACTCCATATATACTTAAAAATATATTAACCGAAGGTCATTGTGACGTATTTTGTTGAAATCTTTTCATGTTTAGTATTCAGTTCAGGTTAGTTTGTTAGTTTAGTTTACATTCAATTGAGAATATGAAGAACGAAGTATGGGCAACTTATCATGAAAGTTCAACCGATGAAAATCCACAACACATGTATTGCCCACCTGGTCCATCAAGCTGGTGTAAATGGCAAAAAGTAGTGGCTGAGGATGCATTAAATGACTTTGTCCACGAAAATCCCGCTCCGAATGACGAAGTATTGAAAGTAATAAAGCCGATATATGAAAATGTGTCTTCAAAAAGCTTATTACATCGGTGTTTGGGCTCAGAAACCCAAACCAGTTTGTGCATTTTACCAATTTTAAATATTATGAACGTCATGGGAATCACTATTGGTCCTGAAGCTCATGCGTTCGCTATCAGACGGGACGAAACTCGGATTGAGCGCTCTGAGCTACGAGCTTCTAATGCTTCTAAGAAAGCTAGAACTGCTCGTCTAACAGAAAGGACTTCAGAAAATTTACATTTTGAAGTAGAAGAAGGCCCATTGGATGGATCAGGAATCGCCGATTAACGAAATGTAAGTATCACGCACCATTATATGACTTAGACTGCCTGAAACTTTGCTCAAATCTTTAAAAGCGTTTTTCTCGAAACTACTTTTTCAACACGGTTGATATCTCAAGTTCTAATGAACCGATTTACTTACTTGAAATTTGGTACGAGCCTTGTCTATATAGCCCTCTATCGCCCCTACTACGTTTGTCAATTTTTTTTTATTTTTGAAAATTTAAAAAATGAAAAAATAAGGGCAAAATATAATTTTTTCAAACAGTCGCCATTTAAAAATTTTTTTTTTTGCAAAATGGCACATTTGATGAAATTTAACGACATTCTTACTAATTAAGAATCTATTTTCTTTTTTGTTTCAGATGCCTAGAAGGGTTGGAATCGTGTCAACCATGACGCGCTCTTTTTTTCCCCCCACTTTACCAGCCTGTAACTTTTTTAATTTCATTTTTTTTTGAGAATTGTTTTGTATATTCTTAAAATATCAATAAATATCTGGTAAAATTATTTCTTTGATAGCTTTGTTTCATTTCAAAGTTTCCATCGATGTTAGAAAGCAACACCAAATGTCAAACAAAGTGTGTCAGTAAACAATTTCAAAGTTATATTTATTTTTGAATTGGAAATGTCATAAAAAAGTCGGTAAACCATTTTGTGGCGCATTTTTCCTCTCCAAGTTGATTAGAATTATTATTGGAATACGCAATAACAAATATTAGTTAAGAGAATCCTTTTCTACTCCTATCAGACAATTTTCCGCTTATAAAACTTATGTAAAATAAATTCATTTAAAAGACAAATTACTGTATTTGTCTTTTAAATGAATTTATTAAATGAACCCCGCTTAACGCTGTTTCGTTTAGCGCTGTTTCAATTTAGCGCTCTTTTATTTCAACCTGGGGATTCACCAAAATTATGCGCAGCGCTAGGTTTCCAAATATGTAAATAACATATCCGAAACAGTGTGGTTGTGTTTCTTGTTTGGTGCGGTGCGGTAGTCTTTCTAATGATGAGCTTAAGGAATTAATTGAGCAAGAAGAAAACAAAAATATTGATAGTAGTGATTTCGAAGAAGAGCAAAAAGAACTTTCGATCGCGCTGGTAAAAAGGAGTTTGACCACTATAACTGAAATTATAGACCAAATTGTTGAAAATGATCCAAATTTTGACAGGAGTTCAAAAGCAAGACGGGGTGTTATAGATGCTTTATCCACTTATCAACAACTTCTAACAGAACGCAACAGAAAAACGCAAACTACATTAGATGCCTTCTTGACAAAAAGGCGGAAAATTGGAAACTTGGAATAAACTGAATGATCTGACTGATTTGGAATTTTATTTGTTTTTATAAGTAAATTCGTTAATATTGTTTTTATTTTTGTAAGAAATAAATGTTTTGTTTTATTTTTATTCAAAAAACATAGTGTGAACAAAAAAAAACCGATAATTAAAAAAAAATCTTAATTTTACGGTAGTTTTTGGGGAGTTTACAATTCAAAAATACATTAAAATAAATAAATTTGGCGGGTAAAAATGAGTTCTAATAAAGTTAATAACCTGATCGGTTTTTTTTTTGAATGACAAAAAATATTAAAAAATTATGAAAAAAAAGTTTTATGTAATTGAATTGGAAATGATTTGATAATTTTTTTGCGGTGATTTTCAAAAATTAATATATAAAAACCTGTTTAAAAATAACCTGTTTATTTAATGTTTTTACCAAATTTTGAAGTGATCGGTTTTTTTTTTGTTCACACTGTAATTATAAATTTAATACCTAACCAATTTTCTATCCATCTTCCCCTAACCCCATTATTTACATGTAGATATAACCTCGTTTAGCGCTGTTTCGCATTACGCTCTACTTTGATGGAACGTATCCTACGCGTTAAGCGGGGTTTTACTGTAGTACTAAATTCAGTTCACATAATTGGCATAAGCGAGAGAAAGAAAGAAATTGTAATGCAATGTAATTGTACAAAATGTAATTAAATCGCATTGTAAACTAATTTTGTTAATATACTGACGTTAATGCACCTCTTTCTACAAATAAACATGCTCCTAATTTGTTGTTCTTCAGTTTCAGACTGCCCAAACCAAGAGGATGCTGCATAGAATTATATCTGTATGTGATAAATTACCTGTTAAACCAGAATCCTCAGAAAAGGCCATTCTTTACAGACATAAAGGAAAAACTTGATTATTTTATTGTGACATAAGTATTTTTTATACCTCTACATTCAACATATACTCTGTTTATTACTTAGAATATTACTCGATCTGTTACATGTACAATTCTGTTATATATTCAACAAGATACTTGGTCTCTTGCAACCGAATATCTTCTATATATAACAGGAGATATTTTAGAATATATTTTTTTATGTTTAGAAATAAAAGTTATTTTATTTAGTTTGTTGGTTTTATGTTTCTCATTAACTACGCTATGAAAATACTTCCAATTAAGAAGCGACTTTGTATATTTAGTCAATGTAAAAGAACATAGTATTTAGAACTTAACTTTACTTAATTTACATTAGAAACTCAAATAACGAAACAGTAATATTTTGACTTTCTTACTCCCTAACAGTGGCGGCTCGTCGGGGTAGGCAAGGTAGGCGCCGCCTACCTTTAAAATTTTATGTCATTTCTCATAACAGCGCAATTACAATGAATGTTAGAATGTTAACGTCCCTGATAATACAGAAATATTTAATATAATTAATAATAACTACTTTATACTAATTAAATTATCTATCGCCGTCGGTGGCGCTGGTGCCGTAAACACCCCTTAGATATACCACCGCAGTCCGCACGGCGCCGCGCTACACCGAATTAAATCATTTTATTCCTAAACAGAACAACCAGACCAGGCTCGGTTCTCCATCCCACCGCCTGAAAATCGATAGCTAACACGTCAACCAGATGTCGGTAAGACGACAAACAGCGTTGTTGTAATGGCAAAATAATCAGATGTCTGCAGCCAATTATATTTTTTAAATAAAGCAGTTGAAGGCGAATGCAATCGGCGCCTGAAGTAGACCGGCGTTCTTCGGCAGATCCGAAGACGCCTTCGCATTGAATAAGCCGTGACATTACTGGGGATATTGGGTTATATACCTATTGTGATGATCAATTAGAAACATTAAATATCGAGTCAATGTTGAAATATTTTGTGGAATATGAATTTCGAGAAATATTTCCAGAGGTTTTTAAACTTATTGTTTTAATTGCTACAATTCCAGCAACAAATTTTCATTAATTAAAGATAGGCGCATTAATTTAAATTATAAAAAGTAGTAGGTATCCACTTTGTAATTGTCAGTCAATAATGGCGATGGTTAAGGAAGGCTGTGAGGGGAGGAGGAGGCCTATACCCTAAAGCGCCCTAAAATAATGTATTATTGCCAACCCAATACTCAATAAATATAATACTCAATAAATATATTTCGTTTATTCCAATTTATTTATACCCACAATAACTATTATTATTCACGAATAACAAAGAGGTATTAAGTTCAAAAAATCCTTGTGAAAGTCTATATTTTTGTATAAATAAAATTCAATCATTGAAATTCTGAAGTACCAGGAAAACGCGTGACCTTGAAAATTTTAAAAATTTTCAAGGTCACGCTGATGAAGCTCATACGCCACTATCGCCTACCCTAATATGGATTCCACGAACCGCCACTTCTCCCTAAACTTATATAAAATGATCTCTCCACACAAGAGCCTTTAGAGATATTAAAGACATTAAAGATCTCTTATTATATAATAAATATGAGATTTCTCCAAATAAAAAAAAATCATTTTTCCACTGTAAGGACACTGCACATTAATCCATACCATTTGTTAGCGGATAATGCTATATCCGGCAGCACAACCTCGTATAAAATTACCCACTGTGTTGGATGATTTGACACAAATTCTAATAGGTTTGAATGACTATTACTACAATAAAAAACACGATTATTAATTTTTAAGTTTCAAAAATACGCCACCAGTATTATACCACATGTCCACGTGGCATATAAAATATACATTCATCCTGAACTTGAGCCAAACTATTCAACGGTTTGTCTATTTGTTGTGTACTCACCTATTATGTGCATACAAATTTTATGTGCTGCTCTATAGAAACAGTAGTTCAATGCGAACTACTCCCTCTCCTATTGAATTCCGAATCGCATAATAATCGGTTGTACCGCCTGGTGCGCTATTGTAGCAAAATTAGCCAATCATTTTAGGCGGTTTTAAATACATTTGAATTCGATTGGTCAGCAATTGGCGGCAAGGATCAATGTCGATCGATAGAATGACGCATGCGTCGTTTAGCCCAGATTTTGGCGCGCCAGTGGCATTACATTGTGGTTATATGCTATTGATTCGGGATCCGGGAAATTGTTTATTTATTATATTCTGCGATAAAAGTGAGTGTTTAGTGTTTTTCTAACATGGAAGCAGCGGATGTAAGTTGTAGTGGTTTACGACGAAGAATTCCAATCGAAAATAGCGACATTTAAGAAATGAAGAACTTCAAATGATTAAAAACGTTTACGAAGTAATTCGGGCGCGAAACCCAGATATTAGTACAACCGAGGCAGTTGATATATGCTCTTCGTTAACAAAAGTCTATGTAAGTAATGTGTACCGTGCAATGAAGTATGATGAAGAAGAAACAAGTGCAAAAAAGAAGAAAACAGAAACCCGCGGTAGGAAGAAGATCGAAGTTGACGAAGAAAACGAAATTGTGTTATGGCGAAGAAGTTATTTGGAAAAGCTAAGAGATTTTCGGAATTCTGGTAGGAAGATTTACTATTTGGATGAAACTTGGGTAAACGAAGGTCATACCGTGACGAAAGTGTGGCAAGACTGCAATATTCTGAATAACCGATAGGCATTTGTAGAAGGATTATCTCCAGGACTGAATGCGCCATCTGGAAAAGGACGAAGATTAATAATCACGCATATCGGAAGTGACTCAGGTTTTTTGGAAAATGGTTTAAATGTATTTGAATCGCGACGAACAGGGGATTATCATGAAGATATGACTAGTGAAGTTTTTGAAAAATGGTTTTCATCTGTATTGTCTTCCATAGAAACCCGCCCAGTTGTCGTGATGGACAATGCACCATATCATAGTCGGCGAATTGAAAAGTTAACAAGATCACCATGGAGAAAATGACAGATCCTAGAGTGGCTAAAATAAAAAAATGTGGATTGCGGCGATACCATGTTAAAAGTGCAGCTATTAAAAATTGCGCAGCGGGAAACCAGCCGGTACATTAAATATGTTGTAGATGAAATGGTCGTGATGTTACAATACTTTGTCTACCACCATATCATTGGGAATTGAATCCCATAGAGCTGATTTGGGCGCAAATAAAACCGGACGTAGCACGAAATAATAGGACTTTTAAACTGGGAGACGTCAAATTGCTTATGAACGATGCTATCAGCTGCGTCACCGCGGAAACATGGTCCAAGTACATTGTGCACGTAAAAAAAGAGGAACAACGCATATGGGATCTTGACATAAGAGCGGAAGTGTTGATAGATCCAGTTATAATCAATCCAGGCGGTAGCAGTTCCAGGGATTGTGATAGTAACTAACTGTGGAATAGTAATATTGCAAGTGGAGGTCGTGTTGTCTGAAGTGAGTGATTCTTGTAATAATGACATTAAGAAAATATTTTCAGTGCGACGCAACATAGTGATAGTGGGATAGTGACAGTGATTGGTAATATAAAATAAAATATGTGTGATAAGTGTGGCATATATGTATAGTGATAGATATAGTGACTGTGATGGTGTTGTTGATACAATAAAATAAAGACTGTGTTAGTGATGTAACATATATAATGATTGTGATAAATATAGTAACTGTGACGGTGTTGTTGATACAATAAAATAAAGATTGTGTTAATAGTGTGGCATAAATATAATGATAGTTTTAAATAGTGAAAGCGGTAAGTCAATACATGGATTCAGAGGAGCCACTTGTGTGTAGCTTGTTACTTCTACGTCCCTTTATATGGCACATGTTGCCAAAATGTCTGTTTTATCAGGATATGCTGACAGGAAATGTTCTGACTGAGTAAGCATAAAATAAGTACATTACATAACATACGATACTTACATTGTTTACTAACTAAAAAACTGTTACAAATCCACTTAAAACCCTTTTCAACTGTCTTGGTATTATTTTGTTATTTCTTTATATTTTGCCCCCTCCAAAATCGATGAGTCACTCCGTATTATTTCGACACTGGGGTATAGGCAAAAATTAGAAGAAGTCTGCTGATAGCCAACTTGTCCTGTGTATATTGATGGTTGTATCCCAGAATCCCAAATTTCTAATTAGCTATTGTCGACATCTCGCGGATTTCGGTTCACATGACTAGGGGAGAAAACGTACATATTATTATCTTGTGTTTTAGTGTGTTTTGGCGACTTTTAGCTGTTAGTAGACCAATATTGAATAATTTTAGGGATATAATCCCTGTAAATAATATCTCACCAAAAACATAAACGTGAAAAGCGGGTCAAGTTCGGTACAAGCGACGTTCGGGGTTGATAAAAGAGTTGACATTTCAACGGGTGCTAAGTTTCATTCGAACGCACAACAGGAATGCATAGTTTATTTCATTGCTATTTTCCAAATAAAAAATCCCAAATGGCAAATCTCATGCTGTGGCTTGTTTTTATAGCTAGGCTCAGGTAGACTGTTCCGTTTATCTGCAAAATATCGGAGTTTTTTATTTGGCAAATAGCGGTGAAATAAATAGTACAACGTTCTTCAATTAATTTAAAAGAAAATTTATTACATTCTCTGATCTTGAATTTATAACTTTATATTATAAACAATTTAGTTGAATATAAAACTTGCCAAATAATAAATTCAATATCAAATAACGTAACAAATTTTCTTTTAAATCAATTGAAGGCCGTTGTACATTCCTATTGTAAGTTTCTACGGAACTTGGCACCAGTTCATATCTCAACCCTTCATCGGCGAAGCCGACAACCTCTAACGTCGTTTGTGCCGAACTTGGCCCCCTTTTCACATTTATGTTTTTGGTGAGATAATTAATTTTTGAAAAGTTTTATTTAATATAACACAATGTGGTAGTTTTGGGTATATATAAATTGCCTATTTTATTATAATTAGTTACGAATATTTGTTACTTTTATGTTTGATATTGGGTAAGAAGAAAATAATTTAACGAATCACGTAGTGCAGTGGCGCCATCTCTTTTTGTTGGGTTGATTGATACTTGAAACTGGGGATGTCAATGAGACATCGATGTTTTTGTTTAAACACATCGATGTTTCACCATCGATGTTTTTAGGTCGATGTTTTCAATACATCGATGTTAACAGTACCCTCTGGCTCTGCTTACTCGGTTTTCTCACATTCTCGGTTCTCACGCTATAGCTCAGCTTCCCGTGTAAAATAATTCGAGCATACAAAACTTATTTTTTATTATATAAGTACAAAATATTTGTATATTATAAAATGCCTCCAAAAAGTGATGTGTGGGGGTATTTCTCGAAGAACCAAAGGGATTAAGCATCAAAATGTAATTGTTGTGGTCGGATCCAAAAACTTCGGGAAATACATCAAACCTGCGAGGACACTTAAAAGTTCACAAATTAAAAGACGAGGTAAAGTAATATAAATAAAGTAGGTTATGTTCTATTTTGTTACTTAATTTAAATTTTAACTATTAACTAGCGATATTAAAAACTATAGTTCACTGTTTATGCGTCATAATACCTATGTAATTTTATCTCTGAATATATCTAATTTATTAATTCAAAGGTAAAGATTCGAAGTTCTCGAGTTGTAATGAAACATTTTGTCTAGTTTTAAAGATTTTGTGCAATAATTTCTGAAGAGAAAACAACATGAAAATCAGTGAAATTTTTTACATCGATGTTTTTTTTTAAACTTCGATGTTTTTCTATCGATGTATCGACCACATCGATGTTTAGTTATCGATGTTTAAAAACATGATACATCGATGTTAATTTTTTTTTTGACATCTCTACTTGAAACTAACCGCAGCAAATCCTTTTTCGACACCGAACATCGATGACTTGTGGTTTCAGATCAAGGATTGTATAGGGAGTAGGATAGCTGGATCGGCCGAATTCTTCGTCCGCGGTAGTGGAGATAGTGACGTCACCGCGGACTACGGGTTATAATATTCATATGGTTTTATTGACGTTTCCTTCTGTTTTAATCTATTTTAATTAGATTTTGAAATGGTGTAGGTATAATTAAAATACATATTAGTTCTACATTAGATAGAGTATTGTAATTTGAATTATGTACAGCCTTTTTGAAACTGCTATTAAAATTAGAAGCAAGTGTATACTCACGAGAAACAAAATGTTCTATGGGCTGTATCTGTTCTTAAAACTGAGGAAGTTGTTTATATAAAATGTGTATATAAAACAAATTTTGCTATTATGGTGTTAGTTAATAGGGGTACCTATTAAAAGCAATATAGGTACATATTACACTGCCATTAAGTACTTATAGGTATTTTATTTTTGTACAAGTATATCATACTTGTACATATCATTTACCTACACCGAACAAATAAATCATCTAATTAATTAAATATTTAAATGTATTTAAGGTACCTATCTATTCTACCCATATACCTACCTCCATATTTTTACTACTGAAAAGTACCTATATAAAAGCTATTATACCTTATTAGGTAGGTATAAGTCAAATAACAGATCTATTGTTAATCTATTAAGCACTATTAGTATCCTCTATCTCTACTTTTAGCCTTATTTTTTAAATTATTTCTCGAAACCACCGAATATTTCGTCAGATATGGAACAAGTTTTTAGTCATTAAATAACATTCTGCTATTTACTCAAACTTAAATCAATATTTACGCAAACAATAACGTTCCCTTTAATATCACTTCACCACTCAAATGCACGAAAAATATTAAATATTATCCAAATTGCCTGAATTTACACAGCACTTCTGAATACGTTTAATAAAGTTTTAACGGTTATAGTCCGCGATGACGTCAAAATATGTTTTAAAGGAGTGGGGCGCTGTCTACATTGAAAGATAGAGATTGAGCAATCCTATTCCCTATACAATCCTTGGTTTTAGATTTCTTCCTTTGTATACACCTAATGATCTACCTTGATGTCAAATTTCAAGTTTCTAAGTCATCTAGAAGTGGTCTAGGTTTTTGATGAGTGAATCAGTCATCAAAAGTAGTATGAGTAATAAAAATAGAACTTTTCAGGTCTTAATAACTCGAGAACTATAATAGGATTATTCATGAAATATGGGATTCTGGGTATTCAAGGGGGCCTTATTAGAAATGTAAGTGTGTGAGATTACAAGTGTGTAGATCTAATAATTTTTGAGTTATGGGAGTCGAAAGTAGCTCGAAATTATTCGTGTAATATTATATTAGGCGCAATTGTATAATATTACCGAAAGAGTGGGTGATGCGTCGCCCTTTTCTTTCCTGAACTTGGCTGACACACGTCCGTGTGTCTAGATTCTTAGTAAATAAATATGAAATAATAAAATGATAAATGATAGATGTTCAGAATATTGGGGTATTAATTTTGACTCGCTGACAATAGTTATTAATTATATATGTAAGGAAATTAACAAGCTTTTAATCCACGAGCATAAATGGGCACTCGAGGCGCAGCCGAGAGCGCCCGTTTTTTCGAGCGAATTAAATGCTGTTAATTCCCGAATGTAATTCAACGTTTCATCCACGACCACGGGAAAAACCGATCAATTAGGAGGTGAAAAATTCTGGTTTTGAAGAACGTCATATCTGACAGATTAGTTTTGATCAAGAATATTGATTTTGAGCTGAAAATTTTTATATAATAAAATCGAAGCGTGGCATTATGAATTTTATCTACGACCGTGCTGTAATATAGGGTTTATTGAACTATTTTTGAGTTATGCAACGAGCTCTATTATTTCACCGTTATATAATGAACTCATTATATAACTCATTTTAATTTTCAAAAATTATAAAGAAAGAAGTAAAAATTTATTGAAACTAGAAACAACACAATAATTATTTGTTATCATAAATATTAATATTAATTTTGCCAGATTTTAGTAAGATTTTCGATGTAGATAGCACACAACGCGACGAGAAAATCACAAAACTAAGCGTTATTTAAAACAACTGGATTGTTACTATGGTTTTAACAAATTTCATGCATCATGTTACTTTGATTTGGTATGAAAATGTTTAAGTGACTTTTAACGGATGTCATAATTATTCAAATGTCAAATCTGATTTTTTTGTAAAAAATCGGTTTTTTCTTATCTTTTTCTTATCCAAGCGGTCGTAGATAAAATGTTGTACACCACACGTGGGCTAGAGCACATTACATCACTCGTGTGATTACTATGACTCGGTCGACGACCTCGTCATGGCAATATTCCCACTCGTGATGTAATGATGCCCCTATCAATGGCGGCTCGTCGGGGTAGACAAGGTAGGCACCGCCTACCTTTAAAATTTTATGTCATTTCTCATAACAGCGCAATTACAATGAATGTTAGAATGTTAACGTCCCTGATAATACAGAAATATTTAATATAATTAATAATAACTATTTTATACTAATTAAATTATCTATCGCCGTCGGCGGCGCTGGTGCCGTAAACACCCTTTAGATATACCACCGCAGTCCGCACGGCGCCGCGCTACACCGAATTAAATCATTTTATTCCTAAACAGAACAACCAGACCAGGCTCGGTTCTCCATCCCACCGCCTGAAAATCGATAGCTAACACGTCAACCAGATGTCGGTAAGACGACAAACAGCGTTGTTGTAATGGCAAAATAATCGCAGCTCAGGCGTCTGCAGCCAATTATACTCTTTAAATAAAGTAGTTGAAGGCGAATGCAATCGGCGCCTGAAGTAGATCGGCGTTCTTCGGCAGATCCGAAAACGCCTTCGCATTGAATAAGCCGTGACATTACTGGGGATATTGGGTTATATACCTATTGTGATGATCAATTTGAAACATTAAATATCGAGTCAATGTTGATATATTTTGTGGAATATGAATTTCGAGAAATATTTCCAGAGGTTTTTAAACTTATTGTTTTAATTGCTACAATTCCAGCAACAAGTACATCGGTTGAAAGACATTTTTCTTGTTTAAAACATATTAAAACGCATAATCGGAACTCTATGAAAAATGAACGTTTATCGTCGCTTGCACTTATTTCAATTGAAAAGGAATTATTTAGCACACTTCAGAAATCTGATGACTTCACGGAAAATATAATTAACAAATTTTCATTAATTAAAGATAGGCGCATTAATTTAAATTATAAAAAGTAGTAGGTATCCACTTTGTAATTGTCAGTCAATAATCGCGATGGTTAAGGGAGGCTGTGAGGGGAGGAGGAGGCCTATGCCCTAAAGCGCCCTAAAATAATGTATTATTGCCAACCCAATTTACATAATATAGGTATAATACTCAATAAATATATTTCGTTTATTCCAATTTATTTATACCCACAATAACTATTATTATTCACGAATAACAAAGAGGTATTAAGTTCAAAAAATCCTTGTGAAAGTCTATATTTTTGTATAAATGAAATTCAATCATTCTGAAGTACCAGGAAAACGCGTGACCTTGAAAATTTTAAAAATTAAAACTGAAACAGTGGAGAGTAATGTGAAAAGTGGGGTTATACTTGTTACATCTAAGTGAGTTCGATGATAAGATGCCATTAGTGTATAAGAGTTTATTTAAATCTGAAAATGGTCTTTAACCTGAAACTGAAAAGGGCTTTTTTAGGAGATACTCGCGAAGTGAGATTATAATTCAAAACATATAGAGAGAGAAATCTCCTTGATGAACGCAATTTTGATAGGATTATCGAGTTTTTGCTCCACAGAGACCTTTAACTCTTTTACTGGCGTTGGTATATAAAATGTACCCAGAAAAAACGCATATAGTGGGGTGATGGTACACGAAATGTACCAAGCATTCAAAAGCATATAGTTTATCGCGCGATGGTTTAAACTTGACTAAAAGCTACACATTTTATATCATAACTTGAAAACTTTCCTATACATTTTTTCAAAAACAACTTGTCTATAATTAGTTTATTAGGAATATTTTGAATTAAAAAAATCGGTTGTTGCCCAATTTGTTGTAAATATAAATATTTTTAAAATATTCCAGTTTAAGCTTGCTCGGTAAGTCGAGGACTTGTCACTTAGCGCCTGGCAACACTGTCCGTTGTCATGCGTGAAAGGAATCGGACAGCATGAACATCACCTATAAATTAAAGACGCCATTTTAAATGTTTAATTTGTACTTGTAATAATAATTAATATAGATATTTTTAAAACTACATAAAAAATAACACCTTACTAGTTCGGTAATACAAAATAAATGAAGTAAAAAATAACTTACCGAGCACAGCCTTTGTATTAACATCTGAATGCTTGGTATTTTTTTTGTGACATGCATTTTACCAGTTGCCACTTGTGTTATTATTGTATATTCGTCACAAGCAATATTGAAAATGGAATTTAGTCCTAATAGACTTTCCTTTTTTTTTATTTTTTAAGTGAACATCTTAAACTTTTGCGAAGCTCGCCCATTTCAACAATACGTCGTCCAATGCTTAGGTTATTTACTCTGTTTACTTTTCGCAAATTTATTTTTGAAATACAATTTAAACGTTCCTGTATTACTTTCCGCTTTGCCAATTGTTCTTTATTGTTCCGCAACTGATCATGACAAAAATTCATTTTTAATTTTTCTATAAATTTTCTTTCGCGCTCCGAAAATTTTACACAGGCAGCCTAATTATAAGATGCACGTAATCACAACAGATTTAAATACAATAAGTTAAGTTTATTTAACACTAACACAAGTTTTTAAAAACTATTTATTTACAATTGAAATGGAGCAGAGCCTCCGGCTAACAACAATATTCTGAATTTCCTTTACAAAAAATGAGAATTTATATCAAATCGGCTTTTGGTTAAACGCCGCGGGACTTGTAATGCCTTCCTTAATTGCGGATGCTGCTTTGACCTTATAACGACTGCCTTGATAAAGGGTAGTGTGTGGTCCATAACTCAATACAACCGTTGCTATGTCTTTAGTTTCAACTAATAAACATGTAGTTGTGTGTCTACATGCAGTGTCTGTGAGTATAGAGTACAGTCTCTGAACAAAAATAATGAACATTAGACTACTGATATTCTACGTACTTTACGTTTACCAAACATTTATTTTTGGACTGGAATGTGCCGGAGAAATTATCTTAGGCATTTATTTTTCTATATAAAGGCTTCAGGCCTCAGAGGTGTAGTATCATAGTTAACATATCATGGTTTTTATTTGTATGTACTTGATATATTTTTTGTACTTTTTATTTTACGATTTTATTGTTAGGAAAATAGACGAGTAATAAAATGTTTTCTCAGATTTTTATATTTTATTTATTTATTTATTTATTTGTCTACCCTTCAAGTTTTACTTTAAACAAAGACAAATGGTTAACTGATAATGTGTAAATAGGAATTTTCCGTTCTTTATGAAATATATCAGAACTCTGAGATATTAGTACTTCTTGAATTCATAAAAAAAGCAAGCAAGGAGAGAAGTGTTTCTTTTCGATTCATCTAATGTTATGAATTATTAGTCGTCTTTGTCACTTTCTGAATTTGTTTGTAGATCTGATAGCTGATAATCAGAGTTGCCACTTTTTATTTGGGCAAATGAAGTATAGTGGTTGTTAAAGGTAGGAAAAAAAAGTACATTGTATCACAATTAAGTATTATTTATTTTACTTTATTATTTTGTTTAAAAACATATTTATTATTACTTATATTCAATATTCAACAACTAATTGTCACTGCTAAACAGCTTCACAGCATATTTACAGTCTATATTTAAGTTTAGATAAATATGTAATTAATTTTTCATCAAACTCAGGTATGCTTCGTTCCTTTCGTCCCGCCACTTGATATTCATCACAGAAAAAACTCTCTCTGTGAATGCTCTGAAGTGGCGAGAATCGACGATAGAAATAAAATTAATTTGTACAAATTTGTAAAATCATTCGTATCATTAAATATTTGCTGACATTTTTGTGCAGTGGATAATTCTGCAAAACCTTCAGAACTATATATTTGATTATCGATAAATACTTGATAAATTCAAAGTACCATTAAATTTAAAATATGGATAATACGGATAGATAGACTAGAGATCTATTAAATATAAAAACAAAAAATAAAAATTAATATCATACAATTTTTTTTCCTCAAAAATCTATTCAGATTACTATTGCAAATTCCTAAGATATAATAACTTCAAATGTATCTATATTTTTCACAAAAACAATCAAATACTCTTTTAGAATAGGTATCAATCAATATATCATTTATTTTCAATAATACTTCTAACATATAATGACACCAGGGGCGTAGCGTAAGAAAATAATCTAGGGATGTGATAAAAATTGTATAAGGGGAAGAGGTATAGTCGGATGTATGGTAGGCCATATGAAAATGGTAAACATAAAAAAAGACAACCTAAAATGATATGCCGAGTTATATATCCAAATTTTTTAAATGAAGAACAATTCTTCAGTTTCTGTTTATCCAGCGAAAACGTCTATCACTATTTCTTCAAATGTTGGAGACGATCTCATATCTTCTAACAAGGCACTTTCAATATTTATTAATGCTAAAACTGACAGTCTTTCTTGCTTTTGAGAATTCTGCAGATAAATTTTTATTCTCTTTGAACATGAAAATGATCTTACCGCGGAACTGCATGTGACAGGAATAGTCAAAATTAAACGACACAATTTTGATGCCTTCGGGAAAACAAGATAATTGAAGAGACATTATATATTGGTGAAGCTCAGACACAGCGCTCTTTTTCATATCGGGATCACTATAAATCATTGAAAGTTCACTCTTTAAACGATTTGCGCCAAAGAATGTTCCATATGTATCTACTAAAGAAGAAAAAAGTTTGTCAGGAAAACGTTTCATGAATGAAGTAAATTGTGTGGAATCTAGATTCAAGAATTTCAGTTTAGAAATTTCATTAAACCGTTCACTAATGTTCAAAGTAATAAGGTCCAAAATGTCATAAAACAATCGTGCGTAGGTGCTTTTCTTATCTTCTTCAGGAATTAAATCCAAACGCATTCTTTTACTTGGTGGTTGATTTTCTAACACAAATCTATCCATACGGCCCCAAATGTCACTAAACCCGTTTCTCATTTTTTGAATATACGATTCGAAATTGGCGATCTTTTTATTGCAGTAACTAATATCTGATATTTTTGTCCGTAGAATTTTAAACGGACTCTCAGAATGTGGGGATATTGCAGAAAATACTGCTAAGGGAAAATTAAAATCAAAGTCGCCCAATAAAGTTAAAACGCCTCTAGCACAAATGGCGGTTTCTCGATCCCATTCCTCATTTTCATTTTCCACACTTACCTGAAACAGCGCTTCCAAATCTTCCTTATGTTATGGTGACAGTCGCCAAGATGCGTTTACATAATCGCATAACCGAATCCAAAAATAACGACTACACCCACTCGAGGTTCCACTGTTGAGTGCCTAAGATCACTGACCTTTTTGCCCATCTAACGCGTAGCTTGGATGTAATGTGGACCATCGCAATTCAGCACTTCAGCAAGTAACGCGGGAGTCCAATAATTTCGGGCGCCTTCACGGCCAATTTGAAATAAAAACGTTTATGGTAGTGTTTAAAATAAATAAAGTATATTTGCGGTCGGTTTAAAATAATTAAAAAATGTAATAATTGAATAAATCGATTGAACTTTTAAATAACACTAACTTGCCAATTTTTTAACGGGTGCGACGCATCACTCGCATCCATGTACGCTACGCCCCTGAATGATACTATATTAATTATTGAGACAAGTTTAAGCATTTTGAATCATTTAAATAAATTATTTAAATACATATATGTCCAAATTCACGAAAATAATATTTTAAAAGTTATGATTCTCCACTTAATATATAAGTAACAAATACTATAAGTAATATTGATTAGTAAATCAAATCTGCTTTATTGTTATGTACCTGTATATAAATATAATAATAGTATTATTGGTTTAAATATTTCTGAAGTACTTAAAACGAGTTAATATTGAAATTGATTTTTTTGTTATTTTTAACGAGAAGTAATGAATGTAATTGAATATGTATTCAATGTTATGTTTTATTTTTTACAATATATTACTTAAAATAAAACAGTATGTACGAATAGAAGTACAGTTTAAAAACTAATAACGATAAGCTAAATATTTCTTGAACCGGCGCAAGTTTCTTATGTTTGTCGATTTGTTGATGAATAAAAATTATTAAATACTTTATATAACTATACTCCAGTTTCAAAATAGTGGTCAGTAATGTATAGAACACTATTTTTATGAGCTGGTAATACGATTCAACAATTCTCGTGTCTGTTTTACTTGTAAATTGTAAATACTGCTCCCTGCACTGTGAGCTCTGCTATCTTTAGTCGCGCGCAGACAGTTGGCACGTCTCCGTCTTGCGCCAAACAATAACCCAACCTGTCGTAAAATTCTGAACGAATAGCCCAATACCGTAGAATTGATGAATTGTGCCTACCATGTAACGGAAACGTGGATTCATCGGTGTTATAAATAAAATTGTCATCCGCATTTGCACGTTCCATTACCGTGTTACAAAATTCCATTCTACGGTACTGGTCTTCATCGAAAATTTCTTGATGGGCTTTGTATTTATAGGAATGATATTTGTTTTTCTTTAAAATTTTGTGAATTTTACCCACACTAAAACCAGTCCCCTCGGTAATTTTTGGGATAGAAATATTTGAATCTTCTTCTACCATTGCACACACCATTAATTCCTGCATTTCAGCATCCTCGTTAATTCTAGGTGTCTTGTGGCATTTACAACCTAAAATGCATCCCGTTGACTTAAACTTTTCCACTACTGTCGATATTGTGTTCAGGGCAGGGATCGGACGATTTACATATTTGACTGAGAAAAGGTCCCTTATTGCACGTAATGAATGTCCTTGAAGAGACCATGATATCAAATCAATTTTTTCCTCAAGTGAGTACGTCATAATTACTAAGTTTTGAATTAAAATAATCTATTTAAAATTACACGTATTACTACGAAGTAATGCGACGTCTTCCTCCAGACACGTATGCGACGGTAAATGTGAAATCTAAGTCGTCGATCATCACGGCGCCGGCGTACGGGCGGACTCCCCACCTGAGCGGTGGCTAATTTTCCGAGAAGGACCGAACGGTGGAACCTATGTACAGTTTTAAAATGAAAGCACGGTATAGCAGGCAAGCAAAGAGCGAATTACCTACTTACTGCCTACAATTTTGAAACCATAGTATAATTAAGGTAATTCAGACTATCCTACAATCGGTAGTACATTTTTTTGCCACTGGGTGGCCAAAAAATAAGCCTAATGGTCCACCAAGATTCCTGATACGCAAAATTGCAATAACATTTTTGGTCTTTTATGATTTACGTAAAATCCTAGAAAAATCAAACTATGTGAAATAAAGTATTTTCGCGTACTTTATTGTTTTCATAAAGTATAGAGTATAATTTTCCGAAATAACGTACAATAAATACTTTTAAGGTATAGGTGGCAACCCTACTGATAATATTCTTCAACATATTGAATTGTACAAAACCTATAAAAATGTAAAATTGATTAAAACCATTTATTGAATATATCAGTGAACTTATAACAATAAACTAAAATAGGTGTGTTCTGTTGTTTCAAAGACATGCAGTTTTGTAGAAATATGTTCATTAATGTTGACAAATCGCCTTGAATTAATCTCTGTTCCCGGACCCTATGTTAGAACCGTTACCAAGGCGTAGACCCATTTTTGGTACTGAAAATTATGAATATTGTTTAAAATTAAAATAGTTAATCAAGAAATATTTTAAAAGTTTTTAGTGTAAATTTGTATTTCTAAAGACAGTACGAATATACCGGGTGGCCCACGAAGTTTGACCAGTCGATATCTCGAAACCTGTTTGAACAATAATTTTGAAAATTGGCGATGTTTAAACAGTCGAAAACGTTGCCCATTTTTGGCATAAAAGGGCTTTATTTCACCTGCACATTTTCAGTTACGCGACATAAACTTCAAAATTATGAATGAGACGCCCTGTATTTTATTACAATTTTGTGATGGTCTGTCTAATGCCAATCCAATGGTGCCATATATGTCAAGTTTTTGGGGCACTACAGTAATGAAACAACTGTTTATGTGTTCATAAACAGTTGTTTCATTACTTTATTGTTATTAAAAAAAAAACGTAGGTAGCTTAGAAACAGTTGTCCTAGCAACAAAAAGACATCACTACTTATCAAGAGCTGTCAAGTAGTATTAGTAGATTTTGTGTTTGTTAAAATAGTAATAAGTTTATTATGCCTTTACATTTTATAACGTAAATGGTACAATATCTTGGCCGGCTCGCTCCCCAGATATAACACCTTTAACATCGATTTGAGCACCAACTGTAATGATTTTTATAATTATTGTATTTTGCTGTGTAATTATTTAATGTTTTAATAAAAGTTTTAAAAAGTCAATCCATTCATTAACAGCTCAGATTATCAATGTTTTACATAAACGTGCTAACAAATATGGTATCGTTGGATTGGTATTAGATAGACCATCACAAAATTATAATAACATACAGGGTGTCTCATTTAGAATTTTGAAGTTGATGTCACGTGACCGGAAATGTCCAGGTGAAATAAAGTCCTCTTATGCCAAAAATGGGAGATGCTTTCGACTGTTTAACATCGCCAATTTTCAAAATTATTGTTCAAATAGGTTTCGAGATATCGACTGGCCAAAACTGTTTCAGAAGTAATGGTCTTCAAATGAAAATATTAATTCAGCATCTCAAAAAAAAAACAGTCCTGGAGAGTTCCAGAATCTATTCAAGATTTAAGTTCTATTAGTTTACTGCCCATATTATCAAAAATACTGGAGAAAATTGTGTGTAAGCAATTAAATTAATATTTTGTAACAATAGTATTTTACCAGTAATAACAGTCTAGCTTTCTTCGCTCTGTCGATAGTGCATCTATAGCACTTCTAAATTACGTATATCTGATATTATTATAAGATTCAGTGAACAAAATCAGGCTACAGTTTTAGTGTCATTGGATTTTTCAAAAGAATTTGACTGTCTATCAAGAACTTATCTGCGCAAAATTAATTTATAATAGATTTGACACAATATCAACTGTATTTTTTTCAAAAACTACTTACTAGGCCGGCTGCAAACAGTTAAAAGAGATCATGATGTATCTGATCGAAAACCCATTTCTTCTGGGGTTCCACAAGGATCAATATTGGGCTCTCCTGTGTTCATTATTTATACGGTAGACATGTCTTCCAAAATGCACCACGATACAGGCATATTATATATTGCATCATTATATATACATCTCATATATTCTAAGATAAGTTTTTAATAAAATTAATCAAGATCTTGAGAGTATTGTATCATTTCGAAAAAAATGTAATTTGAAATTAAGTCCTCAAAACATACATTTTGGAAGTTTTATTAAACACACAGATTGAATGTCAGAGTATTAATTTTACAAATTGTGTCAAAAATGTTGGTATTATATTAGATGAAAAGATGATATTTTATGAGGGCGTAGAAGGAATCGTGCGCAATTGGCTCCTGAGGCAACCTGCTTCATTCTACGATACCGGGATAAAAAACCTTCCTTCTCGCTGGGAAAAATATATTTGTAAAGCAGGAGACTACGAGATTATAGCAGGAGAAAAATAAAATATCTTTGCCTTTTGTTTTCCAATCAATATATATTTAAAAAAAATAAAGTCCCGTTTATATTTGATCCGCCCTCGTATATGAAAATTCATATCACTCAAGTACCTCACATTCTGAGTATTCACATTTCCATTTAGAAAAAAGTGGATTCATCGATAAAATAAATTGTTTTTTAAAATTCATGTTCTTGGGCTATTTTTTTTATATTTCACAAAATTGAAGTTTACGATCGGGATCATATTTTGTGAGCTGGTGAACCATTTGAAATTTGTAGGTAGGTTCTTTTAGGTCCTAACTACTAGAGATAGGACGATCGTGATATTTCTCGTTGAAAACTATTTCAGCTGCATGTACATAGGTTTCTTCCAGTGTCGCCAATAATTAGAATCTCATTAAATTTTTCTTATATAGGATGTCTCACTTGGAACTATAGGCTTTGAAATCCGCTTTCTGACTGTCATCTACAAACCATACGATGTCAACAAGCTACGATTAACAGTTCAACAACGAAATAGCTTCTGTACAACTGTTTTATGAAAGTGAGCGATTATTTACAGCTGCCTTAAAAAAAATTCGCACAAAATTAGAACTAAGGATTAAGTGAAGTGCCTATAGAGTGAACAGTTCGTAAGTTAATCAGGAAATTTGTTGAAGAGATTTTCTGTTATTGATAAGGCAACATTAATACGTCCTCGTCGTGGTCGGTCAGATGAAAATATTGCTGCAGTGAGGGAAAATGTACGGGAGTATCCAAACACATCAATTTGATGTCGTGAACGACAATTGAATCCGCCAATAGCCACTACGCATCGGATTGTAAATAAAGATCTGCATTTGCTATCATACAAAATTCAGTTGACACAACAATTAAAATTTACAGATCATTTACAACATCGTACATTTGTTAATTGGGTGTTAGAAAAAAAAAAAAGAAGGCAATGCTAATTTTTGCAACAAAATTGTGTTCAGTGATGTAGCACATTTCATACGTCAGCAATCAAATTTGTCGAATTTGAGGTGCTGAATATTCACATGCTGTTCACGAAAAGGAAATGCATCCACAGAGATGCACGGTTTGGTGCATATTTTGTAGTGGTGGAGTAATTTGACCATAGTTCTTTGAAAATGAAGCTGGAAATGTCTTTTTTACCAAATTGATGATTTGGATTTGAACGACATGTAGTTCAGCAAGATAGTGCAACGTATCATACAGCACGTGCAGCCATATCTCTGTTGCATACCAAATTTCCTGATTATGTTGTCTCGCGGAATATTGAAATCAATTGGCCTGCAGGATTATATGATTTAACACCACTGGACTTTTTCTTTGGGGTTATATCAAGAGAAACGTGTACGTCATCTAGCCGGCAGCAATCAATGACCTCAAAGCAACGTATTATTTGGGAAGTAGATGCGTTGTTCATAACAATTTGTTATGAACAATTTTGCTAAACCAATGACATCATGCCAGGCGAGTCGAGGCGACCATATGACCGATATTTTTTTCCATTTGTAGCCGCATCGTCTCCATTTTATGATGAAGAATAAAAAACCACAGTTTGCCAAATAGTACTAGTTTTATTCACAAATCACGTCCTATAGTTCCAAATGAGACATCCTGTAAATGACAATGTATATGTCATGTTATTAGAATCAATCAAAAGTACTAAAGCAAATTTTTAAGTGTAAATACAAAATAAAATTCGGATATGTAAAAACGGCCAAGTGACTGTTTTCGCGATTTCTGCTATCATAGAAACAACTGATGCTTCGCTTTTGCAGGTTTTAAGTTTAACCGATTTTTTCAAAAATCAAAAGACATATGTCTATCAACACAGTCAACACAGTCGCCATTTGAAAATAATTTAAAAATGGTATCTTCATCTCCCATTTCTATCTTTGATGATTATATCGCCATTTATTAAGTAAAACATTATTTTTACACTTTAATATATTATAAATCTACGCTTTAACATATTTAGTATGCCAAGTTTCATTAATTTAGGTCTGTCAGTTTCAAATAGGGGGAGGGGGAAGGGTTTTTAGATGCGCACTGTATACTACTGTAACAAATTCAAATACAATTATGATTTAGGACAGCTTACACTTAATACTAGGACAAACAATAAGACTCGACTAAAAACTTATCTACATTCCTGGACAAAATTAATGCATCAGCAAAATTTATAATTTTTTCGTAGTTTTAAATCCTTAAACAATTTATGTAGGTGGCCTAAGATACGAGGTTGCGTTTTAAGTTTTCACAATCGACCAATAGATGGCGTTACTGAGATGTAGCATCACTGCATTCGTGAACCTTGACATTTGTTATTGCGAAACCAGTGGCAACTTAGAAACTGACCGAGTAGTGTGTTGACAGTGAACAGTGGCGGCTCGTGATGAAATGAAACGGGTGTTCTGCACAGGGCCGATCCTAGAGTATTGGCCGCCCGCGTGTAAATTTCAAACGTATCCAAACTACCGGCGCCGTAGGGGCCGCAAAAAAATTGGGCGATTTTGAAAATTTTTAAGGTCACGCATTTTCCTGATACTTCAGAATTTTTATGTAAAATCCGTTTATAGAAAAATATAGACTTTCACAAGAAACATTTTTGGAATTTAATACCTCTTTGAAGAACATTCATGTTGGCCGTCATATTCTTTGGTTAAGAGAAAAGGCTTGTAAGGTGAATTTTCTACTAGAGGGTCTATAACACTTAAAATATTTTCCGAAAGAGTTTCAGCGTCACATTTTGTAGGTTTCAGGTATGTCCAAAAACGTTAAATTGGTTCACCATCGAGAATATATCTTAAAACTACCACTAACTCAGTTTTTTCAGATACATCAGTTGTTTCGTCTGCCATAACTGCCAAAAATGAAGGTTTGTTAATTTCTTTAATTATTTCTTCATGACATACTTTTAATATACAGTCTAAAAGATCATTTTGTATTTCTTTAGAGGTTGCTTTAAATACTGAAGCACATTGTAGATCCTCGCTTAAAGTTACATCAAGCTCAGCAGAAAAAATTATCAAACCACGAAATATCCCCGGGTTTTGAGAGGTTTCAGCTTCGTCATGTCCTCGCAGCGCCAGTTCAAAGGCCCCACAAAACTTTATGCAGTTTATAATTTTTGACAAAACGTATCTCTTTTTTGTCACATTATCATTATGCTTTTGCACATTTATCCAATAAGCTGAATCTAGCTGCGCTTTAATATTAGTTGTTCCTAATAAATCTAATTCCATTGTATTATGTAGATGGCTTTTGGAGTTGTCGTGCTTTTTTATTTTTTCAGTTAAGTGTACCAAATCTGTCACCCCTACCTCCGTCCATGCTTTATCACCGCCAAGGAAAACAAAATAACGCATTTTTTTTTATTGCACCCACAAATCCAATTGTTCTTCGAATAAATGTCTCTATTAAATTGACGTTTATATGCTTTTCCGCGGCTAACACCAGCAAGCTCAATAACAATATCGAGCAATGGCCTACCATTGTTTTTTAAATCAATTTTTTCTTCATAAGAGTATTTAAAAAATCGCTTCACATGAACTAAATTATAAACTAAATCCATTGTCACTATCACAGTATATAAATATTAATAATTAGTACAATAAATCACTACACAAATTCACAAAACAGTATTTAAGAGCTCAAATTAACACGAAATACGATTTACGCCCGCCCGAGGAGTAGGAAGGAGTAAACATTCACTGATGTTGCCTTAGCTGGAAAAAATACAGCTCACTGACCGTGTAAATTCGCGCATTTACGAGCGCCAAGTGTGGATTGTCGCGGGAGTTGAGGGGGAGGACGGGTGTGCCGAGCTGTGCTGAGAACTACTTCGTGTGGCCCAGTTCAATGTACCGCGACACGCTCGCGTAGACCCAGATAATTCATCTGGTCTATTACTCAATAGAGGACGGCGGGCAGAATGCGACTTTAACGCAATAATTTGGTTAGCTGCATCAACTAACCAAATTATTTTATTAATAAATTTTAGTAATTATTATGTCGCGAAAATATACAAATATCTAATTTTTTTGGCAGTTCTGCAGCTCTGCAACACCTATACATCAGCCGCCCTTGAAGTGAACATTGATAGTGTTAATAGTGAAAAGAAGCAAGTGAGAAAGATCTGTTCCAGATGGATTCCGCATAATTTGGCCAAAGCGCAAAAGAGACTCGCGTTGATTGGTGTCAGGAAATGCTGAAAAAATTCAACCGAGGACGTGTCAAATCCGTATACAACATTGTTACACGAGATGAAACGTAGATATATTCATATGAACCGGAAAGCAAACAACAGTCTACTGTTTGGATATTTGAAAATGAATCGAATCCAACTAACTAAAGTGGTTCGTTCACAGAGCACTTCCAAGAAAATGATCGCTTGGTTCTTTGGATGTACTGGACACGTCGCAACCATTCCTTTATAGGATCGAAGAACTGTTAATGCTGAATGGTATACAACAATTTGTTTGCCAACGGTCTTCGATGAAATACGGAAAAATAACAAAAAATGGCGCATCATTCTTCATCACGACAATGCCAGCTCCCATACAGCACATCAAACAACTGAATATTTGAAGGATAAAAATATCGAATTAATGTCTCATTGCCCGTATTCACTTAATTACTTTTACTTGTTCCCCACTGTCAAACAAAAGATGCGTGAACAGCATTTTAATCACCTCAAGAAGCTGTTGAAGCCTTCCAAAACAATGTTTCTACGATATCAACTTCAGAGTCGAGAAAATGTTTCCAGAATTGGTTTGAGCGTATGCAAAAATGTATTAACCTGAAAGGTGAATATTTCGTAAAGCAATAAAACACTTCGTTTCGAACTTGTTCGTTTCTTTTTCACTTTTTGTAAAAACTTAAAAGGCAGCCTACTACTGATAAACAACTGCAATTGTTTGATAGATGTAAAGTAACATTTTGTAGTTGTTTGTTAATAATATATTTGCGCTGTTTAAAGTGATTTATAAAAGGCAATAAATTCAGTTATGCTAGTAATTTTTGTTAATTTGAAGTCATCAGGTGAATGATACACTTTGTCCAGTATATTTAGAATAGAAGTAATGAAATGTCCACGCAATTAAGAGAAGACAAAGTAGTGAAAGCTATAACTCTGGTTAACGAGGGACGTAGCCAACGATGTGTGGCTAATTTGTTAGGAGTTAGACAATCAACAATTAGCCGAACAGTTAAACGTTTTAATGAACTTAAAAGTTACTGTAGAACCCCAGGACAAGGTTGTAAGAAGTCTGCAGATGCAAGAGATAAGCGAAATCTTATGCAAGAAACAAGCTTAAGAAACACGCATTATACCAGTTTAGAGCTAAGCAGAGAACAATTTTTAGACGAACGGCCAGAAGAAGGCTTAAGGCTAGGCCACACAACCCGATCTACTGCCACGGGCAGCGATCGTGCGATCGTCTCAGCGGTCAGCGATATGACACTGTCACATACAGTGCGATATCTTTATGAGCGATCCAGTATTGTTTGCTTTCGGGCGAACGGTTTCGCACAGCCTTGTTGCTTTTTCTTAATAGATTTTGGGACAAAATGAGTAGTTCAAACGAGGAGCAACTCCTTCTATTAGCATTACGAAATAATAAAAAGAAAACACGATATTTCAATGCGAGGAGAGAATAATTTGGGGAAGACCATCGCTTATGTATTGAACTGAAATCGTATGAAGATCGGTTTTTTAAATATTTTCGTATGTCGACATAGTTGATCCATACTACAAGTTTTTTTATATAGGGAGTTATGGACGTCATAGTGACAGCGTAATTTTTGGAAATTTTACTTTCTACCAAGTGTACATCGATGAAAAAGTTATTCTACCTTCGAAGCCACTTCCGGGTACAAGCACCCCTCTTCTTCATGTTCTGGTAGGTGATGAAGGCTTTTCACATCAACCATTTTTAATAAGACCATACCCGAAAGCAGGAATAATCAATAATGTAAGAAAGAAACAATTCAATGCACAGCTCAGCCGAGCACATCGTGTAGTTGAAAATGCGCTTGGCATATTGGCTATGAAATGGCGTGTGTTCTTGAGAGCTATAGAAGCTGATGTTGAAGACGCAGAATATATTGTAAAAGCAGCTTGCTGTTTGTAAATTACATTATATCAAATAAGAATAATAAGGAATACACATCTACTGAAACTGGAGAAGACTCTAGGCCTGTACACGTTCATTCATGTCAACTAGGTTAACTAATCGAAGGTCAAATATTGCTGCAATTCAAGTTCGTGAACATTTTACCGATTGTTCTGTCAGAAAATGAAGCATGCAGCAGGAAATTAAATTTTGTTTCTCATACTTTTACTGAAAGTCAAGTATTCCAAGTGTGTGTCAAGTGTTATAGTAATTTTATGTTGTAATAATTATTATGCATCCCTGTTATAATAATAAATATAAGTATCCCTGTTATAATAATTATTATTATAACAATTATTTCTAATTAATTATTTGCAATATAAAAATACGAGACAGATCTGATCGGAACTGACCGCTTAACTGCGCGATATTTTGTAATTATGTACAACTGTATCGCTGCACGCTATGATCTAGATTGGCCTGCTTCGACAGATCGCATTCTGTGTGACATGGATGATACAATACTGCATCATACAAATAGATCGGCTGACTGATTCGGGCAGAGAACGCTTCCCGCGCGACGGTAGACGGGCTCTGTGTGGCCGAGGCTTTAATGCAGGAGGATTGGATAGTAGAAGACCAGCTATTGCACCACTATTCACTAGGGAGCATAGAGTCACTAGACTCCGTTTTGAAAGAGAACACGTAACCACTGAAAGAGAGCTTGTGGACCATTGACGACTGAAAGAGAATTTTGTTTTCAGACAAAATAAGAGTAAGTTTTAATTCACCAGATAAACATCAACGAGTTTACCGAAGACCAAAAGAGAAGTTTGTTGCCTGCAATATCTCCCCGAGGATCACATTTTTTCGTAGATCAATAATATTCTGGGCAGGAATTTGTTTCGATGGTCGCACGGGTTTAGTTCCTATACGAGGAAGATCCATGAATGTATATTTCTACGTAAAATATCTTAGAAGACCATGTGATGCCATTTGCCTGGTTTGTCGGGAACAATTTAATTTTTATGCAGGATAATGCTCGACCTCACGTTGCTAGAGAGGTACTGGACTACCTTCGATTTGTTCCAACTATGGGCCGGCCACCAAGAAGCCCAGATATGAACCCCATAGAGCATCTATGAGATGCACTAAAGCGATCAGTTACGCGCCACATACCTGCCCCTATGACTTTTAGGGAACTAGAATATGTCGTTGTGCAATCCTCAACGTATTCTTTATGCTATTACTTGTTAATGTCACCTAATATCATTGACCGTTAGATTTAGAGCGGCCGTTAGATCAATAAATTGTTAGTCAAAATAAAGCCCAGTCATCAACTTCAGCCGCAACGGTCCATTTTTATTACTAACGAACTTATTGTGGTAGATTATAGTGTATACATATAAGGTTGCAATAATCTAAGAACTCAGTTTAGTTTACACACTTCTAATTATACGGTTTCACTTGTCATTTTTTCACTTTAATATACACCTAAAGGAAAATAAACGCGTCTTTATTAAAACTTAATCTTGCCAGTGTTTTTCTGATAACTCGCGCGCAGTGTTTTTCTGATAACTCTCGTTCTTGTCGAATGAGAGAATATTTCTCAGGAAACCATTCACCAATTGATCAATAGTATGTAGAGACAAATGGAAGCAGTGATAAAAGCTAGAGGAGAATCTATACGCTACTAAATTCAAATTCTAATTCAAATTCTCACGACTTACAAATTTTTTCTAATATTTTTTCTAGAATTTTTGATAATGTCACATGCAATGAAAACGGTGTTAGTTTGTTCATTGCATTTGTCATTATTGTCTTTTTGTTATTTATTCATGTTTTTCCCCGATAATACAATTCTACTTTGTTAAACATTAGTTGAAATCAATTAATTATAATATCACGTAGGTATACGTGATATTATAATTTATATGATATCTTCGAAACATGATATATCGATCGATTTATGATATAACAAAACAATAAAAGTAATAATGCGAAGTTTCACTGATCGAGTTAATTTTGTCCAGCAGTTTAGCAGAAGGCAATCAAAAGCTTTAGACAAATCAGTAAATAATGCCATAACTTCTTATTTCATAACTTCTGGTTATTTTTACTTACAGTTAGTAATAATCGCAAATTGAGAGACACCGTTACGTAGCTAGAAAAACTCATCGGTTCTAAAGTATTCTGCAGCAACAAAAGTAGAGCTCTTCTGTTGTCCTTATCCCAGCAGACCCATGGACAGAGACAGGCGATGTTAAACAGCTCGGTTGACTAAAAAACATAAATTTATATATTTATTTATCACACACCTTATTTATCATATAAATAGGATTATTTTTTCTCGGCATACGATGTAAAACATTCGATAGAGTGTCTGATGTGCCATAAAAATATCTATTTATGACCAGGTACACTTATCCGTTACACTGATAGTAACTGTTAAATATTAATTACTGCAATACAGAAACTTGTGGCTTACGAGTGTCGTTATAAGACCAGTTCATGATATTAGGTGATGTTAAACAATAAATACTCAACCACAACACACGTGAAGTCAGTACTGTCATAAAAAAAAAAACTGCGAGATGTGTATCTATCGATAAACTTTCAGAGGCCGAATGAGACATGTGCTGGTAAGTTTTCTTATTTATACATTTCTTTTCTTGTTTTCCCGTACATTTTTTTGCCTGTTCATTTGAATATAGAACTATAACTATCGCTGAATAAATTTTTAGTGACTTGAGAGTTCGACTCTGTTGTGGCTCGCCGAAATGGACGCTTTAGATAAAACGACACAGCAGCGTAATGTACTTTCTAGGATATTTCTAGTAAACGCCTGCATCCTGCGAGGGTAGTCTCAGAAGTATCCGATCTTACAAAAAAAAACAATAAATTTGGGAAAAAATATTTTTATCTCTCTACATAGTCTCCTTTTAGCTCGATACACTATTCCCAGTGATGTTCAATAGCTTCCATACTCTGTTTATAGTGAGAATCGTCGAGCTCCTCAAAATATCCATCAACCGCTAACTCCACCTTTTCATTTTTGGCAAATCTTTTACTATCGAGCCATTTTTTAAAGTTAATGAGAAAGTAATCCGAGGGGGCTAAATCTAGAGAATATGGTGCGTGAGGAAGCAATTCCAACTTTAACTCATTGATTTTGGCTATCGCGATAACGGATGTGTGAACTGGTGCATTGTCTTGATGAAAACAAATCTTTCTTTTTCGCCAAATGCAGCCGTTTTTCCTTGATTTCACCACTCAAACACTGCAGTAAATTCGCATAATATTCACCGTTGACTGTATTTTCTTTCTGAAGATAATCAATGAAAATTACCCCACGCGCATTCCAAACAACTGATGCCATGACCTTGCCTGTAGATGGAACTGTCCCTTCGTCTCAGATGTGATGTAATGGGCTCATGTTTCATCCATGGTTATGAGTAGACGCAAAAACTCGGCTCTATTCCTGTGAAACTTCTCCAAACACCCATCATGTGTACAGATTTTTCATGTCCGAATTTTCAGTCAATATGCCATTTACAGCACTTTTCGAAATACCTACCATCAGGGGCGGCTGGTGTATAGGTGCTGCAGAGCTGCCAAAAAAATTAGATATTTGTATATTTTCGCGTCATAATAATTACTAAAATTTATTAATAAAATAATTTGGTTAGTTGGTGCAGCTAACCAAATTATTGCGTTAAAGTCGCATTATGCCCGCCGTCCTCTATTGAGTAGTAGACCAGATGAATTATCTGGGTCTCTACGCGAGCGCGTCGCGGTACATTGAACTGGGCCACACGAGGTAGTTCTCAGCACGGCTCGGCACACCCGTCCTCCCCCTCAACTCCCGCGACAATCCACACTTGGCGCTCGTAAATGCGCGAATTTACACGGTCAGTGAGCTGTATTTTTTCCAGCTAAGGCAACATCAATGAATGTTTACTCCTTCCTACTTCTCGTACATTTGGCGGGCGTAAATCGTACCTAGTTCGTATTTCGTGTTAATTTGAGATTTTAAATACTGTTTTGTGAATTTGTGTAGTGATTTATTGTACTAATTATTAATATTTATATACTGTGATAGTGACAATGGATTTAGTTTATAATTTAGTTCATGTGAAGCGATTTTTTAAATACTCTTATGAAGAAAAAATTGATTTAAAAAACAATGGTAGGCTATTGCCCGATATTGTTATAGAGACTGCAGGTGTTACGCGGAAAAGCATATAAACGTCAATTTAATAGAGACATTTATTCGAAGAACAATTGGATTTGTGGGTGCAACAAAAAAATGCGTTATTTTGTTTTCCTTGTTTACTTTTTGGCGGTGATAAAGCATGGACGGAGGTAGGGGTGACAGATTTGGTGCACTTAACTGAAAAAACAAAAAAGCACGACAACTCCAAAAGCCATCTACATAATACAATGGAATTAGCTTTATTAAGAACAACTAATATTAAAGCACAGCTAGATTCAGCATATTGGATAAATGTGCAAAAGCATAATGATAATGTGACAAAAAGAGATACGTTTTGTCAAAAATTATAAACTGCATAAAGTTTTGTGGGGCCTTTGAACTGACGCTGCGAGGATATGGCGAAGCTGAAACCTCTGAAAACCCGGGGATATTTCGTGGTTTGATAAATTCTTCTGCTGAGTTTGATGTAACTTTAAGCGAGCATCTACAAAATGCTTTAGTATTTAAAGGAACCTCTAAAGAAATACAAAATGATCTTTTAGACTGTATATTAAAAGTATGTCATGAAGAAATAATTAAAGAAATTAACAAACCTTCATTTTTGGCAGTTATGGCAGACGAAACAACTGATGTATCTGCAAAAAGTCAGTTAGTGGTAGTTTTAAGATATATTCTCGATGGTGAACCGATTGAACGTTTTTGGACATACCTGAAACCTACAAAATGTGACGCTGAAACTCTTTCGGAATATATTTTAAGTGTTATAGACCCTCTAGTAGAAAATTCACCTTACAAGCCTTTTCTCTCAACCAAAGAATATGACGGCAAACATGAATGTTCATCAAAAAGGTATTAAATTCCAAAAATTTTTCTTGTGAAAATCTATATTTTTGTATAAACGGATTTTACATAAAAATTATGAAGTATCAGGAAAACGCGTGGCCTTGAAAATTTTCGCCTACGACGCAATTTTTTTGCGGCCCCTACGGCGCCAGTAGTTTGGATACGTTTGAAATTTGCACGCGAGCGGCCAATACCCTAGGATCGGCCTTGTGCAGAACACCCGTTTCATTTCATCACGAGCCGCTACTGCCTACCATGTCTGCTAGCTCGCGCGCTTTCAGTCGATGGTCATCTAATACTATTTTGTAAATTTTCTTCACCATTTCTCGACCAACTCTGCCATGCAATATTTTACTGTTGTAAAAAGGAGCAGACTCCCTTAGAGTAGAATCTAGCTCCGCTTTGAAATCGGTTGAACTGAGCCCTTTCGAAGTCATTCTTTTCAACCAACAAGGATATCCTCAGCATACCAATAAAGTTAAAGTTAACTGAGTCATTAATTATATCGTCCGCTTCATATTGCGATGCGGTGTATTGACTTACCGTCTTAAAACGAAATAATAGACGCCTTAAGAGGATTCAGAAGGCTTGTCTAAGATATTCTTATAACACCCGGAAGCTCGATCATGTTGCTGATCTTTGATCTTGATATTTCAATAAAAATGGTTAAATCTGTCTCTGAACGGTACGAAACTCATTTAGCTAGCCTAGATTTCAGAATTGTTAAGTATGAGTCACCAATTTATTTATTTTCAAAATTAAACAGAGGTACTGATTTTCATCAACGACCCAGGCGTTACTGTAGCAAATTTACTGTCCCCTTGCATAGTTTTGGCCTGTTTCAACGTCCATTGAGCTACGCTGCCACCAAATTATTTAACTTAATTCCTAATGAAATAAAATTATGTTCAAATATTAATATTTTCAGAAATGATTAAATCACTTATTTATAGTAAACGTCAAAAGTAATTAGTGTTCTTCTTTAGCTGTTGTTAATTATAATAACCTATTGTTTTGTTGTTGTTTGTTATACGTAATATTTGCTCACAATCTTGTTTATTCTCGAAATGCCTTTTATATCGTGGTCGATAAAAATCAATTTTTAAAAACAATTTATTTTTGAAATACACAATTGAACGTTTTGTTATAAAGGATTTGAGATTACAATAATATTAAGTGAGTACCGGAGGTTTGAAATGAGTTATGTTAGTTTGCCGGATACTATGCCGGTCTGCCGGATACTAACTTCTGGTCGCACGCTTTCGCCTATATAAACTGTCATTTGCTGACTCTGCATGGGAATGGCTTTAGCCATGAGTATTCTTAGAAGTTAGGCGTGAGTTGCTGACCATAAGCAAGTCTTTGTTTTTGAGAATAAGATAAGTCACGAATAGTATCAAGTAACTATGAGAAACAACTGATAAGAAAAAGCAAAGATTGTGTTACTTGAGATATGATACAATGTAAATCGTACCTAACTGAAATTATTCTAAGTATTCTAAGTCTAAAATGTATACAATTAAATATTTTATATAACATGCCTGAGTTCATTATAGCACACCCTTGCTTTATTTTATTATCGCATCTGTATGTACAATTTTATCAATAAGAGCACTTATTATTATTATTATATTAACGTTGTATTTAATTTACTTACATTATCTTCGAGATTCTGGCCGGTTATACAGAAAATCGATAGAATTAGGGCAACTGTTATGAGTATCCAAACCATCCTGAAGTTACTTTCGGGGCTGATGTCCTGCAAATGATGGAGTGTTAAATAGATGACAAGTTAAGAGACGATAAATTCAAACAAGGAGCTTTGTTAACAATAAGACGATCTGCATTCTAGTATGTATACGAGGTGTGTCCAAAAATAACGAGAATTTTCATTTTTTGGAAAGAATTTTATTTATTCATCTACATCAATGTTATTCCCTCCGAAATAGTTCCCATTAGATATCCCCATTAGATATTATACATTTACGCCAGCGCTTCTTTCAATCCCCGAAATACTTCTTGTGGTTAGCTCTCTCAGCGACGTGCTCATGATGATCTCATTTATGCTTGCAAGGCGATGGCCCTTCAGGGTTCTCTTTATTTTTGGGAACAAAAAAGTCACATGGAGCCATATCTGGCGAATATGAAGGATGAGGCATCATTAAAGTGTTATTTTTGACCAAGAATTCACGAGCAAGCCATGCATCGTGATGTAAAAGCCATGAACTATTTCGCCATAAATCCGGGAGTTTTCTTCGATCATGCAAACGGCGTTAAACTTGTAGGTAGTACTCCCTATTGATCGTTTAACCTTGTGGCAAGAATTCATGGTGCACTATGCCATTAAAATCGGAGAACACGCTTTCTCATTTGACTCCAGTTGTCGAGATTATTTCGGTCTTGGCGATCCAGAATGCCTCCTCTGGGACGATCGAGCCTTAGTTTCGACGTCATATCCATAAATCCATGTTTCATCACCTGTTATGACACGTTTTAGTAGTTATGCATCGTTGTTGATTTCATTTAGCGACTCGAGCAACTTTCCTTCGCCGCTGTTTTTGCTCGAAATTCAACAATTTTGGAACAAATTTTGCTGGCACCCAAGTTTCATACCCAAAACAATAAAAAAAATCATGGTATGAGCCAATTGATATGCTAACACCATCAGCAGCTTCTCCGATTGTGATTCGGCGATTGTTCGTAATAATTTCTTTCACTTTTTCCACGTTTTCATCGGTTGTTGATGTGCTGGGGCGTCTAGGGCGCTCGTCATCTTCAACGCCTTCACGCCCTTCTTGGAAACGCTTATACCACTCGTAAACCCTTGTTTTACTCATAGCGGACTCATTCAAAAAATTGCTTCACTTTATTCCATTCTTATAGCAAAATTTAATACAAATTCTCTGATCCATTTTTTAAATAAATAAATAATCACCGATCGCACCAAAACACATATAACTTTTTTTGACAGCTGACAATAGACTAAACATCTGATATGGTTAACAATACACAAATACTTTTCAGACATATTTACCGACACAACAACGAAAAAGTCGCGCGAATCATACAACTCGCGAAATTACAAAATTCCCGTTACTTTTTGAATAGACCTCGTATATTTTTAAAAATGAATTTTGCATAAAAAATCGTTTTGTATACGCTTTTGTAATGTTTTGTAAAAAAGAATCATTTTGCCAAGTTAGTGTTGCCAAATTGACAATCCTGTCCAAATTGACAATTACTTTTGATAAATTTTAACAATAAAAAAATAGCACCGACAACAATTTTTAAATTCACGACCACCTTTAACCAAAATAATTTTTGATATGGATATACAAAGTGAACCTTTGAGTTGTACATATATTTTGACCACCTAATGTTTACACCTAGTAAATTATGATACTTAGTTTTTTTTTGTTTATTAAAACATAATTCAGATAATACAATGTATAGGCTATTCTTTTATTTAGGGAACTTGAAGGTTGTTCCTCTTATTCTGACATGATGAGGTTCCTCTAATGAGAAATACCTACAGGGTTTCCCAGATTTAAGCGAACGTACTCTAGTGGAAGGTAGAGCACACTCAGCTGAGTTCAAAACACCCTTATACTCACCGTTGAATGTGAACAGTTTTTGAGGTACGGGGTGTTCTATGGTTTTTGACCAGAACTTTAGTCCGCCATACTTTTGAAATGACTGCACATATTTAGATAAAATTTGGTATACATATTGTTATACTCTTTTAGGTTAGTAAATAGCTTAAGTGATTTCGGAATAATTCAAGGATCGACCTCCATTTTTTTAATATGGCTCTTTGGGTCGTTAACATCACACTATATTATTTTGTGGTAAATGTTAGTAAACTTTTAAAAAGCCTATGGACCAGTTTATGAAATAATGTTATAATATTTGATGGCAGGTTTATGGTTATTCTTCGATAAATTTTCAAAAGTATTGAAAGACAAAATTTGACGTTCTAGAAATAACACAATTCAGTTGCTAACATCATCATTTTATTAATTTTAGCTAAATACCCCGCAGAAAAGGTTGTTATTTGTTTAATTTAAAATTTAACTTTGCTCGTTGTTCTATTTTATACTACAAACAATTTAGTTGGATATAAAACTTGCCAAGTTATAAATTCAATATTAAATAACGGAACAAATTTTCTATTAAATTGAATTGAAGATCGTTGTACATTCCTACTGTAAGTTCCTGTTGTATGTTGCTATGGACCTTGGCACCCCTTTAGATCTCAACTGTTTTATCGGCGAAGCCGACAGTCCTGACCGTCGCCGTCGTTTATATTGAACTTGGCCCCCTTTTCACGTTTATGTTTTTGGTGAGATATTGAAAAGTATTGTTTTTGAAAAGTATTATTAAATATAACGCAATGTGGTTGTTATGGATATACCTAAATATAAATTGCATATTTTATTATAATTAGTTTATTATTTATTAACGAATATTTATGTTATTTTTATGTTTGATATTTGGTAAGAATAAAATAATTTCTTTAACAGATCATGTAGAGTAGTGGTGTCATCTCTTTTTGTTGGATTGATTGATACTTAGTACTTGAAACTAACCGCATCAATAACTTTGTCGACACCGAACATCGATTATCCGTGATTTCAGATTTTTTCCTTTGTATACACCCGATGATCTACCTTGATACCAAATTTCCAGTTTCTGTCACCTAGAAATGGTCTAGGTTTTTGATGAGTGAACCAGCGAATAAGTGATAAAAATACTTTTTTATCCTTTTGATACTTTTCAGAATTTAATTACTCGAGAACTATAATAGATTTATTCATGAAACTTGTGATTCCAGGCGAACGATCTATTGATAATAAAACAATAATACGTCAAAGAAACATCAAAGCATGCATTTTTGGCGTTTCAAAGACAAATCCGACTTTTTGTGTACAACTTAGAAATATACAACAACCTGACAACAGTGCATTTTTCTAGTAGAATATAACGGTAGCCGGCGCGCTTTATCAGTGGTAACCAACATGTGTTTTAAAGTAAAATTTGGCAAAATTTTATTATTTAATGAAAACAATTATGTAATAGTGTTCTATAGGGCTAATAAAAATATATGTACAACTCAAACACTCACCTTGTATATAGTACATCGATTATCAATTGTTGTATAAGTTTTAACAGAAACAAATAGGCGAGTCTATCAAACGCGTATGTGCATGTTCGAATTTAAGTAAGCTAATTTTAGCGAACCACTTATTTTCTTACATAATAACTTATTATAACTAATATATTTAACTACGTGTATCACTAAAAACTTACATACACTACGAAGAAACCACATGCTGCTAGCGCTAACGTTCCCACGGGAATGTATAGCATTACGAACCTTATCTTGGCTAGGTAACATTTTTTTAACCTGAAAAAAAAATTGATTTAGATTGTCCTTTCGATTTAATTTAAAAAAGACCTAAAACGTGGGCTACATTTTTAACAGGTAAAATACCGACTTTTTAAGAGATATCTTAACCCAGATAAAGCCAAGCGCCAAAATAAAGTGAGTAGTATATTTTGCCACTGTGCTTTTAAAAGCCATTTATTAAATATTGAAGTAATACCTTAGTGCGGCTATTGCTAAATAGATGACGAGTTTGGACTGTTTCAGAAGAAGGTAAATTTAAAAACTGTAGTAGTAATATTGTGCTTAGTTAGGCTTGCCATACGTCCGTTTTTGTAACGGACTGTCCGTTATTGAGAACGTCCGTGTGTCCGGCCCGTTTATTACAAGTGTCCGTTTTTTTCTGGAAATTATCAGTAGTTATATTAAAAAATTCCAAATGTTAAAGAAATTGTAATTTTGTCCCATCTGGCGTTAGGAGATAAATTAGCACATGATTTTCAGTTCATTTTCAGCGGAAACTATTTTACCGACCGACACCTCAAATGTCAAATATTTTAAACGAAGTCCAGTAGTTCCGCCGTGTCATAGTTTTAATTTTAACTGGTAGTGGTTAAAACAAACGGTGTATCTATTTCTTATTTGTTTACGAGAATTGTGGTTTGTCAACCCCTATTCCTATTATTTAAAGTGCATAGTGTACAGTGCAAAGGCAGAAGTAGAGGTAAAATAGAGTGTGATTAACATGGGAAAGTAGTAAGTTAAAAACTTATTTCCATCTTACAGGGTTGCAGTGACAATGACAATGGGAAAGAGAAAATGTAAATTTTCCGATAAACTCGAAAAACAATTTTCATTTTTAAAGAAGGGACGATATGATGATTCGGCTAAATGTACAATTTGCAATGCAGAATTTTCTATTGCACAAGGGGGTCGGCGTGATGTTTTGCAGCATTTAAATACTAACAAGCATAAAAAAACTATCCGTGCTTCAACGATTATCCAAGTTGTTGGTATATTTTTTATGAAAGTTGAGCCAACGTATGAGGATTTAAATTGTGCAGCTAAAGAAGCGACATTTGCTTACCATACGACGAGGCACGATTTTAGTTTTAATTCTTTAACCTGTACATCAAAATTAATAAGATCGTTTTATGACACAAAATTTGTCAGTGCTAAAACAAAAACTGAAGCAATTATAGATGTAATTTCTCCACATCTTTTTGACGAAGTATTAGAGGATTTACAGCATGCAAGTTTTGTAAACTGTAATTATAGACTCATCAAATAGATTGGACTTAAAATTAGTACCTATTATTATTAGATACTTTAACAATCAATTACATGTAAAAATATTAGAGTTTCAGGAGTTACCTGGAGAAACGTCCGATTTTTTAACAAATTACGTTTTTGAGGTCCTCGAAAAATATAAACTTACTAAAAAATCATCTGTTTCTGTGCAGACAACACAAATACGAATTTCGGAGGCGCAAAGCGTAAAGGAAAAATTAATGTTTATACAAAATTACAGAATAAAATTGGCCATGAATTACTTGGTATTAGATGCGCGGCACACATAGTACATAATTGTGTACAAAATGCCAGTGACAGAATGCCAATTCTTGATATTGAAAGTACTGTTGATAAGATATACAAACATTTTTACATTTATACTGTGAGAACAACTGCTTTAAAAAATTTCTGTGATTTTGTACAAATTGAGTATAAAAAGGTATTACATCATTCTAGTACTAGATTTTTGAGTTTTCTGCCTGCAATACACAGAATATTATTGATATTTGATGGCTTGAAATCTTATTTTCTCTCAGAAAGTAGTAATGGTCCAAATATGCTAAAGTCCTTTTTTGAAGACTCTTCTAATGAACTTTATTTGTGGTTTATCCACGGTACATTGGAACTATTCAATAAAACTATTTTAAAAATGGAATCAAATGACGCGACCGCCATAGAAATATTTGTATGGTTTTCTGAATTGGAGTTAAAACTTGTTGAACGAAAAAAGCAAATGTTTATTCCTTTTGGTGCTAAACAACTGCTACATAAACTTACAAATCAAGAAGGATTTGACGAGAACAAATTCTATAGAATTGTAAATACTTTTTATGAAGATTGCGTAAATTACTTACATTTATGGAAAACAAACTTTGCAGCCATTCAATATTTTGACTGAACTTTGTTAAAGAAAAAATTAGAATGGACTTCTATTGAAAATTCTACAGAAATTGTCAATAGACACATAAATTCACGAATAATTAATATTGATGACTTATTTGACGAGGTCACAGATTTTAATGCCGTTTTTGAAGAATCTTTCTTTTCAAAAGAGACGACACCAGTTCAAAAATGGATCAGCATTTTCAATAATTTAAAATCTGATAATCTTCGGAAAATTGTTGAATTTTTATTTTATTTACCCGGAACTTCTGCACCAGTAGAAAGGGTATTTTCAATAATGAAAAATATTTGACGTTCTGAAAGGGGAAGATTGGACGTTTCTACAGTAAAAGCTTTATTACGAATTAAATTTAATACGAATCTACAATGCTGCGATTTTTATGACAAATTTAAATGTAATAATGTTTTTTTAAAGAAGGTTGTGAGCTCTGAAAAATATAGCTGGTTTGAACAAAAATCAATCCAGCCACAGCTCCCTACTGGGCCTACTGCCAGTGAAGAATGTAGCGAGCAGCCATCGACCTCGAAATAAAATGTAAATAAAAAAATGTGTCCGTTATTTTATTTCTGAAAATATGGCAACCCTATGCTTATTTAGTGTTAAACATTTTATTATTGCGAAAAGTGAACAACTGCAACTGTACAAAAAGCCATGGCGTGTTCAAGGTAAGTTTTTTAGAATAGTTTTTGTCTGATTTAGATTTTTTGTGCCTGTTTGCATGCCTAGATAAGTGTATTTGTATAACAACTTATATTATGTTAAATATAGGTTAGAGTTGTAGTTGTAAATGGCGGTTTTTGAATGCGTCCTTTTAAAAGGACAGTGGCAAAATACGCGACTGAAAGTTATTTTTTTACAGTAATTACTGGAAACGACCACTGACACTGAATGAACTTCTAGTAGAGGTAGAAAAAGATGAAGAAGTAGTTCCAGACAGAATAATAATTTCCTCCCCGAAAAATAGCTAGTTAACTGACGAAGACAGTGGTGAAGAAAACAAAATCTTCCTGGGTCGCAACTTACAGCTCAAGCGGAGGTGAGATTAGCTCAAACTGTTGAACCGACGGACGAGTTTGATTGTGAAGATGAACTTCCTTTGTCGCATTTGTTCAAGAGGCAAAAAGTCGTACCAAATAAGCAACGAAATGATTTTACATGGACAAAATACGATATAGTTTCTGAATTACAACCCCGGGATAAAATTTATGGTCCAAAACAAGCATGATCACCAGTAGAAACATTTATTTTTTATTTTTTTGACGATGAAGTCGTAAACTTGTTGGTTACATTTACGAACTTGTACGCTACTACTCACAACCGTGATGGTGACGTTACGATTGATGAAATGCGGTGTTTCATTGGAATTTTGGTACTTAGCGGATATAACTCTGTTCCAAAGCGTGAAATGTACTGGGAAAGTTCTTCTGATACCAAGAACATTTTAGTATGTAATGCAATGCCCAGAAGTAGATTCCGCCACATAATGCAAAACATTCACTGTTGTGATAACGCCAATCTAAATCCTGAAGACAGATTCGCAAAACTTCGTTCGGTAATTGATGTTTTGAACAAAACATTTATGGATCTTGCTCCACCTGAAGAGCATCACTGTGTGGACGAATCAATGATCCTTTACTATGGGAGACATCCAACAAAGCAATTCATTCGTGGTAAGCTGATCGTTGGGGCTATAAAATGGACAGGCACTAATAGATTGGGATATGTGGAATGGTTTGGGCCTTATCAGGGCTCACAAACCAAAATATCAGAAAAATATAAAGATCATGGTATGAAACCCAGTGTAGTGCTACATTTCCAGATACTTTACAGTCTTCCTGAAGTAATATGAATTATCATATATTTTTTGATAATCTGTTTACGTCTCTACCGTTACTTACGGAGCTAAAGTCTAGAGGGATAAAAGCAACAGGAACACTTCGTGAATACCGCGTCCCTAAAAACTGTCCAGTCCAAATATGTCGACAGTCTCAACATGTCAACCCACATACAAAATACATATACATTCCTACCGAAACTGAGCAAAACAGTAGTCCATTTACGTAAAACACATCTCGGCAAAAATTAGTAGAATAAGTTGATAATTGTCAACTTATACTGTGGGTATGTATTGATGATTGTATACGTAAACCCCCAAATTTGTAATTAACTATTGTCGATATCTAGCGAGTTCGGTTCAAATGGCTAGCGGAGAGAACGAATAATTATTTTGTGTTGCTTTTATGATTTTCCTTTACGACCTGTAGCGTCTAGTAGACGCTATATTGAATAATTTTAGGGATAATTCCTTTAAATAATATTCATAGTAAATAAATATGAAATATATAATATTTCAATATATGAGAGAACGCGCTAAAACAAATGATAAATGTTCAGAATATTGGGAAATTAATTTTGGTGGGTTTGAATAACTAGTACTGACAACTTCGCTGTGTTCCGGTCGTGGGAGGCTCGCGAACCACGTACACACTATGATTTTTGGTAACAGTAACGTGCAACGGTTACAGCTACAGCTCGCTAGTGAGTACCCGGCTTTAATCTAAAATTGTAACCATTGAGTATTTACCGTAAGATGTTACAATGTTGCGCGCAGCATAACCGCAGCCTTCGGCGAATGGTTTCTTGGTATTCCTGGTCACTCGCGAGACAGCGACCTTCCGCGTCGTCATGATCTGCAGATATGTTCATAATATGCTCGTTCAACAGAGCCACTTGTAGACTGAGCTGCATGACCATATACAACGCCAACAGGGCAGCGTACAGCAACCCGTATCCGAAACAGAACATGGAAATGTAGAACATCATTCGAAGGAAGAGGCTATTTCCACAGTAGAAATCGATTATCATGAGAGGGCCGACGATTTTCTTCTCGTCTCCGATAATAGGGAGGACGGTGACCATGTGAGCAGAAACGCATATCGTAAACACCAAGAAGCCGCCGAGGTATGCGATTTTGCACTGACGTTTTATTTCGCTTCCTTTTTTTACACCAGCGGCGCCAATGGACCAGGAGTAAAGGGAGGTTACTTGTAATATATCGCTCATTTCATCCAGGATTTGAACCATGGCTAGAGCCGATAAGAATCCCTAAAAATAAAATATCGATTTTTGGCGATAGCGAGGATAAAGGTGCATAATGCCTTGACCGGGAATCGAACCCGGCTCTCCCAATTTCCGGTTGGTTGCTCTGACCGCTGAGCTATCGAGGCACACTCATTATCCTTGCTAATGCGCCAATTTAACGCGCCGCTATAGATTAAACGATAAGAAGGAAAACCAGCAGTTTTTACATATACAAATTACATATACAAGATTCTTTGAGTTGTACATATATTTTGACCACTTAATGCCTACATTTAGTAAATAATTGATTCAATTATTTGAGTAACCCGACAACGTACTGATTGTTTCACATATTGAATCATTTTCCTTAAAGAAGCAATTCTTCAGTGTCCTTAAGGAAACATATTATAACAGTCAAAAATATAAGATTCTAAGCGAAAAACTTTACATTAGACATTAGAAAGATGCAGAATTTGTTTTTATGAAACTGAAGTGAAATATTTATCGCATTACAAAATTTTTAAAGAAAAGTTCAGTTTAAGGTTTGGTCGACCCCAGGTCGACACTTGTTGTATCACACTTACAACAATTAGCAGTAAAAATAAAATCCAAAGAGCTAAATGACAAAGCTAAACGAGTGACTGTAGCTGAAAAGACAATACATCTCAGACATGCTAAAAAGTTTTACTCAAAAATGAAAACACTAAAAGAACTTTATCAAGAAAATCCACAGTGTAGCGATAATAGCTGTTGACTATATGCAAAACATATTTTTGTCCATCCCCGTTCAAGAAATCTACACTTACACCGTTTTACCTACACCAACTTACAGTTTCCGTTTTTGACATACGTACATACGTACGTAGGCTGTCTCCTAAAAACCATAACTCCGTTATTTATAATCTGCTTTTAAAAAACAAAAAATCAAATGAAATGGCTCTAAATACACTCTAGAGTGAGCATATCGCAGTGTTTTCAAACTTTTTTTTTTGAAAAGCGATAGTCAACTTTTTTTGTTTCAAATGGCAATACAGTTTTTTTTTTATTTTCTATTGTGCAGTGTATAACGAATAGACTTTTATGAAACATTATTTGTTACAGAAAAATGGTGAAAATAGTCGCCGATACCGCAATAGGCGCCCAGTCGCTTAATTGATGACAAACGTATTTTGACTAATCGTCTGTGCCGTGGAAAACAAAAAAAAATACAACAAAACGAATAAAACCCAGAACAGAATTAGAATTTAATTATAAAAGAAACATTATATGAAGATCAATTAAAAACAAGTTGATTAAATACATGCAAAGATAAACACGAAACTACATTAAACAAAGTTAAACAGCATTAAACACGAAATACATTAAACGAAGTGCAACAAAGTTTAACTAGAAACAACTATAGAAACAAAGTAGCAAATCAAATACAGTTACAAACCTACAAGTGCTGCTCAAATTGGTTACCGGCACAATCAAGACATACCTGGCATCTTCTGAATACTACATTGGTCGCATTCAATATAAAATTGGGAGGTATCTCGCGACACGCACGTATAATTCTTTGTCTCAGAATTTATTCATTTTCTGGTCAGGTTAAATAGACATGATCTTGAAGATAACCCCACAACCAAAAATCAGGTGGAGTAAGATCTGAAGAACGGACAGGTCATCGAATCGGTCCATAAGTTCCTATCCACCTTTCATTAAATGTAGTGTTTAACCAATTAGTATTCATTCTGACATTATGAGGGGTAGCCCCATCTTGCTGGAAATAAATTCTATTGAGTTCTGCAATAGGTAGTTCATCTAAAAAATTCTGAAATTGTTCTGTCAATATTTGATATTTTTCTTGATTAGGGTGCCGTCTAAGAAAAATGATCCAACAATCTATTACCCAAAATGCCACACCACACATTAATACTAAACCTTCGCTGAAAATTAGTTTCGACGATAATCCTTGGGTTTTCTTGGCTCCAATGTCGGTGGATATTTCTATTAAAAATACTATTGACACTAAATGTACATTCGTCTGACCAAATAATATTAGTGTGGCAAAGTGGGTCTCGTCGCACTGAATTTAAATACAAATGGCAAAATTGTTGTCTTCGTTCTCTGTCGTTTTCCTCTAATGCCTGTACTTTTTGAGGTATGTATGGCTTAAATTTATGCTTTTTCAATATTGAATTCACAGTTCGTTTTGAAGCTCCAATATTATTTGAAATTTCCCGAATAGAGGTTCTTGGGTTTTCTTCAACATTAAGAAGAACATTGAGCTCCGTGTTTTCATTAAATTCGCGTTCTTCTCGTTTTGGTTTCTTAAATGCCCCGTAGTTTCTTAAATTTTCTTCAAGTCTTCCAAACTTACGTGGTTCTGGAACTTCTCTATGGGGAAACCGCTCTCTATAAAGGCAGACTCTGCACCATGATTCTGATTACACTAAATGTGTACCTGAATCATATCCGTCAATATTTGATTATTATCCATGCTGCACTGTTGACTAATTTCGCAAAAAATAACTTACTGTAATGACACTATGACACACAAAATCAAAATAATGTAAAAAACTGGGATGCGGAAGTTGAAATGACATTTACTCGATTTGTTGTATTATTTTGTGTTTTCCACGGCACAGATGATTAGTCAAAATACGTTTGTCATCAATTAAGCGACCGGGCGCCTATTGCGGTATCGGCGAATATTTTCACCATTTTTCTGTGACAAATGTTTCACAAAAGTCCATTTGTTATACATCGTTGGATTCAGAAAAGAAATTTGCACAATAGTAAGTAAAAAAAAATTACATTGTCATTTGAAAAAAAAAAGTTGACTATCGCTTTTCAAAAAAAAAGTTTAAAAATACTGCAGTATGCTCACTCTAAAGTGTATTTAGAGCCATTTCATCTGATTTTTTGTTTTTTAAAATCCGATTATAAATAACGGAGTTATGGTTTGCGGCGTTTTTTAGGAGACACCCCGTATATGATGTCAAAACCGGTACCTAAAATATATTTTTGCAGTACCACGAGGGTATGGAAAAAAAGGTGCAAATGAGGTTTGCTCATTTATTACAGATTACAAGGAAACTAATATTCCACCAGAAGTTGAACATTTACATGTGTTCATGCAGGGATGTCCAGGACAAAATAAAAACCAAACAACTGTGACAATGTTTGCTTCATTAACAGAAATAGGTCGGTTTTAGAACAGTTAATCAGTATTTTCCACTACGTGGCCATTCGTTCCTGCCGTGTGACAGGGACTTCGGAGTAGTTAAGAGATCCTTTAAGAAATATTATACAGTGTATACCCTTAAAAACAGTATACCGAACTCTTTGTATTAGCGAGTCAACAAAACAAGTTTATGGTGTACTTCATTGAGGGGGATAACAGTATTATCAAGAATTTTAAAAGTTGGCGGCCCAGACTTTATAAACGAAATTGTTTAAATATGGACCCCATAACAAATGACAAGATTCCATTAAACATATCGACATTTATGTAGTTTTCTTATAACGATAACTTTAAAGGCATAGTTAAAGCATATTACTACATCGATAGATTAACAAACTGAGTATAAGTTTTCAATTGGTATAAATCATCCTACCAACCGTGTACAGTCAGTATACCCCAATATTAAAGTGCCTATTAAGACTAAGAAAATGGCGAATGTTTGCAAGTTATGTATCTGCCTGATAATGAAGACATTTTAAAATTCTATCAGGAAATTTTTTATGGTCTACTGTAGATTCTGAATTACCACCAGAAGCTCTTTAATATTGATTTTTTTTAATATATGTATAATTAGGTTATATTTTCTTTCAAATAACATAAAGAAAAAACAAAAAAATATTTTATTTGAGGAAAAATATGTTTTATTTGAGATTTTGACATGTCTATTTATCAAAATTGATATTTTGTCAACATTTGTAGAAAATATTTTTGCTTCTTTATGAAAATGCTATTTCCCTACTTCATCTTAACATTAATCAATATATCAACTTTTAAAAAGTGACCACTTAAAATAGTTCAACAGTTCTTATTTAATATCTCAGAATTATGTTTACAGGACTTGGTCAGGTTTCCGAAATATGTGATTCAACTATAATGAAGACTATTTGTTGATATCATCCTTGTTAACGGAGTTATTGATTTTTTAATATTTACGAATATTCATCATCATGATCATCATCAGTGCTAAGGATGATAGGAACAATATCTTGATATGACGGAAATTTAATAAAATTGCTAAATCACATAAGGGAGAATAGTGTGAGTAAAACCAAGTTTCCACACCATTTATGAAGTATTGCTAATGGCCCGTTACCATTTTTTTAGTGGGTGGTTCGCCAGGAGCCCTATTCCCACATTAATAACAATTCTATATAAAATAAACAAAATTCTATAACAAAAACAAAATAAAAAATTCTCTTCCAAAAATTTAACAAAACCCCATAATATAAACAAAATTCTGTAACAAAAACAAAAGAAAATGTTCTTCTACAGAAAATAAACGAAATTCTACTACAGAAATAAAAAGAAAATGTTCGAAAAACAATCGTACCCTTTCCAATTTTCGAGTCATCACTCACTATCACTTTCACTATCACTTTTACGGACACTAATAATAACGGGATCGAGGGTTTTATCAGTCATATTATCTACATCCCACATTTTCTCTTCTTCTCTTTGAACATGACCAATACACTTTCTCCAGTCTTCTGCTGTAACATTTTCTAATGCTTTCTGAAGATGGCGTTGGACATTAGCCCATTTAAATGTTCTATTTTCTCTGGCCCTATCCCCTTTAATTCGTGCCCAAATTAACACAATTGGGTTCAATTCACAATGATATGGGGGTAATCGTAGAACAGTAGTTCCATGGCTCAATGCTATATCTTCTACAGCTTCTTAAAGTTTCTTATATTTACTTATTGTATCTTTACAATTTTGACTGACACTGATAATATTAATGAAGCGCAAGACGTATACTGACTATTGCAGAAACTCGATGGTGTTCCAATTCGAAATTAGTTTATACAATAATTCAGGACTGGGATAAACTGAAAGAAGTGTTTGAATTTATTATAACTTCTAAGGAATCGAACCAGAAATCCATTCAGCTTGCTAGAGGATTTTTAAATGATATGAATGATTTTGATTTTACGTTTTTGGTAGTACTATTTAATGATATTTTTAGTGCTACAGATATTTTATGACATCCTACAGAAAGAATCATTAGATATTAATTTTTGTGTGCATCAAATAAAACAGACACGTGAAATATTGAGGAAAAGAGAAATGACTTTTAAGACAATTTTTAATAAAGCAAGTAGAATGACAGAATTATAAATTATAAAACGACAATACGCTGGTCTTCCTAACGAAGCCATTAGTACAAGATATAAGCACTTTTATATAAAATATTAAACTATATTTTAATGCAAATAGACGTCAGGTTTCAGGACTGAAAAGTTGCAATTTGTTTGTCTCGCTGATACTGCAAAATTTGAACAATAATAGCTCGTGTTTCCCTTCTAATGCTTTTTAAAATTAGTTGTATGGAAATATATTTACCATTTTGCCTGTTATACAGTGATGAAAGTTACAGAAATATACCGCTGCATAAACTGCTCAATAAAACTGAATGAATACAGACATTTTTACAAAACTTATAAACTGTTTTGTATAATTTTAACTATTCCATGAAGAAGTCCATCAGTAAAAAGAAGCTTTTCGTGTCTTAAACGTATAAAGGCTTATTTAAGAAATACCATTTCCCAAAAAATACTTTCATCTTTAGCAACTATTGCTATCGAGAAAGAATTGTTGCTAGAACTAAAGAAGAATCCAACAATTTTATGAAGATATATAGATAACTACGCCTCACTAAAAGATCGAAGAATTGATTTCGTGTACAAAAATTACATAGCTATAAGCTCGGCTATAAGTAAGTCTTAAGAAAAATCAATCTACTTTTTTCTAACTGTTTACATGTTTACACTCTTCACCTGTTTTCTAATCCGCGAGCCGCCACTGTCGTCCAATTGCCGTCAGCTCTTGACGGCGCCTGCATCTAAAACAGGCTAAATGAGTGAAATAAATAATACTCTTCAAATGAGAGAAACAAAGAGGGCGACAACACCTGCAAATATTGGAGTACGACGTTGCCATTTTTTGCAGAATATCTTTGTAATGAGGACTTAATACAACGAAATTTATTCATCTTTTTATATTTGACAAACATTACATAAATTTACATGCGCTATGTCGCTGACAGGCATTATACAATTGAATTCTAATATTTCTTGTTTAATTTTGATTATAAATTGCAATTAAATTTAATATTACCGTATTAATGTAGAACACATAAGAAATTTAGGAATTAAATATGACAATAGCGCCTATCAGCTTTTTAGGTCATTGCACTCTTTGCACTATTTGGTTTCACTTTAAGTTAGAAGGAAATTTGTCTAAGTGACTATGCAAAAATGTAATTTAATTTTCGCATTGACTCCCGATTTTTCAAAGCATTTTAGCATCTTATGTATGTATTAGTTCTTGATAGTTATTTGTCTTGCGATTCCCCAAAAAATTTTGAATTACAGATGTATAACTAAACCATTCATCAGATTCTACATCGGTCACAATATCTGTTAACATTTGGATATTTTACCAGTTGTCGATTTTGTGGACTGTTAAAAATCCCTGCTGTTAATTTTTTCATGTTCTCAGTGCTGTCGAAGTACAGGCCTGAGGGAGTAAACGGCTAGTAAAAAAACAATTTGAATGCCTAATGGACACTATCTAAAGGAACGGTCTGTTTTGGGCGAGTAGTGGAGACGATTAAACATGGCGTTTAATCGCTTACGTCGAATCGCACCTAGTGGTCTGTCTACCGTCATCTCCGGTAATCGACTAGTCGCCAATCAGTATTTTTTATTCTGTTCGACAAAAATGACTACTAGTGAACTTGTGATTGCAGCACAGTTGCTTATGGAAGAAGCAGAAGATGATGACATTTTGCTATTATCATTAATGCATAAAAAGCGTAGAAAGGTTCATAACATGTTTGTTCAAAGAAGAAAGGAAAGGTGTTTTAGTACGCTGATAATGAGACATTTAATTGACGACGAAACTAAATTCAGAGAATATTTTAGGCTCAGCAGATGTCGGTCTAATGAACTGTTAAATCTTGTATCCGCTGACATAAGAAAAACTTCTACTAAATGCATTAAAAGACCAATTACAGCCAGGGAAAAGATTGCTTTGGTGCTAAGGTATTTCATGTTGCGAATAATGTCTGTAGAAATATGCAAAACCGTATTTTCTGTTTAGGTACTTGACTACAGGAGAATCCTATCGTTCTATGGCATTTAATTATAGAATTTCCCATAATTACATTAGTGTATTGGTACGGGACGTTTTAAAAGTGCTGTGTAACAAGTTAGTGCCCGTTTTCTTGAAACAGCCGTCGAAAGAAGATTATATTAGAATAGCTGGGCAGTTTAGCGAGAAATGGAATTTCCCAAATTGCTGCGGAGCTATTGATGGAAAACTCATCCGTATTGTTTGTCCACAGAATTCAGGAAGCTTGTTTTTCAACTACAAGCCATTCTTTTCTATTGTGTTGCTGGCAATTGTTGACGCTGAATGTAAATTTGTATGTATTGATGTCGGTGCATATGGAAAGGAAGGGGACAGTAGCATCTTCAATAAGTCGTCAATGTTTCATTTCTTCAATAATGATAAATATATGCCAGAGGACAAACCTCTACCAGGTTCAAATATACGATTACCTTATGTTAGCGACGAAGCGTTTAAACTTTCAAAACAATTTTTCCGTCCATATCCACGAGATCAGGCTAACACTAGCCTACTAAAAGCGTGTATTGAATTACCGCCTGTGTCGAGCACGAGGAACTTCAGAAAATGCATTTGGATTACTGTGTCACACATTCAGGATCTTTTACTCGCCAATTGCTGTACAACCTTCTACAGTAGATCTCATAATAACGTAGCATGTTGCTTACACAATATGATAAAAACTTCTAGTCCAAGTTCTACAGAAGATATTGACTGTGACATGCCTAAAGACAACATGATTAGGTTAAGGCCCTCGGGCGGAAATTAGCACTGTTGAAGCATTTCAACAGTGTAAAATTATAAGTGTAAGATTAAAAATCAGTTTATAGAATTTTTCAACAGTCAACAAGGCTTAGTGACCTGGCAACTGAATCACGTAACAGCAACAGATAATTAGGATTTAGTTACTCTGCAATCTCGAGTGAAATGCTTCGCTCTGTTTTATTATGAAAATAGACAAATAAAGTTATTACCTATCTAAAAACACGTTTTTTATTTCAAATCCCCATTATAAATTATAATAACTAAAGACATCTGCACAATCAGTAAATACTTGAGATTCCTGGATATTGTATGAAGATTGTGTCGTACTATCGTAATCTTTATATGTATCAATTGAAGTGAGGGAGGCACGTGAGGTGGAGGTAGTGGGACGCGATTCTATTTGTCACATTTCCAACTTCATTCGGGAAACCACGTCCAGTACTTATTGCTTCGTCCTGACTGCTAAATCAGGTGGAAAGGTCATAACTGTTTCAGCCATGCTGGCAAAAAATGTTTTGATTGGATTGGTTTTGTCTGAAGTGGCAAGTGACTTCCATTTTCTTAAATATAAGCTGTCTTTCATTTTGTCCCTTGTTAATTGTTTCCAAAAGTTGCCAATTACCAATAAGTTTTTTCTTTCTTGGTGGGCCGTCATTTATATTTGTATATCCAAATCTTATGTTTGTGGAGAATTTTTTTTGTTTTTATCATCTTCTCCATTATCTTCCATTTCTTCACCTGGGAAAAGCTCTTCTGATTCGGTTAATGTTTGTTCAAGGTCTGTACCTTCTGCTGCTTCATTTGTGATTTCTGAATTGTCTGCGTCTGTTTCCTCTTCTACTGACATATTGCTTAACGTTCTAAAAAAGCATATGCTATGACGTATTTAAAATTAAATCATCATCATGAGGTCATCAGTCCTAACACTGGTTGGACGCTAACCTCCAGCTTCTCCTATCATGTGCTAACCTACCATTTCGCTAATTGTGCTACAATCTACATCCCTTACTATCTGCGAGCAGTAGTCTAATCTAGGCCTACCTCTGCCTTTCTTCACTCCTATTTCTGTCTCCAAAATATCGCTATTCTATTCCCCCACTATTCTCAGCAAGTGGCCAACCATTCTATCTCTTCTCTTCTTTATGTTTTTCCACATACTTCCTTTCTCGCCGACTTTCTCTAATACTTCTTCGTTTCTAACCCTATCAGTCATTTTCATCATTCTTCGGTAACACCACATCTCAAAAGCTTCTAATTTCTTCCTACTTGCTTCCCCTACTGTCCAGGTTTCGCAACCGTATAGTGCCGTGCTCCATACATACGTTTTCAAAAATCTCTTCCTTGTTTGTAAGTTTATTACCCCCGAGCATAAAAGTGCTTTCTTTTTGTTAAAAGCTACTCGACCCTGCGCTATTCTTTGTTTTATGTCTTTATCACTTCTTCCATCCCAATTTATTTTACTTCCTAAATAAGTGAAGTCTTTAACTTCCTCCAATCTTTCATTATTAACTTGTACTTTCGTTTTTGCTCTGCTCTCGCGCACTCTGCACACTAACATTTTAGTTTTGTTTTTATTCACCCTCATTCCGTATTCCTCTGTCAACAGTGCCTCCATTTCGTTCAATGCTGATTCTAATTCCTCCTTACTAGATGCTAATACTGCTATAGCATCCGCGAATCTCAGCATTTTTAGTTTCTGTCCCTGTACATTAATCCCGAAATCCACTCTATCTTTTACGACATTAATCGCCTCTTCGATGTACAGATTAAAATTAAATATGTGTATAAAAATACATTACGTTCTATTAGACCTGGTTTGCTCTAAGAAGTTAAGAGCATTCATGTGCACCCAGGTAATTGTAGCCTTCGCCGAGGAACTAGTGCTCTATTTCATATCTTTCTTCTTTTTGCAATAGACATCTTTCAAACTTTCCCATCGAATTTTGCATTCAGTGACTGGAAATAATGTACGTCATGAAAATGGTTGAAATTAGCTGTTAATATCAGTATCACAACGATAAAATTCAAAATACACCATTTAAAATGTTAGGTAGGTACCCTTTCAAACATGTACAAATCAATTGTAACCACTTTTTCTCCAAACAACAAATATGTCATGAAAAACACATTTATTACAGAAACTTACCACTTTTGCCCATGTTTTTTGCTATTATTTTCCAAACATTATCCCGTACATTTTGGTCTTTGTGCAATGCTGGATGCGTTCTCACTTCGTGAATACATTTTTCGTCTTCCGCTTTGGAAAATCTAAGTCTATTACCTTTGTTGGAGCTCATTCTGCATCAACACTCGCGAGCGTTTAGTAAACGCACGCGTTTAAATTGTCCGACGACCGATTTTGCCGCGAGTCGCGTCGCTTGCGGCGACTTGTATCGACTTGTCGCTTAAATCAGACCATCACTATGAAATGCGTATAAACCTATTGGCGCTAATAAACGCCACGTTTAATCGCCTTCACTACTCGCCCAAAACAGACCGTTCATTAACGCCGTAAAAAGACTTACTGGTTGTGTTACCATAACAAGGGTCATGTATTGACGAAATTGGAATACATCCGATTGCGTAATGAATAGGTATATCGAAGCTGCGTTAAACGTCTGAATAAATACCATGGAGGCCGTCATTATTCCCTTCACAATATTCCGGTTCACCATTTTCATCTGCAACAACTTTCCAATGAACATCAGAGGATCCTCTGAAAATATATCAACAGTCAAATTACCTAAATAAAACTATTAACAAGCATGTAAAAATAGCACTGCCGATCACTAGATCTACGCCACTTCAATAATGCAATTATAGACTTATGGATAGGGCTGGCACAGCGCGCCACGCGCCATAGGCGTACGCCTCATAATACACTCGCGCCGGTAAATATGTTGACAAATAATCGTAAATACAAGTAAGCCGACACTCTGAGACTCGAACGCATCCGAGTATGATGCAACCCCTACCATCGTAATTCAAGGTCATCATCCAGTACACAGTTGCAATCCGATTGCCGAGCGAAGCACGCAGTGTTTGTATTTTTCAAAAAATATCCGCGAACTACGCAAGTTAAGGGTCGAAAAGTAAGTCGACAAATATATTTCTTCTACAGTACTAACTGTTTAGGTTTTCAAGTACAATTATTACAAAAGTCTAGGCGTGCTGTAAATTCCAATTGTATTTTCTAATTATTGTTAATTACAGAATGCCTAAAGTAAGGGAATTAACACCACAGGAGAGGCAAAGAATATTTGAGCGAAGAAGGAAGGAAGAAACCTTACAAAAACTGGCTACAGATTATGGAATATCACGTGAGGATGTTAATAAAATAATAAAAAAAATTCAGGCTACAGGATCGGCCGAAAATCGTCCCCGAGTTGGTAGGAAAAGAAAGACGACACCTCGTCAGGACAGAAAGATTCTTGCAGTAGTGAGACAGGATCCATTTGTGACTCCTAGGGAAATTAAAGGATCAACTGGATTTGCCCATTCAAGTAACGCAAATTAAATGTAGAATAAATGAGGCAAATCTACACGGACGTGGGGCTAAAAGAAAGCCATACATTTCTGAGAAAAATGCAAAGAAGCGCCTACATTTTGCTATGGAGTATTTGAATAAGCCTTTCCGATTCTGGGAGACAGTTCTCTGGAGCGACGAAAGTAAATTTGAGTTAAAAACTAATAGCAGACGAAAGATGGGCCGGCGCCGACCATCTGAAGCATTTAAACCAAATTTAATTAGACCCACTGTAAAGCATGGTGGAGGATCGATAATGGTATGGGGCTGCTTCTGTGCTGAAGGAGTAGGAAATTTACACATAATAGATGGAATTCTTAATGCCAGCAAGTATATTGACATTTTAGAAGAGCATTTGTTTGAATCCGTCGACAAATTGGGGTTAATGGGGTCATTTAACTTTCAACAAGATAATGACCCCAAACATTCCGCCAAGATCGTAAAACAGTTTTTTGAACAAAATCATATTAATGTGCTACCATGGCCTACGCAAAATCCCGATCTTAACCCAATCGAGTATTTGTGGGATGAACTCGATCGGGCAATTCCACAAACAGACCGCTATAACAAAACCCAATTCACTGAAACATTAAAACCTGAGTGGGCAGCTATAAGCCAGGAAACTATTGCAAAATTAGTAAGAAGCATTCCAAATAGACTAATATAAGTTACCCAAGCTAAACGTTACCACACTTCCTATTGAGCTACCCTATATTATATATTTTTTCATTTGTCAACTTACTTTCCGATTTGCATGATTTGTTTTTTTATATTTCTTTTCTATGTTGCATAACAGTTTAGGGTGTACAATAACTGTCACAATGTATTTAGGTAATAAAGAATAAATACTGCTATTTTTGGTTGCGTTTCTTTTTTTGTGTCAGTAAATATACTGAAACAGTAGTAAAAAGTATCGTTGTCAACATATTTACCGGCGCGAGTGTACATATAATAAACATAACATAAAGTCAATACTAATGAAAGCAATAAGCTGTTGCACACTTACCCTCTCAACCAGATTTATGAAGTACTCGTAGATGGGTTGGTATCCTTACCACAAACTGCACCAGATCCGAAAATGCTTTTCAGCATCAGGTATGTTTCTATATTTGATTCCAGGAGGCAAGTTCGCTTAGGCGAAAAAATACGTTTATATGTGGAGAACGATCGTTCAACATCTACTGACGTAACACAGGCATAATTAAAGTACACTCTGCACGCACTTAACGAATTTGTCGATCCACTAACACAAATTTCTTTTAATGTGGTAAAACCGGTGTCTTTTTGTAACACACTTTCGAACTTTTGTCTATCACCTTCATGTTTTACGTCACTTATACCATGTAATATAGAACTGAATTCGTTCACTATTTGCAATGACTCCGCTAAAGACAATGCACTATTTTGTAATTTGTTTATTGCGTCGTGTAATCCTTTATAATTGTCACGAATAGTTTGTAAACCAGTTTCAACGGAATTGTCGTTAAATTTTGTCTGGCTTTCCTTGATAGCCGCAGCCTTCTCAGGATTAAATTGCAGTATTACAGCTTTTATTTGCTGTAAATACTCAGCATAATATAAAGCTGTCTTCAACCACGTACCACAACGTGTAAGAACCGGTTGTGGAGGTTCAGGAATACCCCCACGCGTCCTATGAAATACTCTAAGACGATTCGGAGATTTCAAAAATACTTTTTTTGTATTTGCTATTAAAGCATCGACTTCTGGAAAACATTTCCGAATGGTTTCTGCCACAAGATGTAGAGCATGAACTTTACACGTAACGTGTAAACACTGGCAGCCGTGTTTTTGAAGAGAACGGCCTACCGCAAGCATTGACGCAGGACCATCCGTCACAAACATCAATATTTGACGTTTTGTGATTTCAAATGTGTCCAACGTCTCGAGTACCACCCGCGTAATTATTTCGCTAGTACACTCTATTAGTCTTTTGCTAGCTAGTAACAGTGGAACTATCAGGGCCCAGCACCCGTACTACCATATATACCACAGAATGTTTTTAATGTCTGTCGTTTCGTCAACTGTTTATTTTTTAACACACATTTAATTTTCTTTATGACATTCTCGCGTAACACAGGCATATATTGTCTTAAAGCCGTGCGACTTGACAACTGGACATCGGGAACGTATTTGTTCCAAAACTTTCGAAATGCTTGTTTGTCCAGTATACCAAGGGCTACATTGCAGGAAATTAACATTAATAATAAGTCCACCATAAACTGATTTCCTTGAGGTAAACCCCCTTTTTTTTATTGTTGTGTTGTACACTCGATATAATGCCGTCTATAATCTCGTGTACCCCAACACACTAAGTCAATCTTATACAGCTCAGATAATTTTGACCCCATCATAACATAAGTCCGGGAAATCACGAATAATTTCTCGCACTTTATCAGCCACTGCCCTCTTGTTACCTCTGCGTACATTCGACATGATTATATTAAAATATTAATGCACTACACTACGTACACTTATAGAAATTCATCCACGGGAAACAGTAAACTGATTCACAACGTACTAGCGATTTCCGTACCGGGCACCGGGCCTCGAGTCTCGATGTGAAAGCGGTCTGGCCTTCGCATAACAAAATAAGGTCACCCGTCCGCCGCTGGTGCATGGCGCTGAGTGCCAGCTCTATTTATAGATGAATAGACTACACCTATTTACGACTTTAAATGGTGTACAATTTCACTATTTCTGGTATAAAACTTAGCATCAGTGTAGATGTGGTAACATTATATATTAAGTACTGTAATTGTAAATTTTTATACAGTTTAGGTGTAAAACTAATATCAATGCACAACAATATAGCACACTTTACTCCGCGTAGGGTAGATTATAATCACTGCATGGTAACAATTCTAGAGTACTACATATCCACATAGTCTTCAAGTTGACACTGCCGAAACGTTAGTCAATGTGGCTAAGTATCTGTGATTTCTGATTAACCAACTTATTCCCGAATGCTGTTATGTTTCTCAACAAGCAAAAATTCATCATATTAGCCAAGTTTCTTAAACATTTTTGTATTGAATACTCCTACTACCATGTATCTCACTTAAAATTAAGATACATTTTTTGAAATCGACATATGAGCTTTGGCACAATTGTAGTCCTATATAGGATGTACACTTTGAGGCAGCTAACTTAAATTCAAGTAACAAACTGAGACAACGGCAACCTCCTAAATGGGACCCATTCCCGATATTTTGCTTCGTGTTGAATATATAGAAAAAAGTTCCCAAAAATCCGTAAAAATTTGAGCCCCAACATAAAATTTCTTTACAAAATTCGCAATTTTAGTCTTTTCAATTTTCCGCAAAGTCTAGACACCGTTACAATTTTGGTTTTAAATTTAATAGGATGTCAATCTGATAAAACTTTGAGTTATTTTATGTCAAGTTCTAGTTTATAATCGTAATGGTCCCTTAAGACTCTCGCGGAGTAACACGAAGTTGAGCGAGGCACGAGAGTGTGGAGGGGTTGCTCGACCTGCCTCGTGCTTCCTTGGCCAACATCGCTCCAGAGGCGGTCTTTTGTACCTGAGCTAAAGGGACACGAGGCACAAGTACGAGGAAAGGAGATAACATCTCCACACTCTCGTGTTTCCTCGTTAATCCTTCAGTGTATTTTTCAATTTCTTTCACTTAGTTTATACCAAAAATATTAATTTGTGCTCTTTTATTTGTTACGAAAAATATTAATTTAAAGTTTTCTTTTTTAATTTGTTTTTCACTTTCAAATAAAATTGTCAACGAGTGATTGGTCCCAAAAACTTCAGTTAAAATTCCGTGAGGGTTTTCAAAGGGAACCATGCCAACATAACCGTAATAGTTATATGCAATAATCACCCTCACCAGTAAGACCGACTGGATGGAGGGTCGAGCTGGATTGCCGCTCAATGGAGACATCTGGTACACGGATGGAGCCAAGAGTGGGAACAGAGCGGGTGCGGGGGTGTATAGGCGACGCGACGGGATAGGTAAAACCTTCCCCTTGGGCAAATACACTACCGCACTCCAGGCCGAGCTAGTTGGAATTACATACGGTGTTCTGGGGGCGGACCAAAATCGGACCCAGGAGAAGGTATGTATCTGCTCGGATAGCAGGGCGGCGTTGGTAGCCCTGAATTCAGCAACGACAAAGTCGAAGCTGGTCTATAATTGCTATGAAGCATTGAACCACTTGGCAGGGAAGGGACCGGTGGAACTCTTATGGATACCTGGGCACAATGGCATTAAGGGAAATCTAATTGTAGATGACCTTGCCAGACTAGGGACCAGGGAAAACCTCTATGGACCAGAACCTGCAGTGGGAATAAGTCGGAATCTGATCAGAGACCGCATCAATGGCTGGGCAAGAGACCAGCACAATAAAATATGGAGAGGAGTAACGGGTTGTCGAATAACCAAACTCTTCATCGAATACTCAGAGATTGAGAAATGGGCCCAAGAATTCATTAAATTGAACAGGCACAAAGCCAGAACTCTGGTGGGAATCATAACGGGCCACCATAGTAGCCTGAATGCATATAAGCACAAGCTGAGGCTGACTGATAGCCCGGCCTGCAGATACTGTAAAGAAGACGAGGAAACCTCGATTCATCTTCTTTACACCTGCCCCGCACTGTAGGAGAAGATGTACCTTATATTAGGGACCCTTGTTATCCTAGAAGAGGCGAGGCTTAAGGCGGGGGACGTGCCTAAATTGCTCCTTTTATGGGATAGCATTTTTGGATAATGACCCGGATAAGAGGGGATCGCCAAGGGACTACCCATGCGATCAGTGGCTGATGAGGCCCAAACCCATATAAAATAATAATAATAATAATAATAATAATAATATATGCAATAGGGTTATGGAAAATGTCAACATAATTATAATAGTTATATGCACAAATAATAGAAGTAGCAGCAGCTACCAATTCGGTGTCAGTCATGGCACTGGGGTGCTCACGAAGTAAGGCGAGAGTGTGGATGCGAGTTCCTCGCCTCGAGCAACTTCGGCAAAGATACTCGCCGAAGTTACTCCGCGAGAGTCTGGAGGGTGCATAAAATGCGCCTGCATTTAAGGAAAAACAAATCTAAATAATAAGGCTATTTGGCAATGGGGCTCGTAGTAGCAGAAAAGCACCTGTAGAATTTAACCAAGGACATCCTTTATGAGTCGCTATTAGTCACGGAACTGCAGCCGCCATAAATGCTCTTTTCAAGGAAACCGGCAGTGTTATTAAAATACACACACCGTCAAAAGTCTTGGAATCCTAATGTTTTATATTAGTAAATATTTTTTTTAAATATTGTATTTTTGTTTTTCGAAGTATGTTTTTCCTAAATGTATTTTTTTGTAATGCAGGAATATTTTTTAAAAATTCAGTCAATTAAAAAATAATTGGAAAAAAATTTGTAATTTTTAAGTAAATTTATTATGACAAAAATTAGCAAAACATATTTCTTAACAAAGTAAACTCCTACTTAATAGTCAGTATAGCCTCTTCTACTTCTCAGTAATATATTGACACATCTATGCATTGAAACAATCGAACGGTTTATAATTTCTTGAGGAATATGTTAAATTCCTATATTGCTGCTGCAGCTAACTATTCCGCATTTTGGGGTGGGTTCTTGCGTTTGTGAATTGCTCTAGAAACAAAATCCCACATGTTCTCAATGGGATTCATATTTGGGGACTTAGCTGACCAATCTAATGGGGTAATATCTCCTTGTTCTAGTACCTCTTGAACCCTTCTTGAGCGATGTTGCCTGGCGTTGTCGTCCATGAAGATAAAATTGTCACCTAATTCATCGCGTAGGGGATAAATAATGGGCCTGATAACACTTTCAATATAAACTTGACTTGTCATATTCTTATTAATGGAAATTAACGGCGTATGGCAATTGAACATTATTTCTCCCCAAAACATTATTGTCCTACCATCGTAGGTAGCAACCTCACGGGGAAAATTTAGTCTCTCTTGACGACCTGGCTCTCTCCAGATCCTTTGCCTATTGTCATCACTCACCAGTCCAATTGTGATTTCATCTGTGAATAAGACCCATCGGCCACTGCTGCAAAAGTCAATCACTACGTTCCCGTGACCACTGAAAGCGGGCCGTTCGATGTCGTGGAAGTAGAGTGGGTACCCTTAAAGTCCTTCTTGTACGTAAATTTGCACGATGGAGTCTTCTTCGAACTGTAAAGGTCGATATAACAAGGCAAAACGTATCTTGAACGTGAGCCCTGAGGGCTGGAGCTGAAGCATTTCGGTGTCTACGGGCATATTGAACCAAATATCGATCCTGCTGTTCATGTGACACTCGAGGCCGACCACTACATGGTCTTCTTTCCACTGTCCCTAATTCTTGATACCTATGCACTATTCGCACAACAGAAGATCTAGGAATGATTAACATCTCGGATATCTGATGATTGGCATGTCCATCATCGTGCAAAGTAATAATTCTTGCCCTTAAATTAAGAAACCTCACGTTCCGACATCATAACGAAAGAAAAATATCAAAGTCGCTTTGCTGAATATGCAATAAAACTGACGAATATTAAAAAACTATATAACTAATCAACAATATTTTATCTAGCAAATTATTTAATTTTGTTTGATAGCTAAATAACTCACCTTTGTTGCCTAGCAACGAAAACAAAATAAACATAGTCAATATCTGTAATATACGGGGGGTCCAAGACTTCTGACGGTGTGTGTATCTTAGAATGATCAATCTCACCGAATACATCCGCATCCTGAAGATAACGTATTCTTAGTAACTGAATCCAAGAGTGAGTTTACGAGATTTAGCGTCTCAACTGAATATCAACAAGAAGAAAATTAGAAGATATTTCGATCGTCATAAAATTATACCATATAAACAAAAATTTCTACATACTTTGAAAGAAGGTGATGAAAATAAAAAGTTACAATATTTCTATTATGCTCGGGGAAATTATTTAGACGACCGAAATTTTCTACATAAATTTTGTTTACTGACGAGGCTACAATTACCACCAATGGGGTGGTATCTTCTCAAAACTGTAGGTACTGGGCTACAGAATATCGTCATTGGGTTATTAATTGTAAATATAATAGATTGTAAAATTAGTAATAGAATAGAATAGATGTTTCTTCAGCTAGATGGTGTGTCAATCCATAATTGCAAAATTATTCATCGATGGTTGAATGAACATTTTCCAGTCCCAGTCCGCTGGATATGAAAATTATAGTCCTTTTGAACACTGGTCACCTAGTTCCCCCGATATTACACCATTATATTCTTGTGTCTGTGGAACCATGAATAATAAAGCTTACAAAACAAGGTCCAGAAAGCGAAAAGAACTTTGTGCTAAAATAAATAATAAAATTAATATTACCATGTTTTTTTTTATTCAGCCATGTTTTTTTCTTACCCCCACCCCCGACATGTTTTTATTTTCTTAATGCGTCCATGTTTTTTTTTCGCCGCCATGTTGTTTTTTTATTAATGCTGCCATGTTTTTTTCCGCTGTCATATTTTTTTGCCGCGATGTTTTTTCTGTACCCTCTGGTCATTGTTGATCATCCACAAGAACTCTTCGCGACCCCACCCACATCTTTGGTCACTCCCGATGGACACATGCCATCCGCATCAAAAGTGAGCTCGTACTGGCTTTACTATACTACTAATCCGACGCTGAGGCTTGAACCGGGGACCAGCCTCAGCGTCGGATTTTTTTTCATTACAGACTGCATTTTAAACTTTCCGCCGGTACTAGGTGGAAGTTAGCTGCAAGCTTCTACTGACCGATAGGTGGCGGGCGTGCGGAGGCCGCTGATGACTTCGATAGATGGTTGGCGGGCGGAGGCCGCTCTAGCTGGCGCGAAGTTAGCCGCAAGTGAATATGGATGGCCTTGAAAAGACCACGATGAACCTTCATAAGAAATTACATGGGATTTTGAACGTGAACTCCTATAGCCTATCTACTACTAAGACGAGCCTATAGTGAAATCAGTATTCCAGAGCTGAGAAGACTAGCCAATCATAATCGTAAAATAATTGAGAATTGTATTCAAATTGAAGGACGATTAGTTGAGAGAGGCTACATCCGATAATTAGTAACATATAAGTCGGAAATCGAGAAATGAACCACCAAGCCGCCAAGCGGTTATCAAAGTAGTTCCCGAATAGCAAGGTTATTACATAATCGTTATAGGAAACAACTACTCTTCGGGCTAAAGCCCCGCCAGGCATTGAATTATACCTAAAAGCGATTCTCGACCCCTTTTTCATGTTTCCGCACGATCAGATAAGGTTTCAAAAAATAAAACCCGCCACAGGTAGGATTCGACATTTGTCCCGGATCGGAACCGAACGACATACATATTTTGATAACCGCTTGGCGGCTTGGTGGTTCCTTTCTCGATTTCCGACTTATATGTTACTGACAGAGATCGTATCGATAAAGATGTATACGCCATAAAATTAATTCGGCATTTGTCCTGAATCGGCGTACCGTGTACGGCACTGATGAGAACTAACAAGTTCGAAACAGCTGTATGTCGTTCGGTTCCGATCCGGGACAAATGTCGAATCCTACCTGTGGCGGGTTTTATTTTTTGAAACCTTATCTGATCGTGCAGAAACACGAGAAAGGGGTCGAGGATCGCTTCTGGGTATAATTCAAAGCCTGGCGGGGCTTTAGCCAGAGGAGTAGTTGTTTCCTAGAGCGATTATGTAATAGCTTTGCTATTCGGGAACTACTTTGATAACCGCTTGGCGGTTTGGTGGTTCCTTTCTCGATTTCCGACTTATATGTTACTGACAGAGATTGTATCGATAAAGATGTATACGCCATAGAGTTCATTCGACATTTGTCCTGAGTCGGCGTAAAATGGAGGATCCGCCGAAAGTAAAAAACAAAATGTGTCGTGTGGGATGACGTTGTATAGTGCCCGCATACAATTATGAAAAAGAACGTTCCGTAGATGGCGAAAAAGTGCATTATTTCAGAGTATCCCCAAACGAAGAAAAAAGAGAACTGTAGCAAAGTGCTGTTCGGAATGATTTGCCTCTGACCAAAAATCAATGACATGTAACTAATTGAAGAATAATTCAGTGTTTTTAAAAAATTTTCCTCATTAAAAGATTATTATGGTTCGACATTATTCAAACTTTTGTACTGTTATTTCAGTCGAAGTAATGAATATAATTGCGTTAGTCTAAATACACCTTTTCTTTTACATAGGGGCCATATAAAGTTGCTTAAGCGGGCAAATCCAATTTCACCTTACATATTTAAAATATTACAAAATATCCCTGGTTAATGCACGTTGAATGTAGTAGAGTGTAAGTTAACAACCTATGGTATAATATATTGCATGTACAACAGAGGTGGAACGAATTATGGGCCGTTAGAAGTTTGCGGACACCGTTGCTTGGCAACCGCCGGTTACGTTCAACGACGCACGACGAACCAATAGCAACATTACACTTGAGAAATGTAACGTTGGGCCGCACTAAAACTGCGGCACAAATATACGTACTTACCTTTCCGGTGACCCCTTTAGATGCTGTATGTGCTTCTTATCCACAATTGTGTAAGATGAGATTAAAAACGAAATTGGAAGTTATTTATACGCGGCCAGATTTCAGAAACAGTTTTGGGGCAATGAATTTAGTTTCATTTATGCCAGAAAATAGTCTAGCTGAAACATTTACCGAGACAATAAAATTACTGAATATAATTTTAACAACACCAATGACAACTGCGGAGTCAGAGCGCTCTTTTTCGACTTTAAAACGGATTAAAACTTTTTTACCCAATACTATGACTAACGATCGCCTAAACGCTTTAGCAATGATTTTAATAAAACATTGGTGCAAGATATAGACAATTATATATTATATAGAGGTGATGGAACATTTTATTTCTATAAAAGACCGTAGAGCGGAATTTAGTTTTAAAAAATAAATTGTTGTGTGAGAACTTTTCTGCTTTCCGTAAGACAGTAATACTTAGTTGATCAAGCATCTCCGAGAGCATCACCTACTATCAATTAAGGTAACTTTACTGTTTTATATATATTTTTTTGCTGTTGCGCCCCCCCTCCCTCCGCTCAAAAGGGTCACGAGCCGCCACTGCTGCTTAAAGAGGGGAGCAGTGCCATGTAAAAATTTGTCGAGACTCACTTGGAAATGTTGTGGCGTGTTCTGTTTTCGGTAAAGTGCAGTGAAATAGATAGCTTCATTTTCCCTTCAACGATACTTTGATTACTCCAAATTTACAATATTATAATTTGTAGTATATACTACAAACTTATATTATTTGCCTCTGTGAATTAATATTTTGAAATTATTTCTCATTTGTAACAGAAATAATCATAGAATAAGTTTCAGCACTTTTCAGACAGATTATACACGTATGTGTCCATATTACGTCTAAATAAAAAATTATTGTAGAAATACAAGAAAACTTATTTTTTATAATTGCAAATTAACCTAATTCAATTTCACCGGTAAACAATACGGTAAACAATAATAATCGTTACGTAAGACATTGTGGCTCAGATAATCTTCGTATAAATTCATTTTGTTATTAATTTTACATCATCTGTTACGCACGTATATATTAAAATTTAAAAACATGTATGTTCAAATTTACCGGCAATTTCGCGCTGCGTGACCTGCAAGACAACTAGCGCCCCTTGTACAGTAATTTACCAGCAAACTACCGCAGTGCCAGGGGGCTGCTATTGAGTATGTGCGAGCTAGTTTCTAGCGCCACTAGCGGAGAATGCAGTCCCTAACGAAGGGTACTTTTATGTTGTTTACCTTTGCTGTAAATGCAAAATCGGTCGTGCAAAATCTAAAAATGTAATTAATAGTGCGGTTGTGAGAAAAATGTAAGTGTAATAAATAAATAAAACAAAGATTAAGGAATACAAAGAAGTCATCACCACAGAGTATCATAGTCATAGATTTACATAAGAAAATAGTAAAATATGGAGAGAATATTGAGATCAGGATTCGGAGTCGTTAGTGACAAAATGGATTTTAATCCTCAAGGGATACAAAAAGGAATCGCTCTTGCAAACTCTCATGTTGTGAGAGTACAAGCACGACAATCACCTGAGCTGAACCTGGGTTTGATTAGAGGTTATGTCATCCGACAAACGTCTGAACTTCGCCACTCTATCAAGTTGATCTTCTTGTAAGTACGAAATATGTTTCCTCATCATTTTATGCGGCTATCAATTAGCATGTAACTGATTTTTTATTTCATTTTATATAGATAACTAATGATCGAAACGCTGTACAAGCGGATTGTACTTGTGTGTCTAAACAAGGCCATAAATGTGACGAAACCTGATGAAAAAATTAATTTGTATCTGTCATGCATTAGTCGTATTTTCATTTAAAAAAATGGTGTATTTCTTACCTGTCGATTTTGTTTGACACTGATCTCTTGTAAGCAGTAGGGAAAATTGTTGAAATAAAACTTGGACTTAGGGGATGGTCCGATTTTTTTATTACCAACAAAATGGGCACTGCATATTCTACTATATTTGGTTGGTTGCCAAATATTCCCATCAACGCTGAATAAAACGTAAAAATGACACTTTGGAGAATTACCATAATTGTTTTTGCAACCAACCACACAACACACTATCTTAGCCCTTAACTGTATAATTTTTTATTTTTGATAAAAATAAAAACGAGTGCATGCAAAGAATTAGTATAATATGGGATAAATATTAAAAAAAATTATCGTCAAAAGCAAAATTTATTTTTTCAAAAAGGTTACTAAAGGTTGTAAATTTACAACATCATGCAAATTATTAAGATTTAAGTAATGTTCAATTACGGAACTGATTGAAATAGTTCTTCTTCTTGGTGAAACATAAAGCTACGCCATTTTGCACAAAGAATTCGTGAATACCCCTTGCAACCTGGATATTTGTTTATCTGCCCAAGTAGGCCAATGTTTAAACCCATCAACTCGCACTTCTTTCACAGGAATGTGTTGGCATGGCCCTTTATTTTTTTGCATTTAACTGTTCTTCCAATGAAGAAGACGGCCATCCACGCGTAGTAACAGAAGAACTAGAGTTTATCAATTGTTTTGAATTTCCAGAGAGGCATACATTTTTTATTCGGAAATGTTTCTTTGCTTGTCCTTTTATAAAGTAGCCAACTATTTGAAACGGTTAAGTCAAGGTGGTAAAATATGCGAAAATACCATTTCTTATTTTTCCGAGTGATCTTCAGACGACCCATTATGCTGCCCAGTAGATCGACGCCCCCCCATGTGACGACTGTATTCTATCACTACAAATGGACAGTTAACTGTGACTTTCTTATTCTGTTTTCGATCATACCTTTGCACCGATTGTATTGGTTTTTTCCTGCAAACGTTGAGAGAAGATTCACAATTTTATTGTCTTTCCACGTTACATAGAATATGTCAACGGTATCTACTGAACTAACAAATTCCACTGTAGTTCCTCGTTCTGATTTGTTCAAATCTTTGTCTCCGGGTAATTTGCAATTAGGTATTCGATTGCGTCGAACTGTACCTAAGCTAAAGATCCCTTGCTTGGCTAAATACACCAACAGTGGAACCGATGTGTAGTAATTATCAAAGTACAGCACAAAGCCAGAACCCTGGTGGGAATCATAACGGGCCACTATAGTAGCCTGAATGCATATAAGCACAAGCTGAGGCTGACTGATAGCCCGGCCTGCAGATACTGTAAAGAAGACGAGGAAGCCTCGATTCATCTTCTTTACACCTGCCCCGCACTGGAGGAGAAGAGGTATCTTATATTAGGGACCCCTGTTATCCTAGAGGAAGCGAGGCTTAAGGCGGGGGACGTGCCTAAATTGCTTCTTTTATGGGATAGTGTTTTTGGATAATGACCCGGATAAGAGGGGATCGCCAAGGGACTACCCATGCGATCAGTGGCTGATGAGGCCCAAACCTATATAATATAATAATAATAATCAAAGTACAGTCGGTAATTTTTTATCTGTGGGACCAATCTCGCTAGCCTAACGACTATGTTTGAAGAGGCCCCAAGATCAGGCCCATTTGCAGGTCTCTTACTGGCATCATTTTCCTGACCAGAGTAGATTTCATAATGATACGCATACACCAGAAAGCACATAAAGCTTGAAACCCCATTTATGAGGTTTTATGTAATGCCGGGTTTTAGTAGAGCACATTTGTTCATCGATAGAAAGGTATTGCTTTAGAGGTACCTTTGAAAAATTTTCATTCAAACTATCAATAAGGGGTCGTATTTTATGAAGTCGATCATGGTTAGCATTTTCTTGGGAAGTAATGTATCATTGTTATTGAAATGCATGTATTGTCTAATTTTTTCGTAATTGTTCACTGACATTGCGTCTTTTATTTGTGCGAATCCTAAATCATCGGACCAATAGGAACGGCAACTGGGAAGTCGCACCAATGACATATACAAGGTTATCCCTACGAATTTTTTCACGCCATTAGGGCTCAGGATTATTGGTACGTTAGGGTTCTTCTGTATGGCATAACGGTTTGATTCAGTTACGATATTTTCCATAATGCTCGGTGTAAAGAGAAAGTAGAAAAACTCACAGGGGCTCTCTAAATCTATTTTTGTGGTAATGAGACATCACCATGAAACTGAAGTTGGTGTTCATTCAAAACGAGTGATTTATTTTTCCACATCAACACTACAAAAATAAATAAATAAATAAATATATTATATAATGCATATATTTGAAATAAACTCACCTTTTTCTGTATTCTTGGAAACACCTATATTTACATCACCAATATCAGGACTTGGTGATCTCGAACCACAATTTTCACCAGAATTTCCACCGCTTCCGTTCAGATTTTCATGATTGTCGTCTTCACTGTTCATAATTTCATCGCATAAAATTTGATCCACAGCACCATCTTTTTCAGGTATTATATCAGGTGAGAAATCAGGATCAGAAATACTATCATCGTCATCTTCATCGAAATTTTCAAAATCATCCTCACTGTCATCATAATTCCAGTTTTCTATAATATCCTCCAGTTCTTTTTGTGTCAAAGGTTCATTTTGTCTTTTTCTATCCATCTAAGAAAATGCCCTTTACACTTTACACATGATGTTGTATAAAAACAACAGCAAGAATTTCGACGAAGACTCAATATAAATTCAATTTTTTTTTCAGTTACAGTTACAGAGCATGCTTTACTAACCTTTTTGCTATACAAAACGAATTTTTTTAATTATGTTTATTCTTCGTTTTTCACCAAAAACATACTACACAACCTTCACAACCTCTCACTGTAAACATGCTTGTGACTGGATAACCAATTTTAAATAAAACAATATATGTGATGCCTTCTATCAGAAACCCAGTCACCTAAATTAGTTCTGCTATGTTGTAAGAAAACTACGCCACGCGATATAGCATCTAGTTCGTCCAGTAAGAGCGGGAAATTGCAAAAATTGTTGGTGTCGTATATGTACAACACGATGCAGTTAAGGGTTAGAGGTTAGAGCCCTGTTTTGACATTATTTATCGGTTTCTAATAACTTTTCTATACAACCACGTGTATAACCCAGTATAATCAGTGTAAATTTACCTATAAATGTGTCTAAATTTTGCCACTACTCGTGCTGCATATCAGCTGCCCCCACTTTCTGACCATCTTGCACATACTCAATAGATAACGCAAAAAATGAGCGCGTCGAACAAGCGTTCGAAAGTGTGAAACAGATTTTAACAGATTAAGACAAGCTTGTGATGATACAGGTAATAGTGATAGTGAATCTACAGATGCGTTAAGTGAGCGCAAAGAGTATTTTACGTGCGTCTGTATTACATAAGTAGATGTTGAACGATCGTTCTCCAAATATGGGAACATATTTTCACAACAGTGAACATCATTCTTTGAGAGACAAATATGGGAACATACCTGATGCTACAAAGGATTTACGGATCGTTTCCAGTTCGTGATTTTCATGCATTTGTTACGCATTACTTTCTATTATTATTTAATTACCCTTGTTACGATTCGTACGTCTATGGCGCGCAGCACATTTAGCACAGCCTTAGTAATTATCACCAACTTAACAGGCAAGTCATGTATATACGTATTTATATCTGTTGCGACACCATCATGAGATTTTTGTTACAGTTTTCAGTTTACAAGAGTCTACGAGTATCACAAATATCATATAATTTTACCTGTCATATATTGTTTTTCCTCATGAAACAAAAATTTATCGTCCCTCATTGTCTCTTGATAATTAAATGTCTGTACAGTTACTCAACGTCTGTCTGAACACCCACTAAATTGCGGTTTACATGAATTAAAGATAAACACTGCGATTAATTATGAATGGATAGTCTTCGAATTATCGGAAGTAGATTTGTTTATTATGAGTTTTAACCAAAAGAATAATTAAAGCTCATTTGTTACCCTAATATACTTATTTACGAATTAATTTTTAACTGTAGTATTTGTAATGAGGGTAACTTAGTATTGATCTTATTGGTATATGATTTTTTAATATCTGTGTAAATTAAAAGATGATAGCGGGTTACGAATAAGCCTAATATACAATATAGCGATAGTTCATAGAAAATACATCACAATACAATAGTGAATATTAATGAATACTGGAATAAATAGAAGTAGGTACTTTTCCAAGTTTTCTGCAATAAGACCTTGACGCCTATCACTTAACAGTAGTTTACGGAATCAAAAAGTCCTTTCAACGTCTATTGTCACCAAAGGACAGTACGAGAAGTACATATCGACTATATTTTTAGTAAAGTAGGAGATAACTCTTGGTGTGTATCATTCATTATCATATTCACTCTTTAGAAGTGAACATACAGGGGGGGCGGGGGGCGCACGAAAAACGGCCACCACCATAACTCTCTTATTTATCGTCCGATTTTCAAAATCCAAAAACCAAATTAAATCACTTGTAAATACTACAATCTGGACGAAATAATTTGTTTTTAAACCTTTGTTTTCTATGACATTTCATAGCCAACTTTTGATTTTCAAATAAAACTAGTTGTCTAATTATGTGATGTTTACTACAACTTATTACAATGGTATCTGCATGGTATCTTCCCTTGAAAAAGCATAAAGCAAGGTAAACAATGACGTGATCTATCTACGTGAGTATCTGCGGGACTTTTGAAAAAATAAAGTGTATATAAAAGTAAAAACAAAATATTTTCGTCATATATTTGCCTATATTCCATTTTAAAGACTTCATCATAGCTTCCTGTAATCTTTATAGATTAAACATTGATGTAAATAGAAATTTGAATTCAGTTCAACATTTAGGTATAATTATCTCCAAAGTTAAAGAATGTCAGTTACTATTATTTACACCCGAACCCTTCAAATATGTAAAGTTCATTAAAAACATATTTATTGAATATATTTGTGAACTTATAACAATAATACTAAAATAGTTGTGTATTCATTTATTACATGCAATTTTACAGAAATCGAAAATTACATCTTGATTACAAATATGTTCATGAATGTTGACAAATAATCTTGAAAAATAATCTCTATTCCTGGACTCTATGTTAGAACCGTTACCAAGGCGTAGACCCATTTTTGGTACTGAAAATTATGAATATTGTTTGAATAAAATAGTTAATCAAAAAACAATTGAAAAGTTTTTAATAAGTATAAATTTGGATTTGTGCAGACCGTACGAATATACGTATAAATATTTATACCGGGTGTTTCAGAAGTAATAAAAATTACTTCTGAGGCCTAAAATTAAAATATTAATCCAGTACCTCAAAAGAAAAACAGTCCAATGAATTCCAATGATAGTTCTTCGATAGCTCTTTCTCCTTAGATTCTTAGATAGTCTGTTCAAGATCTACGTGCTATTAGCTGTAGAGAATTGTGAACGAGGGTTGCTTTTTAAGTTTTTACAATCGACCAATAGTTGGCGTTACTGAGATGTGGCATCACTGTATTCGTGAACCTTGACGTTTGTTATTGGGAAGCTAGTGGCAACTTATAAATTGACCGAGTAGTGTATTGATAGTGAACGTTTAAAAGAAGCAAGTTCGTGCAAAAATGGAAATCACCCGTAAAGGTTTGCGTTGGACGATTTTTTATGATTTTAAGAAAGGCCTTACTAAACAACAATGCATAGAATCGCTTCGTGCAATTTTGGTAATGAAGCACCATCAGAGAAGACTGTGTACAATTGGTTTGCAGAATTTCGTCGTGGTCGTGCGTTCACCAGTGATGAATGTCGTGAGGGTCGACCAAAATCGGTTGTCGTTCCAAAAACATCGATACTGTGCGCAACATGATTAAAGAAGATCGGCATGTGACTTACAGACAGATAGAGGCGTATCTTGGCATATCGCAAACTGCAATATAATCGATTTTGCATGGACATTTAGATGTGAGAAAAATCTGTTCCAGATGGATTCCGCATAATTTGACCGACGCGCAAAAATACTCGTGTTGATTGGTGTCAGGAAATGCTGAAAAAATTCGACTGAGGACGTACAAAATCCGTATACAACATTGTTACAGGAGATGAAACGTTGATATATTCATATAAAGTGGAAAGTAAACAACAGTCTACTGTTTGGGTGTTTGAAAATGAATCGAATCCTATTAAAGTGGTTCGTTCACGGAGCACTTCCAAGAAAATGATCGCTTGTTTCTTCGGATGTACTGGATACGTCGCAACCATTCCTTTAGAGGATAGAAGAACTGTTATTGCTGAATGGTATACAACAATTTATTCGCCAACGATCTTCGACGAAATACGGACAACAAAAAACGGCGCATCATTCTTCATCATGACAATGCCAGCTCTCATACAGCACGTCAAACAACTGAATGTTTGACGTGCTTTTTCTCCTTTGAAGAAGAAAAATATCGAATTAATGTCTTATTGCCCGTATTCACGATTTGTATTCGATTTATCACCTATACCCCAGTGTCGAAATAATGTGGAGTGATTCATATACAATATCAGACCACCATAACTATTCAACGGTTTGTCTATTTCTTGTGTAATTACCTATTATGTGCATACAAATTTTATGTGCCGCTCTATAGAAACAGTAGTTCAATGCGAACTACTCCCTCTCCTATTGAATTCCGAATTGCATAATAATTGGTTGTACCGCCTGGGGCGCTGTTGTAGCAAAGCTAGCCAATCATTTTAGGCGGTTTTAAATACATTTGAATTCGATTGGTCAGCAATTAGCGGCACGGATCAATGTCGATCGATAGAATGACGCATGCGTCGTTTAGCCCAGATTTTGGCGCGCCAGTGGCAGTACATTGTGGTTATGTGCGATTGATTCGGGAAATTGTTTATTTATTATATTCTGCGATAAAAGTGAGTGTTTAGTGTTTTTCTAACATAGAAGCAGCGGATGCAAGTTGCAGTGGTTCTACGACGAAGAATTGCAATCGAAAATAGCGACATTTAACAAATGAAGAACTTCAAATGATTAAAAACGTCTACGAAGGAATTCGGGCGCGTTACCCAGATATTAGTACAACCGAGGCAGTTGATATAACAAAACAGACTTTTGTTAACTCTCGTTAACAAAAGTCTGTGTAAGTAGTGTGTACCGTGCAATGAAGTATGATGAAGAAGAAACAAGTGCAAAAAAGAAGAAAACAGAAACCAGCGGTAGGAAGAAGATTGAAGTTGGAAGTTGGTGAAGATGTTAAATACATAATTCGTAGGATTATTCATAGATTTTTTTAATGAACTTCCGACGCTGAATAAAATTCACGCTGCCGTCGCTCAAGATGAAAATTTACCGAAGTTCTTTCGTAAAGTTCTTTTGAGAATTATACATGAAATTAATTTTCATCATTTAAAACGAAACCGATAGAGTCTTCTTATTGAAAAAAACGAAATTGCATTATGGCGAAGAAGTTATTTGGAAAGGCTAAGAGATTTTGGGAATTTTGGTAGGAAGATTTATTATTTGGATGAAACTTGGGTAAACGGAGGTCATACCGTGACGAAAGTATGGAAAGACTGCAATATTCTGAATAACCGACAGGCATTTGTAGAAGGACTATCTCCGGGATTGAAGGCACCATTTGGAAAAGGGCGAAGATTAATAATCACACATATCGGAAGCGACTCAGGTTTTTTGGAAAATGGTTTAAATATATTTGAATCGTGACGAACAGGGGATTATCATGAAGATATGACTAGTGAAGTTTTTGAAAAATGGTTTTCATCTGTATTGTCTTCCATAGATCCCGGCGCAGTTGTCGTGATGGACAATGCACCATATCATAGTCGGCGAATTGAAAAGTTACCAACATCAGCATGGAGAAAAGGACAGATCCTAGAGTGGTTAAAATAAAAAAATCTGAATTGTGGCGATACCATGTTAAAAGTGCAGCTATTAAAAATTGTGCTGCGAGAAAAAAGCCGGTACATTAAATATGTAGTAGATGAAATAGCAAAAGCTCGTGATGTGACAATACTTCGTCTACCACCATATCGTTGCGAATTGAACCCCATAGAGCTGATTTGAGCGCAAATAAAAACGGACGTAGCACGAAATAATAGGATGTTTAAACTGGGAGACGTCAAACTGCTGTTGAACGATGCTATCAGCTGCATCACCGCGGAAACATGGTTCAAGTGCATTATGCACGTAAAGAAAGAGGAACAACGCATGTGGGATCTTGACACAAGAGCGGGAGCGTTGATAGATCCAGTTATAATCAATCTAGGCGATAGCAATTCCAGTGATTGTGATTTTGATAGTGACAGTGACTAACTGTGGAATAGTAATATTGGAAGTGGAAGTCGTGTTGTCTGATGTGGGTGATTCTTGTAATAATGACATTAAGAAAATATTTTCAGTGCGACGCAACATAGTGATAGTGGGATAGTGACAGTGATTGGTAATATAAAATAAAATATGTGTGATAAGTATGGCATATATGTATAGTGATAGACATAGTGACTGTGACGGTACTGTTGGTACAATAAAATAAAGACTGTGTTAGTGATGTAACATATATAATAATTGTGATAAATATAGTAACTGTGACGGTGTTGTTGATACAACAAAATAAATATTGTGTTAGTGGTGTGGCATAAATATAATGATAGTTTTAAATAGTGAAAGCGGTAGGTTAATATATGGATTCAGAGGGACCACTTGTGTGTAGCTTGCTATTTCTACGTCCCTTTATAAGACACATGTTGCCAAAATGTCTGTTTTATCAGGATATGCTGACAGGAGATGTACTGACTGGGTAAGCATAACTTACGATACTTACATTGTTTACTAACTAAAAAACTGTTATAAATCCACTTAAACCCTTTTCAACTGTCTTGGTATTATTTTATTTTTTTATGTTTTGACCCCTCCAAATTGATACGCCTATGGAATTTCGTTCCCCGCACAGTTCTTGTCCCTTAGCCATCTATATATCATCGATGCGTCACTCCATATTATTTCGGTACTGGGGTATAATGACTTTTACTTGTTCACCACTGTCAAACAAAAGATGTGTGGACAGCGATTTTCATCACCTCAAGAGGCTGTTGAATCCTTCCAAAACCATGTTTCTACGACATCAACTTCAGAGTGGAGAAAATGTTTCCAGAATTGGTTTGAGCGTAACCAAAAATGTATCGACCTGAATGGCGAATATTTCGAAAAGCAATAAAACACTTTGTTTCGAACTTGTTCGTTTCTTTTCACTTTTTGTAAACACTTAAAAGGCAGCCTACTACTAGTAAACAACTGCAATTGTTTGATAGATATAGTAACATTGTTAATAATATATTTAGCGCTGTTTAAAGTGATTTGTAATAGGCAATAAATTCAGTTACACTAGTGATTTCTGTTAATTTAAGGTCATCAGGTGAATGAAACACTTTATCCAGTATACTCAGAGTAGAAGAAATGAAACATCCACGCGATTTAAGACAAGACGAAGTAGTGTACGCGGTACCTCTGGTTAACGAGGGACGTAGCCAGCGATATGTGGCTAATTTGTTAGGAGTTGGACAATCATCAATTAGTCGAACAATTAAACGTTTTAATGAACTTGCAAGTTACTGTAGAACCCGAGGATGATGGCTGTAAGAAGTCTACAGATACAAGAGAAACGATATCTTATGCAAGTCGCTTTAAAAAACAAGCATTCTACCAGTTTAGAGCTAAGCAGAGCCCTAGCAGCAACTCAAAATGCAGCCATTTCTGGACGAACGGTTAGAAGAAGGCTTAATAAAATAGGATTGAATAGTAGAGAACCGGCTATTTCCCCACTGCTCACTAGAGAACATAGAGTTACTAGACTGTGTTATGCAAGAGAACACGCAATTTAGACCATTGACGACTGGAACCAGGTTCTGTTTTCAGACAAACAATAGAAACAATAGCAAGTCTTAATTCACCAAATGAACATCAACGAGTCTGGCGGAGGTCAGGAGAGTGGTTTGCTACCTCTCTCTCTTTAATATCTCTCTGAGGATCACATTTCTTTGGTGGATCAATGATGTTCGGGGAAGGAATTTGTTTCGATTGTCGCACGGATTTGGTTCTTATACAGGGGAGATCCATCAATGCATATTTCTACGTAAAAACATCGTAAAAGAGCATGTGATGCCATTTGCCCAATTTGTCGGGGATAGTTTAATTTTAATGCAGCATAATGCTCGTTGCTAAAGAGATGGACTGGAGTACCCATGATTTGTGAATATTCCAACTATGGGCTGGCTACTAACACCTAGACTGCCGCAATGGAAATCTAGGTGAGACGTTTATAATGGCCACATAATTTTTTTCTATATTTTCTTTTCTTATTGCATGGTATATTCAAAGATCACTTCAACGTTTTATTTTCTTCAACTATAGTGTCAAAAAACAATCTTTTTTCTGTCAGACAACGTTTGTCCCCCACGGCCACAGCTACTGTGATTTTCAATCTGGCCGCGGGACACATGCGCAGTTGACGCAATTTCCTGTTGATACTTGCAGTTTGTACCGAACTAGGATAGAGTAAGCTGGTGTTTTAGTCATTGTGAGTTATTTGGTGTTTGTGTGTTGTGAAAATGAGTGATTATGAAAAGGAACAAGACAGATTGATTGCTTTATGAAATGAAGTTTTATCCGCAGATGAATTTGATGTTTCACCAGTAGTCAGCGAGTATGAACCTTCAGATAGTTCTGATTCGGATGATCCCGTTACGCCAAAAAAAAAGAACAAAATATTTCAAAAATAAAGAATTGCTGACGGTTAAAAAATTCATAAAATTTTACACTTCAACAACGTCTATTAACCCCAGTCTCAATACACAACAAATTCAAGAACCTCGACCATCTACCTTTAGTATCGAAAATGTCGACAAAACTCCAAAATGTAGTACTTAAAATAATATTGATGACATTATTGAGTCAGTAATTGCTCAAAATATCGACTATAATGATGAAGAGACGAACTTTTCGGAACAACACATAGAAACAAATTTAATGTGGGGACCAGTAACTGGAAACTACTTGAAAAACATTTCATTAACTCTGAATGATTCAGGAATTCGTTCACATATTTATGACCTTTATCAAAAAACTCCCTACGATTTTTATAAAATGATGATCACTGACGAAATACTTCAACTCTTCGTCAACGAAACGAATGTTTATGCTCAGCAAGAGAAAAATAAAATAACTACTTCAAAACGATCCCGAATTCAGAACTGGAAAGATACTACTCAAGAAGAAATGGAAACATTTATTGGCTGCCTTATGTGGATGGGATTACTGCAACTTCCATCAATCAGTGACTATTGGTCGAAAAAATGTTTATATGAAAACTCGCTGAAAAATGCTTTATCAAGGAATTGTTTTCAAATATTACTAAAGACGTGGCATTTTGCTAATAATGAAAATGCTAATATTGATGACAGATTGTACAAGATTTCCCAATTACTGACAAAACTTCAACAATCGTTTCAAGCTCCAATTATTCCTGGTGAATTTATCTGTATAGATAAGACACTTGTACCTTTCAAGGGTAGGCTTAAATTTAAACAATATATATCAAACAAAAGATTCAAATTCGGCATCAAACTTTTTAAATTATGCCTTGAAGGTGGGTACTTATATGATTTCAAAGTTTACTGTGGCCAAGAGAGAGATCCTGCAGAAGAACATACAGTTCCGCCTCAGGTGGTTCTGAATTTGACGAAAAATTTACTAAATAGTGGACGAACAATAGTAGTTGATAATTACTACACGTCCGTTGAGCTGGCACATAAGTTACTTGAAACCAATACTTACATTATTGGAACCTTTCGCAGCAATAGGAAATTCAATCCTAAGAATGCTTTGCAAGAGAAATTGAAACGGGGACAAACTATAGCAGAGGAAAGTAACACAGGCATTTTTGTAGAAAAATGGAAGGATAAGAGGGACGTCCTAATGCTCAATACAAAACATGTACCAGAAATGGTTACAGTTAGAAAGATAACGGGTGATATTCTGAAGCCAAAAACTATGATAGAATATAACAAGCACAAGGCGTATATCGACATCTCAGGTAGGTCTTTACACACTATTTCTTTTCATTTTCATAATAATAATTTTATTTATTTAGATCAAATGAAGTCATACAATTCATCATTGCGGCGAGGTGTCAAATGGTATAGAAAGCTCGCAATTGAACTTGTAATTGGGGCTGCTATAGTAAACTCATATTTGTTGCATCAAAGAGTAACAAATGAAAAAATGAGTATAACTCAATTTCGTGAAGAAGTAATAAAAGGTTAAACAATACGGAAGACATTTTGATCGATAGTTTTACTTTCTTTTGTGTTTCAGGCCTTACAAAACTTGATAAGCTAGTAGCCACTAATGAACAAAGCAGCGAAAACAATCATATTCTAGTAGACACCGAAAATAGACGATCGTGTTCTTCTTGCTATGAACAAATTTCCAAAGTTTCGGGTAGAAAAATTGCCAAAAATAAAACAGGCAAAACAAAACTATTCTGTGAAAAACGCTCTAAATATTACTGTCTGTCTTGTTTTTTTGATAAGCACGCCTCTGTCTTGATTTAAAGTTTTTACGCTAAATTTCTTGTTGTTTTATTCCGTCATGGCAAGATATACCTTTGACAAACTTTCTACAGGCTGACACTAAAACCAAATACAGTATAATATTGTCTAATACATCTTCTAGCCATATACATCGAACATACGCTGGCTGACGTGGCCATAAGTGAAAATTGGACTGGGGGACAGGGTTTGATCACCGCGGCTGCAGCGAGTCTGAAAAATTATGCAGCATGAGGGACAGCATTAGTCCCCTACGGCACTTTAGGTGCTAAGAAGCCCATATCTGAACTATGGGATGCACTAATGCGATCAGTTAGGCGCCATATACCTACCTCCATGAGTCTTAGGGAACTCGAATAATTCTTGTCGAATGGGAGAATATTCCTCAGGAAACTATTCGCCACTTGATAAATAATACGCACAGACAAATGGAAGCAGTCCTATTTTTTTCTCTAAAGTTTTTGATAATGTCAAATGAAATGAAAACGGTGTTAGTTTTCATTGTGTTTGACATTATTGGTCGTTTCTGTTATTTATTCATGTTTTTTCCCAATAATTTTTCCCAATTCTAATTTGTTAAACATTACTTGAAATAATTTAATCACAATATTAGGTACGTAGTAGGTACGCTGATTTAAATCTTCGAAAAAATAAAAGTAATAATGCGAAGTTTAACTGATAGAGTTAATTTTGTCCAGCAGTTTAGCAGGAGGCGGTCAAAAGCTTTAGACAAATCAGTAAAAAATGCCATAACTTCTTATTTCATAACTTCTGGGGTTATTTTTACTTACAGCTAGTAATAATCGCAGATTGAGAGATACCGTTACGTAGCTAGAAAAACTCATTGGTTCTAAAGTATTCTGCAGCAACAAAAGTAGAGCTCTTCTATTGTCCTTATCCCAGCAGACCCATGGACAGAGACAGGCGATATTAAACAGCTCGGTTGACTAAAACACATAAATTTAAATATTTATTTATCACACACCTTACTTATTACATAATTAGGATTATTTTTTTATGTACAACATTCCGTAGAGTGTCTGATATGCCAAAAAAATATCTCCCTACCAACAGGGTTCTTGAAAGAAATTTCTTTTGTTTCATATTTCTTTTCATATAATTATTTATATATTTAAATAATATTTTACATAATATTTTACATCGTTATACGAGGGGGTACCCAAATAAAAACGAAAGTTATATATTTAATTGTTTAACGTAAGATAACATCTTCAAAATCTCCTTAAAAATATTTTTCGTTAGATGACATGCATTTCTCCCAGCGGGATTTCAAGTGTTCATTTACATTTTTATATTTTCTTGAACCAATGCTGTTAAATGTTTCTAGAGATTTTTTTAATCTCTTCTACCTTGAAAACAATTTATCTTTAGATTTTTTCATTATTGGGAATAAGAACAAGTCGCAGGAAGGTAGATCGGGCGAGTAAAGAGGTGCGTAATCGTTGCCATGCTGTTTTTTTTTTTTATCAAAAGCTGGTTGATTTTCAACACTGTGTCGACAGGCGCGTTATCACTGTGAACAAACCAATCACCCGATCTCCACAATTCAGGGCGTTCTTTTCTCACTACCTCACACAATCGCTTTAGCAGTCCCAGATAGTAATTTTGGTTCACTGTGAAGCCCTGAGGAACAAATGCAACGGGAACGACTTCTTTAAGTCGAAAAAATAAACAATCATGGACTTCTGGCTGTTTTGTTTCGGGGTCATAGCCGCTAACACCAGGATTCATCTGTTGTGATGACTTTTGACAAAAAGTCAGTATAAAAAATCAGTACCGAAGTGGTCGATCAGATGAAAATATTGCTGTAGTGAGGGAAAGTGTACGGGAATATTTGAATCTGCAAGAACCACTACGCATCAGATTTTAAAGAAAGATCTGCATCTGTCAGCATACAAAATTCAGTTGACTCGACAATTAAAAGCGACGGACCATTTATAACGTCATATATTTATTAATTGAGGGTAAGAAACCCAATGCAAAGAAAGAAAGGTGATGATGAATTTTGCAACAAAATTTTGTTCAGCGATGAAGCACATTTTCATCTTGACAGATGTCAGCAAACAAAATTGTCGAATTTGGGGGCTGAAAATCCACATGCTCGTCATGGAAAAGAAATGCATCCATAGAGATGCACAGTTTGTTGCGAATGTTGAAGTGGTGGAATAACTGGAGCTTACTTCTTCGAAAATGAAGTTGGTAATACTATCATGAATGTATGTAGTAAATGGGGAACGATATCGTGACATGTTAAACAGTTTCTTTTTCCACCAAATCGATGAGGTGGATTTGAACAATGTGTAGTTTCAACAAGACAGGCAACGTGTCATACAGCATGTGCAACCATAGCTCTGTTACATACCAAATTTTCTGATCATGTTGTCTCGCGGAATGCTGACATCAATTGGCCTGCAAGATCATATGATTTAATACCACTGGATCTTTTGCGGATTGATTTTGACCATCGAACTGGCGAGATCTAGTGATAACTGGTTATCTGGTGATAACGAATGTGTGAACTAGTGCATTGTCTTGATGAAACAAAACTTTCTTTTTCGCCAAATGCAGCCGTTTTTTCTTGATTTTACCACTCAAACTCTGCAGTAAGTTCGCATAATACTCGCCGTTGATTGTTTTTTCTTTCTGAAGATAATCAATGAAAATCGTCCCATGCATATTCCAAAAAATTGACGCCATGACCTTGCCTGTAGATGGAACTCTCTTCGCTACCATATCTGCTAGCTCGCGCGCTTTCAGTCGATGGTCATCTAATAGTATTTTGTGGATTTTCTTCACCATTTATGACGTGGTCACCTCATTTAAACTCTGCCATCCAATATTTTACTGTTTTAAATGAAGAAGCAGACTCCCCCAGAATAGAATCTAGCTCCGCTTTGAAATCGGTTGACGCCTTTCGAATGAAAGTGTTGTATCACATAACGAATACCATTTTTTCCATGTTTATAAATTCACTGAGAGCGTTCACTATTGATGGCGGCCAAACAAATATTAAACAACGTAGTGTCTTTAGTATTTGTTTGTACAACGTAGTGTGAAACTTTACACTAACACTTTATAAAGTTCTACCATAGTCATTCTTTTCAACCAACAAGGATATTCTCAGCATACCAATAACATTAAAGTTAACTGAGTCATTAGTGTTATCGTCTGCTTCATATTGTGATGCGGTGTATTGACCTACCGTCTTAAACCGAAATAATAAGCGCCTTAAGAAGATTCAGAAGACTTGTCTAAGATATTCTTATAACATCCGGAAGCTCGATCATGTTGTTGATCTTTGATCTTGATATTTCAATAAAAATGGTTAAACCTATCTCTGAACGATATAAAAGTCATTTAGCTACCCTAGTTTTCAGAATTGTTAAGTATGAGTCACCTATTTATTTATTTTCAAAATTAAATAGAGGTACTGATTTTCTTCAACGACCTAGACGTTACTGTAGTAAATTTACTGTCCCCTTGCATAGTTCTGGCGTGTTTTCAATCTTCAAAATTATTTAACTTATTTCCCAATGAAATAAAATTATGGTCAAATATTAATATTTTCAGAAACGATTAAATCACTTATTTATAGTAAATGTCAAAAGCAATTAGTTTTATACTTTAGCTGTTGTTAATTATAATAATCTATTGTTTTTATTGTTGTTTGCTATACATAATATTTGCTTACAATCTTGTTCACTCGAAATACTTGAGTATTTCGAGTAAACAAGATTGTAATATAGCTTAAAATGGATATGCAAGAGCGTTCATATGAATATCGCCACCCTTGCTTCATTTTATTATCGCATCTGTATGTACGATTTTATCAATAAAAGCACTTATTATTTTAATGTTGCATTTAATTTACTTACATTATCTTCGAGATTCTGGCCGGTTATGCAGAAAATCGATACAATTAGGGCAACTGTTAGGAGTATCCAAACCATCCTGAAGTTACTTTCGGGGCTGATGTCCTGAAGAAGATAGAGTGTTAAATAGATAACAAGTTAAGAGATGGTAAATTCAAATAAGGAGCTTTGTTAACAATAAGATGATCTGCATTATAGTATGTATACGAGGTGTGTTCAAAAAATAATGGGAATTTTCATTTTTTGGAAAGAATTTCATTTATTCGTCTACATCAATGTTATCTCCTCCAAAATAGTCCCCATTAGATATTATGCATTTACGCCAGCGCTTCTTTCAATCCCCGAAACACTTCTTGTGTTTAGTTGTCTCCTAGTGTTTAGCTCTCTCAGCGATGTGCCTTTAATCTCATCTATGCTTGAAAGACGACGACCCTTCAGGGTTCTCTTTATTTTTGGCCTCTCCATATCTGGCGAATATGGAGGATGACCGATCCGATAGGACTTGCACCTTGACGAAGTTTTAGTGCAAACTAGAACGGGTGGGTCGGCTTGCGCGTTTTAATGATTTAAGGAGCCGTACCATATGTTTAACCATAGTGGGGGGGTCCTTATTGAAAAGCCAGACTAAGACAAGTCCCTGAAGGAGGGCAGCAGCTCTTTCAGTAGTCATAGTGGCAGAAACCGTGGGGGTTGGTATGGTGCTATGACACACACGATTGCGATGTGGAAGGCAAGAGGAAACCACCTCATTATAATCCTCAGAACAGTTAACGAAAGGCTTATCCCAAATAATGATGGCGTCTCCTGGGGCAAAAAACACCGGAGGTAAAATAGTCCTGTTAGGATCTCCGGGTGAGGACTGTTCCGGGAGACGTGATCGAGTGCAATAGTAGGGTTAGTAAGAGTGTAGCATTTCACGAGTCGGAGCGTGGAATGTCAGAAGCATGAGACAGGCAGGGAAGCTAAAGAATCTGAAGATAGAAATGGATAGGTTAGGATTAGATATAGTAGGTATAAGTGAGATGCGCTGACCGGAAGTAGGAGATTATTGGAGCGGTGGCTATAGGGTAATACACACAGGATCGGTAAATGGAAACGCGGGAGCAGGAATCGTTATGCGGACGAACGCAGGACAGTGTGTAGATAGCTACCTACAATACAGCGAGAGAGTAATGATGGTCAGGTTAGATTCGAAGCCAGTGAAAACAGTAATAATGCAAGTATACATGCCTACTTCTAGCCATAGTGAGGAAGAGTTAGAAGCCGTTTATTCAGACGTAGAGCAGGTAATAGGATTTGTGAAGGGTCATGAAAATTTAATAATAGTGGGAGATTTTAACGCAGTGGTAGGTGAGGGGAAAGACGGAGAATTTGTAGGTCCTTATAGATTAGGAAATAGAAACGAGAGAGGTAGCAGACTGATAGAATTCTGTGAGAAGCGAATCACGTTAGGAGGTGGTACATCTGGAAAATGCCAGAAGGGATAGACAGGTATCAAATAGACTACATTCTGGTTAGCAAGAGATTTAGAAATCAAGTAAAAGACTGTAAGAGTTATCCAGGAGCAGATGTAGACAGCGACCACAACTTGGTAGTCATGAAAGCTAGATTAAAGTTCAAAAATCTGAAAATCCGGAAGGATAAGAAACGTGTAAATGAGGGATCAGAATATGAAATATAAGTTCCAGGAGAAAACAGATCAATTAATAAATAAAGCGAGTAATGACGAAATCAAGAACGCAGAAACTGAGTGGGAGGGTTTCAAAAATAGTCTAGATTCCGCGGCTACGGACATTTTAGGACACGAGAGAAAGGAAGCTAGGAAGCCCTTGATAACGGACGAAACCTTAAACTTAATACAAAAGAGACGAGGCTACAAAAACAGACGAGACGAGGAAGGACTGAAAACTTATAAGTCAATAAAGTGGGAAATCATTAGAAAGTGTAGAAAAGCGAAAGAACAATGGATAGAGGATAAATGCAAAGAAGTAGACGATAAGCTCCAAATAGGTAAGACCGATGAGGCTTACAAAATAATTAAGAGGAACTTCAGGGATATAGGACCAATAAGTAGAAAGGTTAGGAGTCAATCGTGGGACATACTGATCGGAAGAAAGGAGAAAGCGAATAGATGGAAGCAGTACATAGGAAATTTATACGAGGGTCAGAAATTATGAGAGATATTAGAGGAAGAATCTAGCATCGATAGAAAAAATATAGGAAAACCTATATTGAGAGAGGAATTTGAAATAGCACTAAGGGGGCTAAAGAACAATAAAGTGCCGGGTGTAGATAAAATACAGGTGGAAATTTTGAAATGTGCGGGACAGAAAGTAGTAAATAGGATGTTTGAACTGGTAAAATACATATACGAAACGGCCCAGATGCCGGAGGATTATGAGAGGAACATTATCGTTACTATACCGAAAAAGAGAGGAGCCGACAAATGCGAGAACTTTAGAACAATTAGCCTAACTTCCCACGCTTCAAAAATCTTAACCAGAATAGTGCAGAAGAGGATGGAAAATAGAGCGGAGGAAATACTAGGAGAAGACCAACTCGGGTTTAGGCGAAATAGGGGAACTCGCGCAACTATTCTGGCGCTAAGAGTAATGTTAGAGAAAACAATAGAAAAAGGAAAGAACGCTTATATAGGATTTGTAGATTTAGAAAAAGATTTTGATAATGTAAGATGGGAAAAAATGTTCGAGATACTAAAGAGCGCCGGAATGAAGTATAGATATAGGAGAGCAGTACACAATCTATACAAAGAGCAAACTGCTGTTATAGAAGTAGAAGGGGAAAGAAGGGAAGTAGGTATTAGGAAAGTAGTAAGACAAGGATGTACGCTATCACCACTAATTTTTAATCTGTACATCGAAGAGGCGATTAATGTGGTAAAAGATAAAGTGGATTTCGGGATTAAAGTACAGGGACAGAAACTAAAAATGCTGAGATTCGCGGATGATATAGCAGTTTAGCATCTAGTAAGGAGGAATTAGAATCAGCGTTGAACGAAATGGAGGTAGTGTTGAGAGAAGAATACGGAATGAGGGTGAATAAAAACAAAACTAAAGTGTTAGTGTGCAGAGGGCGCGAGAGGAGAGCAAAAACGAAAGTATAAATTAATAATGAAAGATTGGAGAAAGTTAAATACTTCACTTATTTAGGAAGTAAAATAAATTGGGATGGAAGGAGCGATAAAGATATAAAACAAAGAATAGCGCAGGGTCGAGTAGCTTTTAACAAAAAGAAAGCACTTCTATGCTCGGGGGTGATAAACTTAGAAACAAGGAAGAGATTTTTGAAAACATATGTATGGAGCACGGCACTATACGGTTGCGAAACCTGGATGGTAGGGGAAGCAAGTAGGAAGAAATTAGAAGCTTTTGAGATGTGGTGTTACCGAAGAATGATGAAAATACCGTGGACTGATAGAGTTACAAACGAAGAAGTATTAGAGAAAGTCGGCGAGAACGAAGTATGTGGAAAAACATAAAGAAGAGAAGAGATAGAATGGTAGGCCACTTGCTGAGACATGGGGGAATAGTCCGCGATATTTTGGAGGCAGAAATAGGAGTGAAGAAAGGCAGAGGTAGGCCTAGACTAGACTACTGCTCGCAAATAGTAAGGGATGATTGTATCACAATTAGCGAAATGCGTAGGTTAGCACAAGATAGCAGAAGCTCGAAGTTAGCGTCCAACCAGTCTTAGGACTGATGACCTCATGATGATGATGGAAGATAAGGCATTATTATAGTGTCTCTGTTTCACGCAAATGGCGTTGAACTTGTATTATTGCTTACTTGTAGTATTGCTTACTCATCATTTAACCTTGTGGCAAGAATTCATGCTGCGCCATGTCATTAAAATCGGAGAACACACCTTCACATTTGACCCCACTTGTCGAGCTTATTTCGGTCTTGGCGATCCAGAATAACTCCTCTTGAGGGACGACGTCATATCCGTAAATCCATGTTTCATGACCTGTTACTTTTCCGCATTCAACTATACTAGCGGAAAAGTAATGTAATTGTGTAAAGAAAAATGTAAAAAAAAATTTTAAGTTTATTTTTCGTTTTTCGGCCTAAAAATAAAACAATGGTTTTTAAAAAAAACTTTAGTGTGTGTGTGTCATCGTCGTCGTCGGCATTAAAATTTCTTGTTAGCACGATAACTCAACTAAATCGTGTCAGATCGATCGGGATTTGACTGACTCTGATCGGGGACGTCTCCCAGACGACACCTATTGATTTTAAGGTGAATAAGACACATCGCACCCTGTCCATGGGTCATGAGAAAGCACGCTGGTGGACTATTTGAAAATTTTTTTTGTTAACACGATAACTCAACTAAATCATGTCGCATCGATCAGGTTTTGACGGACTGTGATCGGAAACGTCTCCCAGACGACACCTATTGATTTTGAGGTGCATAGGACACACCCCACCCTGTCCATGGGTTATGAGAAAGCACAATGGTGGACTATTTGAGAATTTTTTTGTTGGCACGATCACTCAATTAAATCATGTTGGATCGATCGGATTTCGACTGATTCTAATTAAGGACGTCTACCAGACGACTTCTTTTGATTCTGAGGTGGATAGGACACACCCCACCCTGTTCATGGGTCATGAGAAAGCACGAGAGTGGACTATTTGAAAAAAGTAAAACTGTCGCATAAAACAGATATTCTGCATTTATGTGTTGGTATATTTTTTGTCGATCACTCGATTTCGAGATAGAGATGTTCTACGTGCGGAAAAGTCTGTTTTAAGGTTTTAAAACTTTTTATTATGACACGTTTTAATAGTTATGCTGACTTAATTTAGCGACTCTTGAGCAATTTTCAATTTTTGTTCGAAATTCAATAATTTTAGAACACATTTTTCTGCCATACTGCTGGTAAAAATATATGTACAACTCAAAGACTCACCTTGTATATGGTACATCGATTGTCAATTATTTTGTAAATTCTAACAGAGATAAATAGGAGAATCTATTAAATGCGTGCATGTTCGTAGCATTTTAGATAAACTAAGTTCAACAGACCATGTATTTTCTTACAGAATAACTTATTATAACTGATATATTTAACTAATACCCCGGTCAAAATAGATATTGACCCTTGCATTAATTCACAACAAGCTGAAAATTTACAGGCACGTAAGGGATACCACTCTAATGAAATCCTGAAAAGTCCCCATTGATCCTCTGTGTGCAAAAATTTTTATTCAAGGTCAAAGGTCGCAAAATGGGTTTTTTGGATTTTTTGGCCAAATGGTTCGTTTTACGATAAAAGTAGTTCAGACTAAAATTGTGGATCAGGTAATTATCTACTAAAATTGTCCTTAACTTTTTTCTCTAAGATTTACCATTTCTGAGAAAAAGTCATTCGGAAGTTAGCTGGAGCTGTATTCTCCATAATATGCATAACTACGCTGTCTCTGAACATTATTGGACGCGTAATATAAGTAAAATTTTAAGTTTGCGTGTCAAAAAGTAACCATAGTATTCGATGGTTATAACGATTCAACAAAAAATATTAAAGCTTCAAGTGACAAAATCAGCAACTTGCTCTGATATTCTCTTTGACCAACATATGACAGTTCCAACTAGCCAACAACAATTTTTATCTAATGTTCATAATAAGTCTCGGCTCATTATAGTGCTAAAAGATAAATTTACTACTGAGAATATTTTAGTTAAGCAAGCTGACAATGACGCTGCCTGTGATACTACATCAGCATTATTCAGGAAGGAAAAAACATCAATTTTGAAATTATTCGAAAAACAGGATTTAGTGAGATGTGCCCAAGTGTTCGAAGATTTAAATTCTACGCCAGGAACTCTAATCGTTCACGGAATTCGCTTTCTTCTTTCAATGTATGGAGCTCCAGCAAAAATTACCTGCATTGATAAGTATCGTTACTTATCCTTTGCTAAACAATCACGTAATAAGAAACGTGTGCAATTAGCTTGCCTTCGACCAACCTCAGCTTCTGCTCAGCAACATTTTTATCGAGTGTATTACCACGTTCAAGTGTGGCTTGGCAATGCAGTGGATCCAGAAGAATGGGGTTGGAAGCTAATTGACAATGTACTGGAGCCAATCCATACTCTACTTCCGCCTGCACCAGAGAAGCTCCTTAACACCATTTTTTGCAATTGCAAGAAGGTGTGTAGTTCAAAATGCAGCTGCAAAAAAGTGGGCTTATTTTGTTCAACAACATGCATTAGTTGTCAAGGCCAGTCGTGTTCAAACGTTGAACTTTCAACAGAAGAAGATACCAACATCAACGACGAAACAGATGATGTATCGCTGCTACAACAATTTACATCGACTCAGGAGGATTCAGAGGAAAAATAAGAAGAAGAAGATAATTATGGAAGAGGAAATGAAGAAGAAGAAGAAGAAGAAGCTCAATAAGACCTGATTTACCACTGAAACAGACCGTGGAGTATCCTACCGGGAAAACCACGTTAAAAATAACGCACCTCGTACACTACCTCATAGGTGGTGGAAACGTGTGCATTTTATGGAGAATAACTTTCGAATGGCTTTTTCTCAGAAATGGTAAATCTTAGAGAAAAAAGTATAAGGATAATATTAGTAGATACCTGATCTACAATTTTAGTCTAAATTACATTTACCTGATCTACAATTTTAGTCTGAGCTAATTTTATCGTAAAACTAACCGTTTGGCAAAAAAATCCAAAAAACCCATTTTGCGATCTTTGACCTTGAATAAATTTTTTTGCACACGCGGGATCAATGGGGACTTTTCAGGATTTTATTAGAGTGGTATCCCTTACGTGCCTGTAAATTTTCAGCTTGTTGTGAATTAATGCAAGGGTACCCCTATTTTTGGGCTAATTTGACCGGGCTATAAGTATACTACAAACTTACATACACTATGAAGAAACCGCATGCTACTGGCGCTAATGCTCCCACTGGAATGTATAGCATTACGAACCTCGTCTTGGCTAGATAACATTTCTTTAACCTGAAAAGAGAAATGATTTACATTAGTCCTTTCGATAACATTTAGGTACTGAATGGGCAGCACGAGAAACTCCGCCGCAGCAGAGATGCCGTCACGACAACTTGAAATATTTAAATCGATGTAGGTACAAGTGAAGAGTAAACTACGTAGGTACTGAGATAGGTATAGGAGTGACCTTTCATAAACATCTTTTATTTTGTAGGTAATGTGAGGATTTTAAGAAGCTCAAACACCACCACCAGACTATTTCCATTTGTCGGACGCTGTGGAAGGAAAATCCACGTGAACTTCACCAACGATCACTTCACTCGTATCGAGTTACTGTGTGGTGTGCAGTAGCTCGATTCGCCATCATGGTTTCTTCTTTAGAGGAAGGACTCATGGTGACTGTCAGTACATACAGTTATGTTATGATGCTACGCAAATATCTTATTCCTGAAGTGAGAAGGCGTAATACAAACACGGATGTAGTTTATTTTAAAGACGGGGGCTACTTGCCACACTTTCAGGGAGACTATGACCTTCTTGAGGTAATATTTTTTTCGGCGCCTTATTGACCTGTAAAGCGTTATTTCTTATGGGGATGCCTCAAAGCAAGAGTTTTCATTGAAAAATTAAGTACCCTTGCCAAACTTTTTGTTGTAAATAACAAGGGAAATTGAAGATATTCCAAGCAAGCTGGTGGAGTGGTGCATGGACAATTTTTTTATCCCATTTATGGGAGCGATTTCAAAAAATGGTCACCACTTAGATGATGTTATTTTTCGCTTCTAATTCTTGTTTTTTTAATATTTTTCATATGATAAACTGGCATCTCGTAACGAATGTTTTGAAAATATTAAAAATTACTTTTGCTGAAAAATTGTTTGAAATCGTACTTAGATGATGTTATTTTTTTCGCTCCTAATTATTATTTTCTAATGTTTTTATATGATAAAAAAATGGCATCTTGTGACGAATCTTCTGAAAAAATAAAAAACAATCGTTGAAAAATGTCAAAGTTATTGATTTTTGAAAATTCCATATTGTCGCCGCCGCCGCCGCTCCCTTAGAATTGAAAATTTTCAGTCCTGGGCTTGGAATAAGTATCAAACCCGCGGACCAATCAGAGGAAGCCGCGCCCTGATTGGCTAGAGGCCCGATTAGACCCTGTTTGAGCTAGAATGAGAGTACCTAAGAAACCGCCTTCAGCGGTTTCCAGCATTCCATTTTCGTTCTCGCATAGTCCTCATAATCTGCGTTTATAGTAAATTTAAATATTCCTATATCTTAAGTTAAGATCAAATATTCCTAATATCTTAGTTTAGTTTTTTCCTCTTTTGGTTAAATAGTAGTATAGTGTTGTGTTGTTAATTAGTATATGGTATTTCGTGTGTATAATTGCATTTCATTGTGTGTACATTTCTTGGATAATGTAATAAATTAGTTAGATTCAGTATGTGTTTGATTTGGCTGGCTAGAAGGCGAGTTATAAGACTCTTTTTTCTCATTTATTCTCATTGTATTTGTATCGGGCACGGCTACCGTAGTCCCGGCTATTTGAAAGTAATCAAGTTAAGTGCAAAGCAAAGAATAGAAGAGCTATACAGGCCGATCTAAGAACCATATCGCCGCTCCTCGTTACACGGCCGCCACGCCGAAACGGGGCAGATTCCACGGAGGCAAATTTCCCCACACTTCCATATTCTGACCCTACTAATCAACCCTCAACGGGTGGGACGCTCGCTGCAATGTCAAAATTCCCCAGAATTTACACAGTGAGCCAAACAAGCTCCGAGGAAACTTGTTTTATTGATATTGACGGCCCGCCAGCCCACAACGAAGGCATGAAAACACTCTCCCCGTGAATACTAAGACACTAACCCCTGGGATTATGTTTCCACCCCGAACAACCCCTAGGGACAACCCTTGGTGTTGGAAACACCCCAAATCAACCCAGCTCCAATTTCTCCGTTCTACGTAACCGTTAACGATACAATGGGAAGATCCGTCGTCACTGTCGCACGTATGCGCACTGGTCGGCAATCCGCCTGGATAGCGGAGCGGTGCCGACGCACACCGTAGAGGGAGAAAAGGATCTGGATGGATTACAATATACCTCTGCTGGATCCTGTACTATGACTATACTAAAATCTGTGCTTACAAATTATTAAAAAGGCTCTAGGAAATGTGCTGCACGCCGTCGTAACAAAGGTAATAAAATAATAAGTAATTAGTAACAAACGCACTAAACTGTTGAAATATAACACTGTATGGACTTACCCTCTTAAATAGCGCTATGAACTAGCATTATCACTATCATCACGAACTGGAGATGATCCGTAAATACTTTACAGCATCAGGTATGTTTCCATATTTGTCTCAGATAATGACGTTCTCTGTGGTGAAAATATGTTCTTAAATTTGGAGAACAACCATTCAACATTTACTGATATACTTAAAAGGAGGTTCCAACGGGATTTTCAAAAATTATAAAACGCAATGATAAAATTTTTTTAACATGTTCTTCAGCTTAAAATAGAGCTTCATGAATTCTTTGAACGCTTGTTTTTATATGAAATAGGGTTTTTATGAAAGAATATGCATTGAAAGCGACACAATCAAGTGCTAATTTCGAAATTTACTGGTGAAAATTTTTCATTTGTAAGTTGGAACACTGACTTCTTGTACATGGCGAGCATAGGGCTAATCCCCTTACCACTCATTGGAACCTCCTTAATACATGCATAATACGTAAAACATTATTTGTACTCAACAGATCTGTAGATGTTCTATCACTATTAGTAGTATCACCCCAAACTTGTCTTAATCTGTTTAAATCCGTCTTTCTTTAACACACTTTCAAACTTTTGTTTGACGCGCTCATTTTTGCATCAGTCTCCTCGGCAGGATTGAACTGTAGTATTATAGGTTTTATTTGCTGGAAATTTTCAGTAAATCCGCTCTGGTGGTTCGAGAATTCCAGGCCACTTTCTGAGAAATACCCGAAAATGTTTTTTCGCGTGTTAGAAAACGCGGACATTTTAGAAACATTTTTTTTGTACTCGTTAGTAAGTAATATCTATCTTCGGAAAACATTGCCGAAAAGCTTCTGCCACAAGGTCAAAGCATGCACTTTCCACGTAACATGTAACAATCTACAACTGTGTTATGACAGAGAACGACCTACTGCACGCATTGTCGCGGCACCATCGGTCACACACGTCAATATTTGACTTGTTGAAATGTTTGTAGCACCTCTCTAGTCTCCAGCACCACATGCGTAATTGTATTGCCAATACACTAAGTGAGCTATTTTGTTAGCTGATAGCAATGGAAATATCGATTGTACAGAGTCCAGTACACGTACTATAATATTTATAATAGAATTTTTTTACCATTGGTCATCTCGTTAACACATAACCACTGTCGTCTATTTTGTAATTTATGTGTACTCTTCTCTATAATATCGTCGTATACAGTTGAGATATCGCTTCATAATGTTCTGCGACTTGGTAACTGGAACTGTGTATTGTATTTGTGCTAAAACTTTCGAAATGGTTCTTTATCTAGTATGCGAAGCGGAATATTACAGGCTATCAACATCAACAATAAATCAAACCTAAATTGAGTTTCAAGGGAATATCTTGAATACCTACATAAATAGGACATACCTAGGTGAAACATCGTATGTAGTGTTCCGCAGGGCTCGGTCCTTGGATCAGTCTTGTGGAACATCACGTTCGACGGTGTGTTCCGGCTAAGAGTCGCACCAGAGGTTAAAATAATCGGATACGCCGATGACCTCGCGGTATTGGTCGTGGCGAGGAAAGGAATGGATGTGAGGGAGGATGGCAACAGGACCATAGAAAAGATTGGGAGCTGGGTGAGAAAGGAGCATCTCGAATTAGCAGATGAGAAAACGGAGGCCATCCTTCTGACCAGGAAGAGGAAGCCACCTGAGCTGGAGTTCCGGGTTAGAGGCATCGTAGTAAAGCCGGGAAGGGTGCTGAAGTACTTAAGTGTGTGGCTGGACCCAGGCCTACAGTTCAGGGAACACGTCACGAGGACGCTGAAAAAAGCCAGGAAGACTATGTTGGCTCTGGGGCGCTTGATGCCGAATTTAAGGGACCCCAGAGCGGCGAAGAGAAGTGTACTCGACGGAGCTGCACACTCTATTATTATACTCTATGCAGCTCCGGTGTGGGTCAAGATCCTAGAGAGAAACAAATGGAGACGTGTTGAAGGTGCAGAGAAGAGCGGCACTACGTGTTATCAGCGCATATCGGACTGTCTCTGGGTCGGCTGCACTAGTCTTAGCCGGTATGCCTCCAATCGATCTCATGGCGAGGGAGAGGGAGGAGGTATACCGGGGTCTGGAGAGAAAGGAGTCGAGAGAGAGGATATGGGAAAAATGGCAAGCGAGATGGGAGGCTGAGACGGGAGCGAGATGGACAAGGTCTATCATACCGTATGTTAGACCTTGGGTAGAAAGGAAACATGGTGTGAAATGGGGTATCATCTCACGCAGATCTTCTCGGATGCTTCGGGGAGTACCTGCGTGGGATCGATACAGTTGAGTCAGAGGAATGTATGTTTTGTGGAGAGAGGGATCACCTCGAGCACATGTTTGTTAGGTGTCCGAGGTGGTCGGGCGAAAGGGAAGAATGTATGGCTGGTCTGGGGTGGCCGGAGAGTGTAAAAGACCTGGTGTGTGGGATGATTGAATGTGAGAGGAAGTGAGTATATGGGGAGAAAATGATTAGTGGGATTATGAAGAAAAAGGAAGAAGAGGAACGTGAGTTTGTTCTGAACTACTAATCGCGTGAGCGGAAGGGCGACGTAGGGTGAAGAGGATATTTCTAACATCCAATGAGAAGATTGACCCCTACCTCGATGATAAGCGAGAGATGTGCCGAGGTAAGTGGGACACTGATCTGGTGATCTGGGGGGCCACTTGTTCGGATAGTGCAAGCACCGGCTACGTCCCCCATTAAAAAAAAGGGCATACCTTGTTCCCCGTGTTGATGTTGCACATAATTCATGTGATGTATACAGTCGGACTTGGATCAGCGCATTAAGGGTTTATCGCATACTTTACACGTTATCTTCGCTCCATCGTAGCATAAATCATCAAATTCGTCAATATCTGCTCGTCAACTTTTTCACTTGGTTAGCATACAAACATTTTCTGGGATTTCGCACGTGCGATATAGATTATTATTAAATTGAAATGTTCCAACTAACACAGCGGAAACCGTACGTACACCTCGATGGATAAATCAAGATCAACTACGGCCCTACGGCCGTAAAAATGCATTGATGATCCCCCCCCCCCCCATACAGTTTATCGGCCACTTACCTCATTTCGGCTATCATTGCACGGTTACGTTATTACTGTTTAGAAATTAAAACATAGTTATCTCGGTGAATTACCATACATTGTTTACAATCTTATAGAAATTTTATGATGAAATTTTATTATGCAATTTCAGCGGCGGCTCGTGACGAAAACTTTGGGGGGTTCACAAAGTTTTTTTTTTACTTGTGTCACATACAACTACAAAATAGTCATATTTTAAAATGATAGTAAATATACTTAATTTTGTTTTTGTTGGTAATGTTTACTTACCATTTTGCAGGATATTTCTTGCATATATATCTAACAAAACACGGGTGTAGGGTAGAGTAAAGTACCTAGTTTATATTCACTTGATAATAACCAGTATGATAGTTTTATAGAACAAACACAGATTAAACACAATGTTTAAATAGAAAGTCCATTCTCCTTTCTTTGAATTCTGCGAATGTATTGATAAGTAAGTTATTAAATTCGGGAATCTCTTGCACCAATTTATTTTCTATTGACAGCATGGCAAACGCAGACAATCGATCTTCATTCATAGTGCTTCTTAAAAATGTTTTAATTCTTTTAATGTCGAAAAATTTCTTTCTGCTTCCGCAGTGGATATCAGAATTGTTATTATAATTTGGAGCAGATGATAGGTTGCTGAAAAAACTTTCTGTGGATTATTTTCGATAATGATTTTCAGGCAGTGTACAGCTCCAGATAGATTTCTAAAATCTGGTCTTTGATAAACTATTTCTAGTTCAGTTTGAAGTCTATACCAATCCACTATACCAATTTTCACCCAACAGGATTCCGCAGTTTCCAGAGCAAACAGTATACACGGAAAATAAAGAAAACTATTTCTTATTTCACAACCGCACAGTCAACCATATTTTTCATATGGTTCTATTTTAAATAGTCTCTTAAAATATATTTTTGTCCCTTTTATAATTTGTATTAAGTTGTCAGTATTGGGCCACCGTTGTATTGTCGGTTTGGGCCGCCCCATATTTTTAACCTGAATTTTTTCTTCCAGTGTTAATTTTCTAAGAGTCTCTTAAAAAGTTCTAAATAAAATATAGAAATGGTCGAAAACTCACACGCGCGAAATCGTCAATACTATCGACGAGACGTAAACATTGTATTTATTCAACCTGTTAAACGCATATCTGGTAAGACCCACAAGAGAGGTACAAACATGGAAAGGAGCATATTCGTGAGAAATTAATTAAATAGTTAGCTTATAAATTAATGAATAGGAAATAAATCATGATTAGGTGTGATTTTTTATTTTCTTCGTATTCTTTTTCTTTAGAGGGGCTCATGTGCTCGTACATAGGAGCGGGTACTGTGCAATTTTATGAATATTATTATTTTAGAATAGTCAAGATTTGTGGATTTGATAAACGAAACGTTCGTTGCAGTAAACATATTCATGCCCCCACATGAAGCGCCAATAGGACGCAGTGCTCGCCCACAACCTTAATTATTAATCTGAAATTATAACCATTGAGTATTTACCGTAAGATGTTGCAATGTTGCTCGCAGCATAACCGCAGCCTTCGGCGAATTGTCTCTTGGTATTCCTGATCACTCGCGAGACAGCGACCTTCCGCGTCCTCATGATCTGCAGATATGTTCATAATATGCTCGTTCAACAGAGCCACTTGTAGACTGAGCTGCACGAGTATATACAACGCCAATAGGGCAGCGTACAGCAACCCGTATCCGAAACAGAAAATCGACATGTAGAACATCAATCGAAGAAAGATGCTATTCCCACAGTAGAAATCGATTATCATGAGGGGGCCGACGATTTTCTTCTCGTCTCCGATGATAGGCAGGACGGTGACCATGTGGGCGGAAATGCATATCGTAAACACCAAGAAGCCGCCGAGGTATACGATTTTGCACTGACGCTTTATTTCGTTCTCTTTTTTCACGCCAGCGACGCTAATGGACCAGGAGTAATGGGAGGTCACTTGTAATATGTCGCCCATTTCGTCCAAGATTTGGACCATGGCAAGAGTCGATAAGAATCCCTGAAAATAAAATGTCGATTAAACGATAAGGACAGGAATGCCGCCAAGGGAGCAAGACGAGATATTATTGTGTTCAATGTCAAAGCCACGATTAAAAGGACATCTTGTTTTGTAACTTTAAGATTTAATTGTTTTTCAACCTTTATAGTTACCTATGTTATATTTCCCATATACTTAAACTGTATACGATATTCTTAAAAGCCAAATTGCTTTTTACAAACAATAAAGACCATTGTTAAAGAAAATGGTAATCATATACAAAAAAAAAACCTGACATTTGCTGAATTTGTTTCATCGGTACACGAACCAATAGAAAAAATCAGCAGAAGCGGCCTTGTGTGTGTTGGATACTTAATAAGCACCAAAAACCATTTTCAGACTCGGATATCGTAAAGAAATATTTGTTGGAAGTGAGCAATGCATTTTTTGAAGAAAAGAAGGACATTACTGCTGCTATTCAAGGTATTCCATTGTCGGCAGGAAACAGTACAAGAAGAACAGAAATTTTGGCTTCAGAAAATAAAAGCAGCTTGTTTGAACTTTTGCAAAATGCACCCAGTTACGCCCTTGTACTTGGTGAATCTTGCGACATTACTGTTGCTAAACAAATGTCCATTTTCGTGCGAATCTTCGACATTTAAAGTAAAGTATTTATAGGACAGCAATTTTATTAGCAATATTATTGCAAGATTGAATTTTAAAGGCAAAACTTGTTCCAGACTTTTGATGACTTCATGACACAATCAAATACTAGTTATGATAAAATGTTCCCTATCGACTGACGGTGCTCCAGCGATGGTAGACAAGGAAAAGAGGTTAGTAAAGAGAATCGAGACAAAAGCTGAGTTACTGTCTTATTACTGCATAATTCACCAGACAACCCTTTGCGGCAAAATCAGTACTATACTGAAGAAAACAATGGATAATTTGCTCAAGTTGATCAATTTTATGAGTTCTCGCTCTACTCTTCCGCATAGACAGTTCAAAGAGTTTCTGTCTGAATGTGACTCGGCATATTCTGACTTACTGCGACACAACAATGTTCGTTGGCTAAGTAAGGGTCAAGTAATCGAACGTTATTAGCTAATAAAAGAAGCAATCTTATTTCTGGGAAACTTGAATACCGAGGAAGCAAGGAAGAATTAAAATTTCCTTGGAAATGAGAGCAGTAGCTTAAATGTGGATTTTCTAAAAAAAAAAAAAACAGTAGTAGTAGATTTCTCACGTATTTAAATGCTCTTAACACTGAGTTACAGGGAGAAGAGTCTGATTCAAAATATAACTGCTTTTCGCCGAAAGCTCGATATATTTAAACATGACATTGAAAATCAGCAACTTATTCATTTTGCAACAATTCTTGACTATAGAAAGAATACATCTGTTATAGATACTGTAGTATTCTCAAGTTTTCAATGTGATCTTGAGACAGAATTTTCATCAAGATTCCAAGACTTTGCAGAGATTGGAAAACTGTCGATGTTTTTAAAATCGCCTTTTGGGGTGACTCCAACCGGAAAATGGACCGATGTAGCTGTGAATATGTTCAGTCTTTCAAAGCCTCAAATTAAAATCGAAATAATAGACCTGCAAGAATTTTTTTGCAAATATACAAATCTACATCCATCGAAAAATTTTGGAGTGGACCGAAGTAGCTGTGAATATGTTCAGTCTTTCAAAGCCTCAAATTAAATTGGAAATAATAGACCTGCAAGCATTTTTTTTTCAAATGTACAAATCTACATCCATCGATGTAGATGTAGAGGAGTGGACATGTTTCAAATAAGTACGCAAATTGTAAAAAACTAGCCATCAATCTAATTATCATATATGTGAGAGCTCTTTTTCTAAAATAAACTTCTTAAAAAATAAATATCGATACAGGATTACCGCAGTCGTCTAAAAGATTCTCTGCGTAATAGTTCGTCTACGCTAGAACTAAAATAAAAAAAATTAGCTCAGGAAGTGTCACTTTTCGCATTAATTTAGTAGATAAGTAAATTAATTAATACGAGTAATATTTAATTATGTTCTATTGTGCCTTCTTTAATTAACATGCAAATAATTATTATAGATAGTTTTTATTGGTCACATTACTCTTTTGGCATACAAATATGCTTTTATTTTTTTTTCTGGACTTTCGATTGAAACATTATAGTTATCTGGACCCCATTTGAAATTAATTGCCGACCCTTGGTATAGGGCGCCACTACTGCAAGGTTAAAGTCGCTAGTTTGTAACGGTAAGCGGCGGCTCGTGACGAAAACTTTGGGGGTTCATAAAGTTTTTTTTTACTTGTGTTACATACAAGTATAAAATATTCATATTTTAGAATGATAATAAATATACTTAATTTTGTTTTTGTTGGTAATTTTTACTTACCATTTTGCAGGATGTTTCTTGCATGTATATCTAACAAAACACGGGTGTAGAGTATAATAAAGTACCTAGTTTATGTTAACTTGATAATAACCGATATGTTAGTTTTATAGAACAAACACAAATTAAACACAATGTTTAAATAGAAAGTCCATTCTCCTTTCTTTGAATTCTGCGAATTTATTGATAACTAAGTTATTGAAATCGGGAATATCTTGCACCAATATTTTTTCTATTGACGGCATGCCTAACGCAGACATTCGATCTTCATTCATAGTGCTTCTTAAAAATGTTTTATCGTTTTAATGTCGAAAAATTTCTTACTGCTTCTGCAGTGGACATTGGAATTGTTACTATAATTTGGAGTAGATCATTGGTTGCTGAAAAAACTTTCTGTAGATTATTTTCGATAATGAATTTCAGGCAGTGTACAGATCTAGATAGATTTCTAAAATCTGGTCTTTGATAAATTATTTCTAGTACAGTTTGAAGTCTATACCAATCTACTATACCAATGTTCACCCAACAGGATTCCGCAGTTTCCAAAGCAAACAGAATACATGGAAAACAAAACAAACTATTTCTTATTTCACAACCGCACAGCCAATCATATTTTTCATATTTTAAATAGTCTCTTAAAACCTCTTTTTGCCCCTTTGGTAATTTGTGTTAAGTTGTCGGTATTGGGCCATCGTTGTATTGTCGGTTTGGGCCGCCCGATATTTTTAACCTGAATTTTTTCTTCCAGTGTTAATTTTCTAAAAGAGTCTTAAAAAGTTCACATTATATTTACACTTTTCTTCAGAATAATGTTTAGAGGAACATCCCGCTACCGTATCCATTTTTCAGGATTGTTTATAAATGTTCTAATAAAATATTGAAATGGTCGAAAACTCACACGCGAAATCGTTAATACTATCGACGAGACGTAAACATTGTATTCAACCTGTTAAACGCATGTCTGATAAGGCCCCACAAACATGTGCGCATGTGCAGTGCAGTAACAAAATCATATAGGCACATGAAATTTGTGCCATATGGGATAGAAAAGGAGCGATTTTAGCATCAATGAGCTAGACAGAGAGGTACATATAAAAACATGCCTTTATCGATGGCACATTCGACTAAACCACAGACCGATTGAAATAGGTACGTTGCCGGCTGTTGCGTGATATCATTAAGAGAAGGAATTTTGGTTTTTCCAAATTGCTCGTGACTCGTGAAATCTGTAATTCTGGGGGTTTTGCTTTATTATTAGTTAAAAAATGGAGAGGAGCATATTCGTGAGACGTTAATTAAATAGTTAGTCTATAAATCAATGAACAGGAAATAAAGGAAATCATGATTAGGTGTAATTTTTTATTTTCTTCGTTTTCTTTTTCTTTAGGGGGACACGTGCTCATGTGCTCTTATAAAGGAGCCGCCACTGGTAACGTCATAAAATTTTAATGCAATATCTTAAACAATTGTACCCATAATGAGTTACTATCTTTAGGGAAACAGAACTTTTTACTACCGTGGAAAATATCGACTCGATATGTTAATGAAGTATTCCATTGTTTATTCATGTTAAAGTTATTATAGGTTGCCTCTTTTATTTATTTTTTAATTATATACTGTACAACACAACAACGTATATATCGAATTTCGACCTTGAGGGGTTAAACGGCTGATACGCCAAAATAAAGTGACTGGCTAATGGACGCTATCTAACGCCACAAACAAAGACTTACTGGTTGTGTCACCAAAACAATGGTCATGTATTGACGAAATTGGAATACATCCGATTGCGTAATGAATAGGTATATCAAAGCTGCGTTACACGTCTGAATAAATACCATGGCAGCCGTCATTATACCCTTCACCATTTTCATCTGCAACAACTTTCCAATGAACATCAGAGGATCCTCTGAAAATATATCAAGAGTCAAATTACCGAAATAAAACTATTAAGAGGCATCTATAAACGCAAAGTTTTCAGATGGTAGATTTTACAATATGTCGTAAGGAGGCTTATACTCCAATCATCTGTAAGTCCTTAAACATTGAGGATTAAACAAATTAAGCCACAACAGCTGTTCTCCCGGCTATATGCCGCGACAGGCGCTGAATTATGTGGCGAAGTTTGCCGTATTTTATTCTAATATAGAAATAAAATACTGTGTATTTTGTAATGTGTGTGTACACGTAATTCAGCGCCCGTCGCGGCATATAGCCAGGGGAATAGCTGTTGTGGCTTAATTTGTTTAATCCTCAATGTTTAAGGACTTACAGATGATTGGAGTATAAGCCTCCTTACGACATTAAATATGTAAAAGCAGCGGCGGCTGGTCAGGGGTGGCAGGGTGGGCAGTGCTCACCCAGCTGTTTCCTAGAAGAAGAGGAACACAGTTCCAAAGTTCGTTATTTATCGTTTATAGAAATTACTAAAGAAATTAATCAAGGAAGCCGTTACTCTGTGGTAGTTCATAATTCACAACGGAAATGAATAAAACAACTACTACGTTTTTAAACCACTATAATAATGGTATAAATATAGTGGTATAAAAACGTAGTAGTTGTTTTTACTCATTTCCGTTGGAAATTACTGAAGATATAATTATGTAATATGTAATTAATTAAATACATTATATATTACATAACAACAATAATACGAATACAATGAAAATTTCTAATTGTACAGGGTGTCCCAAAAGTGACGCCCGTCCTTTTGGAATTTGACTTTGTGAGCTAAAACAAATCGAAAGTTAAGAGTGATGAAATTTCCGTTTGGCCTTCGTTAACGAGTTATGAAGAAAAAACTGATAAAGCGCATAAGAAACTAATCAGAGCCCAGCCGATGTGATTGTGTCATATTAATTCCGCAGCAGTTTGAATTCGAGCCTTTAAAAAAATGGATCGATGTGAATCTCAACCAATGCTATAGCGGATTCACTCGATCGAGATTGCGAGATTCGTTTGTCATGTCTTTTTTAAGAAGGGAATAAATGGATCAATGTGAATCTCAACCAATGCTATAGCGGCTTCACTCGATCGAGATTGCGAGTTTCGATTGCCATGTCTTTTTTAAGAAAGTATCACGTTAGCCAGGCACCGATAGGTCTCTGTTCAAAAACTTGCTGCTAGTAATGTCAAAACTGCCAAACGCTATTGTGTCACATTTACATAATTTTGCAACATTTCAGTAATTTGAAATGGAACGTTTCTACTGTAATCGAGATTTTGTTGACATGTTGAAAACACTGAGTGCGTGCGATTATAATGCAACTGCCGCGGCTACTGCATATGCGGAAATGTTTTCAAATTGGCGTCATCCTGATGTGAAAACCATAAAACGCGTTGAACATTAGTTATTGAAGACGGGTAATTTGAATCCCCGAAGAAAACTTTCAGGACGTCCACACGGATTGAGAGTCGATCAAGAAGAACAAATTCTTGGCATTGTTGAGGCAGAATCAAGAACAAGCCTTCGCAGTGTGTCATCGCAAGCCAATGTTCCAATAACCACAATTCACAGATTGTTACGAAGAAATGGCTTACATCCATACCGGCCTCATAAAGTTCACGTTTTACTTGACGGGGATATGCCGCTGCGTAACGTTGACAATGATCCACATTTGCATTAAAAACATTGTTTGGAGTGATAGATCCACATTTACGGAGGAGGGTATCATAAAAACACATAATTTGTACCAGTGGGCTGATGAAAAATCCCCATTTTATCTGGAAGCGATTATTTCAGAGACGATGGTCAGTAAACGTTGGGGCTGGATTAATGCATAATAATATGTTGTCCAATAGGCTGAATTCAGAACTGTACTGTCAATTTTGAATGACAATTTGCCACTTCCATTCCTCGATGATATTCCGTTGGCAACTAGACTAAACTGTTGGTTTCAACATGAGCACCAGCGCATTATGGTGTACAAGTACGACAGTTTTTGAATAATTCTTTCCCTGGAAAGTGGATTGGAAGAGATGGACCCGTATCTTGGCCACCTAGATCGCCCGACTTGAATCCCTTAGATTTATATTTTTTGGGGATTTTTGAAGGACGAGGTTTACTCCATACCTGTTGCGAATGCTGTAGATGTCGTGGCTCGAATTCATGCTGCGGCATTAATAAATGAAGAAATGTTAGAGAGTGTTCGTGCTTCCATCATACATCGGGCTGCTGTTTACATTGAAGTAGGAGGAAATCTAATTGAGCATATTTTGTAAAAACTAACTAGGATGTTATGCAGAAATTAAATTAAAAAAATAAAATCTAAAGTTGTTTTCTCAACAACTCGGTCAAACGAAAATTTCATCAATCTTAACTTTCGATTTGTTTTAGCTCACAAAGTCGAATTCCGAAAGCACGGGCATCACTTTTGGGACACCCTGTATATATTAATACTAACAGCGCAACCGTGGTGGAAAATTGCAGTGCAAGTAAGTGCAGCAATTCACTCTTCTAACCGTGGAATAATTATCGTGGTTGTCTAGCGTGGTGGGTGCCACGCCGGGTGGACAGCCACGCCTTTTACCTTCCTGGCTTTGTAAGTAAATACGAGACAGCGCCAGCGCAAGCGCAAGCGTCTCCCACAAATAAATATTTATATTTATTGGTTTAATAAATAAATACAAGTAAATAAGTGTCTACCAAGATTAGTTTTAAAATGAATACTGATATTATTGACATAGGTATACTTTCAACATCCCTTGAAAGTTTAAATTATTTCACAATAATATAGAAACATGGGAATCTGGAATATAAAATTAAATAAACAGTAAACACCTGAATAGAATTAATTAATTAATAGAATTACGAATGGTTTGAAGACATAAAAACAAAATTATACACGTGTAAACTACATGAAACTATTTGAAACACGGACACAGCTTACTCGAGTGTCGAGTAAGCTGTGACACGGGTGGGCTAGACCACCCTGCTGAAGAAGCTTTCGGCATAGCGGAGAATGAATCGAGAATCTCCGATCTCCGTATTTCCGAGTTCAGTTTTCAGAGACGTAGAACGTTGTTTATCTCAGCGAGGTCTGTACTCTGTAGCTTAGGGGTTTCAAAATTTTAACGGTTCTTTAACAATAATTACAAAACAATAGTGCGGCAGTCTGTCTGTGGAAGTTGGTACTTTACATTTGTGTTTGTTTAGTATTGTATTTATTTAGTATTTATACCATGACGAACGTGAGAGAAATAGTAAATTTCTGTTTGAACGTGAATTTCTGTGTAGCATTTATAAGAGTCTGTACCAGTTTTATCCAATTTTAGTGCTATGCATTTTTAACTTGAAAGCTGATAGAATTTTCAATCTTAACATATACTTGTACAGTGACTAACATAGAGTGATGAGTCAAAGTTTCTTTTTTACTATATTTTACTTCATTATTTTGCATTATATAACCTACTAATAGGTAGTTGTTGCCCACCCATGACAAATCATCAGAGCCGCCACTGTGTAAAAGTAGAATTGCCGATTAATATATCTACGTCACTTCAGTCATACAATCATATGATCAATAAACTACACCTATTTATGAGTTGATAAATTATGAGTTGATTAAATAAATGGTGTGAAAATGGTGTAAGATTTCACTACTTCTGGTATAAAACTTGTGTACCAGTGTAGTTGGTAAAATTTTACATCACTGTAATTGTAAATTTTTATACATTTTAGGTATGAAACTAGTATAAATCCACCACAATATAGTACACTTTACTCCACGTAGGGTAGATAAGATTATGATCTCTGCGTGGTAGCAATTCTAGAGTACTACATATCTATAAAGTTTTCAACTTGACATTGTCGAAACGTTAGTCAGTGTGGCTATTCGTGATTTTTGATTAACCAACTTATGCCCGAATGCTGTTATGTGTCTCAAGAAGCAAAAATTAATCATGTTGGTCGAGTTTCTTAAAAATTTCTGTGTTGAATTTTATACCATGTGTCTCATTTAAAATGAAGACGCATATTTTCGCCATTTTTTAAAGTGCAGATATGAGCTTTGGCACAATTGTAGTACTACATGGGACGTACATTTCGAAGTAACTAATTTAAATTTAAGTAACAAATTGAGACAACGGTAGCCTCCTAAATGGGGCCCATTTCCGATATATTATTTTGCGTTGAAGATATCGAAAATAGTTACCAAAAATCTTCAAAAATTTGAGCTCCGACATCAAACTTCATTACAAAATTCACATTTTTAGTTGTCTTAATATTTTTTCGCAGTCTACACACGGTTACAATTTTGGTTTTCAATTTAATAGGACGTCAATCTGATAAACTTTGAGTTATATTATGTAAAGTTCTAGTATATAATTGTAAAATGTGCCTGCATTTAAGGAAAAAATAATCGAAGTAATAAAGATATTTGGTGATGGGGCTCATAGTAACAGAAAAACAGTCGCGGAATTTAACCGAGGACATCCTTTATGAGTCGCTATTAGTCATGGACGGCGGGCTGGCACTGCCTATATGTTACGTAGTGCGAGCTTGCAATTACGTCTACAACGGCCACCAGGGGCGCTAGTGCTCCTGCAGTGTCGTTTCCTCCTTTCTCTTACGTCTCTCACCAACAGTAGCAGTAAACATAACCTCGCATACATGTAAACAAACGCGTAATCACGAGTTGTAATGAATCTGCAGTATATAAATATAATAGTGTAAAATGAAAAATCCGCCGAAAGTAAAAAAGAAAATGCCTCGTGTGATACGACGTTGCATAGTTACGCATGCAATTACGAAAAGAATAAACTTGCTTGATTGTGCAAATCTTAATTCTAACTTCACTTAAAGGGACAATGAAGCTTTCTGTCTATAATCATTTCACAATATACTGGAACATATAATTTACACTAAAAATACCTACAGTGTTAAATTGTTATCCACAATTGTACACAAGTGTGTTCAAAATTTGCGATATTGTGGCGTGTCCTGTTTTCAGTAAAGTGCCGTGAAATAGACAGCTTCATTTTCTCTTCAACGATACTTTGATTACTCCCAATTTACAATATTATAATTTGCAGTATATACTACAAACTTATATTATTTGCCTCTGTGAATTAACATTTTGAAATGATTTCTTTTATTTGTAACATAAATGTTTATAGAATAAGTTTTAGCACTTTTCAGACAGATTATATACATATGTGTACATATTACGTATAATTAAAAAATTATTGCAGGAATACACACGAAAACATATGTTTTATAATTGCAAATTAACCTAATTCAATTTCACCTATACGGCAAACAATAATAATCGTTACCAAGAAGACTAGAGAACAGGAGAAATAACTCGGGTGGTGGGGGTAGGACGAAAAACGTCCACACCATGGCGGTCCTTGCGTAGAACTGAGCGAGGTTATGTTTATTTTTGTTTACTGTGTTTTGAAAGTTTTGAGCGTTTCCAGTTTTTCCGTTAAATATGTCAAAAGCGTCGAGATATTGTTGCGTTACGAATTGTTCCAGCAACAGCCCTGATTGTGTCATAAATAAACGAACAATTTTTAAAGTTCCTGAGGTAAGTCTTTCGATAAACAAGTATTGTAATGTTTGTATACACCGATAGTAACGCTTACTTTGTAGTAAATAGTAAAAGTGCAGTGTAATGTAGAAGTAAGTTGTCAAATAGTAATTTACAACTCAATTTCGTTTAAGGACTGTGAGAGACCAGAAAAATTGTTGGAGGTGCTGTCACCGTATTACCTTAATATTATGCAGCTCAAGGAAAGAATACTTTATAATAGTAGAAAAAGAAAACTCAAAATACCAGTTTTCCTTCACTTAACGATAATGAATTTGAACTTCCCACAGAACGTCTCCGTAATAAGATTTTTGGTTATCATAGTTTTTTAATAACAAGTAACATCCTATATTATTTTCCAGATGTCCTTCCAATAAATGAAGACAAGTACCTTAATCTTATGCAGCTCAAGGAAATAATACTTTATAACAGTAGAAAGAGAAAACTCAAAATACCAGTTTTCCTTCACTTAACGATAATGAATTTGAACTTCCCACAGAACGTTTCCGTAATAAGATTTTTCGTTATCATAGTTTTTTAGTAAGAGGTAACATCCTATATTATTTATTTTATATTATTATTATGGCCTTTTAGTTAAATTGAAAAAGTTTAACTACAGTTAGTTAGTTAAAGTTAGTTATGTAGTTTAGTTTAGTTCTTTAGTTCAAACTTTAGTTTAGTTCTTTTCATTGCAATGTTATTTCTTCTCTTACATTAGAATGCGACTTATAATTTCAATTTGCTTGAATAAATAGTTTTGTGGCATTTCTTGTTTTATTCCTGTACCCTTCAATTTATGTCTAATTACTAACGTTAATTCTGAAAAATTAATTGATTTTACATCACACACTGTATTGCCTTCATATTACACTGATTTGAATAAATTATACTCTTATTGAATGCTTTGTTTTTACTAAAGCAACATACAAAAAGGTCGGTAAATATGTAATGTTATTATCACAAAATCGCAAATTTTAAATTAACCGAATATATACAATTGATTAGTAATTCTTTAAAAACAACTTCACATTTCATACAATATTAGCTCACAAGCTAATTTCACAGGAAAACTATCGGTTACTTCTTGGATGTTTGAAATATCTTGTACAGACTTCGGCACATCCCATTCCAAATATTCACTGTGTAAATTACACATTCACATTCAACTTCTTATCAATGCATATGTTTAAATTGGTGTCCAAACCAGACTCAGCATACCATTTTTCGCTTGGCAATTCAATGGAGTCTGTTGCTTTGTAAACTTTCAAACAAAATATTTCCTTCCGAGATCGAACACTTCTTCATTTCCCCATGCAAAAGTGATCGCAGTTCGACATTTTCAATTCCACTTGTGGCCATGGTTAAAATATGTAATCTTTCTGATTAAAACTCGTTAGACTAAAAGCTCATTATGTTATTTCATTTCCACAAAGCTAAATTATCATCGATATCCTACTCGTGGCAGACATAAAAGAAAATTATAATTGACAGATGAAAAAATGCAATAACATTTCTTGCTCTAAAAGAAAAGCATTCAGAACTATTATTTTTTGTACATACTATGTATTTAGGACTGAAAATACTGTATCCCAATTTTCATAGCGTGTTTTCACCAAACAATTCGGAAACAACAATTGTAAAGAAATGCACGCGAAAATTGTTTACTGTTTACATAATGAGCACAATAGAACCCTAACCCTACATTTAAATAGTGAAGACCCGCGATAGACGAGGATAAACGGCATGCGCACATGCGCAGATCCCGCGCGATTCTACGTGAGGCTGCCATATTGGCGCCGTTTTTCGTCCTACCACCACCACTGATTTTTCGAGGAGCTATGTCTCCTTACTCTCTAGTCTTCTTGATCGTTACGTAATACATTGTGGCTCAGATGTTTTTCCAATAAACTCATTTTGTTATTAATTTTACGTCATCCGTTACGTGTATATTAAAATTTAAAAACATTCATGTTCAAATTTACCGGAAATTTCGTACTGCAAGACAACTAACGCCCCTTGTACAGTAATTTACCAGCGAACTACCGCAGTGCCAGGGGGGTTGGTCATGGAATTGCAGCCGCCATAAATGCCCTTTTCAATGCAACTGGCAGTGTTATTAAAATATTTCAGAATGATCAATCTCGTCGAATACATCCGCATCCTGAATATAACGTAGGTATTCTTAGTAGCAAACCAAGCGAATCCAAGAGTGAGCTACGAGATTTAGCGTCTCAGCTGAATATCTATAAGGAGAAAATTAGAAAATATTTCAGTCCTCAGGAAATCATACTTTATAAATCAAAATTTCTACGTATTTTGAAAGAATGTGAGGACAATAAAGGGTTAGAATATTGTTATTGGGCTCAAGGAAATTATTTCGACCACCGAAATTTTCTACATCCAATTTTGTTTACTGATGAGACTACATTTATCACCAATGGAGTGCTATCTTCTCAAAACTGTAGATACTAGGCCACAGAAAATCGTCATTGGGTTATTAATTGTAAAGACCAATAGTCAGAGAAACTTATGGTGTGGAATTATAGGAGACAGAATAATTGGCCCGTTTTTCTTTAATAACTCTTTAGGTTAAATATTTGGTAAACTTTTTCAATATAGAATTTATGGTATGCAATTGAAAATCTATCTCTTAATGTGCGAGAGGAGATGTTTTTCCAGCTAGATGGTGTGTAAATCCATAAATCCAGAATTATTTGTCGATGGTTGAACGAACATTTTCTAATCCGCTGGATATGAAATTGTTTAAAATATGAATTGTTGAATAAGAAACAATTTTGGCTCCACGCCTTGTAGCAATTGAATATCTTTGATCATGAATAAAATCGGACGGTAAACTGTAAAATTTCTGTCAAAAATAAAATCGATTTTTTGTTCAAAATTGTATAAACGGTATATACTATTTATTTGATCGCTATTTGCCAAATAAAATACTCTCTTATCTTGCCGATAAACGGAACAGTCTACCTGAGACCAGCCATAAAAACAAGCCATGGTATGTTTTGAGATTTTTTATTTGGCAAATAGCGATGAAATAAACTAAACAAAATCTCTAATGTGTAGTACGGTTATCCTTGGAAAACATGGTAATTATTTACAAGTGTGAAACCCTTAAAAATGATTACCAAATTTTGTCACCCCCTATTTTCGAGGGTGCTGGAAACGAATCTGGCTTCAATTTCATCCGCTCGGACACAGTTTTCGAGCAAATGAATTTTCCACTTTTCCGCACGCGAACCACTTTTTCTTATCAAATAACTTTCACTTTATACTAGGTACGTAGATAGCTAATATTATTACGAGTATATTCTACAACACTTCCTTTATACATGTTATATATTAAAACGTCATAAAACCTATTATTCATTACCATGTTCTTAATTTACTTTACTAAATGTTTATAATTCACATGCAGTTGTCGTCGTCGATTGTAATCGTGTGCGCCCTCTACGAAACCAGATGCGAATCAACACACTGCGACGTACTCGTTAGTATATTGGAGGGCTCCAAAAGTTAATTATGAATATTACGTGAACTAAATATGCTGTTATTTTGAAGGAACCTAACCTAACCCAACCTAACCTAACCTAATCAGACCATAATAAGCAAATATTTAGGTTAGGTTCGGATAGGTTCCTTCAAAATAACAGCGTATTTGATTCAGTTAATATTCAGAGTTAACTTTTGGAGCCCCCCTCCACCGTATGCTGACCAGTACATATGGTTTCATAGAGGGCGCACAATTACAAATATTATAATGGACGGTGACAAATGCATCGGAAATGTAAACATTTGAAGTAAGTTAAGAAACTTGTAATGAATAATACGTTTTATGACGGTTTAATATATATGTACAAATGAAGTGTTGTAGCATCTACTCGTATTAATATTAGCTATCTACGTAGTGTGAAGTGAAAGTTATTTGATAAGAAAAAGTAGCATCTCGTGCGGAAAAGTGGAAAATTCATTTTCTCAAAAAATGTGTCTGAGCGGATGAAACTGAAGCCAGATTCGTCTTCAGCACCCTCGAAAATAGGGAGTACGAAATATTTCGTAAGCATTTTGAAGAGTTTCACATTTGTAAATAATTACCGAAAACATTAAGGAACTCATTTTTATAAAATTGAATTAACAAAGAACGGGTTGAAATTTAAAAGAGACTATCACGGCGTCACAAGTAAAATACAAACTGTCAATCAACGCCAGCCAATGCCTTTTTAACAGATGTTTGATATGTTTCAGAGTTTTTCAAAAAATATTTAATAAAAGAAATATGAATATTTTGCCAAACTATATAACCACTTTACGCATAACGTTTAGAAGTTAAAAAAGGAATAAAAATGAGACATATTCAGAGTACCTCACTCGAAACTGAAAATAAAGTTGTTACTTCTTTATTTTTTTTATCGTCATAGAAGCACCGTCATAAAAACTAACAAACGGCATACAATATAATTATTAAAGATGTGAGCGAGCGCTGCATACCATCGGCGCTCCATATGGGGGCAAGAACATTCTTAATAAAACGAACAGTTCGTTTATCAAATCCATAACTCTTAGTTAGCTATTCTAAAATAATCATCATCATGAGGTCATCAGTCCTAAGACTGGTTGGACGCTAACCTCCAGCTTCTCCTATCTTGTGCTAATCTACGCATTTCGCTTATTGTGCTACAACCTACATCCCTTACTATTTGCGAGCAGTAGTCTAATCTAGGCCTACCTCTGCCTTTCTTCACTCCTATTTCTGCCTCCAAAATATCGCGGACTATTCCCCCATGTCTCAGCAAGTGGCCTACCATTCTATCTTTTCTCTTCTTTATGTTTTTCCACATGCTTCTTTTCTCGCCGACTTTCTCTAATACTTCTTCGTTTCTAACCCTATCAGTCCACGGTATTTTTATCATTCTTCGGTAACAACACATCTCAAAAGCTTCTAATTTCTTCCTACTTGCTTCCCATACCGTCCAGGTTTCGCAACCGTATAGTGCCGTGCCCCATACATACGTTTTCAAAAATCTCTTCTTTGTTTCTAAGTTTATTACCCCCGAGCATAAAAGTGCTTTATTTTTGTTAAAAGCTACTCGACCCTGCGCTATCTTTGTTTTATATCTTTATCGCTTCTTCCATCTCAATTTATTTTACTTCCTACATAAGTGATGTCTTTAACTTCCTCTAAAATAATAATATTAATAAAATTTCATTATACAATTTCGCCATAAAATTTCTATTAGATTGTAATTATGTATTGTAATTCACCGATATGTCTTTTAATTTCTAAACAGTTTTACCGTAACGATGCGATCATAACACTGAAATGAGGTAAGTGATCGACGAACTGTAGTGGAGGGGGATGAGAAATGCACCTTTCACAGCCGTAGGGCCATACTTGATCTTGATTTATCGGTCGAGGTGTACGTACTGTCTCCGCTGTTACGGAGACGTTACTTGAAACGTGATGTAACTATATATTTGTATGAATATCTCAAGAACCATACTTACCAAGATACAATAATTATATATTTTTGTGATCAGAAAACTGTGGGTAACTTTTTTAAGTAAAAAAATACAGGGTGTTTCATTAAAAAAAATAAAAAAAATGTTCGCCCCCTTTCAATTTGCAGAGTTTCAAAAATTTGTTTAAATATTCAAAAAATTTATAAAAAATCATGTAAAATCCTTTTTGAATTTTTCGATTCGATTGAAATTAAGAGAAATAAAGGGGGGGTCAATTTTAGGTGACTAACCCGGTACACGTCACGTGAATTCTGTGCAACATCAACGTAGAACAGAGGGCGTACCCTTACAAACTCCATTTAGGATTGATTTATTGTTGATGTTGATAGCCTGTAATATTCCGCACATACTAGATAAAAAATAGTTTCGAAAGTTTTGGCACAAATATAATACACAATTCCAGTTACCAATTCGCATAACATTATGGAGCGATATTTCAACTGTACACGCAGTGGCGGCGACAGGGATGGGCGAGCGCCCAGGTAAAATCCTTTTCACCCAACCAGTCACCCAAACTCTTATAACACCACTATATCCATATCACATTCTATATCCGGTATATATTCATCCGATATAGGATCATTCTATTAGGCAGTATAGGATCTACCTATAGTATAGGTATAGGATCAGGTATAGGAGGATTTTGGATCAGGCAGCCTAAGAAATGAAGCCACTTTTGAATAGGCTTTCGACGAAATTGTGTTTATGCCTACATGGTACAATTTTCAGCCACATATCGCAATAAAAATCTCCCACCGGCAGTTCTAAGTCGCAGATTGATGTATTTTAGACACATTTCTACAGCATTGACTGAAAGAGCTTCTTTCAAAATCGTGAAAGTTCTTGAAATGTTTGTTTTCGTATCCGGAATGAGTACGTACAAGTAACTTCCTTTGTCTTGGACATGGATGATACACAAAAAAGTTAATTCTTTGCATCGACAAGCACCTGCGACTCCCATGATCGTTGCAACCTGTAAAGAGTTCAAAATACCATACCATTTACCATACTTCGAAATATCAATACACTTCAACATTCAATATCAATACAATCAATTTTAGTATCGAATACTTTGTCCACATTGAAGAGACAGCAAACCGTTTTTCCACATTGAAAAAGTAGGATAGTAGTACTTCTTCTGTAATTTCTCCTTCTCCTATGCCCCTGTTTTCGCCAGTTGTCGAATTCCATCAAATACTTCTCGTATACACTGTTTTTCGCTAGTAACAGACGTTATATTGCTTCTTGAGCTTCTTGCTGGATTTCAGTCGGAACGAAGAAATTCTCAGCATTGTCACTCATTTTTTGTGTCGATTTTTCAAATAATGGCGGTCTTGTTGACAAATAAATAAATGCATGTCCTAGAAACTACTCCAAGGCTTTCTAGTTTTCAATTCAAAATTAATATTCTTGATCAAAATAAATCTGTCAAATTTGACGTTTTATAAAACCATAATTTTTTACCTCCTAATTGGCTGGTTTTGCCCGTGGTCGTGGATAAAATGTTGAATTACATTCGGGAATTAACAGTCTTTAATCCGCTCGAAAAAATGGGGGCCCCATTTTTTCTTGTGGATTAAAAGCTTGTTAATTCCTTTATATAATTAATAACCATTAATGCTCTCGCCCAGTTTAGATATTTCTATTTTCGCCTAACCGTAAAATAATGCTAGCGCCACCACTGTGTACAAGACGATATTATAGAGAAGATTACAAGTAAATTACAAAATAGACGACTGCGGTTATGTTTTGACGAGAATATGGATCGTAAAAAATCTATTGTAAATATTATAGTACGTATATTGGACCTCCGGCAATCGACATTTCCATTGCTATTAGCTAGCAAGAGAGTCACTGAGTGTTCTGACAATACAATTACGGATATTAGGGTGAAGACGTTAAAGAAAATTTTAAGTGTTAACATGTCAAATATTGATGTTTGTGACCAACGTTGTCGCGACAATGAGTTCAGTAGGTTGTTCCTTTTCACAGTATGGTTGTAGATTGTTACATGTTACGCATAAAGTGCATATTTTACGTCTTGTGGCAGAAATTATTCGACAATGCTTTTACATTGACAGCGAGTATAAGAAAAGTGTTTCTAAAATCTCCTAAACGTCATCGCGAGTTTCACAGAAAGTGTCCTGGAATTCCCGAACCACCAGAGCCGATTCTTGCACGTTGGGGAACATGGTTGAAGGCAGCTTTTTATTATGCTGAAAATTCTCAGCAAATAAAACCTGTAATACTACAGTTCAATCCTGCCGAGGCTGCAACTATTAAGGAAAGCCAGACTCAATTTCCAGATATTTCCATTGAAACTTATTTAAGAACTGTTCATATCAACTATAAAGAAGTGCATGACGCAATAGACATTACAAAATCGTACGTTGGCGTTACCGGAGACTCTGCAAGTAGTCAACCAAGTAAATTCACTGCTACATATAGATGATGCAAAACATGAGCTCGTCAAACAAACGTTCGAACGTGTGAAACCGATTGTAACAAATTAAGACAAGTCTGTGATGATACAGGTAATAGTGATAGTGCATCTACAAATCCGGTAAGTGAGTGTGTAAAGAGTATTTTACGTGTGTCTGTATTACATCAGTAGATGTTGAACGGTTGTTCTCCAAATATGAAAACATATTTTCACCATAATTACCCTTGTTACGATCCGTACGTCTATGGCACGCAGCACATTTCCCACAGCCTTAATAAATAATTATAACCAACTTAACGATGTATTTATATCTGTCAATCTATTTTAGACAAATCATTTATAAACGTATTTATATCTGTTGCAACACCATCAAGGGGTCTTTGTTACAGTTTTCAGCTTACAAGAGTCTATGAGTATCACAAATATCATATAATTTTACCTGTCATCTTTTGTCTTTTCTCATGAAACAAAAATTTATCTTCCCTCATTATCTCTTGATAATAATTAAATTTCTGTACGGCTGCTTAACGTCTGTCTGAACACCCACTAAATTGCGGTTTAAGTGAAATAAAGATAAACACTAAAATTAATTATGAATGTATAAAGTATTCGAATTAACGTAAGTGGATTTGTTTCTTATGAGTTTTAACCAGAAGAATAATTAGAGCTCATTTATTGCCCTAATATACAATTATTTACGAATTTTTACTTAATTTAATTTACTTTAGCTGTAATATTTATTATGAGGGCGACTTGGTATCGATCTTATTGGTATATGACCTTTTAATGTTTTTGTAAATAAAAACATGATAGTGTGTTACGAATAAGACTAGTATATAGACGGATCTTCATAATCATAATTATCACTTAAAACGTCTATTCCCGTAAGCCGCAACAGAGTCATGAATATCGAGTGCCGATTCAACGAGAATCGAGTGCCGATTTTCGATATAAAAGATATCTCATTTGGAACTTATAAGATAGGATTTGTGAATAAAACCAATAATATTTGACAAACTGAGGTTTTTATTCTTCAACATAAAGTGGAGACGATACGGCTACAAAGGGTAAAGAGTATCGTTCATATGGAGGCCTTCCTTTCCTTTAAAGTCTTTTATATCCTATTAAAAACACATTGCTAGATAATATTTTTTGCAACTAGCGGACTTTTCTTAATCCAAAGCTTTTAATCCGTGGCACTCACATCACAAAGCGGAGCAACCAGACTTCTAAAGAGTCATTGTCCTCAAAAATGGTTATTTTTTTAGAATAAAATGGTTTTTTCACTATTGCTATCCGTTAAAAAAAAATTAATTCTGTAAAAGTTCTGACTACTAAAAGAGCCCAGAAAACTACCACCCAGTATATCGGTTTGACTAATATTTTGAAAAATAATAGGCTTTACTGGTCCAAATTGTTGTTCTAAATTTCAACTCGATCAGTAAAGGGGTTATGGAGTTATTTATTATATAATTTTTCTTTGGACAAGTTTGAAAGTCTATAACTCGGAAACTAAAAATTTTTTATTAACTTTGTTTTTTTAGATCGTATTTATATATCATGAATATACAGTCAAGCGTTGTCGGTGTAATTTTCGGACACCCTGTATATCCCATATTTATGGGTAGTAAATCAAGCCTTAGATGTTTGAACAGAAAAGGAAAAGAAACGGGAAATATTACTATTTCAGTAATTTTTAAGAAAAGCGGTTAACGTTGTTAATCTACAAAATACATATTTAGTAAATTTTGTAGAATACACAATTATGCATAATGAAATTGAACACATAATTTGTCTCCTATCATCAAAATTACACACAGCAAGAACTAAAACACAATCTATAAAATAAGGAAACTAGAAAACTGTACGCAAACAATAATAATAAAATATATTTGATATAACAAAAATAATATATACATAATATACATGTTATATAAAATATATTGTATTGTATTCATTATTCAAAGTAGTTCTCACACTTCTATAACTTTATTATCAGGTAACATAAAACCTTCAGTATGTTATCTGAAAGCCAGACGTAACTCAATGCTGCTACGTGTTTTATCATATAACTATATACATTGTAACCAACGTTTATGATGATTTGCTGAAACCTTATAATGGTCTTTCTTTAAATTAATCTTTTGCCAATTATATTTTAACTTTACTTTCAACGATGTCAGCATAACGAAACTTATAAAGTCACAGCAAACCCGTTGCATGAGCAGTATAATTTTAATATAGCTTTAGTATAATTTTAGTATTGATATTATTGTTATACTCACACATCTAAATTCTTCTTCGTCCGTTAAATAAAATAAATTGTTTTTAAAAAGTTTAAATCCAAACTAGTGATTTAACAAATTTGGCGCAGTCGTTGTAGGATTTCACGCGTTATTAGAACACGGATTTGCCTCACTAGTAACGTGGAATTCCAATTCCGAAGTGAAGTCAAGAACAAGCTCAAGAAGAAAAGAAACACGAAACAAGAATACTTCAAAGAAGCAACTTCGAAACACGAAGACTTCAACAAAAGAAACAAGAAACAAATCTATAAAGAAACAAAGAAAACAACAGGGGAAATCGCAGATAGAACACGGACCTGCCCTCACTGTTTGTGATTCTCCTCTGCAAGCCATCCTTCCCGAAGACACCCCTCTTCCAGAACACGGAATTGCCTCACTGGTTGTGGACTCTGGTCGGAAGACGAATGGAAAAAATTTGGTAAGTCAAAGAATTGACACGTTACCTTTGTAACATTTATTTATAATTTTAAGAAATACTATACAGGATATAGACCAAAAACTATTATCCTTCCCATCTGCAAATTTATTTTTATTTAATTTTATTTAATTAAATAACTTTACAATAATTAATTAACTTATAAAAATGGCAAACGAAGCTATCTTAGAACCTTACAAACTGTCAGAAATTTTCTCAATTGTTCCGGAGTATGACGGAAATCAAATTTTCCTGCAAACATTCTTAAATGCTATTAAATGCGCTTTCGACATGGCGGTCGATAATCAAAAAATACTTTTAACTCTCCATGTTAAAAATAAATTACGTGGAAAAGCCGCTGAACTAGTAAATTCTAGGAACCCGTCAACTTGGGAAGAAATCAAATATCTATTAGAGACTCACTTTGGAGACTCTAGGGACCTTACGTCTCTAATTCAGGACTTGCAAAGAATTAATCAACAATCAAACGAATCCGCTTTAAATTTTGTATCCCGCTTGCAAACGCATAATGCGAAAATGCATGCAGCGATTCAGAAACAGCATTTAACCGCTGAACAAAAAACCGCACAGTCAAATTTAATCGAGACAATGACTGTTAACACTTTATTGACAGGGCTGGATCCAAAATTAGGATCTATAATAAGAGCAAGTAATCCTATGGATATGCTTCAAGCAATATCCAGGATTAAACGAGAACTTCAATTGTCACACTTTGAATCTCAGAAATTTCAAAAAGCGAACAAACCATTACCACCTAATTCACTAAATGCTAAGAAGATATGTACATTTTGTAAACGTAATGGTCACACAATAAATGAGTGCCGAACGAAACAACAAAATTCTTCAGCACCTTTCCAAAATTTTTCTAGGCCTAATTTTCAACAAAATTTTAATCAGGCCCAATCATCCAACTTAAATCAAAATTATCAGCGACCTCAATTTTATTCAAATGAAAATAATAGACCGATTAATTCAAATTTCCAACAAAATAATTACCAGCAAAACAGTTTTCAACAAAACAGGCCTTCAGCTATTAAACCGAATCCCAACTATACAAACCAATCAAGACCACCAATAATTCGGCCAAATCCGAATTATAATCAACAAGGAGCTCATCATATGAACGCTCAAATGAACCAAAATTTTGATGATACGGCTCATCAATACGACTCACAGTACACTGATGATACTGCTCATCAGTACAGCTCACATGCACAATATGCTGATGATACCGCTCATCAATATAATTACAATTGCGATCAAAATTACGAACAATATCAAGATTCATATTCAGACGAACCAACATATCAACAAAATTATAATTTTTCAACGGACCAATTTAATTATTCTGATACTAATCAGGATTTTCGGCAAACTACTCAAGCTCAAGATCATCCACCGGATCAACAGCTATGCGAAATAACGGAATTAGAAAACCAAATTCAAATAATGAATTTGAACACCAACCAACAGCAAGACAAACAAATATTCCTATAAATAGAGGAATATCAAGTGCCCTTTTTACAGTAAATCCCAAAAACTTATATTACATTGAAGATGCTACAAAAAAATTTAAAATATTAATAGATACAGGTGCCGGACTATCCATATTTAAGCCAAAAACTTGTGAAAAATATTCTAAACGTTTTCCCGAAAACGTTATAATACAGGGAATTACCTGTATCAAAAAATTCTAATTGATGAATCTACACTTGTTCCGTTTACTCTCAACGATCCTCACAAAGTTCACATTCATAATATTGATATTGAATTCGACGGATTATTAGGATCCGATTTTCTAGAACATTACAACTGCATTATTGACATAAAAAATAGACAATTAATTACTAACTTTAAAACTGTACCTTTATTCAAAGCCACAGAAAATTCCACTAATGTACAAAATAATAAAAAACAAAATGTTCAAAATAATCAATTTCTCAACAAAATTTCTATTAACCCTCGTACAGAACAAATTTCAAAATTTCGATGTAATCTTGTAAATACAGAAGCCATATTAACAGCTATGGAAATAGATAAAGTACGACTTCCTAATGCACTAGTCAAAATTAACAATAAAGGAGAATTTCTTACCTCCGTATTAAACGCAAACGCAGTCCCAAAAATAATAGATTTTTCCGAAATTAAACTAGAACCAATTCAAAATTTTTCATTAAATAATTTAAACGAATATAATTCTGAAAATTATACAGATAGACGCGAAGAAATAAGGCAACAACTTCGTCTTGATCACTTAAATGAGGAAGAAAGAGAAATAATTACTCAACTTTGCCTAGACTTTTCAGATATTTTCTATCTCGAAGGAGATATTCTAACATTTACTAATGAGATCAAACACACAATAGACACCAACAATGCTAAACCTACCTTTACAAAGTCGTATCGCTACCCTCAAATTCACAAAGAGGAAGTGAAAAAACAGGTATCGAAAATGCTAGAACAAGGTATTAGCAAACATTCAAATTCCCCTTGGTCTTCACCGATTTGGGTTGTCCCCAAAAAGCTTGATGCGTCAGGTAAACAAAAATGGCGTGTCGTAGTTGACTACAGAAAACTCAATGAGTTAACTGTAGGAGATAAATACCCTTTACCAAACATTTCTGATCTTTTAGACCAACTTGGCAAATGTCAATATTTCACCACCCTCGATTTGGCCTCCGGTTTCCATCAAATTGAGATCGAACCCAGTGACATCCCAAAAACTGCTTTCACAGTCGAAAACGGTCATTTTGAATTTAATAGGCTTCCATTCGGTTTGAAAAATGCCCCATCAACCTTCCAAAGGGTAATGGATAACATCTTAATAGGAATCCAAAACGAGAGATGCCTCGTATACATGGACGACATAATCGTCTATTCCCCAACGATCCAGGACCATGTTTCACGGCTTACCGAAGTCTTCAAACGTCTTCAAAAAGCTAATTTGAAAATTCAACCGGACAAGTGCGAATTCCTTCGTAAGGAAGTTGCATATTTAGGTCACCTCGTCACCAAAGAAGGTGTAAAACCAAATCCAATTAAGATCGAATGCATCAAAAATTTTCCCCAACCAACTAACCAGAGAGAGATTAAATCATTTCTTGGCCTCGCCGGATATTACCGACCATTCATTGATAATTTCGCCAAAATTTCCAAACCTCTCACTAAATTACTGCAAAAAGACACCCCTTTCAATTTCGATTCAGAATGTTTAAAATCTTTCGAAGATTTAAAACAAACCCTTACTTCAAGCCCCATACTATCGTATCCAAATTTTGACGAGCCATTCCTACTCACAACAGATGCGAGCGCTTTTGTGATCGGCGCTGTACTCTCGCAAGGTCCAATAGGTAAAGATCTACCCATAGCCTTCGCCTCCAGAACTCTCTATAGTGCGGAAACAAAGTACTCAACAATAGAACGAGAACTCCTCGCTATTGTTTGGGCTGTAACACATTTTCGCCCTTATATTTTTGGAAGAAAGTTAAAATTGATAACAGATCATAGACCTCTTACCTGGCTTTTCTCTATTAAAGACCCCGGTAGTCGCCTAGCACGCTGGCGTTTAAAACTCGAAGAGTATGACTACCAAATTGAATATAAACCTGGCAAAATTAATAAAAATGCGGATGCCTTATCCCGTATCAAAATTAACCATTTTCAAAAATGTGTGCATTTCAAAAACAAAATTTTAACATCAAATACAGACGACGAATCAATTAGTTCAGAAAATACCGAAATTTCACCAGAATCAATTTTACAAGAATTAAATACATTTGTTCACTTATATAAAACCCAGTCATTAATAGACTATTCAAAAATTAAAATTACAAACAATCAATTATTAGACAAAGGACATAAGGACATAATAACGTTTTTCCAAAAGGACAAACTCGAAGACTTACATTATAAAATAATTGAAGATATTTTCGAGGAAAAACCAAATTTTATCCACAATAAAATTAATATAGTCACGAGTAAAACGGTGAAAAACCGAAAATACTATATTGTTTTGTTACCCTTCGACACCGAAGAGATAATGGAAACAATGTTTATTACTCTTTACAAAGACAAAGACATTTTCGAATCTTCAAAAACATATTTCATTGAAAACAATTTAGAATTGCCAATACTCGAAATGTTGTCATTTATTTTCACTGAAAAAGATTTAAACCTAGTTAGTTGCCAAAACATAACTAAGACGCCTGACGAAGATCAAATTCCGATAATATTAGACCAAAACCATACCGGAAAAGCAAATTTGCACCGCAGAATAAACGAAACCATTCGGAGAATAAGAAATAAATATAACTGGCCCGGTTTAACTAAAGACGTAACTAAATTCATTCAAAATTGCGAAATATACCAGAAAACAAAGACTTTACGGAAAAACTTAAGCAATCGGATTACGGTAAAGAATTCGACAACGTACTACTCAAAGACCTATGTACCTTATACGACATAAAATTAACATTTTCTAGCGTTAGCCACCCTCAATCAAACCTGTGGAAAGATTTCATTCCACACTTTTAGAGATGATTCGTACTAATCAGGCTGAAAACCCTAATGAACATCCACTAAACGTAATTCCTTATGCTGTTATTTGTTATAATAACTCGACGAATAAAACACACGGTTTCTCTCCATACGAGCTAGTATTTGGACATACGTCCAGTCGCCCACCTGAAACTTTGTGTAACCAAAAAGAATTGATATCAAAATATATACGAGACCTAAATAATAGAATTTCATACTATTATAAAATTGCACGCACAAAAACTGAGCTTCAAAAAGAAAAGGCTAAATTAAGATTCGATAGAAACATCCTACACAATTTAAAATAGGCGATAAAGTCTATGTTAAGGAATCTCAAATTAAAGATAAATTACATAATAAATTTAACGGTCCTTTCGAAATAATAAAAATCTTTCAAAATTCTGCAATTTTATTAAACCTCGAAACGTCACAAACGACAAAAGTCAATTTCGACAGGATGAAACAATATTTTGAGAATTAAATTATTTTCAGGTTTCTTCTGCTGATTGGAGCAGCAGTATCCCAATACACCATTACTCCAATAAACAACACCATTGGAATATATTACCATCGAGACAGCGAAATCGTTGTAACAAATAAACAATGGACTCTTCTGGTTCACAAAAACATTTCATCAATAAAGAACACTTTTGAACATAACGAGAAAATGCTTGAAATTCTCTTACACGCTATTAACCCCACATTTGAAAACATGAACCTTTTTCGAGGTGAAGTAAAAACACACATCAGCTTATTAACCCAAATTTCAAATTCAATTCAAGAAAAATTAAGCGAAATTTATTTTGATACTAAACGTTACAAACGTGGAATTCTCAATGGCATTGGTACAATATTTAAGTCAATTACAGGAAATTTAGATTCCGAAGATAGCGAATACTACATGAATTGCATCAATAAATTAACTAATGACGAGCATCAATTAGAAAATTTAATGAAAAATCAAATCTCAGTAACAACATCCGTCATAAAGAATTTTAACGTTACCATACAAAAGTTGCAAATTGATGAAGCCACCTTCAATAGAGATATAAAAATAATATCAGACACAATTTATAGGACAGCAGATAAAATTAAAGTAATTGAAGCAAAATTAAGATTTTTAGAAAAATGCGAACTTCTCATGGAAAGTTACCTGTATATCGAGAATCAATTAAATGATATTCTAAATTCAATAACTTTCGCGCGATTAAAAATTATTCATACGTCGATAATCAATCCTGAAAATTTGATAACCTCGCTTCAGGAAATTTCACAAAATTTACACCAAAACAATTTACCACTCATTATAAAATCTTCCAATATTGCCAAATATTTGGATATTATGGAATTAGAAGCATACCAAACTGATTCAGACTTGGTATTTGTATTAAAAATCCCTCTAATAGACCAACAAAGATACACCCTTTTTAGATTATATCCAATCCCTATCGTAAATAATAGAACTGGTCTATATCATGTTTTATCTTCATCACAAAAATACTTAGCGCGTGACGTCGATTCTTTGATGTACATACCCATCAAAAATCTAAAAGACTGTAAACCACTTTTCTTTGGCACAAAGATATGTTCCAATCTATTTGCATACCCCATCGACGACAATGCTATATGTGAAGCCCAAATCCTGAAACACTTAAAAACTTTACCTGAGAGCTGCCAAACTTCAATAATATTTGCAAAAGGCTACAATGTCCAACAACTAACGGACTCATCATGGCTAACAATTACTTCAGAACCACTTCAAATTACTGTAAATTGCAAACAAATAAACACCAAGACAGAGATCATTTATAAAAATTCCATTCTTAAATTGCAACCTGGATGTAGTGCTTTCATAGGAGTGACAAAAATACAAGCTGACCCTTTACAAGAACTTTTCGCAAACCAGTGTTAGTGATCACCCCATTTTAGTTCCCTTTAATTGTTGTCAAGGAATCCTCGATGACATCCATATCCCAAAATTAGAACCATTAAAATTGAATAACTTAAATGTGGAAGACCTCGAGATTGCCAAACACAAATTGGACGAGTATTCTCGAACGTTAGACGATTTGATCAACGAACCATTTGTCACCAAACACATCTCTTGGTTCACTTATTTTATCATTGCACTAATAGTAACTCTCATTTTGTTATATATTTTATGTAAATGCCGAAAGAGAAACAGATTAGCAATCGCCCTCACAACAAATTTACCACCACCTCCACCTGGACCTTCTAAACGCTTAAGAGAATCCTTCAGGAGCATTCTGCTAAGAAGAAGACCATCGATCAGATCCAAAGATGAAACCCCAGAGGAAGAAATCGAACTGAACTAATGTTTCTCAGTTATAAATCGGTTACAAAGACTCTATATATTTTAATTTTGTAAATTTTATATTTAAAAAATATTAATTGTATAATTTAAACTTAACTTAAGGCTTCATATCCTCAATTAACTTTATTATTATTATATAACTTCAATAATCGTTAAATTCATAATTATTAACTTCAATTTTACCTATTTTTGAAAAGTTGCTGTATAACACCAACTTTTTGTTAAAAAGGGGAGTTGTTATATAAAATATATTGTATTGTATTCATTATTCAAAGTAGTTCTCACACTTCTATAACTGTATTATCAGGTAACATAAAACCTTCAGTATGTTATCTGAAAGCTAGACGTAACTCAATGCTGCTACGTGTTTTATCATATAACTATATACATTGTAACCAACGTTTATGATGATTTGCTGAAACCTTATAATGTTCTTTCTTTAAATTAATCTTTTGCCAATTATATTTTAACTTTACTTTCAACGATGTCAGCATAACGAAACTTATAAAGTCACAGCAAACCCGTTGCATGAGCAGTATAATTTTAGTATTAGTATTATTGTTATACTCACACATCTAAATTCTTGTTCGTCCGTTAAATAAAATAAATTGTTTTTAAAAAGTTTAAATCCAAACTAGTGATTTAACATACATATACTCTAAACAATTAAAAGAAATATTTCTAACCTCTAATCTCTTTTTTGTTAATTATCTACATATTGACATTTATATACATTTTAATCACTATCACTGCCATTGACTTCGAAATCGAGAGCATGGTTGAGATTCTTTAGGGGTTTACGGAAATTTACAATAATCGGGTCAGATGAAACCGATAACATCGTCAATAAATCTCGATTCATTTTCCTGGATCGTTTTTGGGTATTATGCTATCTAAATCTATGACAGCGTTTGTTGCGGGCCTCCTATGCTTTTTTGAAGAATTGCCCGATTGGTTGCAATATGGTGTTTAATTATTTCGCAGCTATGTTCCAATATTAGTTACAGTCATTGGAAACCAGGGATAGGGATTTACGAAGAGCGCTTTAATTTCAAAAGCATAATATTCAAAAACGTTGCTTTATCGAAATTTTTGGATAGATTCTGAAAAAAAAAAACAATGAAACACTCAAAACGCAAAAAAGTATATTCTGGAAGTAGATAGTTTTCTGAACAAAGTGCAATAAAAATAATTTTGGGATACTTTGGAACTTACTAATATCTACTTAAATAGATAGTACAAAACTATCTATAATGACAAGAAAAGTTATATTTTTAACTACTTCACAAAATAAATTGATTATTCTGAGCTATATAGTGGGTAACATACTACTCATCTCGTTGAATTCCTCTTCAAGGGTAGTCACTTCACATATAGGTGCAACTTTAACATCGAGAGGACTAATATTGTTAATGATTCATTTTGGCAGAGAATCTCAGTAGGATAATACCACTTGTATAAATACGCGTATAATATTCTTCATTGTTTACAACAATCTAGCCGCAAAAAAGGATTGAAACTATAGTAAAACCTGTGAGTAAAACCATTATGTATGAGAAGTGCAATGACCGAGAGAAATAGGGAATTTTGTCTGGAATAGAGGCGTAGATGTTTTTATTTTTTGGCGGGATCAGTAACAAGTACTGTTACAATTATTGAACGACGGAAATTAAAAAAAATGCTAAATCACATAAGGGAGAATATTGTGAGTAAAAGCAAGTTTCTACACCACTTATGTGTTGCTAATGGTCCGTTACCATTTTTGTAGTGGGTGGTTCGCCAGTAGCCCTATTTCTCACATTAATAACAATTCTATATAAAATAAACAAAATTCTATAACAAGAACGAAATAAAAAATTCTCTTCCAAAATTTAATAAAAAAGTTAAACAAAATTATGTCATAAAAACAAAAGAAAAATTTCTTCTACAAAAAATAAACGAAATTCTACTACAAAAACAAAAAGAAAATGTTCGAAAAACAATCTTACCCTTTCCAATTTTAGAGTGATCACTGGCTATCACTTTTACCGACACTAATAATAATTGGATCGAGGGATTCATCAGTCATATTATCTACATCACACATTTTTTGTTCTTCTCTTTGAACATGACCAATACACAGTCTCCAATCTTCTGCTGTAACATTTTCCAATGTTTTATGAAGATGGCGTTGGACATCAGCCAATTTAAATGTTTTGTTTTCTCTAGCCACATCCCCCTTAATTTGTGCACAAATTAACTCAATTGGGTTCAGCTCGTAATGATATGAGGGTAATCGTAGAATAGTAATTCCATGGCTCAATGCTAATTGATCTACAGCAAGTTTCCTATATTTATTTGCATGTATCTTCACAATTCGAAACAATTTTGGCTTTAAGCTATTTTCAGCATAAGGGATACCTTTGACGCTTTGTCCCGTAACCATTTTTGAATTTGTGCTTTCCTCCATGACTGTTCTGGCGTTATTTCGCATTTTCAACTATGATACGGGGTATTATCCGACGACAGATGAACCAGAATCTTTTGAAGAATGCCTCCAAACCAATTTTTGTACACCTCTGCATTCTGTGTAGTGCATCTCTTCGTGGTAGCCTCCTATTTTCTTGGACTGAGATATTAATTCACCATTTACTAAAAAATCCACTATCACTTCCTATATGTGTAATTATCAAACGAGGACCTTTAATAGCTGCTTACCGTGCATTTTTCACATTTTCATTTTGCCATACTTTCTGTTAATAGCTGATTAATAGTGGACTGTAGTTGTGGTTTGTTGGGTAATAGACAACTAATACTGAATTTACCAGAATCACTTTAATAACAATAACTATTGAAAAATGTACAAATAACTCTCAACTCTTATAACAGGCTTCACAGTGTTTCTAAAACATAATCATGAGCAAGAATGAATGCCGGCAACCGGCCATGCATAGGGCTTGGCCGTAATTTCGTTAGATGGCGCGCAGGCCATAAATAAGGCTCATTCAGCTGCTTTAGGAGCTAACACTTTCTTCACAGTGTGCTCGTTGATCCATGTCTCATCCGTATAATAAATTTTCTTTCCTTGCCTCCAAAATTCTTTAATTTTCCTGCGATAGTCTCTTCTCCACAGTACTATTTCACTTCTTTCAATAAGAATACTCTTTATATCTATTTTCCCACATTTAAGCTATGTAAAGTCTTCCGCAATGCCTCTACCCATTTTACGGATCATAAATTGCAATTAAATTTAACATTACCGAATTAATGTAGAACATATAATAAATTCAGGAATTAAATATGACAATAGCGCCTATCAGCTTTTTAGGTCATTGGACTTCTCATAGATAATGATTTTACTTTAGGCTATTTAACTTCTAAACTAACCTGCCAATCATAGAACATCTTAAAATTGAGTTGTTCTTTTTGTCTACCTATTTTAGCTATTTTGCTCACTGTGCGCCGTCTTTAGGACATTACTTCTTTAACGGAAATTTGACTGCTACTGGGTATTTGGAACATATACGTTTCGACTATTTAGTTCGACTTAGTTCTAGCTTTAGCAGCTATTTATTCAAACAATGAGGATGATGAGGTTTCCCATCAAAAATTTGGTTTCAACAAGATATAGCATCTCCACGGGCCCGATCATTTTTTGACAAAACTTTCCCTAGCAGATAGATACGCGACGAGGAACAACAGAGTGGCCATCACTTTTACCTTATTTCACCTTGATAAATCCATATGAGCATTATTCGCATTTGCGTTATAGGTATTCTGTTCTATTTACTGAACACCTATAACATAGCACCTATGGTAAGAAGCAATCAGCAGCGAATTCTAATGATGATGAACGATCCGCAAACTTTTTTCCTTATATTGATTTAAGAAGATTCCAACGAGTGGTGAGGGGTAAGGGGATTAGCCCTATGCTCGCCATGTATAAGGAGTCAGTGTTCCAACTTACAAACGAACAATTTTTACCCATAAATTTCGAAATTAGCACTTGATTGTGTCGCTTTCAACGCATGCTCTTTGATAATAACTCGTAAAAAGCCATATTTCATATAAAAACATAAGCGGTTTTGTAAATTGACAAATTTGTGAATTTGTTATCTGCGAGCACAACACGCGGCAACGTTGCTGTAAAACTCACGGATTTACTATGTCTTTGTTGACATTATGTCGTCATAAAAATGTATACTAACCTCAAAATGTCAACGCGTTTATGTTGTAAAGGGCGCTTCGTTTCCAAAAGTCAGTTAAATAAAATCCGCATGGTGTCTGAAACCGGGAAAGGTAATACGGGGCGAGAAGCGATATTCGAATCAGTGAAGAAACCAAAATCGTCGAATGTTTGTGTTGGTGAAGTCAGTGGATATCGCACTATTTCCCTAAGTCAGGGGTTCCCAAAGTATGTGCCGTAGAGAGTATAGAGGGGCGCCGTGAGACGCTCTTGTTTACCATTGCCTGGAAACGAAATTTAGGTATTCGCGGCTATAAAATAAACAATTCAAATCGCGCGCGCTGCATGCGTCGCTCACTCGCCGATAGGTACTTAAACCGGCGCCACACATGCGGTATTCGTCCACGAATATTTGATGTTCGCTATAAATCACGCATATGTGGATACAATATTCGCTATTCGTGTACGAATATTTGCCATGCAGCGCGAATACGAACTTGGTTCGGCCTAGAGTCGGTAAACTACTGAACATCAAAGCAGACGAATAATTGCCGAGAGCATATTGGCGGCAGTCTCCACACATACGTCTTTCAAATTTCAAATACCTGCTGTTTAATGTTGTTTTGTTAGGTATCGGCTTTGCCTGTCTTTTATTCTCGCGTAATATCTATATAAAATTATGAATACTGAAGTGATGGAATGGAGAAATGAGGATGTATTGCAGTTTCTAGAAGTGTTTCAAGTGGAACGTTGTATATGGGATCCGATGGACGAGAAATACAAAAACAGAAATGCAGTGGCGGATGCATGGGCAAGAATCCACGCCAAATTGCAGTTTAACTGCACCATTGCAGAATTAAAACGAAAAAAAGAGTCGTTAAGGGTGTCATTTCAAATGCTTTTAAAAAAGAGAAAGCAATCAAAGACATCTGGAACGGGCACAGATGATATTTTTATAACCAACTGGTTTGCGTACAAAGTAATGGAAAGCTTTCTTGCACCGGTTTATCATTGTCATTTTGCAGTGAATACAGAGGTAAGGAAAATAAGAAAGTATTTCTCAATATTTCATTTCTATGGGGGTGAAAAGGGGTTAAATTTACTTACGCTGATTTTTTTTAATTATTTAATTTGACGATCTAGCGATTTGGTTTTTACATAAAAGTAATCTACATTTAAAAACAAGTTATGTAGATTTTTGAAATTCGATTTTTTTATTGTTTTTTGTAATAGTTTTTTTTTAATATTTCAACAATGCAAGTTTGCTTTTTATGTTTATAACGGTCAGCAGCATTTGTCTTGCCATGGTACGCGACCTTCTGCCGAAGAAAAATATGTTGTTTATCCATCTCTTATTCCTTTGGCGATGTCACTTGGCTTCCGTGGCATTTTTTAAAGAGGCATCAACGTTGATTTTTCTTCTTGGTCTCTCCGCCATAACCCAAGCTGTAATTCTCCATTTTGTTCGCGATCAAATGATCCTTGAGAAGTATATATCGATTGTGAAGTTTTACTTGTCCTTAAAAAATTGTGGAGGAAAACGCATGTCATTGTTATTGGGCTAGCCTTTTCAGGCTGCAGGAGCATTGGTTTTCTGAACACGCGAAATATAGATGCCATTATTCCAAATACATTTTCGACAATTCTACGTGCACGAGAAAACCGATAGTTAAATATTCTTTGATTACTACCAGGTCGATGGTCTCCAGGATATGGCTTCATTAAACGTGAAGTTAGAGCAAAAGCATCATCTGCTACAAGAACGTATGGCAACGCAGTATTCATACCTGGTAAAGGACTATCCTTTGAAAATGTAGATTTTTTATAGTAAATTATTTTATGCAGTAAACTATTCTGGAACACCCCCCACATCACTGGCTCTGCCTGAGTAACCCACGTCTGCAAACGTAAAACAATAATTGCTATCTATAAGTGACAACAGCACTATACTGAAAGTGCCTTTATAGTTGTAATATTGAGATACACTATTCATAGGTGATTGAATTGTGATATGCTTGCCATCAATAGCACCAACACAGTGAGGAAATTGCCATAATCTTTCAAAGCCATTTGATACATGCAACCATTCTTCTTCCGTCGAGGGAACCTGTAAAAAACATTAGTTACGATAAATAAGAATTATTAAATTGCAATAAAATTACAATCAATTTAAATAATCAAAAAATAAATCAGTAATTAAATAAAAATAATTTGCAGATTATAACAGAAGAGATAATCCCCGATCCACTCGTCCAAGATGACAATAGTATTCAAACGACTGACACACTTGTAAACGAAGAAGCATCAGGTAACATTTACATTGTAATATTTAACATGGTTGCTAAATTAATTAGAAACGAAGTAACATAAAAGAATGTTATATTTATTTCTATGTTCCAGGAGATAATAATACACCACTTCCTGAAATTTCAACAGACCACAATAAGAAAGGTCCTCAAGTTTCCACGTGTAAAAAAAAAACAACAAAAGAGCCGCCGATGCTGCGGCAGAAGAACGTCTGGACGACGCGTTTAAGTTATTGAAAAGGGTTGCTGAAAAAAAATAATGTACCTGAGGAAGATGAATGTGATTTATATGCAGAGTTGTTGGCAAAAAAATTGAGAAAATTCAACGATTTGGACCGTGAAATTTTAATGAATCAAATTGATAACATGTTTTTCCAGAGAAAGAACGATTTTTTCCAGAGAAAGATGGCTTCGACGTTGGGAAACTCAACATCAGTACCCAGTGGTAGTACAACAATTGACAGTAGTAGTTCCACAGAAAATCTGCAATCGCCTGTATCATACACAAACTCTCAACCAGTTTCACCTCAATTTAATGATACAAATTCTGTAGATACTGCAAGTTATTTTACTACGTTCACTCCGTTATAATGTGCTTGTGACTTCTTATATTGATATGTGTTTATTATTACTCAATAAAATATGCTGAAATATGTTCTTACCTTTATTGTATCCTTCAACACTTCGATAATCGCTTTACATACTTCAGGAACAATCAATGAGATTACTTGTGGAGAAATCTTAAATAGAAAATGTAAACTTTTGTAGCTGTCCCCACTGGCTAGAAATCGGAGTGTTATGGCTAGCCGAACCTTACATGGAATTGCCTTCCTCCATTTTGTATCCTTTTTTGAAATCTTAGGTCCGATTGCTTGAAGCAAGTATTCAAAATCTGTTGAGGACATTCTACAAAAATTGTCGAACTGTCCTGAAGGCTCTTTTAATAGGTCGGCCAGCAACTCGGTTCCACCATACCTTAAAAACAAACCATACATCTAATAATAAAATATTTTTAATAATTTAGTCAATTAATAATTGTTAATAGATTAAATGGTGTAATAACGTCCTTGTGCATTTCACACAGCCATGCCACTGCTACTTAACTATTACTTTCAATTTATTATCTTACCTTATTCGGTTTCTGTGAAGAAATACCATCCACCATCGACGCCTACGGGGTTGTTTTTTTCTTAATTCATTTGCAATATAGCACATTAAAAAATAAGACGCACTTGCCACAATTTCTTCATCGCTTGCCATCATCTTGAACTGAAACAAACATTTGTGTATCAGCATTTGTCGACGAATAACGAATATTGTGCGCAAGTGTGGATACAGTATTTGCCAAATATTTGTCCACAAACATTTGATTACGAACATTTGTGAACAATGACGAATATTCGTAAACGCATGTGTGGCGACGTCCTTATGCTCGGTAATCGTCGATACCCCCTCCTCCCGCGCTCTGACCCGCCCGCCATCCAACTAGCTAAAGACGTTGCATTACGTCAAATGCTTTGTTTTGGTTACGTCGCTTTGTTTGTGTTTTCATCAAAAAGGACAGATTTTTATTAAATAAGCAAGTCGGTAGTTCAAGTGATAGTGATCAAGCTTCTACAAGTGGCGGAGAAGCAAAAAAGCGGTAATATCGCAAATATGATGATAGCTATTTGGACTTTGGCTTTACTTTAATAGAAGTAAACAATGAAGAAAGACCACAATGTGTGCTCTGTTTGAAGATTCTGTCGTCAGAAAGTATACTCCCAAGTAACCTGAAGCGACATCTTGAGACCATTTACCCTGCCATGGTTGAAAAATCACATAATTTTTCTAATAGAAAGTTGCAAAATTTACAAAAACAAAGAAACGTGTTCACTCAACAAGCCTCAGTACCTAGAAATACACTGTTAGCATCATTCAAGGTGACATACAGGATGGCGAAATGCAAGAAACCTCACACTATCGCAGAAGAGCTTATTTTACCGGCTGCTCTCAACATGGTGAATATTATGGTGGGATAATCGGCGGGAAAACTAATTTCTGAGGTACCTTTATCTAACAACACTATTAGTCGAAGGATCCATGACATAGCTGATGATCTCAATCAACAATTAATAGAAAATATGAAAGGCAAGGAATTCGGCCTGCAACTTGACGAGGCTACTGACAGTAACAAAGACGCACATTTATTTGTTACGTACGCTTTGTGGATGACAATATTATCGTTAAAGACTTTTTTCTGTAAAAGCATTACGGAAACTGGAAAGGCTCAAGATTTGTTTGAAATTCTTGAGAAGTTCATAACAAAAAATGACCTAGATTGGGAAAAGTGTATCGGTGTATGTACTGATGGTGCTCGATCAATGTCTAGCAGATATGGAGGAATACAAGCGCTTATTCGTAAAAAAGCACCGCATGCTATGTGGACCCATTGCATTATTCATAGGGAAGCGCTTGCGTCGAAGCTCTAAATTTAACCAAGTATTAAATCGTATCATTGACGTAGCAAACTACATAAAAACTAGACCGCTAAAAGCCAGATTTTTCAAAAAACGATGCCTAGATATGGGAGCTGAACACACAGCCCTGCTATATTACTGTAGTTCACGATGGCTTCCACGTGGAAATGTCTTATTACGTGCATTCGAATTATGTGAAGAAATTCACACTTTTTTACAAGAAGAAGGTCATGCAAACTCCAAATACTTCACCGATTCAAATTTTTTACTAAAACTAGCGTATTTGTGCGATATATTTGACAAACTGAATAATTTGAATCTGTCTCTGCAGGGAAATAACATGCACATTTTGAAGTTATTAGAGAAGATTGCGGCGTTTAGAAAAAAAGTACAGTTGTGGATAAAAAAAATTAATGAAGATGGCGGACAAGATTGTTTTCCGCAATTGCATAAATACGCGGCTTATAATGAGCTTGTTGTCTCACAATACTTAATGTCTCTGTTCACGGAACACCTTTCGAAGCTCACAGAATGGTTTTTGAAATACTTTACCGAAGACGATGTCGAAAAATATGCGTGGATCTAAGATCCCTTCCATGCACAAGCTCCACCAGAATTCCCTTCGCAAGAAGAAGAGAGCCTTATTGAACTCTCTTGCGAGAGCAGCCTAAAACAAGATTTACGTCTTCCGATTTGGTGGAGTTTTGGATATCGGTCCAAAATGAATACCCAACTTTAAGTTCAAAAGCATTAAGAATTCTCATTCCCTTTGCCACATCTTATTTATGTGAGGCCGGATTTTCAGTTGTAGCTGTAATAAAAAGCAAATATCAGTCAAAGAGAAATGTGGAGCAAGAAATGAAAGTAGCGATATCACACCTTATCCCGCGCTTTCAAAAAGTGTGTGATCACCAAGCTCACACGTCACATTGATTAAGTTGTCATTGTATTTTATATCCTATTTTTCTTAAATTATAAATGTTTCTTGCGTGTCAATGAAAATATAAAAACTCAGCTTCATATTGCGGATGTTTTAATTTTTGTGCCTATCTACCTAGTATTCTTGTATCTTCTTTCGAGCATTAACAACTACGGGGCGCCGAGACAAAATATTAAACCTGTAAGTGGGCTGTGAACTGAAAAAGTTTGGGAACCTCTGCTCTAATTGTAAGTCATTTGGGGTAAACGATGAAATGTTCCTCATGTGAGGTGTATTTATCTGAATGAAGCGAATCCGAATGAATGAAATGAAGCGAAGTTTGGGCTTGCTTCGGAACTGGCTATAAAATGTTACAATTGCTTATTGCTGAACAAAGTTTCGACCGCCAACCAGTACAAGAACGTCAAGGAATATAATTATTTGAATAGTCCCTGCTTCGCGACGTTGTCGTTATCGGGCCAAATCAGCCGACGATGCTAAATGCCTCGGTCCTTAATTTGCAATATAAAATAAACCAGATGGTCAATTTTCATGCCGGAAAGCTACAAAGTACGATGCATCACTATAGCAAACACGCTATTTTTCCATTGTTCCGAAGGTACTTTTCCCGTCATTCGAAAATGTCTCGTCATAAGAATCAATGCATTTCACCTCTTTTGCATTATTTTTTTCTCTAATCCAAATGGTAAAAAATTCTCAAAAATTCATTAAGCTCTATTTTAAGCTGAAGAACATGTTAGCAAATTTTCATTGTGTTTTATAATTTTTGAAAATCCCGTTAGAACCTGCTTAAAAGATAGCAAAATTTAAAAGTAAGGCTATCTAATGCTCGTAAAAGAGAATCAAAATGTGTCGCAACTATGCTTCGCATATTACTTCATGTTACTTAGCATGTTACTTACTTCATCTAAAAGAATTCGAAGGAAAATTTATGGTGCGCTTAACTTGAAAAGCACGTATTTCGTGCTTGTGATTGATACATCTCGTATCTTTATTTAGGTTTTGTTTTATAATACTAAGTTGGTGACAAACTGATATTTATCACGGTCTACTGTTGTGGTAAGTAAGAAGTATCACCAATCAGTAACATATAAGTCGGAAATCGAGAAAGGAACCATCAAACCGCCAAGCGGTTATCAAAGTAGTTCCCGAATAGCAAAGCTATTACATAATCGCTCTAGGATACAACTACTCCTCGGGGTAAAACCCCGCCAGGCATTGAATTATACCTTGAAGCACCTCGACCCCTTTCTCGTGTTTCTGCACGATTAGATAAGGTTTCAAAAAATAAAACCCTCCACAGGTAGGATTCGACATCTGTCCCAGATCGGAACCGAACGACATACAGCTGTTTTGAACTTATTAGTTCTCATCAGTGCCGTACACGGTACGCCGATCCAGGACAAATGCCGAATGAAGTCTATGGGGTATACATCTTTATCGATACGATCTCTGTCAGTAACATACATAGGGTTCATTCGGCATTCGTAGATTATGTAATAGCTTTGCTATTCGGGAACTACTTTGATAACCGCTTGGCGGTTTGGTGGTTCCTTTCTCGATTTCCGACTTATATGTTACTGACAGAGATCGTATCGATAATGGTGTATACCCCATAGAGTTCATTCGGCATTTGTCCTGGATCGGCGTACCGTGTATGGCACTGATGAGAACTAATAAGTTATAAACAGCTGTATGTCGTTCGGTTCCGATCCGGGACAGATGTCGAATCCTACCTGTGGAGGGTTTTATTTTTTGAAACCGTATCACCAATGTTTTGCACCACGAACTGCTTCTGTTCTAATTATATGACCGCGAACTGTATTGGCTAGTTACGATTACACTCTGTATATAATATAAATAAATTTATTACGTTTTATATTTGTCCACTTAATAGTTTTCTTGGTAAATATTTCGCACAAGAAAAATAATAAAGTCAACCAGATAATGGAATCGAATGATGATTCACAAATAATTTTATTATAGAGGAAAGATTGTCCCAATTACAATAGACACTACAATAGACACTCCCAATTACCTCTATAATAATAGACATTGAAAACATTTACTCCTTCCTTACTTACTACTAATTATCATTTCCAACTAAGTGTTCTATTAAACTGTATATATTATAAATTTCTAATTTGTGACTTTATTAAGAGATCGATAAATACATCAAGCTGCTTAATAATAGATATATTCATTTCAATTTACACAAATTATACAAACCTCATGTAACGTTTATTAAAAGGAAGCCAGTATCAATTCTGTATCTTGCGCGAAATGTCTAACATCACCGAACTGAGGCCTCTTTTGATCCTCTGCAGCTTCCTGGCGTTAGTACCCCCTTACTCTTTCGACAAAAGAAAGATTATCACCACGAAAACCTACAAGTGTTATGCTTTCTCGCTGAACGTCCTCATGGTGTTGGGTTACTGCTACTCCCTTTACGGGAAATTAGTCAAAGATATATTCCACGACTATTTAGAAACGCTAAAAGTGGTGGAACACCTCACTAACATCTTTCTCAACCTCACCAATATCTCTGCTGTCACGATGAGCGTGTTTTATAACTCGAAAAAGCTTCGGAATGTTCTCGGCGGTTTGGACAGCTTCGATTGCTCCACGAGAACCTTCTCGGGTATCGGCAGAAGGCGGGTTTGGTTGATATTGGTCCTGCTCCATTTGATCGTTGTTGGATTTCTGCTGATCGACACGATGCAGTGGCTGAGCTTCGTCCATTTCCAGATGGTCAAATATTACTTACCCAGAAACGTGTTTACGTATAATTTCTGTATGGTTGTTAATCTGATGATTTTTCTGATGATCGAAATAGAGAACAGATTCAAGACTTTGAACTGTCTTCTGGAGAATACCGCTGGGAGATGCTTGGACGGTTTAGATTGTGATGAACAGAATATAACTCCCTTCCCGTTTAACTGTGAGAAGAATGAAGTTGGTATTGGCAGCAACCATCAGGGTACTAAGGTAAAATTTATTTCAGGTTGAAACCACTTAATTTTAGGCGACGACCATATTTTATTGACTGATTTGAGAATTGATTACAATTTTGTATATGCTATAATGTATCCTGGTTCAGGTCGTTGAATTTTGAGAGCCTTGTACGTCTTCGTAAAGCTAAATAATTTAAATATAATTAGCTTTTAGTAAAAACAGGAGACCAGATTTTTCTACGAACACCGAAATACGTTATTCGATGCATCTAAACAGGTTATATTTAAAAATAATTGAACCACTGATTTGAAAAATCCGGCGAGTCCTATAAACATGATTCTGAGATATTAAAGAAAAATTGTTTAACTGTTTTGAGTGGTCACTTTTTAGAAGTTGATATATTAATTAATGTTAGAAGAAGTAGTCAAAGTGTATTTTCATAAATAAGCAAAAATATTTTTTTTAATTTTTAATAAAATACTAATTTTGAAAAATGGACATGTCGACTTTCTCAAATAAAATATATATTTTTTTCAATTTTTTAAATTTTATTTGGAAGAAAATAGAACCTAGTTACACACATATTAAAAAAACAATATTAAAGAACTTCTGCTTCCAAATCAACATCTCCAGTGGGCCATAAAAATTTCTGATAGAATTTTAAAATGTCTTCATTATCAAGCAGATAACTTGAAAACTTTTTAATTTTCGCCATTTTATTACTCTTAACAGGCACTTTAATATTGGGGTACTCTGTAGTAGGTTGTATATAGGATGCTTTGTGCCAATTGGAAACTAATAGTTTGTTAATCCATCAATGTAGTTATATGCTTCAACTATGCCTTTAAAGTTATCATTATAAGACAACTGTATTAATGTCGATATGTTTAATGGAACCTTGTCACTTCTTATGACGTCCATACTTAAACGATTTCGTTTATAAAATCTGGGCCATCAACTTTTAAAATCCTTAATAATACTATTATCGTCCTCTATGAGATACACCGTAAACTTGTTTTGTTGACTCGACAATACGAAAAGGTCGGTATACTGTTTAAAGGTGCATGTTAAGAGTAAGGTATTAGTGATCTATCATATTTCTTCTTTTCTTAAAAAAGGGATCTTTTAATTACTCTGAAGTCCCTGTCACACGGCAGGAACGAATGGTCAACTGTTCTAAACCGACCTATTTCTGTTAATGAAGCAAACATTTTCACAATTGTATGGTTTTTATTTTGTCCTGGACATCCATCCATGAACACATGCAAATGTTCATCTTCTGATGGAATATTGGTTTCTATGTAATTTGTAATAAATGAGCAAACCTCATTTGGGCCTTTTTCCCCAGACCCTCGTGGTACATGTGAAAATATGCTTTATCGATTTTGACATCGTGTATGTCAAACACTGTAAAAAAGCTGTAAGTTGGTATAGGTAAAACGTTTCTTGAACGGGGATCTGGGGCAAAAATATGTTTTATTTCCATAAAGTTTTTTTAGTGTTTTTATTTTTGAATAAAACATTTTAGCACGTCTGAGATAGATCGTCTTTTCAGCTACAGCCACCCGTTTAGCATTGTCGTTTAGCTCTTTGGATTTTATTTTTACTGCTAATTCCTTACACTTACAATAAGTGACTTACAGTCGACAAAACTTAAACTGTACTTTTCTTTGAAAATTTAGTAATACAATGAATATTTCACTTTAGTGTTGGGATATCTCAATAAAAACAAACTGTGCATCTTTCTAATGTCAAGTTTTTCGCTTATATACTTATATTCCCGACTGCTATAGTGTTTTTACTTTTCCGCACTCAACTATACCAGAGAGGAAAAATGTTGTAATCGTGTAAAGAAAAGTGGAAAAAATTTTTTTTTCTAGCGTTTATTTTTCGTTTTTCGGCCTAAAAATAAAAAAAATGGTTTTCAAAAATGTTTGTCCGTGTGTGTGTCGTTGTCGTCGGCATTAAAATTTATTGTTAGCACGATAACTCAACTAAATCGTGTCAGATCGATCGGTTTTTGACTGATTCTAATCGGGGACGTCTTCCAAACGACACCTATTGATTTTGAGGTGGATAGAACACACTCTACCTTGTTCATGGGCTATGAGAAAGCACAGTGATGGACTATTTGAGAAATTCTTCTTGTTAGCACGATCACTCAATTAAATCGTGTCGGATCGATCGGGTTTTGACTGATTATGATTAGGGACGTCTACCAGACGACATTTACTGATTTTAAGGTGGATAGGACACATCCCACCCTGTCCATGGGTCATGAGAAAGCACGATGTAAACGTTTATGTTCATTCTGAGATTTTAAACAAATATTTAACGCGTTGCTGATTTTGCATTGAACGAAAAAAATATATATTCGGCCTGTATCATATACGAATGAACAAGAAAAAAAAATCGTTTGATCACAAACGTATTGATATAGCACTGAAGCAGTCGCCAATAAAAAAAAATAAAACTGTCACATAAAACACATATTCTGCATTTATGTGTTCCGTTTATTTTTTCTTGGCCACTCAAGTTCGAGATAGAGATGTTTTAAGGTTTAAAAACTGTTTATTTTAATAGGAAATGAAGCAATATGTGAAATAATCAGATCGATAAGGCCACATAGTTCAGAGTTACCAGAATTATTTTTTCTGCGTAAATCTTTTCGCAATTTTTGTGGCGATTTTCCAGCAGACAAAAGCAAACACACTCGATGAATACTGAACTGTAGTTAATAGTATACTTATAGGCACTTTTGTGAGGCTTTGGTTTGTTGACGTTGGTTATAGGACGTCTTCGCTTAACTGGAACTGCTATTATTAGCGATTAAAGATAAGCACCCTGCTCGTCTTTGGAACCAAAACTTATTCACTTCTCGTTTCACCTCCTCTGATAATTTTTCTAAAATTAAAAATCTCTTTTATTGTGTCAACTAAAAGAAATAGAATGTTTCAATACATTGTTGTCATTTTTGAGGTTAGGTTTACTTATCACAACTGTAGACGTATCCACAGTTGTGATTTTATTTGAAAAATCTGACAAATCCTGAATATATCGAGTTTTTAAAGTTAACGCAATATTAAGGAGGTTTCAACGAGTGGTGAGGGGTAAGGGGATTAGCCCTATGCTCGAAATGTATAAGGAGTCAGTGTTCCAACTTACAAACGAAAAAATTTTACCCGTAAATTGCGAAATTAGCACTTGATTGCGTTGCTTTCAACGCATATTCTTTCATAAACATTATTCTATATAAATAATCCTATTTCATATAAAAACACAAGCGTTTTTTCAAATTGACAAATTTGTGAATTTGTTATCCACGATCACAACACGCGGCAGTGCTACTGTAAAACTCGGATTTAGTGTGTCTTCGTTGGCAGTATGTCGTCATAAAAATTTATTCTAACCTCAAAATGTCACCGCGTTTACGTTGTAACGGGCGCTTCATTTCCAAAAGTCAGTTAAATAAAATCCGCATGGTGTCTGAAACCGGGAAAGGTAATGAGGGGCGAAAAGCGATAGTCGAATCAGTAAAGAAACCAAAATCGACGAATGTTTGTGTTGGCGAAGCCAGTGGATATCGCATTGTTTTCCCTAAGTCATTTGGGACAAACGATGAAATGCTCCTCGTGTGAGGTGTATTTATCCTTCGAAAATATCGTAAATGGAGCGAAATTTGGGCTTGCTTCGGAACTGACTATAGAATCTCACAATTGCTTATTGCCGAACAAAGTTTCGACTGTCAATTAGTACAAGAATGCCAAGGAATACAATTATTTGAATAGCCCGTGCTTCGCGGCGTTGCCGTTATGCGGCCAAATCATCCTCGATCTTTAATTTGCAATATAAAATAAACTATTATAGATGGTCAATGTTCATGCCGATTGCGTCATTGAAAGCTACAAAGTACGATACATCACTGTTTTTCCAATCATTCGAAAATGTCATAAAAATCAATGAATTTTACCTCTTTTACATTATTTTTTTCTCTTAATCCAAATGGTAAAAAATTCTCAAAAAATCCATGAAGCTCTATTTTAAGCTGAAGAACATGTAAGCAAATTTTCATTGCGTTTTATAATTTTAGGAAATCCCATTGGAACCTCCTTAAATGCTAGCTACTGTGCAAGAGAGTGCAGAGATTTATCTAATTTCTAAAGCAAACAATGCACCTTACTATTAAAAACTGATTTATCATAAAATGTCAAATTATGTCATATGTCGGGTTATGATTTGTCGGGTTTCCCAAATAAGTGATTCGATTTTAATACATGAACAAAAAGATGATACGACATAAGCGTTAGAGATAAATTGTTAATGAATAAGGAATATATTGAAATAAGCTCTAATTTGGAACAATAATGGTTCCAAATTGGAGCCTTGAGGTACTTTAAAGCACGCTAAGGAGGTCTCAAAAATATGATATAGGTATTACCAAACTATTAATATGTACTATTTCTATGGGATAGATCATCGGAATCATTTACAGGATATTTAAATTCTATAATTTTTCAACGATTGAAATACGAAACTTGTAAAGTATCTTTTGAATTCTGAGTATTTGTATCTTCTAAATTATTGTACATTTTTAGACAATTCGTGAAAACAACTGCTGTACGGATTTGAAGAAAATCGGAAAGCTCCACAATTTCCTATGTCAATCCATCGACGATTTCAATGATACATATGGATTAATAATACTGGCTGCCGTCATATTTACCATAATAATCATCGTCAATTATACGGGCTTGTTGATGGCGTTCACAGTCTTCAGAATTCAACTGGACGTCTCCACGGATAAGATCAATTTGCTCTATGTCAGTTTCTTCTGGATCCTTGGCGCTATGGTATGTACTGCATGTAATTTTAAATTTATTACTTTTCCGCACACAACTATGCCAGAGCGGAAAAGTAATGTAATTGTATAAAGAAAAATGGAAAAAAATTTGTTCTAGCGTTTATTTTTCGTTTTTCGACCTAAAAAAAAGAAAACGGTTTTTAAAAAATTTTGTCTGTGTGTGTGTCGTTGTCGTCGGCATTAAAATTTCTTGTTAGCACGATAACTCAACTAAATCGTATCAGATCAATCAGGTTTTGACTGATTCTGATCGGGGACGCCTTCCAGATGACACTTGTTGATTTTGAGGTGGATAGAACACACTCTACCATGTTGATGGGCCATAAGAAAGCACAATGGTGGACTATTTGAGAATTTTTTTTTTGTTAGCACGATCACTCAATTAAATTGTGTCGGATCGATCGGGTTTCGACTGATTCTGATTAGGGACGTCTACCAGACGACATCTATTGATTTTGAGGTGGATAGGATACATCCCACCCTGTCTATGGGTCATAGGAAAGCACGATGGTGGACTATTTGAAAAAAGTAAAGCTGTCGTATAAAACACATATTCTGCATTTATGTGTTGGTTTATTTTTTCTCGGCCACTCAATTTCGAGATAGAGATGTTCTACGTGTGGAAAAGTCCGTTTTAAGGTTTTAAAACTGTTTATATTTACACGATTACATTACTTTTCCTCGTATAGTTGAGTACGGAAAAGTAAAAAAATATAAGACGTAATTACTGCACTGTATTTGTTTCAGCTGCAAGTTTCGATTCTAGCCACGAGATGCCACAATTTGGCCCACGAAGCAGATAGAACAACAGAAATCTGTTACAATTATTTAAATAAAGTGCCCGGGTCCCCTGCGATGAAAAACTCTCGTCGGATGAGAGAAGATCTTACGCTTATAGCACGACAGACTTTACAGCGGAGACCACGGATTTCAGCGGGTGGATTTTTTGAGGTTAACCACGACATGTGCGGATTTATCCTGTCCACTGTAACTTCTTATATCATCGTCGTAGTACAGTTCCTGGCAAAAGAAAGGGAACGATATTAGTTGTTTATGCGTATTGGACAGTCTTTACTCACTATCAATTGTTGTGGATTAGAATTCACCCTGTTTGATTGTTATTTTAGTTAGAAAACCCTAACTTTACAAAGGCACACAATCTTTAAAAATATTCTTTTATTTTAATTAATAATAACTTATAATAATTAACAACTCCTTTATTTTAAAATATGCCTTTATTAAATTCACTATGTAATGATTACTGCTAGTCATCACTAGAAAATAACTTATTAAGCATGAAGCACATATAACATTGTTACATATATTGCGTAACAGTTTATTATATTTGTAATAAAATTTTAGTTAAATTTCGTTACATTTCTATTTTGTGCCATTTATTATTAAATTATCAAGTTAACCCTCAACTGGCGTTGTGGGGTCCTGCATACCCTAGGTAATTTTTCAAGATGTACCGCTCTTACAAATTTACCGCTATTTGCCCGTAGCTCTCTCTGCCTTCAAGTTACAGCACTAAGTATTAATCATCATAAGGGTTGACTGATCGAATAGGGGCATTCACATTCGCGCATTATTGGAAAGTCCCGCTCCAGTCCCGAGTTCGGGACGAGGGGTTGAGCGTGGCGCGCCAAGATCGTTGCAGTAGAAAATAGACAGGGTTTTATCCTCCATTCATTCTCTCGGCCTAAAACTGCAAGGGTAGATCCCGTGTGTGTGAACATCAAAAGTGTCTTGTGTCTCGCGTGACCGACGTGGCGTTTGGATTTTCAGGTGAGCTCGAAATTTTTATTGAGGTTTTATAAATTTTATTGATATAATTTTCATTCTAAGGATGGATATTGAAAAAAGAAGAACTATTATCATAGCTGCTATGTATACTTACAACCAAATTTTAAAAAACAAGTGTAAAAAGCGTTATATTATCAAGAAATGGAAAAAAGATCGAAATAGATACGGGCATATGCTACTTGTTCAGGAACTAAAAGAAAATTATCCTGACAACTACAGAAACTACTAAGAATGGATTCACAAACATTTGATAAATTATTGGCATTGGTTACACCTAAGATTATTAAACAGGATACAGTGATGAGGCAGAGCATTCCACCAGAGGAGCGATTAGCGGCCACACTTCGGTATTTGGCAACAGGACGTTCTTTACAAGATTTGAAGTTTACTACAGGAATTGGTGCTTCAACTCTTTGCGATTTGATTCCCGAAACTTGTCAAGCTATATAGGAGTCTTTGAAAGACGAGTACATGAAAGTAAGTTACTGTTTTCAAATGTCAATTGCAAGTTTAAGAGCTAAAGAAAACTTTATTTTATACTACAACAATACACCCAACTAATTATGAAAATAAAATAAATAAAATGAAAAATTTTATTAAATGGTTTAACAAAAAAAAAAACTCAGTCGTAGATTAATAATTATTAGTTATTGTTTATAAAATCGTTAGGTCTCTCGTAAAACAATGTGAAAATTGTGTTTGCCATGACTGAAAAACGTCTACAGGAGTGTATGAAATTGCACTAGGTGGACGTGAAGTCCCACTGCTGTAGCATGCCGAGAGAGATTGCTCTTTGTCGGGTCCATCATATAGATTGGTTTTATACGTTAAAGTATCCAGTAAACCCCTGGTCAGTACTTGATTGATAATGCTCTCAGCAAATATAGCTTGAGTCGGTTTCATACTCTGCAACTTCTTGGCAACACTAACTCCTACAGCATCAAATTCGCTGAGAGGCATACTACTTGTTTGAGAGCTCAATGCTGTTTTACACATCTCAAAAAACTCTTCGGTTTCTGTTGAGACATTTAGCTTTCTCTTTCTTCTTTGAATGTTGTCCTTTTTTTTTTTCGATGAGCACGAGGATGGAGTATTTGTAATCTGAAAAAATAGCTTATTTTAGTTTTAGCTTATTAATTAGTGATTTTATTTCTAGTTCCCTACTACTAAAAAAGAATGGATCGATACTGCTAAAGGGTTTCAAGAAAAGTGTCAATTTATTAATTGTGGAGGTACTTTGGATGGGAAGCACATTAGGATTGTGCCTCCACCTCATTCAGGAGCTCAATATTATAACTATAAGAATTTCTATTCAATTGTACTTAATGGCTTTAGTGAACTCAAAGTACGAATTCATCTTTGTTGATGTGGGAAAAAATGGTAGATTATCAGATGGTGGTGTAATTGAGTACACGGAGTTCTACAGAAAGTTGCTAAAGTCGGAACTAAATCTACCAGATAAAACAGAAACATTAAATAATTTATCCTATGTGTTCCTTGGAGATGAAGCGTTTGCCCTACATGAACATTTTCTAAAGCCATTTCCACAAAAGGACCTAAATTACCAGAAGCGAATCTTTAATTATAGATTATCAAGAGCTAGGAATGTGTCAGAAAATGCATTTGGCCAAATGGCAGCTAAGTTCAGAATTTTACACACAGCAATAAACATGGCGCCAACCAAAATAATATATGTAGTGTTAGCTATTCGAGCATTACACAATTTTTTGTTAAAACTAAAAACGCCATATGCAACTAATTCAACGTTTGATAATTATAACACCGATGACCAAATTCAGACTGGAGACTGGAGAAACGAAAGTGTAGAACTAACTAGCCTACAATTGAGAACATCAAGAAATGTTTGCTCATTAGCAAAAGAGGTCCGTGAAGCTTATATGAAATATTTCAATGGAGATGGATGTATAGAGTTTCAAGACCAAATGCTTCAGAAAGGAAAAGCATAGAACACGGAATATGGAATATGAAATGCGCTTCTTATAGTACGAGTCTTAAAAGCGAGCTTAGAAGTAGTATTGGGTAAATGTATTATATTATTTCACATGTACGATGTTTATAAATAAACACTGTGATAACTTACTTGTGTGTTTTGTGTCCAGGCTGTTCCGAAAGTTCCTGCTCAAAATCTTGCTCTTGCTCTTCCAGAATAGTATCAATTTCTTCGATATTACTTATACTGTTAGTAGGCATTTCCTGATCCTTTGTGAACAGTAATAAATCATAATACCACAATGAAGATACATAGACATCGTCAGTGGAGGCACCACTTCTTTTTGACTCTTCTACCTTCTTTACTTCCCTTCGAAAAGATCCTGGCAAGCTCTGAATTTTTTTAACTACAAAATCGCGATTCGATTCTGGACAAATACTTTTGCATAGATTTACTAATTTTTCGTATGATTCATTCTTTAAATTTTTGTTCGTGTATTTCTTTGATCGTATTTTCCACAAACATGGATGTGATTTATATTCTTCTATAAAGTTAGTCATAAAATCTTTCGACCAATATCGTGTGTCAGCCATTTGACTTGAAAACAAAACTAAAAAACGCCGCACGCCAACCTTCACAGAAATTTTAACAGTAAACAACAGCACTAAGACTAGCCCCGCGCGATTTGATCGACACGCAATCATGCGTTCCTACCGTTTACGTGTCTGAACCATTCACACGCTCGTTTAATCTGCGCGACTGGAGCGGGACGTTCCAAAAATGCGCGATTGAATCTACGTGTGAATGCCCCTATTGAGTCTTGAACGCACAGTTTACCACAGGTTCGTCCTCTGTGTTTGAACGTGTTAGCCTAGGTTCAGTTTATTTGGGGTCTAATTGTCACCACAATGCTAATAATTTGTTGTGTTATGGCGAGTACTTCCAAAACAGTAAAATATGGCGATGCAGATTAAAAAAAAAAACTTTAAATACACGGTTAAATGAGCTTGAAAGCGAATGTAGTGATTATGAAGATTATAAACACCTAGATTCTGAACCTGAAAGTGATCAAAATACGGATTCAGTAGATTCAGAAGAAGAAATTAGTGATCAGAAAACGAAAGTAGACCATTAATTCAAAAAAACTATGAGTGATAAGGAAAGTAGTTTTGATAATGATAACATTCAAAAAAAGTCGGGACTGAAATCTTATGGTCGAAATCGATACAGGTGGCACTCCCTCCTAGTGTGAATGTCAGAACTAGGAAGCACAATCTTCACAAATTTTGCTAGAAGCAGGTCCGAAAAGTCCTGCTAAAAATATTGGGAATGTAGGTGAACCTCTACAGATATGAATGTTACTGATTTCAGAGGAAATGGAGGATGAAGTTATATTGCGAACAAATGAAAAAATATCAATTGTTAAAGAAAAATATAAGAACGTAGACAGAACCGGATTTAGAGATTTCAACAGGGAGGAATTCAAAGCATTTTTAGCGGTTTTATATTATATTGCATTATTCAGATCAAACCACGAGGATTTAGATACCCTTTCTGCAACTGATGGTACGGGAAGAGACATTTGTAGAAGTATAATATCGAAGAAAAGAGTTCTAGTGTTACTTACGTGTCTTAGATTTGATAACGCAAATGACAGAGAAGAGCGTAAAATGGCCGACCTCACAGGTGCGATATCTTGGCTAATCTCGTCTGTTGAAAATTGCCAAAATAATTATTGTATTAGTGAATTTTATTGCATTGATGAACTACTGTTTTGATTTCGAAGTAAATCTAGGTTTAAAATACCAAGTAAGTCTAAAGAATACGGGTTAAAGATACATATATTGTATCAAAAACAAAAAATTAAATAAAACTAAATTTCAACAGAATTTCTTCCTAGTAAGAAACGAAAAGAGAACAGCAGCCTTTATGGATATGCAAATGCAAGTACTATCGTTTCTTACGTATCAAAACGTGGAAAAGCTGTGATTTTAGTGTCATTTATGCACAGTAGTGGATTTCAAGATCCTGAATTGGGTAAACCGGAAATAGTAGAGTTCTACAATGCAAATAAATGTGGCGTAGACCAAATTGACCAGAAATCTGTTACTTATTCAACTAGTAGACGAACCAGACGTTGGCCTCTAGCAATATTTTATGGCGTTCTAAATATTGTTGTCATAAATTTGATAACCGCTTTGCGGTTTGGTGGTTCCTTTCTCGATTCCCGACTTATAAGTTACAGACATAAATGCGTGTATCTTGCATAAGTGTTACAAAAGTAATCAAAGTACAGATAGAGAAAAAAGCTTGGCAGAACCATATATGAATATAAGATTGATCAACTCGCGACTTCCTAGAGAATTTAGAATGACCATAGGACGCATTTTACAAAAACCATACGCGTTTTACAAAGACCATAGGACGCATTTTACATCTGTCCTCTTATTGTACACTACTGAGGCGCAACAAGATGTGCAGGTCTAACATACATTAAGTCGGATAAAGAAAGTTACACAAGATGACGTAAGGCTAAAACATTTTATATATTTTCATCTTAATTACAACACAGTTACATTTTCCCTTATAAAGCTAGACCTTATTCACTCAAAGAAAAAACTATGACATAGTTATTGAGAACTTTCAGCGTCACAGTTTTTGGAGCGTCTATGTATACTTTACTAGAGGTAATTGTTACATTCCAGGTACCCTGCGGAAGCTGCTTGTGTAATGCATGCTGTATATGTTCTGCGACGAGGGTGGTGGAATATGGAACGTATTTCACCCAAATCGGAGGTATGATATCTTCAATCAAATGTACTTCGTTCGCCGTTACAGACTCAGTCTGCTCTACGACTGTAACCTAAAAAAAAACGTTCGTTTTATCATTTTGAAACAGACATTATCTCATAGTCCAGGCAACGAAGACCAAAAAAATCCAAATAGCGGAACTAATTCATGTAGAAGCCAATTTTGGCACAGTTGTAGGAGAATATGTCCTTAACAATATATTAAAAGTACTGATGGATGGGAGTGGAGCTAAGGGGGCGGGGGGCTGTAAAGATCCTTTGTTTTCAGTTTTTGTTAATAACTCGAAAACTACTACCTCTAGCGAAAACATGCTTATATACTAAATAATCCAGATAAAATTCTCTACAAAGAAGATCCTATACACTTTTTCTCTAGGATCAATAATTAAGGAGATATGGAGGGAGAAAATGTCAGTTTTAAAAAAATCGGATTTTATTAATAAAAATCAACTTTTAATAATAAAGGAACTATGCTCAGATCGCGTATTAATGATTTTACTGCATATACCGCCTTTTGTGTCCGTTCTGGACGCGGGGGGATAATTACCCTCATTACCCGTAGGACAACGCTTGTCCTGTAATATATAACGAAAGAATTGTGTCATTGGAGGAGTTCGCTAGAGTGGTTTTTGCAAGTGGAGAGCAGCACGTTGATTTACGTGTATCGCGGCAAAACAGATTCACGAGATCGAGCTAAGACTCAGGAATGGTTCAATGACCATCCCCCTTTTCCAAAGTTGAATTCCCTCATGTCTCTGTCAATGGGAATTCTGGGAAACTCCAAAATAAACTGCCACCAAGCCCTGGATATTGGAACCAAAACCATGCAGTTTCATTGGCAGCAAATTTGGCGACATGAAGCAGTCTAAGAAGAATGTCGTTTTATCACTAGCCAGTATGAGCAGTACCATTAAAATCAATGGTGAGACAGTTACTGTTAACCCTCTGACAATTTTTCAAAGAACTCTCGTAGCAAAAAAGAGCGACGAAGATGTAGCAGAGCTATTGACATATGAATTAACTCCATTTCCCATGGCTCTGTTCAACGAGGGCGGAATGCGAAAAGGAAAGAAGTCTTCTTTCTACGATGTTTTGCCACTAGAGGACAACGCAACTCTCGATCTCACCCAAAACACCAATGTGGTAGACGGTGGTTTCCTTCTCCACCGCATGAAGTGGAAAGAGTCCTCCTACATTTCTTCAATTTTCCATAAGTACATTGCCTATATACAGAAACATTTCTGTGAAAATTGTACGGTGGTTTTTTATGGTTACAGTGATGTCAACAGCACAAAACAAGCAGAGCAGAAGCGAAGAGAGCTCACAAAAACTTCGATTGACATAAACTTTAATGAAAGCACGACCATCACAGTTCAACAGGAGCATTTTCTTTCTAATAAAAGGAACAAAACAAGACTGATCCACTTGCTCACCGAGAAAATGACAGCAGCAGGTATTGAAACAACTGTTGCTATAGGGGATGCTGATGGCACTATTGTAAGGTGCGGGTTAGATGAAGCTGCTGCACGTCCAACCGTAGCAATAGTTGGAGACGATGTGGCCTTGATAGTTCTCCTCATTGGATTGGAACCACCATCTATCAACATGTACTTCATGAAACCAGGCCGTGGGAAGGTGGAGACAAAATTATTTTTGGTGCGACAACTTCCAGAGCTTCCATTCGCCAAGATAGCTTCTCCGGATGCGACACCACCCCGGATATACATGGAAAGAGCAAAGTGAGAATCTCTAAGCTCTTCACAGCAAATCCTGGCCTCACCCATGACATCTCAGCAATATTTACAGATCCCTCAACATCAACTGAGGATATCGAACAGGCTGGCGAGAAGCTTTTTCTGGCTGTATATCAAGCGCCTGCACATCAAGACAACCTGAACAAACATCGGTACTCTGAAACATCGGTGCGGTATTTCTGAAAGCGTCAATGAAACCGAGACCCACTTCGGACTTGGCCACTCTTCCTCCAACCAGAGGAGCTTCAAAGCAACACTCGCTCAGAATATATCTACAGGTAAATCCATTTACATATAGTTATTAAATACTGGTTTCCTTAAATTACAAATATCAATTTGTGCTAAATACTTACGTTGGTCTGATTACTTTCTTACAGATATAACAGTGGCTCGGCAACCCCCTACCACCTACCCAATGGGGTTGGGCCAGGGGAGAAGATGGGATCCTCAACCAAGTTACCACGAACGACCCTGTGGTACCCGACTCCGTTTTAAATATGATCCTTTGCCGATGCACGACTGGGTATGGAGCGCGCTGCGGTTGCCGCAAAGCAGGGATTGTCTGCTCCGGTGCCTGCGGCGTGCGCCTCGGCTCATGTGCGACCGGAGCCCTCATCGAAGACAGCATCGATGATTCAGATTTTGACTAAAATTTATGTTCCAGATACGTCCTTGGACACAAATTTCTTTATTTCATTTATTATTATTATTATTTATTATTAGTGAATTATTTCAGTTTTAACAATAAACATATAATTTTTAACAATAAAAACAGATTTTCTTAAAAAATTTCAATGTTTCCCTCTCCATATCTTAATTATTGATCCTAGCGAAAAAGTGTATAGGACCTTTCTTGTAGAGAACTTTGATAGAGAATAGAGAACTCGCATATTTTCGCTAGAGGCAGTAGTTTTCGAGTTATTAACAAAAAAACTGAAAAAAGGGACCTTTACAGCCCCCTCCTCCCCTTAGCTTCACTCCCGCCCATCAGTACTTTTAGTATGTTGTTAAGGACACCTTCCCCTACAACTGTGCAGAAATTGGCTTCTACATGAATTATTGGCGCTATTTTTCCTTCGTTGCCTGGACTATCAGTTGAGTTCGTGTTAAGCTCAGTTCAAGGTTTTGTATAGGGTGTCCAAGTTGGAACTATAGCAGTTGAATTGCGCGCAATTTGTGTTTTGTGAAAGATAGGGCGTCAATATTTTAGCGACTGTCATCTAAAAATCATACGACACCACGACACAACATCAATCATAACATACCTGTGATAACATAGCTTCATTGTCAAAGAAGTATGGTCCGGTTACTCCATCATTCCAAAATGCGCCAATCTGTGGATGCATTTTTTTTTTTCGTGAACTACATGTAGATTGTCAGCGCCCCAAATTCGACGATTTTGTTTGCTGACGTATTCGTTAAGATGAAAATGTGGGTCATCGCACTTCAAAATTTTGTTTGATCAAAATCAGCATAGTGGCTCTTAACAGATTCAACTGTTGTGCACGACGTCGAATTGATGTAATATTTTCTACTACTACAGCAGCGACTACAACAATATTTTCATCTAATCGACTACGACGAGGACGTATTGGTGTTGCCTTATCAATAACATAACCGGCCTCTTAATTTTTTTTGATTAAGTTATGAACGGTCAACCCTGTAGGCGCTTCATTTTGTTCTAATTTTATGCGAATTTTTCTTAACGCAAGTGCAAATGATCGCTCATTTTCATAAAACAGTTGTATACAAACTGTCCGTTGTTGAGCTATGAATCGCGGCATGTTCCCGTTTTATGGTTTGCAGATGACAGTGGCAGGGGTACGCTACTTCCTATATGTCGCAATGGCAGACAGTGCCAAGGAACGTAGACGGCCACCCGAGACGCAGGCATCGGGATTGTTTCGCTCTCTCTTTTCAATCGCTATACCTCTCTTCGTCCATTTGTAGACTGACAGAAAAGGACACACGTAGTTTAAAAGGGAAAGCAACACAATCCCGATGGCAGCGCCGCCACTAGGAAATACATATTTTTCCCACACTCCTTTCCGTAGCAGCATACCCCTGGACAGTGATTAAATATTGATACCCTATCTTTGACAGAACACAAATGGTGCGCAATTCAAATCCTATAGTTCCAACTGAGACGCCCTATGTTTTTTAGTGATGGTAGAAGGGGGAAATGGGTGTCCTAGTTTAATATATACATGGTTTCTCACGGTAGCCGTTCGTTAGAAGTTTTCGTGGTTAGAAAAAATTTAGAATTCTGAACTTCTGGACTCCAGGGTTATTCAAGGTTCTCTTTCATTTTGAGATATTTTCAAGGTCATACCACTTCCCGTTATCCCGGAAGTCGCTAGTAACTTCCTTATTTTAAATAGAACACCCGGTATATTATTTCATTTTTGGATTCCTGAGAAAATTTCATGATGAGTTCCATCAGGTTTCCCTATACCTATTTTCAGCTGTTTCTTATATATCTTGATTATTTTGAAAATTTTGAAAGACGTCGCCTTATTTATTTTCAACACTGTGCCTTTTACCCATTTTCGACTGGTGCTAAGCGCTTCTGGAGTAGACGGAAGCACAAGAATGGTACTTTCGAAATCCACATTGACAATTAATTTATCGCAAACAGGGTGTCCAAAATGTTATCACCAATTACATCATTTTCAAAGTTGAAAAAGTTCGTTATTTAAAATGTGACACCCTGTATATTATTGGATGATCGGATGCAGAATTTGATTCTGTATCAATTCGCTGTAACTTTCCCTATGCCTATTTCCAATGGTTTTCTTGCTAATCCATAATTTTTTATTAAAAGCCGATGAAACTCTAAAAGTCCTAGTAAGCCTTGATTTTGACAGGAATTGAAATAATGTTGATTTTATGTCAAAGCAGTATCAGCTCACAAATTCGTGAGGTATCTACTTACAGTTCTAGTGATTTTGTTAGTTTTCTCAAGTATAATTTATAATGGAGAATATTGAAGAATAGCTGTACACCAGTAGTTGACCTTGATGTTCGAGGATCGGTGGATTGGCCCACAGGGACCCTGGAACTGGCCACCTGGATCACCCGATTTGACGCCCTTGGATTCTTACCTCTAGGGCCGTATAAAAGAACTAGTGTACTCTAGGCTTGTACAAACTAAACAGGAATTATTGAACCTTGTTCACGAAGAGTTTACTAATCTAAGTCCTGACGAACTTCAGGGGTTTGTTTCGCGAGGAGTATACGATAGAGTTATCCAGTGTTTGAACCAAAATGGCGGTCATATAGAACAATTATTATAATTTTACATTCATTTATTATTTCTTATAATTATGTTCCAATTTGTTTATATTTTTCATTTATTATTACGTTCTAAATTTATGTTATGTTCCTGTTTTGTTTCATGTTCTAATAATGAAAGTGAATTTCTGCCGTTTCAGTCATGTTCATTTTGTTTCGAAAAATAAACGATGTTTCGGTTTCTGCCAAAAATCACATTAAAATAGAAAATATGGATTAACAAAAAAACCGTTGGAAATAGGTATAGGGAAAGTTATAGCGAATCGATGCAGCATTTTATTCTGCCAGAATTTTATCATCCAGTAATATACAGGGTGTCACATTTGAAATAACGAACTTTTTCAACTTTGAAAATGATGTAATTGGTGATAAAATTTTGGACACCTTGTTTGCGATAAATTAATTGTCAATGTGGATTTCGAAATACCATTCTTGTGCTTCCGTCTACCCCAGAGCTTAGCATCAGTCGAAAATGGGTAAAAGGCACAGTGTTGAAAATAAGGCTACGTCTTTCAAAATTTTCAAAAGAATCAAGATATCTAAGAAACAGTTGAAAATAGGTATAGGGAAACCTAATGGAACTCATCATGAAATTTCCAAAAAAAAGTCCAAAAATAAAATAACATACCGGGTGTTCTATTTAAAATAAAGTTGCTGGCGACTTCCGGGATAACCGGAAGTGGTATGACCTTGAAAATATTTCAAAATGAAAGATAATCTTGAATAACCCTCGAGTCCAAAAATTCAGAATTCTAAGTTTTTTCTAACCACGAAAACTTCTAACGAACAGCTACCGGGAGAAACCCTGTACATTACATGTAATACAATTAGTTATCACACGTTAAATCTTTTTGTGATGGTATAAAATGTAATGATTTATGGAATAAGTTAACATTAGGTAACTAACGTGCGAGACAATTACCTACGCTTTTACTCGAATTAAAAAAAAAACTTATTTAATAGATAAAGATTATGTTAAATACTCCACTTACTTTATACAAGTATTTTACTATTTCGGGCCAAACAGCAAGTTTACAGAAAGCTTATAAGATTATAGTTTATTTAATCGCTATTTGCCAAATAAAAATCTCAACGGCTTGTTTTTATAGCTAGGCTCAGATAGACTGTTCCGTTTATCGACAGGATAAGATAGTTTTTTATTTGGCAAATAGCGATGACATGAATAGTACCTATTTATCTCATAAGGATTATAGCTCAATTACAATAATGTACCTAATAAATTGTCTATGAGATTAATTAATAATAGAATAACATTTTCAATCATGCAATCCATCTGAAAGTTGTACCATATGCAACTTTTATAAATGAATACCCAATATAAAATTCTTTCATAAAGTAATGAATAAATTTGTTAAAAATTCAAGAAATAACTATTAAAACAACCCGTAAAATGTTATTTCTAGTTGCGATTTTTTCTAAATATAAGTAATATATACAGGGTGATTCGTGTAGCAGGTATGATCATCGATATTGTTTTTAATAGAAACCCTTGTCCGAAAAATACGTATAAAAGTGGAATAAAAACTTTATTTTACGATTATTGAGGTATTTCAATATGGTCCCCTTCAAAGTACTTCCCCTGAGACAAGATGCACTTCTGCCAACGCCATTTCCATTGTTGACAGGATCGCTGAAAGTCTTCAGTTGTGAGGCTCTTCAGTTGCCGTGTCGTTGTTACCTTGATGGCTTCCACATCCCCCAAGTGCCGCCCCTGAAACACCATTTTGCATTTAGGGAACAGGGAGAAGTCGCAAGGGGCTAAATCGGGTGAATAAGTCGGGGTTCTGTCACGGTGATCGAGCTTCGGGCCAAAAACTCACGCACAACGAACAACGTGTGAGCGGGCGCATTGTCGTGATGAAGGATCCACCTGCCCCCTTGTGCCAAATACAATCGAACTCGGGCCACACGACCTCTGAGACGTCTCAAAACTTCAACATAGAAATTTCCGTTCACTCTCTGGTCGGAAGGGACCTGGTGAACAATGCCCCGAGAATCAAAGGAAACAATCAACATTGTCTTCACATTGGACCTTGATTTTCGCTTTGTTCTCGGGTCCCCTGTCTGCTTCCACTCCTTGCTTTGAGATTTGAGGTCCACATCGAATTCGTAAAACCAAGTATCGTCTCCAGTGATGACCCGGTTGAGAAAGTCCCCCATTCCTCTGCTTCTAACCAATCCTCAAAGCAAGCAACCCTCTTTGCTTTCTGTTGTGGAGTCAAGAGCTTCGGAACGATTTTCGCGCACAATTTTTTCATTTCAAGTTTTTTTGTCAGAATTTCGTTGAACGATTGTTTTGGGGATTGACAGATCTTAAGCTAGCATTCTAACTGTCAATCGACGGTCTTGAAGAACACAAGCCCGAATTCGTTCAACATTTCCCTGAGAACTCGATGTGGAGGGGCGTCTTGGGCGAGGGTCATCTTTCACTTCGGCCCTTCCGGAACCTTTTTAACCACTTGTTGATTCCTTTAGAGAATTCTCTCCGTAAACTCGATTCAAACACTCAAAAATCTCACGGCCATTCTTACCTAGCCTTGCGAGAAACTTGATGTTGATGCGCTGTTCCCTACTCAGAGAGAGCTCCATGCCGACGGCAGGTAAAAAAGGGTCACTTTCAACAAGCAGCCGTAGACTCCTACTTACTCGTAGAGCGCTCTGGCTCGAACTGAGCGTTGAGGGGATTGCATAGAGCGGAGGAACCACCGGACCGCCCCTCCACAACGCTTTGACGCGCCGCGCCGGTCCGATTTCTTTATACGTATTTTCCGGACAAACCTCGTATATATTAAATAAAAGAAAAAAAAACGATTTTGCAATTTCAAATTTTTTAATGGCAACGATTATTTAAAAAAAATCACTAAATAAAACGTTCAAATTGTGCGCCGTTGGCTGATAGTAGCCTTAGTGACCGACAAATAATGTTTTTATTGCTGTCAGATAAAAACTTGAAATTATAGGTACATTGTTAAATAATTTTTTTTTATTTTTGGAGTCATCTTTTAAAATAATATATGTCTTACATTTTGCTTAGCAAAAGTAGTTCATTTGAAGTGTTTATTGAGTAGTCAGTAACTTTGTTACTTTGTAAAAAATTAACTGAACGATATCGTAAAAGCTGTTACAATGATAGCGCAAGATATGAAGTTTAAATAAAACATGGTTTTCCATAGCAGAGTATTGAAATATTTATGTAGATATTTGGAAATTATGTATGGAACAACACATCCGGTAAATGATCGCCAGGGCTTTGGTGGCACACGAGTACTCTTCTGGCGAAATTTGTAATAACGGTTTTGTGTAAATGTGGCGGTATTTAGTTGATACAGCGTTCAATTTCTATCTTCAATGCTTGGGTGGCCGTTAGCGTAAACCTGATACTTCAGAAAAGCCCACAGAAAAAAGGTGTTAAATCATAAGACCGTGGGGGCCAATTCTGGTCATCAAAACGGGGATGACACGACCAGGAAATGTCTCGTGCAGAACCCTCAATATTTCACGGGTGGTAAGTAGCACCATCTTTCTGAAACCACATGTCTCCAAGAGTAATATCTTTCAGTTGAGGCACAAGGAACTGGATTATTCATGTCACGATCACGTTCGCCATTTACCGCTAATGCATAGCTGCCTCGTTTTCAAAGAAAAATGGTCCAATGATTCCTTCAGACCATAATGCAGACCAAACAGTGACACGTTGGGGATGCATTTGCTTCTCATGAATAATTCGTGGATTTTCTGAGCCCCAAATGCGTTAATTTTGCCTATTAATGAAGCTATCAAGGTGAAAATGGGCCTTGTCGCTGAAGATAGTTCTTCGCCTCTTGTTGTTCAATGGTCGAATTGGTTGAACTCTTTTCACTGTGCATGGACTTTATAAGCATGGAGATGTAAATCTTTAGTAAGAATAACTGAAGAGTGGTTGTCGAAATGTCCAATTCCTGTGCACGATGACGAATCGAAGTCCCGGACTCTCGGCCACACTTTCGTTAACTGCCATGATGTGTTGTTTTGAACAACCACTACGAGCTTGTGTCAACTGTTTCACATCAACAACTAAAGCAAGCAGTACTTTCGAATTTTTCAATTATTCTTTTCGTACTTGATAAATTTGTAACATTGTTTCTAGCAAAAATTGGACGCATTTTACGAATTGTAGCAATATTACTATCAAAATGGTGAAAGCTTCCATTTTGATAGTAATATTTAACAATAAGGACGCATTGTTGTATCGTGTAGCCCTACATGTTTACTAACTCTTTTCTGTCTCCTATCGACCTGTCACAATTATTGACCTATCAAATCATGTCAGCCAAAGTAGCGCACAATTTAAATCTTCCGCTTTTATTGTAACACCCTTTAGAATGGTTTAAATATTTCAGAGGCCCCTTTCTGAGGCAAATTCCCTGATATAAAAATAAATTTTCTATTCTTTGGTGGCAACGATGTATATGGTGCTTTGACATTGTGAACACTCTGAATATGTTAGAATAGTGGAAGCATAGCTTTGTTAAACCTGCGTCTTATTTTATCAGAATAAAAGATTTTAAATGATTCGTTATCATTTTTTAAAATAGGTGTATATTGTTGATTTATACATATTAACCACGGTCCATATAACTGAAAGTTTCAGTAACAATTTAAAATCATATTTTCAAACCATAATTGCTTAAAGATTAAATAATATCAAGAAATGATGATATCCCATACACAAATAAGTTAGTCATATAAAAAAAAAACAGAATAGAAAAATTACCTAATCATGAAATTTGAGTGCATTAGATGAAAAATCATCTAATGCACTCAAAAAAAAATAATGCAAAATATTTAGTCAATTTTATGATATCTAATGTGAAAAATATATATATGTATGGTTGAAAATTGCTAAACGACAAAGTATCGGTATGCTGTTCCGGGACAACGTGGTGTAACAATTATATGGTAATAATGCCTTTGAAAGATTGGCAGTAGTTTGAGAAGTTAACTCGATGTTTATTTTTTCCTAATAAAGTGGGCATTAATAAGTTAATTAATTATTTTAATTCTGGGTAGTCATTCTATTAACTGTTTCCTTATTAATGCTGTCAGTTTTATACCTAGTAAATTGCTGATTTGTATTTTCAATACTGTATACCTTTCAAAAAAGGAGTAGTTATTTCCCAGAGCGATTATATAATAGCTTTGCTATTCGGGAACTACTTTGATAACCGCTTGGCGGCTTGGTGGTTCCTTTCTCTAATTAGTTCTCTAATTAGAGAACTAATAAGTTCGAAACAGCTGTATGTCGTTCGGTTCCAATCCGGGACAAATGTCGAATCCTACCTGTGGCGGGTTTTATTTTCTGAAACCTTATCTGATCGTGCAGAAACACGAGAAAGGGGTCGAGGATCGCTTCTGGGTATAAATCAATGCCTGGCGGGGCTTTAGCCCGAGGAGTAGTTGTTTCCTAGAGCGATTATGTAATAGCTTTGCTATTCGGGAACTACTTTGATTACCGCTTGGCGGTTTGGTGGTTCCTTTCTCGATTTCCGACGTATATGTTACTGTATACCATTTTACTTTTAACCGTAGAAATACCAAGGGGGATTAAAATGTAAATGTATTTTTAAATTTCAAATTACTGTATTAAATATTTGTCTTAAAAATCTGAATAAATTAGCAGTTGTCAATTTGGAACTAACCTATGATATGCCGTGAAAATTATATTATAATTTGGTGTACTTATGATTTGAATTGAGAATATTTTTCACCTAGACAAATAATATCCCCCCTTGGTTCAGCGGCCTATAATTAATTTCTCGACGTTTGTATCAATGAAGCGTTGGTGACATTGCATTGTATGATGGCCAGCGCCAGCAAAAACAGTATTATTTAGTATTTGACTTGTCGGGACTGGTCTCTTAGCCGTAGAGTTCATTACGAGCGTCTGGTGTGAAGTTACCAGTCTTGTAGTAGTATTTTTGTGTGGTCGTGTTTTTGTATTGTCTGTCCTGTGTTAAAATGAGGAGAGGTTTATCGAAAAAAGAATTAGAAGAGGAATTAGCTAACTTATCAGATTTTGAGGTACGGTCGGGCTTTGCCGATAGTAATTCCGATGTGAGTGAAACTGAAGATGGTATTGAGACGATTAACGACAATGAAGATGTCGAAAACCAAAATGAATCTGATATGGCAGATGAAGATGAAGATAATATGATAGATAAAGATAGTATCCCACATGTGTATAAGTCAAGGTTAGGAAGATTTTTCCTAGCACATCCACCACGCAGCGTAAGACGAGCAGGATTTTTCGTGATCGACCAGGTTTGCGTAATGAAGGAAAAATTGATAATATTTTGGACTCATTCCTAAAATTTGTTACACCTGAAATATTACAAATCATCGTTTTACCCTCAAATGAAGAAACCAGAGTTAGAACCGTGACTCAGACAGATGAGACTGAGGTTTACTTGGCATTTTCATTTTGATGGGAGCCAATAATGACACGAATTTGGACTATTATGATCTGTGGTCGAAGAGATTTGGAAGGTTTTCTTACATCGCTCCAATGAGTCGAAACAGGTTTATTGAGCTTATAAAAATATTTAGATTTGATGATAAAAATAACGTAGGTGTTAGGAGATCTACTGATAAGTTTGCACCAATACGTGGGATTTTTTATTTACTCAATTCAACATTTTAAAAATATTATACCCGTGGCATGAACGCAGTGATTGGTGAAAGTCATATATAAACCCCTTTTATAATTAATCAAAAGGTGGTGTCGACACAGTAGACCAAATTGCATGAAAATATACCACAAAGCGGTCGACTATAAGATGGCCTCTCTCAGTTTTTTATACGTTGTTACATGTAGCAGCTATCAATACGTATACACTTTTTTTTGCTATGGTAACTAACTTCCCGCAATGGAATGAAAAAACAATCGCCGCCGTCAATTTCTGCAGGAATTAGGACTTGCTCTTACACGTCCACTTGTAGAGAAAAGAGCTATCAACATGAATGGATTACAAACTAGGGTTGTTCTGCAATGGAAAATATTTTGGAAAGAAAACTTGACGTAGCTACAAACAAATTAGCGAAAACAACGATCGTCTGCAACAAATGCAACAAATACGTATGTGCAAACACAGTAAGAAATCTGTTTGTTATGTTTAGATGACAATATGTTTAGTGATGACGATTAAATGTTGTTGTACGTTTTTAGTGTAATTTTTAAAAAGTTGAAATAACTATGTTTCTTTAATAAACATGTTTAAGTCATTTTTTAGGTGTGGATATTTATTATCCCCCCTTGGTTCTTGAAGCTTCCAAAAAAAGATTGGTCCTCCTAGGGTTAATTCTGGATGATAATTAGAAGCACTCGTTTCATTGCAATAGAAAATCTATTATTGTTTTTCACTTCATATGCCATTTACTACTGATTTTTATAGTGGAATAATTGAGGTGCAGGCAAACCGCCCACTTATAAAAAATTAATGCCCCAAGGTGGTATATCAGGGGTAGTATTAGAACTTGTTCAACGTAATTTAATAAGTAAAATAAGCCTTTCAATTGAAAGTTTCAGTTATAATTTAAAATTACATTTTCATAGCATAGTTGTTTAAATATTAAAGAATATCAACAAATAATGATATCCCATACAAAAAAAGTTACTCATCAAATAAAAACAATAGAAAAAAATGTTTTGATTGAATGCACTTTAAAAATAATGCAGACTATTTAGTTAATTTTATGATATCTAATGTGAAAAGAATATATAAGGTTGAAAATTGCTAAACGACAAAGTATCGGTATGCAGTTCCTGGATAACCTGGTGTAACTGAGAATTAATTAAATACCAATAATGCCTTTAAAATATTAACAGTAGTTTGAATACTTGAACAGTACTTGAATGCTATGAAAATATGATTTTAAATTGTTACCGAAACTTTCAATTGTATAAATCGTGATCAATATCCATAAATCAACAAAATATACTTATTTTAAAAATGATAAATATTTCAAAATCTCTTATACTGAGAAGATAAAACGCAAATTTAAAGTTGGTGCCAAGTAAAACATAAAACAAATATATACCTTGCTACTATAACAAGGAGTTTACATTTAAAATTGCCGATTAAAATTCGCATTACTAATATTGTATAACATCGACCTCAAAATGATATAAAACAATTAATACTAATTACATAATAAACAATAATTTCTTAATCGCATTAAATGGAACAACAAATAAGTATTAAATTGTTGTAGAAAACATTTATTCCTTGCTTTTTAGTTAAGTTACTTTTGTTAAATCTTTTTTTTTTTTAACTTATTATTTTACAGTTTTAAGTGATAGGTGCACCTACTAAGGATACTTTGCGAATGAGAAAACGACGGCTACTTAAATAAGGAGTTCCGTTGTGTATCTTCGAAGTCCAAGATCCGATACCAATGAAATTAAGATGGGACCACTTGGAGCTATGCTGAATCCAACGCGAAAAGAATAATTAAAATCGGTTTATAAACACCCGAAGATACAAAAAAAAAAAAAAAATATATATATATATATATATATATATATATATATATATATATATATATATATATATATATATATATATATATATATATATATATATATATATAGACGAATTGAGAACTTTCGCCCTTTCTTGAAGTCGGTTAAAAACAAAAATTACATAGTATTTTTGCTTCAATTCGATAACTACATATATTATTGAATTGTGATGTTAAGATTTTATTGTGAATATTATTCTATGTAGAACATTAATCAGTAGTATATAATTAAAAAAAAAACTGAATGGAATTAGCCGTTACTTTGTGATAGTTGATCATAATGATACAGTAAAACAGTTATAATATAATTTATTCCAAAATTAAATAGTTTTGATTTCTAGCTTCTAAATAATTATGTGCCTCATGTCCAACAGTGAATCCAAGCCAAGCAGTACACAGTGAACCATGCTGAGAAATTTAGGCCAACCAGTAACCACATATGACGTGGGTGCTTTCATCGGGGAAGCGTACCTGAAAGCTAGGACACCTACATCGATAACAAATAGATTTAGAAAAACGGGGATTTTTCCTTTTGATCCGATGATTTTTACAGATATTAACTTCTTGCCAAGCACAGTAACTGATCGTTCTAAAATTGAGCAAATTAAACGTGTACAAGATAAAGAAATTGACCGCTCAGAAGATGTGGAAGTCAATTGTCCCCAAGCTGAGAAAGATAGTCGCCCACAATCGAAAGAAGTCGATTGCTCGTTGAGAAAATTGATAATCGTCCAGGAAAAGAAAACATTGACACTCATTTAGAACTATTATTTGGAGGATTTACAACTTCGGTACAATTTTGCCCACCCTTGAAAGCTCAACGAAGGAAAAATATAAGGAAGAATAGAAAAAAGGGTAAAAGTATAATAGCCACGGACACCCCAGAAAAAGTACACATTGAAAGAGAAAAATTAGCCAAGAAGCGACAAATAAAAACGAGAAATAAAGGTTTCAATAAGAAACTGAAAAGAACAGTGAAAAAAGTAGTTCTATGTTCTTGGAAAGTGACGATGTTATGACAGATGAAAAATTAGATGAGAACAATACACAAGTGTAAAAGAACAGTTAGGGCAATTTACGCGAGATCCTGTCGACGGAGAGTTTGTACTGACTGAATTCCAAGGAAAAAAGGATACATTTTACTATGTGGCTAAAGTTTTGGCAGTTAATAAATAGTGCAGATTATGAAGTTAGCTTAGAAGAAAATCTTTAACACAATATATTTTGTCATTCCTGACATTCCCGATTTGTCTGCCGTTTTGAAATGGGACATCAAAATAATTTTACCAAAGCCATTAGACTATGGCAGCACCTCCAGGAGCAAAAATTATTTTTACTCTTTTAACATAGATTTTACAGATCATAATATGCGCTGATTCTTAATACTTCATTATTTATATTTAATTTTCATTAAGTATTGTGTTCAATTTTGATGTTATAGTGATTTTTATAGTGATATTTTGATGTAATTATATTCCAAATTATCTTGAGTAGCTACTTCGGTATTTTGTAGTTTTATTGAAAAACATTTACGAGTATGTTCAACTTATTCATCGAAGGAGCTTTAATTTTTGTTTTTGTTATTATTTTATAGACTATTATAGATTAAAGAAGTTATTATGTTGTGTTTAAGTACCCACTATGCTAAGAATATTGTACTTTTTTTTGCCAATACCAATTATACTGTTTTAATGTAGTTTTTCGTTTTATTTAAACCATGATTCACTGTGAACTGGCTGGTCGTTCACTGTGTCCATAACATAGTACACAGTGAATCAATGGGACTGTTTTGCAAAATATTTAAAAAATATATTACATTATGTATTTAGTGATCAAATGCTTAAACATTTAACATATCAATAAATAACGGTTTCCGTTTAGCATGTTTTTTAAGGTATTACTATTAAATTTAAGAAATAGTAACCTTTCATATAAAAAGTGGTTCACTGTGGGACAGTTGACCCCACTATTAGCACATAGTGCAATGCACCTCCGACAATACTTTCAATATTTCTAGCAAAACAAATAGAGCAGCAGGTAACAGGCGGTCAATGTATAAATTTTATTTAATATAAAATTATTGGTTACTAATTGGTTATTAATTATGTCCTACTAATTTATATAAGCAGATTATTTACATTACAAAAAATGAACCAAAGTGTGGACAAGCTACTGACATGAATTGTTTTATTGTAGAAATTTACTATAATATTGTGATATTTCTTTACGGTGTTTGTATCTCTAATAGATATTTCAGAACACGTATAAGTTCGGATCTGAAATGTCCGCTGTCAAATCCGGGGCTTGCGCAGTAAACTTACAGTGATGTTTCCTGCGATGACTTGGATATGTTGTTGCTTTCCATCACTAGCGGGAATTGTGAAATTATATGTAGTTTGCCAATTTGGGACGCTTGGTACATAACCTTGAAGCCCATGCTGAACATTTAAGATGCCCAGGTAAGATGGAGTAAAAGGAATCTGAAAAATATAGCATGAATAAATATACAACTTAGATATCCAGTGAGTCCCAAAAGTGATGTATATACTGGTACGATAAAATTAGTACTAATGTTTTTCTTTTTCGCAAATCACTAGAACGTGTTATATACACTTGAAATGCCACATGTAATATGCACTTGAAATGCCGGAATATGAACTTGAAATGCCACTTTAAGAGCTACTTTAATTTTTATCGAGCTGTATATTTAAAAGTTATGACGTCACCGACGTTTCTTAATGGAACGTCTAATTTTTGATTACGCCATTTGAAAGAACTCTTTTTTACGTACAGTAAAATAAAATATTGAGTTGCGATGGAGTTTATAAGAATGTTTTCCGAGTAATAAATTCGACAAAGCAAATTAGAATGTAATGACTATTGAAATTTTAGTAATTTTAGTAAGGGATATTGTAATCCCTGTAGGATTACAGTATCCCTGAAGTATCGACCAGCTAATTATTGCGGTTTATAAAATAAACGCAAGAAATAATTTTCACATAGCAGATTCACGTACGTAACCAGCAAGATGCAAATAGATATGATTATATGATAGATCTGTAGAACATAAAATTTCATAAAATAATACTTTTCAAAAAATAAAACCCGCCACGGGTAGGATTCGACATCTGTCCCGGATGGGAACCGAATGACAGACAACTGTTTCGAGCTTATTAATTCTCATCGGTGTCGTACACGGCACGCCGATCCAGGATAAATGCCGACTGAAATCCGTGGGGTATACATCTATATCGGATACGATCTATGCCAGTAACATATAAGTCGGGAATCGAGAAAGGAACTACCAAACCGCCAAGCGGTTTAGCGTCCTGAATCGGTGTATGTCGTGGATCGGTTTATGTCCTGGATCGGCGTGCTGTGTATGACACTGATGAGAATATGACACTAATAAGTTCGAAACAGCTGTCTGCCGTTCGGTTCCCATCCGGGACAGATGTCGAATCCTATCCGTGGCGGGTTTTCTTTTCAGAAACCTTGCCTCATTGTGCAGAAACACGAGAAAGGAACGAGGATTGCTGTTAGGTATAATTCAATACCTGGCGGGGCTTTAGTCCGAGGAGTAGTTATTTCTTATAGCGATTATGTAATAGCCTTGATATTCGAGAACTACTCGATAACCGCTTGGCGGTTTGATGGTTCCTTTCTAGATGTTACCGAGAATTCTACTGTACAATAAATCATGCAATACTAGTACTGTACTGTGTAAGTAGTGTTATGTAATACTCCAATAGAGGGACGATAAAAATAACGAAAATTTTTCAGAGGGATCATTTTATATGAGGTTTAAGGTAAGAAATAGAAATGTCATGACAGTATCAGACAATTTTGAATGTAAGTTAAGTAAAAGTTTATGTAAATATAATGTATCCCTTCAAGTATCTTTTAAAAGAACTGCCAGGAATGAGGTCGAATGTCCGCCACTTTTTATTTCAAGTTATTTGAAATAAAGGCCACTTTTAACCATTATTTTTTCGACTAAAATACTAAATCATTATGTAGAAATTTGGCAATAGTGTGCACTATAAATCTAGTGTAAATTAAATTACGGGGGTACTTGAACCAACAAACCAAAGGTTCCCAAAATGGGATGCAAATATTTCTAAATTTTTAAAATTGAATAATTCCATTGTTAATGGCAATATTAAAATATAATTTTCACCATAATCATTTATTAGACGTAGACAATAAGTAGTTAACCCAGGAACAGTCGCGTTAGAAAAATTACCCTAAAGGTCGCGTGTTAGATTTAACCTAACATTTACTATTTTTAAATAAAACTAACATAACTTTTACTTTAGTTAATGTTTTTTTTATTTTTACTTTAAACAATTAAACTGACCAATATAGTAGCTTGCATAAATTAATATTTACTCATCGGAATCTTCTCCATGGGCGGCGCAAGAGGTGCACGTCGATATGGATGTCATGGTATGCTATTTGCAAATAAGAAATTTACATGTTCCACAACGTTGCATAGTAAAACGGTTTTTTCTGATGGGGCAGTATCTGCATCGCATTTTAGGCTGCTCATTTTGTGGCGCTGCGGCAATCATGTTTGTATTTATACCAGTGACGGCGGCTACTTTTCCATCGAAGTCTCAGAGATAAGGTTGGGATTGATGCACGGAGTGTTAAGTGGGGAAGAGTTAGCTGTTTCGAGAGATCCATTATAAATTTTCTTCTTGATATTGTAATGTTTGTATTAGCATTATAAATGACTTGCCCGTTTATTGGAGCTATGTTCAATAATGTGGAAAACACAGTCAATGGCCAGCGATTGCTTATTCGTGTGACACAATATTCGGACTTTAATCGATCCACCACATTCACGCCACTTTTAGTTTTGTAGAATGTGATAACTTCAGGTTTTTTGGCCTCAATACTAGTTGGATCAATTATGCCCTCATTATGAATGGTTGAGAGCATTAAAACGTTCTTTTTCTTTTTTGGAACAAGAAGACAATTGTTATCATCTTTACCGAAAGCAAACACAGTAGAACAGGTTGGCCGGTCTTTGACATTTAGAAATTCTCCTGGAATTTCCCGTTTATTTTTGCGTAAAGTGCCCACCAGTGTAAGTTTATGATTGACAAGTAGATCATTGGCAAGCGGTATTACTGGCAAGTAAAATAATTGTCGACAGTAACATTCTTACCAGATTTATCTATAGTGGATATTAGCCTCTTCACGACACTAGCAGCATCATTGGGTAAATAAAAAGGACCAGCAGGTTGTTTTCCAGGATAAATTTCTCCATGTTATGAGTGTAAAACATTCTCGAATCAACTAGACTGTAGATTTTGATGCCGTATTTTGCCGGCTTGTTGGCAATATATTGCCTGAAACGACATTTTCCGCGGAAATATTCAAGCATTTCGTCTGTTACATATTCGCCAACACTGTAATTATTGGAGCATCTCTTAACGAATTCTTCAAAAATTTTTCTAATTGGCGCCAAATTGTCATGTTTAGCCCTTTCTTGCCTTGTAGTTGCATCATCAAATCTCAAACTTCTCATAAGCAAGTGAAATCTTTTTTGGGACATAACGGCGGAAAAATAATCAGGAGCTGTTCCGTCAGTACTCCATAGGTCAGTAGTGTTGACATATTGGCTTTTCATAACTCCTGCCATATACAATAGTCCTAAAAAAGCGTGCATTTCCACAAAATTTGTTGATAGACAGTCTCTATCACGCTGGTAAGACTCCCGTAGTTGGATAAGCTTTTGGTTGGTAAAATGCACAATTTCATGGATGACATCGTCAGGAAAAAAACAATTTCCAGCAGTCTAGTGGAGTTCGGACATCTTTAGCAACCCTCTTTACACTTGGAAGTTGGGTAATTAAATTATGAACACGTGTCTTGGTTCGAGGTAAATCGGGTTTATGTTTTAACCATTCAGTCTTATTTTTTCCTAAAAAAATTAGGCACTCTATGTTGGCTAATTACAGGTGAGGGTACATCTAAGTCAGCAACAGGTGTTTCATCACCCTCCGAGTTCGATTGTTCTGTATCTGTATTGTGTTCACCGTGTTCAGAACGAACGTCACTGTTTTCTTGGTAACTATCAGTAGCCTCTATCTCATCATCGGATTCTAACTCTTCATACCATTTTAATAATTGTTGTTCTTGCTTGGGATCCATTTTGGATACTATGCTTTGCAAAACTTTTATGAACAGTTTGAAAAACACTCCTTTTTGAACAACCGTACACAAAAAAAGGACATACGCAAATGGTCGCGTCGTTAGATCTCACCTAACACATCACGCATACACTATAAGTCGCGTGTTAGATTTAGATTAACAAATGTCTGTAACACAAATAAACGTAAACGTGAAGCCTTCCCCTTCCACCTACACTAGTACTTGACGGGGGCATAGCCGCCTAAGGCATTCCTAGGCTGCAGCCAAAATCGAATGGTTAATTAATATTTTATAGGCAAAAGACCAAAGATGTTAGGTGAAATCTAACAACGCGACCGTTCCCGGGTTAAAATATATGTATAACTCAAAGTCTCACCTTGTATATTCTTGGTAAAGAAAATGGCTCAAATAAAGAATGTATCACTATCAGAGTAAAATACATTACATATTTATATTGAACAAATATTGGCCACATAAATGTTTTTTCTTATTGCAAATAAACTGTTCTCTCGTTGTAAAACTACTACGCACTTACGAAAATACACTAGGCATAAAAATTAAGGGATGTAAAAAAATCCTAAATTAGGTGATTTTTAAAGGACTGTAACTTGTAAAAAAATAGTCGCAGAGCCATTAACAAAAATCTGAAGCTTCAAGTTTCTAGTTTTCAGATCTTGATTTCAAAACTTTTTACCATAAGCAGTTGTTGAGTAATGATAAGAAAACCATTGGGAAGAAATTCCAAAGGTCCGCGGACTTTAATAACAATAATTTTTACTTTTCCTTACTCAACTATACCAGAGCTAAAAAGTAACGCAATCGTGTAAAGAACAATGTAATAAATTTTTTTCTAGCATTATTCTTCGTTTTTCGGCCTAAAAACCCCCCAAAAAATGGTTTTTACAAAATTTGTGTCTGTATGTGTGTGTCGTTGTCGTTGACATTAAAAACTCTTGTTAGCATGATAACTCAACTAAATCGTATCGGATCGATCGGGTTTTGACTGATTCTGATCGGGGACATTTCCCAGACGACACTTATTGATTTTCAGGTGAATAGAATACCTACACTCTACCATGTTCATGGGTCATGAGAAAGCACAATGGTGGACTATTTGAGAATTTTTTTTTTTTTAGCACGGTCACTCAATTAAATCGCGTCGGATTGATCGGGTTTCGACTGATTCTGATTAGGAACGTCTATCAGACGACATCTATTGATTTTGAGGTGGATAGGACACGCCCTACCCTGTCCATGGGTTATGAGAAAGCACAATGTAAATGTTTATGTTCATTCTGAGATTTTAAACATACACATTTAACGCGTTGCTGATTTTGCATTGAACGAAAAAACATATATTCGGCCTGTATCATATAAGAATGAATGAGGAAAAAATAACTTCGTTTGATCACAAACGTATTGATACGGCACTGAAGCAGTCACCAATGAAAAAAGTAAACCTGTCGCATAAAACACATATTCTGAATTGGTTTATTGTTTATCGACCACTCAAGTTCGAGATGGAGATGTTGTACGTGTGGAAGAGTCCATTTTAAGGTTTTAAAACTGTTTATTCTCAGTGATTTCATTATAATGATTTTTTAAATAATTTGTTCCCCTTTAATTTAAGCGATCTAAAAGCCTTGTACGATGCTTTTTCACTGAATTATCGTTGATCAAAACAAAAAAGTCAGTTTGGATTTTGACAATTAATTACTCGGGAAATAATGATCGTACAGAAAATTTAAGTAGGGTTTTAAAAACTGAAAAGTATTTTTTGCAAGTCGTAGATGTTGATAAAAATGAAAAAATTTTCGATGCGAGAATGTTGATTGAAGAAGAGGTAACAAATTGCGTATTTAGGGATATTCGCTTAAATTGGCATAACTTTGCAAATAATGCATAGACGAAGAATATTGACAGTTTACTTTCAACTTCAAAGTATTCCAAAGAAACCCTGAAAACCTCAAAGCGCTGCGATTTTTTTTCGTTGTGTTCGAAGTGACTGAATTGGCCGTTTTTGCTAAAAATCAATTCAAAGATCAGTGGCGGCTCGCGATGAAATAAAACGGGTGTTCTGCACAGGGCCGATCCTAGGGTATTGGCCGCCCGCGTGGAAATTTCAAACGTATCCAAACTACTGGCGCCGTAGGGGCCGCAAAAAAATTATGCCGCGGGCGAAAATTTTGAACATTTTCAAGGTCACGCGTTTTCCTGATACATCAGAATTTTTATGTAAAGTCCGTTTATACAAAAATATAGACTTTCACAAGAAAAATTTTTGGAATTTAATACCTTTTTGAAGAACATTCATGTTTGCCGTTATATTCTTTGGTTAAGAGAAAAGGCTTGTAAGGTGAATTTTCTACTAGAGGGTCTATAACACTTAAAATATTTTCCGAAAGAGTTTCAGCGTCACATTTTGTAGGTTTCAGGTATGTCCAAAAACGTTCAATCGGTTCACCATCGAGAATATATCTTAAAACTACCACTAACTGAGTTTTGGAGATACATCAGTTGTTTCGTCTACCATAACTGCCAAAAATGAAGGTTTGTTAATTTCTTTAATTATTTCTTCATGACATACTTTTAATATACAGTCTAAAAGATCATTTTGTATTTCTTTAGAGGTTGCTTTAAATACTGAAGCATTTTGTAGATGCTCGCTTAAAGTTACATCAAGTTCAGCAGAAAAATTTATCAAACCACGGAGTATCCCCGGATTTTGAGAGGTTTCAGCTTCGTCATGTCCTCGCAGCGCCAGTTCAAAGGCCCCACAAAACTTTATGCAGTTTATAATTTTTGACAAAATGTCAAAATTCTTTTTGTCACATTATCATTATGCTTTTGCACATTTATCCAATAAGCTGAATCTAGCTGCGCTTTAATATTAGTTGTTCCTAATAAAGCTAATTCCATTGTATTATGTAGATGGCTTTTGGAGTTGTCGTGCTTTTTTATTTTTTCAGTTAAGTGCACCAAATCTGTCACCCCTACCTCCGTCCATGCTTTATCACCGCCAAAAAGTAAACAAGGAAAACAAAATAACGCATTTTTTTTATTGCACCCACAAATTCAATCGTTCTTCGAATAAATGACTCCATTAAATTGACGTTTATATGCTTTTCCGCGGCTAACACCTGCAGTCTCGATAACAATATCGGGCAATGGCCTACCATTGTTTTTTAAATCAATTTTTTCTTCATAAGAGTATTTAAAAAATCGCTTCACATGAACTAAATTATAAACTAAATCCATTGTCACTATCATAGTATATAAATATTAATAATTAGTACAATAAATCACTACACAAATTCACAAAACAGTATTTAAAATCTCAAATTAACACGAAATACGAAATAGGTACGATTTACGCCCGCCAACTGTACGAGAAGTAGGAAGGAGTAAACATTCACTGATGTTACCTTAGCTGGAAAAAATACAGTTCACTGACCGTGTAAATTGGCGCATTTACGAGCGCCAAGTGTGGATTGTCGCGGGAGTTGAGGGGGAGGACGGGTGTGCCGAGCCGTGCTGAGAACTACCTCGTGTGGCCCAGTTCAATGTACCGCGGCGGGCTCGCGTAGAGACCCAGATAATTCATCTGGTCTACTACTCAATAGAGGACGGCGGGCAGAATGCGACTTTAACGCAATAATTTGGTTAGCTGCACCAACTAACCAAATTATTTTATTAATAAATTTTAGTAATTATTATGACGCGAAAATATACAAATATCTAATTTTTTTGGCAGTTCTGCAGCACCTATACACCAGCCGCCCCTGTCAAAGATGAATTTTTCATTTTTTATTCGTTTTTTGAGGATGAAAATATTTTTTAGCAATAATCCACATTTTTCTTATGAAAAAATCTTAATTACTCTAAGAAAAAGAAAAATGAAAAAAAGCTTTTGGGAAGAGTCATTTCCCGAATAATTAATTACTAGTCAGAACTAACTTTTTTGCTTCGAACGACGATAACCTAGCGAAAAATTAGCATACAAGGACTTTGGCTCACTAAAATTAAAGATAATAAAAATATCTAAAAAACCCTTATCATAAAATTACTGAAAAGAAAATATTGAATTCTGTCGATCTTTTGAAAGGCAAGCAAAAATTTGGAGAATTTTTCTCCCATGGTTTTCTTATGATTACTCAAAAACTCCTAATGGTAAAAATTCAAGTCAAAAATTCAAAAGGTGGTCAAAATCTGAAAACTAGAAACTTGGAGCTTCAATTTGTTTTTTTTTTTTTTAAATTGCTGTGCGACTATTTTCCTCCAAGTTCCAAGATGTCCCTTTGAGAATCGCCTAAAAATTCAGAATTTTTTTACATCCCTTAATTTTTATGCCTAGTATATTACAAAATACTTACGCCTCCCGCATTGGTGGATTCCGCCAATTCTTGTACAACATTCCCATTATCTACGGAAACCGTTGTGAAGCTTGCAATTCCTTTCTCCTTCTGTATTACCTCTTTTATATCATCAATCCATTGCTTTCCTACTTGTTTATTCAGCTGAGAGCTGGTGCTTGGAACCTAAAATTTAAATGTATGGAAAGGGCTGTCTTTTTTTAAGTATATAATATTTTGGACATTCCATTAAATCTCCATTCTTTGTTAATTATACAAGAACACTATCAGAATAAATACTGAATTATCAATAACGCAGTTTTCAGATGGTAGTTTTATTAAGGCTCCTCTACACGCTGTCCAATGCGTTGGCCAACACGCTGGCCAATGTTTGTTGACCAGCGTGTAGAGGGGACTATTTGTCGTGTTGGCGCCATTGGCAGAGCTGGCCCAAGCATTGGCGACCGATCCGTCGTGGTGTTGGTTTTTCAAGACACATCAAAGGGCGCTGGCTTGGCGCTGGAGGACGTTGGTAGTCACGTCCATACGTTGGCTGGACTGGCCTAGTATATGAACAGCTGCCGCAGGGATAGCAGGGAGATATTTTAATTATTTAATAAATAAACTATTATTTAATTACTACTAATACTATCAAATATTAAAAATAAAGGTAGTATTTAATGAACAAACTGCAGCAGCTGCTATTCTCATGACGTCCATGTTGTTGTTCATATTGGCCTGCGTCCAAACAAACTGAACGTTCTTCCAACGTGTGGACAGATATTCCAATTTCCTTGCCAGCGTGTTGGGCAGCATGTTAGCCAAGGCATTGGCCAACGTGTAGAGGAGCCATAAGATGTAGTAATATGGAGGCCTATACTCCAATCTATCTGTAGGTTCCTTAAACATTAAGGATTAAACAAATTACGCCAAAACAGCTATTCCCTCGGCTATATGCCGCAAATTACGTATATTTTATTGTAACAGAACTAAAATACAGTGATTTGGATTGCTCGAAAACAACAAGAAAGATGCAAAGCGTCCTCTATCTCAGGATACCGCTAACTGCAGACCGGTTTCAACCTTATATTGGATCTCGTCAGTGAATGTAACCAAGTATGCTTTTGACAAACGAGGCTTCGCATCTCGTAGACACCGTTACGTTCTACAGTAGTAGATTAGAAGTCAAGCCAAGATACCAATCTTGTTCATGTCTCTGATCTCCGACATATTTTTTCTCTAAGTTCTTCTACGTTATTTGACCTCTCCGTATACAGTGCTATTCAAAAGTCCCCTCCCCCCCTCTTATCTTTTTAACGATTATACATAAACTAGTGAAATTTGGTAACTGAATATTAAGGGTTGTAAACTTCCCTACTAGTGATGATAGATGACGTATGCGTCAAAGATGACGTCACAAGGTCATTGTGACCAATAATTTTAAATGGAACCCTATGGCAAGCGACACCTCTTTTAAAAGGTATCGAAAAAACCTATTTAATGATACTAATATTGTTTGTATTTATGGTAGTTTTGATGGATTAAATCAGTAATCAGTAAACTTGGATAATAATTTTAATTACAGATTCAAGAATCAGTACCTACTTATAGTAATTGTTCTAAGTGAGCTCCATCTACTTCCTGACAGTAAAACATCCTATTGCGAAACTCTTCTCGTACTTTTTCAAATGTGTCTGCGGAAATAGCCCTACATTCTGTAACAATACGTTGTTTTAAAACATCAATATTGTCAGGCTGAGTGGCGTAAACCTTCGATTTAAGATACCCCCACAGAAAAAAATCTAAAGGTGTGAGGTCCGGTGATCGAGGCGGCCATTCCATTGAACCTCGTCGTCCAATCCATCTACCAGGATATTCTTCATCCAAATACCGTCTTACTGCACCGTAATAGTGTGGAGGAGCACCATCCTGTTGGAATATTATTTCCAAAATGTCGAATTCATCTTGATTATCTTCCAAAATTTCAAGGATTAACGGTTCTATTGCATTTTGCAACATCTGCAGATACACCTCACCGGTTAAGTTGGTATTTAAAAAAACAGGCCTAACGATGTGGTTTCCCAGTATACCTGCCCAAACATTGACCTTCTCGGGATACTGAGTACGTGTTTCACGAAACATGTGAGGATTTGCGTCACTCCAATATCTCACGTTTTGTGTATTTACATTTCCATTTAGATAGAAAGTACTTTCGTCACTAAAACAAATTGTTTTGACATTAGTCTGGCTGTTGGTTAATTTTAGTCTCCATATTTTCACAAAATTGCAGTCTTCGGTCTGGATCGTCTTCTGAGAGTTGATGAACCATTTTTAATTTGTATGGGTGAAATTTGTTTTTTTTCAACACCCTGTGCACTGTACTTTGACTGACTTCACAGGTTGATGCAACTTGAGTTGTTGAAGAAGTAGGATTTACTATTACTTCTGCCAGTATATCAATTTTTTTCTCATCAGAAATTTGTGGTCTGCCAGATCGTTTTGCATCATTAATACTACCCGTTGTTTTAAACTTACGAAGAAGCTCTCTCAAATAAGTCCTCGAAACTGGGCGATCGGGAAACCTTTCATTAAAAATGCGTTCTGCTGCATGAATATTTTCTCCAGTTTCACCAAGTATTAGGATCGCTGCTACTTTATCACCTAAAACACGTACCATTTCTCTTCTTGAAGCACTTAAACGTTCAGCTCACAACAGTTTAATAAATTATTGAATGTACAAATATTTTAAAATTACCACAAGGTACTAAAACAGTTAAACGTTCGATCAACAATACACAAATTATTAAATGTATAAAAACTTTGACAGCTAAAAAAACATCAAATTGGGGAGACTTGCAAAAACGTCAGATTATTTACTATCCAACTATCCAGTGGCGGAGCTTGAATTTTAAATTTTATTATTAACTGATTTAATTCATCACAGCTTTGCGGTTTTTGAAAGCCAGCTGTCAAAACTGCCGTAAACAGACACAATATTAGTATCATTGAATAGGTTTTTCCGATACCTTTTAAAAGAGGTGTCGCTTGCCATAGGGTTCCATTTAAAATTATTGGTCACAATGACCTTGTGACGTCATCTTTGACGCATACGTCATCTATCATCACTAGTAGGTAATTTTACAACCCTTAATATTCAGTTACCAAATTTCACTAGTTTATGTATAATCGTTTCAAAGATAAGAGGGGGGGGGGAGGGGACTTTTGAATAGCACTGTATACTCGATCTTTCAAAGTGCCCCACAGAAAGAAATCCAGTGGGGTCAGGTCAGGACTTCTGGCCGGCCATAAAATAGTTCCATTTGAACCTATCTACTCTATAAAAGTGTTATCTAAATGTCGCTTGACAACATTTGATTTATGTGCTGGAGCACCGTCTTGTTGCCAAACAATATTCGGCTCATTTAATTGGATTATTAAGAATTGGATTATCAGAAATCTCGTCTCTTAAAAGATCTAAATATTTTTAAACCGCCTTCAAAAAATACTAGTCCAATAATTGAGTTTCGAGAAATACCACACCAAACATTGATTGAAGTACGACCTTGTCGATGAACTGATATAAACGGGTGTGGATTTTCTGATGATCAGTGGTGAGTATTTCTTCTATTAAAACTACTTACTACATGTTGAAAAAGTGGCTCATCAATCCACATTATAGAATCTGTAATTATATGTAAGTACCTAGTAATAGAGTAATAGAAGTTTAGCAGTAGTAGCAGAAGTAGCATAGTAGTAGTAGTAGCATTAGTTGTAATAATTTATAAAATAATACGCATCTATAAACAGTTCATTTTCCGCTTGTCCTTCCAACATCAAACGGCAATATTGTTGTCTTCTATAATTATCATTTCCATACAGCGTTTGAACTGGACGGAAGCAGTATGGTTTAAACTTATGGATTTTCAGTATTCTCTGGACCGACGTCCATGAAATTTGTAAATATGTCGATGCATCTTGAATAGAGTGTCTCGTATTTTCCACGAAATATAATAAAACTGCTTCTTGCATATTCTCAGTTGAAACACATCTTGGTTTATTTCTTTTATCCTTATTTTCGTCTATTACGTCTAGCACACATCGCGTTTATTTCGCACAAAAGTAACATTCAACAATAACATTTTTTTCATTAATAGTATAATAATAATATACCATTTTTGAAAAATAACGGGGGAATACAATAACTAACACCTCAGACAAGCTGTCAAAGTCAAACTCTGTTTATAACAATTCTCGTAATTATTGTTTCAAATTTTTCATGGCGATCTTGATTTTGTATGATATTCGATATTTCAAAGGGCGATACTGTGCAAACTACTAGAGCAAAGATAAAACATGTAATATTGTTGTAATCGAAAAATCACGTAGATTTCAAAAATCGAAAAATAGACAGGGTGTTCCATTAAACAAAAAACACAAGTTTGACCTTGATCTCCGAAACGCGAGATGCGATTGTTTTTCTAAATACATGTCTGAGATCGCAGTAAAATTTCCTACAACTTTCGTAGTTACTATTTTTTTCTATTTCAAAAAACATGACAGTTAAGGGGGGTAGAATGTTACGTGGATAACACTGTACATACATATGTGACGACAATTACATTTACTTACATTATTATTCGGTAATAACAAGGCATTATCGACGGTGAGAATCACTTGGCCATTCGGAGAGAGGACGTTCTTCGACGATATTATGGAGACATTCAGGTGATGGGCCTGGACTAACTGTATAAATTTCTGAAGAATGACCTGGTTAGATTTTAGCACGTCTGAGGCTTCGCCCTGTTGGAACAGAATTGTTAGGAATTAGAACTTTAATCGGCTTATAAACGTGAATTAGAATATAAATTATGTAATTCAAAAAGATATAAGTTATTGCAAAAAAAAACAGGAGATCAGGTTTTCCATGAACACCTTTAAAATAGTTTTATTGTACTGTTTAGTCTTTATGGTTTGTAATTCCTTGCGTGTGCATCACAGGTAACAATCGTATGAATCAATCAGCTGACATTTTTAAACAGTGTCGTGCCGAAAACACATTTTAGAATAACAGTTAGTACAATACAAATCCGTCAACCTATAACACAGTAATGAAAAGATTCTCCACAAAAACATTCAATTCAATCAAAAAGTGATATTTCTATCAAAATAAATGAATTAAATTTAACAAAAATCAAAATAAATGAAACGAAAATTAAATAACTTTTACAGAAATATTGAGATTCCAATGAATCAAATTATACAATAAAGCTAAGAGGTGACTTCATAATTGCATTTTGTTCGGCAAATTATTAACTGTCTATGCCATACGTAGTTGATTGAAACATATGTCGCTAGGCATACGTGCTGGTAATTGTGGCATATTAGTAACAATTGCGAGTGGTGTAGCATGTGATCCGTGCGTCGTCACTAAATTGATACACGCGCAAAGATCCATCTTACGAATTGTACATTGCGTTTTATCTTAGTATATGTGTTGTATATCACGCACTTAAAATATAAATAATAAATAAAAATATTTTAACCTGGTATTCCACATGCCTTTTATATTATATAGGGTGTTACAATAAGAGCTAAAGATTTGAATTGTGGGCCATTTAAATATATCATGGTCTTATAGGTCAATAATTGTGACAGGTCGATGAGGGACGGATAGGAGTTAGTAAATATGAAGCGCTACACGATACAATAATACGTCCTTATTATTAAACATTACTAGCAAAATGGTGAAAGTTTGGTTATTAGGATTCGTAAAGTGCGTCCAATTTTCGGTAGAAAAAATGTTTAAAATTTATCAATTGTGAAAAGAATAATCGAAAAATTCGAAACTACTGGTTCAGTTATAGATGTGAAACACACGACACGAGCTCATAATGGTTGTGCAGAACAAAACATCACGGCTGTTGACGAGAGTGTGACCGAGAGTCCAAGGACCTCGATTCGTCATCGTGCACAAAAAGTGGACATTTCAACAGCCACTATTCTCCATATTCTCATTAAAGATTTGCATCTTCACGTCTACAAAGTCCAATCAACTCAACAACATACCATGCACAATGAAGAACCTTCACCAATTTGATCATTGAACAACAAGAAGTGCATACCGATTTTGTGGACAAAATTCAGTGACGAGGCTCGTTTTAATAGACAAAATTGCCGCATTTGGGGCTGAGAAAATACACGAATAATTCATGAGAAATAAATGCATCCCCAACGTCTCACTGTTTGATGTGCATTGTGGTCTGAAGGTATCATTGGATCACTTTTCTTTGAAAACGGGGCATTAACGGTAAATGTCCAACGTTATCGTGACATGATAATCCAATTCTCTGTGCCTCAATTGGAAGATATTGCTCTTGAAGACATGTGGTTTCAACGGGACGGTATCACTTGGCATACCACCCGTGAAACATTGACGGTCTTGCATGAGTTTTTTCCTGGTAGCGTCATCCCCCATTTTTGTGACCAGAATTGGCTTCCACGATCTTGCGATCATAATTCTCAAATATCTACATTATAATTCAATAAATATTTCAATACTTAGCTCTAGAAAATCATGTTTTATTTAAAATTTCCATCTTGCGCTCTTATTGCAACACCTTTTATAATATAATTATTTCGGACCTATCCCAACGAAAATTATGCCATACACACAGTAAAGAACTAGAAACATATAGATTATCATTACAAGAACAGTTTATGGCAGGGGTTCCCAAACTTTTTCAGTTCGCGGCGCACTTACAGGTTTAATATTTTGTCTCGGCGCCCCGTAGTCGTTAGTACTCGAAAGAAGGTACAAGCATACTAGGTAGATAGGCACAAAAATTAAAACATCAGCAATACGAAGCTGAGTTTTTATATTTTCATTGACACGCAAGAAACATTTATAATTTAAGCAAAATAGGATATAAAATACAATGACAACTTAATCAATGTGAGGTGTGAGCTTGGTGATCTCAACACATTTTTTCAAAGCGCGGAATAAGGTTTGATACCGCTACTCTCATTTATTGCTCCACATTTATCTTTGACCGATATTTGCTTTTTATTACAGCTACAGCTGAAATTTCGACCTCACATAAATAAGATGTTGCAAAGAGAATGAGAATTCTTAATGCTTTTGAACTTAAAGTTGGGTATTCATTTTGGACCGATATCCAAAACTCCACCAAATCGGAAGACGTAAATCTTGTTTTAGGCTGCTGTCGCAAGATAGTTCAATAAGACTCTCTTCTTCTTGTTAGGGGAATTGTGCATGGAAAGGATCTTGGATCCATGCATATTTTTCGACATCGCCTTCGGTAAAGTTTTTCAAAAACCATTCTGTGAGCTTCGAAAGGTGTTCCGTGAACAGACACATTAAGTATTGTGAGACAACAAGCTCATTAGAAACCGCGTATTTATGCAATTGCGAAAAACAATCTTGTCCGTCATTTTCATTATTTTTTTTGTATCCACAACTGTAGTTTTTTTCTAAACGCCGCAATCTTCTCTAATAACTTCAAAATGTGCATGTTATTGCCTTGCAGAGACAGATTCAAATTATTCAGTTTGATAAATATATCTCACAAATACGCTAGTTTCAGCAAAAAATTTTAATCGGTAAAGTATTTGGAGTTTGCATGACCTTCTTCTTGTAAAAAAAGTGTGAATATCTTCACGTAATTCGAATGCATGTAATAAGACATTTCCACGTGAAGGCCATCGTGAACTACAGTAATATAGCAGGGCTGTGTGTTCAGCTCCCATAACTAGGCATAGTTTTTTGAAAAATCTGGCTTTTAGCGGTCTAGTTTTTATGTATTTTACTACGTCAATGACACACTCTAATACTTGGTTCAATTCAGAGCTCATTGACTTCGACGCAAGCGCTTCCCTATGGATGATGCAATGGGTCCACATAGCATGCGGTGATTTTTTACGAATAAGCGCTTGTATTCCTCCATACCTGCCAGACATTGATCGAGCACCATCATGCATACACCGATACACTTTTCCCAATATAAATAATTTTCTGTTATGAACTTGTCAAAAATTTCAAACAAATCTTGAGTCTTTGCGCTTTCCGTAATGCTTTTACAGAAAAAAAGGTCTTCAACGATAATATTGTCATCCACAAAGCGTACGTAACAAATAAGATGTGCGTCTTTGTTACTGTCAGTAGCCTCATCAAGTTGTAGGCCGAATTCCTTGCCTTTCATATTTTCTATTAATTGTTGATTGAGATCGTCAGCTATGTCATGGATCCTACGACTAATAGTGTTGTTAGATAAAGATGCCTTAGAAAATAGTTTTCCCGCCGATTCTACCATCATAATATTCACCATGTCGAGAGCAGCCGGTATAATAAGCTCTTCTGCGATAGTGTGAGGTTTTTTGCATTTCGCCATCCTGTATGCCACCTTGAATGATGCTAACAGTGCGTTGCTAGGTACTGAAGCTTGTTGAGTGAACACGTTTTTTTGTTTTTGTAAATTTCGCAACTTCCTATTAAAAAAAGCATGTGATTTCTCAACCATAGCAGGGTGAATGGTCTCAAGATGTTGTTTCAGCTTACTTGGGAGCATACTTTCTAACAGAATCTTCAAACAGAGCACACACTGCGATCTTTCTTCATTGTTTACTTCTATTGAAGTAAAGCCAAAGTCCAAATAGCTATCATCATATTTGCGATATTTCCGCTTTTTTGCTTCTCCGCTACTTGTAGAAGCTTGATCACTATTACTTGAACTACCGACTTGCTTATTTAATAAAAATCTGTCCATTTTGATGAAAAAATAAACAAAGCGACATAACCAAAACAAATCAATCGACGTAATGCAACGTCTTTAGCTAGTTGGATGGCGTGCGGGTCAAGGCGCGGGAGGAGGGGCTATCAACGATTACCAAGCGTAAGTACCTATTGGCGAGTGAACGACGCATGCAGCACGCGCGATTTGAATTATTTAGTTTTTAGCCGCGAATACCTAAATTTCGTTTCCAGGCAATGGTAAACAAGAGCGTCTCACGGCGCACCTCTATACTCTCTACGGCGCACACTTTGGAAACCCCTGGTTTATGGTATTAAGCCGGGTCCACACTTATAAAAATTTACGCCGAATACGACACCCAGCCAAAATTTTTGTGTATGTGCGAGAATTCCTGTAAGTGTGGACGTGATAACGCACGCAAGAATTTATTCCACATTCAACGCACAAGCTCCGAGACCTAGTCGGTTTTTTGACGAACATCAAAGGAAAAGGGGTCGAAGTGACCTTTCGAAATTTCGTCGAACTTTCTCGAGGGTTTTCTTGAAAAGCTTCCTCGAAAACAATGTCATCGAAGACCGGTTCAAAAAGGTAAACTGGATGCAGTAAAGTCGTGGCCGTCTTGGATACCAGAAGCATATCACCAATACTACAATGATTTAGTTGAAGGACGAATACTTATACAGGCTGTCTCCTAAAAAACGCCGCAAGCCATAACTCCGTTATTTATAATCTGATTTTAAAAAATAAAAAATCAAATGAAATGGCTCTAAATACACTCAAGAGTGAGCATACTGAAGTGTTTTTAAACTTTTTTTTTTTAAAGGCGATAATTAACTTTTTTTTTTCAAATGGCAATATAGTTCTTCTTTTATTTACTATTGTGCAGATTTCTTTTCTGAATCCAGCGATGTATAATAAATGGACTTTTGTGAAACATTTATCACAGAAAAATGGTGAAAATATTCGCCGATACCGCAATAGGCGCCCAGTCGCTTAATTAATGACAAACGTATTTTGACTAATCGTCTGTGCCGTGGAAAACAAAAAAAAAATACAACAAAGCGAATAAAACCCAGAATAGAATTAGAATTTAATTATAAATGAAGCATTACATGAAGATCAATTAAAAACAAGTTGATATTACATGCAAAGATAAACACGAAACTACATTGAACAAAGTTAAACAGCATTAAACATGAAATATATTAAACGAAGTGCAACAAAGTTTAACTCGAAACAACTAAAGAAACAAATTAGCAAATCACATACAGTTACAAACATACAAGTGCTGCTCAAATTGATTACCGGCATAATTAAAACATACCTAGCATCTTTTGAATACTGCATTGGTCGCATTCAATATAAAATTGGGGGGTATTTCGCGACACGCACGTATAATTCTTTGCCTCAGAATTTCTTCATTTTCTGGTCGGGTTAAATAGACATGATCTTGAAGATAACCCCACAACCAAAAATCAAGTGGAGTAAGATCTGGAGAACGGGCAGGCCATCGAATCGATCCATAAGTTCCTATCCACCTTTCATTAAATGTGGTGTTTAACCAATTAGTATTAATTCTGGCATTATGAGGGGTAGCCCCATCGTACTGGAAATAAATTCTATTGAGTTCTGCAATAGGTAGTTCATCTAAAAAATTATGAAGTTGTTCTGTCAATATTTGATAATATTTTTCTTGACTTAGGGTGCCGTCTATAAAAAAAATGGTCCAATCAATCTATTACCCAAAATGCCACACCACACATTAATACTAAACCTTCGCTGAAAATTAGTTTCGACAATAATCCTTGGGTTTTCTTGGCTCCAATGTCGGATATTTCTATTAAAAATACCATTGACACTAAATGTATATTCGTCTGACCAAATAATCTTAGTGTGGAAAAGTGGTCTCGTCGGCGTCGCACTGAATTTAAATACAAATGGAAAAATTGTTGTCTTCATTCTCTATCGTTTTCCTCTAATGCCTGTACTTTTTGAGGTATGTGTGGCTTAAATTTGTGCTTTTTCAATATTGAATTCACAGTTCGTTTTGAAGCTCCAATATTATTTGAAATTTCCCCAATGGAGGTTCTTGGGTTTTCTTCAACATTAAGAAGAACATTGAGTTCCGTGCTTTCATTAAATTCGCGTTCTTCTCGTTTCGGTTTCTTAAATGCCCCATAGTTTCTTAAAATTTCTTCAAGTCTTCCAAACTTACGTGGTTCTGGAACTTCTCTATGAGGAAACCGCTCTCTATAAAGGCGGACTCTGCACCATGATTTTTATTACACTAAAAGTGTACCTGAATCATATCCGTCAATATTTGATTATTATCCATACTGTACTGTTGACTAATTTCGCAAAAAATAACTTACTGTAATGACACTATGACACACAAAAGCAAAATAATGTAAAAAACTTGGATGCAGAAGTTGAAATGACATTTACTCGATTTGTTGTATTATTTTTTGTTTTCCACGGCACAGATGATTAGTCAAAATACGTTTGTCATCAATTAAGCGACCGGGCGCCTATTGGGGTATCGGCGAATATTTTCACCATTTTTCTGTGACAAATATTTCACAAAAGTCCATTTGTTATACATCGTTGGATTCAGAAAAGAAATCTCCACAATAGTAAATAAAAAAAACTATATTGTCATTTGAAAAAAAAAAGTTGACTATCGCTTTTCAAAAAAAGAAAAAATTAAAAACACTATGGTATGTTCACTCTAGAGTGTATTTAGAGCCATTTCATTTTATTTTTTATTTTTTAAAATCAGATTATACATAACGGAGTTATGGCTTGCGGCGTTTTTTAGGAGACACCCCGTATATAAAATTTTTGCTTATAAAAGTTTGTCTAATGTTTACTACAACTTATTACGATGGTATCTGCATGGTATCTCTCATTGAAAAAGCATAAAGCAAGGTAAACGATGGTATCTACGTGGCTTACGAATAAAAAAAAAATCTATATAGAAGTAAAAACAAAATACCTTCGTCATATATTTGCCTATATTTGATTTTAAAGACTTCATCATAGCTTCCTGTAAACTTTACAGATGAAAACTTGATGTCAATAAAAATCAGAATTCAGTTCAAACTTCAAAAATATCAGTTACCATTGTTTACACCCGAGCCCTTCGTATACGTAACGTAAAGTATTGATTTAATACTCACAAAAGCGATGCAGGCGAATATAAACAAAAACAAACATTTGGTGTTCATCTTGTCGGTTCCACTGACTTTACAAGAAATGAAAATCCGGTACAGCTTTTATCCGTTTTATTACTAACTTTTATCCATATCGCCGTTTATTAAGTGTATCACTGGCGGGGTCAGCGTGTTATTATGTTTATTCTTCACCAGTTATGCATTAGCTAATTTTAGTTGTTTATTTGTGGTAGAATTAATTAATTTATCGGGCGATACGAGAAAGCGCCCTTATCACTAAAAATTAAAAGCAAAAAATAATACTTAGAAAACAACTGACATTTATGTCTCGGATAATTGCTGACTCTCCGAGAATTGCTTTTTTCCCTGTTCGAATGTCATTGGGTTATATAAGTGCATAGGCGGGGTAACCAAAAATTTTCATTGGGGGGCAAGTTAGGTGGCCATATAAAAAAGAACACGCTATTCATATAAGGTGGCCTACGACGGTTTCGACAGGCGATATCTCGAAAACGCCTAAGCACAACGAGAATTAAGATTATGGTGTTTATACTGCAAGCAGTGGTATATGCTTTTCTGTGTTAATTTTTGTTTTTCCGCACTCCGTGATACGCGTAAAAGTAATGTAATCGTGTAACAAATTTTTTTCTATGGTTTATTTTTCGTTTTTCGGCCTAAAAACCCAAAAAAAAATGGTTATTAGAACACTTTGTGTGTGTGTGTCGTTGTCGTCGGCATTTATTCTTGTCAGCACGATAACTCAACTAAATCGTGTCGGATCGATCGGGTTTTAACTGATTCTGATCGGGGACATCTCCCAGACGACACCTATTGATTTTGAGGTGGATAGGATACACCCCACCCTGTCCATGGGTCACGAGAATGCTCGATAGTGGACAATTTGAGAATTTTTTTTTGTTAGCACGATAACTCAACTAAGTCGTGTCGTATCAATCGGATTTTGACTGATTCTGATCGAGGACGTCTCCCAGATGACACCTATTGATTTTGAGATGGATATAACATACCCCACCCTGTCCATGGGTCATGAGAAACCCATGTGTGTGTGTGTGTGTGAGTGTGTGTGTGTGTATGTGCGTGGGTGTGTGTGTGTGTGTGCGTGCGTGCGTGCGTGCGTGCGTGCGTGCGTGCGGGCGCGTGCGTGAGTGCGGGCGCGTGCGTGCGTGCGGGCGCGTGCGTGCGTGCGTGCGTGCGTGCATCGTTGTCATCGTTGTCATCGTTGTCGTAGGCATTTAGCGTTTTTATTGCGTATAGCCAAATCAACACAAATATCAGAAAGTATTAGTAATGCTAATGGACGCAGATGAATACATGCGAAAAGAAGGAGATTTGTTAACAGAAACTTTTCCAAAAATTATAAACTTGACATATGCAGCCCATGCACTTAACCGAATAGCATAAACAAAAAGAGACAGTGTCTCTTCAGTTATAGGGAGGTAACGGAGAATATGATTTTTTTTTTTTTGGAAAAGCGCCGACTCGGAGAAACACGTTTAAAGGATCTCTGCCACATACACACCTTTACCTCCTGAATCTATAAGCTCGGGTATTTGGTTAGATGGTGTAGATTATTAAGATAAGCATATTGAGGAACTAAAACGTGGTACCTCTACGTTTGATCCCAATGAAAGGATTGGCATACATACAGTGCAGAACTTATTGCAACTACAAAGCATACGAGGTGATATCCGTTACATCAATAGTAACTATTCTACCTTAATTACTGCAATAAAGAAACTGGAAATATATAGCTTATCTTTACAAGAATAGCTTATCATATTAAATGCTGTTAAAGAAAAATGAATAACCACAACACACGTGAAGTTAGGACTGGCATTAGAAATAACAAGATGTGTTTACAAAAAATCGTGGATACAGTATTTCGGAACACATATGTTCCTTTCTAAAAAGTACTCAAGAGTTATCTACATATGGACTAAAATATACTCTATATATATATATATATATATATATATATATATATATATATATATATATATATATATATATATATATAGGGTGTCTCAGTTGGAAATATAGGATTTGACTTGCGCTCCATTTTTGTTCTGTCAAAGATGGGGTGTCAATATTTAACGAACATCTACAAACCATACGACGTCAACATACCGCGATTAACAGTTCAACAGCGAGTAGTTTGTGTACAACTGTTTTATGAATGTGAGCAATCATTTACAGTTGATTTAAGAAAAAGCGCACAAAATTAGGACAAAATGAAGGACCTACAGAGTTAACAGTTCGTAACTTAATGAATAAATTTGACTTGAAACTGGTTTCGTTATTGATAAAGCAATAAATACTATGGATATGCCTGGTACTTGACGGATATGTCAGTAAACAGAATTGGTGAATTTTGGATGCGGAGAATTCACATGCTGTTCACGAAGAAGGACTGCATCCACAGAAATGCACGATTTGGTGCGCATATTGGAGTGATATAGTAATTGGACCATACTTCTTTGAAAATGAAGCTGGTGATGCCATCATAATAAATGGGGAACGTTATCATGACATGTTGACGTCATATGGTTTGTAGATGACGGGCGTTAAATATTGACGCGATCTTTGACAGAATAAAAATTGAACGCAATTCAAAATCTATATTTCCAACTGAGACACCCTATAGTTACGTTTCGTACTGTCTTTTGGTGACAGTATACGTTGAAAAGATGTTTTCATTGCGTAAACTACTGTTAAGTTATAGGCGTCGAGGTCTTACTGCAGGAAACGGGAAATTATCTAGTAATAAGCTTTCATTATCGGCACCGGTCTCCATGCGAGTCGGAAACCGAGACCAACTGAGACATGTGTTGGTATGTTTTTTATTTATACATTTCTTTGTCCGGTTTTTCTGTTTATTCGAATTTTCATTAATATTCATTATTGTATTATGATGTATTTTCCGTGAACTGACGTTGTGTAATAATAGTGACCTGAGTGCACACTGTTACGGTTCGCTGGATTAGACGCCTCAGGTTAATAGGAGCCAGAGTCAGTACTGAGTCGGAGTAGTATTGAATCAGCGTTATTACTGCAGAGAGACCTGCCTTTGATCTTTGAACCAACCGCCTTATACCATGCATATTTATTACAGCGTATATTCAGATACCGAGCGTGTATCACTTTACCCCTACGTCTACTTAATTGTTGGAAAAAATTGCTCTCTTTGCTTAGAGGATGAAGAGAAGAGATTGTATTCATTATAACTGTGCATATTCTTCCAAGAACTGTCGAGCTGTTCCATTTTATTTCAAAAAATCACGACATAGCTGTCAATGTTTACATTGAATTAACCCTTTAACTGCTCGAGACGTATATATATATATATATATATATATATATATATATATATATATATATATATATATATATATATATATATATATATATATATATATGTAAATCACTTAATTGCTCCGGACGTTTATAAACGCCTGCTGTTTTAAATAGTTTAGAGCAAGTTTAAAATCTGATAACTTATCACTATTATATTATTAGAATTAGGAACGACGGTTGGAAGCCATTTAAAAAATATATATTTTTTATATGTCAACTATTCCAAACGTGAAATACGCTTAGAGTCTCCCACCCTCACAGGTGGGCCGTACTTACTTTGGTGTGTTGGTGGATAACCTCGGCAGTGAGACGCAATTAGACTTGAGTTTACAGTGCCCCAGTACACTTGTCGATGTTGTAACAATTATGGCGCGTTATAATAAGAACAGATATTATACTGATCAACAACTGGAGGCGATTTTAGCAAATAGTGACAATGAATCCATTGAAAATAAAAGGTGGTCCAACCATAATGCACGATGTTAATTGTGAGTCACACCTTAACGTCAAGTTTTTTGCCCAACTTAATTTGACATTTCTTTGTTTCGGTGTTTGACAAATTCAACCATGGGAGGTACACAATTGAGCAGCGCGTTAAGATTGTTGAAGCCTTTTACGAAAATGGGCGTTCAAATCAAAATGCATTTCGTGCACTTCGTGACTTTTTTGGTCAGCACAATCGACCAAATGTGTCCACAATCGGGAGAATTGTGCGCAAATTTCAGCAAACCGGGTCTGTAGGAAATGTGAAAACGCCTGTGCATGCTCGCCCAGTTCGTTCTGCGGAAAACATTGCTGTTGTTCGCGATAGTGTAGCAGAAGAGCCGTCAACCTCGACTCGTCGTCGTGCCCAACTATTGAACATCTCACGAACATCACAGATGCGAATTTTGAATAAAGATTTGAATTTACACGCTTACAAGGTTCAATTGACTCAAGAGCTGAAGCCTACTGACCATTTCGAGCGTCGTCAATACGCCGAATGGTTGGTTGAACAGACAGAAGTGAATGGTGACTTTACAAAGAAAATCATCTTCAGCGACGAGGCACACTTTCACCTCAGTGGATTCGTTAACAAGCAGAATTGCCGCATTTGGGCAAATGAGAATCCACGAGTGATTGTTGAAAAGCCGATGCATCCACAAAGAGTGACTGTTTGGTGCGGTTTATGGGCTGGCGGCGTCATCGGGCCGTACTTCTTCGAAAATGAGGTCGGCCAAGCAGTTACCGTGAATGGTGTTCGCTATCGCGAGATGATAACGGACTTCTTGTGGCCAGAAATTGAGGATATGGACCTGGACGATATGTGGTTACAACAGGATGGTGCCACTTGCCACACAGCCAACGAAACAATGGCACTTTTGCGCGAGGAATTCAATGGCCGTGTTATCTCACGTCGTGGCGATGTTAATTGGCCGCCACGATCATGTCATTTGACACCGTTGGACTTCTTTCTTGGGGATATTTAAAAGAAACAGTACACGTCAATGAGCCAAGAACAATTTAAGAGCTAAAGAATGAGATAATTCAGCACAATAACGACATTGAACCTCAATTATGTCTCAGAGTCACTGAAAATATGGACCATCGGATAGAGGTATGCCACCGAAGCCGTGGCGAGCATTTGGCCGATATTTTGTTTCACACATAATTGTCATAGATCCTTCTATCATAATAAAAATATTAAGATAATTCTCTGAAAACTTTTTGTTTTATTTACAATTAACATCGTGCTTTTTGGTTGGACCACCTATATCTGATGAGTCAGATAACGATTGATTGACGAAGATGATACGGCCATCCCAGAACCTACGTATGTGCCTCCTCAATCATCAGGGACATCCGATTTCTGTGACCAGGATTCCCATTTCAATACTTCTACTAGCAGTATAAAAAGAGCTAGACGTAAAGCTGATAAAGTAACAAGTGATTTTGTTTGGAGTGGAAAAGATTTGAAGCTGGAAATACATGTTTTAAATCTGACAATTCGGGTTGTTTCCCAGATAGTGGCCTTGGCAAAAACAGCATTGAACTAGAGTGTTTCCAAAAGTTCTTTGGTGAAGACATTGTTCAGTATATCGCCGAACAAACTAACCTATACTAGTGTCTTTATCCTCTCAAGATATTCCTGATAAATCCAGACTACATTGATGGAAGGATACGGATTTCGAAGAAATTTACAGCTTTGTTGCAATCAACTTACTTATGTCACCAGTCGAGAAACATTCCATAAACCCATATTGGACCAATAACATTAAGATATCTGCATCCATGTTTCACCAAATTATGCCCAGGGACCGCTTTCTTCTTCTTCTTCTTCTTCTCCGCTGCCTTTATTTTGTTACCAACAGGGAGGACGCGCCCCAAGACGATAAATTATGGAACATCCGAATAATTCTTGATCATTTAAAAAAACAAATGAAGGAAACTTTCTATCCCTTCCAAAATCTCTGTATAGACGAGACCTTAGTCTTATTCACGGGTAGAATTTTTTTAAACAGTATATACCATCGAAAATGCATGAATATTATTTATGAACGAATCCAGTCCTGACAATTTTCATTAAATCAGGTTATTTAGCGATTTGCTGCTACGGCCATATATACATGCTATGAACTGGCTGCTCCAGACGCATGTATATATAGAGACGTATATAGAGGACATGAACGGTAAATCAGATATAATAGCTAAAGGGTTAATAAACGCTTGAATATAGTTAAGCTTGTTAATTAATATAACAATAAATTAATGACAAGTAATAAATGTGTGTCTTGTGAAATAATCAAAAATCTTTTGAAAAGTATAGAACATGATACATTATCAAGTCCTTCGTTTTCCTTTTTAATAAACATGCAATATACGTGTCTACAGCATCAGAATTCGTGTTGTTTTTCAAACTAATGCAATCCAAATATATTTCTGATACCTGCATATATCAGATCACCCCAATTAACTCCGACCGTAAATCATTCAAAAATAAACTTCTAGATAATAAACAATTTGATTGAACCTATTAATTTGGACAAACAGATAGGTAACACGCAATATAAGAAAATGCAAATCACCTCGATATCCCAGAAATTACAACTAGTGCAATACATATCTTATTTGCATCAGCTGCAATGATCATAAAATAATACATTATGTACTTGTTTGGATACAATAAAGGTCATAAATTTAGAAGTGCTTTACATAATAAAAATTAATCAGCATGATCCAGAATAATAAAATAATTAATATAAATATTGCAATTTATTAATAATAATAATGTCTTGATTGCCCAAAAGACAAAATCCATTTATAGAACCAAAACAAATAAATACAAAAATACATATATATGTGTACAGTAGGTGTATAACTAAAAAATAAATAAAAAAAGGTAAACTCTAAATAACCTTAACATTAACAAACAACAGTTACTCATTAATTTATAATTTACACGACAGTAAAAAGGTTATGAGTACAATTGTTCAAATCACAACTGCTAAATATTGCATTAAAAAGATATTGATCGAGGAGGTCGTTACTCTCTGTTAGTTCATTATTCCGCCGCAATTGAGTAAAACAACTTACAATTAGTAGTTGTTTTACTTAATTTTTCAAGAATTTGAAGTATAAGAAAGTTTTATACCACTATAATATATTAAATATAGTGGTATAAAGCTACTCCGCGAGAGTCTGGAGGGGCCATCAGAGTCGAAACGGGGCGTGGAAAAGCATTGTTGCAAGATTTACGGAATGTTTTGATAAAACTGCACCATCATATCAAAAGTGCCTACCAGATTGCAAAAGAATTAGAATTGTCCGATTATATTGTTAGAGACATTGTGCGTTTGTATAAAGTTACAGGTTCCACAGTCGAAAAAGCACGTGTTGCTAGAAAAACCGCAGTGACTGCTGCAGAGTTAAGAATTTTGGGACGCATCATAAAGAAAAACCGTCGTGCCAATTGCAGTGCTCTAACGGTTCTATGGAATGAAATGATAGATAGGCAGTATTAAATAGAATTGTCCGAGGGCACTAAAGAAAATTAGATTTAATTTTTATAGGGTAATTTTGGTTTTATACTTCAATGCATGCATGTAACTCTTCTCGCCATTAGGCAAAATAAAAACCCCTACTACTCAAAAACAGAAGAAAAACCGCTTACTGTGGGCCAAAATGCATAGAAACTGGACTTGAAACTGGAGTAATGAAGGTTGGTTATTTGGAGCGACGAATCAAAATTTGAGCTTTGTGTAGGAGATTCGCGATGTAGAGGGATTCGACTATCTTCGACAAAAAATGGAATTTCCCGCTTCAATTATGGTGTGGTTATGTATGTCCGCCAATGTCGTTGGCAGGCTTCACTTTGTTGAAGGCACCGTAAACGCAGAAAGTACATAGTCATTTTAAATCAGTGCCTTCTTCCATAAATCGAGTCTCTGCAATTAGCTAACCGGGAATTTCCCTTGCTACGAGACGTCGCGGCTTGCCATACAGCCAAACGTGTGAAATCCTGGATGTCGGAAAACGATATTTCCGTCCTAAGTTGGCCCTCGAGTAGTCCTGATTTTTCTCCGATTGAGACATTATGGCATCGAATGAAAAAAGAATTGCGTAATCGTCCGGCTAAAACACTTCAGTTACTGCGACATCGTCTCCAAGAAAAGGGGACTCTTTTTCTTTAGAAGACTGCCAGTCTTGTAGACGCCATGCCTAGGCGTATAAATGCTGTTTTGAAAAATAAAAGTGACGTAACACAGTGGTAATTGTCTTTACAACTCAGTGCAAACTAGGTACTGAAAATTTCAGATTTAACTACTTCATGTTTTTTTGTCACTAGTTTTCTTGTTATTGCGAATAAATGTGTACAGTCTTTATATTTCTTAAGTACAAATAAAATCTGTTATATTTATTAGCGTACTTTATTCCTACCTTACCATTTGTACTTCGTGGACGTGAAAATATCTAACGGGCGAACTCATGTGAATTTGGACTCTTATAACTAAAAAATAAATAAAAAAAGGTAAATTCTAAATAACTTACATGACAGTAAAAAGGTTTCCCTAAAAATAGTAACTCGTTATGAATACAATTGAATCGGTTGTTGCTTAACTTCACTAAGTCAGTTTTGATAGGTTTTGAGGAAACGAAAAAAACATTCTGTAGCCACAAATGAATATTCAATCAATCTATTTTATTACATTAGTGTAAAGAAATGTAATAAAATCCATTTACAAAAAGCAATGTATCCTTTATTTAGAAGATTTTTTTTGCAAAAACAGATTAAACAACTTGACTTGAGGTGTTTTAGAGACACAACAGGAACATAAAAAAAAAACAAATACGAATATATGATGATAATGACTAAATTATAGATTCTCTTGAGAGGGGCAATAATTTCCTGGCTTTGTGTTTTTTGAATATATAATTTGTTCATAGAACAGTTTGTGTTCATCCTCAACCCACTGGAATAAAGTCGTTAGATGTTTCACTTTACTCTCTAGCGTAGGAAGGGGGCCGTTATATGCAGGCACTATAGGAAACTGGAGAAGTTTTGACTTTCCAGGTTGTGTAAGTTTAAAAGTTTGCCAGTTAAGACCATAAATAAATTCAGATATTTTTACAACACCTAAATGTTCCTCCTCATGAACAAAGTGAAAACATCGTGATATCGAAATGTGATTCTCTGGTCTCGTGGAAGATTCTGAGTTTCTTGTGACACACAATACTTTTTGTAATAAGTTGGCCACCAGGTTTTGAAGTCTAAAATTATTTCAATATTTTTCGGATAAATTTTACACACTGTAAAGCTATTTTTGGCACTCGAAGATACAATAATATCTGTATATTTGTGCACATCACAAATTATATCATATTTTTTCAAATTTTGTTTTATAAGGGCAAAATCCCTATCGCAGGGCAGAAATGAATGTCCACGGACTGGAAAATACTGTTCTACTTTTTTAAAAAGTTTAGCTTCAACTAATGATGCACAGAACCGAATAACACAATAGTTTTTGTTTTGCCCTGGACAATTCTATGAAAAGAGGCGCAGTTCTGTAAAATATTATGGCACATAATTCTGTAAAAAATGTTTTAAAAATGAACACACTTCATTGGGACTTTTGCCAGCACTATTTTCACAATAGACATAAAAATATGACCTATCATATTTCAAATCATGAATACAGAAAACTGAGAGAGTGAGTTGCGTTAAATAAAATGCATCTTGCACAGAGATCAGTGGCAAGTTTTGCATATAATCGAAGCATATCACGCCAAGATCATCTCTTTGCTTACATTCTTTAGTGGAAGTTTTCAAAGCGTTATAAAACTTTTGTGCTTGTCTTTGGCGAACCATTTTTTCGGCAACAGCAGTTTGTGTAACAGTTTCGTTTGATGTATTGCCCTTAATTTTTAAGCTAAACTCGTCACTCACATATATGGCAAACATCAATCTGTGGACGACCAAAGTGTAAATTGAAGTTATCATGAAAAAACTGTCTGTAGAAATAATAGCCGACTTTAACATCTGGAAACTTCACACGATACAAATCATACATAATTTTGATGTTTAAACGGGCATCAAGAAACTGATAGTCCCGTTCAGAATAATGTGACTGCTTCACCGGGAAAAAGTTAATGTGATTTCTTATTGAAGCCCTTATATCATAACTGACGGTACTGCCTTTTGCATGTCTACCACGTTTGTCACGAGGAGTTTCATTTGAAGGCAGTAATTTCTTCATTTGTTTTAAGCGATCTACCGAAACAGCATGCACAGTGCAGAAAACGTTTTGACAAACTTTGACCCTTCTACCATCAATACACAGAAAATTGTATTCATGTTGCACAAAGCTTAATACTTAGTACTTATACGTTTATTGGTAAAATCCCCTAAGTCAGTGAGTTAGGATATTTAGGCACTCCATCGGTGAACAGCGGCAGTTAGTTTGAGCATATGGAATACAGAACTTATGGCATTTTAGCATCAACCGATGCAAATGACCCGAATATAATATTTCCTGCTCATAAGTGAAATCAGCCAAAAATTGACTTGGAAGGAAGGGTGTTTAAGCAACAACCGATTCAATTGTTCAAATCACAACTGTTAAATATTGCATTAAAATTTTGTCACATTACAAACGCTGGCGATTTTAACAGCATGTTAGTTTTTGCAGTCTGGCAATAAAAGATACTTTCTTCTAGAGAGCCTTAGTAATGCGGGTGCATCTATACTATTATCTATACAATTTAAAAAAAAGTGAGAGGCTAGTAAACACCCTTCTAGAGTTCAAAGACTGGACGTTAACTCTTTGTAGGAGCAGACTATAATCTGTAACTGGATAATAATTGTCTATGCGAAATTATTATATTATCCGTTTTCAAGTTGATTCATATGGCAAAATATAAACATTTTAAGGTAGCAGTGTTATTAAACGATGTCGTATTTTCAATCACGAATTCAAAGATCTTATATGTGTAGCGACGCGTTAAACTGGCGCATTAGCAGGGATAATGAGTGTGCCTCGATAGCTCAGCGGTCAGAGCACTCAACCGGAAATTGGGAGAGCCGGGTTCGATTCCCAGTCGAGGCAAAATGCACTTTTATCCTTGCTATCGCCAAAGTGGTGACCCCGACGTGATGTGATTCATTCCAGTATATGCAACCTCCCTTACATCTCAAATTCGCGGATTCGATTCCCGTCCTATCCATCGCCCTATAGTCCCGGGGGTTACCGAACAACGGTTCGTAAGAATGGCGAACGCGGTCACATTCCGTTAAATTGTATCGAGACAAACCGTGTCTCTAGGGAGGGAGTACTGTAGTGACGCATTAAACTGGCGCATTAGCAGGGATAATGAGTGTGCCTCGATAGCTCAGCGGTCAGAGCAACTAACCAGAAAATGGGAGAGCCGGGTTCGATTCCCGGTCGAGGCAAAATGCACTTTTATCCTTGCTATCGCCAAATATGTATTAAAAGCTCATGGTCGATATGCCCAAAGAATCAATTTATTATTAATTTATATTAATTATTAAATTTATTATGATTAAATTTATTATCACAGTAGACGCCAAGATCCTCAATATTTTCAGATACAATTAAAACTGTACCACCAAGAGAATAATCATATATTATTGGTTGCTTGTTTAAGATATTTATATTTATCTGTCTACACATCTATCTACATCTATCTATCTATACAAACTTTACATTTATCTATGTGTATTGCTAGTTTATTCTATTAACACCACTGTACAATGTCGATGAATTTTTGCAATCTCAAGGAATTATCTAATCAGGTTATATTTGAAAATAATTTTAAGTTATTGACAGAAAGAATATGATGCCATAATAATAGCATTAAATGCAAATAGTTAATAACTAATATAAAGAATAATGGTCCCAAATTTGACCCTTGAAGTACTCCAACGCTAAGAAGGTCTCAGGTTTAAAGTCAGTATATGAAACAAATAATAAAATCTGGATAAATACGATTCTATTTGAAGAGGATTACTACTAAATCCATATAATTCTAATTTTGAAATTAATATATTATGGTCCATCTGTCAAAGGTTTCGAAAAATCAGTATACACCACACCTACTTGACCTTTACTATTTATGTGATTTGTGATTATCTGGGTAAATTCTGCTAAGTTTACGTGTGGGACATTTTACTATGAACCTATATAGAGGGTGAATCAAATATAATCGAGCCTTTTTTTTTATTTTTTTTTATTTGAACCTGAAAAAAAAGAATATCAGCTCTTTTTTCTTCTATACATAATCTTCTAATCTGGAAACACATTTTTCTCAGCGTGTAGGTAATTTTGTAATGCCCTGCTCGTAGAATGAAGTTGGTTGTGTCTCCAGCCAATTGCGCACGTAGGCCTCAACCTTCTCATCGTTGTTGAATCTTTGCCCTCCCATGGTTTCCTTGAGAGGACCAAAGAAGTGAAAATCGCAGGGCGATAGGTCGAGGCTATAGGGAGGGTATTCAAGTGTCTCCCAGTCCAATTCCTCTAATTTTTCTCTGGTCAGGTCTGCTGTATGGGACGAGCATTGTTATGGAGAAGTTTCACTTCTCTCATCGGTAGGCCACGTTGCTTGCGGCGATATGCACGTCTAACCTCGCTTAAAATGTCGCAGTAGTACGCCGCATTAATGATCCTGCGTCCATGCAAAAAATCGAGGTACAACAAGCCACGCTGGTAAAAAAAAAACTGTAGCCAAAACCTTGCCTGCTGACAGCCTTGACTTGGCTTTCGCTGGCCCAGCCTCCCCTTGACGTCTCCACTCCTTGCTCATCTGTTTCGACTCAGGGGTATAGTGGTGCACCCACGTTTCATCGCAGGTGATAACGTGAGTGAGAAACGAGTCTCCCTCTTCCCGAAATTTCGCTAGGAGACGCTCACACACCTGAAAACGATGCAATTTCTGCTCAGTTGTCAGAAAGCGAGGGACCCACCTTGCACACACCTTACGAAACCCTAGCTCCTCTGTGATGATCGAAAAAGTGCTTCCATAATTTATTCCAACCTTAGATTGGTGGTCAGACGCTTGTCATCCTCAAAAAGTTGTTGAACGCGGACGATGTTGTGCTGGTGATACTGGTACGGGGTCGGCGGTCATGGCTCTCATTTTAAACTTTCTCACGACCCTCCACAAACTGTTTATGCCACGCAAACACTCTAGCTCGGAACAGTGTCTCTTCCTTGAACCGCGCAGTCAATCTCGTCAGGATTTTAGCTCGCCTTACACCTTCCGTAGCGAGAAACTTGATGTAAACACGCTGCGCAATTGACGAAGGCACCTCCTGCTCGAACATCGTCACGACGGGTACTGAAAGGAACGAGCGAGGTCGCCCACCTGCTCTCCAATCTCCTGATATCCCTACCCAACACCCCATGAAGCGGGAACCCTCAAGAGTTACTATTGCTTGCCCAGGACCAAAAGTCTCGTTTATATTTCCCTCGGTCAAGGAACGGCGTCATCGAAACGAGATGATAGTTACTTTAAACGAGGTAGTAGATTTTCTTTCTTTATCTTGTATATATTGTAGAGAGTATGTAGAATCCAAGTTTTGGACCTCCAAACCCTTGGCAAATTATTGTGTGGCCGAAAAAAACTACGAATTTCTGGCACTTTTTCCAGTTTGTGGCCTATAATGCATCCAATCGAAAAGTCATTTACTGTTAAAATTAAAGAACATTAAATTTCGCTTCGAATGAGTACCTCAAAGTTACAGTTTCATTAAGAGGTATGGGCGTAATTGGCAGTCGAGTAACAACAATTTTTACAAAATCACACTGGGTAACTTATTAAACGTCATCAGCTCTGAAACGGCTAATCTAAATAAAAAAATCCATAGAATGAAAGTCGTAGAGCGTGTAACTTCACGTTCGTACAGTAGCTGAGTAATATAACAAAGTGTAAAAAAAATTAGACAAACATGTAGGTACAAAGTCCAATAAAAAACTGGAATGAATTAAAAATGAGTTTTGGAAAGCATAATTTGTCATAGGAGGACGAAAATGTATGTAGAGTTATTTATGCATCTTAGAGTTATTTACTGTAGGATTGTAAAGTTATCTACGGCATATCAATGAAAAATTTGGAGACATGTGTAGAAACTATGAAACCTACCTGAGAAAGCACTACCGATCCGACATCACAGTTATATTCAGTGGATACCCAAGTGATGATTTACGAAGAGGAACAAAGTCATCTGAAAGGTCTCGTTGTTTGAAGACATCAGGTTATTCAGCAAACATCATTTTCAGTGAAGAAACCAATGCTGCAGTGTTACAAGAAGAGTTTCTTGCAAACGAAAGCAACAACAACCATTTGATTTTGATACTTTAAAAATTTAAGGAAGGAGGAATACAAGCGCAACAGACAGAAGAAGATGCAGAGATTTATTAATTGTAGAAACAGCTATTTCCCAAGCAGAAAAATCCGACAGTGTGGCAATTGTTAGCGAAGACATTGACGTTCTCGTTCTCCTAACGGGCCTCGGAAACAAGTACGAGAACTTGTACGTCCACAAACCTGATCCTGATCAGTAGTGGTCCACTCATTACTAGTGAACGCAAAATAAAAAGGGTACAACCTTCCCACAGAAGTGTTATTAATGTTAAAACCTCCAACTTTACATACTAGTGTTGATGAAAGTAATATGGATGAAAATGATGAGCTCGAGACCATGAATGAATCTAAAGACCCCGCTATTACCGAGTCATCTGAATCTTATATTGATAGACTTGTAAATCAATATTTAATATATTATATATGTTAATATGTTGTAAATGCATTTTAATTATATAAATTTATAAGTCTGCAAACAAATATGAAACCTAGGAATCTAAATAAACATTTAAATATATAATGCCACTTTGATGATGCTCCAGTGTGCGACGTAGACGTGCGCGAGTAAAAGTTCAACAATGAATAGTTTGTGTATAACTCCTTTATGAAAGTGAGCGAGCATTTACAGTTGCATTAAGAAAAATTCACACAAAATTAGGACAAAATGAAATGCCTACAGAGTTAATAGTTCGTAATTTAATCAAGAAATTTTAAGAGACGGGTTCTGTTATTGATAAGGCAACACCAATACGTCTTCGTCGTGGTCGGTCAGATGAAAATATTGCTGCAGTGAGAGAAAATGTACGGGATTTTCTACGTTTGACTATGAGAGAGTAGTGAAACACATCAATTCGACGTCGTGCACAACAATTGAATCTGCCAAGAGCCACCACGCATCGGATTTTAGAGAAATATCTGCATCTATTATGCGGGATTTACATGAGTTAATTTTTACCGGGTGACTTGTCACCTCACAAATCGCCTCACAAAGCCGCAAAGCCACCCCATTTACACAGTTGTTTAAAATCGCAAGCGACTAGTTCATTTCGTTCGAAAATGTTGAGCACAGCATTTCAATTCCATTCTTTCATAGCATTTCAAAAACTGCAGCATATTATTTTTATTCGTGGTTGAGATTGATTCGTTCATGCAAAGTCAAACGATGTGTACGTAGATGACGCGGTAGCGGATCAACTTCACGCGCAAAGCAAACCTTCATGTGGCGAGAGATCACCTTCGAGTGGAGAATTTTCACAGTCGATGTCAAATTCAACTCGATTTGTCATCATGCACAAGAATTGGACATTTCAACAGTCACTCTTCACTGTATTCTCGCTAAAGCTTTGCATCTCCATGCTTACAAAGTCCAATTCACTCAACAATTTCTGTCGATAGATCATGCACAGCGAAGAGATTTTGCGAACAAAATCATTTTCAGCGACGAGGCCCATTTTCATCTTGATGGCTTCGTTTATAGGCAAAATTTCCGCACTTGGGGCTCAGAAAATCCACGAATGATTCATGAGAAAAAAAATGCATCCCCAACGTATCACTCTTTGGTGTGTATTGCGGTCTGAAGGAATCATTGGACCATTTTTCTTTAAAAACAAGGCAGGTAATACATTAATGGTAAATGGCGAACGTTACTGTGACATAATAACCCAGTTCCTTGTGCCTCAATTGGAAGATTGCTCTTGAAGATGTGGTATCATTAGGACGGTGTCATTTGCCATTCCACCGATGAACTGAACTGAGCCACAAGGAACCACAGGCTTACACTGTACGGACGAGACCCAAAATAAGGTCGAAACCGGTCAACAGTTAGCAGTATCCTGAGACAGAGAACGCTTCACATCTTCCTTGTGGTTTTCGAGCAATCCAAATCACAGTATTTTATTTCTATATTAGAATAAAATACGGCAAATCTCGCCACGGAATTCAGCGCCCGTCGACGGCATATAGCCGGGGGAATAGCTGTTGTGGCTTAATTTATTAATCCTTAATGTTTAAGGACCTACAGATGGTTGGAGTATATAAGCCTCTTTACGACATCTTGTAAAACTTACCATCTGAAAACTTTACGTTTATAGACTTCAGTATATTGTTTATGATAAAATATTTACATTGATGTTAAGTAAACCAAAAGAAACACCATCACTCAGTGGCGGTGCGTGATCTTAAGATTGGGGGTGCACCATACATAAAAGTAATGATAATCATAAGAATAATAAGAATATCCCTAATATGAGATAAATATTTATATGTTATATTTAATATGAGATTTATCTCATATTAAGGATATTCTTATTAACTTTATTAATTTGAAAACTTACCTAATTTTCTTTGTAAATGAGCTGAATTCTGCGATTTTTACACTGTGCAAGTTTTTCAATTACGTTAAAATTTTCGATATTTGTAATAAAGTCTTTTTCAATGGAGAGCATAGCCAAAGCCGACAGTCTTTCCTGGCACATGGTGTTGCGCAAAAATGTCTTTATTCGTCTTAAAGCCGAGAAACACCTTTCGGCTTCTGCCGACGAAACAGGTACTGTAATGATGATTTTCAATAATTTAGCACTTTCTTCAAAAGTTGACTCTAGCTTATTGGAATTAATAAATGTATTTAGTGATAGAGCTCCGCTTAAATTTCTAAACTCAATTCTTTGATAAATTAAGGACAACTCGGTACGTAATTTATTTATGTCCAAAAACGGGTAAGATTCGACTGTTTGTTTTAAGTAATTTTCGGGAAATTTTTTAACATTTTTCTGAATTTTCGGAAAATTTTTCTGGGAGAAGTAAATTGAATGCTACCAACTGTCCAGTAAAATTAAATCTCTCCTTAGCTTGACATATTATAATGTCACACACTTCCTTTAGTTCTCTATTTTTGTCTTCCGTAGAAGTGTCTACTCGTCTCCTTTTTATTGGTTGTATTTTATTTGGTTCATCTTCAGTGCTTGTGGCGGTTTCGGTGCTATTTCGTATTGCAGAAATATCTCTAATAAAACCATCTATAGATGTTTTTACATAAACTGAATCAGTTTCTCTTTTTTGTAACTGATTATACAGAATGTTGACATGTGGCATAATTTTGTGAAAATTACCTAACCAAAATAGAAAATCGTTATCCCTTAAAGTTCTTTTCAATCCACTGGCTTTATCAATAGTAGGTGGATGTTGTATGTGACTTTTTTTCATCTCAATCAATTCTACACGTTCCAGAAATTCTTTTCTGTTTTCAAACACAGTATTTACTATTCTAGAATTGAAATTCCATCTTGTAGGTGATGATCGGGGTAATCGAGTTCCTACTACTTCATCAAGAACTGCGGTACATTGTGCGGAATTAGAGAAAAATGAGCAAAACCCTCCCAAATTTGCAAAGAATACTCGTACGTTCCGAAGCCGCATTTGCCATAATTAAATTTAATTGATGCGCATAACAATGCACATATTGGGCAGTTGGATAACTCATATTAATCCTGGCTTGAACTCCATTCGATGATCCACTCGTAACGGCAGCTCCATCATATGTTTGAGCAATCAATTTATGTGGGTCATTTTTAACATGGTAGTCTAGTTCACTTTTTAAACACTCCGCCAATGACTCTGCATCATGTCCTATTGGTTTTAAAAAACTCCAGAATTTTTCTACAGGCTTTCCACCCACCATGTAACGATATATTAAAGTCAACTGAAAAATTGTAGAAACGTCTGTAGTTTCGTCTGCTATTATAGCAAAAAAAGTGGATTTTTTAATTTCAATGGTTATTTCATCGTGACAAACTTCAAGCATGCACTGAAGTAGCTCGTCTTGTATAGTATTAGAAGTTCCTTTAAAAGCCGCCGCGTTTTGTAAATGATACTTCATAGCCTCGTCTAATTCGGCACTGAAATCAATCAACCTACGAAAAATGCCTGGATTGGATGATGTTTCCGATTCATCGTGTCCTCTTAGGGCCAGTTCAAATTTTCCACAAAAACGAATACAGTTAATAATAATGTTTAAAACATACCTGTTTTTTGAAACCGCTTCATTGTGTGCTGCCACTGCTCGTCGATGAGCAGAATCGAGCATTGTCGCAATATTTGCAGTGCCTAGCATGGCTAAATTCAAAACATTATTCATGTGTCTAGCAGAATTTGCATGTTTTTTTATTTTCTCGTTTATGTGATTTAAATCCGTTACTCCAGTTTTGGTTCAAGGTGTTTCCCCGCCAAACAAAACACACGGAAAACAAAACACTGCGTTCAATACATCGCATCCACTTAACCACAAATGTTTTTTAAATAAGTCATTATTAAATGTTCTTACAAATTGTTTATTTTTTCCTTTCACGGCTAATTTTAAATTAATTTCTGGAGTGGGTCTACCTAGAGTTTTAATTTGCACTTTTTCCTCCAAACTCAAGCTAGAGAATGGAGTTTTTAATAAGTTTTGAATAGAATTCATTATTCCAAACTAGATTCTAACCGAAAACCCGAGTTTATATTTATAAAACGTAAGCGATAAGACAGCTTACGAGACAAGCGATGTACGAAAACAATTCACAAACTAACCGATTCTAACCTCTCTTAATTTCGTGCGCTCTTAAACTCTGCACATAATATCTATAGAATTCGCCCACTACTTTTCCTAATTGTGGAGGGGCAAGCAGTAACAATACGTGTTCGCTTTTTCATATTGCACGGAAGCACGATTGCCGTGCCGCGACCGGAAACCGGTGGCAGAGACCTAGCGTCTAGTGGATTCGTAACGCTGCGGCCATATAATATTTAGATGGTATTAACTCTAGGAATGCGGAAAGGCGATAAATTAAGAATGCATTCATTAATTACTAAATAAAATTATTAATGCTAAATTGTCGGTAGTGGGCGCGCACCAGCGCACCTTATAGCCCACCGCCACTGCGCATCACTACCATATACCTATTTCACTTCTAGACATGACTTCTTCGTTGAAGGACACAAAGAAAAAAATATTATGGAACATATACTACTGTATTTTAGAACTGTTGTCACGGTGTAGAAACACAGACCGTGAGTAAATTGTTACGCCACTGGAGGCGACCATTTCGCTATACTACAGCATTTTATCTTCCTTGACGAAATACATTGAGTGAATTTCATAAGCTTAGTATTTGTTTCTTTTTTTTTTTTCAAGAAGTCATATCAATTGTTATTAAGGAAATATCGATATAATCCTGACATAACCTGCAGTGACTCAATCTAAAATGGTTTATGCTTTTTTTAAGTTATCTGCCTTATCAAATTAGTTTATTTTGGAATTGCAAGCAGTAAATAAAATTGATAATAGGTACTCGGAGTCGTGTTTTGATGAACTGTCAAGAGGTCGTCGATAACCAAAGAGGAATGGTATATAGTTGTTCGACCGAATGTAAAATGTTCAATAGCCGTTAGCAATACTATAAATAATGTCGTCGGCGAAGTTGTTGGTTTTATTTTCCCTTCAAATACTCTCCACGTTGGGATATGAAGGTCTATCCATAATCAACTTGCCAGAGCTACCACTGGTAAGTATTTTTACTTATATATACAAATCATCAGTATGCCGACTTGACGATGTGGTAAAAATATGAATTGGATTGATTGACTTTCATCAACGGCTTTGTTTGAAAAATAAAACAAAAAATGTGGGCGCGAAAGCAATAGCGTGAATTGGACTGTCAAAATTTCGAAAATCTCGACATTAAGAAGAAAGTTTTTGCGTACACACTGTCTGAAATTTGATGTAAAATTTTACACCAATTTCACACAAACGGTATATACTTTTATCTTTAATATAGAAAGTTAATTTCTTCGTTGCATTAATGAAATATTAATGTATATGTATGTGCTAGTATAAGTCTAGAAATTGTTTATACGGGGTGGCCCACGAAGTTTTGGCCAGTCGATATCTCGAAACCTATTTGAACAATAATTTTGAAGATTGGTAATGCGAAACAATCGAAAGCGTTGCCCATTTTTGGAATAAAAGAACTTTATTTCACCTGCGCATTTCTGGTCACGTGACATTAACTTCAAAGTTTTAAATGAGACATCCTGTATGTTATTACAATTTTGTGATGGTTTGTCTAATTCCAATCCAGCGATATCATATTTATTAGCATGTTTATGCAAAACAGTGATGATCTGCGCCGTTAAATGAAAGGATTGATTTTTTAAAACTTATTAAAGATAAATAATTACACAGTAAAATACAATAATTATAAAAATCATTACCGTTGATGCTCAAATTGATGTCCACCTTCATTAACGCAATACTGCAATCTTTTTAAAATATTTGTGTAGCATGCTGCTCTAATCATTTCTGGTGTAACAGTTTGGTACGCTGCTCTGATTTTGTTTTGCAAATCGTCTAAATTTTTAGGCTGCGTATTTTAAACCAAACCCTTTAAGTATCCCCATAGAAATAAATCTAAAGGTGTTATATCTGGGGAGCGAGCCGGCCAAGATATTGTACCATTGCATCCAATCCATCTTTCAGGGAAAGTAGCATCAAGATATGTTCTAACTTGCTGGGAAAAATGAGGAGGTACACCATCCTGCTGCCACCACATCGTCCATTCTTCGTTTAAGGGAATACCTTTAAGTAAATGGGGAAGCAGATTCTAGAGAAAATCTAAATATATTTCGCCGTTCAACGTTTCTTGATAGAAGTATGGCCCAATTAAACGGCCGTTGAATAAACAGCACCAAATACTTACGCCCTACGTTGTCTGGAAATTGGTTTATAGCATCCATTTTGGATTTTCAGCCGACCAGTAGTGACAATTTTGTCTATTAATGGTACCGTTGTTGTGAAAACGACTTTCATCACTACACAATATTTTATTTAAAGAGAACGGATCATCTACGACTTTCTCTGACATGTCAGCAATAAAATTAAGTCTTATTTCAGGAGCTTCAGAGGTTAAACCTTGCGTTAAATGTATTTTGAAAGGATAATATTTATGATATTTTATTACTCTGTGGATTGTAGTTCTACTTACTCCTAATTCTTGCTGAAGACACCGCGTTGAGATATGGGGATTTACTTGAATATACGCCAGAATATTAATTATGGTATCCTCTGTTTGAATAGGCTTTCTTCGAGGAGTTTTCCGCTCTTCACTAGGAAAAAACCACGTCTTAATGTGTGTTCCACGTAAGCAAAAGTATTTTTACTTGGAACTGTTCGGTCGGGAAAACGATAATCGTGCAAATCTCTAGCACGTCTGCTATTTTTTTCCACATTCTCCATAGATCAGCAGCATATCAACGCACTCGTCGTAAGTAAAATGTAAAGGCGTAATAATCTTATTACTATGTTTACAAACACAAAATCTACTAATACCGCTTGACAGCTCTTGACAAGTAGTGATGTCTTTCTGTTGCTATGACAACTTTCTTGTTTCTAAGCTACCTACGTTTTTTTTTATAAAAATAAAAAAATTTTCATTATTGATATTGATTGGTATTAGATAGACCATCTCAAAATTGTAATAAGATACAGGGAGTCTCATTTAATATTTTGAAGTTGATGTTACGTGACCGGAAATGTGCAGGTGAAATAAAGTCCTTTTATGCCAAAAATGATCAACGCGTTCGGCTGTTTAACATCGCCAATTTAAAAAATTATTGTTCAAATAGATTTCGAGATACGACTGGCCAAAACTTCGTGGATCACCCTGTATACTTATGAACAACTCGACTAACTTCATAATTACCATATTTGAAATAGTACTTGTATTATCGAGCTTTCCAAATAAATACTATGATATTATTCTAATGCGAATGTTATTCCCGGTTAATAAGTAATAAATGTGTTTGTTGATATACCCAGATGCTTTTGGTTATTTACTAACAATGTTTCTTATAATGAGGGCACTTAGTCCCAACTGAACATGAAAATTATAATTTAACTGGTGTTAACGTATAGGGTGTCTCAGTCGGAACTACAGGGTTTGAATTGTGCGCCATTCGTGTTCTGTTAAAGATAGGGCGTCAATATTAACGACTGTCATCTACAAACCATGCGACGTCAACATGTCACAATAGCGTTCGCCATTTACTGTGATAGCATTACCATCTTCATTGTCAAAGAAGTATAAAACTCGTACAATTTTCATCTTATGAGCACATTTTCAAAAAAAAGCTCCAATTTCTTTTTGCTTGCACTTGTACCGTTTTACCATCAAATGAAAGTAAAAACGTTGTTTGTTTTGTTTTAGATGTTTTTGAGATGTTTTATTAGAGAAAAAAATTAATAACTTTAAAACTTAATGCAAAACAAATTCAGTCATCATAATCAGATATCAACACTTCCCTTCCTTCTTCCTCTATAGCATCATGCTCTCTTATTTCTGATACTTGAGTTGACGGTATTTCTGTCTCTGTCTGATTTTTTCTAGTTTTCTTGACTTTCTTATTCTCGTAAGGCAAATTAGAATAAAACTAGTGATGTATAAGAGGCATGTAGTCTAACAGTGTCTTTAAATTGTCAAACTTTTCAAAAGAAATCTTCAAAGAGTGTTTGTATAATTTTTCATTCAAACTATCCAATTTGAAGTTTGGTCTTCCTTTTTTCAGCAGGGAGCAGTTTTCTGTATTATTGGAAGGCCAACATTCATTTCTTAACATATTAAACGAAAACTTCAAAAAGTGTTCCTTTTTATAAGTGAACCATACTATCTCGCGCCATATGAATGTCTCGTTCTCCTCATCCTTCTTAGGATCTTTTATGTGGTCATAAAGGTATTGGAATGACACAAAATTATCACTATTCATTCATTTGACGATAAAATTTTTACTAATATTTTTAATAATATCAACCCAATCATCTGGTACAAATATGGAAGGATTGTTTTTCTTTCTTTTCTCAATTCGCCCAAAGGATCTATCACACTCCATGTAAGAATGCCGGATTCAAAGAATTTATGGTCTATTCTCTTCAAATTAGTACATTGGATCAGAAACATGAAAAGTTTAGCTATGTTTTTGTTTTTATTTTGGCCTCCGCAAGAATCAGAGTAGGCAATTAATTGTTCAACTTCTGGTGGGAGCTGCTGAACATACTACAAGAAAAAAGCGTAAAACATTATTCTAAAAGTAAGAAAATTATTTTTCACCTTCAACAAACAGGATCCAATTTCTTGAGAGCCTCGTGAAGCTGTTGTTTCACATCAAACATACATATAAGATTTTCCAGATATAACTTCATAAATTCAGAAATTATACGTCCATAGTTGCCTTTATAAGTGGTGAGCAGAGGTGTAGCAAGAGTTTTTTCCAAATCAAAGCTTCAACAATTCTGTGATGAACTTCCATGTCTGTCTTACTTTTTATGATTACCATTTCACAGCGACCATTTTTTATTAAATTATTTAAGTGATATTAATTGATTAAGCATATATGACATGTATCCCGAATGTGGTTTGTGGAATTTCAGGTTAAACTGAGTGCAAAAAATATATCTGTAGTATGATTCCTTCACTGGTGACTTGTCCATTTCTGAGCACCATTCACGATAAAGAGAATACATATTTTTAATATTTAAATCTGGAGATAGATATCGAGAGGCAGAATTTTTGGATCTGGACTAATGTCTCCTATATCTTGGAAACATTGTGATGTGTGAAATAACATCATTACGCCTTTGCTCACCCAATTTATTGGATGGACGTTTACCACGGTGATCTTTTTTGACAAATCCCTCATTTGATATTTTATTGCACACTGTAGTGAATCTTCAGTTGGTTATTCCTAAGGTATTTAAAAAGAACTGATTGCATACTCTAAAGTTCATCAAGAAAATCTGGGTGACATAACTTTTACTGGAGTGTGCATCAGTTTTTATTCTCTTAGGCAACACCTTCTTTACGCAAGAGTCGTTGTAATTTGTTTGTAAGTCATAGTTTTCAAGTGTATAGAACTTAGCAAAAAATGTGCTTACATCATTTTCTGAAATTTCTTTGCAGTCATGTCTGCAGGTATGTTCCAGAAACTTCATTTCCCTCTTTTTGACAATTTTACCCTAATTCTATATTAAAACGAGAAATAATGTTTACTGTTCAGAAAGATGCAAGTGCACAACTGCCTTTACCTAGTGACCTAAGTTTGGAAGCAAAAAGGTACAAAGGTATTTGTACCGGTTTTCCACCTACGACTTGCTAGGTTCCAGTAACATGATTTCTTCACTCATTAATAGATGACACCAAATGCATCAAATGCTCTTGTATCCATATGCCACTAAACAATATGGACTCTAGACTACCCAATTCTGCACTAAACTCATTTTCATGCTAGAATGCACTTGTATCTACCCTTTTGCTTCTTACCCCTTCAATTCTTATTGGGATTTAGTTCTTACTAAAAAAAAAGTTTGGTAATATTCTTGGTCAAATTTATATATTATTATTATTCAATAATAAGCTAGTAATAAGATAATAAATGAGAAAAGACAAGTACCCTATATGTATTTATATAACCTTGTTTAACCTCATCGTCGCGAAACAGAAATAGGTTAGGTTTATTCGGTGAAATCATCTAGGGACTTATTAAATTCAACACATTAATTATTCATCTAATATGTATCACATTAATTATGTTATCTTGTCAAAAAAAAAAATTGGCCAACGCAATAAAATTAATTTTGGCTTCTTAAAACACTTAACAGTACTTGCCACATTTTCTCACATTTCAATAGTGTCAATATGAATACTACATGGATTCATATGTATATTATAATTCCTTCGTCATCATGCAGTTTCATTCAGTAAATACACATAAATAAAATTATATAAAAAAGAATAATAAACACGCCCTTAAATGCACCATGTGTGCCATTTAAAATGTAGACAAAATTTTTATGAAGACTATGATACAATTGTAGTCTTATATAAGACTAGCTTAGGTAGGCAGGTTAGCTGCCTATCCCCTGTAAAAGTAAAAAAACAGCTCATAGTACCGATGATATTCATCGAAGAGGAACAGGTACACAGAAAGACGTATATTTTGAGGCAACTAACTTAAGTTAGAGGCAACACACCGAGACAAAGGCAACTCCCCCCCCCCCTGAATGATATATTCCCGATATACTGCTTCGCGTTAAAGATAACGAAAAAAGTTTTTCAGAATATAAGTTTTCCAACACCAAATTTCATTACGAAATTCGGATTTTTAGTGTTTTCAATATTCTTCCACCAAGTCCATATTGTTACAATTTTGGTTTTCAGTTTAATAGGATATCATGGACATGGAAAAGAATTATTGAACAGAAGTACCGATTTGACAAAAAATACATTTTAAGGGAAATAAACAAACAATTAACTTTTGGCAATTGAAGTAAGTAAAAAAAAAACAACAGTTTAGAGTACAATCAGTATTTGAGATAATTACTTATCTCAAAAACTGATTGTACTCTAAACGATAAGTACTAATTAATTAAGTATATATCGCATGTCGCTTCTCTCAACAAATCCTCCTTCAATATAAATACATTTCTCAATTCTTTTACGATTATGATTGGTTACGCTTCGCAGCTCTGGAACGCTGATTTAGCGACAAGCTCGTCTTATTTTAACACAGAGTTCTTTTCGATTCCCGGGCCTTGTTTTGTAAACTTTGTTGTTTAATAGAAATCTTCTTTAGAAATAAAAATCTAATGGTGTAATATCGGGGGACCTAGGAAGCCAGAGTACAAAAGTATTTCCTATCCAGCGCATTGGAACATGTTCGTTCAACCACTGACGAACAATTCTGGATTATATCGCACGCGAATTATTATTATCTACTGTCGCATATTAAGAAAAATATTTTAAATTGGGTCCTATAATTCCGTATCGAAAAATGTAATTATTTTGTCACCTACAATTTCAAACCATATATTAACTTTCTCTGAATACTGGTCTTTAAGATTAATAACCCAATGAGGATTGTCTGTAGCCCAGTATCTCCAGTATCTACAGTTTTGAGAAGATACCACCCCATTAGTGGTAAATTCCGGGTCGTCTAAAAAAAAATAAAAATCCCTGAACCGAATAGCAATATTCTAACACTTTTATCACCTTCTTCCAAACTATCTAGAAATTTTTATTTATAAGGCTTGATTTTATGACAACTGAAACATCTAATTTTCTCCTTGTCGATATTCAGTTGAGACGCTAACAGTTTCGCAGACTTCCTTGGATTTGCTCGCTTTGTTACTAAGATTGCGTTATCTTCACGATACGGATGTATTCGACAAGGTTGAGCATAATGACATTTTTTAATAACACTGCCAGTTTAATTGAAAAGAGCATTTATGGCGGCTGCAGTTCCATGAATAATACCGACTCCTAAATAATGTCTTCGGTTAAATTCTGTAGTCACTTCTCTGCTACTACGAGCCTCATCAGCTCATCACCAAACAATCTTATTATCTCGATATTCCCCCTTAAATGCAAACGTATTTTACGATTGTAAACTAGAACTTTACACAATACAATTCAAAGCTTTGTCAGATTGACATTTATTTTAATCATATTTGTTTTCATGGCGTCCTATTAAATGGAAAACTAAAATTGTAACAGTGTGTGGACTCAGGAAAAATATTGAAAAAACTAAAAATGTGAATTTCGTAATGAAATTCGTTGTTGGGGCTCCTGTTTGATGTTAGAGCTAGGGTTGCGGGAATTTAGATTCTGAACAACTTTATCTCAGAACGTTTTTTGATATTTTCAATTCGAAGCAAAATATCGGGAATGGGCCCCATTTGGGGGCTGCCGTCGTCTCAGTTTGCTAGTTAAATTTGAGTTAGCTCGTTGATTTCCACGAAATGTACGTCTTATATAGGACCACAATTGTGCCAAAACTCAAATCTGGATTTTAAAAAATGATGAAAATATGTGTCTCCATTTTATATGAGACACATGGTATAATCGATTTACTAAAATATTTTATAAAAAATTGCACTATTTTTATAAACTGTCCATAAACTGTAAATGTGGAGACTTATACTGCGCTCCATCTGTAAGTTTCTTAAACATTAGGGATTGAAACAGATTAAGCCAAAACAGCTATTCTCCCGGCTATATGCCGTCGACGAGCGCCGCATTACATGCCGTAATTTGCCGTGTTTTAGCGTTATAGACACATTATTTTTATTTATAAACAGTGACTCTATCGGGCAAGTAAGAAAAAAATACTGGGATAGGTCTATACACACCGTCAAATGTCTTGGACCCCAGATGTTTAGTAGTAGTAAATATATATTTTTTTAAACATCGTATTTATTTTTTGAAGTATGTTTCCTTCTAAATGTATTTTTTCGTAATACAGGAGTAATTTTTAAAAATTTAGTCAATTAAAAAACTGAGAAAAAAATTTGCAATTTTTAAGTAAATTTGTTATGACAAAAATTAACAAAACATATTTTTTAACAAAGTAAACTATAACTTAATAGTCACTATGGCCTCCTCTGCTTCTCAGTAACATATTGACACGCCTGTACATTGAAACAATCAAACGGTTGATAATTTCTTGAGGAATATTATTCCATTCCTCTATCGATGCTGCTAATTCTTTCGCGTTTTGGGGTGGGTTCATGCATTTGTGGATTGCTCTAGAAACAAAATCCCATATGTTCTCAATGGGATTCATATCTGGAGAATTAGTTGGCCAATCTAATCCGGTAATATCTCCCTGTTGAAGTACCTATTGAACCGTTCTTACACGATGTGGCCTCACATTGTCGTCCATGAAGATGAAATTGTCACCTAATTCGTCGCGTAAGGGATAAATAATGGGCCTGATAACACTTTCATTACAAACTTGAGTTGCCATATTCTGATTTATGGGAATTAACGACGCACGGCGATTGAACATTATTCCTCCCCAAAGCACTACTGTCCCACCATTATAGGAAGTAACCTCACGGGTAACATTTAATCTCTCTTGATGACCTGGCTGTATCCAGGTCCTTTGCATATTGTCATCACTCACCAGTCTAATTCTGGTTTCATCTGTTAATAAGACCCATCGTCCCTGCTGCACAAGCCAATCACTACATTCCTGTGCTCACTGAAAGCAGGCAGCTCGATGTCGTCGAAGTAGAGTGGCTACCCTTAAAGACTTTAAAGGACGTAATTTTGCATGATGGAGTCTTCTTTGAACTGTAAAGGTCGATATAACAAGACGAAACGTACCTTGAAAGTGAGCCTTGAGGGCTGGAGCTGAAGCATTTCGGTATATACGGGCATATTAAACCAAATACTGATCCTGCCGTTCATTTGACACTCGAGGCCGATCACTACGTGGTCGTCTGTCCACTGTCCCTAATTTTTGCTACCTATGCACTACTCGCACTACAGACAATCTAGGAATGACTAACATCTCAGATATCTGATGATTGGAATGTCCAGCATCATGCAAAGCAATAATTCTTGCGCTATTAGATGTAGAAACCTTACGTCATGGCATTATAACGAAAGAAAAGTATCAAATTTACTTTGCAAAATATGCAATAAAACTGGCAAATATTTAAAAAAAAATTTAACTAAACAACAATATTTTATATAGCAATTTATTTGATCTTGTTTGACAGCTAAATAACTCACCTTTATTGTCTAGCAACGAAAACAAAATAAACATAGTTGAAATCTGTAATGTACGGGGGGTCCAAGACTTTTGACGGTGTGTGTATTTTGTTTTTTAGATGTTCGTTTTTATACAGATATTTTTTAATGTCATAGCTATTGGAAATATTACGTCTTAAATAGTTTTTTAAAAGGCAACGACGTTATCTGATAACGCTATTTAATACAGCACATTTTTTCACGTACGATGCGTCAAATTTTATAGTAGATTAAATTGTCACCATTTCGAGAAATTTATTAATTATACAAGGTGTCCTGCAATGTTTTCCTCATTTATCTGTTGAATATTTTAAAAAGTAGTAGTAGTAAATGTACGCGCGCACCTGCACACCACTCCTAGGAAATTCAGTTACAATTGATAGTTTCACGGATGAGTAACGTGTCATGTGTGTCAGAAGCTCTTACGAGAACCATCGTTCTCTCATAATAGTTCATCGCCTGTATCCAGCGCAGTACCCCCTTCAAGACATTAATCAAGCTCCTTCAGCAAAATTAATAAAATCCAAGGTCGCTAAATTTAAAAAAGAAGGCGCTACCATTAATAAAAACCCAACGAGTCGACCCAAAAGAGTAAGAAGTGGCGAAAACTTCGAACGTCTTCGTGCAGCACTGACACGTACACCTCGCCGTTCTGTATGAAGACATGCAGCCGCTTTAAATCTTTCGAAAACCACTATCCTCAATATCTTGACAAAGTATTTGAACCTTCATCCTTACAAGATTCAACTGGTGCAAGCTTTGAAGGTTTAAGATTATCTAATTGGATCCACTTGTGGACAAGAATTATTCGAAAACTTTGTAAGTTTTGATAACATCCTATTCAGTATTCACCGACGAGGCACATTTACATTTAAATGGATATGTAAATAAACAAAATCGCCATTACCGGTCTTTATAAAATCCTTCAGAGAGAAGCATCAAAATCCCTCCCCCCCCCTCCATTTAGTACTCAGTATTTTGGGAGCATTCTCCAAAATTGACAGTATTGGAGGCAATTAATGCATCTGGCATAATTGGCCCTTGTTTTTATGATGAAAATGGAAACGATGTCGCCGCACAGTGGACGAAAACGCCGAAAAGCTGGCCAAAATTAGAAAACCCATGTAATCCAATCAAAAATTGGTTTTCGAGGTCACTGATTACGAATCTGGTAATGGTTTATCAAAAAATAAAATGGCGGCTCAAATACGGCGACCGAAATTATTCAAAAACTTATTATCTTAGTAAAAATTGGTACCCCGAGGGTTTTAGAGGTCGCTGACTACAAATTTGATAACGATTTCTCAGAAAACAAAATGGCGGCTTCAATATGGCGACCGAAATTATTAAGAAGCTTATTATTCTTAGTCAAAATTGATACTCGGAGGTTTTCGAGGTCGCTAAGTACGAATTTGATAATAGTATTTCAAAAAAACAAAATGGCGGCTCTAATATGGCGACCTAAATTATTCAAAGGTTAATTATTGTTAGTAAAAATTGGTACCTGGAAGTTTTGGAGGCCACCGAGTACGAATTTGGCAACTATTATTCAAAAAACAAAATGGCGACTCCAATATGGAGACCACAAAATAAAAAAATTGATCGTTACTACTGACAATTTGTTATCGGAGGTATAGTGGGAGAAAAGTAAAATAGCATTCATTAAAGTCTACATTTTATTACATACAATTATAAGAAATACAGAAAATATACAATATTGAAGGCAAAAACATTTTTTAATCGGCCTAAAACTCATTATTATGACATTATGTCTATTGTAACTTGCAACTCATCACTCAAATGTGTTTTCAATAAGAAAAACAGTTCCTTTCTCGTTATAGAAATTGCTTCTCCACTGCTCACAACATCTGAAACAGAGAAAATATGTACGAACACATTATTTTTCGAATAATATGAATGTTGATAAAAGCAAAAATAAAAATCATCGCTATTTACTTGCAATAAATATCATTAAAAGGTGTATTTTATTTCATAAAAAAATTCATTGTTTTATGTTGAAGAAAATTGTTTATTTGTATAATGCAATGAAATTTAATAATGAATATGTGTGAAAGTAATGTTATAAATCGAATTTTACGGGTTGCTACATTTGACACCGCGTAACAATAAGTATCATTACAGGCACAGCCGCAGATGGCCGCAGCCAATTCTTCATTTTTTTTTTGTAAGATAAACAATCAGGGTGTATCACAAAATAAAAATTATTAAACGAGTGGGAACTAGTGATAATCTCTTTTCACGATATGCTAATGAAAACAAATTTCTTTTTTCAAAAAAACCATCTCCATTGCATTGTTAATCATTGTTTTCATATTAAGAATTAACAAATTCGGCTTTCACCTGTTAATTATACATACCTTGCGGAGGAGAATCCATTTTGCAAAACTGTTCTAGCGCTTATAGCTCACTTTTTATTATACTTTTCACAAAGGCTTGCGAAACGTGCAATGCGAAATACACGAAGCGCTTGCTGCAACGGTCAAATTCAGAATGCCCTTACAAAGTGTAGGGCCGTCGGCGAGCCCTAGGAACCGGTTTTTATTATACCTAGGATACCCTACTAAACATTGCCAGAAAAAAAATTCCTAAACTGGAACCTTCATTTTCTGAATTTTGGCCAGCTTTTCGGCGTTTTCGTCCACTGTGCGCCGATCAGAAATTCACCGTTATTTTTTTCCGATATAGAGATTCTTTTAGCTACCAGAATTTCGAAATCTTTCAGGATTTAATGAGGCCACATGGTTTCAGTAAGATAGGGCCCATACTGCAAATTTATCACTGAAAGCCTTTAGAGTGATGCTCCGTGGAAAAATTATCTGTAAACGAGGAGGCCGCCCAGAAGTCCCGATTTAACGTCGATGGATTTCTGAAGTTATTTGAAGTGTATATTTGTGTTGTGAATTATTTACATGTTTCCTACAGCCTGTTCAGTGGCGGCGCTAGCAATATTTTGCGGTTGGACGAAAATAGGCAGGAAATATCTAGGGTGGGCGAGGGCGTTAAATATATTATTTTATGTGCGAATGTGATATAGCGGGGTTGTAAGAGGTTGGGCGACTGGTTGGGCGAAAGGGATTTTGCTTGGGCGCTCGCCCACCCGTGCACACCTTTGTCGCCGCCATTAAGCCTGTTTTGCCTCAGCGCAACAGAGGTTTGTTGCAAATAAAACATACTATTTACAAGTTTTACAACCTACAACAAACATACTATAAAGTCTATAAATTCGCATTTAAACTATTTACTTAATAAACATGTGGTTATTAGTTAACCCCATGTGCATTAGACATAATTAATTAGCACTTTGCAACGCAAAAACATTCTTAATAAAATGCACAGTGCATTACTAAATAGATGTTTAACAACTACTGCAAAAGTCAATCGATAGCGCGCAAACGCTTATTCATCTACGCACCGTCCCCATATGTGTGCACATATACAACGGCAATACCTCGCTGACAAAATCGAGCGGCTTTGCTCATTTCACATCAAATTCTTAGAAAATTATATTTCTTTTTTTTTAATCTTATATCTGACGTTTACCAAACACCGATCATATCTCGTCGTACCATCAACATCAATGAATCTTTTACCTTTGACGATTTAACTTATTCGTTGTTACTAACAAACATGTTTCCTTTTTTCCAGGAAAATCTCTCTGACAACTGGACAGAACAAATAGAAACGCTAGCGTCTATATTAACCACCCTCGGTGAAACCTCCAACGTGACCCTCGTCGGGTGGCAGAACGTGCTCGATTCCAATGGCGCCATCAAGCAGATCAATACGATAGAATTAACCCTCTTAAATCAGGTATATGTTCCTTAATTTCATCTCGCAGCCGCCTCTAACTCAAGGTTATCGTTTAATATAATGTAGAAGAATTATTCTTTTTAATATACGAGGGTTGTCTCAAAAATAAGGTTTCCACATTTTTTTTAAATAGACAGCATTGTTTATTATCAAAGTGATTTACATGGTTGGAAAGCTTGAAAACATTAACCTATTCTTCTACATAATCGCCGTTTTCTTCGATGCATTTTTGTAGACGTTCTTCCAACTTTTGTATCCCGGTGTCATAGAACTCCACCACCAACCTGTTAAGGTAGCGATTAACCTCTTCTTTGACTTCATCGTCGATCCGGAAGCGCAAGCCACCCAAGTGTTCCTTCAATTTTGGGAACAGGCGGTAGTCACTAGGGACTAGGTCTGGGCTGTAGGGAGAGTGGGGAATGACATTCCAGCCAAATTTGCTCAGGAGATCCTGGGTTTGCCGAGAGACATGGGGACGAGCGTTGTCGTGCAACACCTTCACACCTTTGCTCAGTTTTCTTCTTCGACGGTTCTGGATGGTTTGTCTGAGTTTCTTTAGCGTTTCACAATACCTCTCTGAGTTTATTGTTGTCCCAGGAGGCATAAAGTCGATGAGTGATATTCCCTTACGGTGTAAAAACACAGTTGCCATGATTTTCCCCGCAGATTGCGTTTACTTGAACTTTTTCGGTTTAGGCGAACTTGAGTGGCGCCATTCGCGTGATTGTTCCTTTTTTTTTCGGGAGTGAAATAAAACACCCACGTTTCGTCGCCTGTGACGATAGAGTCAACAATTCATCCCTATTGTTGCCACATTGTTGAAGAAGTTGGCGATGGCGATACAACTGACGATGAATGTCTATGGGTGGAACCTTTTTTGTGTTTAAAAATCGGATCACTGTGCGTATTTCACACCTGGCGGTGACGGAAATCGGGAGGTTCATCCCAGACAGCTGTCAAGCCAACACTGTGCGGCGTAGCTTGACAACGAAGGTGAGGATCGAGAGAGGGAGAAACGGCGGACACAACAGTGTTGTCAGATTTCACCTAATACTTCTCCTTGCGGAGCTATCACGATGGGAACCTTACTCTTGAAACAAGCCTCGTAACGCGTAAAGTGTCAGAACTCCCCTCTACCATTTTGATAGAACTTCGCAACTACGGTGATTACGAACTTTGCACAATATACGTATACCTCATTATTAGATGTGCAGTCGAAGCATATCAAACAATCAGGTATACGTACGTCAGGTTTTTGCATGTGCTGGTATTTGCTTTAATGGGGTGAAAACGGCGTCCGAAGTTTCCTTAGATTAATATCTTCGGCTATATCTTAGAAACTACAGCTTAGCAACAATAGGAAAAAGTATAAGAGCCTCTCTGTATGTGTAGAAGGAAGAGTGAGGCAGCATTCGGAGGGCAAAGGATGCAAGGATGTACGCGCGGCCAAACCACAAAAAAACCTCCGTGTAACATGCGGTGACAATATCATTACTATATGGATGAACATCGGCAGCGTATCGATTACGTTAGTCCGTCTCTGCTGCGGCTCACTGGAATAGATGGCGAACAGCAATCAACTTTGTCGAATTCTATTTTGGTTATTTTTAAGAATTTATTGGATGTTAAAATACATTCTAATAAAAACACTTTTGGTGGCCGATTCATTCGTCAATATTAATGTCATGCAAGTAATTATTTATTTAATATTGTCAGTGCTACTACTTACCCAGACACAGAAAAAGTACAAGCAAAATACTCCCAGAAGTTCTAGTCCATTACCGGTATCTGTACTGATTTTCATCATCCCCACAGCCGAATGTCATAGGTCTACACTGGTTTAAGTATCTGCTGATATAACATAAGCTTATTATGAATAGTTAAAGTGGAGTTTTTCTAATCAATCAGTACATTTTTTATATTTAATAATAAGTTCTTCTTTTTTCTTTTTGATGTGGGCTTTCCAGCATAGCCTAGCATTAAGGACAATACCAAGGTATTTGGCTGTATTTTAAAATGGAATTCGTTTATCACTTATGCTTATGGGTAAATGTTGATTAGCTCTGTTTGTGTAGTTAACTAATACAGTGTGATTCAATTAATTTTATTCTCTACTTTTTTATCCAGGCGTTAGTTTTATTGACGGATATCTGGAACACTGGAACATACTACATATAAAGGGTGTCCCAGCAAGAGGTAGCCGATTATATTTGTAGTTATTGGGCAAATAAATAACATTTCTATAATAATTTTGGGTTCAATTGTATATTTAAACTATGCCGTTAGACATGGAATACAATATCTTGTAAGTAGCCGCCTCTACTTATCTGGTAGCAGTGGATTCTTTTGATGAAGTTTTCCATCACTTCGCGGCATAGCTGTGGCCCTATGTCCACAATAAATTGGCTAATGTTATTTTTCAGTTGTTCAATCGTAACGGTATTATTGGCATATACTTTTCCTTTAACGTAGCCCCACAAGAAAAAGTCTGATGGGGTCTTATGGTATTATGGGGTCTAAAACGCTTAGCAGGTGCCTCACGATGATCCATAATTGCACGTAATTTTCTTTCAGTGCCCACAATTGAATCATTACTTTCGTAGTACGCTTTTACAATAAGTATGCGTTGCTGAACAGTATAGAGATCCATTTTGTAACGGCATACTCTCCACGTAGTAACTATGAAGCATCAACTTCCAAAATCTGCCGCAAGAGTAATGACGGCAAGTTTAAATCGGTTACCTCATGCTGGGACACCCGTTATAATTAATTTCTCGTATTGTCTTTTGGTGACAATAGACGTTGAAAGGACTTTTTCACTTTTTCTTTTCCCGTTTCTCTGTTTATTCGAGTATCCATTGATATTCATTATTGTATTACGATGTATTTTCTGTGAACCATCGCTGAACAATAATAGTGACCTGAGCTTGGCTCACCGAAATAAATGGTTTAGTCATTAGTAATACTATACGTAACGAAATAATGTATTTTATTGGGATCAAGTAAGTTTTCTGGTACTTATCTGTTGTTCTTTTTTGTGTATATGCAAATCTAAAATCCTTCCCTAGTGATTTATAGTGAGTAATAAATTTGTAGAGAATTTTGAGATCTACAAGTTTTATAATCCATAAAATCAGATGGTGCATGAGAAATGGGATATAAAAAAAAACTATTTTTGTGACCTTTGACCTTTAACATCTTGACTTCCAGACACGATATTATACGAGACTTTTGAGCAAGTCTTTAAAACGTCAAAATAATGATTTATGTAAATATTTAGCTCTCTGACTCCCATGCCGAAGTATTACCTTCGTATTTGACTGGACTATAAGACTTTCCTGACTCTTGCTTTTTCATTTCTTCTTTGACATCCGTTTTTGTATTCCTTTCGGTTTTAGGCTAAACCTGAAGTTCAAGAATATTCGAGTTATTTTTACAACTTGCATACACTGGGAGCTATTCTGGCGCTGAAGGAGAACTTATACAATGATACCAATATACTCCTGTCCGCTTCGCTAGAGCAGTGGTCATTGGACGGCGAACAGACAAACGTTCTAGTAGTAAACCAAAATCAAGACGTGGTGAGTATACAAAATAATACAAGGATTTTCTTTTTATCTCATTTAAACTATCATGGGTACGCAGTATTAGAAAATCGTTAGCACTCTTAGCTCTACCTTGTGTCTCATTTAAAATGAAGACGCCCGGATATTTTCGCAATTTTTTTAAGCTTTGGCACAATTGTAGTTTTATATAAGACGTATATTTCAGACTACTAACTTAAAAAGTAACAAATTGAGACAACGGCAGCCCCCCAAATGAGGCCCATTCCCGATATCTTGCTTCGGGTTAAAGATATCGAAACAAGTTATTAGAAGTTGTTCATAATCTAAGTGTGAGCTCCAACACAAAATTTCATTACAAAATTCGCATTTTTGTTCTGTTCAATATTTTTCCCGTAGGCCCACGTTAGTAGTATAGCAAAGCGGGTGCGGGCTCACCCTCGGATTTGTCCGCGGACATTTGATGCGGATGGCATGTGGTCATTGTTGATCTGAAGAACTCTTGGCGCAGGTATAAAACAGGTCTGTACAGGTATAAAACAGGTGTGTATCGGTTTAAAACAGGTATGGTGGTATTAGGAAAAAACATGACGTCATTAAACAGGTTACCATATTAAACGAGGAGTTGACCTGCCTCGTACTTCCTGGCAAATAGCAGCACCAGCTGCAACTACTAGTTCGGTGTTAAGCTGCGTCCAAACATGCAGCACCAAAGACGTTCGTAACGCCGCCCCGTGATAATTTAAAGAGCTCACAGCGTGACATCGTAATGTCGTCGCGCAGCATCAGAGCGTTCCATTTGCTTGTCGGTTTTTTAGCGTCACATCTGAGGCTTATTATACCGCGGTGGCGTTACGCATCGCCCTTACGCCAAATTTCCACAGAAAGGACGTCAAGCGGGGACGTGGAAAGGACTGTGGCACGGACGTGGTGGAGATGGGACGCTCGTATGCACACAGAACGGGCGGGAAAAAGACGAAATCAGTACTCAGTAATCTGCTCGACGTGATTGAGATGAATTTATTTCAAAAATGAATTTATCCAGAATTATGATGATGATGATGATGAATGCATTTTGGATCTAATTTCTATAACTAATCTGCAATCAAGAGATGATTTCGGGTTCATCCATTGCGGCTTCCTCCTTCCATCCATCCTGTTGCAATAACCTGTTCGGTTAAAATAGTTCAGATAAGGAAATTTCTCCACTTCCTTAAAGTTAAAAAGTTTTTTTTTAAAGTTTGGACACGCAGAAATTAGAACATCCTTCCCCAGAAAGCCTACAGACAGATTTTGTGTAGGGGAAGGTTACACATATAAACGCGGACAAACACCCAGCCATGAGGGAAGTGCCAAGTTCCCTCTGGCGAGAATCGAACTCACGCAGACAATGTGCCCAGTATTTGGCCCAGTTGCCACCCTGTTACCAAATACCAAGTCAGCACCACCGCCGCACCATGAGAATAAGACCATGCGTCACCCATCCAAGTCGCAACCATGCAATCCGTTGCTTGACTTCGAACAGCGCAGGTCCGACAATGAACGGAGTACGCTGCCTCATCCTCATATGTTAATATTAAATGGCAGCAATATTAAATGTAATATCATCCCGCATTTTGATCGTTTCAACAGGCAACTGACAAGAGGCGCAGAAGCGGCGTGCTCCTTCTCTGCGCCTCTAGACGCAGCAGAGGCAAAAAGACGCCCGCCTGTGCCCCGTCTTCTTTGTATACATCGAATAGCTAGCCATACACGGATTTCTTCGAAGGATTCGGGAAAACCCGCAGGCCCGGACTGTTCACTAATGGAGAAAGAAATCTGGGGGACAGATTGCAGGCACGGCGCGGAGGAAAAACCCACAGGCCTCACCCGTGCGTGAGTGGGGAGAACTGTGAGACGAGATCGGCAGATCTCGTCCTGTCAGTAAATTCGGCGAATTCTACCATCCACGAGCAGATCAAATCAGAGGCCACTTTTCTGCGTCATAGTTGTGTTTCAGATAATTGTAAAATATTAAATTATTTATTATTTAGATTAGATATTATTTATTAGTTCATTTAGTTTAGTTCATAAAAAGTTTGTTGTGTGTTGATTCAATAGTATCTAATAGAAAAGTGCGGAAAAATAGTAAAAGAGTGGAGCAACTATGGGTTTATAGACATACAAAAAAATAAAATAAATAAATACGAGTACGCAACAAAATAAAACGAACTTCATTTCGTTCATTTTTGACATGGAACACGTTTTTGCAATGACTAACTTGCCGAAAATCTTTCCGCAGAAGCGTCACAAAACCGCGCCATGAGAGTAGCACTTTTACACCTAGGTATAACATTTTTAGAGTGAAGGTAATAGAAACAAAAAGAAAAGAGTGAATGCATTGGAAATAAAAGCATGTTCCATGTCTTATAATTTCAGAAAGATTGAAATCTAGAAAATGCTATCAAAAGCATTCTAAAAAGGTAGCTACTACACAAACGTATTGTTTTTCGTAAAATTAGCCCCATATGGCTAAACTGCTGTCCTACTCCTATCCACGATTTCACCCATCTCGTTCCCTTTTTTCTTGGTGAAGAGGTACTGAGCGATGACGTACAACCCACTAGCAGCTGCCACAATATCTTATTATTATCTATAGTAAATTTAAACTGATTAGTAAGATACAACAGTGAAAGACAACGAAAATACTGCATTGATACGTACGAGAGCATAGCCCCTCTCGTCGTCTGGCTTGCGGCCTGTCCGACGTGTTGGATAGTCCTAGGCCCACAGATAAATTAACAGACTTCCGTCGGTGTTCCCCGCTAACGAACGGATCACAACTGCCAACGGATTTTATAAACGAATTCCAACGGGCCCGGTGCGTACGTTAATGCGCTACGACAGGCCTGAGATCGGCGGATGAGGTTGTGGGAAAGTTGGCAGACCGATCCGCAGATCTGGCTGTCAAAATTTATCCGCTCGTGTATGGCTTGCTATTCATTTGTTTGCATAGGAAAGGCGCGGAAGTGACACTCGCCCGTGCTACGTCCCCGCCCGACGTCTCCTCCTTGAAAATTGGGTCTTACATGTCTGGACGGGACCACAACGACTACCCTGGATGGAACGGCATGATGTTACGCGTCGATGTACTGTTGCAGACGAAAAGTATACAGTGCTATTCAAAAGTCCCCTCCCCCCCTCTTATCTTTGGAACGATTATACATAAACTAGTGAAATTTGGTAACTGAATATTAAGGGTTGTAAATTTTCCTACTAGTGATGATAGATGACGTATGCGTCAAATATGACGTCACAAGGTCATTGTGACCAATAATTTTAAATGGAACCCTATGGCAAGTGACACCTCTTTTAAAAGGTATCGAAAACACCTATTCAATGATACTAATATTGTGTCTGTTTACGGCAGTTTCGACAACTGGCTTTCAAAAACCGCAAAGCTGTGATGAATTAAATCAGTTAATAATAAAATTTAAAATTCAAGCTCCGCCACTGGATAGTTGGATAGTAAATAATCTGACGTTTTTGCAAGTCTCCCCAATTTGATGTTTTTTAGCTGTCAAAGTTTTTATACATTTAATAATTTGTGTATTGTTGATCGAACGTTTAACTGTTTTAGTACCTTGTGGTAATTCAATAAGTGCTTCAAGAAGAGAAATGGTACGTGTTTTAGGTGATAAAGTAGCAGCGATCCTAATACTTGGTGAAACTGAAGAAAATATTCATGCAGCAGAACGTATTTTTAATGAAAGGTTTCCCGATCGCCCAGTCTCGAGGACTTATTTGAGAGAGCTTCTTCGTAAGTTTAAAACAACGGGTAGTATTAATGATGCAAAACGATCTGGCAGACCACAAATTTCTGATGAGAAAAAAATTGATATACTGGCAGAAGTAATAGTAAATCCTACTTCTTCAACAACTCAAGTTGCATCAACCTGTGAAGTCAGTCAAAGTACAGTACACAGGGTGTTGAAAAAAAAAACAAATTTCACCCATACAAATTAAAAATGGTTCATCAACTCTCAGACGACGATCCAGATCGAAGACTGCAATTTTGTGAAAATATGGAGACTAAAATTAACCAACAGCCAGATTATGTCAAAACAATTTGTTTTAGTGACGAAAGTACTTTCTATCTAAATGGAAATGTAAATACACAAAACGTGAGATATTGGAGTGACGCAAATCCTCACATGTTTCGTGAAACACATACTCAGTATCGCGAGAAGGTCAATGTTTGGGCAGGTATACTGGGAAACCACATCGTTGGGCCTGTTTTTTTAAATACCAACTTAACCGGTGAGGTGTATCTGCAGATGTTGCAAAATGCAATAGAACCGTTAATCCTTGAAATTTTGGAAGATAATCAAGATGAATTCGACATTTTGGAAATAACATTCCAACAGGATGGTGCTCCTCCACACTATTACGGTGCAGTAAGACGGTATTTGGATGAAGAATATCCTGGTAGATGGATTGGACGACGAGGTTCAATGGAATGGCCGCCTCGATCACCGGACCTCACACCTTTAGATTTTTTTCTGTGGGGGTATCTTAAATCGAAGGTTTACGCCACTCAGCCTGACAATATTGATGTTTTAAAACAACGTATTGTTACAGAATGTAGGGCTATTTCCGCAGACACATTTGAAAAAGTACGAGAAGAGTTTCGCAATAGGATGTTTTACTGTCAGGAAGTAGATGGAGCTCACTTCGAACAATTACTATAAGTAGGTACTGATTCTTGAATCTGTAATTAAAATTATTATCCAAGTTTACTGATTACTGATTTAATCCATCAAAACTACCATAAATACAAACAATATTAGTATCATTGAATACGTTTTTTCGATACCTTTTAAAAGAGGTGTCGCTTGCCATAGGGTTTCATTTAAAATTATTGGTCACAATGACCTTGTGACGTCATCTTTGACGCATACGTCATCTATCATCACTAGTAGGGAAGTTTACAACCCTTAATATTCAGTTACCAAATTTCACTAGTTTATGTATAATCGTTAAAAAGATAAGAGGGGGGGAGGGAACTTTTGAATAGCACTGTATGTCCTGTTGCGATACTATTTCACGATGGAAGTTACGTGTCGGTGTTACGATACGCTTCGGTGTTGCATGTTTGGACGCATCTTTAGAAGACTAATAAAATTCATCCATAGTCGTGAATTATTTTCCTAAAATAGTTGTTTATTGAAGTGAAAAGCAAATGCATCAAAAATATTTCTTTCATAACTGTTTATTATATTTCGTTAAAATAATTCTTTCCCATAAAAACTGATTATTATTACACTTTTCTTGCGGTTTATTTGTTATTTGGGATCAAGAAATCCGAGACGTGATTTATTGCAATGTTGTCAAGTTGTGCCAAAGATCTGGTGTCTGCTTTTATAAGGCAAATATAATTTGCTTTAGCCCCAGATTAAACTGTTAAAATAATGGCAGTTATACTTCTTGCATTCTATATAGTCGTCATAACAAATATATTTATTATAATACAAATCATCTTAGCAAAGATTCTTGTTCAATTTCAAGCCGTGAGGGTCTAGGCAATGTCATCAACTGACCTATATTCTATCGCGTTTATTAAATTATAAAATATGTAGATATCTTCGACTTAGAACCTTGATATTCTTCATCTAATAAAACTCATCCATAGCTGTAGACTGTTTTCATAAAATAATTGTTAAAGCAAATGGTAGAAGTTGTGATGTATTACAGTAAGTAACCAAAAATATTTCTTTTAGGACTGTTATATTTCGTTAGAATAATTTGCTCTCATGAAAACTGACTATTATGATAATACATTTTTCATGCAATTTGTTTGGAGTGAAGAAATTCGCGACACGATTTATTGCAATGTTGTAAAGTTGTGGAAAATATCTGGGATCTACTTTGATAACTCAAATGATTGTATAGTGCTTTTTGTATAGCACAGACGTAGCCTGTTTTCCTAAAATAGTTGTTCGTTTAAGCAAAAAGCTAATCGTAGAAGTTCTTATATATTACAGTAACTAAACCGAACATATTTCTTATAGAACTGTTTACGTTTCGTTAGAATAAATTGCTCTCATGAACACCGACTATTATCACAATAAACGTTTCTTGTAGTTTACTTGGGATCAAGATGTCGTCTATGGTCTGAGGAACATTACAGTGAACAACGTACAACAGGTTAAAGAGCTTGCAAAAACACTGAAAGAACAAACCAATCTGCCGGTGGGTATCCTGAGTTGGAACGCCAATGGAGAGCTTGACCTGCAACGCTCGACTATAGTGCCTCAACTACTAGTAAGTACTGTTGAGAAAACATCGTTTAAACCTTATTTAACTATATTTTATGTGTTGTGGCTAGAACTAGAGCTTAAAGTTTCAGGATCAAATTTAACCCTTCCAGTTTTGGAGAATGGTGTCAATTTAAAAAAATCCACTTTTGAGCTGCTTTTTAAATAACTTGTTTGTCACGTGTCATCTTGCGTTTTTATTGCTGTTAATTATTTCATAAAATAAGTCCACAGTATTCAACATTTTAGTATCATAACATTTTTTTGTTATCATTTGTAGGTACTTTCACAAAAGTGTTACAATTGACTTTGATCAAGAACTAAACATTTTTTTAAACAACTTTTGCTTTTCAAATGTGTTATATTGCATTTTCAATTAAAAATAAGTCAGCAGTCCTCAAGAATTTTCGATACAATTTTGTTCCTCATAGGAACGGATATTTTTTCTCGGTACAGTTATTAAAGCACAAATAACCTTTTTAAATAACTTTTGGCCCTCAACAGTTATATCCCTTATATGTAGAAATAATTTTCTTCTGTTAGTCGTCGAAAACACTTTTCTAACAAAAAATAATTTTGCCATAAATATCGTTTGCCATAATTATTCTGACAATAAACTAATCAGTTGCTACTAATTATTTGCAAACAAAAAGTATCGGCATATATAATACTGTCACGAACACCTCGAGTGATCTCGAACGTCGGGAATATTCGAGACCATCGAGAGCGTGCGGAGTTGACTTCCAGTGTGTTCTATACTACAAGGTTCGCCAAAGTTCTTTATCTAGAAACGTCTTGTGCGCGCGAGTTTTCCCTTTTTTATCAGAAAAACACTGGCAAGATTGAGTTATAATAAAGACACGTTTATTTTCCTTTAGGTATATATTAAAGTAAAAAGATGACAAGTGAAACCGTATAATACATGTGAGAAACTGACTAAACTATTATCTACTCTGGGCTTAAGTATAAATCTTATCTAAACGACGAGGGTTGTTTATGCATTCTGATGTAAGGGCCACGTGCGTGTTTCCATATCGATGTGAAACGTCCTGAGTTGATGCTTATATAATTATATATACGCTATAACCTACCACAATAAGTTCGTTAGTACTAAAAATGGACCGTTGCAGCTGAAGTTGATGACTAGGCTTTGTTTTGAGTTTAACAATTTATTGATCTAACGGCTGCTCTAAATCCAACGGTCAATGATATTAAGTGACATTAATAAGCAATAGCATAAAAAATACGTTGAGGATTGCACATTTCCTCCCCGCCTTTGACATATTATAATGTCAAGATTTAAAGAACATGAAAATAGAACTTGAATAAGACTGGTTAGCATTAAACATAAAAATACAAGTATATAACGAATCTAAATACTAGTGTCTTTGTAATTATTGTTTCCAACTTTAGCTATTTACAGACGCGCACATACACGGAATTGACTTTTTTTTCACTCACAGACACTGGTGCTGCGTCTCGATGACTCCTGGCAAAACCGCTAACTTCCGAATTGAACGTCTATAGGTTCCTTGGGTAGTACGAACATTTGCCACACGGACGAGTCCGTCAGGTCCTGGAAAAACCTCCTCAATACGTCCCAGCTTCCAAATCACGGGTGGTGCGTTGTCATCCGCCATGAGTACGAGAGATCCGACTTTTACGTCACAGATAGGTCGGCACCACTTTCGCTTTGATTGGAGTTGAGATGTAACTTCCAGGCTCCAACGTTTCCAAAAGTGTTGCTTTAATTTTTTAATTCTCTCCCAGCGGCTCAGTCGTGACTCCGGGATATCACTTACGTTGCATTCTGGAAGAGCTGTTAGACTTTCTCCAATAAGAAAGTGGGCTGGGGTTAATGGTTGAAGGTCTGAAGGGTCATTGGATAGGGGGGTGAGAGGACGGGAGTTCATGACTGCTTCAATTTGGGTCATAAGGGTTACCGCCTCTTCAAAAGTAAGGTTAGCGTTCATGGTGATTCTATTTAAATAGTACTTTCCCATAGACCTCCAAAATTAGGTGATCTGGGTGGAATAAATTTCCAGATTATGTTTTCCCGTAATAAATGAGACTGTACTTCCTTCTGTAAATCTTTATTAAGCAAAAATTTAGAAATTTCGTCAATTTGATGTTTAGCTCCCACAAAAGTCGTTGAGTTATCACAATAGATGTGCGAAACCTTGCCTCGTCTGGCACAAAATCGATTTAGTGCATTTAAAAAACATTCCGTGGTCAGGTCACTGACTACCTCTAAGTGTAACGCTCTTGTTACTAAACAGACAAACAAAGCGACCCAAGCTTTGACAATTTTTGGACTGCGCTTGCTTCCTTGTTTTAAATATATTGGACCGAAGTAATCCAAACCGACCTTTGTGAAGGGTCTACAAGGTATTAACCTATCTTTTGGCAAATCTCCCATCTTTTGTTCTAATAATCATGGAGACACACGAAAACATGTAATGCATGAATGTATTATTTTTCTTAATTCGTCGCGGGCCGTAAGAGGCCAATATTTAGTTCTTAAGGAAGCTAGAGTTTGTGAGGCTCCAGCGTGAAGTAAGGAGATATGCTCCTTTTTTATAAGAAGTTTAATTATGTGATGTTTACTGGGTAGTAGGAGGGGAAATTTTACATCGAATTTTAAAGGTGAATTACGTAATCTGCCGCCGAGTCTAATTAGCCTCTCGTTGTCGATAAAGGGGTCGAGCGAATATAGTTTACTAGTTTCTGGAACCGGCTGGCATTTTTGAAGTAATAAATATTCCTCCGAGAAATCAGACTTTTGTACGATTCGAATAATGGCATTATGAGACTCGATTAGCTCTTGATTGGACAAATATCCACTACGTTTAGTATTTCTTTCTCGAATATTATTTACGAATCTGAGACAATACGCTAGGACGCGCTGTAGCTTGGTAAAAGATGAATATTTTGTGAGTAATGAAAAGGGAGTGACGATAGATGCTACTAGTGTATGTTTCCGCTTTTCTGGTAGAGAATTTGTCTCTATTGATGGCCTAAAACGATTTTCAGGCCAATCAGATATGTCTTGTAATAGAAAACTAGGGCCTTTCCAATATAACTTGTTGTTCATTTGCCGTGGATTAGCCCCCCGAGAAATTAGGTCTGCGGGATTCATTTTGCCTTCTACATGATACCAATTTTTGATATTACTAAGATTTTGAATTTTTGACACCCTGTTAGCCACGAAAACTTGCCATGCATTTACATTACTATTCAAATAATGTAGGACGATCATGGAATCTGTGAAATAGTATTTATTCTTGATGCTTATATTTATTTCCTTGCATACATTATCCATTAGTTCGGTTCCTAGCAATGCCGCACACAATTCTAGACGTGGTAGAGAAAGTACTTTGAGCGGGCTAACTCGCGATTTACTACAAATTAAGTTAATTGTAAATACGCCGTTTCCAATCTTGGTTCTAGCGTATATTACGGCGCCGTACGCCCGTAAAGAAGCATCACAAAACATTACAAGATCCGTTTCTGCATTTGCCCTTGGAGTTATTAGTCGCGGGATCTTTATTTCCGTTAAAAATTCGAGTTCTCTAACGTATTTAATCCATTCATTTTCAATATTTTGTGGGACTGGTTCATCCCAGTCTAATTTTAATGCCCATAGTTCTTGCATTAAGATTTTAGCTTTTATAACGATAGGCGATATAATACCCAGAGGGTCGTAAATTTTTGCGATAGAACTAAGAATTGACCTTTTACTTAAAGTTTCAGTAGATATATTTGCTTCAGTGCGATAGTTAAGAATGTCGCTAGACGGATCCCACCATAAACCGAGTATCTTAGCCTCTTTTGTTTTATTGAGATCGATCATCTCATCCCGATCGTATATCGATGAATGTGGCACAATTTGCTGCGAATTGCTTTTCCACTTTGATAATTTAAATCCTCCGCGACCTAGGACATCTACCAGCTGATCGCGTAATTCGATCCCGTCTCGGACGTTGTTTGACCCTGTTAAAATATCGTCCATAAATCTATCGTTTTTTAAGGCTCGGGTAGCCTTCGGAAATTCATTTTCTACTTCTGATGCTAATTGTTCTACGCAACGCATAGCCGTGTACGGAGAGTTAGTAAGTCCGAAAACAAGTCTAGTAAGCCGGTATTTCTTTATTGGTTCGTTCTCGCTAAACCGCCAAAATAATTGTTGAAAATTTGTGTCTTCCCGATCAATTTTTATTTGTAAAAACATGCTTTCCATGTCACATGATATGACTACCTGATAAGTACGAAATCTGATTAATATCCCAAAAGAATCGTTTTGTATGTTTGGGCCTGTTATTAGATTATCATTGAGACTCAAACCGTTACTTGATTTAGCTGAACCGTCGTATACTATTCTAATCTTAGAATTGTTGGGGTCGCGTTTAAATACCCCATTGTGTGGCAAATAGAAATGATTTTCGTTTTCGATTTTATCAGGTATTACCTCTTCTAAATACCCTTTTTCAAGTAAGTCGTTTATTGCTTTGGAATACAATTGTTTATAAGTGTCGTCTCTCCTAAATTTTCTTTCTAAAAAGGTGAATCGTTTCATTGCATTTTGAGACGAGTTTCCGAGATTAATTTTGTTACCTTTAAATGGTAAGTTAGCGATAAATCTTCCGTCGTAAGGATCACGGCGATAAGTATTTAAAAAGTGCTCTTCGCATTCGATTTCTTCACTAGTCATATTACAATGGACAGGTGCTATGTTTTCCTGAACCCAAAAGCGTTCTAATAATTCATTTAAGTTGTTCGTGTGGTTTTGTTTTATGATTACGTTACACGATGCAATAGGTGTACGATTATCGTTAAATGCACCGCCTACAATCCATCCTAATAAAGTTTTTGATAAATATAAATGTGGTTCCGATAACTTTATTCTATCGATACATAAGAGAGACCAAAAGCTCTCGGCCCCCAGCAATAGATCAATAGGACCATTTTCATTAAAATTTGGGTCAGCCAGCTGTGTATTTTCCGGAATATTTAAACTACTTTTATCAAAGGACTCTGTTGGAAGATTCGCTGTTACACTTTCTAATATGCAGCAGTCAACGGAAGTTTCATAATTTTGATACAACGATCGAAAGACGACTTTCGCTGTTTGTACAGTATTGTTACAGGTTTCGTTTACACCCGATATAGATACATCTTGCCTTTTCGTCCTTAAATTTAATAATGTGCACATTGATTTCGACAATATATTAACTTGTGATCCCATATCTAATAAGACGCTGCATTTTCTTGTTCGACCCGTGGAATCTATAGCTAATACGATTGCAGTTGATAAGACAACTTGCGTTTTTGACAACGATGCACAGCAGTTGGCGCTAGAAGATTGCTGCTGTTGTCGCACAGGTTTAGATTCGTGAATTAACGTATGATGTTGGCGAGACTGACACGTTTGGCAGCCCGAAGCTCTACATTCTGAAAGCTGATGATTTGATCTAAAGCAATTTAAACAGAGATTGCGTTTATTTATTTCGTTTTTTCGTTCGCTTACGTTCAATCGTAGAAAGTTTTCACACTGACTAATATAATGAGGTCCTTTACAAAAATAGCAAGAAACCCTCACAGCAGCTGCATTAGACATACGGTTAACTAGAGGTTTTCTTGTATTAGCATTTGTTTGGTTAAAGGGCGATTTATCGAATGACCTTTGTTTTAAATTCTGATTTAGAGATTCAAGAACTACTCGCTTCTTTTCCAAAAAATCCATTACTTTTGTTAGTTGGACCGGCTCCGAATCCAATATGTTTTCAAGTTCGCGTCTTGTATGGTAATCTAGTTTACCCATAATTACCGTAGTTAGGATAGCATCCCAACTGCTTACCGGGATACCTAAAACATTGAGCGCTTCTAGATTATTTGTAATATCACCAATGAGTTTTTGTAGTGAATCAGACGAACATTTACTGATTTCTGGAGAATTTAGTATAGCTTGTACATGAGCTTGTGTAATAAGACGTGTGTTTTTATATCGTTTTTTCAAAATTGACCAAGCCGATTGATAATTCTCACTTGATACTGATAACGACTCAACGGCGCGTGCTGCTTCGCCTTTTAAACATGATTTTAGGTAATGAAATTTTTGACAATCGTCTAGTGAGTTGTTTTGGTGAATTAAACTTTGGAATGCATCGTAAAACGGCAACCATTCTGTATGTTTGCCCGAAAAGGTTGGTAAATTTATTACCGGTAGCTTAACGTTAAATTGAGGAATAGTTGTAGAAGCATTATTATTTGAGATATTATTCACCCGGCTGTTAGATAGGATGGCAAAATTTGCTTTAAGTAGAGTTTGCAGTTGACTAAGTGTACTAAACCATGATTTTCCGAAAATACTTACTTCAGAAAGATCGGTTTCAGATACGTCGGATGCATTGCTAACCGATGCATCTCCTTCCGAAGTGTCCTGACAACACATTATGTCGATGTTAATGTTTTCAAATTCTTCGCGAATTTTATGCATTTCGTTAATACGATTTTTAATTTCGTTGAGATCATTTCCCGCCACGAAATGCCTTGAAAATGACTCAATATCTATTAGTTTCGATTTTATTTGGTTTTTCTTTATTAACAAACGTTTTAAGTCTGCTAGTGATGACATATTTGTTTGTAAGAAAGTAAAACAATAAAAGATTCGATAAATGGGAACGCTAAACAAACTTTTAAGAAGCGAAGGTTCTTTATAATAAATTTATAGTAAAGGACTGGTGAGAGTAGGATGCCCACTTACCTTTCGTTGGTGGTAACGGCTTCCAGTATTCGTTGTGATGTAGCCCCTGAGATTTTCGTTAACGTTGGCTTTGTTACGGCTTAATTTTGCTTCATTTAGTATCCGCTTTTACGTTTACGCGGCGATGCACTAAATTTTTCTTTAGCGGTCAAGACGTTATTATAGTTTTGTTTCACTTGACATTACTTAGTGTCCGCTTTCGTTTGCGCGACGATTCACTAAGTTTTTTGTTTTGTTTTGGTTTCACTCCACTTAGTGTCCGCTTTTACGTTTGCGCGGCGATGCACTAAGTTTACACGATTCGATTTTTGAAATTTTCGATAGACTTTCTATTAATCCGATACTCGAAGGACCATATGTGCGCTCGAGTTTTCCCTTTTTTATCAGAAAAACACTGGCAAGATTGAGTTTTAATAAAGACACGTTTATTTTCCTTTAGGTATATATTAAAGTAAAAAGATGACAAGTGAAACCGTATAATACATGTGAGAAACTGACTAAACTATTATCTACTCTGGGCTTAAGTATAAATCTTATCTAAACGACGAGGGTTGTTTATGCATTCCGATGTAAGGGCCACGTGCGTGTTCCCATATCGATGTGAAACGTCCTGAGTTGATGCTTATATAATTATATATACGCTATAACCTACCACAATAAGTTCGTTAGTACAAAAAATGGACCGTTGCGGCTGAAGTTGATGACTAGGCTTTGTTTTGAGTTTAACAATTTATTGATCTAACGGCTGCTCTAAATCCAACGGTCAATGATATTAGGTGACATTAATAAGCAATAGCATAAAAAATACGTTGAGGATTGCACACGTCTGGAGAGACGTCCTACTGCCTATATAAGAATTGTGTCGTCCAGCCAGGAGTTAGTTAAATCTGGACCGCGATAGTGACGGTGCGAAGAAAGTGACATTCTGTAATATAGTGCGAAAATTATTTATAAAGTAGATAGAAAGTTAGTTAGTTGGGCTTGTAAATAGTTGATTTGTAAATAAGTGTTCGAAATAAAGAACTTTCTAGTAAATTCATTACAATACGATAGATAACATATATTGTTGACAACCGCTTACTATACATTTTAAACAAATTTTCGTAATTACCTCATCATCATTAGGTCATCAGTCCTAAGATTGGTTGGACGCTAACCTCCAGCTTCTCCTATCTTGTGCTAACCTACGCATTTCGCTAATTGCGCTACAACCTACATCCCTTACTATTTGCGAGCAGTAGTCTAATCTAGGCCTACCTCTGCCTTTCTTCACTCCTATTTCTGCCTCCAAAACATCGCGTACTATTCCCCCATGTCTCAGTAAGTGGCCTACCATTCTATCTCTTCTCTTCTTTATGTTTTTCCACATACTTCTTTTCTCGCCGACTTTCTTCAATACTTCTTCGTTTCTAACCCTATCAGTCCATAGTATTTTCATCATTCTTCGGTAACACCACATCTCAAAAGCTTCGAATTTCTTCCTACTTGCTTCCCCTACCGTCCAGGTTTCGCAGCCGTATAGTGCCGTGCTCCATACATATGTTTTCAAAAATCTCTTCCTTGTTTCTAAGTTTATTACCCCCGAGCATAAAAGTGCTTTCTTTTTGTTAAAAGCTACTCGACCCTGCGCTATTCTTTGTTTTATGTCTTTATCGCTTCTTCCATCCCAATTTATTTTACTTTAATAACTATTATACGTATAATTACGAACTGTAATTACCTATTATACGTATAATTACGAAAACCAGCAGTTTAATCACAAAATTACAAGCGATAGAAAAAGTGCAGAATAAATCAGTCTTCGTTGTTTCCTATAGCGATTATGTAATAGATTTGCTATTCGGGAACTACTTGATAACCGCTTGGCGGTTTGGTAGTTCCTTTCTCGATTCCTGACTTATATGTTACTGATATAGATCGTATCGATGTAGATGTATGCCCCATGGATTTCATGGAAACAGATGTCTGTTATTCAGTTCCCATCCGGGACAGATGTCGAATCCTACCCGTGGCCAGTTTTATTTTTTGAACAGTCTTCCTAATACAAAATTTTAACTAACTGATTTCCATTATATAACAAAATTCTAATAGAAAAAGTTGACTTTCATCCTTTTCTGTGAGCGAATGACAAGACAAGAAGTCTGTTCATTAGTATGATATAAGAAAAAAAATTTAAATATGAATTTCAGTCTCCACTTTTAGGTGGGTATATCATCTTATTTCTGACTTTCCATTCACTGGAATAATTTTACCTATTTCGTTTAAAAACACTCTGTATATTCAAAAATTTGTATGTACGTACTTAGAAGAATTTTCATAATTTTAGAGATTTAATACCATTAAAAAAACATTGCTCAATACAAAAATACTGTTGGATTCAATAAATTATATGCATTTTGTAGTATATGCATCATTCTGTTAAATCTATTAGAGATAAATACGATCTTTTGCTGAAAACAGCGATTACGAGTATAACGACAAAAGTAATCAGCCACTAAGGACATTTATACAAGTTTAAGAAGCATATAGTATAATAATTTTGTAATTATTACATACGCTGTTACTTACCTGATGTGTCAATTCTCAATATCTCATTAGTGTGGAAGAATTAGACAATAGCCGACATCTACAGCAGGCAATATGTTGGTTATCAATGTATACAGTTGATTAAATAACTTACCTGTACCTTACAAACAAGTTACATGTAGATTTTGAGATAACATTGCGGTTACTAAAGGCTAGTACACACCTAGACTGTTGCGATACAATGTCTCACGTCCACACCTAGAGAGCCAGTTGCAACACAAAAATTTTTTAGCCAGAGACTTCATTGCTTCCCTCCTTTTGTCTCTGTCTTTATACTCGGTAGACTTAACATCCCAAAGACAATGGAGGGTGTAAATCCTCAATAATTTGTAGAGTAGTTTCCATCGCAAACAACAGAATACAACAACACGTGGCGGGACTGTCGCGATACACGTGTTCCGCAACTTTGTCGCTAGGTGTGTACTAGCCTTAACAATTCTGCCTCGACCATAGAAGTCTGCATACTTTTGTGCATTTTTCAAATAACCTGGACAAAATTAATGCATCAATGAAAATTCACATTATCACTTTTACTTTTTCGAAGATTTGTGTAATAGTACCTACCTGATATTATAACTAATATTTAATAAATCAGGATGGTATTATCAGAAAGAAAAACATAAATAAATAACAAAAAGGGACAATAAAGTAAATGCTATGAAAACGGCGTTAATAAAAAACTTTAGAAAATCAATTGGAGGTGAAATTAAATTGTAAGAATTTGGATTCAGTAGCGGGTCCTTGTTTAGATTTACGCCCGCTCCCATTTGTGTGGATATGCTATTGACCAAGCAGTGAATGGTTTCCTAAGAAATATTCCCCCATTTGAAAAGAACGACTTGTTCGAGTTCGATAGTCATATGTGACGCCTAACTGATCGTTTAAGTGCATCCCACATATGTTTTATGGGGTTCATATCTGGGCTTCTCGGTGGCCAGTTCATAATTGAAACATTCACAAATCGAAGGTAGTCCGGCATTTCTCTAACATCGTGGGCCCAAGCGTTATCTTGCATCAAAATTAAATTGCCCCCGACAAACAGGGCAAATGGCAACATATGTTCTTCTACAATGTTTTCTACATAGAAATGCGCATTACTGATCTTAGAGAACATGACTGATCCACCAAAAAACTGGATACTTGGAGATACTGCAGGCAGTAAATCTCTCTTCAAGTCTCTGCCAGACTCGTTGACTTCCATCTGATGAATTAAAACTTACTCTTATTTCGTCTGAAAACAAAGGTCACTTCTGGTTGTCAATGGTGCAATTTGCATCTGCTCTTGCAAAATACAGTCTAGTAACTCTATGTTCTCTAGTGAGCAGTGGTGCAAGAGCTGGTCTTCTACTGTCAAATCCTCCTTCATTAAGCCTTCTCCTGCCTTTAGAGCTGCTGCTAGGGTTCTGCAATCCTCTACTGCAACGATTATTGATTAATGATTAAATATATTTTTTATGGTCGATTTTCTTCATGTAAATGCGCATGCTATCATTGAAATCACTATCACCAATTAACATGTTTATTATCAAAATTTATTAAAATAAACTGCCCAAATATATTTTTACCTAAATATCTACTTTACATCATAGGTAATTAGTTATTACATAACTAATTATCACATTCTCATAGCAATAAACAATATTCGAGCAAATAGTTTACTTTTTTAAGGGCGACTTTTACACACGCTGTTGTTGGACGACCACCAGTTAGATGGATGTGGCAAACTACTTGGACGTAATTTATAAAAATTGTCCAAGAACCTTTAATAGCGTGTTCCGTTTGGGATAATTTTATCAGGATAGTTTCATGCAGATGTTCGCAAAATATTATTAATGTGACTTTAGCACATTCTCCATGAATTAACAATAAATTTCAAAAATCTTCGTAACTATAGCCCAATCTTGCCGTTATTAGTTGATAGAATCAAATCCAGTAAGTACCGGGTTAGTCACCTAAAATTGACCCCCCCCCCCTTTATTTCTCTTAATTTCAATCGAATCGAAAAGTTCAAAAAAGGATTTTACGTGACTTTTTATATATTTTTTGAATATTTAAACAAATTTTCAAAAACTCTGCAAATTGAAAGGGGGCGAACATTTTTTTGTTTATTTTTTTAATGGAACACCCTGTATTTTTTTACTTAAAAAAGTTACCCGCAGTTTTCTGATCACAAAAATATATAATTGTTGTATCTTGGTAAGTATAGTTCTTGAGATATTCATACAAATATATAGTCACATCACAGGAATAAGTTTGGCATAAGACCATAAATCAGGAGAGCTATGAACCGAAATGATTTAAAGAAACAATAATGCTTCGTTTGACAGTTATGTTATGTTTGACTTATGTTTGATTGTTATATTATTAATACGCTTTAAATCAAGTTTTAATGCACTTGTTAATATATCTAATATATTGATATGGGATATTCATTAGTCGAAAGGAAAGAAATATTAAAAATTTACTTAACCAGTAATAAAAACAAATATATAGCTAAAAGAGAATATGCAAGAAAATATCCTGAAAGACGCGTTCCCTCCAAGAACACTTTCTCTAATATTTTTCTCAAGTTTGGGGACAGCGAATCCTTAAAAGATAAGAAACGAGAAAGAAAGAAGCCCAAAACAGGAGAAGATATGGAAATGGACGTTTTACTTTTTTTTACCGAACACCCCAATAAATCTACTAACGCTGCTGCAGAAGAATTTAATATTTCTCAAGCAAGTATAAGACGTATATTAAAACGTCACAAATATAAGCCTTATTGTATTTTGCCAGTTCAGCTTTTAACTGAAAATAACTTTGCCGACAGAAGAGCTTTTTGTAGAACGATGATTGAAAGAGTAGAAAACGACAATAACTTTTTAAAAAACTTATTTTGGACCGATGAAAGTAGCTTTTCAACGGCTGGATTTTTTAATAGGAAAAATGCACATTATTGGGCGCCCGCAAAACCACATATTATAAAAAAGATAAAAACCCAAGGATATAATACAGTAAATGTGTGGTGCGGTATTCATCAAAATACAATTGTGGGTCCCGTATTCATTAATGGGTCCTTGAATGCAGTTCAGTATTTGAATATTCTTCGGGGTGAAGTAGAGAACTATTTAGATAATATTCCCCTTGCAACCAGGAATTATGTTATTTGGCAACAGGATGGTGCTCCTCCACACTCTGTACGGAACGTAACGGAATATTTAAATGACAAATATCTATTTTGGATAGGAAGACACGGTCCTATACATTGGCCTGCTAATAGCCCAGACTTGAGTCCTTTGGACTTCTTTTTGTGGGGAACACTAAAACAAAACATATACGAAAATTCGGTATATAATAACTCGGATGACTTGAAGGACTGTATCAGTCAAGAAATAGAAAATTTGTTTAAATATTCAAAAAATTTATAAAAAATCATGTAAAATACTTGTTTGAATTTTTAGATTCGATTGAAATTAAGAGAAATAAAGGGGGGGTCAATTTTAGGTGACTAACCCGGTACATCACAATAATTTAATGATTAGGGAATTTTAACACATAAAGAAATTGTTGTGAAGTCAAAGCTTACTATGTTCAATAATAATAAACAAATTATTCCAAAACATGAAATTAAATTGAAATCTCTCAAGATAATGAATTACAACCATAAAGAATTCCTTATATCGGAGGAAAGAGAATTTAATTTTTCATCAACAGTTTTAAAAAAGATCCCATTTAAAACAAAAATGTTGCGCGGTTTGTAATCTCTAAAATGCAAGGTTAAAAGTGGTATATGAAAATGGAAAACTTAGTATAGTCTTTTTGAAGTTATTTTAATTATACAAATACCACAACTTATTCTTCTTATAAACTAAAAAATTTAACAAATTCTACCACGCTAATAAAGTTATGCACTGAGGCTTGCAACTGTCATTTGTTTGAAAATGTGTCAAATATTTTAAAGAGTACTGATATTATCTATCAGTACAGGACATACTATATGAAGTAGACCTAGAATTTTACACTTTCCGAAAATGCATAATACACAGGGTGTTACTTTACAAATTAATATGCACTTCTGGTAGAAAAATACAGTTCAGCAAATAGTATAGTTCGGAAGTGCAATATAGTTGAAAATATTTTCATTAAATTAGGAATATCTTTTAAAGTCCCTGTACACAAATTTTTATAAGTAGCGCCCAAGTAGTCAGCCATCCGACTAAATGATGATAATTTAAAAACAGTGTAGTATTGAATATCAAATGGATATTGAATTAAAAAAAAAACACTATTGTACTCTAGCAATTATCTTGTAACCTTAGAGTTGAAGTAAATTATTAATAACTGTTCTAAGTGATCCGACGTTAATTTCCTACACCTCTCCAAAAAAACCCATTTGTAGTCCGAGAACGACCGTTCCACACATATAGACATAACCGGAGCATATCTAAAATACTGAAAGTTTCTCAAGGAAGGCATATTTAGATTAGGATCCGAAACGTTTACTTCTTTACCCATAAGAAGGTCCACGATGTGACACATGGTGTTAAAGCCCGGATTATTATTTAAAACAGTTTGAAATTCTTGTTTCACTTTGTCGGCGATAGTTCCTGATAATTGAAAAATAAAATGACGAAGATCGTATATAACATTCACGGCATCAGTCAAACAAAATTCCGATTTTAGTTGGCACTCGAGACAGCGTATGGTCGAAGGGATGCGTGAAAAATTCCCGTGTATGTAGGCCAAATTCTCATAGACAATTGGGTCCATAAAAGCTTCCTGCGTCTCTGATAATACAAGCGCAGACTTTGAAACTTGGTTTACTACTCGTCCTATACTATCAAAATTTACGTAATAATACGATGCCGCATGTATCCAGGTGCCTCCTCGTGTTGTAGAGGGATCTGGAGGCAAGGGTGTGTCTGGAAGTGCTTTCCGAAATATACGTTCCCGTTCTGATGCTTTTATAAAAATTTTAGCAACATTCGATATTAATGCGTCGACTTTGGGAAAGCACGCTTTAATGATTTCGGCGAGTTGGTGGAGGCTATCTGCTACACAAGTTATATGTAGCATATTACAATATATTTCTCTTAAAAGTTCTCCAGCCAGTTTCATGTGAGCAACTCTCTTCGTTACAAAAAGCAAAACATTAGCTTTATTTGCTTCATAACAGTCGCCCCATAATGCCCTCAGACTAGCGCTAACATTATCCACTATGGACTCCGCACTTACATGTATCATCTTTGAAGATATTAAATGGGGCGGCATCGCAGAAGCCTCGTCCATTCCACCTACCAATATGTGGAGTATGTCTTCACCAGCATTATTAGTGGTTTTGTCTACACCAACCCATATCCGTTTATCCTGTAATTCATAGAAAATTTTCGCTAAAATATCGGCACACGTATTCGCTACATAACTGGTTCTTAACGTAGATTCGGCAGGCACAGCAACATTACTATACTTTCCGCTAACACAGTTCACCAGGAATTGTTTGAAGAGCGGACTTTTTAGTTTAAATAGTGGAATATTACTCCCGACCATAGCTGTAATTAAATCTATGTTAAAATCTCTTTGTCTATCAGCATCGCTCACGCCACGAATTAGGAGTACTTTATGATTTTCGGACGATATATGCTTTTGAATGTTCGATTTCCGTGTACACACAATAACCTTTTCACAACATTTGCAGTAAAGTTCTATGCCATTATACTCCAGTTCTGGACTATTTTCTATCCATTTGTCCACAGTATTCTGCGAAGGAATACGTCGAGACATTTTTATAACGAGAATCACACCGAACTATCACAGCCAAACAACAAAACAAAACACAAACAGTTGATTAAAGGACAGATAAGCGGAGATAATTTGAGTTGCGTTCAGCTAAGGTCAGTAAGAATTCGAGAGAAAGACAGTTCGGAACGTAGAGTAACGAACGAACCGACCACTGGCTGGACGCTATAGCCGATATATGATATTCGACTACGGAGTTAGTCGAATATCTTTCAAGATAAAGGCAACGCTATAACACTTGTACCTACTACAATTATTTAATTGTAAGTATTTTGTGTTGTCCTTATATACAGGGTGTAACATAAAGGTTGGGAATAAATTAAACAGTGGATTGCTTAGTAAAAAAAAAAAATAGATTTTCTTCATATGAAGTTATGCTCTATGGGTTTTCGTTTCCAAGCTACAGGGCGCTAAAGAAGAAAAATTTAGATTTTCTCTAATAACTTTCGAAGATTAGAAGATAATTAAACGAAATTTTAACCGTAGCTTAATTTGATAATGCCCTAGTAACAAGAAAAAGATTGACTTCGTAAATTACTCAGTGGCGTACGTTCACATTGTACCGTAAAGTTTTCGGAAGAAAATCGTGGTACGCCACTGGTAAAAACATTTTTTTATTTCTTTTTTAAGATCTACTTTTCATTTTAAATAAAATTACCCTCTTGCGTTTTATTTGTATCTCTTGTCATTTTCCCGTAATTAGAACTTTTGCAAATACTAATTTTTTCCCACTGCTAACATAGGAAGATTAAAGTAATAAAAACATTATCAAGTATGATTTGACTCAGCCACCGAAAATGGTCGAGTAAGCATTCAAAATACTTTTTGATTGAATATGATATTAAAATGTCACATTATTTTAACAATAATAAGAAATAGAGGTAACTTAGGAATTTATAGAATTTATTGACTAGGTAATAGGAAGTAATAAACTAACAAACTCGACTACAAAAGGTGCTGGAAATGTTGCCCCCTAACTTCAATACATTTTTCAACGCGTTTTCTCATGGATTCTCTTACTCGCCCAAAAATACCAGGCATCTCTCGAATTTGCTGACAGCCCATTTCAACTCTTTGCCGAAGGGTCTGCACATCAGGAATGGGAACGGAATAAATTATGTTTTTTAAGTGCCCCCACAAATAATAGTCTAATGGATTAAGGTCATGAGAACGAGCAGGCCACGCTCTTGGCCCTCCACGACCTATCCATTTATTTCGGAACGTTTCATTCAGATATTCTCTCACTTCTCGCCTAAAGTGAGCTGGGGCGCCATCATGCATAAACCACATGTTCTGGCGTGTTTCAATTGGGACTTCTTCTAATAGAGGTTGTAACTCGTTTTGAAGAAAATCCAGATACGATAATCCGTCTAGTCTATTTGGTAGTACTATGGGACCAATCAAAAAATCGCCAATTATTGCGGCCCAAACATTAATTGAAAATCGCTGCTGGTGCCGAGATTGTATCATTCCATGTGGATTTTCATCAGCCCACAGATGGTTATTGTGGAAATTAACTATACCATCCCTTGTAAATCCAGCTTCATCGGTAAGTAAAATGAATGAGTGGAATAACAAATTCTGATTACACTTATTTAAAAACCAGGTACTAAATCTGAGACGTGATACATAATCCTCGGCAAAAAATGCTTGCACTCTTTGTAGATGGTATGGGTATAACAAATTATCGTGCAGGATTCGTTGGACAGTCATATGACTTACTCTCTCCATTCTTCCAATTCTTCTAGTACTTGATTCAGGATTCGCCTCGACCGTCTGAAGGATTCGTTCTTCAAGTTGTACTGTCCTTACATTTCGAGGTCTTCCGATGGAGGTGCAAGGCTTTAACGAGCCGGTATCACGTAAGCGCGCATGAATTCTCGAGAAAGTCTTCCTATTTGGAATGCGCCGAGCTATACACAGTATTTCCGTTGGCAAGGCCATAAATAAAATACATATCTGTTATTTATTTAAATGAGTAGTCCAATTTTAACAGATCTAAACCAAAGTACAACCGTTTAAGGAAAACTAAATGTATTAACTGACAATTGAGTCAAAGCATACTTCATAATGTTTTTGTAATTTTCATTTTCTTATGGAAGTGGGAAAAATAGTATTTGCAAAAGTTTTAATTACGGGAAAATGACAAGAGATACAAATAAAACGTAAGAGGGTAATTTTATTTAAAATGAAAAGTAGATCTCAAAAAAGAAATTAAAAATTGTTTTTACCGGTGGCGTACCACAATTTTCTTCCGAAAACCTTACGATACAATGTGTACGCACGCCACTGAGTAACTTACGAAGTCAATCTTTTTCTTGTTACTAGGGCATTATCAAATTAAGCTACGGCTAAAATTTCGTTTAATTATCTTCCAATCTTCGAAAGTTATTAGAGAAAAACTAAATTTTTTGAAATTCTTTAGCGCCAATCTTTATGTTACACCCTGTATATTTTATTTAGTATATTCTTCAGTATTGTAGTACATTGTAATAGTATACTACAATGTATGATTTAATTTATATTGTAAGTAACGATTAAATAAGCCAGAAGTACATTCACCGAACATACTTAAAAAGTTTTTGAAGCCTCATAGTTTGAGCAAATTGCTTAAAAATCGGAAATTGATGCATCAATTTCAATATATCAGTATCAAAATTAAGATTCTGTACACAAATCCTGCAAAATATGTAATGTAAGAATAATCTCAATTTTATACATTTTGGGAATAGTTCAGTGGTTATTTACTAATTTAGCAGCTCCACCAATCGGTGAATAATATTTCGCAACAGATATCAGGAAACCACACACATACATACAAACGTTTCCCATATTTCAAATTGGTATCATCATAAAACTTGTTATTCATTACGATTTTCTTAATTTACTTGCAATGTTTACAATTCTCATACAGCCGTCCAAGTGCTATTCCAGCACTCTTTATTAAACCTGATGTGATTTGGTTACTAGGCGAGTGACGTGTCTAGGGTTTATAACCATTGTTTATTACATATTTTTATATTTTATGATATCTATTTTTGTTTTGTTACATACACAGAATTTTCGATCGTTTAGGATTTTAAACAGCAGTGTGTTTGCTTCTCGGGCATACTAGGCTTTAGTATGGTTTAAAATATAATAAGTATAGTTTGTAGATGACGGTCATTAAACATTGACACCTTATCTTTGACAGAATACAAATGGCGCGCAATTCAAATCATAGTTAAAACTGAGACACTCTATATAAGATTGATTAATATATTGATGTAATATAGTCTCTCTTCATTGCGGCCCTGGTAACAAATAACATTCCCGTGCTTCTATGTACATTTACCAACTCTCGGATTCGAAACATCGATAAAATTCTATAATGCACAAAAATTACCAAAATAATCCTTAATATTAGATATTGCGCATATGGATTAAATATTTTTAATGCTTTTAACAATCCTTTTTATATGCATACATTTATTTATGTATTTGAAATACATTATTTTGGATCTCGCCTGTTTTATATATGCATTTGGCCATGTTATATACACGAAATTGTTTATACTTTTAATAATATTAATACTCGGTGTAAATATCATTTACAGAGTGCAAATGTATATAAGTATTTTCAATAAATAGATTTTCAATTCAAGAAGAAGGAATACGTTTTAAAAAAGTAAATAAGTCTCAATTTACCTAGTAACATCTATCGTGCAAATTAATATTGGTCGTAATAGATGTATACTTGTGAAATATTATGTTGTATGTACATGTATTTATTTATTTTTCGGTATAAACGTTTTAAATAACTTGAAAATATTTTAGAAAGATGCATGGAGTTAGTTATAGTTAGTTAGTCTGATTAGTTATATTACATATACATATTATTTTTATAACTTATGGATCCCCAAAGCCATAATTATAGGCGTGTTATAATAAACTTGCATTGGATTTAATAGAGGGCGCTTGGATAGTATATGGATTGCTGCATGGAAATTGTGAACATTGCCAGTAGATTAAAATATCATAACGAATAAGTTTTATGAATATTAAAGTATATGTATAAAGGAAGTGTTGTAGCATCCATGGCTATATTCTTCAAAAAAACCTTATTCATATATCTTCTTCTTCCTTCTATAATAGGTCTATGACCTGTTCCTTCTTCGAAGGAACTCCATCTTTTCCATGGTCGGCCTCTGTAGCTTGTACCACTAGATTTATCTCTTGCGATTTTTACCAATCTCTCTTGTCATTCGGCTTATGTGTTGGTTCCATTGTCTCTTACGTTGCAGGACCCATTCATTAATGTTGCCTATGTTGCATGATTGCCTGACGTTTTCACTTCTTTTATTATCTAATAACGTTTTTTGTGATATGCGTCGAAGTACATATTTTCATTTCTGTGGTCTCCAACAGTTGTTTCGTTTTTGGTGTTTCTGGCCTTGTCTCTGAGGTGCAAGTCATAATAGGTCTAATTGTGGTTTTGTAAATCCGAACCTTTGTTTTTTTCCTGTAAATGTTTGTTTCGTCAGATTACGTCGTTGAGACATCCCGCGACTTTACTTGCTTTAGCCACCTGCCCCCTTACTTCGTCTTCAATATTGCCGTGACTAGTTATGTCGATTCCTAGGTATTTGAATCTCATTTCCTGTTGTATTATTTGACCGTCTAATTCTAGTTTGCATCTGAGGGATGCTTTCGATATTGTCATACATTCAGTTTCTTCAGCTGAGATAATCATATTGTACTTTTTTCCGGTAAGATTAAAGGTATTTATAATCTTTGGAGGTCGTCTTCATTTTCGGCACATATCACGGCGTCATCAGCATAACAAAGAATTTTTATTTTCTATCACCCACTTTATATCCTTTACCAAGTCATAATTTTTGAAGTGAATACTTCTTTGGCGGCATTCTGATATTTGACGAGAATGGAGAGTGAATTGGAAAAAATGTAACGTTTCAAGATTTCGTTACGTTTCGTTACGTTTAACGTTTCAAGATATATATATATATATATATATATATATATATATATATATATATATATATATATATATATATATATATATATATATATATATATATCAGTTTAGGCTATCCGCGTCTCCCTATTGTCGCGCATGCGCGCGTTATAGATGTACGCGTCTAGACGCTATATATTAACAACTGAAGCAGCACGTGTGTGTACCGAATATTTATCATTGTCTTTTGTAATTATTTACGTTATTTACATCTGTGTTCTGTGATTATTTGATAATATCCTTGAACCGTTTAACTTGTTAAAATCTAGAAGATATAATATATTTCATTCACCGCTCCCTACTGGTTTACAGCCACATAGGTGCAAATGCACTTGGAAGAAGCGAAGACAAAATCCCTTTGATTCTCGGGGGAGATTTCAATGTAAATTTCGGATCCAATGATTCTTTGACGTTGATTAACTCTCTTCGAGAAACATTTGGTCTGCTTATAAATAACAATCCCAAAGAATCAACAACAAAATCCGGAACAACAATAGATGCAATTTTTACACGTTATCTTGAAAATATCGAATCACGAACATATATTTCATATTTTAGTTATCACGAACCAATCATATCAGTATTACCAATTGAACCACCAGCCGATGACAGTGTAAATAATGAATAAACCGAATATTGTTTACACAAATTTTATATTGTTATATTTCTTTTGATATTATCCCTCTCCCTTTCTTTCTCTCTCTCTCTCTCTCTCTTTCAATCTCTCACTCTTAATCTCTCTCATTCTCTATTCTAAAGAAGTATTCACTTCTATCACGTGTACTGTGCTGCACATGATATTTTTCTTTCTTTAATATTCATATATGCTATTTTATAATATTTGTCTACCACTTGAATAAAAAATATACAAATTATATTTATTTCGTACCATACATAGAACACATTACCCGTAAACAGACGCAATTATTTTTACACTGAAGTTGACTTGTTGACTATATACATATTAGTATATAATGAACTACCAGATGGCCACTACCAACTTAAGGTAGTTTCTCCAGTACTGTCGGTCCAAAAGTAAATGCGCGGGTAAACGTAAAATATATGGAATATCAGTAGTCTAGTGTTCATCATTATGGTTCAGAGACTGTACTCTACCCAGACACTGCATGTATACGTATTTGCACAATTTCATGTTTATTCGTTAAAACTAAAGATATGGCAACGTTGCCTTCTGTCTTCTACTTAACCTAACTTTAAACTTTATCGGAGCGTGAAAGAAAATTTATAGAACAATTAAAAATGAATTTTTGTCGTGGTCAGTTGCGGGACAATACAGGAAAATTTGCAAAGCGGAAAGTAATACAGAATCATTTAAATTGTATTGCAAAAGCGAATCTTGCGAAAAGTAAACACAGTAACTAACCTAAGCATTACGTATTGTTGATTAACCAACGACGTATTGTTGAATGAACCAGCTTGGCAAAAACGTAAGATGTTGTGAATGTAAAAACGTTTTTTCACTTGAAGAACTAAAAAAAGAAAGTCGTTTAGGACTAAATTCAATTTTAGATATTGTTTGTAACGAATGTGTTGTAATAACGTGAGTTAATAACGTAATTGGCAAGTTCTCGACTTACCGAACAAAGCTTAAACTGGCATATTTTAAAAATGTTTTTCTTTTCAACAAATCGGGCAACAACCGATTTTTTTAATTCAAAATATTTGTAATAAACAATGTATAGATGAGTTGTTTTTGGAAGAAATGTATAGAAAAGTTTGAAGTTATGATGTAAAATATGTAACTTTTAGTCAATTGGCACATTCAAACCGTGCAAAAAGTTCCAACTTTGATGGTGAATATCTCCTTTATTGTACGGGGAAAGATTTTCATATAAGCAATTTAGTTCGGAAAGTTTATTCTTTATGTGTACGTACACGAAATCGAATGAAATTCTATAGAAAAGTGGGTTTCCAGAGAAACTACCTTAACGAACATAATTAAGACATTAATTAAATAAATTCCTTTGCGGATATTAAAGGCAAATGGTCGCCTTCCACCGAATGACTTGTTTAATATGTCATCCTTATATTTTATTTTTATTACAGTCATCAGTGACGCAGTCTACAAATGCAACGCAGGCTCTGTTGGATGCCGCTCTCTCGAGTGTCTCTAAAGCCTATTTGACACAACCAGAAAACCTACTACAGCAAATCTCACATAATATGAAGGAAACAGTCCCCGGCTATAGATGGCATGTCGCAGAAGGGTATGGGGGTGTTTCTATTCCCGTGGATGTAGAAATAGGCGTCCAATACGACAACGTTCCTATTGGACATGACCAGCTGCGTGTCATTTTGTACGGCGTGAAAAAATAAACATCTATAGGTTAGGATTTCGTGATTATAATATAACGTTGCCTTTAAAATAAAGTTTATTTTAGCACACACCAGTTGTGAGAGTTTCTTTTTCCATTTTGCCCGATTCTTACCAACTGAGATACCGGATATTTTGACAAGTTTATGTAACATTAACTTGTTCTATCATAATTTGACTAGTACAGTGGGTGGCCAAATTACTAGAAATACTAGATATGTTCCATTTTTTAAATTTCGTACTAAAATAAATGTGGAATCTTTGCATAGTATCTTTATAAACTGGAGAATATTACATTTTATATTATTGAATTATTTTTTTATTGACAAAATTAAACAATGCACGATAAAAAAATTCAATATTGTTACTCAAATAATTCTGTGATGGGCGAGACAGACAGTAGTTCAGTGAACGGAGCGATCCACTGATTCACGGCGGACAGGCGATAGACAGCTCACATGGTTGGCAATACTGATAGGCGTATAGGCGGGGATGGTGGAGGGACATTCTCCGTGCCGTTCTAGAGCTGTGTGGATGTTTGGTGCTCTGTGCTCGAAGAAAATAGTTATTTTAGGTGTAATTACTAGAAAGGCGTTTTGAAATATAAAATTTGTGTAATAATATTTTGTTGTGTCTTTTCACAGCTATGACACATTGTATTCTGCGAGGCATGCTTTCAATACACTTCAGTGCACTGTCTTTGATTTTTTCTGAGTGATGCCATACTTTAATCAGTTTTTCTATGAGTTGCTGTTTATTTGTAATTATTTCTGAGGCTACTTCTATCTTTGTGATCTCCCATAAGTTCCCGATCGGATTAAGGTTCGGAGAGTTACCAGGTCACGGCAAAACATTGATCTTTTGCTTCTCCAGATAAGCTGTAACACTTTTAGCTTTATGGAGCTGAGTCATGCATAAATGTAAAATTTTCACTGTCGGGGAATCATTCCTTGCTTGAGGTAACATTGTCGTCTCTAGAACTTTGGTCAGTGGAACCTCGCTTAATGAGCATAATTTGTTCGGTTGTAATGCGGAACACTCGTTAAGCGAAACAATTTTTTCCATAGGAATCAATGTAAAATAGGGTAATACGTTCCATTCCGAAAAAAATACTCAAAGAAATTTATAATAATGTAATTTATTATTTATCCTTGTTATTACATCCTTGTTTACAAGAAACAAGACATTTTTTTTGTCTACACTTCAAAAATTGGCGGAAAAGAGACACAGCATTAGCGTTAAATAAATTTGTAGCGCGCATAGTTACTGCCTTATTAGGGTGATGCTTCTCAACGTACGATGTAACAGTTTCCCATGCTTTCAGCATCTCCCTTATTTCACGTGAAGGTTGTTGCTCTGCTGAGGATGTTGTCCTCCTCCCCTGACGAAATCTTCTTTACAACTTCTTGCTGTGACACAGAATGCCGCTCCATAAGCTCTTCGGTGGTCAGTTTCTGGATATGCTCTTCCACTAGTTCATCATGTCGTTGCTGTCCACCTCCAGCCCCATAATCTTGGCCAGAGACACTATCTCGTCGATTACAGGCTCTATGCAGAAATAAAGGCTCTCTTGGTGACCCCCTCCCATGCCTTGTGGATCATCTTGAGGCAGGCAACGATGTGAAAGTGGTATTTCCAAAACTCTCTGAGAATGAGATTAGTTCCTGCAGTTGCCTCAAAACAACGCTCGAAGAGAGCTTTAGTGTAGAAATTTGAAATGACCTGCTGGATCACTGGATCTTGATTGAGAGGGAGGTCATCTTCTAGGCCTGGAGGATGTGCAGGAGCGTTGTCAATAACAAACAAGGCACGGAATGGTACATTCATCTCAAGCATATATTTTTTTACAGATGGACTAAACACTTCATTGATCTATTCTGTAAAAAGGTAACGTGTCACCCACCAAAGCCTCGTCGTTGGACCTCCACATGACATTTAGCCTGCTCTTCTGGACTTTATACTTCTTGAAGGCTCGTGGATTGTCTGGATGGTAAACGAGCACCGGTTTAATTTTCAAATCGCCACTTGCATTTACACAAAAGAACAGCGTGAGGCGGTCTTTCATTGGCATGTGGCGCGGCAATGCCTTCTCCTCTGCTATAATATGCATTCGCTTCGGCATCTTTTTCCAGAAGAGACCTGTCTCATCACAATTAAAAACCTGCTGCGGCAGATAACCCTCAGACTTCACGAGCTTCTTGAATACGCCGATGAAGTTTTCGGCTGCCTTTATGTCTGAGCTTGCTGCTTCTCTCTGCCTCACAACGCTGTGGATGTCGGTTCTTCTCTTAAACTTTTCGAATCACCCACGGCTTGCCTTGAATGCTTTTTCTTCGTCCGTTGATGATCCTGGCGTCTTTTTAATGATCTCGGCAAACTTAGTTTCGCCTTCTCACAAATTATGTTTTCGTTAATAATGTCACCTTGCAATTGCTTCTCGTTGATCCATATGAGAAGCAATCTTTCAACATCGTCGAGAATACGTGGCCGTTGCGTAGAAATTCTTGTTACACCCGTTGAAGCATCAATCTCCTTAATCTTATCCTTGTTTTTGAGGATAGTGCAAATCATTAATGTAGACCGATTATATATCCGTGCTAGGCCAGCCACGCTCATATCTCGTTCTCGCTTCTCAATGATTTGGCTTTTGACTTCTACGGTGATTTTTCTTCTCTTACCCCTGTCTATTTGCGGCATTTTCTTTGGGGACATACGTGTACGCATGTTTAAACTTTGCACTTAAAAAAATACACAATAATGTGACTGAATACAACTTTCACAAGCGAAGTAAAATACTAGCTGAATGAGCGCCAAACACATACTGACACACAGGTTACAGAACCTAATTGTTTATCGCACGGTTTATCGGCAAAACGGCGGGCGGGAGAAATACATGGAGGTTGTTTTTTCTTATAATATTTCTACCTCCATGGAAGACACAAGCGTTTTTACAGCAGGCGGCAACACGATGTTTCCCTCTTTCGTCACTCGTTCTGCGAAACATCGCTCGTTAAGGGAGTCACTTTTTTATGCTCGTTATGCGAATCACTCGTTAAGCGATGTTCCACTACTGGTATTGACGCATGGTTCTTTCTATGATATAAAGGTGACCAGTACCGTTCCCGGAAATAATGGACCACACCATGATACTGAATGGATATTTAACTATTTCTACAACATAGTTTTTATGGAATTTCTCACCTCGGCGTCGCGGAACAAACGAAGAATTGTCAGCCAAAATCTGGAAAGTCGACTCATCTGAGAATCAAACCTAAAAAATTAAGAAAATGAAATTTCATGTCAGTATTTATTAATGTTATTAAGTATTACATTTTTTCAGTCTTCTATTGTCATATGAGCATTATTTTTAGCCCACTGCAGACGCTTTTTCTTCGTTATTTCTGTAAATTTCGGTTTCGGATTCTGGTTGGCAACGTTTGAAGCCTTGCTCTGCTAGACGCCTACGCAGGGTTCGGTCTGAAATCTCAATTCCAGGTTCTTGCATCAATCTGTTGAGCTGAGCCCTACTTTTTTTCCTGTTTAGGAGACAAATATTTTGGATTTTTCTTTATGCTCTAAATGTTGCAGGACGTTTCCGTCCACATTTATCAATACGGTTTCCTCCACTTACTTCATATTTACCAATTTTTTGAGCTATTCTGTTCACGGTAGAGAAGAACCACCAGTTAATGTGGCTATTTTCCTTTGCGAATAATTCGTGTTCTTAATTAAAGTAGAAATCTCTACAAATTTCGTTTCGGGAATATCTTTAGCTTTTCTCATCTTATAAAAAAAATCCAAATCATTAGTACTTAACGATTCTTTTACGCACTTAAAGTGATTTACAACTGTCAGTAGCTTTTCACGGTTTTTCCGTTTATACTCATGTATTCTCGCTAAAAGTTGACCAATATGGAGCAGGCAACCCGTAGTTCAAAACTCTGGATCAGCAGTTGCCTATAAATGCATTTAATTAATAACTTGGAAAATAATAAAATTTTTAAGTGTTTCTAATAATTTGGCCATCCAAGCATTTAGAGTAACTTGTTTAAGTTGTATTGAACCAACTTATCCTGTTAAAAACATACAGTGCCTTTGTAAAATAATGAATACATTCGTTATAAATAAAATAAAAAAAAAGGAATAACTTTTTAACACAAAAAAACTCGGCGGACCCGGCGAATTTTATTTTTGGTTTTTATTTTTTAAAATAAAATTAATACATACAGAGTGATTCATGTAGGAGATATGATGTTTTCGATATATTTTGAATGACAACTCCTTTTTGATAATGGAATATGAATGAGCAAATTGTTTTACATATGCTACGGTAATAATTATATTAACGTGAGTATAGGTTACATAAAAAAATGAAGAAAAATAATTGTGCAATGTCAAAATATTATATTTCATGGCAAAGATTATTCAAAAAAATCAACCAAAGTAAATGTTCAAATTGTCACCGTTGGTTATCTGATAGTAGCCTCAGCGATCGCAAACATGTTTTTATTGCTGTCAGCTAGAAACTCGAAATCGTACTTGGTTATATAGCTTCTTTGGTTTTTGGAGTTTTAACCATTTTTAACCCTGATGATATTGAAGATGATGGTGCAATATTTCAACAGGATAATGCACTTATTAATTCTGCAACGTCCACAAAAAAGTGGTTTCGACAGTATGGAATCGACTTTATGCCGTGACCAGCATTAAATCCTGATCTTAACCCGATAGAAAATCTATGGGGGATTATAGCAAGAGCAGTTATACAATCCAGCTAAGCCAGTGGCGGTGCGTGATCCTAAGATTGGGGGTGCACCATACATAAAAATAATGATAATCATAAGAATATCCCTAATATGAGATAAATATTTATATGTTCTATTTAATATGAGATAAATATTTATCTCATATTAAGGATATTCTTGTTAACTTTATTAATTTGAAAACTTACCTAATTTTCTTTGTAAATGAGCTCAATTCTGCGATTTTTACACTGTGCAAATTTTTCAATTACTTTGTTGTTAAAATTTTCGATATTTGTAATAAAGTCTTTTTCAATGGAGAGCATAGCCAAAGCCGACAGACTTTCCTGGCACATGGTGTTGCGCAAAAATGTCTTTATTCGTCTTAAAGTCGAGAAACACCTTTCGGCTTCTGCTGACGAAACAGGTACTGTCATGATGATTTTCAATAATTTAGCACTTTCTTCAAAAGTTGACTCTAGCTTATTGGAATTAATAAATGTATTTAGTGATAGAGCTCCGCTTAAATTTCTAAACTCAATTCTTTGATAAATTAAGGACAACTCGGTACGTAATTTATTTATGTCCAAAAACGGGTAAGATTCGACTGTTTGTTTTAAGTAATTTTCGGGAAATTTTTTAACATATTCCGAAAATTTTTCTGGGAGAAGTAAATTGGATGCTACCAAGTGTCCAGTAAAATTAAATCTCTCCTTAGCTTGACATATTATAATGTCACACCCTTCCTTTAGTTCTCTATTTTTGTCTTCCGTAGAAGTGTCTACTCGTCTCCTTTTTATTGGTTGTATTTTATTTGGTTCATCTTCAGTGCTTGTGGCGGTTTCGGTGCTATTTCGTATTGCAGAAATTTCTCTAATAAAACCAACTATAGATGTTTATACAAAAACTGGATCAGTTTCTCTTTTTTGTAACTGATTATACAGAATGTTCTACATGATGACATGTGGCATAATTTTGTGAAAATTACCTAACCAAAATAGAAAATCGTTATCCCTTATAGTTCTTTTCAACCCACTGGCTTTATCAATAGTAGGTGGATGTTGTATGTGACTTTTTTTCATCTCAATCAATTCTACACATTCCAGAAATTCTTCTTCGTTTTCAAAGACAGTATTTACTATTCTAGAATTGAAATTCCTTCTTGTAGGTGCTGATCGGGGTAATCGAGTTCCTACTACTTCATCAAGAACTGCGGTACATTGTGCGGAATTAGAAAAAGATGAGCAAAGCCCTCCCAAATTTGCAAAGAATACTCGTACGTTCCGAAGCCGCATTTGCCATAATTAAATTTAATTGATGCGCATAACAATGCACATATTGGGCAGTTGGATAACTCATATTAATCCTGGCTTGAACTCCATTCGATGATCCACTCGTAACGGCAGCTGCATCATATGTTTGAGCAATCAATTTATGTGGGTCATTTTTAACATGGTAGTCTAGTTCACTTTTTAAACACTCCGCCAATGACTCTGCATCATGTCCTATTGGTTTTAAAAAACTCCAGAATTTTTCTACAGGCTTTCCACCCACCATGTAACGATATATTAAAGTCAACTGAAAATTTGTAGAAACGTCTGTAGTTTCGTCTGCTATTATAGCAAGAAAAAGGGGATTTTTTAATTTCAATGGTTATTTCATCGTGACAAACTTCAAGCATGCACTGAAGTAGCTCGTTTTGTATAGTATTAGAAGTTCCTTTAAAAGCCGCCGCGTTTTGTAAATGATACTTCATAGCCTCGTCTAATTCGGCACTGAAATCAATCAACCCACGAAAAATGCCTGGATTGGATGATGTTTCCGATTCATCGTGTCCTCTTAGGGCCAGTTCAAATTTTCCACAAAAACGAATACAGTTAATAATAATGTTTAAAACATACCTGTTTTTTGAAACCGCTTCATTGTGTGCTGCCACTGCTCGTCGATGAGCAGAATCGAGCATTGTCGCAATATTTGCAGTGCCTAGCATGGCTAAATTCAAAACATTATTCATGTGTCTAGCAGAATTTGCATGTTTTTTTATTTTCTCGTTTATGTGATTTAAATCCGTTACTCCAGTTTTGGTTCAAGGTGTTTCCCCGCCAAACAAAACACACGGAAAACAAAACACTGTGTTCAATACATCGCATCCACTTAACCACAAATGTTTTTTAAATAAGTCATTTTTAAATGTTCTTACAAATTGTTTATTTTTTCCTTTCACGGCTAATTTTAAATTAATTTGTGGAGTGGGCCTACCTAGACTTTTAATTTGCACTTTTTCCTCCAAACTCAAGCTAGAGAATGGAGTTTTTAATAAGTTTTGAATAAAATTCATTATTTCAAACTAGATTCTAACCGAAAACCCGAGTTTATATTTATAAAACGTAAGCGATAAGACAGCTTACGAGGCAAGCGATGTACGAAAACAATTCACAAACTAACCGATTCTAACCTCTCTTAATTTCGTGCGCTCTTAAACTCTGCACATAATATCTATAGAATTCGCCCACTACTTTTCCTAATTGTGGAGGGGCAAGCAGTAACAATACGCGTTCGCTTTTTCATATTGCACGGAAGCACGATCGCCGTGCCGCGACCGGAAACCGGTGGAGACCTAGCGTCTAGTGGATTCGTAACGCTGCGGCCATATAATATTTAGATGGTATTAACTCTAGGGATGCGGAAAGGCGATAAATTAAGAATGCATCCATTACTTACTAAATAAAATTATTAATGCTAAATTGTCGGTAGTGCGCGCGCACCAGCGCACCTTATAGCCCACTGCTACTGAGCAAAGCCTTCAATAGGCCTTTTCACAGTCATCACGCGCATGCTCCGCCGCCATGTTTTTTCCGCGAAGTGTGAAAGTTTCGATCATTTTTGGTGAAAATGGCTGTGCCGGTAGATTTTTCTAGCATAAATCTTGATGAAAATGTAATAGATGGTGCCCAATTAGTGCACAGAATTGTGGAGCAACACACTTGTGCTCAATTACGACGTTGGCTCAAGTGTCATGGTCAGAAAGTCGGTGGAAGCAAAAATTAATCTGTTGCAAGGTAAGAATCATCTGTCATCTGTCAAGCACATGCTTTGCTTGTTATGACGTATAAATTAGGTTTTTAAACATTAAAATGTGAAATAATAAGAATTCTATTAACAATAGCAATTCTGTTAACAATAAAAATGTTATTAAAATGTTATACTTCTTACAGTATAAATTACTTGATTAAGAATGACAAACCTGCCCCGAAATTTCAACGTTGCTGTCTGTGTTCATGATTTCTATTTGTTGTTTCTTAATAACAGAATCGGTATTTCCTTTTTTTAGTGTTTTGTACTTCTCGAATAAGCTAGTTCTTTTTTTTTTACTTTCTGTAAAATATAAACATGTTTTTTATAATCATAACTTTCAGAGTTAGGTTAAGTTTAATTTCCAGAATACCTTTTCAATTTTCGTTTTGCTCTGATCAGAGGGAACTTCGTTGACGTTATTTGCATCACATTCACCTTCGAAATGAAGGGAATAAGATATGCATCTTTCGTTATGTTGTCAATCATAGAAAATCTCCCATCACCTCGTCGACACGCTCGCACCCACAAATCTCATTTCCCGCATTGTTCACGACGTCTTACGTGCTTAATTCTCGAACACGTTATACGTTGTTTTCTGTACTCTAGACACGGCTTAGGAAACAGCAAAAAGGAATATAAACAATAATTTTTTTAAAGACTGAGCGACTTTCACAATTATACACACCAAAACAACAGCGTTTTAAACTCGCCTTCGACATGGCGAATTGATTTTACAATTTCTTACAATTATTCTGATCAAAAACTATTAAACTGTTAGAAATTTGAGCAATTTTATGTAATATTTAATAGAAAATTATTAAATTCTTGTGCAGACAAATGCTATTTTATGAAAAGTGATCGAAACAGTATGGCGTCTGATGCCGTCAAGCGGCGCATGCGCACAAAAATCTCTCCATGAAAAAGCGCATTGAATGTGTGCGATGAACTGAAGCGTCGAATTGTAGCTACCCGGGACGAAATTCCAGGGGCAACTAACTTTAAACAATTTAATAAACAGTTAATAAACATTCACTTATTAAATGTAATAAAGTAAGGGTAAATGGGCCAAATATTAATCCAAGTGAAATCAGTGGCGGCTCGTCGGGGTAGGCAAGGTAGGCGCCGCCAGTAGTAGAGCAAGGGGGCTACCAGCTCACCCTCGGATTTGTCCGCGGACATTTGATGCGGATGGCATGTGTCCATCGGGAGTGACCAAAGATGTGGGTGGGGTCGCGAAGAGTTCTTGTGGATCATCAACAATGACCAGAGGGTGTAGAAAAAAGCGGCGGAGGGGGGCGAGGGGGAAAAAAGCATGGTTAAGAAAAAAAAGGGGCGTGGCTGCGTTAAGAAAAAAAAAACATGGCTGTATTAAGAAAAAAGAGGCGTGGATGCGAAAAAAGAGGGTGGGGGGAAAAACATGTCTGCATTAAGAAAAAAAAATGTGGTTAGAAAAAAGGGGGCGTGGCTGCGAAAAAAGAGGGTGGGGGGTAAGAAAAAAGGGTGTCTGCATTAAGAAAAAAACATAGCTGTATTAAAAAAGGGGGGCGTGGCTGCTTAAGAAAAAAAGAGGGTGGGGAAAAACATGTATGCATTAAGAAAAAAGGGGCGTGGCTGCTTAAGAAAAAAAGGGGGTGGGGAAAAAAGGGGCCGTGGCTGCGAAAAACATGACGTCTTATGATTGGCGAATAACGGAAAAAATGTCTGACGTCTAATATAGGATGAGATAGCACAGAAAGAGCTTAGTAAAAAAAGTGTGACGTCAGAGCCTAAGATAGCACGCAGAAAGAATGTAGACGTCTATGATTGGCGAATAACGGAAAAATTTGTGATGTCATAGTCTTAGAGTATAAGTGTTGGCTGTTAAGACAAAAAACAGAGAAAAATGAATGTCGAAAAGGCCTTATTTCACTACATTTACGGTGATCAGTCATCAGGATAGCAGAAATATTCAAGACGTATGCACATATATTTAAATGAAATAATATTTAGTGCAAGATTCGACAAGTCTAAACTATTCAGATAAATAAAGTCGTAAATTTTGTTTGTTATTATAATAAAATATCCGATATCCGATAACGAATGGTGTTGGTATACGGGATAGAGTTTCCATATAAGGTTTTATTATTTAACACATTCAATTCAGGATTCATATGTATACAGGGAAATTTGAAATAATTATCTTCAGGCTAATTAAAAGTAATATACGAGGGGTATCGGAAAATAATAAAAAGACATAAATGTTTATAAAATCATATTTATTAACATATAAAAATACAATACTAATTAAAACTATGTAATAAAAAATATAAGAGCATAATATATAATTATAATACAGTATGTTTATTAATAGCAGTATAAAAGCACATTTTTTTATTTATAATAGGATTCAAAATTTTCGCTGCAGCTTCTATCCTGCGTTGAAATCGGTATCGGTCCAAGACAAAAAATTCACAATATCTTAATCTTGATGTTCTATATGCATAGGCCCACGTGAACATTATATACGTTTGATTACGACTCTCATCGAACGTAACTCACTTTATCTTCTTTTCATTACTCATTGTGGTAGTTTGTACGTGGACATCTGACGCAGTCAAAAGGGCCTTATCTTAAACTTTATCCGATTTCAATCGAATAAAGACTAAAATTCATTAAAAATTATTGCAAGAGAGAATACTTTAAATAGGTTAATAAATAAGAAAGTTATAGACAAAGAAACTGTATTTATAGTAAAAACAGAGGTTTTATTTGTTCTAAGTTGGTACTAAAAAGCCACTATATTTGGGTTGGTACACCTGTATGATGGTACGACTTGAAAACGTAACTAAAATGTTTGCCGTGCTATTGTAGACTAAATAAGCTGGTGAATAAACAAAAATTATCTGCAAAATGCTGAGTCATTTTTTTCTTTTAACCTACTTGTCGCTTATTACATAGAATGCAAATTCAACGTTAAAAACAAGTCTTGACTTGTTGAACAAAGTGTCGCCAGCTGGGTTAAGGAACGTGACTTAAATGTAAACAAACTGGTGTTTTGCCACTATTGTAGACTATGATTAAAGCCGACTAACATCTGAATTGAGATCAAGGTCATAAATCCAAATCGTATTAAATAACATCTGTCTTTTGAAAAAAAAAACACGTTATGTAAACAAGTCTGTCTAGTTAGGAGCTGTAATTTATATATTTTAAAAATGAAAACTGTACACACAAGTGTGCAAAATAAAAACAACAATTATTTTAGTAAAATATTTAATCAACTACATCTTCACTATAAAGATTATATTTTACAATATATTCAAAAGGTATAGTTTTTCTAATTGAGTATAATAATTTGAAGAAACCAGCTTCCAGTATTCCTACGCAAAATTCGTCTAGATTGATGGATCCCAGTAAAATTTGATTACATAAATTTTCAACACGACCATATGTTTCTAATGTATATTCAGTGTGATTATAGTGAACTACGGTATCAGTCTGACAGTCTTTAATATGATACATAACGTTGGAAGGCTCACTGATACTGAGTTCCTTGAATTTTTCTTGTGAAATATCTTCGTAGAGTCTTATGATGGCACCTCTTAATTCAGCATCAACCATTTTTTGCTAATATTTCTAATAAGACACTTCAGAATTAAAATCGAAGAACAGAGTGTAATGTAGTACAGTAGAATTGTAAGTGATTGTTGACTATTATAATCATTGAATATATCGACAGGGGTCACGCATGCGCCTTTAAAAATGTTCCAATCTAAATCTCCACTTGTACCATTTTGAAATTTTACTCTTATTTTATATCTTTTAGCATCATTTGGTATTGAAGAAAAAAACGTGGAAATATGATTATTTAGAATATAAGGTGTCATATTTTTCCAGTTGTTCTTTGTATCAAAGTAGACAAACATTTCTTTCGCATCATATGGACGATGCACATAAAGAACATTTTGATATATAGCATATAATAGAATAAACTGATGACCTAACGGCATCATGATTAATTATATACTATGCATGTACACATAGGCTATACTTATTTATTAACATTTTCCCTCTATATTTTTGTTGAAGGAATTTTTTCATGCTGTGGCGTAATATTCAAATTGGTAAAACTAATGAACATACGCTTTTTTTGTTCATAAAAGCTGATAGTTATTTTCAACTGCTCTAACTTTCTGTAATGTTCATTCAATAATAACTTGTATTTATCTGAAGGATGCATCTTACTGCTCAGACGTCTAGTAAACAACTAAAAAAATTATGGTAATACACACAAGGAGATAAATAAAAAAATTTTAGAGACCAATAGTTTTTTTTGTATTTATTTTGGTAAATTTGAATACAACCAATCATATAGTTTTACACTATTTCTTATACTACACATACATTTAAAATTATTATAATGATGAATACATTGTGGAGTCTTTTAAAAAATTTGGTACACTGGTGATATGTTCGACATTAACTACAATAGGTGACGTTGTTGAAGTTTCCGCTAGTTCATGTAGCTTTCGTTCAAGAAATTCCTTCTTTTGATGTCCCTTTACGTAAACTATGTCGACGTCAGCCCCATTCAATAGGTGATCGCTTAGAATGTCATTTAATATGTCGTAATTTACATAACCGCTGCTATATTTTAGACCATGATGAAAACGTTCCAAATAGTTTACTTGTTTCTTTACTTCAGAACTTAACGTACTGTATGCCATTGGAGGTTTCAATAAATAATGAGCCCTTTGCATGCCACTTACAAAAGATATTTCTTTGGCATGAAATTCAGGAAGGCTGAACCCTTGCACATCGACGACAATCAACTTCATGATGTTCTCAGATACAATACTTTTAAAAGACTGAATTACTTTATTTGATACAAGTTTATTTTATGCTGCATTTCTTACGATTCCACTTAGGGGTAAATATTCGATTACGCGATCATGAATAATTATACAGTATGCCTTGGTATTCTGGGGGAATGATTTTCTGCTTTCAATTTCCAGTTTAACATCTACAGTGGAAGATTTTATAGAATCATTTCTTTTCGAACATTCTATGACAAATATTGCCCGACCGCTGAAAGCATCAAAGTCAAGTATCGGTTTATTATTTGAGGCGCACATTTTAGAGAACTGCGTATACATATAATAGGCTTCAGCATATTTTTTACAGCTAAAATCTAATTTCATATCTTCATAGGGATAATATTCAGAGTTCAATGTTAATTTAATATTTGATATATCGATATTATCCAAGTAAGTAACATCTTGCATGCTTTTATCTTTTTTATTTGTTTTAAATGCAACAATAACGTATCTGGGGCTCTCCACATTAGTACACGTTTTAACGGACCATATTTCTTTCGTAGTGCTAGTGGTCAAAGCTGGTAATTCATGGAATTCCCATTGTCTATATGGAAGTAGAAGTGGCTTATCGCTATTTATTTGAGAGAGCAAATTTAATTTCAAAACATCATTCAGAAACACATGCTTGACTTTTAGCTCTATGCTGGTTATTGTTAGTTCGCCAATAGTATCGTCATTCGACACTTTAAAACAATTATTATCATTTCGAGCTCTAATTAGACGTAAAACTTGTTTACCGAAAATTACTCTCTTATAATCATGAAAAAATCCCAGCAAATGCCACAACGGTATTCTCAAAGAGAATGTTGTTTTTGTAGCATCATATGTTACCAGCTGTCCTTCAGGGTAATTCCAACCAGCAATACTAAGAGAAGTATCATCTTTTTCATAACATAAATAGCTTTTTAATAGGCTCACAGTTCCCGGATCTCGTACTTTATCTAATTCCTTTCCATTTAGTTCATAACTAATTGAATCAAATAAATATGCTCCTGCATTATTAGTGAATTCAACGGTGCCAGTACCCTCATCGTTCTTCTTTAAAGTTCCCTCAATCGATAGGGCGGCTTCGCTCATCAATAATAATGCATCCTGTTGATAAATAGCAATTTCTATTTCATCGTTGTTTCCAAATGATTTTACAAAAGGGTGATACGTTCGAATTTCATCCCTGACGATGGACTCATCGTAACTGGGGTCTTGAAATAACTGTAGCTGTTCTAACATTATAGCCCAGAGATTTTAAATAAAGAATATTAGCAAGAGTTAACGCTGAGGTCTTCTTGTTACTCCTCTTCAAACACCCTCCACTGACTGAATGCCACAGATTAGAATAACTATCGTTTATATAGTTCTTTTGTTCAAATAGTAACCTCATAGTCCCTTTCTTAATTCTAATCGTACTATAATTTCTTCTCCTCGAAAATTAACTGGCTCAGAATTTTGATCAAGTATTTTCAATGTGATATTATGTATATCTGTTTTATTGTTTATTGGTAGAAAAATTAGGTTATAGGGTTCAATGTCTATTGCGTATCCGGGATCGACTTTCAATCCAAATTCAAAAATGGTGTGTGATGGTTTATTATTGTAAAATGCTCCTGTTGTAAGGTTGCAGTCCACGTGGATTGTTACCACCTTAACTATCTTAACAGGTAAATCTGACTGATATGGAATATCAGGTTTTAGAACTTGAGAACTATAACCTAATAAGGAGGCTAAACTGTCTTTGCGAGTAAAGTCGATTTCGAGCTTACTTTTAATTTCACACTTAAGCGTATTATTATTAGGCTTTAGAGAGAAATAGTCTTCAGTCTGTGCTACACCACTGGGTATTATTCGGGTCTGCAGATATGATTCAATATCACTTATTTCATATGAGCCTGTCGGTATGTGTATAACTTTTTCTTCTTCACCACCAAGTTGTCGGTAATAAAACTTATTATTTATCCCCTCTTCAATGTTTGGTATACTATTGTACGTGTGAAGTCCTATTAATGCTAACGAATAGTCGTACTGAGGATCAAGAATTATTGGATTATAAAAGTCCACGGAGAGAGTAGAACTTCGACTTCTTAACGTGAATATTTGATACATAATGAATGAAAATCACACATGTTTATTATTTTTATAGAGAAATTCTAAACACAAATGTCCACAATTAATCGTATTGTATGTCTGATAAGCATCAGAATTATATTTAATTTTACATTTCGAGCCAAGGTACTTGACTAGTTCGATAGGTGGTTTTAAAAACTATCGAAATATAAAACAGAATTGTTCATTTTTTTGTAAGCTACCCAATGTGTTCCAGAGCCTTTTACGCTGTCTAAATTAATAATGGCACTTTCGTATTTTGTAGGTGGTGTAGTAGGTAAGGCGTCACGCATAAAGACACCTCTGAAATATGGAATTTTTAATTTTTTAACATATTTTACTAAATCAATGTCGGAAAGAGCTCTATTGGGTAGCTTCAATGGGAGTTTTTTTGTTTTTTCAAATATAAGCCATATCCTTTTTTATACGGTTTCATGTAGAGTCCGGATCCTCTTTTCCCTAACGCTACTGCCTCCAAAACTCTATTGTGTCTCTCGTCTTCTTCCAATTTTTTCTTAGAATTTTTAGCATCTATTACGGTCTTCGCCACTGCAGCAGCTCCTCCCGACAGAGCTCCTAATGCACTTAAGCCAGCAAATATCGGTATCAAAGGTAAAATACCACCAGTCTTCGGTAATGGTAGAATACGAGGGGTATTTATTTTTCTCTTACCGCCTGCATTCTTGACTGCAATTCGAGCTGCCTTTAACGTCATTGCAGCATCTTTTTTTAAATTGTTACTTGCATGTCTTTTCAGTACTTTAGATATATTTGTCAGGACAGCCTTTTGGAATGCGACTTTTCTACGTCCCCCTACACCCATACCTAGTTTACGTTTAACCTTCATTGCGTTGGTGACAGCCCAAGCGGTGGCTTTCTCACCTAATTTAGCGTCCTTTGCTTTAACACGCTCCCAAGCACGTTGTTCGAGTTGGTAATCTGCCTTGTGTCTATCTTCTAAATTTTTGTTTTTACTATATGCAATATCGTGCTCTCTGCAAGCTTTATCGAGAGGGTTTATACCTGCATCCCCTCGAGCGAGTATTTTATGTAACTTCGTACCAGGCCCGCAAAATTGGTATCCCGGAACATGCAATTCAAAGGTTAACTTATTAATTAGATTATTGACTACTCCACGTCCTACTACGTGTTTACGCGATGCCATATGGATTGTGAATGATGATATCTGACATTAATCATATATATAATATATAAAGTATTACAGTCAGTAAAATAGTTCAGACGTTACTATGCGTGTTCAAAGACAACAGGTGTCCCTACCCGTTGAAAATTTAGATCTGTTGACAGACCATTGTGTGAGAGGAGAAGAAAAACATGGAAAGTTATTTCCTAGTACTCTAAGAGCTATTATATGCGGACCCAGTGGGGCAGGCAAAACCAATTTGCTTCTAAGCTTATTATTCAATTCTAATGGACTGTGGTTTGAACACATATACGTTTACTCTAAATCACTTTTTCAACCGAAATACAAACTATTGGAGCGGGTATTGCAGAACGTAAATGGAGTTGGATATTTTCCGTATGCAAGTAGTGAGAGTATTATCGACCCATCTGAGGCTAAATCTAATTCAATATTCATTTTCGACGATGTGGCATGTGACAAACAAGACAAAATAAGAGCATATTTCAGTATGGGTAGACATAAACTTGTAGACTGTTTCTATCTCTGTCAAACATATACGAGGATACCTAAACATCTCATTCGTGATAATTGTAACTTCATCATTTTATTTAAACAAGATAAAATCAATTTACGACATGTGTATGATGATCACGTGGCCCCAGATATGACATTCGAACAATTTGAAGACATGTGTAGAGAATGTTGGAATGATAAGCATGGAGTAATGGTCATCGTAAAAGATTTTGATTTACATGGTGGTCGGTATCGAAAAGGTTTTGATCAGTATATAAGCGTGTAACGTAAACTGTGTCTGTTATTATTAGTTAGACAATCGAACTGAAGAGATAACCTCTGCTTAAAAACAGGTCATACCGATCATACAGCCCCATTTAAACAGCTCATACAGCCCCATTTGAACAAGTCATACAGCTAATAGGCTCAGTTTAAAACAGATTGCTGCTAAGGTTGTAACAATGAAGTCTAATAAAATAACTTTTGAAAAGTATAGAGTATCTAAGGTTAAACCATTGGATCTATCAAAGAAAAAATTGCTTAAAGATAAAATTAATAAGGCATCAAAGGCTATCAGAAAAAAGTATCTAGCATTAAAACTAGGAAAATCTGACGAAGACGAAACTCTTAATAGACTCTTGAAGCCCATTATCGATCCATTAAAAGAACTCAAATCTGTAAATATATTACAGAAAACAGACACGAAGCGTGTAGATTCATCGCAACAAAAAAAGTTAAAGCGTGACTCTAGTTCAGCAGAGTATACATCAAATGCAGATATTAAGGATGACATATTGTCTCTGGATCCTCAGTATGAAGTAGGAGATGCTAACTTTCAGGATGGCAAAACGAAGAAAACTGCTCTTAATGAATATTTTGAACAGTATCCATCTTTAGCTAGACACTATATAGAGGGGTTTTTTACTAAACGCAAAGACTATGATAAAACCTATGGCATTAGATTGGATTTACAAATGAATAAACTGTATATTGGTAATATGGAATTAAAAATTGGTCGTGCCTCTGAAATAATTATTAATGATAAAGTATATGATGGCAAAGTGGGGTTATACAATCTACTTTTTATGAAGGATCCCACAGATTATGATAGAAATGATTTAACTGAATATAAGGAAATTTTGCAAATTACCAATGTACATAGAAGAAATTACGAACCGACTGGACAAATTAATGGAACTAGATCTTTCAAGTATATTAAAATAATAAGACCATTATTGGATAGTAAAAAGAAGAAAAAAACACAGTCAACTAGTGGATTCGGTCTGAATATGGTTTACAATCAAAAGCCAATCGAATATGTTTATTGGGATGACATCAATGAGCTTGTTGATAGACTGAAACTTTTGAATGCGTCAAAGATTGCAGGAAATACTGATTCACATGACAATGAAATATCAGCTATCATTAGTGAACTACGTGAGGCTGGAGTTATCTATTAAATATTTGATGTACATACAATTTGAGTCATTATCAGGATGAGTCTTGATAAGTTTGGAAGGTCTTCGCGACGTAGTAGTGAAATTAATGATTCATATCTCAGCCAACCACAACGTGGATTTGTATTTACCGAAGATGGAAACATCAACATTGAAAATTTAAAGCTGTGTAATGTTCTATCACCTACTGACGAGGGTGATGCCGTTAATAAGAAATATGTAGATGATCATATAAATTCTATTCTATCAAACAATATTGATGTGCTATTTGAACATTTAAATAAGTTTAAGGATAGTATAAAACATGTGACATCAGATTTATATCAACAGAAAACATATCTAACAGATATAGGAAGGACTATTGAAAAATTAAATCAAAAAGGTTTAGATAGTGTTGGTGGAAAAGACATTGAATCAAATGCAATCAATGAAACAATTTACAGCCAACCCGATGAAGAAATCTAGAGAAAAAATTCAATTGGTTAATGAGCTTCATAAGCCTGCACGCAAAAATTTCAATCGTAGACGTATTATAATAAAAGGAATAGACGATTTGTGGCAAGCAGATTTAGCCGAAATGTGTAATTATGCTAAAGACAATCACAGTTTTAGATACATTCTCATAGTGATTGACTGTTTTTCAAAATTTGTGTGGGCTAAACCCCTAAAAAATAAGAGTGCACTAGAAGTTACACAAGCAATGAGTGGTATTTTTAAGGATAGCAAGAGGAAATGTAAAAATTTAAATACGGACCAGGGTACTGAATTTTATAATGCTCACTTTAAAAACTTGATGAAAAACTATAAGATAAACCATTACAGTACATTTACAGTAAAGAAGGCAGCTATAGTTGAAAGAGTTATTAGAACGTTAAAGGAGAAATTATATAAATATTTTAGTTTAAATGGCTCATACAGATGGATAGATATACTCCCTGATATTGTCAAAGAGTACAACAACAGTCATCACAGAACAATAGGAATGAAACCGTTAGATGTAACTAAACAGAATGAGAAACAAATACTTAATTCAGTTTATAACAATATTAAGTTGGTAGCATCGCGACACTACAAAGTTGGAGATATTGTACGAATCAGTAAGAATAAGCATGTCTTTAAAAAAGGATATACACCTAATTGGACAACTGAACTATTTAAAATTATTAAAGTACAACTCACCAACCCCACCACCTATTTGCTCGAGGATATGCATGGTATTCGAATAAGCGGAGGTTTCTACGAAGAAGAACTACAGAAAACGAAAACTCCCGATGTGTATCTCGTTGAAAAGGTATTACGTAGACGAGGTAAACAAGTTTACGTAAAATGGTTAGGTTTCGACGCATCTCACAATAGCTGGATTGATTCAGATAACGTACTTTAATCAAATATGCATTGATTCTTATGGAAAACACGAACATTTTTACGATTGCAGAGGGGCCTTTTTTTTAACAATTAATTTAAATATGTATAAAAAGGGGTTGAAACCATAATCATTCATTAGTCTACAGCAATTATGACATCAGTAACATCTAGTCTAGCCGATTCTGACTATTGGCATGAAGTGGATAGAATTAGTGCACAATATGAAGAAGCTGCGCAAAATGAGGGTCGATATCTTTTAGAATATAATACTGACATAAAAAATTCTGTATATAAAATAACTACAGGATTTAGTGTTGCAAGAGGTTATGTTCCTGCCGTAAGAATTTTACTGAATGTGAATCCAGACTTCACCACATTAGACAACATCTCATTTAACAGAGAAGATTGGGATGATTTTATTACTTACCTTCAACACTTTGTTGTGGATTACTTTGATGTGGTGACAGAAGAACAACCCGAAGAAATAGAAATGAAGTTTTCACATTATGCTTTAATATCATCGCAAATTATTGGAATCAAATTGTTGAAAATGAGTAACGGCTTCTGCACATTTCATTTATCTGACAAAGTTGTTCGTGAGCTCATCTACACCAATAAAATTGTATCATCTCATATGGACTTACTAAATAGTTTAAGTTTTGAACAGTTCTATAATAACTTTTTAAATGTAGCTAATAATATCTTAAGTGAATCTAATTATGAATTGTCACCATATACTGTTATGTTAAATTTATGTGACTTATATCCATGTAATATTCAATCATACTGTATACGTGAATGTTTATTTTATAATAAAGATAATATTCTTAATGATTTAGATAGAAAAATGTATGTACTGAAAACAAGTGCTTAAATAAAAAGAAATTTATATAATGTGAGTTTTCTTTTTTTAGGTTATGGGAAATAAAAAAATCATGATAATTTAAATACATATAATGAAATAATAAAGAAAAAATACATATAATAAAGAAAAAATACATATAATAAAAATGTGATTACATAATAATAAATTAAAAAATACATAAAATTGGTTACATAATAATAATAATAAAATACATAAAAATATTAAAATATAACAACAGACTTGAGAGATTTTTAAATTTGATGTAAAGCAAAAAAAAAGAATATCAGCAATGAAATTACGACATGTCCATTAGGGAGTAGTGCCCCCAGGGGAGAGTATCATGAACTTCAGGAAGGGTGTACCTCTTATCGTCGAAGGGATTAAGAGCAATTTTTGTTTGTTCGACGCTGTATACTTCATGTAATTTTGCTTGTATACAGCGTTGAGTTTTATTTAGTAAACACTCTTCGTAAGGCTTTTTGTTTACAAATTTCTCCAGACAGTTGAGATAATCCTCAAAAGTAATTTTATTTGCCACAACATTAGACTTTACACCTTTTGCTTTCTTAACTACTTTGTTTGATTCGACTTTATAGGTGTACTGCTTAGAACGTAGCCCTATGAAATGAGTCATTATTTTCCCATTATTTTCATCCTTCATTAAACCAGGGATTTTTTTATTTACTAGAGGAATATTCCAACGATTATCTTGGGGATAATCACTAGTATCAAATTTATTAATGTCTTTTTTGATAACATCTTCATATACATCATTACACTGAATTTCGTATAAGAGACTGTCTGTATCTGTGTACAAAAGTTTACATTTTTCCACGGGGAATTTTGTTAACATGTATTTATAGTGAAAATCATATACGCAAATTTTAGAAATATCTAAAATAGACATTCCAATATACAAGGGCTTATTGAATATAATGCGAGATTTTTTCATTTCAATGGCCATAAGATTATCGCCGAAAATGGATCTGCTTTGGAAATTAGGACTAGCAATCAAATTCTTAGCTCCGTACCTCCCTTCCCATTTGTTTACTAGCTTAACGATTCGATGTTTTCGAACATTCTCCATTGTTTTACCAAACGTAGCGTTATTCATTAGTTTATAATTGTTTTTTTCAAAGTTTGACTTTGCTTGAGTTCTCAGTGATGTGTTTAAGTCAATGTAGGACTTCAACCATGGAGACTGTTTGAACTGTAGAACTCTGTGGATATGTGTTAATTTTATTCCATGCTGTAGAGCTTGTTTAAGATTTCTATAGTGAATAACGTACTTTTGCTTACTATAACAGGTAGTCATTAATTTAGGAAATTTTGAATTTGGTGGAGTTCTGTGTTCCGGACAGAATGGCAAATCTTTATGTAAATCATGTAGATCTTCTGGGTATTCGAGATCGACCTCTAAAATATAACCAATTTCACAGTCATCAGGCACACTGGTGACGTCTATGTTGCAATCTGTCCCTGGAATTCTCCGTATGGAAGGAATTCTCTCATACTCCAGCCATATAAATTGTTTATATCGAAATAAACAATGTATGTGGATGGCTTGCTGGCATCATAAGTATCTAAATACTTGTTGTTAGCCTGTGAAAATCGATTGCAACATTGACTCACCCCACCTCGAATACCACGCTCAATAAACATTAAAATATCTACATCTTGAATAGTTTCTAGCCTACACCCGGTATATTTCAGCATGCAATCAAACGTATAACCTGGTATCGAAAAATAGTGGCTTGGGTCGAGGTTGTACGTCTTGTAACAAGTACTACGAAAAGTTTCAAAAACGCAAGTTAATAGCATGATATCTGTTTTCATATAGAGATCGCTGTAATCGCCTAGAGTACTCATACCGAATTTATCCCAAACAATTTGCGCATGTTCATAATCAGTCTCCTCTATGTTCTTGTCGTTTAGTTTATTGTAAAAGTATTTTATGTCAGGTAATTGCGTTTCATCTAGTTTTTCTATGTTATCCAAATAGTCATAAAAGAATACACCTTTTCGTGTTAATAACTGAAATTTTTCATCGTCCAAGTCCAAAAATTCACGTTTAAGATTTTCAAAGTTTTCGTTGTTCAATGTGGAAGCTAGTTCTTCTAGAGAACAACCCATGAATCTGAAGGAGTCTATAAATCTAAATTTCAATTTGGTTTCATTATCGTGAACTGTGAAACTAATATATTTTTCCTTATTCTCAGACAATAAAGTAATATGATTTCGTTCAGCTAAGAACTTTATTATAAAGTGAGCATCGTAACCTCCGAGGTTATGGAACACCACGGGAATAACAAAAGAATTTTTATAATTTAAATTACATTTATTGTGAGCAAAACCTCTGAAGTTTCCGGTGAGGTGACAGTGATCTCTAACAATTTTATCTGTTTCGGTAAATTCTCCTTCGCAAATGTGACAAGTTTTACTGGCATCCCGTAAACTAACTTCAGTATTCATGGGCTCCACATGTTTTAATTTCGAGGAGACAAATTGTGCAATATTGCGTAACTCTTCTGCAAACCAAGACATCGATTCTATTCCTCGAGCACTTTTATAATACGACCAGTCATTGTTATAACCGCATTTGAAATAATATCCAGCACTGTAGGCTATGTGTTTCTGATACCTGCTCGTTTTGCAATGACTATCATCACCATTAAATTGTTCAAGCAAGGATTCGAAATCTGCATATATAATAAACGGAATCATTTCTCTGTATGCAAAATTTTTAAATTTAATGTACCGTTCTCGAGAAAATTCAATTTTACAATCGTTAAGTTTTTCGCAATCTACAACATGATTATTTAGCTTATTCTGAGATGTAAAATAATTCAGACATCTATCGCAAAAATATTTTTTAATTTTTTTTTTTTAGAGAGCTGCCTACATAAAAGTCTAGATAAGTCTTTAATATAACAATAATGATATTTAATTTTTAGCTCTTCATTATCTGACATCGGCGGCGGCGGTTCAAATTCATTTATTTTTGGAAAATATTTATTCTGAACTAATAATAAATTTACATGTTTGTCTAGTTTTCGCCTGGTTATACGGTGGGGCACAACAGAAAAATTTGATTTTGAATCCATTTCCAAACCAAATACATTAACAGAGATTGCATTATTTTTCTCAAATTTGGAAATTTGCGGTAACGTCATAGGAAATTCAATATCTTTTACGTTTAATACTGTTTTATAATGAGGATATGATGATGTTCTATCAGCGTTTTTTTCAACGGGATGGAGAGCACTGACAACGGCCCATGCGAAGCAAGCGTCATCGTTGTTCTTAACATTAATGCAAGCCTGCTTTTTTGCAATTTTTTCCGGTAGTTTAATGTAGGATGAACCGTTCCCAACTTCATATTTATTTATATTAATTTCTAAGCTAATTATTTCATTTAAAGCCCACCCACTGCCAGATTCAGAAAATTCAGATAAAGCATTAAAAATATCATCCCTTACATTAGATTCAAACCATTGACGTAAATCCCTCCCTGCATCAATTACCTTATTTTTTGTATTAAAATATTTTTTTTCAATAATTTCTATGTCTTGTGACTTTCTTATAAATTCGGCGCAGAAAGTAGTATTAACTTTAAGCGCTGGTACTTTTTTCGTGGCATTCATTATTCTAGTTTTGAAAAGGTGAAAAGCATAATTGAAAAATTCGTTCAAATATTTATGTTTTAAATTAATGATTACTCCAGTACGAACTCTACTATTAAAAACCGATATTAAATCTTCCCATTTGACCCGATTACTACGTTTTTCTTTTACCAATACCGCTCCTCCAATATAATTTACTTTTTCAATGATACTTTTAAACCTTTTCAAATGTCCTAAATTAGTCTGAAGGTTACGCAGTACACCTACTGATAAATTAGATCCCTTGATAGCTCTAGTTAAAAGTCTAATGTGTGATTTTACCTTTTTTATCCATAGCACTCTCTCCTGCGGAGTACAACAACCATTTCCTAAAAGTGTTTCCACTTCTTTGAACTTTTTAATAATATCATTGCTGATATGCTTAATTTCTTCAGAGTCCATAGCTGTGTCTGCGTGTATTCACTTGAAGGGTTCTAAAAGTAAATGATGATATCTCTGTCTGCGTGTATATTTTACATAGAACTGTCTGGGCTCACTCTTTGTTTTCAGCTAAAAAAATTACAAATAAAAACTTAATATTTAAAAATCGTGTGTGTGTTTACTTACTTTTGATAAACTTGAACTGCACTCCCATAGAAGGCTTATTTACATCCTTCAAACCTTCATAAATTATGCTGTACTTCCTTTGACATTGAAATTCATCCAAATTTTCTCTTATTTCATGCAGCACTCTTCTTGGTAAGAATATATTGGTCTCTTGTAATTCAAGTAATATAGTCTCACCGTACCGAGTTTTCACTATTCTAGCCCCATAAATTGGCTGTGGAATATTTTGTTCCAAGTCTGATATCTTAAGAACTTGTTTAGTTTCTAGAAGTGAAACCTTGTTTAATTTTTCTAAATCCATCTAAAATTAATAGAATATTTTCTTGTTAATTTTATTGAAATTTAATAAAAACAATTTTTTACTCACGTTTGTTTCCCGTAGATAAAGCACACAAATAAAGATTTTATAATACGTCACGTATAGCGTATAAGTATAAACACATATGATGAATTATGCGGGCTGTAAACCTTTTATATCATCTGTGACGTCAATTTTTCATACGTCACCATGAGCACGTGTGAAAAATAATGTTGAGTTGACAGTTTTTATTTCGTGGGATTCATATTTTGTATATGTTATAATTGATAGGTTTAAGTCATAAATTAATTTTTATTGATTTCTCCACAGATTAGAAATAAAATGTTTTGTCTATCAGGTTGAAATTTTGCTATTTGTTTACATTTAAGTCACGTTCCTTAAACCAGCCGGCGACGTTTTTGTTTTGTTGAGTTAGCAGTTTTTTTATTTCGCAGAATTTATATTTCGTATATGTTATAATTGACAGTTTTAAGTCATAAATTAATTTTTATTGATTTACCCACAGATTAGAAATAAAGCGATCTGGCATTTTTGCAGTTTGTTTACATTTAAATCACGTTCCATGTAGAAATAATTCGAACGCCAACGTTTTTGTTTATAATAAATCATTTTGATAACCCAAATATATACGCAACGCAATCTAATCTGAAGACGTTGATATTATTGTTGGATTGCTTACTCTTATTTTTTATAATCACATAGACGTTGTTTGTGTTTCTCATATTACCAAAAATTTTCATACGTGACTTCTTTATTTCATTTACGATATTTTTATTGAAGTTATAAATTAATTTTTAATGGTTCATTTAATCACTTTAGCATATTTCAATAGACGTTGTTGAATTTTCTCATATTACTGCGACTATTTATACTTACGCTTTGATGATTATAAAGTGTTTAGGTTAAACAAAATCTGCAATTCGATATAAATACTGAAGTCTAACGGAATCCTTTTTATTTAAATATCAAATCTGGTTCACGAAAGATGTCGTCATCTCAGTGTTTGAATATTTTGCAAGAGAACTTTGAAGATATGTAAGTTATTTTTTTCATTATTCAACTTATTTTTACATTATACTTACTTTTTTTAGTGAATTTAATGCTTGGGTTCGTATGGTTCAATTAACGAACCGATATACGCCACCGGTAAATCCTGAAGTTTACTTCAGAGAAAAGTAAGTAATTTTTTACATAGTTAATTAATTTTTCAATTATAATTATTTTTACAGCAATTTGGATCCCCCTCCTTACTGGGACCTACCACCATACATTGATGATGACCTGCGTCCACCTTACAGAGATCTACCACCTCCTCTGATTCCAATACGAGATCTACCACCTGGATTTCTATTTCCTCCAAGTTATTCTCCTACGTCTCCACCTTACTTGGAGGAAAAGTAAGTTATTCTTTTATTTTGTATTCTTTTTTTCAATTATATTTCTTTCAGTGATCGTGATATCGACTTCATTGTCGTGGACGACGACGACACCGACGATGAGACGGTGATTGTCATCTCCGATGATGAAGACGAAGTCGTCGAGATTAGCGACGTGGAGGAGGATGAGGTTCGACCAACTGTAATATGTTGGGCAGGTCGTCAATAATGTTTTTTTTTTCAAAATTATTTTTTTTATTAAATTGTTTTTTTCCCAAAAATTATTTTTTAATAAAAATTACATTTGTATTGAAATTAGAGATTTGATTAATTTTTTTACATTAATATTTTAAGTTTTTTTATAATACTACAATATTGTATCTTAATAATTTTCTTTAAAGTTATTCTATTATGTTTAATATTGAATCTAAATGTAATGCTAAATATATGTACTATTTTTTTACCATAAATATATTTTCTTTGTCTATAACTTTTTTATTTATTAACTTATTAAAAATATTCTTTCTTGTGATTATGTTTAATTAATTTTTTAATGAATTTTAGTCTTTATTCGATTGTAATCGGATAAAGTTTAAGATAAGGCCCTTTTGACTGCGTCAGCCACTGACCTTGCGTCCCCACCCCTTTGCCACCATGTTTTTTTTTCTTAACGCAGCCACGCTCCCTTTTTTCCCCACCCCCTTTTTTTCTTAAGCAGCCACGCCCCTTTTTTCTTAATGCACACATGTTTTTTCCCACCCTCTTTTTTTCTTAAGCAGCCACGCTCCCTTTTTTAATACAGCTATGTTTTTTTCTTAATGCAGACACCCTTTTTTCTTACCCCCCACCCTCTTTTTTCGCAGCCACGCCCCCTTTTTTCTAACCACATTTTTTTTTCTTAATGCAGACATGTTTTTCCCCCACCCTCTTTTTTCGCATCCACGCCTCTTTTTTCTTAATACAGCCATGTTTTTTTTTTTTACGCAGCCACGCCCCTTTTTTTCTTAACCATGCTTTTTTCCCCTCGCCCCCCTCCGCCGCTTTTTTCTACACCCTCTGGTCATTGTTGATCATCCACAAGAACTCTTCGCGACCCCACCCACATCTTTGGTCACTCCCGATGGACACATGCCATCCGCATCAAATGTCCGCGGACAAATCCGAGGGTGAGCTGGTAGCCCCCTTGCTCTACTACTGCCGCCTACCTTTAAAATTTTATGTCATTTCTCATAACAGCGCAATTACAATGAACTGTTAACGTCCCTGATAATACAGAAATATTTAATATAATTAATAATAACTACTTTATACTAATTAAATTATCTATCGCCGTCGGCGGCGCTGGTGCCGTAAACATCCTTTATATATACCACCGCAGTCCGCACGGCGCCGCGCTACACCGAATTAAATCATTTTATTCCTAAACGGAACAACCAGACCAGGCTCGGTTCTCCATCCCACCGCCTGAAAATCGATGGCTAACATGTCAACCAGATGTCGGTAAGACGACAAATCGTTGTTGTAATGGCAAAATAATCGCAGCTCAGACGTCTGCAGCCAATTATACTCTTTAAATAAAGCAGTTGAAGGCGAATGCAATCAGCCCCTGAAGTAGATCGGCGTTCTTCGGCAGATCCGAAGACGCCTTCGCAGTGAATAAGCCGTGACATTATTGGGGATATTGGGTTATATACCTATTGTGATTATCAATTTGAAACATTAAATATCGAGTCAATGTTAAAATATTTTGTGGAATATGAATTTCGAGAAATATTTCCAGAGGTTTTTAAACTTATTGTTTTAATTGCTACAATTCCAGCAACAAGTACATCGGTTGAAAGAATTTTTTTTTGTTTAAAACGTATTAAAAAGCATAGTCGGAACTCTATGAAGAATGAACGTTTATCGTCGCTTGCACTTATTTCAATTGAAAAGGAATTATTTAGCACACTTCAGAAATCTGATGACTTCACGGAAAATATAATTAACAAATTTTCATTAATTAAAGATAGGCGCATTAATTTAAATTATAAAAAGTAATAGGTATCCACTTTGTAATTGTCAGTCAATAATGGCGATGGTTAAGGAAGGCTGTGAGGGGAGGAGGAGGCCTATACCCTAAAGCGCCCTAAAATAATGTATTATTGCCAACCCAATTTACATAATATAGGTATAATACTCAATAAATATATTTTGTTTATTCCAATTTATTTATACCCACAATAACTATTATTATTCACGAATTACAAAGAGGTATTAAGTTCAAAAAATTCTTGTGAAAGTCTATATTTTTGTATAAATGAAATTCAATCATTGAAATTCTGAAGTACCAAGAAAACGCGTGACCTTGAAAATTTTAAAAATTTTTAAGAGTTGATGAAGCTCATACGCCGTTATCGCCTACCCTAATATGGATACCACGAACCGCCACTGAGTGAAATATAAAAACGCCAGTGAGTGATAATTTTTCACAAACTACAGAGCCGTCTTTTCATAAATCTCCGTTATTCACCAATACACGAGAACCTAAAAAATCCTAAAATACTGATTTTACGTAATATGCGGCTCCAACATATCCACAAAACTATTTTCAGTTTTGAGTTTTTCAGTTTCAGTCATGGGGTAGTCCAAATTAAGGGTCTGTATTTTTTCACATCACTGTATGTACAGATTTAACTATCGTAAAGACCAAAGATCGCTGAGAACAAAAAAAAATATTTAATACAATACCGATAAACTATTTTGGTGTTCGTTGAAAATAAAACTCAACATATTTAAGTTATATTTAATACCCTATTGAAAGTAAATAACAGTACACATAGACAAAGATTAAACACTGCTATGCCAGTAATCACTGCACAGCATCTAACAATTCCAAGAAATATATAGAACACATTCAGATATATAAATAAAGAGGTAAATAGATTGCTTTTTGATTTTTCAATATTTAGAATAATGTCAATAAGGAAGCCTATTTTTGTGTGTCTAAAATATTCTCGTCCTACCAGGCGGTATATCATATCATAATTATTCTAAAATCTATAAGAGACCCGTATACATGTTGCTAAAGTTGCAGGCTGTTAATTCTCCAAATTACTCGCAATATCTAATTTAAAATATAATCTATTTTATTATATTCAGGGCGGCATTAGTTTAACTACCTAAACGTCGACGGAAAACTTCATTTTGATATAAATATTCGAAACATTAACTACTATGATTTAAAAGTGAGACACCCTGTATATTTGACGTTAATCGCATAAAGCTTGTTAGACATTTCCCGGAAAATCTCAGATTTAGTCCAGTCAAATAGGCATACAACCTCGCAATGAGAGACAGAAAACTAAATATTTTCATACACCTTTGTTTTGACGTTCTAAAGACTGGCTCAAAAGTCTTTTATAATCTCGCAGGGAGGTGGTAATCAAATCACCACCTCCCTGTAATCTCGTGTATGCGAGTCAAGATATTAAAGTTAAATGTCACAAGAATTGATTGCTTTTATAAATATCTCGTTTTCTATGCATCATATGACTTTAGAGGTTATTATAAAACTTATAGATCATAAGATTCTCTACAAATTTGGACTAATTCATTTTTTCATACGATCAACCATTTTCGAAATATAATGCGGAGAGGGGGAGGCACGCAAGCGTATTTACCATTTTAACGCATTTTACAAATGGCCTGTAAAATGCGTTAAAATGGTTTCAAGTGAAACTGAGAAAACTGCAAAAAACCGTCAGATTTGACTCAGACAAACTACACCTACATTTTTTTTTTTTAATCACAAAAAATCATTAGGATTGTGCTGAAAGATTTCAACATTATCCCAATTCAAGAAAAATTGTTATTTCACATTTTAATCTGGAATTAGCGCGTTTTGCTTCAGCAATGAGTTTTTAGAGCTTTTTGCATCAGGAGGGTGAGCCATTTGCAACATTCAACAGTAGAAAAAGTAAGTACCTAATGAAAGTAGTGTAGTACACTCTTGTACACTGTAGAACACCCAACTTTAAAAACGTTTCAATAACTTTTCAATTTAAAAACTTTGAATAAAAAAAGGTCCTAAATCATCTCTTTACCATCACTTTCCGTCAAATCGAAGTCCATCTGTACTACTTGTCTATTGTCAAACAAATGTGTCTGGTGCTCCTTGTTTTTTTTCTCAACAATGTTACCAACATAATAATATTGAAAGAATGATCACGGAGGTTGAAACACATGGAATAAAACGAAAAAAATTGTCTGGAAAAAATATTGGAAGGAGTCGTTCTTATTATTTAGCAATTTTTGCTTTTGTATGCTTCCAAGCTGCCATTACTATTAATAGCTTTTAGCGCTTTTTGCATCAGGAATGTTTTTAGCTCACTAGCTCACAAAATCGATTTAGAGCGTTTTGCAACTGGCCTACTCATTTATAGTAATGCTATGTAAAATGCTGAACTACATGTACTCGTATAATTTACTTTATCTACGACCGTGCTGTATTCTGGAGTTCATTGAACTACTTTGAATTGTGCAATGAACTCTATTACATAACAGTTATATAGGGAACTCATTACATCGTTGTTATGTAATGAACTTATTACATACCTCATTTTGATTTTCACAGATTATAAACGAGGAAGTAAAAATTTATTGAAACTAGAAACAATACAATAATTAGTTGTTATTATAAATATTAATATTATTTTAGCCAGATATTAGTAAGATTTTCGACGTAGGTAACGCACAACGCACAACTGGACTGTTACTATGGTTTTATCAAATTTCATGCATCATGTTGCTTCGACTTGGTATGAAAATATTTAAGTGACTTTTAACGGATGTCATAATTATTTAAATGTCAAATCTGAATTTTTGGTGAAAAATCGGTTTTTAATCTCTTTTTCTTATCCAAGCGGTCGTAGATAAAATGTTGTACATCACACGTGGGCTAGAGCATATTACATCACCCGTGTGATGGTCTACGACCTCGTCATGGCAATCAGAATCTCCCACTCGTGATATAATGATGCCCCTATCCCACTAATTAATCTAAATAACTATTACCTACTATTGTTATTATTATTATACTAACTATAACTATTATTACTATTGGTAATTGTATACAAGATGTGTTCCTGGGCAAATGCTGACGAAACTTTTCCTACCCCCCTATTTTCGAGGGTGCTAGAGACGAATCTGGCTTCAGTTTTATCCGCTCGGACACGGTTTTAGAGAAAATGAATTTTCCACTTTTCCGCATGAGGCCACTTTTTCTATCAAATAACTTTCACTTCACACTACATAGATAGCTAATATTAATACCAATAGATGGTATAACACTTCCTTTACACATATCATATATTAAAGCGTCATAAAACCTATTAGAAACTTTCGATGTTTAGTTACTTCAAATGTATACAATGACTTGCAGTTGGCGTCGTCCATTGTAATCATACGCCCTCCGTGTCGTTCGATGAAACTACATACATACAGAGAGGCTCTCAGGTTAACTTTGGATATTAACAACTAAATATGCTGTTATTTTGAAGGATACTAACCTAACCTAACCCAACCATAATAAGTAGACAGTCAGATTAGGCTAGGTTAGTATCCTTCAAAATAACACCGTATTTAGTTGTTAATATTCAAAGTTAGCTTTTGGAGCCTCTCTGTATGTATGTTGTTTCATCGAACGACACGGAGGGCGTACAATTACAATGGACGACGCCAACTGCAAGTCATTGTATACATTTGAAGTAACTAAACATCGAAAGTTTCTAATAGGTTTTATGACGGTTTAATATATGATATGTGTAAAGGAAGTATTGTAGCATCTATTGGTATTAATATTAGCTATCTATGTAGTGTGAAGTGAAAGTTATTTGATAGAAAAAATGGCCTCATGCGGAAAAGTGGAAAATTCATTTTCTCGAAAACCGTGTCCGAGCGGATGAAACTGAAGCCAGATTCGTCTCCAGCACCCTCGAAAATAGGGGGTAGGAAAAGTTATGTAAACATTTGCCCAGGAACACTTCTTGTATACAATTACCCTACTATTGTTATTATTATTATTATAATTATGGATATTAATGTTATTTATAAAGTAGAAAAATTTATTGAATTATAAAAATACGTACACATATATTTTATAAGGAATAAGTAGTAATGAATTTCTACGATAATATTAAGTTCAATAGTAAATATTGAAATTAATTTTCTATATTTCTAATGTACTATATGTAGTTATATTTTACGTAGGATATACATTTTGTGTATTTTGTTTAAGAACTGCAAGCGCGACACGAATGTATTCCCCTAAAAGCTACGAAAAATATCTTCGTTTCAAAGAACATTTTATTTTTGCATGCCTTCAGTGGATGCGACACAACATCTGCTTTGTTTAAAAAAGGAAAACCCAAATTATAAAAAAAGTTCGAAAAACACCCCGGATTGTACCAAGCGGCTCAAGTATTCCAACAAGAGAACTGCCTTCGACACATATTACTTGAAAATGAAATACGTTTTCTTTTAGCAGTGTTCAATGCCCCAAAATCAGAGTGCAATATCGATAATTATCGGTATACGCAATTTATCAAATCAACAAGACTCAACAGACCAGTGCAGTTGTCATCTTTTCCATCTACAAGTGCATCAGCTCAAGAGCATGGCTATCGAGTCTACTACCAGATCCAAACTTGGTTAGGAAGATATCTGCAACCTGAGGAATTTCCGAACCTCCTCCTTACTTCGATTTGGATTGTTTCCGAAACTACCGAGAGATGGCGCTTGGTTACGTTTTATAATCTACTATCGTAGAAGGTAATGGTGTCTACAAGATGTGAAGCCTCGTTTGACAAAGGCATACTGCCTTACACTGTACTGACGAGACCCAAGATAAGGTCGAAACCGGTCTATAGTTAGAGGTATCCTGAGATAGAGGACGCGTTGCATCATCCTTGTGGTTTTCGAGCAATCCAAATCACAGTATTTTATTTCTATGTTGGAATAAAATACGGCAAATTTCGCCGCGTAATTCAGCGCCCGTCGACGGCATCTAGCCGGGGGAATAGCTGTTGTGGCTTAATTTGTTTAATCCTCAACGTTTAAGAACTTACAGATGGTTGGGGTATAAGCCTGCTTACCTTACGACATCTTGTAAAACTTACCATCTGAAAACTTTGCGTTTATAGATAAACAAAAATAATTTCAATATTTCCTTTTATTTAACATTATCATAGAAATTTCTTATTATTCCTTGTAAATCGTGTGTAAGTATTTTTCGTAATTGAATAAATGTTTTTACTGTAAAAATGTAGAAATAATAGTAGTAGTAGTGGTTCTTTTTTTTTTATATAAAAACCAGTCACCCCTTTCTGTGGCTCCGACTCTTCCAGAAGGCGCGCTGATGATACCAGTAATCACTCCAGTAAAGTATTACTATTAGTAATACACGTACGTGTATTAAAACACACCTAGTTCAGCATTTTACATAAAATTACTAGCTATGGCTCTCTACGAGGGGGGCGTGCAAGCGTATATAGTTTGCACGCCTCCCCTTCTCCGCTATATCTCGATAATGATGGGTCGATGAAAAAATAAAAACCAGATTTGTAAAGAATTTTATGATCTACAAGTTTTATAATAGCCTCTAAAGTTGTATGATGTATAGGAAACGAAATATTAAAGAAAGCGATTTTGTGACCTTTGTCTTTGATATCTTGACTCGCAGACACGAGATTATATGAGACTTTTGAGCAAGTCTTTAGAAGATAAAAACAAAGGTTTATGCAAATATTTAGCATTCTGACTCTCATTCCGAGGTTTACCCATTATTTCGCCTTATATGACTGTACTAATTAGAAATTAAAATTTGCAACAGGCGTTTTGACACTTCTTTATACCAGAATTATTGAAATTACCATTGTAAATGCATCACCCTGTATGTTATTGCTTTACAATTCGTTTTGTTAAATCCTGCGTTTCTGAAGTTAATCTATATATTATAATGGACTCCAAAAATAATATACAAATTCCATGAAATTAGTATTGTATTTTTCGTTTTGAAAATTACTCGGCCTTATCAAAAGACGTATTTGAAATGTCACTCTGAGAGCTACGTTTTAATATTTTCGAGGCGCATTTTTAAAAGTGATGACGTCATTGCTATTTTTATTTAATGGACATCCCCATTTTTGATCCCGTCATTACTCGAAATAACTATTTTCTTTTGTTCAGTAAAGTTAAATAAGTGATTAGTTACATGAGATTTTTTTAGCAATAATTTGAAAAAACAAATGAAAATTCGAGCTGGCCTAAATTTCCGGATGGAGTATAATCCGGGCGTAGGTTCGATTCCCCTTTAAGTCGGCTGGGAGTATCTGTATGTATCCGTGTGAATATCGGGGGTCAGGTAGCAGAATAGCACTAAGGCAAATCTCGCCTCGGTAAAGACAAAGACAACAAAAAATGTAATTATTGAAATTTAAACTGATTTAATTTAAACTGAAACTAATTAAAAACATTTTCAAACATCAAACATTGAACAACATAGTTTGTATACTAATACTTCCCTAAATTAAATGTGAACGAAGGAATATTGTTTTTATTTCAATGACTTTGTTGTAACGTTTCTTATTTCCTGTTGATTTCAAAAATTCTGAACATTTTTGTCATAAATGAAATTTCCTCAGCCTACACAGACGTGACATTACGCTACGACTTAACTTACCGTTAGTTCAATAGTGATCATCAAAAAATTAACTCCCTCTTTTATACAACTAAAAAAACGAACTGAATTGCTTAACAACAGAAAATGGAAAATAGTATAAACTTATCTGTATGCTTACAAACACAAGATGACATAAATTGAATCTAACAAGCAGACTGCCAAACAAGTGACTTCGCACAATAAACTTCAAAATACAACACACAATACACCTTATATTATGAAATTAAGAAATTAGTAGCAGGGAAAGGAGAGCCAGGTCAAAATGGCAAAGAACACATACACCAGACCGTAGAAGACAATACAATCTATTAAGCAACAGATTAAAATCAAAATTGAAAGAAATGGAAAATATTACTTTGAACGATACGTTACAAATTAATAGACAATATAGTAGCAACTGGAAACGAATAGAAAACAAGAGAAAGAGGAAATTAAGAGAAGAATCCTACTTAAACGAACGTCAATTCGAAACTAAGTTAACAATGAGACTTCTGATCGTTATATTTTATCAAGAGTACCACAAGGAAGCATTCTTGGTCCTCTACTTTTTATTATATACACCCTTGATATACCAACAAAGATAAGAACATCAATAAGCACATTTGACGATGACACAGCTATATTTGCCACAGATATGTCACGAAGATCTAACAATATCCTCGCACAATCTTCAAACGCATCTCACCTCATAGTAACATGGTTACAAAAATGGAAAATTAAAGTCAACAAGTCCAAGTCATCTCCAATAACATTCACCCTACGAAAAAGTAATTATCCCACAGTCGCCCTTAATCATTGAGATATACCACAACAAGGAACAGTGAAATATTTGGAATTACACTTGGACTCGACGGCAAATTAGAAACAATACATAAGAAGCAAAAGAAAATAAATAGACTTAATAAATGGAATCAACTGGTTATTAGGACGTAAATCTCATCTGTGCATTGACAACAAATTTCTTATTTACAAAGCAATAATTAAACCCACATGAACTCTGATCAAAATAACAGAGAGCCCAGATCAAAATACTTAGAATTATTACACATGCGCCCTTAATATGTTTCAAAACACATCAAGAAAACATTCACAAGCTCACAAACGACAGTTATTATAATGTAAACATTACTTCAAAACTGTTGCACGCAAAAAATCACAAATTAACAGTCACCGAAACATAGTTACTAGGACGTTACCACGTCGACCTTCAAAAAAATATCTATGGACAATTATTTCACTGTTATACACCTCGTCAGTACTGTAGTTTTCTTGAAATTAAAAAAATATATGTATTTTACAATGTTTAACGTAGAAGCTTGTTCTTAATTTTAAATAAAATATGCGGGACTAATACACTAGGCAAAAAAATTAAGGGACGTAAAAGAATGTTAAATTTTTAGGCGATTTTAAAGGATTGCACATAAGAAAATTATCGGACAAAATTTTGTTGCAAATTTTTGCTTGCCTTTCCACGGACTTCAATAAATGTTTTTCAGTGATTTCATCATTTCATAAAGCTTTTTAGACGTCTTTATTCTCTTTAATTTGAGCGGTCTAAAAGCCTTGTACGATGATTTTTCGCTGAGTTATCGTCGTTCGAAGCAAGACGATCAGTTTTGACTTTTTTGAAGTGATAACTTCTTATGGGAGGGTAAACCGCTTCGTTACGTAACGCGTTATAGCGCCAGTCTGTCTGGCTTCCCTTTCTCTCACGCATACGGCAGCGGTAGGCAGGCTCCTCCTCTCTCACTCTAACCCACAGCGCTAGCCGTATTTCGGACAGACGCTTCCCCCTCTCTCGCACGATCTCGAGCTCTATCTCCTCCTCTCTGCGTGCTTTCGCTGTCTACATCTACGTGCATGTGCATGTGTGCGTCGCTGCTGATGCGGGGCCGCCTCTATGATATAGTAATTAGTAAATTTAGTAATTTTACAGCATATCATAGTAAAAAAATGATTATACACGTTCTGATAAACATAATTAAAAAAAATATATTATAAAATTCGGTTAATTTTACCGGAGATTTTAATGTTAATTTTGCTGCTGATCGAGCTAAAAATTTAGTATCGTTCCTACAATCAAAATTACAATTAAAAATGATTAATAAGCCAGAAGAAGCTACAACAAGTCATGGAACTGTACTTGATGCAGTCTTTGCAAGATTTTTAGATGACATACAATGTAAAAATTTCGTTGCTTATTATAGCTACCATAAGCCAATTGTTACTTTTATAGGATTAAATAATGATACTAATAATGTACATACACAAAATTTTAATGTACATATTCAAGAATTGTAACTAAGAATAAAATATATTTTATAATCAATAAAAGATTTAATTAATAAATAACCTTTCCTTACATTATCATATTAATATACATAAAATTTAAGTAATAACCTAAGCTTTTCTCAAGTTAAACAATTTCAATATCAAATAGTTATCACTCCTGTCGGGCATCCCGTGACGCACACGTTTTTTTTTTCATTTTTTGTTTATAATAGTTAATATTTTTTGATAAAAAGTATGGATTATTGCTAAAAAAACATTTTGAACCTAAAAAATAAATAGAAAATGAAAAATTCCTTCTCAAATTGATTTTTAGCAAAAACCACAAATTTAATCATTCCGAACACAATGAAAAAAAATCGCAGGGCTTTGAAATTTTCAGGGTTTGCTTAGGATACTTTGACTTTGAAAAGAAACAGTCAACGTCCTTAGTCTCTCTATATCTGCAAAGTTATGCCAAGTTAAGTGAACATCCCTAAATACGCAATTTTTTACCTCTTTTGCAATCAACATTGTGTGATAATTGTTAGTTATGATATTCGATACCGAACTTGAAGGACCACCTGCAGACGCAGGGATAATTGGTACAGATAATAAGTAAATAACGGGACTTACTTTGATAGGATACGTTGGCTTGCCCGGAATTCACACGATATCTTACTGTCTATAGTTGATATGATTCTCTTCTGTCAACACCTACGATCCAGCTTGGCCGCACTAAACGATATACATAGGCGGCACTCGCACATGGGCGCAGGGCAGGATACAGGGAAGGGGATGGCAGGCAGGAAGGAACATGGAGGTAGTTCGGTACGGAACAAACATTCTCACACCGAAATTGTTTTTTTATCAAAAATAAATAACTACGACTTGTAAAGAATACTTTTTGGTTAAAATTTTTAAATGAATTTTGTGTACGATCATTATTTCCTGAGTAATTAATTAACAAATTAAACATTCCTTTTCTTTTTGTTTTGAACGACGACAATAACTCAGCGAAAAATCATCGCATAAGACTTTTAGGCCGCTCAAATTAAAGAGGATAAAATTATCTAAAAATGTTTTATGATAAAATCACTGAAAAAAAATATAAAAATAAGTTCACGGTCCTTTTGAAAGCAAGCAAAAATTTGGAAAATTTTGTTTCCGATGGATTTCTTATGATTACTCAGAAACTGCTGATTGTAAAAAAATTCGAACTCAAGATCTAGAAACTTCGAGTTTCAGTTTGATTGTTTTTTCTTAATTGTTCTGCGATTATTTTTCTCCAAGTTCTATTTTTCTGCACAGCCCTTTGAAAATCGCCTACAAATTTAGGATTATTTACACCCCTTAGTTTTTGTGCCTAGTGTATTAAAAGAAAGTTGAGGTATTTTCTAAATAACTTTCCGCTTACTAAATATATTATATTTACGATATGACAATGAATATTTCTGGCAATATCCATTTAATATATATATACAAAAACATTGTCAATAGTCTCGAATTCAAGTACCAGATTATACGTTTGACTTATGATCTAACAAAGATTTCAAAACGATAAAGGCTTCAATTTAAAATATAAATATCTATTTTTTTAAACTACAACCACTTTTAATATATTTCTATACAGTCTAATCGGAATCCTCTGATAGATATTACCATTCTAAACACCCTGTATGATATTTTAAGATGACTGTTGATGTTTCTTATCTACTCAACACATAGAGGGGTTGTCCAGTTACAACTGGTCCAGTTTCTTGGAGAAGGTGTTTTAAGATGTGTGGATCATTCCACAAATACAACAAGTCTCCTTGATACAAACTTTAATAATTTTCTACCAATAATGACTTGCTGGTACAACCTCGGTTGACACTTCGTCACTAACTTATTTTTTAAAGTAATTGTCCAGATTTATTATTTAAACTAAAACTAATTACTAATTATGTCCGATAATAGATACTAATCGAAACTCAAATTTATCCCCTTCTGTTGAAGGAAATATTAAGAGTCCATACTGTATATAGTAGAGAGCTCCGTCGCCGAAAATGTGTCATCCCGTGGGGGTTTGAACGTAAAAGCTGCCACTGGTCTTATTTAATAGTTCATAATTTATTATCTGTTTGTGTGAAGTTGGCCGAAAATTGTCATGGGAAAAAGGGTGTTATTCAAAATTTTCGAGTTATTGACACTACATGATTGTCACAGTTGACATAAATATTGTAACGCAAAAATAATCCCAAAGTCTGTAGCCATTGCTTCAAAAAAAATATTTAACAAACGAAAAAGCATTGACGCAAATGGCGATTCAAAACTTTGAACGTCTATATCTCGGTTTGAGAACCTTTAAAAATTGTAATTTTTCGATGCATTTTGGTATTTATCAACCGATATTTCGAAAACGCGGCCTTAAATCAAAAAATACCTCTCTTTCAATACTGTGAACTGAACCTTTGCGATTCCAACGATATGTCCTTTATAATTTTTTGACGTCGGATAGCTGAGAAAGTTAATTAAATGTAAAGCAAATCGCAGATTTATTTTCGCTACGACAGCCGGCCGTCGATGATCCGCCCGTGCGTTGCGCTTCCCGCGCGCTGCATTTGTCAACATTTTGCGGAGAGAAATAGTTTAGTATAACTTGCATTTAACGTTGTTTCTTTGCATCTTTCATTTTGTTAACAACAATATCACTTTATATGAATTATAGAACCATATAAGTCACATTATGATGAATATTATAAAAATCATTAGCATAGTATTCATCGTACAGATAGTAACAACTTAAATTATGTACGTACGTTGAATGTACATCGGAACATCGCAGCCAGTTCACACCATGAATAAATATTTTTATAAAAAATTCTTAACTATTTCATGATCCCTTATTGACGTATTCTTAAATAAACATATAAATAATAAATACCAAAGAGGATGAGGGAAAAGAAAGAATTTCAATCAATACCTAATAAATTAAATGGCAAAATTTACTCGTCGTCAGATTCGGGTTCGCCATCATCGTATATAAGCTCTGTGGAAACAGAAGGCATTACCGGTGTTTTTATTTTGTGGCAGGATTTTTGTCCCAAACACGTACATGATCCTGTGCAAGAAATACCATTCTTTCTGCAAGTACACCATTGTGCTCGGCAATCTGAAAAGACGCCAGGTGTGTGTAATTTGGTTTTAAAATAAAATTTAAGTGAGAGTACCTTTCTTACATGCACAAGATGTCAAAATTGTCAAATCTGTTGGTATTGACGGAAGAGTTTGTAAAACAGGAAATACATTCGAATTTTCAAGTTTCCAATCATAGTCACAGTAGTTCAAAAAAACTGGCTTCGTTGTTAAAGTGTTAAGTCAAATGTGGGTCTGATAGTGTGCTCGTAAACAATGTTGTCATAAACTATCTTCTGAAGGCGGTAATTTGTCTACTGTTTTCGAAATAGCCAATAGGCCACGAAGGTAATCGATAGAAGCGATGTCTTTGTTATTCGTATAGAGTTGCAGAGTAAAACGGTGAGTATTTGTAAAGGTTTTGTCATTAAATGTTACGCCCAAATCATGTAGCAGGTAGTGAGAATTTAAATAGATTTTCCAACAATGTATTTTTTTGCCTAAGCCGGCAAATTGACTTGTAACGCATCCGGTAAAAGCATGAAACGTTAGTAGATTTATGCAAATATTATGTATTGGCAAAAAGACAAAATTTGTATTTCAGTAGCTTGATGATTTTCCGAAGAAATTACAAGAGTGATAAGCCACACTAAAGCTTCAGGAATATATTTTCGATAGTCGTTTAAGTCCAAATTTTTTAAATTGTCAAAATCGGGAATTTTGTTCATATCCAGCTTAATATTGTTAATAACACTATACAGAACGGAATATTCCGACGATCCCGTAAATATTTGTGGTGGATTAGTATCTTCTTCGAAATTTCCATAAATGAATGTAAAATTTCATCTTTTGATGAAAATTTCGAGGACATAATAATATCTGATCTGTTAGCCTTTTTAGACTTGATGATCTGAATGTCATCACCAAAATGAACCTTTTACTTTTTCGATTAACTGTCTTTTAGATAATATTCCTCCAAGATCTGTATATCTAGCATATATAGACGAAACAGAAAATCCTTTCCCTTTTTCAAATCCAGCAATTAATTCTTGATAAGATCAATGCTTCTACAGGATCTACATATTCGCCTTCCACTTTAGAAGGTACTTGGGGATCCCTACTTTTTTTAATACCCTCCAAAACTTTAAAAAACACATCGCATGATATTTTACTTCCATGGCAATCAAATCATTTTCGCCGATACGTTTCATAATGGAGCTATCATTTTGGGCTATTATTTTTATCTTGGTTTCAATATTTCGTAGTTACCACTTGCGATAATTTTTGATTACGCCTTTTTTGACAAAATACGTACTTGTTTATACGAAATTTTTCTTTTCGTAGTGTTACCGAAGGTCCGATTTCAGAAATGTTCGATTCTTCCGTATGCATATTTTCTGATTTGCGACGCAAAAGCTCAATACTTTTTTTGCTAATGTAATTGCAATAACAACAAGACTATGCCAAATTAACAATTTCTTGTCCCCACTTTCAGTGCTGGCAATATTTTGATGCAACGACTTGGTGCTGGCAGATTTACAAATATTGTCTCTAATTTGTAGCGTTTGTTTTATAGTTCTTAACGTTTTATCAGAACCCTTTGCAAAATTCCCAGAAGACTTGTCACAAATTAAACATTTTTAAATACTTTTTGTTTGTAAAACGTGGAAGTTGACTCGATCTCACTTTCAGGCGTTGAACTTCCACTTTGATCCATTTTCAGTTTTCTTTATGGCAGGCTGTATTCAAACGATGTCTGTTATGCTGTTTTTAATATCATTCATAAGTTTTCAACAATGGACTTACCTGGGCACTATCTGGAAATATGTATGTAGGTACTTTACTATAAACTAAAAACAAATCACAGACACGAAATCTTAGTCATTTTGCTACAGAAGAGCCTATTTGGAACTGATATAATTATAAAGGACATACCGTTGGAATAGCAAAAGTTCAGTTCACAGTATTGCAAGAGAAGTGTTTTTTGATTTAAGGTCGCGTTTTCGAGATATCGGTTGATAAATACCAAAATGCATCGAAAAATTACAATTTTTAAATGTTCTCAAACCGAGATGTAGACGTTCAAAATTTTGAATCGCCATATGCATCAATGCTTTTTCGTTTGTTAAATATTTTTTTTTGAAGCAACGGCTACAGACTTTGGGATTATTCTTGCGCTACAATGTCAACTGTGACAATCATGTAGTGTCAATAACTCGAAAATTTTGAATAACGCCCTTTTTCCCATGACAATTTTTGGCCAACTTCACACAGACCGATAATAAATTATGAACTATTAAATAAGACCAGTGGCAGCTTTTACTTTCAAAACCCCCACACATTTCATTTTTAAGAGGAATTACGCCTAGCGAGCTCTGTACTAATATAGGTATTACGGAGATGAGTACGCTACAATTTCAATCCCGCGTTTACTTGAACACTAATAAAACTTCACAGAGAAGACTAGAGAAACAGAGGAAGTGAAAAACTATTAGGCGGGTTTAGCACACCGATTTAATTGTTGTGAAATCTAGGGCGATAAATAACTTATTGAAAACGGGCTTTAAACTATACTTGATGACAACGAAAACTCTACTCTTTTTATTTCAATCTAAACTGTGGTGACGAGTCGCCTAATAAATTTGAAGCTGAAATCAAAATTCTGGAAAGTTAGCACCTAGACTGCCGCAATGGAAATCTAGGTGAGACGTTTATAATGGCCACATAATTTTTTTCTATATTTTCTTTTCTTATTGCATGGTATATTCAAAGATCACTTCAACGTTTTATTTTCTTCAACTATAGTGTCAAAAAACAATCTTTTTTCTGTCAGACAACGTTTGTCCCCCACGGCCACAGCTACTGTGATCTTCAAACTGGCCGCGGGGGACATGCGCAGTTGACGCAATTTCCTGTTGATACTTGCAGTTTGTACCGAACTAGGATAGAGTAAGCTGGTGTTTTAGTCATTGTGAGTTGTTTGGTGTTTGTGTGTTGTGAAAATGAGTGATTATGAAAAGGAACAAGACAGATTGATTGCTTTATGGAATGAAGTTTTGTCCGCAGATGAATCTGATGTTTCACCAGTAGTCAGCGAGTATAAACCTTCAGATAATTCTGATTCGGATGATCCCGTTACGCCAAAAAAAAGAACAAAATATTTCAAAATTAAAGAATTGCTGACGGTTAAAAAATTCATAAAATTTGACACTTCAACAACGTCTATTAACCCCAGTCTCAATACACAACAAATTCAAGAACCTCGACCATCTACCTCTAGTATAGAAAATGTCGACAAAACTCCAAAAAGTAGTACTTTAAATAATATTGATGACATTATTGAGTCAGTAATTGCTCAAAATATCGACTATAATGACGAAGAGACGAACTTTTCGGAACAACACATAGAAACAAATTTGATGTGGGGATCAGTAACTGGAAACTACTTGAAAAACATTTCATTAACTCTGAATGATTCAGGAATTCATTCACATATTTATGACCTTTATCAAAAAACTCCCTACGATTTTTATAAAATGATGATCCCTGACGAAATATTTCAACTCTTCGTCAACGAAACGAATGTTTATGATCAGCAAGAGAAAAATAAAATAACTACTTCAAAACGATCCCGAGTTCAGAACTGAAAAGATACTACTCAAGAAGAAATGGAAACCTTTATTGGCTGCCTTATGTGGATGGGATTACTGCAACTTCCATCAATCAGTGACTATTGGTCGAAAAAATGTTTATATGAAAACTCGCTGAAAAATGTTTTATCAAGGAATCGTTTTCAAATATTACTTGAAAAGACGTGGAATTTTGCTAATAATTAAAATGCTAATATTGATGACAGATTGTACAAGATTTCCCAATTACTGACAAAACTTCAACAATCGTCTCAAGCTCCAATTATTCCTGGTGAATTTATCTGTATAGATGAGACACTTGTACCTTTCAAGGGTAGGCTTAAATTTAAGCAATATATATCAAACAAAAGATTCAAATTCGGCATCAAACTTTTTAAATTATGCCTTGAAGGTGGGTACTTATATGATTTCAAAGTTTACTGTGGCCAAGAGACATCCTGCAGAAGAACGTACAGTTCCGTCTCAGGTGGTTCTGAATTTGACGAAAAATTTACTAAATAGTGGACGAACAATAGTAGTTGATAATTACTACACGTCCGTTGAGCTGGCACATAAGTTACTTGAAACCAATACTTACATTATTGGAACCCTTCGCAGCAATAGGAAATTCAATCCTAAGAATGTTTTGCAAGAGAAATTGAAACGGGGACAAACTATAGCAGAGGAAAGTAACACAGGCATTTTTGTAGAAAAATGGAAGGATAAGAGGGACGTCCTAATGCTCAATACAAAGCATGTACCAGAAATGGTTAACGTTAGAAAGAGAACGGGTGATATTCTGAAGTCAAAAACTGTGATAGAATATAACAAGCACAAGGCGTATATCGACATCTCAGGTAGGTCTTTACACACTATTTCTTTTCATTTTCATAATAATAATTTTATTTATTTAGATCAAATGAAGTCATGCAATTCATCATTGCGGCGAGGTGTCAAATGGTATAGAAAACTCGCAATTGAACTTGTAATTGGGGCTGCTATAGTAAACTCATATTTGTTGCATCAAAGAGTAACAAATGAAAAAATGAGTATAACTCAATTTCGTGAGGAAGCGATAAAAGGTTAAACAAGACGGAAGACATTTTGATCGATAGTTTTACTTTTTTTTTTGTGTTTCAGGCCTTACAAAACTTGATAAGCTAGTAGCCACTAATGAAAAAAGCAGCGAAAACAATCATATTCTAGTAGACACCGAAAATAGACGATCGTGTTCTTCTTGCTATGAGCAAATTTCCAAAGTTTCGGGTAGAAAAATTGACAAAAATAAAACACGCAAAACAAAACTATTCTGTGAAAAATGCTCTAAATATTACTGTCTGTCTTGTTTTTTTGATAAGCACGCCTCTGTCTTGATTTAAAGTTTTTACGCTAAATTTCTTGTTGTTTTATTCCGTCATGGCAAGATATACCTTTGACAAACTTTCTACAGGCCGACACTAAAATCAAATACAGTATAATATTGTCTAATACATCTTCTAGCCATATACATAGGTTTTAATAGGATTTGTCGAACATACGCTGGCTGACGTGGCCATAAGTGAAAATTGGACTGGGGGACAGGGTTTGTCACCGCGGCTGCAGCGAGTCTGAAAAATTATGCAGAATGAGGGACAGCATTAGTCCCCCACGGCACTTTAGGTGTTAGAGCATAATGTAGGTCTGATCGCTTTCGTGCAATATGAAAACGCGTATTGTTGTGGAATTTCAAAGTAAAAGGCCCTTGTTTTTTATGACGTACAGTCTATACAATATTTAGAGGGAGTAAAAATAAGTATAATCGGAGGAGAATTCTATGTACATGAATAATATTATAAAGTAAAATTAATCTATTTAATTTAATTCTTTGTTGGGATGTGAAATTCCAACAATGACAAGATGGTGAAACGACATTTTATTAATCGGCCACATGACATAAGATATATTTTATATAGAAAGGGTAGAAACCTTAAGTGCACCTTATATAAGGGTAAAGGAATATTGTTTTAAATATTCATTATCTTGAAAACTGTTAGATTTAGAAAATCCACGGCAACTTCTCTAAGAACTTTAAATATGCAATAACATACAGGATTTTAAACTCTAAAAGATAGATATTAAAGATCGTATTTTCGGTAACACAGTAGTACTATTCATTTCATCCCTATTTGCCAAAGAAAAAACTCTTTTATATTGCCGATAAACGGAACAGTCTACCTAAGCCTAGCCATAAACAAGCCACGGTATGTTTTGAGATTTTTTATTTGGCAAATAGCGATGAAATAAACTATAAGTAGAAGTGACGGAATAAATTGATACATCTCTTTAGATCCATATTATCAAAAAAACCTGTTGCATGATTTTTTAAATAAAACAAATAATGGAAAACATTGTAGTAGCGTTTAAATAAGTGTTTTTTTTTTGGCCCTTCAGAGTGTATATTGTGTTACAAAAAGTATTTTTAAACTATGTGTTATGGTAAAAAGGTAATCAATCTCTATACAAAAGTATAGATAAAAATATAGGAAAGCTATACAAACTTTCCTAGATCTATCTGCTAAAATTGTTTGCACAAATGTGAAAAGCGTTTGCGACATATGTTTTTGAATTATTTGACAAATACAGTGCTTTCGTGAATTAATGGATAAATTCATTAAAACCTCAAGTAATAACTTTTGGGGAAAACTCTCGAACGCGTCATATTTTATTTTAGTAGCGCCTTTTTTAAAGCATAATTTATATATACAGGGTGGTTTGTGTTGGAGGTATGACGTCATCGATATATTTAATTTTTTTGTAATGGCAACCCCCTTTTCGGTATCATAGGATGTGAAAGACACATTTTCTTACATATGCTATAGTAATAATTTCATTAGCGCAACTATAGGGTAAATAAAAAAAAATTAAGAAAAACGATAGTGCAGTTTCAAAATACTGAATTTATTGGTAGACTATTTAAAAAATCAACTAAAATAAATGTTTAAATTGTGCACCGTTGTTTACCTGATAGTAGCCTTAGCGATCGACAATGTTTTTTTTTGTTGTCAGATAAAAAATTTAAATCGTACTTCGTTAAATAGTTTTTCGGTTTCTTGAAGATATTTCTTTAAAGAATATGTTTAGTATCTTTTGTTTGGCAAAAGCAGTGTGTTTAAAGTGATTATTGAGTAGTAACTTTGTCATTTTGTTAAAAACGGTTAAATTAAGTGAACAAGAAAGAATTGAAATTCTTTGCATGATAGGATTTGGAGACAAGATGCCCATCCAAAGAGAAGTAGTTCAATTAATTATTCAATGCAACTCATCCTGATCGGCAACCCATTAACTAAAGCATGGTAATCAATGTTGAGTCTAAATACAGCGAATTTGGACATTTTCGTGATCTCCCTAAATCTGGTCAATCCTTAGCTTAATGTTTTGTTGACAATGTAAGAAAATCATCTAACCAACTGGTTTCTGATTTCAATACGGTAGCGTCTACAGTACACAAAATTCTGAAAAAAATAAACTAAGTTTTAAAATCTTAAAACGGATTTCTCCGCACGTAGAACGTCTATCTCGAAATTAAGTGGCCGAGAAAAAATAAACCAACACATAAATGCAGACTATGTGTTTTATGCGACAGTTTTACTTTTTTCAAATAGTCCACCATCGTGCTTTATCATGACCCATGGACAGGGTGGGGTGTGTTCTATCCACCTTAAAATCAATAGATGTCATCTGGTGGACGTCCCTAATCAGAATCAGTCGAAACCCGATCGATCCGACACGATTTAATTGAGTGATCGTGCTAATAAAAAACAATTCTCAAATAGTCCACTATTGTAATTTCTCATGACCCATGAACATGGTAGAGTGTGTTCTATCCACCTCAAAATCAATAGGTGTCGTCTGGGCGACGTCCCCGATCAGAATCAGTCGAAACCCGATCGATCCGACACGATTTAGTTGAGTTATGGTGCTAACAAGTTTTAAAATTCCGACGACAACGACACACACACACAGACAATATTTTTAAAAACATTTTTTTTTTGTTTTTAGGCCGAAAAACGAAAAGTAGACGTTAGAAAACGTTTTTTTCCATTTTTCTTTACACGATTACATTACTTTTCCATTCTGGTATAGTTGAGTGCGGAAAAGTAAAAACAAACAAAGCACCACCCTTATAAGGCGTACCTTGTCCATGGGCTGTCTGAAAGTGATTGTGATAGGCGAAATCAATTCTGCAACATATTTGGATTTTCTGCGAGATGACCTTATTCCTATACTAATCTAGACACACGCCAGTGTGTCAGTCAAGTTCGGAGAAGAGAAGGGCGACGCGCCGGTAGTGTGTGTAATAGAGGGACGGCCATAATCAAGTACCCGATTTTAAGTAGCGGCCGTGTACAATGCAAGGAAATAAAAAGCAAAAAAATATGGGTAGGACATTTATTTGTATTTAAAGTTTAAGCCTAAACTCAATTAAAGATGATGTCAGTCAAATGACCGCCTCTAACTGCGATGCACATCTGAGCTCTTTTCTCTTTTCTTCTTTTCTGAGCTCGGCATGTTCCATAACTCGAGTCAAGACATTTGGCGTTAGATCCTCTATTTCTTGACGGATATTATGTTTCAGCTGCTGTAGCATCTGAGGGTTATTGGCGTATACCTTTCCTTTGAGATAGCCTCATAAGAAGAAATCAGGAGCCGAAAGATCTGGCGATCTCGAAGGCCACGCTAAGTCGCCAAATCGAGAAATTAATCGCGCAGGGAACATGTTGCGCAACATGACCATTGTCTCTCTGGATGTGTGCGCAGTCGCACCGTCCTGTTGCAACCACATATCCTCCAGTCCCAGGACTTCCAACTGAGGTGACAAAAAGTTATTCAGCATTGCTCTATAGCGCTCTGCGTTGACCGTAACAGCAGTGCCTTCATCGTCCTCAAAGAAATATGGACTAATTACACCTTGGGCAAAGACGCCGCACCATACAGTGACTCGTTAAGGGTGTAGTGTTATTTCCTGAAGAATACGAGGGTTTTCTGTACCCCAGTAGCGGTAATTCTGCTTATTTACAAATCCATTTAAGTGAAAATGAGTTTCGTCGGTCATAATCAGTTTAAGTGGAAAATCGTCAATATTGTCGTTAAGGTTTAGGAGACTGTGACAGTATTGCAGGCATTGTTGATGGTCTCTGGGAAGAAGCTGTTGTGCCACCTGGATTTTGTATGGAAATGCGTGCAAATATAACTTCAAAATTCGCCTCAGGGACGTCCGAGACATGCCCAATTGTGTGGCGCGTCTTTCTGTTGACGTTCTTGGATCTTCTGTAATGCTTCCTCTTACACGCCGGATATTTTCGATTGAGCGTCCTGTTCGTGGTCGTCCAATGTGCCTTGCATCAGCCGTTGTCCTACTATGCCGAAATTGTTGACATAAGCGGCGTATTGTCTTTCCAGTTGGAGCAGGACGGTGAGGATATTTTCGGCGAAAATTTCGCTGTGTTGAAATAACCGATTCATTGTTTTTAATAAATAAAATTACTATTTCTGCACGTTCCTCTAGTGTGTATCGATTCATAATAAAACTTGAATATGTGCACTGGAGAAATGTCAAAAGTAAACTAACGAAAGCTGTCAGATAAAACAATTACGAACGCTTCAATTCGGGTACTTGATTATGGCCGTCCCTGTATAAACGAACTATTTCGAGATACTTTCGACTCCCCCCCCTCCATAATTAAAAACCTATTAGATCTACACTTGCATGTCTTAAAGGCCTCGGTACATGCTAGAGTTGTTTTGCCAGACCTCTGACATCAGAGCTGCCAGAGCTCTGTCATCCGCGTTTGAAATTTGAAGGGTCCAAGAGTTTTTCTCAAAAGTTATTCCTTGAATATTTAACGAATTTATCCAATACTTTATAAAAGCACTGTATAATCGTTTAGAATAATCGAAATACTAAAAATCTATGTATTGATATTGAACTAATGAAATATTTACTATTTCTAATAATAAATATACCTATTCCAAATTGAGTTATCTGGAAAATTAACGCCTGATTACGCCTAGTACGACCAGAATATTTCGTAAATAATTATTTTTCTATTCAGTGCCAACACTTTTGACAACATTTATTCACAATCATTTGTGTAAATAAACGAAAATATTTCGGTCTTCAAACTTAAACTATATACAATTCAAATTTCCCGTAAATTCTACAAAAAAATTTGTTTCAGAGGAAATTTGAAAATACGTTTTCAACACATAATATTACGTAATATAGAAATATTGCACATTCGATAGAAATACGCCACGGAAAACTATAGCAAATTCTCACTTTTCTTTAATTGGAAGACGATGAACGCGAATTGGCAACGCATATGCTTTTCAGGAAGAACATAAAAGAATAAATAAGTTGAACTCATTTGATTAACATTAGAACTAGTTTATTTTTGAAATACAGAAACCGGAAGGGAGGTACGGTCTTTTTTTTTGAGATGACTTATGCGCGCCTGTGTGGAGCGAATATTTTCAAGATGGTTGATATCTACTCATTGCGGGATGCCATTCTAGTAGCCATGGAGCCGTGGTCTGTGGCAGATTGTGTGTCATTTAATGATTAGTATTGGGATTTCAAGAGAAGCGATATGACCTCTGGCGACCGAATGCTGAAATAATCTCTAGTACATGATTTCCCAACTTCACTTTTTGGTCGTGTTATTTTCGATATTCTACAGAATTTCCTGTGTTTTAAAATTATTGTTATTGTTGTTATCGCTAGTTGTTGTTATATTTATTATCCTTTTACACTATTATAGTTTTTGTGACTGAAAAATTGGATTGTTCTGTCGGTTACGTCTGGTAAGTAGGTACTTGTTATTATAAATATTTTTAATGTACAGTATGGTTATTTTAGAACGAACTGTCCAAATTAGAAGAGATATTAAAAACAATTGACCTGCGCCTGGTCAAATAAAATACAGCAACATAGAATCCACATCACTCGGTTCTGAAACAACATTCCCTTTGGCTTGGATACATGGTATATCTTTAATCGACACTGCTTTGTACTTTTCTCTTACAGGCCCCTTCTTATTTGACCAAGCGCAGGTCAATTGTGTTTTTGATATATCCTCTAATTTGGAAAGATCTTTCCTGAAACAAATAAAACAGAGATAGAAACCATTAAAATACTGATGGTAAAGTATTTTGTATTTAATTAATTTCACGTGATATGCTGCTTCTTCTTAGAAAACACACCTGGTCAGCAAAATTAGAAACGCTGATATATGCTTGCAATGTTTACCAACACCCGCTTTACACGAACAAACCATTGATTTTATTTTAGCCGACCCATTTAAAATAATAAGTTCTCCACTAATTTGATCGGGTTCGGACTGCAGAGCACTAGTCTGCAGACAAATGGCAACCAACTTAATGTGAGAAGAGCTACAATCTGTTCTGCCATGTAAAATAATGTGACCAGCATTTAAAACTTCTTCTCCTTTAACCACACATCTTACATTTATATTTCCACCAACATAGTTAATGTACTGTACTAAACGTAGAGTTATTTGGGCCATGTTCATTCTAAAATAACAATATTTTACATTAAAAATATTTTCTAATCAAAAATGATAATACCTAAGAGAGATTCCTAATAAGTAGGTACTTACCAGACGTAACCGACAGAACAATCCAATTTTTCAGTCACAAAAACTATAACAGTATAAAAGGATAATAAATATAACAACAACTAACGATAACAACAATAACAATAATTTTAAAATACAGGAAAATATCCAAGAATGTTGGAAAATATCGCAAATAACACGACCAAAAAGTGAGGTTGGAAAACCATATACTAGAGATTAATTTGCGGATAATCCGCCATGGCGCTGCGATCTTAATTTGAATTCCCAATTGTTCAATGACAATATACGACTAATGTATAAAGGCAATAAATTTTAAATTTATTCAAAAATAAGTTTGTCATTTTTTCAAAAACACCATACCTCCCTGACGGACCCCGTATTATATGTTTGTTACGCTGAAAGATAAAGGAAATATATCCTTAAACAAAATAACCTTAAAAAATTACATTGAAATTAATTGTAATTTATGATGAGACCTAAGTCAAAGTTTACAGATGTTATTTATTCTGTAAACTTTGCCTAAATCAAAACCTTCGAAAATACATAAAGCAGTAAAAGGAAAAATACTGCTTATAAAAACATAAAACAATTACATTTAGAATAAATACTCTATAATAGTTTTTTATGTATATATATATATAAATTTGTATTTTACATGAACGATGAAACATACTTGTCACTTATTTTGATGCAGAAAAATGTGCACTACATATATTTGACAAGCTAACTATAATTTGGCTATTATACACGATTTCAAACAGGTGAATTAGATGCCTGTTTATGCTAATTCGAGTCTCATAGTGACGTCACGATATGAATTTTAAACCGCGAGATTCAAATTGATATATTTTTTTAATAAACAATGAGCTGTTGTAATAACAAACACAAATAAAATATGCTAAATAGTACAGTCACATAAGGTGAAATAACGGATAAACCTTTGAATGAGAGAGAAAAAGATAAATATTTTCATATACTTTTATTTTGACGTTTTAAAGACTTGTTGAAAAGTCTCATATAATCTCGTGTCTGCGAGTTAACATGTCAAAGGTCAAAGGTCACAAAAATCGTTTTTTTTAATATCACGTTTCCTATACATCATGCCTTTAGAGGTATTATTGTTATTATTATTACAATTATTAATACTAGTATTATTTATACAGTAGAAAAAATTATTCAATTATAAAAAATACTTACACATATAACATATAAGTAAAGAATAAGTAATAAGAAATTTCTATGATTTGACATTATCCTAGAAATTTCTTATTATTTATTCTTTATATGTTATATGTGTAAGTATTTTTTATAACTAAATAAATTTTTCTATTGTATAAATAATAGTGATATTAATAAACGTAATATTAATAATAAAAATAATAGAAACTTAGTAAAGTAAATCATAGACGAAGTTCAACATTTTTCATAGCATACAGGGTTTTTCACGGTAGCCGTTCGTTAAAAGTTTTCGTGGTTAGAAAAAACTTAGAATTTTGAATTTCTGGACTCCAGGGTTATTCAAGATTATCTTTCATTTTGAAATATTTTCAAGGTAATTTTTTTCACTTCCGGTTATCCCGGAAGTCGCCAATAACTTCCTTATTTTAAATAGAACACCCGGCCGGTATATTATTTCATTTTTGGATTTCTGAGAAAATTTCCTGAGTTCCATCAAGATTTTCTATATCTATTTTCAACTGTGTCTTAGATATCTTGATTCTTTTGAAAATTTTGAAAGATGTAGCCTTATTTTCAACACTATGCCTTTTGCCCATTTTCAACTGGTGCTAAGTGCTTCTGGGGTAGACGGAAGCACAAGAATCGTACTTTCGAAATCCACATTGACAACTAATTTATCGCAAACAGGGTGTCCAAAATTTTATCACCAATTACATCATTTTCAAAGTTGGAAAAGTTCGTTATTTCAAATGTAATATTATTGGATATTATTGGATGATCGGATGCAGAATTTGATTCTGCATCAATTCGCTTTAACTTTCCCTATACCTATTTCCAATGGTTTTCTTGTTAATCCATTATTTTTTATTAAAAGCCGATGAAACTCTAAAAGGCCTATCTAGTAAGCCTTGATTTTGACAGGAATTGAAACAATGTTGATTTTATGTCAAAGCAGTATCAGCTCACAAATTCATGAGGTATCTACTTACAGTTCTAGTGATTCTGTTAGTTTTCTCAAGTATAGTTTATAATGGAGAATATTCAAGAATATTCCAATAATGCATTTACCGTTTTATACGCATGGTGAATGTAGACGAATTGTTAGACGAACATACAGACTTTTTAACGAACGATATCCGGACCTACTAACAATGACTCCCGGAAAATTCGCAAGAATCGAAGCTTGGTTTATGGCAAGTGGGAGTGTAAGGGCAACACGAAATAACCGAAAGCCCGTAATAGATAATGAAGATAACGAGGTGAATGTGTTGGCTTATTTTCAAGCTTATCCACGGAGTTCCACTCCAGCAGCAGCGCTGGATTTGGGTATTTCAGGAGCATCAATCCACAGAATATTAAGAAAACATAAAATGCATCCTTTTTCTGAGATAATTGTACACGGATTACGTCTTGGTGATGAGGAGGCAAGACGAGTCGACTTTTGTGAGTTCATGTGCATAAAAATGACCGAAGATCCGAGATTTCTGCAAAAGATTATGTGGACTGATGAATCAAAATTCAGCAGGCAAGGAATTGTAAATCGCCGAAATAATCACTACTGGGCACAAGATAATCCACACGTCATAAGGGAACATAATCACCAGGACCACTTTAGTATTAATGTTTTTGTTTAATTATTGGCAATAGAGTGGCATATCAAGTGTACGATGAAAATTTGAATGGGGCTAGATATCTGGAGATACTCAGAGGGTTTGTTAGTGATTTCCTAAATGCTCTACCTCCACGTGACAGAGCAAACTGTTGGTATCGGCTGGATGGTGCTCCAGTACATTCCACTATAGCTGTGACCCATGTGTGTATAGGTGTGTGCTGTACACCAGCAATTGACCTTGATGTTCGAGGATCGGTGGATTGGCCCACAGGGACCCTGGAACTGGCCACCTAGATCACCCGATTTGACGCCCTTGGAGTTTTACCTCTGGGGCCGTATAAAAGAACTAGTTTACTGTACAAACCTGTACAGAACCTGTACAAACTAGACAGGAATTATTGAACCTTGTTCACGATTTGTTTACTAATCTAAGTCCTGACGAACTTCGGGGTCTGTTTCGTGAGAAATATATGACAGAGTTATCCAGTGTTTGAACCAGAATGGCGGTCATATAGAACAATTATTGTAATTTTATTTTCATTTATTATTTCTTGTCATTATGTTCCAATTTTTTTATATTTTTCATTTGTTATTACGTTCAAAATTTTGTTATGTTCCTGTTTTGGTTTCATGTCCTAATTAAAGTGAATTTCTGCTGTTTCAGTCATGTTCATTTTGTTTCGAAAAACAAACGATGTTTCGGTTTCTGCCAAAAATCACATTAAAATAGAAAATATGGATTAACAAGAAAACCGTTGGAAATAGGTATAGGGAAAGTTATAGCGAATCGATATAGAATCAAATTCTGCATTCGATCATCCAATAATATACAGGGTGTCATATTTGAAATAACGACCTTTTTCAACTTTGAAAATGATGTAATTGATGATAAAATTTTGGACAACCTGTTTGCGATAAATTAATTGGCTATGTGGATTTCGAAAGTACAGTCGAAAATGGATAAAATGCACAGTGTTGAAAATAAGGCTACGTCTTTAAACATTTTCAAAATAATGAAGACATCTAAGAAACAGTTGAAAATAGGTATAGGGAAACCTGATTGAACTCATGAAATTTTCTCAGCAATTCAAGAATGAAATAATATACCGGGTGTTCCATTTAAAATAAGGAAGTTACTGGCGACTTCCGGGATAACCGGAAGTAGTATGACCTTGGAAATATTTCAAAATGAAAGAGAATCTTTAATAACCCTGGAGTCCAGAAATTCAGAATTCTAAATTTTTTCTAACAACGAAAACTTCTAACGAACGGCTACCGTGAGAATCCCTGTATAGAATAGGTACAAAAGTTAAGGGGTGTAAATAAAATTCTAAATTTTTAAGCGATTTTCAAAGGGCTGTAACTTGGAGAAAAATAGTCGCAGGGCATTTTTGAAAAAAGAAAATTGAAGCTCTAAGTTTCTAGTTTTCAGATCATTTTTACCATTAGCCGTTTGCGAGTAATAAGAAAACCACCGGAAAAAATTCCAAACTTTTGCTTGCCTCTCAAAAATTTCACGGATTTCAATAAATTTCTGTCCGTGATTTCATCATAAAGCTTTTTTAGATTATTTTATCCTCTTTAATTTGAGCGATCTAAAAGCCTTGTGCGATGATTTTGTCGCTGAGTTATCGTCGTTCAAAGCAGGAAAGTCAGTTTTGACTTTGGCAATTAATTACTCGGGAAATAATGATCGTACAGAAAATTTAAGTAGGGTTTTGAAAACCGCAAAGTATTCTTTACAAGGCTTAGTTATTGGTTTTTGATGAAAAAAAAATCGGTGCGAGAATGTTCATTGAGAAAGAGGTAAAAAATTGCGTATTTAGGGATATTCGTTTAACTTGGCATAACTTTGCAAATAATGGATAGATTAAGGACGTTAACTGTTTATTTTCAATCTCAAAGTATTCCAAAGAAATCCTGAAAATTTCAAAACGTTGCGATTTTTTTTCATTGTGTTCGGAATGACTGAACTTGAGAATGAAAAACGGTGTGTCGTTTTGGCCAAAAATCAATTCAAGGATGAATTTTTTATTTATTCTTTGAGGTTGAAAATGTTTTTTTTTAGCAATAATCCACATTTTTATCAAAATAGGCTAATTATTGTAAGAGAAAAAAAAATGAAAAAAAAAACATTTCCCGAGTAATTAATTACCAAAGTCAAAACTAACTTTTTTGCTTTGAACTTCGATAACTCAGCTAAAAATCATCGGACAAGGCTTTTAGACCGCTCAAATTAGAGGATAAAATTATCACAAAAAAGTTTTATGATGGAATCATTGAAAACAAAATTATTGAAGTCCGGGGACCTTTTGAAAGGCGAGCAAAAATTTGGAAAAAAAAATTTCCGATTGTTATTTTACGATTACTTAAAAACTACAAGATCTGAAAAATAGAATTAAAATTGTTCTAAGACTATTTTTCTCCAAGTTATAGCCTTTTGAAAATCACCTAAAAATTTTGGATTTTGTTTATATCCCTTAATTTTTGTGCCCAGCTTATATGCTTGCGTACCGCCCTCTCTCTGTGCTATGTCTCGAGAACGGTTGGTTATATATAAAATTAGATGAATTATTAGGAATTAGACCAAATGTGTAGATAATTTTATGATCTACATATTTATAATAACCTCTAAAGTTATAAGAAATGAAATATGAAAAAAAAACTTTTTTTTAACGATTTTTTTACTTTTAACATTTAATATCTTGACTCGTAGACGCGAGATTATATGAGACTTTTGAGCAAGTCTTAGAACGCCAAAACAAAGATTTATGCGCAAATTTAGCTTTCTGACTCTCATTCCGAGGTTGGAACCCTATTTGACTGGACTAAAATATTTGATGCGACATAATACGACCTTAAAAAATTTGGAGCGAACGAATTTACCGAGAGCATCGTTCGAAATAAATATTTGTTGGAACAAAAAACAGTTATATAAATATAAATCGCTTGCAAACCATTTTTGATGGTAGTTAGTTATTAGGTAGATTTATTTATATTATAACTTTTATATAGAACAACTTTACATCACACAATTATCGATGTAAAATCTACAGAGAGTAGCTCTAAAACCTAGAGAATACAAGAAAATTTGTTGCAATAAATTAGGGCACAAAAAATGTTAATGGTATATTCTTAGCAAATATTGTATGGTGTCCAATGGATGTTTTAAAAATATTATAAATTATTTGATGTATTCAACAAGATATAAACTTAGTAGCGGATATTAGTAATTATAGTACGACACCAAAATAATGAGGTCGATTCTTCAACAATATGTGATTGTAGTTAGATGGGTGAATCGAGTACCGGGGATTCTATACCATAATCAATACTAAACAAAAGATAGGTGACGATAGTACCGGAGACATTATACCATAGGCGTATCATGTGAGACGGCGTCAAATATCAAAAAATGACCATGATATTAAGAAAAACCAAAATCTATTCTAACTCCGCCTGGGGTTGGTTACCGCGTGGATTGAGTAGCCTGGTAGTAACTGCCACTGCCGGTCCCAAGCCCGTATAAATAGGAGGGTTCCTAGGTCAGGCCAGCACCCTACCTAGGGTAAAAAAAGCACACTGCTCATAGAACCTGAATTTCGCCTCGGAACAAGACTGAATTAAAGATGACTACTCATGCTAGAAAAAGGCATACGAATTGGACAAAAATAGACATTTTACGCTGTGCCACCTGGAACATAAAATGCTTTAACAGTAAAGAACAAGGACTAATAATAGAATTGGACGACCACAACATTGATATATGCGCAGTTCAGGAAACAAAAAGGAAAGGAAAAGGTCAGAACTGTACGGTGAATACATCTTGATATATAGCGGGGTGGATAAGGATGAACGTGTCAAAGAAGGAGTAGCAATAGCCAGTGGCGAAGCGTCCATTAAGGCTGTAAGGCGCAGCCTACCCTATATATTTTAGATGGTAGACTCTGTTTTTATATTGCCACTTGACTTTGCCAGAGTGATTAACATTTTCTATTCATATTATCATACCTATTTCCATTTAAACTGAAGCGCTAGCATGCCGGCAACAGGCAGTGGGCAAGCTTGGCAGGCCTGCGCACTGAGAATCTGGGCTGATTCCTACGAGCAAAAAGACAGCTGTCTGACAGCTCTGTCTCTTTGCTCGTAGGCTGATTCTCTACCGCCTTTGATTTTATAGAGATCTGCGGTGCACGGTGATCGATGAGTTTGCAAAATACAGTGGCTATAATATTGACCTTGTTGGAAGAAGTGATCTCTGGATGCCTCAGTTCAGTTACGTTTAGTTCTTTAAGTCCGTGATCTATGGGGCCATGTATCAATATGTATGTTCTGTGATTACATTCGATAGTAGTAGTTGTATAGAAAATAAATATAATTTGTTTAGTCTCCATTCAAGAGTTTCGTTTAAGAAACAAGTAAAAATAAAACGCAAGTAAAAGTAACAATTCAATAGATCTGTCGTTAGTCGTAGTGATTAGTGTTATTTTTAAGGATAATGGCGGCCCTAGACACTGCCGATTTAGTAGACTTTTTAATTAATAAGAGTGATTATTTTAATAATTTGTCTTTAGAAGATAAACTGAAAAACTAAAGCGGCAAAATCTACCAATTTATTTCAAAGCTACAGATGTTTTTGCAGAAAAGAAAACGCGGCGAATGGAATTGATATACAAAAAAATATAGGTAAGTTGTTTTTGCGATTCAACTATATATTGCATTAAAAATGAGCAGCTCCCCTCCCTCGTCTAATTCAGGACAACCTACCCTCAGCTTAAATCGACGCTTTGCCACTGGCAATAGCTGTACATAAAAATACAAGGACTGCATAGATGGATGCCAATACATATCCTCAAGAATACTGGTCATCAAATACATACAGGAACCCAAGCACTATATATACTCGTAGTATCTGCGCACGCACCTGAAAATAATAAAACAAGACAAGAACGGGAACAGTTCTATGATCAACTCCAAAATGACATAGAGTCTATTCCACAATGCAAATCAATAATAATACTAGGAGATTTTAATGCTCGTATTGGCAACGAAGCTTTACCCGGAGTTAAACAACGGTTCAACGAAGATGTATTGAACTACAATGGATAACTCCTAATCAGCATATGTGCAATTAATTAACTCCGAATTAATAACACCTTTTTCGACCATAAACCACAATATAAATATACTTTCAGTACCACTCGAGGACAACAATCAATGATCGAGTATATAATAATCAGCAGATGCTTCCATCCACCTCAGATATTCGATATACGAGCCCTTAACTCTGCTAACATTGGTAGCGACGACAAATTACTTCTTGGAAAAATCAAAATGAAACTAAGACCTAATAAAAACACAAGATCTAGCACACCGGAAGAAAAAATAAACGTAGAATCATTGTGTGGAATCATTAGACGAAAAAGATGACATTAACAACAGCTGGGGAAAACTAAAGCGAGATATCAACGAAGCAGCCACTGAAGCACTTGGAACAGTAACAACAAACCAAGGAAAATCAGAACCCAATAAGACCTCCTGGTTCTGTAAGGAAGTTAAAGAGCAATGTGAAAAGAAAAAGAGAGTCTATTTAAAATTCAGGACAACGCAGTCTCCGGAAGACTATCAAAAGTACAAAAGAATTGGAAACATCACAAACACACTAGTGAGACAAGTTAGAAACAAGCACTGGGAAACCTTTTCAAAAAGGATGGAAAGCGACTTCTATGGACTCCAAAAACAGATATGGCGGCTGATCAGAGACCAGAGAAAGGAAACACAGGAGTTAATTAGCAGTAACCGTATACCAAAGGAAACTTGGGTGAATTACTTGAAGGAGTTATATAAGAAACAGCAGACCGAAATTGAACCTAACAGCCGAAATTATAATTAACGGCGATATACTTGTAGAAAAGGAAGACGTAGAACTAGCCCTAAAAAAAAACTAAAAAACAGGAAAAGTGCGGGACCTGACGGAACTACCAATGAGTTGCTGAAATACGGAGGAGAGAGCCTGACAGAACAACTGAAAATTTTCATCAATAAAATTATATACCATCATAGAATCCCCGATGAATGGAGGACTAGAACAACAATACTCCTATACAGAGGGATCAATCTTCTCTCCACCTCGTTAAAACTAACCACAAACAAAATTGATGAATATACTTCCTTAGCAGACGAACAGCAGGGATTCCGGTCGGGAAGGTCATGCACGGATGCAGTATTTTTTATAAGACAAATAACTAAAAAGTCAATTGAATATAACCATCCAGCTTTCATGTGTTTTATCGATCTAGAGAAGGCGTTCGATCGCACACAGTTGAAAGATGTAACATACCTGCTTTACGACAGACAAATACCTCAAAACATTATCAAAACGATTGAAAATATATATCAGGTCAATACGATTCAAGCTAGGATAAACGGTGAATTTGCCGAAAAAATAGAAGTAGATAATGGCATCCGACAAGGTGACTCTCTTAGCCTCCTACTATTTAACATCATCATGGACGAGCTGATGAAACAGGTGCGTAAATTAAAAGGGTACAAAATGGGTAATAGAGAAATCAAAATACTGTGCTACGCCGACGATGCAGTATTAATAGCTGAAAGCGAAGATGATTTGCAAAGACTATTGCACTAATTTAACACAACAGCGAAAAAGTTTAAAGTGAATATATCAGCGACAAAAACTAAAGCCATGATTGAATCTACAACACCACTCAGATACAAACTAGAAATAGATAATAAAATTATACGACAGGAAATGAAGTTCAAGTATCTCGGAATAGAAATATTCGGGTACGGGGATGTTGAACCGGATGTGAGGGACATGCCATGAAAGCAGCAAGAACAGCCGCATGTCTTAACAGTACCATATGGAGCAATGAACATATAGGAATCGAAGTTAAATCCAGAATCTATAAAACAGCAGTTAGACCCATACTAACACATAGTGCAGAAACTAGGTCAGAAATCTCGAAAGCAAAATAAATACTGGAAACAATAGAGATGAAAGTGATGTGCAAAATAGCTGGCAGGACACTTATGGATCGAAAAAGGAGCGAGGATATCAGAAGAATGTGTAAAGTCGATAACATCAATGACTGGGTATTATAAAGAAAACGGAAATGGAACGATCACATCAACCGCATTACCGACGACAGAATACGAGTAGTAAAGATCACGAGGGACAAATCACCAATAGGACGTAGGAACATCGGAAGACCTCGTAAACGATGGAGTGACAACCTCGCAATAGACTGAAACCAGGCGAGACGAAGAAAAACAAGCAAATTGCTTACATATAAGAAGGAAGAAGAAGTTTCTAACTGTTTTGCCGTATTATGCCTATAATCAATACATAATGGTTCCATGAAATTTGTATACACAGATTTACTTGACTGGAGATGGTGGTGTTGACTGGAGATGGTGTCCTTACATGAATCACTTTTGGTACCGAACTATAACAAAGAATTTAGTCTATAGCAATATAATCGGTGGAGTATTGTAGCGAATTACGTTCTGGCTCTACGTTGGAATCAGGTTTTTGGATTTTCTCCTGTACAGGTCAATGAATAAATAAATATAAAACACATCAAACAACTAACAAAACTATGATTACTAAAAATCCGTGAACTGCAAAAATATAAAGGTCCTGTATAACAGGAACAAGGCAATAACACGAGCAAACAAGTAAACGGCATTTTAGGAGGTCCACAAGAACGACCAGATTGTACTATTACTCCCCTTTTATTTGTTGCAAGGAACAAGTACCGCCGACAATGATTAACGATATATGCTCTACATGCGTAAATACAAGTAGGGCTTTAAATTGTCAAACTGTCATAACTAAGACATTACTATATACCATGTGTCTCATTTAAAATGCAGACATCCAGATATTTTCGTCATATTTTTAAATCAAGATTTGAGCTTTGGCACAATTAGTTCTATATAAGATGTAGACTTCGTGGCAAACCAACTTAAACTTAACTAACAAATTGAGACAACGGCAGCCCCCCAAATGGGGCTCATTTACGATATTTTGCTTCGCATTAAGGAAATCGAAAAAAGTTAATGGAAAAAGTTGTTCAGAATCCCCAAAAATTTGAACCCCAACATTTTTCCGCAAAGTCCACACACGGTTACAATTTTGGTTTTCAATTTAATAGAATACCATAAAAAGAAAAACTATGATTAAATTAAATGTCAATCTGACACAACTTTGAGAGTGCACAAGTTCTAGAGTGCAATCGTAAAATTCGTATTTAAGGGAAAATGCAAAATAATAAGGTTATTTGGTAATGGGGCTCGTAGTAACAGAGAAGTAGCCGCAGAATTTAACCGAAGACATCCTTTACAAATGGCTATTAGTCGTGGAACTGCAGCCGCCATGAATTCTCTTTTCGATGAAACTGGCAGTGTTATTAAAAGATCTCAGAATGATCAACCTTGCCGAATACATCCGCATCCTGAAGGTAACGTATTTTAGTACAAACCAAGCGAATCCAAGAGTGAGTCTACGAAATTTAGCGTCTCAACTGAATATCGACAAGGAGAAAATTTTAAGATGTTTCAGTCGTCATAAAATCAAGCCTAATAAATAAAGCTGACACTGAGCGCCATCGGCCAGCGGCATATCATCGAGGTCCTCGGCGCGCACAGGTTATGTATGAGTGTGGATGACTGACGGATGACTTAATTTCGTTATGCGAACGCCAGCCCGCTTTCACATCGAGACTCGAGGCCCAGTACGGCGATCGCTAGTACGCTGTGGATCGATTCACTGTTTCCCGTGGATGACTTTCTGTACGTGTATTAATATTTTAATATAATCATGTCGAATGTGCGCAAAGGTAACAAGAAGCCACTCGCTGATAAAGTGCGAGAAATTATTCGTGATTTCCCAGACTTATGTTACGATGGGGCCAAAAGTATATGTGACGTGTGTAAAATTGACTTAATGTGTTGAAGCACACGAGATTGTAGACGGCATGTATGGAGTGTACAACACAGCAATAAAAAAAGGGTATGCCTCAGGGATCTCAGTTTATGGTGGACTTATTATTAATGTTAATTTCCTGCAATGTGCCCCTTGATATACTGGACAAACATTTCGAGAGTTTTGGAACAGATACGTTCCAGATGTCCATTTACCAAGTCGCTCGGCTTTAGGACAGAATGTGCCTGTGTTGCGCGAGGACGTCATAAAGGAAATTAAATGTGTGTTAAAAAATAAACAGTTGTGGTTATGTGTTGACGAGAAAATAGACGTAAAAAACATTCTGTGGTACATGTGGTAGTACGGGTGCTGGACCCTCTTAAGCTGATAGTTCCACTGTTACTAGCTAGCAAAAGACTAACATAGTGTACTAGCGAAGTAATTACGTGGGTGGTGCTCGAGACGTTGGACACATTTGAAATCACAAATCAAGTCAAGTATTGATGTTTGTGACGGATGGTGCTGCGTCAATGCTTGCGGTAGGCCGTTCTCTTCAAAAACACGGCTGCCAGTTTTTACACGTTACGTGTAACGTTCATGTTCTACATCTTGTGACAGAAACCATTCGGAAATGTTTTCCCAGAAGTCGATGCCTTAATAGTGAATACGAAAAAAGTATTTTTGAAATCTCCGAAACGTCTTACTGTATTTCACAGGACATTTTAGTGTCGGATATTTTAGTGTCGCGGTATTCCTGAATCTCCATAGCCGGTTCTTACACGTTGGCGTACGTGGTTGAAGGCAGATTTCTATTATGCTGAGTGTGAGTGTCTCCAGCAAATAAAAGCTGTAATACTGCAATTTAATCCAGAGGAGGCTACGGCTATCAAGAAAATCCAGACAAAATTTAACGACAATTCCGTTAAAATTGATTTACAAACTATTCGTGACAATGATAAAGGAGTAAAAGACGCAATAGAAAAATTACAAAACAATGTCTTTAGCGGAGTGATTGCAAGCAGTGAACGAAGTCAGTTCTATGTTACATGGTATAAGTGACGTAAAACATGAAGGTGTTAGACAAAATCCGTTAAATGAGTCCTTTAATTATACCTGTGTCATGTCAGTAGATGTTGAAGGATCATTCCCCACATATAAACACATTTTTTCGCCAAAGCGTACTTGCCTCCTGGAGTCAACCATAGAAACATACCTGATGCTGAAAAGTTTTTATGGATCTGGTGCAGTTTGTGATAGGGACACCAATCCATCTACGAGTACTTCATAAATCTGGTTAAAAAGGTGAGTGTGCAACAGCTCATTGCTTTCATTAGTATTGACTTTATGTTATGTTTATTATATGTATTATGAGGCGTACGCCTATGCGGGGTGACGCGCTGTGCCAGCTTTACTTATAAACCAAAATTTCTACATACTGTGAAAGAAGATGATGAAAATAAAAGGTTAGAATAGTACTATTGGGCTCAGGGACATTTTTTAGACGACCGGAATTTTCTACATTAAATTTTGTTTACTTTATATTATATTCTCAAAACTGTATGTACTGGGATACCGAAAATCCTCATTGGATAATTAATTGTAAAGACCAGTACTCAGAGTTAATATATGGTGTGGAAGTTTAGGACAGAGAATAATTAATTAGTTTTTCTTTAATAACTCGTTAAATGCTGAGTGTTTAGTTAATTATTTTGATACGAAATTATGGAATGCAATTGAAAATCTCCCTCTTAATGTGTGATAGAACATGTTTTTCCAGCTAGATGGTGCGTCAATCCATAATTCCAGAATTGTTCGTCAATGGTTGAACGTACATTTTCCAGTGTGCTATATAGAAAGATGTCCTTTTGAAATCTGGCCTCCTAGGTCCCCCGATATTATACTATTGGATTCTTATTGCTCGGGAACAGTGAAAAATAAAATTTACAAAACAAGGCCCAGAAATAGAGAAGAACTTTGTACTAAAATAAGACGAGCTTGTTGCAAAATCAGCATTCCAAACCTGAGAAAAGTAATCAATCATAATCGTAAAAGAATTGAAAAATGTATTAAAATTGAAGGATGATTAGTTGAGAGAGGCTACACCTAATACTTAGTTAAAATTTGTATTTATGTGTAATGAGTAATTATTTCAAAAGCTATTGTTACTTTAAACTGTTTTTTTACTTATTTCAATTACTAAAAGTTAATTGTTTGTTTATTTTTTTCTCTTAAAACGTAAGTTTTGTTAAATCGACATTTCTGTTCAATATTTTTTCCAATTCCATGGCATCCTATTAAAGTGAAAACCTAAATTATAACCGTGTATGGACTTTAAAATTTTGGTTTTGGAAAATATTGAAAAATGTAAAAACACAAATTTCGTAATACATTTTTGTGTTGGGGCTCAAACTTAGATTATGAATAACATTTTCTAATAATTTTCGATACCTTCAACGCGAAGGAAAATATCGGGAACGACCCCATTTGGGGAACTGCCGTTGTCTCAGTTTGTTACTTAAACTTAAGTTGGTTGTCTCAAAATGTACGTCTTATATAGGACTACAATTGTGCCAAAGCTCAAATCTGGATTTCAAAAAATGGCGAAAAATTCGGGGTGTTTTTATTTTAAATAAGGCACATGGTAAATGTCATGTAGGTAATACAAATGAAGTCATACGGTAAACAAAAAGATTTAAAATTAAATTAATGGCCTTTAATGTCGGCCTCCGATATTCTACGCCAAATGGCGGTAAGGATTGGTTGTTTTTTTTTTACAAAGATTACTCGACTTCCGGTTCTATCAATGTCAATTGACATGGATATTATAGATATTCTTCTGAGGGTAAATTATCCCATAATTACCTTGCAGAAGGTCTCCAAGTTCCCTGGAATGATCGGGGGTAATGATGGTAATTATTTGGAACTGGCTTAGATTGTTGGCTTGCAAGTAATCCGGGCGTGGGTTTGATTCCCACATCGGTCGGTTGGGCGCGTCGGTATGACTGTCTAGGGGTTAAGTGGAAGAGTACACCTAAGCTATTAAACTCTGCCCCCGTAAAAATAAAGACAAAAAAAATAAAAGTGAAGCAAAATTATTAGATTATTGGCAAAATTGAGACATTATTGGCAAATTTTTATCGATTCGAACCTAAATTTGCTAGGATCCTAATTCAACTTGTAAGGGTATATTTATATACCCAAATTATAGATATCATAGAATAATTATAGAAAATAACGGTGGGCAACATTATAATAAATAAATAAACAATATACATTGGAAGCTCAAAAGTATCAGTCCTCTAAAATTATGTTATAATTTGACTTAGAAATTACATTTTTAAATCGATTATTTTTTTATGGAAGACGTAAAGTAATAATCTAGCTACCTTTGTTCCCATTTTGGACATTTTGTCGAAATTTCATAGGAGTTACTTACATAAGGATAAGAAGATAAGCAGCCATAAGGAAAAATGTCCTATTACCGCCTCTGGAATTCCCCTACGAGACTGATAATTCTGAAAGAAAATACACACCGAAAGGTTTGATTAAATTTTTACATATATCAGAACATCAAAAGGCAAATACTGTTCTACATTAAATCAGTGTTTTGCGCGTTATAGACGCTGTCAAATAGTGTTAGGCACCGAAAAACCCGCACCCTATAGTGTATTCCATGAGATCTGATGACAATTGAAAGACGACATCAAACGCATTTGATAATTTAGTGATGTTAATGCTCCAGGTTGGTACAAGTTGCTTTCAGTGGCGCCTCGTCAAGTACGGCACGTGAGGCATTACCTCACTAATAACGGAGATAAAAAACAGGGTAACAAATTATTTTTACTTGGCTTATTGATTTATTATTTAATTTTAATTATTTAGAATTGCAATTTTAATATCCATAATTGCCATCCACTGATTAATACTCTAATTAATTAGCACCATCAGTTGTAACTGTAACGAGCGGTTGCGAATTCTAACGAAGATGAACGAGAAGAAGCAACTCTCCTGGCACCGGTTTAACATACCGCATAATTTAAAATATTACAATTAAACATTTATACAGGTAAAGGGGCAATATAGTAAGGCAGTTGCCCATTTACCTAAAACCTCGCACAGAGGAGAACATAAAAATAAGGTATACACATTTTTTGGGAAGCAGAGCGTGAGTGCAAGCCATTTTATTGCGATATTGATCTCCTAAAATACGTTTCCCATCGAGTTGTACTCTTCAGGAATTTAAGGTAAATGTTTATAAGTAGAAGCTGACATAAAAGGATTTGAAAACAAATGTGTCTGTGAGTTCTTATGCGACTTTGTTGTTGAAACTAAAAATGGTATTATATCGTTTATAAACAAATATGACGTCGTCATATTTGTCTCCGTCAACTCATGCCTTGTAACATCATCAAAAAATGTTGTTACAAGAAATGAACGATATTTTTCTTCTAACGGAAATTAATACAAAAATAAAAATAAAGTGGCGCCATTTTATTTAATTGTGGCAGAATCCCCCGTCTTAAGTGTAAACTCGACCGTCTCAATTGAATCGAACGGGTCTTCAGGTCTTGATTGCGCCGTTGCCAGATCAATATTTCACAAGAACAATTCTGTAAAATCATGTGATAATAAAAAGAAGTTCCCTTTTTATGATCACGGATTAAAGAGATCATATTTCGCAACTTTGTAGCTTTTATTACAGTTGATACACTAGTTGTATTTTTTAAATTTCTTCGTTAGACGTTAAAAGAAATAAAGCTAAAGGCGTATCGCTTAGATGTGTAGTAAATAGCATATAGGTAAATTTAAATATTTTGTTATAAACATTAGGCATAAGTGCGCGAGGATTCTCCTAGTAGCTTGCCTCTTACTGTATACAATTTCTAAAGTTGATAAAATTTGCACAACATCACACAAGAATTGTTTGAAAATAATCAATAGAAGTATGGCTGTATATATAATACTATAGCAAGCGCAAATGATATGGTAACTTTAAAAAATATATTCCTGATGTGCAACCATGAGCAAAAAATCGAAAAACAGATCCATTTATTTCTCTTTAGAATACCTATGCAGATATTTCGTAAAATAATGAATAAATTCGTTACTAAATCAAGGAATAACTTTGTCGGACCCGTAATTTTTTTTAGTTGCGCATTATTTAAAATATAATTAATACATACAAGCTAATTTGTGTGGAGGTATGTCATAGATATTTTCGTTTCATGGCAACCCCCTTCTTGATAACGGAATGTGAAAGCGCTGGTAATAATTATTTTAAAAAGTCAACTAAAGTAAATGGTCAAATTGTGCACCCTTCACTGACTGACAGCAGCCTCAGCGATCGATGTTTTTTATTGCTGTCAGATAAAAATTTGAAATTGAATTTCGTTAAATATATTTTTTTTATTTTTGGAGTTATTTATTTAAAGAATACATTTATTATCTTTTGTTTCGCAAAAGCAGTGTGTTTGAAGTGTTTGTTAAGGAGGTTCCAACGGGATTTTCAAAAATTATAAAACGCAATGAATTTTCCTCATCTGAAAATAGAGTTTCATGAATTTTTTGAGTTCTTTACCATTTGGATTAAAAAAAATAATGTAAAAGAGGTAAAATGCATTTATTCTAATGAAGGGACATTTTCTAATGACGGGAAAAGTACCTTCGGAACAATAGAAAAATACCGTGTTTGCTACAGTGATTCATAGTACTTTGTAGCTTCCAATGATGCAACCGGCATAAAAAGTGACCATCTGGTTTATTTTATATTGCAAATTAAAGACCGAGGCGTTTAGCATCGTCGTTGGCTGATTTGGCCGCATAACGGCAACGCTGCGGAGCACGGGCTATTCAAATAATTGTATTCCTTGGCATTCTTCTAACTAGTTGACGGTCGAAACTTCGTTCAGCAATAAGCAATTGTGACATTTTATAGTAAATTCCGAAGCAAGCCCAAATTTCGTTTCATTTACGATATTTTCGAAGGATAAAACACCTCACACGAGGAGCATTTCATCGTTTGTCCCAAATGACTTAGGGAAACAATGCGATATCCACTGGCTTCGCCAATACTAACATTCGACGATTTCGGTTTTTTACTGATTTGACTATCGCTTTTCGCCCCGCATTACCTTTCCCGGTTTCAGTCACCATGCGGATTTTATTTAACTGACTTTTGGAAACGAAGCGCCTTTTATAACGTAAACGCGGTGACATTTTGAGGTTAGGATAAATTGTTATGGCGACATATTGTCAACGACAATACACTAAATCCGCGAGTTTTACAGCAGCGTTGCCGCGCGCTGTGCTCGTAGATAGCAAATTCACAAATTTGTCAATTTGCAAAAACGCTTGTGTTCTTATATGAAATATGATTATTTACGAGATTTTATGAAAGAATATGCGTTGAACGACACAATTAAGTGATAATTTCGAAACTTACCCCTCACCACTCGTTGGAACCTCCTTAAGTAGTAACTTTATCATTTTGTAAAACATGATTAAATTAACTGAACAAGAAATAATTGAAATTCTTTAAATGATAAGTCACATTAAATTAGTGTTTTTGAATTGCAAAATCGTTTTCTCTCAATATTTTTATCTAACCTATACTAACTCAAATGTAATTATTACGTAAATACAAATGTATAGTACGTAAAAAATGTACTACTTCACATTCTATAATAAAAAGGGGGTTGTCATTACAAAAATATATATTTTAAAAAATGCACAAAAAAATACGGATCCGAGATGTTTCCCCAAAAGCTATTCCTTGAATTACTTACAAATTTATTCATTGCTTTATGAAAGCACTGTATAAGAAAAATCATTACTCTAAATTGCTGTCTGTATGCTGTCAAAAGGGTGAAATATTGTTCCTTCCCCGTCCTTTTTCAGAGGAGGCATTTCTCATTGTCCATCTAATCAGAAACCCTCTCTGATTGTGTTTACTTATGTTGGTATCTTAAGCAGATTACAAGATATAGCCGAAAATGTGGTTTTGCGAGAGAACCTCAGACGCCGTTTTCACCCCCTTAAACCAAATACCAACACGTAAAAAAGGTATACCTTATTTCGGTTTCGTTTTCGTTCTTCCTCCGTGCAAAGTTATATAAAAATCAGAAAGACAATTCTACCACATTATTTGTAAGTAATTCTCTTTCAATGTGCCTCGTCAAAGTTTTGGACCACGAGTCACCCCTGGTTGAATCGTACGCCACAGCAGTTTTAAGTTCAAGGAATTTTTCCCTCACTCACACTATTTTTTGGCGTTTTATGGTTTGCTACAATTCCTCTGTAAACGTTACCTCCCTATTTTACTGTACAATTGACTAGTATGATAGTCCTACTATCATACTAGTTTACTAGTATGAGATTTACTAGGAGTCCACGGGAAAATGCCTCAGGAAAACCCATTTTTTATCGCGAGTTTATCGAATTGTAAATGTCATCTTTCAATCGTCGCCCATTCTCATGGAATCCCCTGTTGTCACCAACCGTGACGGCCTTCAACACGTCTTGTGCGTGAGCGCGTGCCTCTTCACCTCGAACTTATTCTTTGACTCGAACTGGCACGCCTTACACGTGTATACAGTACCATCCGATCTCTCGTGTATCAGCAGATGCCTCTTCAGGCTGAACTTCTTCTTCGTCTCGAAGCTGCACATCTCGCACTTGAACATCGCCACCTCGGATGGGTCCTTGTGGATCAGCATGTGGTCCTTGAGGCGCGACTTGCGCTTAGCCGCGTACGAGCACCGCTCGCACTTGTACATCTTCGCCTGCGAGGGGTCGCGGTGCACCAGGGAGTGCCGCTCCAGGCAGCTCTTTTTGCGCGACTCGAACTCGCACTGCTCGCACTTATACCTGGGCGCGTCAGCCGAAGCGGCGTGGAGGAGCATGTGCCTGCGCAGGCAGAACTTCTGCTTGGTCTGGAAGGCGCAGACCTCGCACCGGTACATGGGGGCGACGGAGGGGTCCATGTGCGTCACCATGTGGTCCTTCAGCCGGTACTTCCGCCGGGTCTGGTACGCGCAGACGTCGCACTTGTACATGGCCGTCTCCGACGGGTCGCGGTGCGTCAGCGAGTGGACCCTCAGGTGCAATTTTTTCGGCGTCTCATAGGGACACGCGTCGCACTTATACGTCGAATCCGCGACGATTTTGTGCGTGAGAGCGTGACGTGTCACGTCGTACTTCTTCCACGTCTGATAGGGGCAGAGCTGGCATTTATACGGGGGAGCGTCCGGGGGGTCTTTGAGTTGGCGTTTCCGTTTGACTTTGTGCGCGCGCATTTCGCACTTCGCCGGCGATAGCGCGCGCGCGCACTTGTGGCTAGCGTCGGGTTCGCCGCTCTGCCTCGTGCCGAACAAACATATTTCGCATTTGTACGTAATTGCTTCTGGAAGCCCTATGTGGACCAATTCCTGATTGTCTTCGTATTTGAACTTTGCATCGCTCAGTTCGCAGTACGCCGTTTCGGGTTGGAAGCTGGAAAATATGTTCGGTGAATGGTGGTGTCATCATGCGAATGGTGGGAGGGGGATGCGTTACGGAAAGCAACCGAGTAACATTGATGAATAAAGCGTCAACTCTTCCCCACTTTTCTAGTGGTCACCTGATAATTGTTGAAAGGGCAAAAGTAATGACATTGACCGTTGATGTCTGATAAGTAAGGCTATGGGCGAGCGCTGCATACTGCTTCATGTGGAGGCATGAATATTTTTACTGCAACGAACGTTTCGTTTATAAAATCTACAAATCTTAGCTATTCTAAAATAATGATATTCATAAAACTTTATTATAAAATTTCGCCATAAAATTTCTATTAGATTGTAAACGATGTATTCACCGAGATACCTGTCTTTTAATTTCTAAACAGTTTTAATGTAACAGAGCGATGATAACGCTGGAATGAGGTAAGTGCTGGACGAACCGTAGTGGAGGAGGATCAGAAATGCACTTTTAATTGCCATAGGGCCGTAATTGATCTTGATTTATCAGTCGAGGTATACGTACGGCCTCCGCTGTGTTAGTTGAACCGTTTTAATTTCACAATAAAGTATGTCGTACGTGTGAAGACCCAGAAAACGTTTATATGCTCAACAAGTGAGAAAGTGTATTGGTGAATTTGATGATTTATTCTACGGTAGAATAAAACTAATATGTAAAGTATGCGATAAATCCTCAATGTGCTGGCCCAAATCCGACTGTACACGTCACGTAAATTATGTGCAACAATAACATAGAAAATAGGGCGTGCCCTTGCAATCTCAATTTAAATTTGATTTATTGTCGATGTTATTGATGATATTGTTGATGACTCTAATATTCCGTTTCACATACTAGAAAAGCACACTTTCGAAAGTTTTGGAACAAATACAATATACAGTTTCAGTTACCAGAAGAAATTGAATTAGAGTTGAACTGAACATGTGGAGGAATTACTTTGCAAGTACTTTGGAAGTGACTGTCAAACAAATCTGAAAAAGAAATAAGATTTTCTTTGTATTACAAAAACATTATAACGAGATTCAGAAAAGCAGTAGAACATGAGAATAGTGATGATGAAGAGGGAGGAGAAGAAGAGGGACTGTGCGGAAGAAGTGACTTTCGGGAACACGACGTCGTATAATGTGTTTTTCTTAAAAAAATATAATACATAAGTAATAAAACACCACTATATTTAGTTATTGTGTATTTTTTATACCTACCAAACGAAATTTTATTTTTGATTTTTTCCATTTTATTTTTCATTTTTCAGCTAACGTCGCAAAATAATCCCTAAACTACAGTAAGCCCATGTAAATTTCAAACCAAAGTCCCCTAAATCCAGATAAGTTTCCAAAAACAGCTAAATCCGAGAAATTCTTACAGTTTTTCAAAAAACTATTAAAGTGGCATTTTTCCGCAAAACTCCTCTTATATGTTATGTCACTGCCTATCAATTTCTATAGTGAAAACTCTAGTATCCTTATTTTACGACTAGTAGCAAACTTTTGCGTTTCCTGAAAAACATGTTCAGATGGATTTAGTGGGTTTTGGAACTAGGCGACTCATATATTGAATGTGAATGTACACGGAGTTCGATCTGACCGCACGTAAAGAATATCCTGTTCCCTCCGAGTGCTGCCTCACTCTTTCTTCTACGCATACCACACTTTTCCTATTCTCGACGAGTAGTAAATTACCAAACAGACGATTGTAGTTACGTGTTGACGAGATATATCGTAAAAAAATCCATTGTAAATATTATAGTACGTGTACTGGACCCACGGCAATCGACATTTCCATTGCTATCGGCTAGCAAAAGACACGCCGAGTGTACTGGCAATACAATTACGCAGGTGGTGCTGGAGACGTTAGAAACGTTTCAAGTGTCCACAATTAAATATTGATGTTTGTGACCGATGGTGCCGCGACAATGCGTTCAGTGGACCATTCTCTTTCACAACACGGTTGAAGATTACATGTTACGTGGAAAGTGCATGCCTTACATCTTGTGGCATAAATTATTCGACAATGTTTTACCAAGATAGATGCATTAATAGCAAGTACAAAAAACGTATTTCTAAAATATCCTAAACGTCATCGCGAGTTTCACAGGGAATATCCTGAAACTGCCGAACCACCATAGCCGACCCTTATACGTTGGGAAACATGATCGAAAACAACTTTTTATTACGGTGAAAATTTCCAGCAAATAAAATTTGTATTACTACAGTTCAGTCTGTAGTAATACAAATATGCAGCTATTAGGGAAGGCCAGACACAATTTATAGATATTTCCATTGAAACTGATTTAAAAACTATTCATACCAACTATAAAGGAGTGCACGACGCAATAGAAAAATTGCAAAATAGTACGCGTTGGCGTTAGCGCAGTCTCTGCAAATATGAATCAAGTAAACATACTGTTACACGTTATAGACGATGCAAAAAGTAAGCGCGTCAAATAAAAGTTTGAAAGTGTGTTAAAGAAAGACACGGAAAGACAGATTAAGACAAGTCTGTGATTAAGATAAGTTTGTGATGATACTGCTAATAGTAATGGTGCATCAACAGATTCGTTAAGTGAGTGCAAAGAGTATTTTGCGTATGTCTGTATTACATCAGTAGATGTCGAACGGTCGTTTTCCAAATCATCATCATCATCATCATTAGGTCATCAGTCCTAAGATTGGTTGGACGCTAACGTCCAGCTTCTCCTATCTTGTGCTAACCTACGCATTTCGCTAATTGTACTACAACCTACATCCCTTACTATTTGCGAGCAGTAGTCTAATCTAGGCCTACCTCTGCCTTTCTTCACTCCTATTTCTGCCTCCAAAATATCGCGGACTATTCCCCCATGTCTCAGCAAGTGGCCTACCATTCTATCTCTTCTCTTCTTTAAGTTTTTCCACATACTTCTTTTCTCGCCGACTTTCTCCAATACTTCTTCGTTTCTAACCCTATCAGTCCATGGTATTTTCATCGTCCTTCGGTAACACCACATCTCAAAAGCTTCTAATTTCTTCCTACTTGCTTCCCCTACCGTCCAGGTTTCGCAGCCGTATAGTGCCGTGCTCCATACATATGTTTTCAAAAATCTCTTCCTTGTTTCTAAGTTTATTACCCCCGAGCATAAAAGTGCTTTCTTTTTGTTAAAAGCTACTCGACCCTGCGCTATTCTTTGTTTTATGTCTTTATCGCTTCTTCCATCCCAATTTATTTTACTTCCTAAATAAGTGAAGTCTTTAACTTCCTCCAATCTTTCATTATTAATTTGTACTTTCGTTTTTGCTCTGCTCTCGCGCCCTCTGCACACTAACACTTTAATTTTGTTTTTATTCACCCTCATTCCGTATTCCTCTGTCAACACTGCCTCCATTTCGTTCAATGCCGATTCTAATTCCTCCTTACTAGATTAAGAACATATTTTCACCACAGCGAAAATTATTCTCTGAGACAAATATAGAAACATATCTGATGCTGCGAAGTATATACGAATTTTCTCCAGTTCATAATTATGATGATGACGATGATGATAATACAAGTTCATCACGCTAGTTAAGAGGGTAAGCACATACAGTGATATATTTACTTGTAACAGTTTAATGCTTTTGTTACTAATTATTTTGTATTATTATTACCCCTATTACAATGCGTACCTCTATAGCGTGCAGCACATTTCCCACAGCCTTACTGATAAGTATGCATCCAAAAATAATGTCAGAGTGTCTTTAAGATTTGTTGATGGAATTCGTAATTTTCTCAAACGTTATCCAAACTTCAACAAAAGGGTGTCTCAGTTGGAACTATAGCATTTGATTTGAACGCCATTTGTGTTCTATCAAAAATAGGGCGTCAATATTTAACGACATTCATCGGTTTGCAGATGTGTTTTGTATACAACCAGTTTATGTACAACTGGCTTATGAAGGTGATCACTAATCACATGTACCCTGTATAAAGGTAGTGAAGTTTACACCAGATGGCGTGTTGATACGAGGGGCATTCAAATATAAACGAGCCTTTTACTTCTGAGGACATAGAAAGCGTGTCGGAGGTAAGCGAAGCGTCGGGAAGGATAGGGGGGATACCCTCTAGATGACTTGAGGTCAAGCCGACCGTCCGATCGGTTTGTTTAGTTGTCCTTACAATGAGCGAAAGACAGGTTCATCGTTCGATTGCGCAACGCATCATAATAAAGTTTTTAACGAACGAAGGCGTTAAACCAGCCAAAATTCGGGACCGAGTGCGTGCATAGTTCGGGGAGAATGCACATTCATGGCCGCGAGTGAAAGCCTGGTGTGCCCAGTTTAGAGAAGGGCGTGAAAAAGTAGAAAATGTGAGTCACCGAAGACAACCCCGATCCAGCATTAAACGTGGCAATGCTGCAGCTGTTCGTGAGCTCATTGAAAGACATCGTCGCTTCACTGTAGCAGAAATCAGTAAGGAAACGGGAATCAGTGTTGGAAGTGTATACACCATCATCCGAGATCACCTTGAATTCCGAAAAATCTCGGCGAGGTGGGTTCCACGTCTACTTACCCAAGAAAACAAAAATGCAAGAGTTGAAGTTTTGTCAGATGCTTCTTGCTCGGTTTCAAAATGAAGGGCAGGCTTTTTTGCAACGCATTGTGACGTGCGATGAAGCTTGGGTTCACTACTACACTCCCGAAAAGGGCCAGTATGGAGTGGAGAAAAAAGGGGGAGCCAGGACCATCAAAAGCCAAAACTCGTTTGTCAGCCGGGAAGGCGATGTCAACGATTTTTTGGCATTCTCAAGGAGTTTTACTCGTTGACTTTCTTCACGATTGTCGCACAACAAACGCTGTCTACCACTGTGACCTTCTTGACCAGGTTCATATCACATATCGGTCAAAAAGGCGCCGTCAGCCCATCCGAGACGTCCTGCTCCTACATGACAATATACCAGGCCCCACACTACAGCCCTAACAACTCAAAAATTGGCTGAAATACATTGGATTACACTTGACCACCCTCCCTACAGCTCTGACCTTTAACCATGTGATTTAATGTGTTTGGGCCTCTCAAGGAAGCACTTGGAGGAGACCATTTTGCGAACGATCAACAGGTTGAACAGTTTGTGCGCAGTTGGTGGGATACCTGCCCGAAGTCATTCCCCGAAAACGGCATGAAAAACTTATCTGTTCGATGGCAAAAATGCATTAATAAAGAGGAGAACTATGTAGAAAAATAACTATAAAGTGTGTTTTCTTCTTAAATAATTGTAATTTTGTTTTTGCAAAAGGCTGATTTATATTTGAATGACCCTAGTATTTCCCCAATATTAGTATGATGATAATTGACACCAGTGAATGTAAAACTCTACCATGGCCTTGTTGTGTTAATTTTACATCAAACTGGTGCGTCCCTATATACACTCCGTTTGGTGTGAAATTGGTGTCAAATTTTGCACCACGTTTCCGACAGTGTATCTGAGTCATTGGGTCATGCTGGATAATTTAAAGCAATTTATTTATGATCACTCTGTCACTGAATTACAAATTACACTGACGAAATATCCAGACTTAATGCAACTCGTATGCCGCATCGGCCAGCATCTAAGTAATGTGCAGAGTATGAGTGAATGTCAAAAATATTCCACCCCTGACATCTATGGGCGTAGAAAGTGCATATTCAAAACATGAAGGATGCCCAGTCTCACAGACTGCAGGCAATGGAATGAGCTACATAAGTTAATTATCCTAATATGTTGGATCTAATATATTGGATATGAAAACCCCACTGCAAAGCCCTCATGGTAACGCTACTGGAAATGGAGGAAAAGTTGACGCTTTATTAACTAAATATACGTCAGATGTTTATATAGTAGAAGGCCTAGAGAATATCTAGAAAATATGTTGTTGGTTTAACAGAAAACCCGTTTTAATAATTCTGGATAAAATAAAAAATCATATTTATTCGAGATATTTGATATTCTGTATAACGAACGTATACATATTTTAAATTGTTATTTTTCGTAATCGATTTTTAAAATAATATAAATAAATCGATGTTCTCATGTTAGAGTCTACAAATTCTTACCAACCAGAACACTTATGCACAACATTACGACTAATGTATTTAGGTAATAATTCATTTAGGTCCCGATGTCGCTTAGACGTTGTTATACGAGGGGCGTTATTTATATTTTGAGCCTAATAGAAAAAAATATTAATTTATCTACAGAAATAAGGAGTTTATACTTCTTATATAAATACAGTGATTGTTCAAAACTGCGGTGGAACGTAGCAGCGTCTACTAGATGTGAGCTTTATTTGTCGAAGGTATACTCGTTTACACTGCACTGACGAGACCCAAGATAGAAAGGTCAAAACCGGTCTGCAGTTAACGATATCCTGAGATAGGTGACACGTTGCATCTTTCTTGGTGCAGTTTTGAACAATCACTGTATTTTTAGTGCTAACTCTGTTAGACAAAAATACGACAAATTTTGTCATGTAATCCAGCGCTCGGCGTTTGGCATATGGCCAGGAGAATAGCTGTTTTGACCTAATTTGTTTAGTCCTTATTATATAAGGCATTTACAGATGGGTTGGAGTATAAACTCCTTATTGCTGTAGTTTGAATGTTACCCTCTGGTAGTAAAACTTTGCATTATATTGATTAACTTATCTTATTATTATTACAAAGCATTTTTTCCATTCCACTTGAAATATCTCCAAAACATGGTTTCTGAACGCATCAACGGCTTCTGCTGCAGATAAAAATCGTCAACGCAATTTATTTTTGACGTTGGGGAACAAAAAGAAGTCATTGGATGTCAAATTAGGACTGTAAGGAGGATGACTCATTAATTCGATTTCTTGAGTGTTCAAACATTCGGTTGCTAAACGAGATGTGTGAGAGCTTGCATTGTCGTGATGACAAATGATCCGACGGCGTTTGTTTGTTTTCCTTATTTCACAGAAGACTTCCGGCAAACAAATGGTTGTGTACTATTCAGAATTGACTGTTTTACGTTCCTTTAAAGGCACTGTAGCCACATGGCCAGTCTTTTCGAAAAAACAGGCGACTATTTATTTCGAAGTGCTTCGAGCGCGAACACCTTTTGTTGGATTTGGTTCATCTTGAAACACCCATACAGTCGACTGTTATTTACTCTCCGGCTCATACACATAGATCCATGATTCGTCACCTATTGCAATGTTATATACGTCTCTTGAAGCACTGCCTTTGTATCCCTTGAGCATTTGGTTGCACCAATCGACACGAGCATCTTTTTGGGATTTTTCTAGATAATGTGGGATCCAACGAGAACAAACCTTTTTTACAGCTAAATGTTCAGGCAATATTCTATATATACGCTAGTCGAACTAATGCCTAAGGTTGCCTCAATCTCACAGTATGTCACATGACGATCTTGCATTATCACTTTTTGCACAGCATCAATGTCTTCTGGCACTACAACTGATTTCGGACGACCTTCACGACTTTCGCCGGTGAGTGTATTAAACTCGTTACACCAGCGTCTCACAGTGGCAAAGGATGGGGCTTTATCGCCAAAAGTGGAAGTAAGCTGATCGATGCACTCTTGTCTTGATAATCCACGTCGAAATTCGTAATAAATCATCGCACGAAGATTTCCACCAGTTAATTACATTTTTTCGCTGAGATACAATTTTCAAATCACTGTAAACAACACAAATCGCGCTTAAATGATAAAATGTTCTGAAAGAAAGTTATGGCCAAAAATGTCAAACTTTCAATTGGAAACGTCAGATAGCATCTGACCACACTTTGTGTTGCCAAGGCTCAAAATATAAATAGCGGCCCTCGTACAAGGTGAGTTTTTGAGTTGTATATGTATTTTTTACCACTCGTCTATATCTAGTAAATTATAGCGAAAACCGCTTTTTAATATCATCTTTATTAACGGGATTATTGAATTTTTAATACTTGGAAAAATTTGCTCAATATTTTGAGAACCACTGACTTAGTGGATCCAGTATATCCATGATGCAAATTTGATCAGACGTACAGCGGCCACTATTGGGGCAAATCTCTGCATTACATTTTTTTTTTCTTTAGTTGAAAAGTAATTGGCCAAAAATTGATTTGAATAACGTGGAATATAGATTCGAAGCCAGTGAAAACAGTAATAGTGCAAGTATACATGCCTACTTCTAGCCATAATGAGGAAGAGTTAGAAGCCGTTTATTCGGACATAGAGCAGGTAATAGGATTTGTAAAGGGTCATGAAAATTTAATAATAGTGGGAAATTTTAACGCAATCGTAGGTGAAGGGAAAGAAGGAGAATTTGTAGGTCCTTATGGATTAGGAAACAGAAACGAGAGAGGTAGCAGACTGATAGAATTCTGTGAGAAGCACAAGATGGTAGTCGCGAACACATTGTTCACGAATCACGGTAGGAGGCGGTACACCTGGAAAATGCCAGGAGGGATAGACAGGTATCAGATAGACTACATTCTGGTTAGGAAGAGATTTAGAAATCAAATAAAAGACTGTAAGAGTTATCCAGGAGCAGATGTAGACAGCGACCACAACTTGGTAGTCATGAAACTCAGATTAAAGTTGAAAAATCTGAAAATCCGGAAGGATAAGAAACGTATAAATGTAGACATATTGAGGGATCAGAATATGAAATATAAGTTCAAGGAGAAAACAGATCAATTAATAAATAAAGCGAGTAACGACGAAATCAAGAACACAGAAACTGAGTGGGAGGGTATCAAGAATAGTCTAGATTCCGCGGCTACTGACGTTTTAGGACACCAGAGAAAGGAAGTTAGGAAGCCCTGGATAACGGACGAAATCCTAAACTTAATACAAAAGAGACGAGGCTACAAAAACAGACGAGACGAGGAAGGATTGAAAACTTATAAGTCAATAAAGTGGAAATCATTAGAAAGTGTAGAAAAGCGAAAGAACAATGGATAGAAGATAAATGCAAAGAAGTAGAAGATAAGCCAAGTAGGTAAAACCGATGAGGCTTACAAAATGATTAAGAGGAACTTCAGGGATATAGGACCAATAAGTAGAAACGTTAGGAGTCAATCGGGGGACATACTGATTGGAAGAGAGGAGAAAGCGGATAGATGGAAGCAGTACATAGGAAATTTATACGAGGGTCAGGAATTAGGAGGGATATTAGAGGAAGAATCTAGCATCCATAGGGAAGATGTAGGAAGACCTATATTGAGAGAGGAATTTGAAATAGCACTAAGGGGGCTAAAGAACAATAAAGCGGTGGGTGTAGATAAAATACAGGCGGTAATTTTGAAATGTGCGGGACAGAAAGTACTAAATAGGATGTTTGAACTGGTAAAATACATATACGAAACGGGCGAGATGCCGGAGGATTATAAGAGGAACATTATCGTTACTATACCGAAAAAGAGAGGAGCCGACAAATGCGAGAACTTTAGGACGATTAGCCTAACTTCCCACGCGTCAAAAATCTTAACCAGAATAGTGCAGAAGAGGATGGAAAATAGAGCGGAGGAAATACTAGGAGAAGACCAATTCGGGTTTAGGCGAAATAGGGGAACTCGCGAAGCTATTCTGGCGCTAAGAGTAATGATAGAGAAAACAATCGAAAAAGGAAAGAACGTTTATATAGGATTTGTAGATTTAGAAAAAGCTTTTGATAATGTAAGATGTGAAAAAATATTCGAGATACTAAAGAGCGCGGGAATGAAGTATAGAGATAGGAGAGTAGTACACAATCTATACAAAGAACAAACTGCTGTTATAGAAGTAGAAGGGAAAAGAAGGGAAGTAGGTATTAGGAAGGGAGTAAGATAAGGATGTACGCTACCACCACTAATTTTTAATCTGCACATCGAAGAGGCGATTAATGTGGTAAAAGATAGAGTGGATTTCGGGATTAAAATACAGGTACAGAAACTAAAAATGCCGAGATTCGCGGATGATATAGCAGTATTAGCATCTAGTAAAGAGGAATTAGAATCAGCGTTGAACGAAATGAAGGCAGTGTTGACAGAGGAATACGGAATAAGGGTGAATAAAAACAAAACTAAAGTATTAGTGTGCAGAGGGCGCGAGAGCAGAGCAAAAACGAAAGTACAAATTAATAATGAAAGATTGGAGGAAGTTAAAGACTTCACTTATTTAGGAAGTAAAATAAATTGGGATGGAAGAAGCGATAAAGATATAAAACGCATAGCGCAGCATACATAGCGCAGGGTCGAGTAGCTTTTAACAAAAAGAAAGCACTTTTATGCTCGGGGGTAATAAACTTAGAAACAAGGAAGAGATTTTTGAAAACGTATGTATGGAGCACGGCACTATACGGTTGCGAAACCTGGACGGTAGGGGAAGCAAGTAGGAAGAAATTAGAAGCTTTTGAGGTGTGGTGTTACCGAAGAATTATGAAAATACCGTGGACTGATAGGGTTAGAAACGAAGAAGTATGAGAGAAAGTCGGCGAGAAAAGAAATATGTGGAAAAACATAAGGAAGAGAAGTGATAGAATGGTAGGCCACTTGCTGAGACATGGGGGAATAGTCCGCGATATTTTGGAGGCAGAAATAGGAGTGAAGAAAGGCAGAGGTAGGCCTAGTTTAGACTACTGCTCGCAAATAGTAAGGGATGTGGGTTGTAGCACAATTAGCGAAATGCGTAAGTTAGCACAATATAGGAGAAGCTGGAGGTTAGCGTCCAACCAGTCTTAGGACTGATGACCTCATGATGATGAACGTGGAATAAACACAGCTGAAATGTGGGCTGCATTTCTAGCAAGTAAAATATTGACGTTTTAAGAGCTGTTTTCTACAATTTACATTAAAAACTCTCACCGAAGCAGAAATATTTTTAGCTTCTTACTTCCCGGACTTGTACAGGGTCCGGCAATAGGTACTGACCCATTTGTAAGCGCTGTGGTGGGAAGACAGACACTGAGTGGGGAACAGTGTAGTGCGCAATTAGTTTGCTATATTATGCAGTTTTAGTAGCCATGAATTGTTGGCCTGTGCAGCAATGAATTTTTTGTGTTACGGTGTTCATTCGAACGGGATCATAGGAGGTTCAGCGGCAATTTCCAGATGTTTTGAATAATCTAATCATGTCCGATGAGGCACATTCTTATTTAACAGGTTCTGTCAATAACATGCGGTACTGGTAGGCAGAACAGCCTCACGAAATGGATGAGCAACCTTTGCATTCCGCGAAAGTCACAGTGTGGCGGGGTGTACCGCACTATCAATTCGCAACGCTTTTTGGCTACGATCGAACATTTTTTAACTGCTGAATCGCATCGCTTGGGAAGGGACATAGACAATTATGAGTTATGGTTCCAACAAGATGGAGTAACAAGTCACACAGCTCGAATGTGTATGACACTTTTAAGACGAATGTTTCCTGGACGACTCGTATCTCGAAATGGTGATGTTAATTGGCCGGCGAGATCTCCGGATTTAACATGCTGCGATTTTTTCATATGGGGATATCTGAAGTCCAGAGTGTATTTCGACAGGCCCCACACATTACAGGAGTTGAGGAACAACATAACCAACGAAATTAAAGCGACCGGCCCATATGTTTTGCGCCGTGTCATGCAATCTTTTCGCAGCCGACAGCAAGAATGCGAAAGACCAGAAGGACTACATTTGTCTAACGTAATTTTTAAAAAATAAGCATATTTGAAAAATGCATTATGTATAGAATAAATATGTTTCGTTTTAATCTCTGTGTTTCAATTACTAAGCTGACAGTCACACGATAAAAACTTTCAGTACCTATTGCCGGACCCTTTACATGGCGAGAATAAGGCTAACCCCCTTACCCCTCACCACCCGTTGGAACCTCCTTAAATCGCGGAGATACTTGATCCAATACAAAAGATGTTCTAAATCCGTAAGATACTCCATTAATAATACCCATACTAAAATATAATTAGGTAATTAAATGTACAGGGTTTCTCACGGTAGCCGATCGTTAGAAGTTTTCGTGGTTAGAAAAAAACTTAGAATTCTGAATTTTCGGACTCCAGGATTATTCAAGATTCTCTTTCATTTTGAAATATTTTCAAGGTCATACTACTTCCGGTTATCCCGGAAGTCGCCAGTAACTTCCTTATTTTAAATAGAACACCCGGTATATTATTTCATTTTTGGATTCCTGAGAAAATTTCATGGATTCCATCAGGTTTCCCTATATCTATTTTCAACTATTTATTAGATATCTTGATTATTTTGAAAACTTTGAAAGACGTAGCCTTATTTTCAACACTGTGCCTTTTACCCATTTTCGACTGTGCTAAGCGCTTCTGGGGTAGACGGAAGCACAAGAATGGTACTTTCGAAATCCACATTGACAATTAATTTATCGCAAACGGGGTGTCCAAAATTTTATCACCAATTACATCATTTTCAAAGTTGAAAAAGTTCGTTATTTCAAATATGACACCTTGTATATTTTTGGACGATCGGATGCAGAATTTGATTTTGCATCGATTCGCTATAACTTTCCCTACACCTATTTCCAATGGTTTTCTTGTTAATCCATATTTTATATTTTAATGTGATTTCTGGCAGAAACCGAAACATCCTTTGTTTTTCGAAACAAAATGAACATGACTGAAACGGCAGAAATTCACTTTAATTAGAACATGAAAACAAAACAGGAACATGACAACAAGTTTTTTCTAACAACGAAAACTTCTAACGAACAGCTACCGTGAGAAACCCTGTATATGTACAACTCAAAGACTCGCCTCGTATAAAGCAATGTTTTCTTTTTAATTTGGTTCATTTATACAAAATTCTGTTCATAATAATGTTGATCACTAAATCATCAAACTGTTCTTACATTTAATCGATTATATAAGAAATAATTCACATTTCTTAAATCATCCTGTTGGCGGCATTGCTAATTCAACAAAATTATGTTACTAATACATATCTACGTCAACCATAAACAGGCGCGATGGCAGCGTGTAGAAAGGGTGCATATATAGGGTGTTTCAGTTGAAACTATAGGATTTTAATTACGCGCCATCTGTGTTCTGTCAAAGATTTAGGGCGTCAATATTTAACGACTGTGATTTAAAAGCCATACGATATCAACATGCCGCGATTAACAGTTCAACAACGAATAGTTGTGTACAACTGTTTTATGAAAGTGAGCTATCATTTACAGTTGCATTAAGAAATATTAGCACAAAATTAGGACAAAATGAAACGCCTACAGAGTTAACAGTTTGTAACTTAATCAAGAAATGTGAAGAGACGGGTTCTATTACTAATAAGGCAACACCAATACGTCCTCGTCGTGGTCGGTCAGATGAAAATATTGCTGTAGTGACAGAAAGTGAACTGAAAGGTCTAAACGCATCAGTTCTACGTCGTCCACGACAATTGAATCTGTCAAGAGCCACCACGCATTGGATTTTAAAGAAAGATGTGAATCTGTCAGTATATAAAATTCAGTTGACACAACAACTAAAAGTTACACAAACCATTTACAACATCGTACATTTGTTAACTGGCTGTTAAAAAAGAAAGAAGGTGATGCTGACTTTTGAAACAAAATTTTCTTCAGCGGTGAGGCACATTTTCATCTTGACGGATACATTGACAAATAAAATTGCCCAATTTGGGGCGCTGAAAGTCCGCATGGTGTTCACGAAAAAGAAATGCATCCACAAAGGTGCACGGTTTGATGCGAATTTTGGAGTAATTGGGTAATACTTATTTGAAAATTAAGAGGGTATTTGGTAACGAGACACCCTTTTACGAAACACCGAGTCACCCACAGTTGACGTCGTATGGTTTGTAGATGACAGTCGTTAAATATTGACGCCCTATCTCTGACAGAACACTATAGTTCCAACTGAGACATCCTATATAAACGAAAAAAATGTAATTCACTAAATTAAGATACCTGTTCGGATTAGTTTCTTGTAAATTCACTGCAATTTCATCTTCCTTTACGTCAGATTCTTGTCTATCTATTTTCAGCAGGGAATCCTCCTTTATTTTGGCCAGTTCACCATCTCGATTGATGAACAGGTTCCCCTCCTTTCTGACATCGTCCGCTTGATTGTATTCCTCGTCGTCTAACGTATTTATCAGAATGAAATGCAGCATGTGGCACAATTTTATCTTCCCGTCGCTGTCGGTTCCTTCGACCTCGATATACTTCTTTATCTTTTCCTCTACGTTCCAGCAGATCATGGCGAAACTGAAATGGCTCTCCAGACAGGCCAGGCATGGTGTGCATATTATTGGTTCTTTGGTAAGACTTAAATTCTGAAAACAAAGATGTATTAAGATATTTTTAAGACTACCTTTGAAAATGATTTATTTATTTATATAACATTGTTCTATAGATAAGACCCAGCTATTGATTGAAACAACTTAAAAAAAAAAATTAAACTATATTAAGGACTTTTACGATAGATTTTCATATATTGTTAAGTAATGAATCAATTCGTTAAACATTGAGGGAAATACTTTTGGTGAAACATATGGCCTCGTCAAATTCTATTCTTAATTACGTATTTTTTAAAATATAAATACTACATCAGGGTGAGTCGTGTAGGAAGTACAAGGTGGGGCAGAGCAATTTGCGTGTTTGAACTTGGCGCCCTGAAGCGCTGATTGCTCCTATGAGGGTGGAGGTAGGCACATTCGAGAACGCGGGGCGTAAAGTTGTAGCTCCGCTTGGCACAGATTAGCTCAAACCTCGGCGTTCGGTGTCCGTGATAACCGCTGACGGTGGACGAGAACTGCGAGGCCCAGAGTTACCGCTGTGGTTAACAAATATAAAGCTGTATAACAATAAAAATAAATAAGTCACTGTAGTATAGGGAATAGTGAGAACAGAAAAAGAACAAATAAATAAATCCTACAATGCAGTGAGAGTGAGACGACTACACCGGTCGGTAACCAATTAACACTTGCGAGCGGCAACCCTTTGATGTTTGCCGACAAAGACACCGGCGCTTCAAATTTCTGCGAATTAGGTAAAAACGCAAGTTTCAATTTTCCGATGACCCCAGAAATTTTCCCAGGCCCAACCGCCCCTATACCTACTGTATTTGTCCTCTGTGCCGCTTGGATTAGTTAGCATCCTGGAGTGAACGAAGGTGGAGCGCGCGTTCGTTGTCGATGCATAATTTTGTAACGGTCGCTCAACCATCGTATTGGTTCCGTATCCATTTCAAAATTGTGCCCGTACCCATTTCAATATTTAATGCCCTGCGACTATTTGTTATGGGGCTATCTAAAATCACTTGTTTACAACGATCGTCCTACAACCCTGGCTCACATGAAGAACAACATGCGTCAAGCTGTCGCCAATATACCCGTCGATATACTGGACGGGTTGAACGAAACTTCCTAGTTCGATTAACACAGTGTATTGAGAATAATGGACGCCACCTGCCTGATATCATCTTTAAAACTGTGTAAACATAAACTTTAAATCTGCATTGCTTTATCTTAAATAAGCAAGTTGCACTGCCCCAGTACTTTTGACGTCATCGATATATATTTTTTAATTGTAACCCCATTTTTTTTAAAAGTTGATGGTAGTAAATAATGTATGTTTACGGTCGGTTTAAAATAATTAAAAAATTGTAATAATTGAATCAATCGATTGAACTTTTAAATAACACTAATTTGACAATTTTTTAAGGCATGCGACGCATCACTCGCATCCATGTACGCTACGCTCCTGATCTTCGTCCATATCTGAAAAGTCTGCAGTAGATAGCTTAGTTCCATTCATTGTTTTCTGGGGACCTCCTTTTTTTAAAACCGTGCAATTGCCAAATATTAGTTTAGTTTCATTTATAAAGGGTGGTCCAACCATAATGCACGATGTTAATTGTGAGTCACACCTTAACGTCAAGTCGTTTTCCCAACTTAATTTGACATTTCTTTGTTTCAGCGTTTAACAAATTCAACCATGGAGAGGTACACAATTGAGCAGCGCGTTAAGACTGTGAAGCCTTTTACGAAAATGGGCGTTCAAATCAAAATGCATTTCGTGCACTTCGTGACTTTTTTTGGTCAGCATAATCGACCAAATGTGTCCACAATCGGGAGAATTGTGCGCAAATTTCAGCAAACCGGGTCTGTAGGAAATGTGAAAACACCTGTGCATGCTCGCCCAGTTCGTTCTGCGGAAAACATTGCTGTTGTTCGGGATAGTGTAGCAGAAGAGCCGTCAACCTCGACTCGTCGTCGTGCCCAACAATTGAACATCTCACGAACATCACTGATGCGAATTTTGAATAAAGATTTGAATTTACACGCTTACAAGGTTCAATTGACTCAAGGGCTGAAGCCTACTGACCATTTCAAGCGTCGTCAATACGCCGAATGGTTGGTTGAACAGACAGAAGTGAATGGTAAGAAAGAAAATCATCTTCAAATCAAGCGACGAGGCACACTTTCACCTCAGTGGATTCGTTAACAAGCGGAATTGCCGCATTTGGGCAAATGAGAATCCACGAATGATTATTGAAAAGCCGATGCATCCACAAAGAGTGACTGTTTGGTGCGGTTTATGGGCTGGCGGCGTCATTGGGCCGTACTTCTTCGAAAATGAGGTCGGCCAAGCAGTTACCGTGAATGGTGTTCGCTGTCGCGAGATGATAACGGCCTTCTTGTGGCCAGAAATTGAGGATATGGACCTGGACGATATGTGGTTCCAACAGGATGGTGCCACTTGCCACACAGCCAACGAAACAATGGCACTTTTGCGAGAGATATTCAATGGCCGTGTTATCTCACGTCGTGGCGATGTTAATTGGCCGCCACGATCATGTGATTTGACAGCGTTGGACTTCTTTCTTTGGGGATATTTAAAAGAAAAAGTGTACGTCAATAAGCCAAGAACAATTCAAGAGCTAAAGGATGAGATAATTCGGCACATTAACCACATTGAACGTCAATTATGTGTCAGAGTCATTGAAAATATGGATCATCGGATAGAGGTATGCCACCGAAGACGTGACAAGCATTTGGCCGATATTTTGTTTCACACATAATTGTCATAGATCCTTCTATCATAATAAAAAATATTAAGATAATTCTCTGAAAACTTTTTGTTTTATTTACAATTAACATCGTGCGTTTTGGTTGGACCACCTTTTATAATATTTTGTTGGGATACTGATGTTTCTTTATGTATATTTTGTTATAATGAGTGCCTTATACTGTTTATGAATAATAAAATATATTATTTTACGTAAATTGTGCATTTCTGTTGCATAATTATTTTTTTGCCCGGAAACAGAGAGTTTCTAATTTTGATGTTTTCAAAGACACACTATCTGAGAGCTTACATTGAAATCGCATGGTTTCATTATAGGCGTTCAAAATAACCTCGACTGTGGGATAACTGTGAACACCCATATATTAATTGAAAAAAAAAAAAATTATTGATCACTTTAAAATCTAATTTTTTGTCAGTATATATATATATATATATATATATATATATATATATATATATATATATATATATATATATATATATATATATATATATATATATATATAGATTTCATGGTATGGAGATCGTTAATTTTCTATAATAAAACAATCTAAACCCCAAATTTACTCAATTTTTTTACAAAGGAGACTTGTATTTTTACTTCTAAAGAAATAAATTTTCTGTTATACGTTGTTTTTTTTTTTTTTTTATTAGACAATTTTGGGGCTAAAATTTTATTTTTTGAGTGACTGAACAGTCACTCTTTAACAAACGTTTATAAAAAACAAGTTCCTTCCAAGATCATCAAACACTAGAATTTATATATATATATATATATATATATATATATATATATATATATATATATATATATATATATATATATATATATATATATATATATATATATATATATATATATATATTCCAAAGTGATCACAGAAAAAAGGATCACGGATCACGGAAAAAAGTTATTTAAAGAAATTCTAGTGTTTGATGATCTTGGAAGGAACTTGTTTTTTATAAACGTTTGTTAAAGAGTGACTGTTCAGTCACTCAAAAAATAAAATTTTAGTCCCAAAATTGTCTAATAAAAAAAAAAAAAAACAACGTATAACAGAAAATTTCTTTAGAAGTAAAAATACAAGTCTCCTTTGTAAAAAAATTGAGTAAATTTGGGGTTTAGATTGTTTTATTATAGAAAATTAACAATCTCCATACCATGAAATCTATAACGATTTTGTAAGGACCAGAAGACGAACCAAAATTATAGATTACTTAAAGATAGAAGGAGGTGCAAAAAATTAAGATGAAGAAAAAGGTGCAGAGAATGAAGATAGTATTCAACTGAAAAAACGCGTAGAAAATAGTTTATTCTAGTAATTAAGAATGTTTGTTTTTTATTGTTTGCTGATAGGCAAATCCGGTTTTTGTCGGACATTTTTTGTAGTTAAAATGACGGGACAAATCTTTGAGACAAAATGAAAGCGACTTTTTTATTTTTTTTAGTAAATTTGTTGCATTGAATCATAATACAGATTGTATTATGATTAAATTATTGAACAATGTGCCTCATGTTGTGCATTACTCAATTGATTTAAAAGAAAAAATAATTCAGGCTTATACAACTTAGTAAAAAAGTATTAGTCAATAGGTAGATTAGTGTATGTAGTGATAGATTTATGAAAAAAATAAGTTAACGGGACCCTAAAATGTCTGTATTTCAGATTTTGGCTGAATTAGATTCTCCAGAAGTATGTGAAAGGACTATACAACAGTGGCGGCTGGTGCAGGGAGGGCAATGGGGCAGTGCCCCCTCAACTGATTCCTCAAGTTCTTAAAGTTCTGTATTTTATTAATAACTTAATTCAGGTCTTGCGTACATTTTATCATTATGTAAATTGAAGTTCTATTTTTTTATAATGATTTCAATTGAAATTTAATTTCAATTGGCCGCTTTGCTGGAACCGCGCAATTTGTGAATGAGAGTGTACTACTGCTTACAGCGAGTGTACAGCGGGGTGACCTACGAAGTAGTCCCGCGCCACCCGGGATGGTCGGAGGTGAGAAGCGTAGCGTATGCAGTTAAAGTTCGTCGAATTACGTCATCATTTGGGCTAAAACCAAGTTTCCCCTAGTCAAGCGGCTTTCAGAAAGTGTGTTGTGGCGGTCGTGTATCGCACTAGATACATTCCTACATAGTTTCAATTATTGCTGTTTACGAGTTTACGGGATTATTTATTCATAATGAATAATTCAGTAGACAATATTTTAAAATTAATAGATAACAATGAGTTCACGTACGAGATAAAGGTTCAAATGAAAAATTTGGGATGTACTTGGCCGAATATGACAATTTTAGAAAATATCAGGAGTCAAAAGTTATACGAGAAAATTTACTAAAAGCAAGTTCGATCTAGCAGATTGGTTGTGTGGATGTAGTGTTCGAAATGCATTTTTTTTTTGTTTCGTTTGTTTCATTCGAAATTCTCTACAAAGCGATCTTTCTTAGACCACTAAGGGAATTTGTGACTTGAGACACCTCAGTCCAAAAATTAAAATGCATAAAGCTAGTGAAAAACATTTAAATAATATGATTGAATATTCGATTTTAGCGAAAGTAAATATAATGGGTCAATTAAATAGTGCATATCGATCAAATGTTATCCAACAAAATGAGCAGGTAGCTAAGAATCGACATATTCTCAGCAAATTAATTGATTGTTTTAAATTTTGTGGAGAAGATGACGTTAACTCTAATGGAGAGAGAATTATTGAAATGTGCCAAAACTGCCAACTAAAAGTAACAAATGGTTTCAATCAGTACAAAATGATACATCGTTATACATGGGAACAACCCACTAGAAAATTAAAATCCATTATTGATTATATAATAATCAAACAAGAGTCGAAACTAAAAATGATGGTAAGAGTTAAACGCGGCCCAGAGTGTGGCTCAGATCATCACCTGCTATTAGCAAAAGTAGATCTCAAATACCGACAATACAAACAAAGAGAATCAGGAGAAGCAATCGAAGAAAGAAAGGCGGAGGCAATATGACACAATCTCGAAAGTCTGCGAGAGGATTCGACAAAGTTCCTATATCAAATACGTCTCGCCAATAAATTAAACACTGTACAATATGACACTGGAGACAATATGTATAAAAACATAAAGATATACATACATGAAGCAGCTGGAGAAGCTTTAGGAAAAATATACAAAAACAAAAATAATAACAAAGTACCTTGGTGGAATGACAATCTGGAGACCCTTGTAAAAGAAAAGAAGGCACTCCACAGGAAAAGGCTGGAAACAAGAACACCCGACGACATCTCAAGTTACCAAGCAAAAAGAAAAGAAGTCCATAGAGAAATTAGAAAAGCTCAAAACGAGTATTGGGAGAAAATATGTGCCCAAGTAAATACGAACATAGGAAACACCAGAGCAAACAAAGCTTGGAAAGTAGTCAATGGTTTCAGAAAACAGAATAAAGACACAGCAGGACTCAGCCCAATTGGAATTCAGGAGTGGAAAGAATATTATAAAGACCTGCTGACAGAACAGAGACCCGAATACATAACGCAGGAAAATGAACAACAAGAAACCAACGAGACACACTGTACAGGAAATAACATCACATGAAGTAAGAGAAGCCGTGATACAGATGAAAAATGGGAAAACACCTGGCCCGGGGAACATAAGTACAGAACTACTCAAAGCCGCCCCCGATATACTCATGGAGCTGCTGGCCTGTATATTTAAGAAGTGTCTAAGTGGAGACGTACCACCTCAAGAATGGAAAAGAGCAACAATTACATCTATATACAAGAAGGGATGTAGACAAAAGTGTGCGAATTACCGAGGGATTAGTGTCATATGCACAGTGGCAAGACTGTATGGACGCGTGCTAAAACAGAGAATCGAAGACGAATTTAGTGAGTGCGAGTAACAAAATGGATTTAGAGCAGGGCGCTCATGTATAGACGGCATATTCACTATTAAAAATGTCATAGATAAGAGAATAGAAAGGGGAAGAACGGTCCATATGGCGTTTGTAGATCTCCAAAAGGAATACGACACCGTGTCATTAAATAAGTTATGGCCTTGTATGGAAAAAAGCAATATCTCCAGAGCCTATATTCACGCGGTGAAAAAACTATATTGTGGATGTTCCAGTGCAGTGAAAGTTAATAGTGAAGTCTCCGAAGACTTTGAGGTATCTAAAGGCCTGAGACAAGGATGTACACTGGCTCCGCTATTATTCAAGATTTATTTGGAAGAAGCACTAAGGCATTGGAAGCAGAAATGTGGCAGTATGGGTATACCCATCGGTGACGCAGTGCTATATACTTTATTGTTCGCTGACGATCAAGTAGTGATGGCTACAGATAGAGAAGGTGTAGGCTATATGCTGCGCAAACTAAAAGAGAAGTATGAGAAGTGGTGCCTCATCATAAATACTGAAAAAACAAAATATATGATAGCAGGCAAAGAAAATGATCAAAGTGACCTAAATCTAGATAACTGCATGATAAGACATTGTTCCTCATTTAAATATTTAGGTGTAACTCTCTCCTCAAACGGAAGAAGCAGCGAGGATATTTCAAATAAAATAGGACAGGGAAGAAGAGCAATCCGGCAACTAAACTCATTGTTGTGGAGTAAAAATATTAACAAGAAAACTAAAACCACCTTGTATAAAACTATTGTGCAGAGTATTTCTACCTATGGCTCCGAAATATGAGAATTGAACAAAAGAGACCGCCAGAAATTACTATCCCTCGAAATGGACTTCTGGAGAAGAAGTGCAAGGATCTCAAAATTAGACCACGTTAGGAATGAGAGAATACGGGAGATCATGAATGTGAAAGAAAATATATTGGACATAATTGGAACAAAACGACTAATATGGCATGGACACCTTCAACGCATGGAAAACAATAGATGGCCCAAGAAAGTATGGAGCTGGATACCACCAGAACGCAGAAAAAGAGGAAGACCACTTAGAAATTGGAAAGAGGATGTAGAAGAAGCTATGGAGGCCAAAGGACTTAAGGAAGGAGATTGGCAAAATAGGGACTACTGGAAGTTGAGATGCGAGAAGCGGCCAAGGCCGTAGAACCTCGCTAATTAAAAAAAAAATTGTGGAATGATTCCCGCATTTTTCGTGGATTGGTAAATTTGCTTGCGGAAATCGACGGTACTCTGAAGGAGCATACCAAAAAATCTAATAATAGGGTGTTTATGGGTTTGTCAAACACTATACAAAATGCATTATTGGATTGTATTTACAATGTTTACCGTAATTTAATACTGGATGAAATCAACAAAATGCAACACATAGCCATTAAATCAGACAAAACTACAGATGCAGCTACAAATTCCCAGTTAGTTTTTACACTTCGCTATGATTTAAATGGAAAAATATATGAACGTTTTATGGTTTTTCTGGAAACACGGGATCACTTGCTGCTGGCATAAGCAACATTATTTTGAAGGAACTTGAAAAAATTAATATAAACCATACTCCCCAAAAATTAATTTCCCAACGCTACGATGGTGCATCTACAATGAGTGGTAGAAACGACGGGGTCCAGGCAAAAATTAGTGCTTCATAATAGACCAGATTTGCTGCTGCGAGTGCTTTAACATTAATACAATGTTTTTATGAAAATAATTTAACATCGTTTGTGGAGACTGTAAAATTATTAAAAAGTTTGTGTACAATGCCAATGATGACAGCCGAGAGTGAGCGATGTTTTTATACTTTAAAAAGAACAAAAATATTTTCAAAAAATACCATGAAAGAAAGTAGACTATGTGTATCAGCAATGTATTCAATTGAAATATAACTAATAACGTCAACCACAAATTTTAATCAAGCATTTTGCCCAACGCAAAGAAAGGCGTATGGATTCTGTTTTCAAGAAAATTAATTAAAGCCAAGTAGGTATGTACCTAATTTAATAATTTTATTCTGATATTTAAAACCTTACTTAAAACACTGCGATATACCTACCTAAAAATGTAACCATGCAGGTGCCTAAAAACATACATAAATTAATATTTATTGCCCCCTCAGTTGTAAAACTCACGAGCCACCACTGCTTTACGACGTCAACTAGGGGAGGTTGGATTACTAGGAATAAAACCAGCTAAAAAATGACTTGTCAAAAAAAAATAATAAGAGACCCTAGAATGTTATTTGCCAAGAGACATGCCAAGTGGAGTGTAAATGATTAGAACAAGGTTCTTTTTTCGGATGAATTGAAGTTCAGTATGATAAAAAGTGATGGTGCTAGTTTTGTTCATCGACCCAGAAACCAAAGACTTAATATAAAATGTCTCTACAACAGTAAAGCATGGAGGAGGAAACATTATGGTATGGGGTTGTTTTTCAGCATCTGGTAAGGATTCTATTTATAAAATTGAGGGCATTATGGATAGGTATGTGTACTGCAACATTCTTGAAAATGCTATGTGATAATATGCAGATTTACATATACATGAGATTTGTTTTTCAGCACGATAACGACCCAAACCATACGGCTAAGTTAGTGAAGGAGTGGTTTATCGAAAATAATGTAGAGATTATGAAGTGGCCAGCGAAATCCACCCGATCTCAATCCTATTAAGAATCTTTGGGAGATTGTAGAGAAGATTCGAGTACAAACTTTAATAACAAAGAACAGTTCCGGGTATAAATCAAAATGTTTGGAATTCCTGTAATCGCTAATCTAATTGGATCGATGCCCAATAGATGTTAAAACGTGATTCACAATAAAGGCGCTATGAGACGAAATACTAAAAAAAAAGTAAACAATGTCGCTTTAATTTTGTCATGCAAATCTTTGCCTTATTTTTTTTTAATGGTGTAGTGAGTAGATTTAAGTCTTTTGAAGTAATAAAAAATATTATAATACTTAAGAAATTGTTTTAGTTTAATATCTAAGTTAAAATATCCTCCAGTCGCTCTAATATTGCACAATACTGTATATTGAGCAGTGTATATTGAAAATTATCAGATTTAGGTTACATTAATTGAAAATGGATATTTTTTGTTTCTTCATGTTTTGTGTTATACATATCGTCGATTTGGAAGAAAACTGATATCTCAAATTTTTGGTGATATATCAAAAGAAAACTAGCTTTTCGTTTTTTTCCATAAAATAACTCAAAATTGGTTCAAAATTTATGGAAAAGACTCACAGAAGCGTAGTTCAATTGGCTGCTGCCAATTGAACTACACTCCGAATTCAACTGAATTGAAATTCAGAGAAGGTTCGTGTTATTATAGAGGGTCCGGCAATAGGATTGAACGGTTTTTAACATGCCACTGTTAAGAAACAAAGAATATATTTGGACTAATTATTATTGCAACGAAAAACACAATTCTGGTAATTTCTTATAACATTTAGTTTGCAAAGATCACATCCCTAAGATGACCACCGTCTTCTTCTATACATTGCTGCAATCTGCGGCAGCAATTCTTGCAAATTCTTGTTGCAAATGCTGTTCTATAAATTGTTGACATTGTATATAATGCGTCTGAGTAAATCTCCGTTTGTCGAATTTATCTCTTCACGAATCCTTTCTTTGAGTTCCAGAAGTTTTTGGGGACAGGTCGAGTACACTTTGGACTTTAAAAATCCCCACAAAAAAAAAACCCGGGACCGTCAGGTTCGGTAATCTTGCGGGCCATGCAAAGTCGCCAAACCTTGAAATTAGGCGATTCGGGAACATACGCTGTAAAACAGCAATGGACCGTCTAGTTGTATGCGCTGTGGCGCCGTCCTGTTGGAACCATACTTCATCTTGGTCCATTCTTTGAAGTTCCACAGCCACAAATGGTTACAACATCTCAACGTACCGAAGTGAATTGACTGTAACGGCCGTTTTCTTCAAAAAAATATGGCCCGATAACACCAATTCTGCACACTCCACACCACACCGTTACCTTGTGGTTATAAAGTGGTTGTTCATGCATTTCTCTTGGGTTGTGTTCTGCCCAGTAGCGAAAGTTCTGCTTATTAACGTACCCACTGAGATAGAAGTGAACTTCGTCAGACATGATCAGTTTATCAAGAATTCCTGCAATGTTGTTTAATGTTTCAAGAAATTGCCTGCAGAAATTGAGGGGATTAACTTTATCAACAGGATTCAGCCTCTGGACTATCTGTACTTTATACGGATGAAATTTCAAATCCAGATTTAGAATTCGTCGCATACTTCGCTTTGAAATTCGTAGTGCAATTGATTGCCGAATTGCAGAACGTTGTGGACTCCGTTCAACGGCTACTCTGGTTCTTTCAATATTACCTTGTATACGAATTGCATGAGTACCTCCGACAAATTTTGAGTTTACACTGCCCCTTTCATCGGAATCTCTTACCTATCTCAAAATTGCATTTCTTGATGGGACTTCAGCGCGCACCGGCAAATTAAATTCACGGCGAAAACGCCTCTGGCTTTGCACGATGGACTAGGTCAGGATACATAATTTAACAGCAGAGACCCATTGATTAAACGGCCAATTTGCCATTATAACACAAAACTTTCCATAATAAAATACAATTTTATCACTATTTGACGTTTGTCAAATAAACAATATTTCCACAGCAACCTATTCAAAACCATTCAATCCTGTTGCCGGACCCGGTATTGAAAAAAGTTTACGAAAATAATTACATTAATTACAGAAGAAAGAGAGCTTGCTTACACTGTTTATGGAGAATAAAATGGTGTCGCAGTCATGCCTTAATATTATAAAGAATTTTATGCTAGCCGGTAGAAGTCTTATTTATGTATTAATTTTTTTCTGATTTCTCATTTCATCCATATTGCCATAGTTTGAGTCATTGACGCTACAGCCAGAAATCATACAATATTATATTTATTTTTAACCTGTATTACTTGTATATTATATTCTAATTTCAAAATTAGCTCTTGAGTTTCTCCTATTTATGTTGGGTGATATTTTTGTTTTGATTTTTACTTTTAGATAAGTGCCCTATCTTTTTTCATCAGGTTTAATTCATACATGATATTATCATTTGCAATGCTAAGTTGTTTGTGTGCCTTGGAAGTAGTTTAGTAAATTCAGATAATTATAAACCTATTGATGTATAAATAGTTCCCAGCTGAATAAAAACGTCTTTTGTGGGCAATTTTAATAACAAGTATTTTGACTGAGTGGAAAAAATTGAGCTACGATGGGCTGTGAACTGAACTGTGTTAAAAATAAGTCCCATGTTATTTCTAATATTTCAAACCTTCTATTTTATTATATTATTTTATTGGCACTATAACAAGCTTTTAATAAACCATTTTAAATCACTTTGTTTGCCTTTACAAGATCCAAAATCCAAAAATTGGTGAACCCCTTTGTAGAAAACTATTATAACTCAAAATGGTAGGAGGAAACTCGTAGAAGTGTGGGTATCCCCAAGGCTTAAACAGAGTAATAGAGAATTGTTACTAAAGGTATTAAGGATATGAAGTAAAAATTTTCTTCTATTGTCATCTGAAAAAAATTAAAGTTAAATTTTTTTTAAAAGTTCAAATCACTTTCCTGAAAATTTGTACTTTTTTTACTTTTTCGCACTTAACTATACCAGAGCGAAAAAGTAATGTAATCGTATAAAGAAAAACGGAAAAAAAATTTCTTTTCTAGCGTTTATTTTTCGTTTTTTGGCCTAAAAACCAAAAAAAAAAAAAAAAAAAATGGATTTACAAAATGTTTGTCTGCGTGTGTGTCGTTGTTGTCGTCGGAATTAAAATTTTTTGTTAGCACGATAACTCAACTAAATTGTGTCGGATCAATCGCGTTTTGACTGATTCTAATCGGGGACGTCTCCCAGACGACACCTATTGATTTTGAGGTGGATAGAGCACACTCTACCGTGTTCATGGGTCATGAGAAAGCATGTTGGTGGCCTATTTGAGAAATTTTTTTTGTTAGCACGATCACTCAATTAAATCATGTCGGATCGATCGGGTTTCGACTGATTCTGATTAGAGACGTCTACCAGACATCTATTGATTTTGAGGTGGATAGGACACACCCCACCCTGTCCATGGGTTATGAGAAAGCACGATGTAAATGTTTATGTTTATTCTAAGACTTTAAACATAGACATTTAACGCGTTGCTGATTTTGCATCGAACGAAAAAACATATTCGGCCTGTATCATATACAAATGAATGAGAAAAAAAATTCTTTCGATCACAAACGTATTGATACGGCACTGAAGCAGCCGCTAATAAAAAAAGTAAAACTGTCGCATAAAACACATATTCTGCATTTATGTGTTGGTTTATTTTTTCTCGGCCACTCAATTTCGAGATAGAGATGTTCTACGTGCGTAAAAGTCCGTTTTAAGGTTTTAAAACTGTTTATTTAAGATATCGTAGTATTCTTCCAGACCGACGGTATATTAATATTTTTAATAAAAATTAAGTAGCTTATATGGAACAAAAAAAAATTGTTTTAAATAAGTTTTCGCGCCGCCTCTCCTTTTGTACTGGTTCCTTCCTAGGCTCTTATAATATGGTTTTACACGGCACAGCACCTATCTACCACGTTAGAGGGCTACCTGTAATAGATTTCAGACACAAATATGAACATTATTTTTCGAGGATATATTTCCTTCGAGCTAATCATTTTTTATCTTTTTCCGGCTAACTAAAAAAATCCGCTCCTTAGGGCCTCTTAGTTATTAGACTTACAATTTCCGGAAGATACTCCGGCAGCATATCACTCACGATGCCCATGGCCTTCTCTAGCGTATCCAGCGACGTGTAACGGCCCTTCCTCGCGTGCTGCAAGCAGAATCGGCATATGCCACAGTCCGTATCCACGGCAGTGTTTATATTTGTACTTTCACACAGGTAAACCTCTTTTAAATCTAATATGGCACCGGTCTTGGCAACATCGAAAAAAATTAGGCAGTCCTCCGCAGACATACAGGCCGTCTTGAAATCGAACGACTTTTGGAGAGATTCGGCGCAATTCGTGCATATAACGGGGTCCTCACTAATAGCTAAGTTCTGAAACAGAAGGCTGTTATACATCTCGTTAAAAGCCCCTCTGCGGTTTACTGGATCACAAATTGGTTTCATTATGTGATATAGTTCACAATACATTTATCTGGACTGTTAGGTCACTAGTTTCGGCCGCTTTTGATGAAGACTTACCACTTTCAAGAGAATAGTAGTTAGAAGTTCTTGTGTGGCTTCATTTACTACTTTGAAGTCATTGTTTGGCATTTTAAGGCAGAGCCTACATATTCTATCTTCTTTATTGTTCATTCTCTACTAATTTACGTCTAATCTCGAAATGTTAAAGAAATACTAATATAAACAAAAAAATAATATACAACATAACCACATTTAACAATGCTTCTTCTTCCTCTAAGAGTGTCAATGCGACATTATTGATTTCGGTTTATCTTGACATGATCATTTATGACATGTTATGACAGGTGTGAAGAAGAGATTATTTAACCTCTATTTGTAATTAATTAACTTATAAATACGAGTTGCAACATAATTAAAAAAGACGTATCAAACCTTAACCTAAGATAACTGGTTTCGTTGTAATATGTGAATTAAAATGAAAGGTAATATTTCATAAATTAAAAATTGTACTCAAGTATTGACGGAAATCCTAAACTGAACATCATTTTTACTAAAAAAAGTAGTGAAACAGTGAACAATATATCAGTTTTTAGACTGCTTTGTGGAATATATCAAATACGACTTTTTTTATTATGTCGATGTTTAAATGGATGCAGTTTTGTTTCATTAGTTAAAAAAAAAAAGGAAGAGAAACTATTCACAAAACTACTGGTATAAAATTAGGATGACTTCGTATTGTTCCTTAGTACTTGCTGAAGGTGATTGTTTTACTGTTTTTATAAAATAATATCCTTAGAAATGTTACTGTTTTGTCATTCTATTTTTCTTCAAGTCCAGCAAATATTAATGTAACTTGTCTATGTTAAATAAAATAAACAATGTTTTGCAAAATCATTTATTAATAAAAAACACAAACATCTTTAATAATACATACAAAATTTGCAAATAAACAATTTTATAACAAAAATCATTTTACTTGGTTCCTCATTTGAAATCTAGAACCAAGAAATATATGAATGTAACATTAGACCTATAGAGGGATAACAAAATTCGGGAGTTATAGTTTTCTTTCACATTTGTAAATATCTGGTTAGTGGAAAAGACACTTGAAAAATATCTTGCGAATCCATTTACAATTTTGTTTGGAGCATCAAACGGTTCCTCATTAAAGAAAACCATTGATGGAATACGCATTAACCATAATATGAATACCGGTTAACTATTCGTTAATCATTTCTGCTGCACTTTTTAAATGCTTTAAGGTTTTTTGCCAATTTAGCATTTACCAAATAAGACACTTTCTTTAAGCACTTTTTATTCTCGAATTTTGCAATGGTTAATATTGTAAGACGTTTCACAAAAGAGAAAACTATATCCATAAAGTCGGAAGCAAACGAACAATAGGTGAAGTCCTTACAATCTTATATATTCATTAACTCGCCCATCCATTATTAATCCAGATTGGCATGGGCATTCTTAAAGAACTCTGACTCATTTTTTATCAATTCATCATTTAATTCTACACGGATACTGTTTGCATGTTTTTTCTATCGTATATTATAGTAATAACATACAGGGTATTCCATTTCAAATTTTGAAATTGCTATAACCACATCGTATCAGGCAATGAAGGTGTATACTAAACTAAGTACTTACCCTATACCTTATTGATCACTTTCATCATCTAAATGTCAAACTCCATTACTTCTATTACATTTACTTCAAGGTCTTTATCGCTACCCTCGAAACTCAGTTCGTTACAGTTCACATGATCATTGGATATCTATTCATTTAGGCTCCTACTTTCAAACTTCAGAGAGGAGTAGTGTTGATATATTTCATATAAATTTATTAACTCATTATTTTAGTTTCAGCATAGAGGCAACGCTCATGATGAAAGTAAAGAGTGTTTCAAATAGGGGTTTACAGCTTCGCATACTCTACGAGTCAAGTAAACTTCTTGAAAATAATGTTATCAAAAGAAATAAGGTGGGAAAAATTAAATACATAAGTCATGTGCATGAAAATACCAGTATTCAAGATTTGTCACGTAATGTGTAGAGTATCATAGAATATTGAAATTTAGAGTTATACACACGTAGAACACTTTAAATAGTATATATTTTCATACTGATTACAATAAAATTCTCGATCCCCTCTTATCCAGGTCATTATCCAAAAATGCTGTCCCATAAAAGGAGCAATTTAGGCACGTCCCCCGCCTTAAGCCTCGTCTCCTCTAGGATAACAGGGGTCCCTAATATAAGGTACCTCTTCTCCTCCAGTGCGGGGCAGGTGTAAAGAAGATGAATCGAGGTTTCCTCGTCTTCTTTACAGTATCTGTAGGTCGGGCTGTCAGCCAGCCTCAGCTTGTGCTTATATGCATTCAGAGAACTATGGTGGCCTGTTATGATTCCCACCAGAGTTCTGGCTTTGTGCCTGTTCAATTTAATGAATTCTTGAGCCCATTTCTCAATCTCTGAGTATTTGATGAAGAGTTTGGTTATTCGACAACCCGTTACTCCTCTCCATCTTTTATTGTGCTGGTCTCTTGGCCAGCCATTGATGCGGTCTCTGATCAGATTCCGACTTATTCCCACTGCAGGTTCTGGTCCATAGAGGTTTTCCCTGGTCCCTAATCTGGGCGGAGACATTCTAAATATTCATTCAGTATTTCATTCTTTCACATCTGCGTGGCATAGACTCCAGTAAGTTTCGATATTGCTGAATATCGATGGACTTCCACGCTGATTCGATGCTTTTCCACAAATCTATTATATTTATTTATTGGATTTGCTAAAGTAGCCGCCTTTTTATGTCCACCCAAAAAGTCTCAATTGGGTTTAAGTCTGGCGATTGTGGTAGCCAGACCCAAACCTGTAATTTATTTTCATTTAGCCAGTTTTGTACTTTACGGGCGGTGTGTTTTGGATCTCTATGTTATTTGCAGGATCTAGCATAAAGGCATTTCCTCCTCCATGAAAGACAGCATTATATCCTGTAAAATATGAAGATAAACATTTATAAACAGTCATAGTTTCCCTAATCTAATAAATAGGATTTCCCTAATCTATACCACGAAAAGCAGGCCCAAACCATCAAGCTACAACGGCCATATTTTATTGTTTTTGTTGTATACTTGGGATTATATGTTTGTAGTGAGGGTCTTCATACATGAATTTCATTGATGCTAGGGTTAAATAACACCACTTTTGTTTCATCAGTCCACAGTACATTGCGTCATTTTATGATTTCCAATGAATGTGTTTATCCTCTTTGTGGAATCTCTCTGGGCAGTATTAATTTTAAATCTACTTTAGTAACTTTTAGTAACCTATTGAAGAGGAGCTAATGATTAGGTTTAATCCATTTTCTTTATTTGTGTTGTGATAAATGGGCTTTTTTTGCGAGACATACATAGAACAATTTTTTTCTCGATTAAAACAAAAAAGTGTAAACGGAAGTATAGACGCAGATGATCTGCATTCAAGTCTTAAAAATTTTCGTATATATAATCCAAAATACAACTTCAACACACTCTACAAACTTTTGTATCTTCTATATTTTCATATATGCTCACAATTTATTTTGGTTTCTAAACATCACTTAAAACAAAATAAACTTATTTAATAGTTGTAACTATAACCCTACTTTCTGAACAAAACTTTCTTCTTCCTCACTTCGTCTACTTCTTCCTCTAATGAATAATAAATGCATAGATTAAAACATTTAATTTTGATATTTCACAGATATTAGGTTTGCATATTAAATTTCAATATAAAACCATATTATTACTCCAGATAGAGAAGTCGTTGAAGAGTTCAAATGGAAACGATATTAAATTTTTGACTCCTAGTACTCTTAATGGCAATTACTTACAAATGATCACCACACTCTTGTTAATAATTACCCTTTTAAGATATCGGTCTGTTCACAGTAAAACCTATTGCTGCTGCCGCAAACACTAGTTTTTTTTATTTTATTTTATAATAGACATCCAACTAATGGAACAAACCTACTACACTTTTCTAATTTCACTCTTTGGTCTCGATATAATACAGAATAATATTCTATGAAAATTGGAAAACGTTTACTTACCTAAATTAAGTGTGTAATGATCTGTGATCTAAATTAAGTAAAAAGTTATAAATATTGCTGTATCTAAACCAATTACCAAAAACCAACTATTGCAAATAAAGTTTACATTTACGTAAATAAAATTAATTATTAAGAGAATATTAAATTTAATTATTAAGAGAAAAATAGATTATGTAAGTATATAAAAATTAATATTACTCTTAAAGGTTATGTTTATAATCTATTATTTCAGAATGTCTGTCGTTTGTGCTGTATCTAACTGCAAAAATAAGCAAGTAGTGAAAAGGAGAGGTTCAAACACTTGCTATTTTCGAATGCCAAACGACTTTGAAATGAAAACAAAATGGATGGTAAAAGTCTTTGGCAATATAGACCCAAAGAACAGCGATGCCTATGTTTGTTCTGCACATTTCAGAAAGGATGACTACAATGTCCTGCAAAAGAATGTCCTCAAACAGACAGGTATGTAATAGCATAGGATATGTAGGTAACAGACATTATATACAACGAAGAAGGTTTTTTAGTTGTAATTTCTAATTTTTATATTTAAAGACCATTTGTCTTATATAAAATATTGTTTACAGCCATACCCTCACTTAATTTGCCATCCATAGTTAAACTCCCGCCTGCCAACACAGCATTTCAAGCTAATACGGTGAACACCACGGTTTCTCCAGTAGGCATTGTCATCTACCAGTACAATATACAAGATAGCACAATACAAAGTAGCAATATACAAATCAGCAACAATAACATACCAAACAGTGTTAAAATGAAAAACCAAGCAAAAGTGAAAAAGAACATTCAGGAGAAGTTGAAAGATAAAGTAGATGCCCTGAAAGCAGACCTCAAGGCAGAGGAACACAAATGTTCACTACTTCAAAGGAAGATGGCTGAGTTGAAAAGCAAAGTTAATGAACTACACGCCTCTACCACAGAAATGATAGAAGACAAATTCGAAGAAAAGGTGAAAAAGATGCTAAGCCAATTATCTCCAAGGAAGTCAGTCTCACGATATGTTAGAAACTCGAGCACTTAATAAGAATTATTTATTAAAAAACTGTAATTTTGCAATACCATATAGACCCAACTATGGACGTATAAGTTAGAATAATTTATGTAATATAAGTGCATTTAAATAATATTTCAGTGATCAAATATGATGGCATAGTTAAACTAAGTTGTTTGTACCTACACTGCTTCAAATATCTTCAGTTACCTGAAGGTATTTTGGCTACCATGGAGTTATGATGTTATAACATCACTAATGCAGTACTCGCTGTGGACAACTTTGTTAGTGTTTTGTTACTTTTGTCTCTAGTATTATTAGTGATATACAGGACTAAACGAATAACTTGTTGTTTCCTGTAAGTGTTAGAGACTATTGCAAGTATACATACAGACACTGTGAAATACATAAAAATAAAATATTTTCAACCCAGATTTGTTTTTACCCATTTCTGAGCATATGCTATATTTACCAAAGAGACGCTAATTATTATTATTATGTTTTGTGGGTTTGGGCCTCATCAGCCACTGATCGCATGGGTAGTCCCTTGGTGATCCCCTCTTATCCGGGTCATTATCCAAAAATCCTATCCCATAAAAGGGGCAATTTGGGCACGTCCCTCGCCTCCTCTACGATAACAGGGGTCCCTAAAACCCAATTTTTGTGGGCTTTGCAGAACGAATAGGCGCATTATCCTGTTTAAATATTGCACTATCGTCTTCAGTAAGGATTAAAAATGGTAACAGGTAATTTCCTAACAGATTTTGATAAGCAGTCTCATTCTGCCATTTACAAGTGTCAGGTTGGCTTTCATACCCTTTTTGAAAGCCGTCTATATCATAACAGAACCAATTGTTTGAAGTCTTGATATAATTTTTCACTCCTTTTGTAAATCTTAATAGCTAAACTAAAAAAAAAAAAAAAAAAATTCCTCGCTAAAGATTACATACCTACTTCCAAAAATGTTTAGTTGAACATACTCTTCTGTAAATTTTAATTTGCCCTCTTTGTAATGTTTGTCGTCGATCTCCCGCTCCCTCATTTCCGCGGGCGGTGGAAACTAGTAGTAGGTTGAGTGTTGTGCGAGTCTGCGCGGCCCGCTGGAGTCGCCATTCTCGAACTCCTGGACACCGCGCCCTCGTCGTCGATGATCTCGCGGCTAAGCGCCGCCCCACTTCGCGCTCCTGCACTGGGGGTGGATGCGCCTCTCCACGAAACATTGATCGAGGCTTCCCATATCCTCGATGCGGCCGTTCGCAACTTCGGTGGTGGAGAGACCCGCTGGCTGGTTATTCCCTCGTAGAGGTTGGGTGTCAAAGTCGACACCGGCGTGTGTCGAGCATCGGGGGTTCCCAAAACCCGACCGCTCCTTGTCTCCATGGCTTCGGTGAAGTAGTGTTCCCGCTGGTTATCCATACAGCATTAGCCTCGCCTGGGGCTACTCGATGTGGACGATGAACCTGGGGGAACGTACGAAATACGCGGATGGCTTCTAAACGTAGTGCAGCTTCCCGCACTTTCCCACGATGGCTTCGGAGGATCCGGCCTCCCGACCTAATACCTGTTAGCCGGCGCCCCTCGGAAAAAATATCCACTTCAAGTACGGACAGTGTTTCGTGTCACGTCCAAGAAGCAGAGATCCCAATGGTACGGCACGCCTAGATTAGCGGTAGGTGGTCACCAGGGGTCGTAACCCCTGTATGTAGGTGCTAGGGGACTTAGTGCAATATCGCACCTAGTTGCAGGGCTTCTTCCCAGTACTGACCCTGGAATAAAATTAAACACGGGTTATATAAAGCTTTAGGCAGAAATAACTCACCGAGTAAATTGGCGATGGCGAAGTTAGGCGATACACTCTAGCTCGTTCCTGGCACTAAAACATTGACGTAGATAGCTGGATAACGGCTGCAGCTGCCCCTTGGCGGCGATGGCGTGGCCTCAACCACGTGGCGATGATGAAATCCCAAGATGGCGTCAGATGACCCTCGGAAACGATGAAAGACTTGATTAAATAACTCACCTGGATATTCTACGAAGCCTTTATCAAATCGGTGGATTGATACGCAGTGGAAGACCGCTACTAATCCTAATGGACGCCCACGTGGTGTGGATCAATGGCACTAAAATGGCGCGGCCACGTGGCGATCGTGATCGTCGGCGTTAAATGCGTCGAGTGCGACGACTTTTTGTTGATTTTTTTTGTCGTGGTTAATAATCTCTGTGTAAAGCACAGTTCACCAGAAATTTCGCTGCAGAATCTAGTCGAAGACTGGAGTAAACAATAAGACCAGCGAAGCGCGTAAGCTAGGCGAAGTGTAGGACACGAGGCGAAGTGTAGGACACGAAGCGAAGCGAAGTTACTCATAGAAGTACTCATTTTCAGAGAGGCCATATGACATGCTGCTTAAGTGTAGGTTTCTTTAAACATTTTTCGTATTTAAAATGTCCTGACTTCGCCGCCCATTTTCTTATAAGGCTGGGATCACAGTAAATAAAAACGACGAACAACCTGAGAAGATCACGGTTCTGTGATTCCCTCAGAATAACACGCTTTGTCGTTGATGAAAATGTAAAGCGCCGCCATGGGCGCTTTCTTTTACCATAATTTTCGACTACAAGTTTAAGAAATTTTTTTACAACACTTAATAATTGTAGTGACCTGTCACTGTGTTTTTCCACAACTCGTATTCGTTGTTTTTTCTAAATAATTCAATTCCTCACGACGCACAGTGTTTTCAAATCCCGATTTTGTGGCCAAAAGTACTTTCGGTTATCGGAATTTGATGACAATTTGGATACGAAAGTTTTTCGGGTCGCTGATTTCAGAAATGCAATTTGTTTTTTAAGATTCAAAATGGCGGACCCAAAATGGCCGCCATATTTGTTTAAAAATTGTTTGTAACAAGAACGGTTCAGTGTACTGAATTTGTTTCTAAACAATGATTTCAAATATGAAATAGCATTTTGAAATTTCAAAATGGCGGACATGTTAAAAAATGTTTTAACTAAAGAAAATCATTCTACTGGTACAAATAAATAAGAAATTAGATTTTTTAAGCAACAATACATTTTTATTGTTTATTAAATGATATTAATTGATAAATTGTTAATTACACTACTTAATATAATGAATTTACTATTGTGGCTGTTGAGAGTTCTTCTAAGCACTCCGCGTCAAATTCATCCGATGAAATATACGATAATTCTGTTGAAATAAGTAATTGTATTGCTTTTTTGCTAAAGTTTTTTCCTTAGTTTGAAGTTTTCTCATTCCAGTTATTAAAGAATCTGAAGATGCCAGGAGACAATGACATAAATCTTTTATAGTGAATGCTTTCTCGTGAAATTTTTCGTGAATAAAATTAAGTTAACCCATCAGTCCTTTATTTTGTATAAAAGTACTTCAATACGATTAATGGAGTCCTCAGAGAGTTGAAATGAGGTATTTGCTTTTAAATTCAAAGCTTCTTCGATAGCTTGTATTTTATTGGAGAATTTTGCAGTTGAAATTTCCTCTGTCATAATAAATATGTCTCTACTCATGAGAATTTCATTTATAACCGACATCTATTGTCACTGATCTGAAAACAGTTTAAAAATAATCAGATTATGCCATTTCCTTTGAAATACTCCAATGCAATACGTAGCAAATTACTTGACGTAAATACTGATTTTTAATAAAAGGAACAATTATTTACGGTAATAATTCGCCCCGAAAGAATAAGTATTGAAAAGGCCAAGTATGAACCTTTTGTTATAACCTGCGCCGGTCTTATCGTCTGCCGCGTCAAACGCCGAAATTTCCAGACTGCACGCGATAAAACTAACACGGCTTTCACTCGTGTTAGAGCACCTAAGAGCAGCCAAATTTGTAGCCGATCGAAAGCCTAGACCTTCCACTTTATAATAAATATAAAATTGCGGCGGAAATCGAAACTGAAACTGCACGAAATTTGTCAAGACTCGAAAAAAACGCGATTTTACAGGGTCACATTCCAAATGCCGTTATTAACATAAAAATAACGAATTTTTGTATTTAAAACGTTTACATACATTGTACGTACCTTTATTAACGATGCATAAAAAAAAACTTTCTGGATACTGAAATACATACTTAATATTGCTCTGTCGGCGGGGTAATGAGTGAGCTAAACGTGCATCTGCTACGACCTCAGTTTTCTAACTGTTCCCCTGCCTCAGAAAATATACCAGGAAACTTATCCTTCGGAATTATAATGTTCCAAAGTCCTCTCTACAACATGCTATGAAAAAATCGGAATGCTGACCTTCCATTTTGGGACTTTTGGCCGCAAAATCTGGATTTGGAAACACTGTACGACGCGGCATAATAATAAACAAAAATAAAACAAATGTTCCGAGTCGCTAACACTTTAAAGACACTTGCAAATAACTCCTTCAAATTGTTACCCAAAATTTGTATTGGTGTGCATTCTCGCTCATTGTTTAAAATCAAACTGAATTTATACTTATTCACACATACACAGCAGGATTTCTTGTCAAATGCACAGTAGCAACCCGTAAACACGTTATAGTTCGAGAGCAATGGCGCTATTTATCTATTACTAGCCCGTTCTATTAGATAATATGTGTTAAGGAATCTTTCTTGCAGGAGGCATAATAAATGCCATTAAATATAAGCTTGAGTCTGTATTTTTTCATGGCTCTGTATCTGTTTACATTAAATTTATTTAATAAACGGAAAATTTTTAGGGAAAATAAAAATATACGTCCCATGACTCATTTAGTTTCTTTTTGATGTTTATTAACAAATAAAAGATAAAACAATAAGGGGAAACACACCACGTCGCTATCCATAAACTTATATTATCTGTTGTGGCCTTTCTTTATGTGAACATTCAGGCTGCGTACACTTTTCGTCTGGAAATTACACTGGCTGCACGTCAGAAACGCCATTCTCTGCGACTCGTACATATGTGTCAACGTGTGCAAGTCGAGATTCGCCTTGTACTTAGTTTTGAACGGGCACTTCTGACACACGTATTCCGGAAAATCGGCGCCGACCCAGACACGTTTCTCCCTCTTGGACGAATTCAGCTGGGTTGACCGAACGTGGGTAGCCACGTGTTCAGCTAGTGCTTGCCTGTGCCTTGTTGTAAAGTGGCAGCCGTATAATTGCCCAGGCATACCCTTGTGGACCAAAGAGTGCCTACCGATGGAGAATTTATGCTTGCTTTTAAAGTCGCATTGTTTACACTCGTACAGGGACCTGGTTTCCTTGGATCTCGAATCCGAATTTTCTTTGCTTCCATTTGATATGGTGACTTCATCGGCTGTAACTGGTTGATTACAGTTTCTTTGCTCCATGTTGGATTCCGCTATTGGTGCTTCACACTTTTTTATATTGCTGAAGCAAAAAAATATGTATTGAAAAGTGAGGCACCTGTTATAAATATTTTGATACGTTAACATAACATAAAAAACATAAACAGGCCACATAATTTAGACAATCCTCAAAATACAACGGCGAAACTATCTGAGTGGGGGATACATAGTGAAAATACGCGGACAACATCCATTTCGACCGACATTGCTAGTGCCGGCCGGTGCTTGGAATCGAACCAAGATCACGACAGCCGGTAGCTAATTGCGTTAGCTGCATAATGTGCTATAATCAACTTGGCTGCCGAGGATTTAAATAATAGACTTCCAATAACACTAATTTAGTTCTGGGAAGGGGCAGGAAACCTTCGACGCAGCTACAAAAGAGGTCAATTTTCAACGAACACCGAAAGATTACACGTTTCTCGGCGCGCGTTTCGCCAACCAAATTGGCGTAATCGGGAGATGATGAAAACTGTTACTAGATGATTAGAATTAATTTGAAGCAAAATGTCAGAATGAGATTTAAAACTTCAAGTTTTTCTAAAGATGATTTTTTTTAATTTTTATTCGTCATAAAAATATTATTTACAAAGCTGTGTCTTATACAATGACTATTCGACAATATAAATTTTATATATGCTATATTTCTATTAGAAACTAAATTTTTTTTGTATAATTTTAGTCACATCTATTTGGAAATATCTGTTATCCAGTGGCGTACGCAGATTAGAGTTAAAACAAATGACACTTTTTTTTTTGGATTTTAGGCCTTAGATATATATATATATATATATATATATATATATATTTTTTTTTTTTTTTTTTTTTTTTCTTTACACAGTAAGAGTTAGTTAAGGAACCATAATTTAGAAAAATAATCATTTAAATTGGCCAACAAATAAAAAATGTAAAGAGGTGACCTGCTTTCAAATGGGTCACTCTGTATAGGGTAAAGCCTGAAATGTCAACTAGGCAATATTTAGAAACGTTCAATGAGACAAATAGTAAATTCTGTAGTCGTTCTGAAAAAAGGCAATTTTACATTTTTTTTGGAAAGTTTCGGTAACATCCATTCAAAAAGATCTTTAATCCGGGACATATAAATTTCTATTTGAAATTTAGCATCACAGTAGCGTTAGTTAAGGTATGAGAAGAATCATTTAAATTAGCCAACAAATAAAAAATGTAGAGAGGTGACTGGCTTTCAAATGGGTCACTCTGTATAAGGTAGATCCTGACATTTCAGATACATTTTTTTACGGCAAGTTAAAATAGCCACTATAAATCCGTTTCCATACGACAAATTGTTGTGTTTTTATATATTACCAATAGTTAATTAATTTAAATACAAAATTAATCAGAAAAAGACACGAAATTAAGGAACAACTGATTTATTTCTAGTTCACCAAATGTTGTTTACCCCACTCTACCCCAATATGACGTGCTATACTTAATGTCTGGGCGATCACAATGTTGCCGATGTGATACGAATAAGGCGTAAAAAACGAACCACCGAATAAGACGTGTAAGAGATTGAATATTTCTCGTGTAGATTATCCAAGTACTTACTAACAATATTTGGCAACGTAGGACTTTTCCACACGTCTCTAATGTACTAACACGACACAAGCTAGAACCGATAAGAAAGTCTCGAAATACGTTACCTTAAAATACACTGTAAAAGATAAAGACAACCGATATTAAATAACTCTAAACTGCAATCGGACCCACATTGTCCTAGGTTATGTGTCAATAGGGACGGATTTCGGCAAGTCTAATATTCAATTTTTACGCGACTTTGATTAAGCTTAACTCTGAGACTTTTGTGCTGTTTAATATTTCCTGTTTTCATGGTGTATATTTAGTATTTTAGAGTGGTTATATTTTGAGGGATAGATATTCTGATTTAGTGGGTATTTATCAGTTTGTGGTTTGTGATGGTGGCCTTTAATAATAATTTTGTTTAATAAGCGTGACTTATTAAATATAGTAAAATGTTCAGGCCGTGGGAAGATCCTCAACATAGCACGAGTCAAATTCACGAAGATTTTAATACGACGGCAGTGGAAAACAAAACAGGTGTACAACATTTAGGAAAACAAGCACAACAAATTGTATTAAATGTATACAAAAATATAGTAACCAGCGAGGGAGAGAAAGGAGCTGTAGAGAAAACGTCATATTTGACAGAAATATCGATATGGAGTATTTATCGAATACTTCAAAAGGTAGCTAGGGAAATAAAAGTATGAGATGGTGCAGGAATACCAAAGAAAATTGATCCATCACAGGTAAAACTACTACGAGATATAATTTATGACAAATATAAAAAAAAATGAAATTCCAACTGTCGATTTATTTATGGAGTTGAAGGAAAATGGTATGTTGCATATTAGTAAAACAACGCTTTGGCGATAGCTTAAAAAGGTAGGATTTAGATTTAAAATCATCAATAAAAGGGCGACGATAATGGAAAGTCGTAGTAGAATTATTTTGTGGCGTATGGAATACTTGGAAAGCATAAAAAGATTTGGAGAAGAACAAAGACCGATTTATTACTTGGATGAAACTTGGTACGACACACATGATACAGTCAAAAGAGGCTGGAGGGATAGTTCAGATAGGTGTAAAGTAGATATGCCTCCAAGTAGAGGAAAAAGATTATTAATTCTACATTGTGGTACTGAGAATGGATGGGTTTCTAATTGCCTCAAACTTAGTGGAATGAAATTGGAGGATTCAATTGTAAACTATCATCGAAATATGAATGCTGACATTTTTGAGGAATGGTTTAGAGATCTTAGTGTCTTAGACAACGCCCCATACCATGCAAGATTTTTAGAGAAGATTCCAAATACAACCACTGAGAAAGGAGAAATTCAACAATTTTTAAAGAATCATAATTTAGCATTTGAGTAAAAGCTTATTAAGGCTCAACTTTTGGAAATGGTAAAAAATAAATTTTTTTCTAACTAATATGTTATCGATGAGATGGCTAAAGCTCATGGACACACTGTTCTAAGATTACCTCCAATTTTTGCATATTTAACCCTACTGAATTAATATGGAGTGAATTAAAGCAAGGAATTCGAAGAAACAATAAGTTTCCTAAATTTAATAAAATGTTATTGATCTTATAAAATCGGAGGTAGAGAAACTATCACCAGATAACTGATGAGTATATTGAACTCGGAAGAGCCATAAAGCCTAATCAAGACCGGTTTATCATAAACGTGGGTGAAGATTCTGAAGAAAGTAGTAATAGTGACCTTAGTGACAATTTGACCACGAATAGGTAAATAAATGATTTGTTTCTTAACCAATCTATGCATTTGCATGTTTTAGTGCCAATAATAAGTATATGTGTTTTGATATATTTTTACTTATATATTTTTACCCCACATAAGCAAGGTATAGAAATACTATTCTATTTTACTAATATTACTTTATTTTACTATATTAAAGAATATATATTTTTTTTAATTTTATACTTGTGCTTATGATTACACGAAATCCACACCCGACCCTCCCCTTTCTGGCAATGAATATGCTCATACCTCTCCGTGGTACTTGCTGAGCAACAGTCATTATTATTTAAAAATAATTGTTGGCTAAACTGAGCACATACCTAATGAATCATAGACAAGGTATAAAATATTATTTTGATTTAAAATGTATTGTTCCATTATTCTGCCCTTCTGTCAGAAATATAAGAGAGTTTTTTATTTGGCAAATAGCGATGAAACAGACAATACACGATATTCTATTTACAAAGCCAAGCTGAGTTTTGTCTGGTTAAACTGGAAGTCGAGTGGTACTTTCATTAGAGTTTTAATGGATAGAGTAACTTTTATTCTAGCTTTGTAAATTTCAATTTGATGCCTCAATAATGTGTAGATATGTTTTTTTTTTTTTAGAATGGATGGTACATAACTCAAAATAGCTCTATGACATCAACTTCAATGCATTAAATGGTACACTTTTCTCTGTATGTTATTACTAAAAATATTAATATAAACCTCATTAAATTTGTATATTTGATCAGAAACTTATCCTACTTAACTAACATCAAACTTGTGAATTTCACCGTGAAAGACCTATATAGTACGTACCCAGTAGCTCGCTTGTCATTTCCAAAGCTTTCCACAGAAATGTCAAACGCCATCCCCTCCATAACATTTACTTCAAGGTCTTTATCACTATGCTCATAATTCAGTTCGTTACAGTTCACATAATCACTAGGTATCTGTTCATTTAGACTATTACTTTCAAACCTCAGGGAGGTATTATATCGATATATTTCAAATAAATTTATTGCTCCTATTTTATCTCCATTGTTTTGGGATATACAACTCGTTATTTTAGTTTCTGCATAAAGGCAGCCCGTTATGAAAGTAAAGAGGGTTTCAAGTAAGGGGTTACAGTTTTTGCATACTTTATGAGTCAAACAAACCTCCTAAAAATAATATAAAGAAATTATGAAATAAAAAAATAGATATACATATATCCAGTTTATTTTTGTTTTATACCTGTATTGTATGAAATAATAACAATAATTAAAAATTATTAATACTTACTAATTCTGGAAGGCATTTCCGCAACTTCATATTTAATAAAGTATTGTCTCCATTATTAAATTTGTTAGAAATTTCAACTAGACAAAGGCAACATTTACTTGACACCTGAGCTTCTTCGGTATTATCACAGTTTTGCCGCCAGCTATTTTCCATACAGGCCGACTTGAATTCGTATGACGTGAGCAGAAGCTTGGAACATTTATGGCATATTATATTTGGATAACAGACCAAGTCAAAGTTCTAAAATAATCAATTACTTTCTCCAATTTCAAAATTAACGAAATAAAATCATCGAATTGTACACGACAGTCAGGTGCAGATGAGATATTTACTTACAAATTCTGGAATTATCACAGCTAACATGCCTTTCTGCATATCTTCCAAATTTTCACACGTATCGTCCAAAATAAGATTTAAACACAATCTACAAACATTTGTATCATCCATATTTTTTTTATTGGTTTCTGAATAAACACCAGGAAAAGCAAAATAAACTCGAAAGCTTCAAACGTCTTTGTCATAACACTACTTCTTTACAGTGTAGAAACGCATATTCTTCTTCCTCCATTTCTTCTTCTTGTTGCAAAGACTCAAAGGATAGATTGAAGAGGAAACGATAGCGATCCTCATTTTACTTGTAATTTGTATTCAGGATTATTTTGAATTGATTATGAATTAATCTTCAGTCAGGATTTCATGAAAACGTTTTGCTCCTTTTTTTTATACATTACCATATTCAGAAATTTTGCAGGTGCCAACGAATTAAACTCTAAATGAAGGATACCTCATTTAATTCGTTATAATGTTTCACAGATTTTGGATTTATGTATATATTAAATTTCATTATAAAAACATTGTCGATCTATGTATATGGAATAATCGAGAAAGAGTTTAATGGCATAAAATGAGTATCTTCATCTCCACTTTATAGTTGTAACAATCAACCAATATGCAATAAAACTTATTACTGCTACTGTAAAAACTTATTTTTATAGTAGACTATTACCTAATTGAACAATCTAACTTATAATTACACTACATCTTCTGTGAAAACTGGAAAACGTTTTCAGATGCATGTTCCCTGTGTTTTTTATACATATATTAAGTATATATTATTATTTTTTATACAGGTATAAGTAAGATACCTGTCGTTTTGCATATGTGTAGTCATGTGGTGAACATATCTAGTGGTGTTGGTCTCTGAGCATATCTAGGTTCATATAAATATATATTTTGTTATAACGAAAGGTTTCCTAGATATTGCACACAAATAAGTGTACACATACGTAATTAACCTGAATTTAGCCAGTGAAAGAGAAAATAAAATATACGTGTAACATAGAAGTACGTAAAAAATTAGAAACTACACATATAGGTTATGTTGATTATTTTGTAGTTATTGTAATTTATTGTTTCAGAGTACATATCGGTTGGGTCTAGTTTCAGAAATAAGCAAGCAGTGAAGGATTTGCATAATTTCGTATGCTGACAGACTTTCAAACGAAAGCAAATTTTTCATAATCGTTTACAACCATACCATCTCAATTTGTCATCCACAGTCTGTAAAAACTTATTTTTATAGTAGACTATTACCTAATTGAACAATCTAACTTATAATTACACTACATCATCTGTGAAAACTGGAAAACGTTTTCAGATGCATGTTCCCTGTGTTTTTTATACATATATTAAGTATATATTATTATTTTTTATACAGGTATAAGTAAGATACCTGTCGTTTTGCATATGTGTAGTCATGTGGTGAACATATCTAGTGGTGTTGGTCTCTGAGCATATCTAGGTTCATATAAATATATATTTTGTTATAACGAAAGGTTTCCTAGATATTGCACACAAATAAGTGTACACATACGTAATTAACCTGAATTTAGCCAGTGAAAGAGAAAATAAAATATACGTGTAACATAGAAGTACGTAAAAAATTAGAAACTACACATATAGGTTATGTTGATTATTTTGTAGTTATTGTAATTTATTGTTTCAGAGTACATATCGGTTGGGTCTAGTTTCAGAAATAAGCAAGCAGTGAAGGATTTACATAATTTCGTATGCTGACAGACTTTCAAACGAAAGCAAATTTTTCATAATCGTTTACAACGATACCATCTCAATTTGTCATCCACAGTTGCACTCGCCCCTATAAAAACGGCATTTTTTGCTAATACAGTCAACACAACAGTATCTTCAGTGGCATTATCATTTATCCATACAACATAGCGAATAGTACCATTAAGAACAGTAAAGTATAAAGTTGAGTAATGAGTAATAGTAACATACCAGTAGTAAGCAATACTAAAATGAAAAATCAAACAAAGATGAAAAATCAAACAAAAGTGAAAAATAAAATTCAAGAAAAGCTAAAAGATAAAATAGCTGACCTGAAAACAGAGCTTAAGGCAGAGGAACATAAATGTTGGCTACTGCAAAGGAAGATGGTAGAGTTGAGAGACAAAGTTCGTGAACTGCACTCCTCGACAACGGAAATGATAGAAGACAATTTGAATAGCGTTAATAGCGTAAATGTAAAAAAAAATGTTGAGTAATTTATCTTTTACAAATCAAACTGACAGAATGTGTTAAAAACAGAGTTTGACAAGAGCGACATCTTTGAAAAACGGTAATTTATTCTAGGTTATAATATTTTATTTGTAATGACTTATAGTGAAAATATAACTAATTAAAATGAAGAAATATATGTATTAATATATACAATACCTAAAGTGAACAAATACCAATTATGTTCACTGTTCACGTGACTTTGACTTTTAAACTATTGATCAGTCATGCGAACAAGTGAACATAATTAGAATTTATACCCTGAAAGCTCTAAAAATATGGCGTCTCAAAATAATCAACTGTCGATATAGTGTGACGTCACACGTCTACAATGTACGATGTTTTAGGTTGGATAGAATTTTATGAATTCGGGAAACAGTTATTAGGTGTATGCCATGGGACGACCAACATATTGCGAAAGCAAATTATTGAAGTATCAGCAGGTTTACTGCATACATATTACATTCTTGTTTTACATTTCTTTCCAGTTTCATTCCATTCTTACATTATTTCTTCCATTGTACGTTTGCAATAAAGAAATTACTGTGTACTGTATTAGCATACAGTACGTTTTTTTACTGCAAATATGAATCTATATACACGGTCAGCGAATAGTCCTATCATAGCTGTTCTTCATTTAGAGCTGGAATTGAACAGATTCTGATTATGTTCACTTGTTCACGGGACATTGACGTTTAAACCATTGTTTAAATATCAAAGTCGTGTGCAAGTGAACTTAAACAAAATATGTTCACTGTAGGCTCTAAATGAAAAACGGCTCGTGTTAATAAATGTTTGTTACAATTTCGTTTGAAGAGTTGTCTAAGCGGCAGGCATTGAATGATCTCGACCATGAACAGACTTTCAAACTCGAGTAACTTTCCCAATCACCAATCACTGATTGGTCCGATTATTAAAATTTGTTCGCTTATAAGCGATATCGACCTGCCAGATCGCTGACAGCGTAATCTGTGTTTAGTTTCCTGAACATTAATCCGTCTTTGTCGTTTGTCTTATTTATTAGTCATTTATTTTTATTATAGCAGTTAAGTATTACATTTTTGGTGTTCTGTTGTTTTTTGTTTTTTATAACTCAGTGGTCGATTAGTGGGGTAGGATACATAATAGATTTGAGATGTAAAGGATTTGATAAGTGTTACATAAATGTTTAAAATTAGTCGCTTTTGGCGCGAAGGTATAATTTAAACTAAGAAAGGCGGACATTAAATAAAAATACATACAATTATTTAATTATTCATTTATTTCTAATTCCGGGGATACGTTTCTGTTAGTGATGTGATAATTTCGTATGAAATTCCCGCCTTTTAAAATGAATTACCGCAACGGTGTCGAGTGAAATACATGATCTTGTTTTAGACCTCGTAAATCATGTCGTGTAATATACAGCTGGATAACTATAATGGACAATATCTGGCAGGCAGTACTATAACAGGCAGACTTATTTGCGAATTCAGATCGTCTGAAAATATCCGAGGTAAATTATTAAGATATCATGCACATGTATAGGGATCAGTAAAAGTCTGGATTAAAATCCTTTTTCAAAATATTTTAGATAAACGTTTGCTGTACAGGTAAATTTTTAAATTTAATTACATATTTTTAGATTCGATTTTCTGAGAATTTATCGTCATAAATAAAAAAAAAACTAGGCTCTTTTAATTGATTGTCATAATAAATTGAACAACGATGTCATCATAATTAGGAAATTTGGATCTAAAGACATGCAATCCAAATTACAAATCAACTAACCCGAACCATTATATTTTATAAAATTCAATTTGTTTCAGACTTTTGCCATTCGCTGCATATGATTAACATAATTATCATATTCAGGCATTTTTTAATGTTGGAAGAGGTTTAATTTTTTTTATTCCATCCAAATTATTTCATTTTATTAATGTGTTATTTGGTACCAATTTAGTAACTCAAATGTAAACAACAAAAAATAACAAACAAAACTAACTTCCTACAAATGTAAAAATATTTGGCTCACTACAACCGCTTACTCTCGAATTTCCTAACTGGTAATTATATAGCACCATCCATTTAAAATTTACACTTAATTATTTTGGATTTTCATATTATATCAGATGTTTACTGTTTTTGATTAAATGAGAAGGATTTTTATAGTATTATCTAAATGTAAGTTCTTAAATAAACCTTAGTAGATGAGTCCTCAGTAATGTTCAAATTATTTTCAGGGGTATTTATAAAACTTAAGGGCGTAGAAAAGGTATATTGGAGGAGAGGTAAACATAATTATTCGAGAAAGAATAAGTTTTTGAGCGATGAGAGGCAAATATTATCAAAAGGTAATATAACATATTATTTTTAATTATAATAAAGTTGCTGTACCAAAGAACATTATTTACATAAATGGATTATTCATTTTATGTATATATAGGTGTGTGCAAAAATTTCGTTTTTCTCCTATGGAGTTCAAGATTCCTGAAGAGAACCTTTTTGTCTGATTTCAGTGATGTAGCATGCATTAATATTTATTTTTATTTTGGTAGGATCCGCCTAACCAACTTTTAACTTACAGAATATATGGATTGCAGACGAACAGAATATCTGTTTTCGTTCGTTCTGCCTCAAGATATTCCTACCAGTTTCGAGGCAAAGTATGGGTGGGTGACTTACTCGTTAAAAGCAAAAATAGATATAGCCTTCGGCTTTGATCATAAGGATAAATTCAAGTTCCACGTGGTTCGACCAGTCGAGCTCGATACAGTGATGGATAGATCTGCATTCGTAAGTAAAGTTAATAGATCTGTCCGTTCTCTAATAGACGTCAGAGAAAATGTTAAAATTTGTGCACCACATTTCTCTCATCTGAGGCAGGTAGATATCGTTGTAGGTAGTTTTTTATATCCAAGATTTATGTAGCTTTCCATATTTATGTAGAAAAACGTTTGACAGTTACAAATTTAGGTGAATTTACCCAGATAATCGTAAATCACATAGATAATAAACGTGATGTGGATGTGGTGTATACTGATTTTTTGAAGGTCTGTGACAAGGTGAATCAACATATTAATTTCAAAATTAGAATTATATGGATTCAGTAGTGATCTTCTTCGCTTAGTAAGATCGTACTCCCTCTGTCCCAAATTAGTTGTCACATTTGGTGTTTAAATTTTGTCCCAAATTAGTTGTCACATTTCGCAAGAATTACAAATAAAAATAATTAGACACAAAAGCGGGTAAATAGAAACTGGAATTATTTTTTAACTAATTTCACAAAAATATTGACTTCATACTCGTAATTATGGATAATCCTTACACTCCTATATGAAGGTATTTCTAAGCCGCTACAAACTAAGTAATATTAAAGACAATTTTTGGCTGTTAAAATAGGTCAGGGTTATATTTGATGCTATGTGGAAGGCTGTTTTCACGTCTTAATTTTTCTTTATTCATAAGTACAATCTTGTATACACTGCTACTAGAATACATCATTATTTTTTCCATGCGTGTTTGCAAAGCGAAAAAAATGTTGTCTAAGTTCTCTCTCTCCAATTTATTGAAAGCAGTTTCTACAGCACCTATTAATTCATCTATGTCTTTGGTCGCCATCTAATTTTGTAACGACTGAATTGCGTTAAAAAATCCTAGATCAAGCACATTCAGGTCGGGACTGTTTGGAGGCTGACATTTCAGTTTTAGATGCCACCCGTCTTTAATTGCCTCTGCTTGTACATTAGGATCTTCAACGGATAAGCGAGGCTTCGCATTACTTTTTCAATAATCATTTTTTTGATTTCTTCCTTGTTGACAGATTCTACAAGTTTAGTAATAAGGGTGTCGATTTTTGGAATTCTGTTTGGCCGGTTATGCATATACAAAAGGCCACATACCCAATTTTCCATCAAAATATTTTTTCTCATGAGGATCCCACCGGGGTTTTACAACAGCCGCCATGGATATTACTTTTGTTATGAATCGTTTGCTTTTACATTCTCGGTGAGGGTCTTCTTCATCGACGGCAATATAATAAGAACGCGATGTTTTTGTGATATACACTTGAGAGCAAAACAATCGACTCAGCAACATGCTCCAACTTTGGGAGAATATGTACTCTCTTCAGTACCATTTGAAGTAAAGTTCAATCAACTGTTTGAAAGTTTAAAAACTGTTGTTTCAAATGATACCACTTCGATTGGAATCGGACCCGTTCTGACAAAGTTATGAGCCAAACAACACGTGTAACACAAAACCTTGTTAATTGGAATGCACATGTGCGACGATTATGACAGACATAGAGGGCGCTTGCAATCTGGTATTCGTCTCTATTCGCTAATTTAAAGTTAACATATGCGTATGTGCTCGAAGGATTTACAAGAAAATGGATGCCATAGCTGCCGAAGCAGCCCAGGTAATGCATTGTTTAGAAAGGATCTCAGTCAGAGGGCCATGGCAAATCGACTGAATTTGAGTCAATCAGGTGTGTCAAGAGTGTATCGTCGGTACCGAGAAACCGGTAGCTACGTCCGCCGGCTAGGAGGCGGTCGTAAACGCGTGACAACGAAGAGGGACGATCGATTTATTGTGTTAAGATCTCTCAGAAATCGACATTTGACTGGTGTTGACCTCACACAAGAGCTGAGGGAGGTCAGAGGTGTAGTCGCTAGCTCTTGTACAGTGAGGCGAAGATTGAAGGCAGCCAAGTTGACCCCAAAAAAGACAGCTACAGGTCCCAAACTGACTGCAGTCCAAAAGCAAAGACGACTGGAATTCGCTCGTGAACATCTCTTTTGGGACCACGGTCAATGGAGTCAGATATTATTCACAGACGAGTTCAGGATGTGCCTGCATGGTAACGATAAGAGACGTCGGGTCTATAGAAGACCAGGAGAGCGATTTTCTCCATGCTGTATTCAAGAAACTGTCGCATATGGAGGTGTCTCTTGCATGTTCTGGGCGGGCATTTCCATACACGGAAAAACTGAGTTGGTTTTCGTGCCTGGTGGAGGACGTGAAGGAGGATTAACAGCGGACCGCTATATCGGATATTCTGGAAGAACATGTTGTTCCGTATGTGGGATTTGTTGGTGAGGACTTCATGCTAATGCATGATAATGCTCGCTGCCACACCACGCGAGTGACCACTACCTACCTGGCTGACATCGGTATACGGAAAATGGACTGGCCTCCGATGAGCCCGGACTTGAATCCAATTGAACACGTTTGGGATGAACTTAAGCGAAGAGTTAGGGCAAGAAATCCTGCACCAGAGAGCGTAGTGGAACTGATAACTGCGTTGGTTGAAGAGTGGGAAGCAATCCCTCAAGACAGCATAAGAAAAGTTATCCGATCTATGCGTAATCGCTTAGAAAATGTTATTAGGAGAAGGGATGGCAACACCAAGTATTGAAAAAAAAAATTAAATGCATTTCAACTGAGGATTATTTTCTTTTTCGTCTCTTATTCACCCTTTCCGTTTCAACTCTTTTGTGTTACACATGTTGTTCGGCTCATAACTTTGTCAGAACAGGTCCGATTCCAATCCAAGTGGTATCATTTGAAACAACTATTAAACTTTCAAACAGTTCATTGAACTTTACTTCAAATGGTACTGGGGAGGGTACATACGAGTATTCTCTTAAAGTTGGAGCATGTTGCTGAGTTGATTGTTTTGCTCTCAAGTGTAGAACCATTCTTCGACAATTGAACGTGATCCTTCATGTCGGAAAATATGCCGTCTGGTTCTAAATGTTGAAGACAAAAGCGAAGTATTTCAAGCTTATTTTCAGCAGTTAAGAAAGGTTTTACTGCAGAAGAAACACGTTTAAATTTTAAACGTTTAAAATTTTAAGAAACGTTTTACCTTCCTTTAATATTCGATGTAATGAAGCTCTTGGTACGGCTATTGCGCATGATAAACTTCTCAGGGTACTTCTTTTACGCAATGGAACATTTCTCAATTTAGCTAACTTATCTGAATAATTTTTCTTTTTTCCTCCACATTTGCCTGGTTTTAATTAATCGACGTTATAGTATATACACTTGAGAGCAAAACAATCGACTCAGCAACATGCTCCAACATTGAGAGAATATGTACTCTCTCTAGTACCATTCGAAGTAAAGTTCAATTAACTTTTTGAAAGTTTAAAAACAGTTGTTTCAAATGATACCACTTCGATTGGAATCGGACCTGTTCTGACAAAGTTATGAGCCGAACAACATGTGTAACACAAAAGAGTTGAAACGGAAAGGGTGAATAAGAAACGAAAAAGAAAATAATCCTCAGTTGAAATGCATTTAATTTTTTTTTTCAATACTTGGTGTTGCCACCCCTTCTCCTAATAACATTTTCTAAACGATTACGCATATATCGGATAACTTTTCTTATGCTGTCTTGATGGATTGCTTCCCACTCTTCAACCAACGCAATTCTCAGTTCCACTACGCTCCCTGGTGCAGGATTTCTTGCCCTAACTCTTCGCCTAAGTTCGTCCCAAACGTGTTAAATTGGATTAAAGTCCGGGCTCATCGGAGGCCAGTCCATTTTCCGTATACCGATGTCAGCCAGGTAGGTAGTGGTCATTCGCGCGGTGTGGCAGCGAACATTATCATGCATTAGCATGAAGTCCTCACCAACAAATCCCGCATATGGAACAACATGTTTTTCCAGAATATCCCTGATATAGCGGTCCGCTGTTAATCCTCCTTCACGTCCTCCACCGGGCACGAAAACCAACTCAGTTTTTCCGTGCATGGAAATGCCCGCCCAGAACATGCAAAAGCCACCTCCATATGCGACAGTTTCTTGAATACAGCATTGAGCAAATCGCTCCCCTGGTCTTCTATAGACCCGACGTCTCTTATCGTTACCATGCAGACACATCCTGGACTCGTCTGTGAATAATATCTGACTCCATTGATCGTGGCCCCAAAAGAAACGTTCACGAGCAAATTCCAGTCGTCTTTGCTTTTGGACTGCAGTCAGTTTGGGACCTGTAGCTGCCTTTTTTGGGATCAACTTGGCTGTCTTCAATCTTCGTCTCACTGTCCAAGCGCTAGCGACCAGACCTCTGACCACCCTCAGCTCTTGTGTGAGGTCAACACCAGTCAAATGTCGATTTCTGAGATATCTTAACACAATAAATCAATCGTCCCTCTTCGTTGTCACGCGTTTACGACCGCCTCCTTGCCGGCGGACGTAGCTACCGGTTTCTCGGTACCGACGATACACTCTTGACACAGCTGATTGACTCAAATTCAGTCGATTTACCACGGCTCTCTGACTTGAGACCCTCTCTCAGCAATGCAATTACCTGGGCTGCTTCGGCAGCTGTGGCATCTATTTTCTTGTAAATCCTTCGAGCACATACGCATACGTTAACTTTAAATTAGCGAATGGAGACGAATACCAGGTTGTAAGCGCCCTCTATGTTTGTCATAATCGTCGCGCATGCGCATTCCAATTAACAAGGTTTTGTGTTACATATGTTGTTCGGCTCATAACTTTGTCAGAACAGGTCCGATCCCAATCGAAGTGGTATCATTTGAAACAACTGTTTTTAAACTTTCAAACAGTTCATTGAACTTTACTTCAAATGATATTGGAGAGAGTACATATTCTCTCAAAGTTGGAGCATGTTGCTGAGTCGATTGTTTTGCTCTCAAGTGTACTTCTAGAAAGTTTGGAGTTTTGTGCCTGTTTCCATAGACGAGAAATTGTACGTCTATGGAGCATGAATTGCTCTGAGTAGCAACCATAGCACCATGTTTGAGTTTTCCATTTTCACAACGTTGCAGCAAAAACTGAAGAAGTGCATTTTGGGTAATGTTGTCCTTTCTCTTTTTTTAATTAATCTTCTTGATGAATCACTCATATTTGGAACTTTTCACAACGAATTAAAGTAACAGCGGGTGCCCTTTGAAAACTTTGTTATTTGCCAATCTTTCACCAGCCTACTTGTAATTACAACCTTCAAACAAACTTTATGAATAGTGTGATTTTAAACTTCTCTTTTGAGTATTGAATTTTTTAGTATATTACTTCCTGGATTAAATTGTATTTGACAATAATCAGCATTATGGTCAAATGTGACAACTAATTTGGGACAGAGGGAGTATTTATCTAGATGTACAGGGTTATCCTCATAACATTCTATCCCCCTTAAATGTTTTATTTTTGGAAATAGAAAAAAATGGTTAATATGAAAGTTGTAGGAAATTTCACTGCGATCTCAGACATATATTTAGAAATACAATCGAATCTCGCGTTTCGGGGATCTAGTCCAATATCATGTTTTTTTAAATAGAACACCCAGTTTATTTTTCGATTTTTGAAATATATACCCCAGTGTCGAAATAATGTGGAGTGATTCATATATAATATCAGACTACCATAACTATTCAACGGTTTGTCTATTTCTTGTGTAATCACCTATTATGTGCATACACATTTTATGTGCCGCTCTATAGAAACAATAGTTTAATGCGAACTACTCGCTCTCCTATTGAATTTCGAATCGCATAATAATCGGTTGTACCGCCTGGTGCGTGGTCATTTTAGGCGGTTTTAAATATATTTGAATTCGATAGAATGACGCATGCGTTATTTAGCCCAGATTTTGGCGCGCCAGTGGCGTTACATTGTGGTTACGTGCGATTGATTCGGGATTCGGGAAATTGTTTATTTATTATATTCTGCGATAAAAGTGACGATGAGTTTTTCTAACATGGAAGCAGCGGATGCAAGTTGTAGTGATTCTACGACGAAGAATTCCAATCGAAAATAGCGACTTTTAACAAATGAAGAACTTCAAATGATTATAAACGTCTACGAAGGAATTCGGGCGCGAAACCCAGATATTAGTACAAGCGAGGCAGTTGATATATGCTCTTCGTTAACAAAAGTCTGTGGAAGTAGTGTGTACCATGCAATGAAGTATGATGAAGAAGAAACAAGTGCAAAAAAGAAAAAAACAGAAACCCGCGGTAGGAAGAAGATTGAACTTGACGAAGATGTTAAATACATAATTCGTAGGATTATTCATGGATTTTTTTTTAATGAACATCCGACGTTGAATAAAATTCACGCTGCCGTCGCTCAAGATGAAAATTTACCGAAGTTCTCTCGTAAAGTTATTTTGAAAATTATACATGAAATGAATTTTCATCATTTAAAACGAAACCGAAAGTCTTCTTATTGAAAAAAAAATCGAAATTGTGTTATGGCGAAGAAGATATTTGAAAAAGCTAAGAGATTTTCGGAATTCTGGTAGGAAGATTTATTATTTGGATGAAACTTGGGTAAACGAAGATCATACCGTGACGAAAGTGTGGCAAGACTGCAATATTCTGAATAACCGACAGGCATTTGTAGAAGGATTATCTCCGGGATTGAAGACACCATCTGGAAAAGGACGAAGATTAATAATCACGCATATCGGAAGCGGCTCAGGTTTTTTGGAAAATGGTTTAAATGTATTTGAATCGCGATGAACAGTGAATTATCATGAAGATATGACTAGTGAAGTTTTTGAGAAGTGGTTTTCATCTGTATTCTCTTCCATAGAACTCGACACAGTTGTCGTGATGGACAGTGCACCATATCATAGTCGGCGAATTGAAAAGTTACCAACATCAGCATGGAGAAAAGGACAGATCCTAGAGTGGTTAAAATCTAAAAATCTGGATTGTGGCGATACCATGTTAAAAGTGCAGCTATTAAAAATTGCGCAGCGAGAAAAAATCCGGTACATTAAATATGTAGTAGATGAAATGGCAAAAGCTCGTGATGTGACAATACTTCGTCTACCACCATATCATTGCGAATTGAACCCCATAGAGCTGATTTGGGCGCAAATAAAAACGGACGAAATAATAGGACTTTTAAAGTGAGAGACGTCAAATTGCTGTTGAACGATGCTATCAGCCGCGTCACCGCGGAAACATGGTCCAAGTGCATTGTGCACGTAAAGAAAGAGGAACAACGCATGTGGGATCTTGACACAAGAGCGGAAGCGGAATATTGCAAGTAGAAGTCGTGTTGTCTGAAGTGAGTGATTCTTATAATAATGACATTAAGAAAATATTTTTAGTGCGACGCAACATTGTGATAGTGGGATAGTGACAGTGATTGGTAATATAAAATAAAATATGTGTGATAAGTGTGGCATATATGTATAGTGGTAGATATAGTGACTGTGACGGTGTTGTTGATACAATAAAATAAAGACTGTGTTAGTGATGTAACATATATAATTATTGTGACAAATATAGTAACTGTGACGGTGTTGTTTATACAATAAAATAAAGATTGTGTTAGTGGTGTCGCATAAATATAATGATAGTTTTAAATAGTGAAAGCGGTAGGTCAATATATGGATTCAGAGGGTCCACTTGTTTGTAGCTTGCTACTCCTACGTCCCTTTATATGGCACATGTTGCCAAAATGTCTGTTTTATCAGGATATTCTAACAGGAGATGTTCTGACTGGGTAAGCATGAAATAAGTACATTACATAACTTACGATACTTACATCGTTTGCTAACTAAAAAACTGTTACAAATCCACTTAAAACCCTTTTCAACTGTCTTGGTATTATTTTGTTATTTTTTATATATTGCCCCCTCGAAATTGATACGCCTATGGAATTTCGTTCCCCGCACACTTCTTGCACCTGAGCCATTAATATGTCATCGATGAGTCACTCCATATTATTTCGACACTGGGGTATACGTGCATTTCCGATTACAACAATATATGCATATTATATTTTTGCTGTAGTAGTTTGCACAGTATCGCCCTTTGAAATATCGAATATCAAACAAAATCAAGACCGCCATGGAAAATTTGAAACAATAATTACGAGAATTGTTATAAACAGAGTTTGACTTTGACAGCTTCTCTGAGGTGTTAGTTATTGTATTTCCCGGTTATTTTTTAAAAATGGTATATTATTATATTATTAGCGAAAAAAATTACATTCAACAAAGATGTCATGTTGAATGTTACGTTTTGTGTGAAATGAATGCGACGCGTGCTAGACGTGAATACGAACGAAGATACCCTGAGAGAATCATACCACATAAAACACTTCAAATATATTTATAATGAATTAAGAATTAATGGAAGTTTAAGAAATAAGGATAAGAGAAATAAACCATGATATGTTTCAACTGATAATATGCAGGGAGCAGTTTTATTATATTTCGTGGAAAATCCGAGACACTATTCAAGATGTATGGAGATATTTACCAATTTCATGGACGTCGGTCCAGAGAATATTGAAAATCCATAAGTTTAAACCATTTAAACGTTTTAGGACACGAGAGAAGGGAAGCTAGGAAGCCCTGGATAACGGACGAAATCTTAAACTTAATACAAAAGAGACGAGGCTACAAAAACAGACGAGACAAGGAAGGACTGAAAACTTACAAGTCAATAAAGTGGGAAATCATTAGAAAGTGTAGAAAAGCGAAAGAACAATGGATAGAGGATAAATGCAAAGAAGTAGAAGATAAGCTCCAAGTAGGTAAGACCGATGTGGCTTACAAAATAATTAAGAGGAACTTCAGGGATATAGGACCAATAAGTAGAAACGTCAGGAGTCAATCGGGGGACATACTGATCGGAAGAGAGGAGAAAGCGGATAGATGGAAGCAGTACTTAGGAAATTTATACGAGGGTCAGGAATTAGAAGAGATATTGGAGGAAGAATCTAGCATCGATAGGGAAGATGTAGGAAAACCTATATTGAGAGAGGAATTTGAAATAGCACTAAGGGGGCTAAAGGACAATAAAGCGCCAGGTGTAGATATGATAGAGGCGGAAATTTTGAAATGTGCGGGACAGAAAGTAGTAAATAGGATGTTTGAACTGGTAAAATACATATGAAACGGGCGAGATGCCGGAGGATTATAAGAGGAACATTATCGTTACTATACCGAAAGAGAGAGGAGCCGACAAATGCGAGAACTTTAGAACGATTACCCTAACTTCCCACGCGTCAAAAATCTTAACCAGAATAGTGCAGAAGAGGATGGAAAATAGAGCGGAGGAAATACTAGGAGAAGACCAATTCGGGTTTAGGCGAAATAGGGGAACTCGCGAAGCTATTCTGGCGCTAAGAGTAATGTTAGAGAAAACAATAGAAAAAAGAAAGAACGCTTATATAGGATTTGTAGATTTAGAAAAAGCTTTTGATAATGTAAGATGGGAATAAATGTTCGAGATACTAAAGAGCGCGGGAATGAAGTATAGAGATAGGAGAGTAGTACACAATCTATACAAAGAGCAAACTGCTGTTATAGAAGTAGAAGGGGAAAGAAGGGAAGTAGGTATTAGGAAAGGAGTAAGACAAGGATGTACGCTATCACCACTAATTTTTAATCTGTACATCGAAGAGGCGATTAATGTCGTAAAAGATAGAGTGGATTTCGAGATTAGAGTACAGGGACAGAAACTAAAAATGCTGAGATTCGCTGATGATATAGCAGTATTAACATCTAGTAAAGAGGAATTGGAATCAGCGTTGAATGAAATGGAGGCAGTGTTGACAGAGGAATACGGAATGAGGGTGAATAAAAACAAAACTAAAGTATTAGTGTGCAGAGGGCGCGAGAGCAGAGCAAAAACGAAAGTACAAATTAATAATGAAAGATTGGAGGATGTTAAAGACTTCACTTATTTAGGAAGTAAAGTAAATTGGGATGGAAGAAGCGATAAAGATATAAAACAAAGAATAACGCAGGGTCGAGTAGCTTTTAACAAAAAGAAAGCACTTATGCTCGGGGGTAATAAACTTAGAAACAAGAAAGAGATTTTTGAAAACGTATGTATGGAGCACGGCACTATACGGTTGCGAAACCTGGACGGTAGGGGAAACAAGTAGGAAGAAATTAGAAGCTTTTGAGATGTGGTGTTACCGAAGAATGATGAAAATACCGTGGACTGATAGAGTTAGAAGCGAAGAAGTATTAGAGAATGTCGGCGAGAAAAGAAGTATGTGGAAAAACATAAAGAAGAGAAGAGATAGAATGGTAGGCTACTTGCTGAGACATGGGGCAATAGTCCGCGATATTTTGGAGGCAGAAATAGGAGTGAAGAAAGGCAGAGGTAGGCCTAGATTAGACTACTGCTCGCAAATAGTAAGGGATGTAGGTTGTAGCACAATTAGCGAAATGCGTAGGTTAGCACAAGATAGGAGAAGCTGGAGGTTAGCGTCCAACCAGTCTTAGGGCTGATGACCTCATGATGATAATGATAAACCATATTGCTTCTGTCCAGTTCAAACACTGTATGAAAATGATGATTATAGAAGACAAGAATATTGCCGTTTGATGTTGGAAATACAAGCGGAAAATGAACTGTTTGTGGTGCATATTATTTTATAAATTATTATTAACTAATGCTACTACTACTACTACTATGCTACTTCTGCAACTACTGCTAAACTTCTATTACTAGGTACTTAGAATAATTACAGATCTTATAATGTGGACTGATGAAGCCAGCTTTTTAACATGTGGTATTTTTAATAGACGAAATAGTCACCACTGGTCATCAGAAAATCCGCACCCGTTTATACCAGTTCATCGACAAGGTCGTACTTCAATCAATGTGTGGTGTGGTATTTTTCGAAACTCAATTATCAGACCAGTATTTTTTGAAGGCTGTTTAACTGGACAAAAATATTTAGATCTTTTAAGAAGAGAGATTTCTGATTTAATTATCCAATTGAATGAGCCGAATATTGTTTGGCAACAAGACGGTGCTCCAGCACATAAATCAAATGTTGTCAAGCGACATTTAGATAATACTTTTTTAGGGTGGACAGGTTCAAATGGAACAATGTTATGGCCGGCCAGATGTGCTGACCTGACCCCACTGGATTTCTTTCTGTGGGGCACTTTGAAAGATCGGGTATATGCGGAAAGGTCAAATAACGTAAAAGAACTTACAGCAAAAATATGTCGGGAGATCAGAGACATGGATGAGACTGGTATCTTGACTTACAAACGAAATTTGTTAAGGAGGTATACTCTCTGTATTGCACAAAATATAGGTATTATAGAACACCTTCTATAATTTATAATTATAGTTTTTAATAAAATGTTACATACCATCCAGAAATATGCTATTTAATATAAATATGATAACATCAACAATAAAATCTGATTTAAACTATCAAACTCTGTTTATAACACTTCTTGTAATTATCGTTTCAAATTTTCCATGGCGATCTTGATTTTGTTTGATATTCGATATTTCAAAGGGCGATACTGTGCAAACTGCTAGAGCAAAGATATAACATGTATATATTGTTGTAATCGGAAAAGCACGTAGATTTCAAAAATCGAACGGTGAAATAAACGGTGTTCTATTTAAAAAATTTAAAAAACATAAGTTTGGTCTAGATCTGCGAAACGCGAGGTTCGATTGTTTTTCTAAATACATGTCTGAGATCGCAGTAAAATTTCCTACAACTTTCGTATTTACCATTTTTTTCTATTTCAAAAAATAAAACAGTTAGGGGGGGGGTTAGAATGTTATGTAGATAATCCTGTACATTATTTGCTTCATATAATGGTTTTAAATACGAGACTTTCTTAGCGTCCTTTAGAGTACCTCAAGATTCAAATTTAGGACTATTATTCATAATCTTATTTATTAATGATTTGTCTCTAATACTTATGTCACATCATTTTCTCTTTGCCGATGACTTAAAATTACTTTTAAATATAACCTACTTACATGATCAATCGAGGTTGCAAAAATGCATCGACCTTGTGTCATGGTGTTCAAAGAATAAACTATCAGTAAACATGGATAAATGTAAAGTTTGCTCCTATACCTTAAAGATGCAACCACTAATATTTGACTATTATTTTGGTGGTACAGTTTTAATATGTTCTGAAAATATTAAGAATCTTGGTGTACACTTTGATGATAAACTTTCTCTTGGCATATCAATCATGTGGCTCTTAATGCATATTAAACTCTTGGGTTCAGAAACATGACGCCATTTAATAACACTGCTACCTTAAAACCTTTATATTTTGCATTTGTTCGTTCAAAATTAGAATATTGTAACCTTATTTGGTATCTCCGATATTTAAATCACATTAATGAACTTGAAAATATTTCGTTCAGCGGCGTTTCTTAAGGTATCTGTGATTTTGCATAGATAATAATTATTACCCAGTAAGAGGTTACGACCATACTCTGCTTCTACGAAGATTTGATATTCAGTCATTGAACACTAGAAGGGTGTTTACTAGCCCCTCGTCTTTATTTAACCCGCATTACTAAGCATGTTCAGTATATGCATACCTAAACTAAGCTCTCAAGAAGAAGGTATGTTTTATAGCCAGCCTGCAAGAACCAACATGCTTTTAAAATCGCCAATGTTTGTAATGCCACAAAATTTTAATGCGATATCTAGCCGAGTCAAATTAGACAAAAAGAAGCAATCAGTGGAAAGAAATTCTAGAGTTTTGGAAATGATCTTAAACGCTTCCTTTAGACTTCGGTTGATATGTATCAAAAGTCCCCGAGGGTGGGGGGTGAGTTTGAGGAGGGGGAAGGATTTAAATGTCCCTTTTTTTAGTTTTCCGCTTGTATCTCGGAAACTATCACTCCTATAGAAAAATACAAATTGAAGCTGACAAAATTTGCTACAAAAATAGTCTTCCACATTTTTGTCCTAGTACGTACGGTTGCCGAGCTATGAGCTTCTGAAGTTTGGATGCTAAGTCAAATTGTATATTCCAGCATTCAAAATCCTTCATACAATTCCAAACTAATTTCATTTGTATACGGTAAGCCTTTATATGGAAGTAGTATGTGTGGAAATCAAATTTGAAGTTTTACAGAGAAGGAGATGAATGATGTGATGTTGCGACAGCGAAGGGAGGGGGCTCAGATGCGTCCCTTAACTGGGGGTGTTTTTTATTCCTTTACTTTGTTGTTCAAGACCGGTGACCCGACCCTTCGCGCGGAGGGATCCCCTACTACCTGAATCACACTCCTATCCATGGTGTGAATATAACTAGCCATATATTTTATTATCATGTTTTGTGGGTTTGGGCCTCATCAGCCACTGATCGCATGGGTAGTCCCTTGGCGATCCCCTCTTATCCGGGTCATTATCCAAAAATGCTATCCCATAAAAGGAGCAATTTAGGCACGTCCCCCGCCTTAAGCCTCGCCTCCTCTAGGACAACAGGGGTCCCTAATATAAGATACCTCTTCTCCTCCAGTGCGGGGCAGGTGTAAAGAAGATGAATCGAGGTTTCCTCGTCTTCTCTACAGTATCTGCACGCCGGACTGTCAGTCAGACTCAGCTTGTGCTTATATGCATTCAGGCTACTATGGTGGCCCGTTATGATTCCTACCAGGATTCTGGCTTTTTGCCTGTTCAATTTAATGAATTATTGGGCCCATTTCTCAATATCTGAGTATTCGATGAAGAGTTTGGTTATTCGACAACCCGTTACTCCTCTCCATCACTAGCCATATAACATTACACATATAACAGCCAGATTGCCGTTACGTCAGCAATGAAAGACTCGGATGCGCCTTGGACAATATTTATTATGGACTTGCATGCAACTATGGAGTTGCAAAATGCAACTAATATCATATTTTAACAGTAAAATAAAACATTTTGAGTACTATCAGCGCCGAATCTCTTTAGAATATTTAATTATTATAGTTCAGGAATATGAAAAATAAAATAAATAATCAGAAAAGCATTTATTTTTCTAAATATTGTTAAGAATAATAATAAACCGAGGAAGAGTTCGTACAATTTATTCCCTGAATTCACCAGTACACGTTTTACGCTCTGTCAGTTTACAATTATTCTCCCGGTTCGACTCTCGGACATCCAAGTCCCGTCATTGTTTATACTCGGAGACGACCGAGAGTCGGGCCTTAACATAAACATCTCGTGTATCGTTACACCGAATTAATACAGGCAATAATAAAAATTTTATTTCATAGAACATGTTCTCTCACAATATATACAAAATTATTTAACAGTTGGTTCCTCTTCTGATATTCCAACGAGTAGCCATTTCCAAGAACGACGAAGATCTAGAAGATTGTCTCAGTTACGAACTGGCATCTTTTCCATTATCTCTATTTAATGAAAAAGGGATGCGAAAGATAAAGAACCCACAGTTTTAGCGGCTGTTATACAACCTCTGCAGTTTTCCGAAAAGGCAAGTCATCGATTGCTAAATTATTCATGAAGAACAGTAGCCTATATTTCATCTCCCACGTCTTTTACACAAACACTTCAACACACAAGGAAGTCGCAGACGCAAAGGGAACAGATATTCCTAGCAATGTACAACACCAGAGTAACAGACCTGGACAAACAGCCCTACTTAGGCTTACTAAAATCCACCACAAGGGTAAGGCCAGACCTCCCCTCTCTAGAACCAACTAAAGGCTCTGCACTGCAACATTCATACAGTCTATTTGCAAGTTCAGGGATGGCTGGGCAACAAGCTGCCACCTACCGATTGGGGTTGGATGAGAGGGGCAGATGGAGATCTTCAACCTTTGCATACCTTGTATCACGCTGCCCCAACTGCTATCCTATCAACAATATTCTGTAGCTGCACTAAAGGCTGTGGTACACGCTGTGGATGTCTTAAGGCAGGCATTCATTGCTCTTCAATATGCAGCTGTGAGAGCGCTTACATCAATGGCCCTCCAGTTGAAGATGAGAATTCAGCATATGAGGACGAACCTGAAGTGCCCCTTAACACCCTATAATGAACTGTTACTTTTTACTGTCCTGTAAGTTATATGCTACTGAAGTATTCCATTGTTTATTTATACCAGGTTATTTAGAGGTTACCCCATTGTTATTTATTTTGTTAGTTATATACTGTACACACAAAGGGTGTTTTTTTAAGCTTGATAGAACTTCAAACTTGAATTAATACCACAAAAATTAACTTTCGATAAACAATCCGTTTTTATTCGAAAGATCCAATACATGGCATTAATACTTAAAAATGATTTGAGGCATATGGCCACCGCGGCTGTTCCTGACGAAGCGCATTCTGTCAGACCAATTTTGGGTCACTTTTTCGAGCAGTGGTGGCCGTATGTCATGAATAACACGAACAATGTTGGCGTCCAGTGTTGCTGGCTTATCAGCATAAACCAATGACTTCACGTAGCCCCATAGGAAATAATCAAGGGGCGTCAAATCGCAGGACCTGGGTGGCCAGTTGACAGATCCATTTCTTGAAATCAACTGATCACCAAATCTTGTTTGCATAAGTCGATAGTTTCATTCGCCATATGGCAGGTAGTTCCATCCTGTTGCATCCACATCTCATGCGGATCAATGTCATCTATATTTTGAAAAAGATATTCATTGATTATGGTCCGGTAACCTTCCCCATTGACCGTAACGTTAGCTCCAACAAAGAAATAAGGTCCAATGATGCCACCAGCGTATACATTTTTCTGAATGTAATGGGATCTGTAGAATCTCTTCTGGATTGATATCACTCCATATCCGGCAATTCTGCTTATTAGCAAACCCGTTAATCCAAAAGTGAGCCTAATCGCTGAACACAACTTTGCGATAAAACAATGGGTCTTGTAGCTTGAATTCTTGCACCAGCTGGATCTTAGATGGGTGCAGGCCAAGATCTTTGTGCAAAATTTTCCACGTAGTGGACGGACCAATCCCCAACTGCTGCCGACCGACGACGAACTGATAATTTAGGATTTTCTTGCACACTTTCGTTTATAGCGACAATATTTTTTTCAGTACGCACATTCCTTTGACGTGTTGATTTTCTTGCATCATTTAAAGGGTGTGTGGTACGAAATCATTCACAGTGCGACGGATGGCTTGCTCAGATAGACGATTATGTGCGCCGTTGAATTCACGAAGTCGTCTATACGTTTTCCGAATCGACGACTGACTTTCAAAGTAAATTTGAACAATTTGATAGCGTTGTTCAAGCGTGAATCTATTCATGATGATTTGCCACACTAGACTTAATACAAATGTCACTAATTGGGCGCAAACTGACAAGCTGATTTCACAGCCATCGCTATCGGAAGTGCTTAAAAAATGCCCTCTATATGTATATGTATTTATTTGTATTTGTGTCCTATAAATGGACTTATTCTGTTGGGCAATAAAGACATTGTTATTATTATTATATCTAAATAACGGAACTTACAAGAACTTATTCGAGTTCGCGTTGACACTTGAGGCCCGATATTTTTGAATTTTACATTATAAAAAGAAAAAAAGCAACTATTAATCTTGAATGTAATGAATAGATAAACAATTTTGTGGTGATGCACTGAAACAACAAGCTTGTTTGAAAAAATTTCTAGTTGTGGTATACCTGCTGATATATTTTTCATATACAAGGTGGGTCTTTAAGTTGTAAATATATTTTGACAACTTACTGCCTCCATCTAGTGATTATAGTGAACACTATTTTTTAATATCATTCTTATAGATTTATTTCGTTTTCAAAATTCAGAAAACTGCTCAACATTTTGAGACCATCTGATTTATTGGATCTAAAGTCTAACCAATATATAGAAAGAGTGCAATGACCGAGAGAAGATGGGGATTTTGTCTGGAACAGAGGCGTAGATGTTTTTATTTTTTGGCGGGATCAGTGACAAGTACTGCTACAATTATTGATATGACGGAAATTTAAAAAAATTGCTAAATCACATAAGGGAGAATATTGTGAGTAAAAGCAAGTTTCCACACCACTTATGAACTATTGCTAATGGCGCGTTACCATTTTTTGGTAATTATCCAGATTAAGTGTGCAGTGGAAAATGCGTACCAAATTTTTTCTACCCCCTATTTTCGAGGGTGCTGGAGACGAATCTGGTTCAGTTTCATCCGCTCGGACACCGTTTTCGAGAAAATGAATTTTCCACTTCCGCACGAGGCCATTTTTTCTTATCAAATAACTTTCACTTCACACTACATAGATAGCTAATATTATTACAAGTAGCTGCTACAACGCTTCGTTTACACATATCATATATTAAACCGTCATAAATCCTACTAGAAACTTTCGATGTTTAGTTACTTCAAATGTATACAATGACTTGCAGTTGGCGTCGTCCATTGTAATCGTACACCCTCTGTGTCGTTCGATGAAACCACATATATACAGAGGTGCTCCAAAAGCTAACTCTGAATATTAACAACTTATTACGCTGTTATTTTAAAGGATGCTGACCTAACCTAACCATAATAAGTAGACAGTTAGGTTAGGTTAGTATCCTTCAAAATAATAGCGTGTTTAGTTGTTAATATTCAGAGTTAGCTTTTGGAGCCTCTCCGTATACATGTGGTTTCATCGAATGACACAGAGGGCGTACGAATTACAATGGACGACGCCAACTGCACGTTCCGTAAAGGAAGTGTTGTAGCATCTATTGGTATTAATATAAGCTACCTACGTAGTGTGAAGTGAAAATTATTTGATAAGGAAAGTGGCATGTATTACGGAAAAGTGGAAAATCCATTTTCTGTAGTAGGAAAAATTTGCATTTTCCACTGCACACTTAATCTGGATAATTACCCATTTTTTTAGTGGGTGGTTCGCCAGGTGCCCTATTCCCACATTAATAACAATTCTATATAAAATAAACAAAATTCTATAACAAAATCAAAATAAAAAATTATCTAAACCCCAAAATTTAACAAAACCCCATAATAAACAAAATTTTATAACAAAAGCAAAAGAAAATTTTCTTCTACAGAAAATAAATTATTATTATGCTATCAATATTATTATATTCAATAGCTTCATATACTATATGCACCAGAATCTTAATTCACACGTATCACGTTTGCAAGAAATCACAAGACTACATCACATATCGTTAAATTAACTAAATAGTCCTATGTTGTATTGTGAATATATATTGAATTAATATAACCTTAATAAATTTTGCCCTTGTGTGTCGCCAATAGTAACCAGCTGTTGTATAGAATTCAGCTTGCGGTATCAACTACAGACTAAATGAGTGAAATAAATAATATTCTTCAAATGAGAGAAACAAAGAGGGCGACAACACCTGCAAAAATTGGAGTACGACGTTGCCATTTTTTGCAGAATATCTTCGTAATGAGGACTTAATACAACGAAATTTATTCATCTTTTTATATTTGACAAACAACATAAATTTACATGCGCTATGTCGCAGATAGGCATTATACAATTGAATTCTAACATTTCTTGGTTAATTTTGATTATAAATTGCAATTAAATTTAATATTACCGAATTAATGTAGATCATATAAGAAATTTAGGAATTAAATATGATAATAACGCTTATCAGCTTTTTAGGTCTCAGCACTCTTTGCACTATTTGGTTTCACTGTAGTATATCTATGAAAAACTTACATCACAATTCTCTTGTATATGTTTCTCGTTGTATATGTTTTGGTTCGATTTATAGTGTTACAATCGATTTACTGTGACTGGACGGATTTCAATTCTTCATTAATTCAACTTCTTCAAGTCCATCGGTTTTACAAAAGGTACAAAACTAAATAATAATTTTCAATACAAACAAAAACATATATCGACAAAAAATCCTGAAACTTAGAATCCCCCTATTGAGTTAGTAGGTAGGTATGTTGATTATATTTCTCGTTTTATACAGATTTCATATTTATTTACCAGGAATATTTTTTACAGGGATTATATCCCTAAAATTATTCAATATTGATCTGCTAGTCGCTAGAGGTAGCAAAAAAAGAAAATAAAAACAAAATAATGTTTTTTCCCCTAGCCATTTGAACCGAAATCCACTAGATGTCGACAACAGCTAATTACAAATTTGGGGTTCATATATATCACCATCACTACATATCGACAGTGCAAGAACTATTGGCGACTTGTTCTACTAACTTTTGCCTTGGTGCGTTTCACGTAGATGGATTATCGTTGTGCTCAGTTTCGGTACGAATGTGTATTTTGTACGCGGGTTGACATGTTGATACCGGTGACGTATTTTTAAAACAAGTCAATAATAATTGTGTGTTTTTTTCAGTCTAGAAGTAATGATACAAATGTATTACAATTTGTCTAAATATATTTACGACTAAACATATTTACAACTAAAAGATTCACTTTGTATTTCTAAGTGGATTATAATTGTTAGGATAAACGGTGAAATGACCGAAAAAATAGAAGTGAATACTGGTATTCCACAAGGTGACTGTTTTAGCCCCTTACTATTTAACATCATCATGGATGAGCTGATAAAGCAGGTGCGTAAATTAAAAGGGTACAAAATAGAAAATAGAGAAATCAATATACTGTGCTACGCCGACGATGGAATATTAATAGTTGAAAGTGAAGACGATTTGCAAAGACTATTGCACAAATTTAACACAACAGCGAAAAAGTTTAAAATGAATATATCAGCGACAAAAGAAGCAGCCATGACCACATCTAGAACACCACTCAGATGCAAACTAGAAATAGACAATAATATCATACAACAGGAAATAAGTTCAAGTATCTCGGAATAGAAGAATCCGGGTACGGGGATGTTGAAACGGAGGTGAGGGGACAAGCCATGAAAGCAGCAAGAACAGCCGCATGTCTTAACAGTACCATATGGAGCAATAAACATACAAGAATCGAAGTTAAATCCAGAATCTATAAAACAGCAATCAAACCCATACCAACATACACTGCAGAAAACAGGTCAGAAGCCTCGAAAACAAAACAAATACTGGAAACAACAGAGATGAAAGTGGTGCGCAAGATAGCTGACAGGACACTTATGGATTGAAAAAGGAGCAAGGATATCAGAAGAATGTGTAAAGTCGATAACATCAATGACTGGATATTACAAAGAAAATGGGAATGGAACGAACACCTCAACCGCATGACCGACGACAGAATAATAAAGATCACGAGGGACAAATCACCAAGAGGACGTAGGAACATCGGAAGACCCCGTAAACGATGGAGTGACAACCTCGCAATAGACTAAAACCAGGCAAAGATACGAAGAAAAACAAGCAAATTGCTTACATATAGGAAGGAGGAGGAGGAGGAGGAGGATTCGAATTGAAATTATTGAATTCCAGCAAATTTAAAAATAATCCATTTTCTAATCCATTATCCATATCCTAATGTAACTGACTATTTCAAGGACATGAGAATTGTGTACATAAACAAATTGTCAAAATAGTAACAGTAGAATAGTACTCACTCTACTTTGACTATTAAAGTAACTACACTTCTTAAAAGTTCAGTCCTTATTTAACATCTATTTTAACCTTATCATACATCCTTATTTTATGCATTACACAGAAAGTGATACAAAATCTGCAAATATACCCAGATGTTGAAAATTTAATATTAAATATACGTATTCTCTGTGATCTCTACAACATATTAAAAAATATCACAAGTTGTACCCAGGTCCAGTAAAAAATAACTTTTCAAGGTCAAAGCTCATAATTCTATGCAATAGAAAAAACTACTTTTTCATCTTGAATTAATGCTGTGATGATTATTATCCATTTTTATTCTAGTTTCCTTGTACTTTCGAAGCCGAAAAGACTGCATGTTGTCTGTGCTATGACTGGGGCCCCTTATCTATGGAGGTTCACCTGGAAAAGAAAGCTTTTGTACCAGGGGAAATGATAAAAGTTGGCGTGAGAATATTGAATAGGTCGAATGCAGATATTAAAAATATCAAGGTGGTATTCCAAATGGTAAGTTATTTTATGCCACTATGCGTTTAGAGTAGTCATTTATATATACCACGTGTCTCATTTAAAATGAATACACCCGGATATTTTCGTCATTCGTTGACATTCACATTTGAATTTTGGCACAATAATTGTAGGATGATGTAAGATGTACATTTCGAGGCAACTGACTTAAATTTAAGTAACGAGCTGGGACAATGGCAGCCTCCCAAATAAGACCCATTCCTGATATTTAAATTTAAGAAATTAAAAATTTCATTACAAAATTCGCATTTCTAGTTTGTTTCTCAATATTTTTGCATGCACGATTACAATTTTGGTTTTCAATTTAATAGGATGCCATGGAAATGGAAAAAATATTGAACAGAAGTGTCGATTTGGTCAGAAATATGTTTTAAGAGAAAAGAAAACAAACAATTAAGTTTTGGTAATTGAAATAAGTAAGATAACAACAGATTAAGGAGGTTCCAACGAGTGGTGAGGGGTAAGGGGATTAGTCTTATGCTCGCCATGTATAAGGAGTCAGTGTTACAACTTACAAACGAACAATTTTTACCCGTAAATTTCGAAATTGGCACTTGATTGTGTCGCTTTCAACGCTTATTTCATAAAAACTCGTAAATAACCATATTTTATATAAAAACAAGCGTTTCTGCAAATTGACAAAATTATGAATTTCTCCTCTGCATCTGCTCATCAACATCTACTTCGGGTATATTATCAAGTTCAAGTGTGGCTTGGTAATCAACTGGACCCAGAAGACTGGGGTTGGAAGTTAATTGACAATACATTGGAACCAATCCAGGCTTTACTCCCACCTGCACCGGAAAAACTCCTCAATACAATTTTTTGCAATTGCAAAAAGGGGTGTAATTCTAAATGCGGCTGCAAAAAAGTTGGATTTGTTTTGTTCACTAGCATGTACCAGTTGTCAAGGCCAGTCGTGCTCCAATGTTGAGTCGCCATCAGAAGAGGATTCTTACGATATCAGCGAGGAGACATCTGATGCATCGCTGTTAGAGCAATTTACTTGTATCCAACAGGAAGAAGAAGAAGCAACAGATGAAGAAGAAGACATTACACTTGAAGTTCCATTAGATAATTATCAATCAGACGAATAGTTTTCACCGATTACTCATAATTCACACCGCGTTCATCATTTCCAATAGTACAATTTTTTATTTAATACAATATTATTTAAGTAAACAGGACGGAAATCGAGAAAGGAACCACCAAGCCGCCAAGCGGTTATCAAAGTAGTTCCCGAATAGCAAAGCTATTACATAATCGCTCTAGGAAACAACTACTCCTCGGGCTAACAGGACAAATGCCGAATGAACTTTATGGCCTATACATCTTTATCGATACGATCTCTGTCAGTAACTTATAAGTCGGAAATCGAGAAAGGAACCACCAAGCCGCCAAGCGGTTATCAAAGTAGTTCCCGAATAGCAAAGCTATTACATAATCGCTCTAGGAAACAACTACTCCTCGGGCTAGTTAGTAGTTGGACTAGTATTAGCCCGAGTAGTTGTTTCCTAGAGCGATTATGTAATAGTTTTGCTATTCGGGAACTACTTTGATAACCGCTTGGCGGCTTAGTGGTTCCTTTCTCGATTTCCGACTTATAAGTTACTGACAGAGATCGTATCGATAAAGATGTATAGGCCATAAAGTTCATTCGGCATTTGTCCTGAATCGACGTACCGTATGCGGCACTGATGAGAACTAACAAGTTCGAAACAGCTGTATGTCGTTCGGTTCCGATCCGGGACAAATGTCGAATCCTACCTGTGGCGGGTTTTATTTTTTGAAAAGAAGTAAACAGGACTACAATAGATCATGGAATAGGCTTACCGGGAAAACTACGTTAAAAAAAAACGCGCCAAGTACACTACCTCACAGGTGGCGTGGAAACGCGTGCATATTATGGAGAATACAACTTTTTAACTTTTTGAATCGCTATGTCTCAAAAATGGCTATTCTTAGGAAAAAAAAGTAGAAGAACAATTTTTACAGATAATTGCATGATCTACAATTTTTGTTTGATCTATTTTTATGATAAAACTTATCGTTTGGCTGAAAAATGCAAAAAACCCATATTTGCGAACTTTGACCTTGAGTAAATTTTTTTGCAGACATGGGATCGATGGGGACTTTTCACATTTCATTTATAATGGTGTTCCAAACATTCGTACCAATTTTCAGCACTATGCGAATTTTTGTAAGCTTGCCCCTATTTTTTGAGCTAAATTGACCGGGTTATTTAATTTGCAATATAAAATAAAGCAGATGGTCAATTTTCATGCCGATTGCATCATTGAAAGCTACAAAGTACGATGCATCACTCTAACAAACACGGTATTTTTCTATTTTTCCGAAGGTACTTTTCCCGTCATTCGAAAATGTCCCATCATAAGAATCAATGCATTATACTTACCTCTTTTACATTATTTTTTTTCTCTTAATCCAAATCGTAAAAAATTCTCAAAAAATTCGTGAAGCTCTATCTTTAGCTGAAGAACATATTTTGAACATGAACAAGCAAATTTTCATTACGTTTTATAATTTTTGAAAATCCCGTTGGAACCTCTTTAAAGTAACAATAAGTTTTTGAGGTAATTACTCATTATACATAAATAAAAATTTTAATTAATTATCGAATGTAACCTCTCTCAACTAATCCTCCTTCAATTTGAATACAGTTCTCAATACTTTTACGATTTTGATTGACTACTCTTCTCAGCTCTGCAATGCTGATTTCACGACAGGCTCGTCTTATTTTAGCGCAAAGTTCTTCTCAATTTTTGGCCTAATGGTATAATATCCGGGGACCTAGGAGGCCAGAGTTCAAAAGGACTATTTATTCCTATCTAGCGCATTGGAAAATGTTTGGTCAACCACTGCCTAACAATTCTGGAACTATGTATTAACATACCATCTAGCTGGAAAAAAATATCTTCCGTCGCACACATTAAGAGAAAAATTTTCAATTGCATCTCATAATTGCGCACTGAAAAAAATAACTAAATGCTCAGAATCTAAGGAGTTATTAAAGAAAAACGAACCAATTATTTTGTCTCCTAAAATTCCATACCTTGCGTTAATTTCCTCTGAATGCTGATCTTTACAATTAATAACCCAATGAAGCTTTTCTGTAGATTAGTATCTAGAGTTTTGAGAAGATACCACCCCATTAGTGCTAAATATAACCTCATCGGTAAGCAAAATTTTATGTAGAAAATTTCGGTCGTCTAAAAAAATTCCCTGGACCCAATAGCAATATTCTAACCTTTTATTTCCATCACCTCTCAAAGTATGTAGACATTTTGGTTAATAACGCTTGATTTTCTCACGACAAGCATCTCAATTTTCTCTTTGTCGATATTCAGTTGAGACGCTAAATTTTCTAGACTCGCTCTTGGATTGTTGATTGGACATTAGGGAGGGGCTGCCCTTGTCTCAATTTGTTACTTAAATTTAAATTGGTTACCTCAAAATGTACAGGGTGAGCGAAACTTGATGTCTCAGCTCTATTATAAAAAAAGGAAGAGATAGATAAGAATCTGAAAAGAGGTTCTTAAATGGGATTGAGTAAAGTCTATTTTAAGCCGAATTTACATATTTTTCCATATTTGGCAACTGAAGTAATGGTCATCGAATTTTTTTCCCTACAAACATACCTCTATTTTGGCTTATTTAAAAAGAACTAATTTTTCTGAACGAGTTTTGTAAAGAAAAAGATTTGCTATCTTGTTCTGTTAAAAAAATTATAAGCAAATTTGTAAAAAAAAGTATCAAATATTCGCAATCGTCACGATTTAAACAAGTAGCCTTTGGAAACAAATAGCAAAGTCGCATCTGTCAATAATTAATCTAATGGTTGACAAACACACACTGTCTCAATATTAAACAGTAACTGGATATCTAGCACAAATCGAGTGTTTTGTGATAACTAGTTTCTTTACAGTGTGAAATACGCGTCACGTGCCAAGGCCCCCGCTACACCTTCCCAGACGCAAGCCACATGTACGCGGCACCGATTATACAGCTCTACTCCTTATAAATCAAGTGTTTCCTTCGTTGTCGAATCTCACAACAACGTATTGGCGTAGCCGATATACCAAATATAAATAATCGGTACAATCATCGATCAGTTATCCAACACACATCATATTAATTCTGTTATTTACGTCATGTCGACAGTAAAATCCGGGGCTTGGCTGATCTTTGTTTATCTATTTTATTGTACAATATCTTCATCATACACTTATATGTAACATTAAAGAGGAACTAAAACAATCACAATTTTCAACAGCGAATTAAACCGCTTTTTTATTTCCAGGTCATAAAATCATCGATAGATCATTGCTTGGGCGAAGATAGTATCGAGGAAAAGATCGTGGTTGCAGAAACAAACAGCGATGGGTTCAGTGCGTCCGAACGCGAGAAATATTACGAAATATTTTTGAAATTGCCAATTTTTGATGCAGTGCCTAACTTCCTCTACTCAAAAATTCTTAGTTTCAGAAGCAAATTAATGGTATTTAGTAATAGTACTAATACTACTAACACGATTTGTTGCCAATTTTGCTGGTAATTTCGACGACCAAATAAAAAGTAATCATATTTTTCAATTAATAATTTTCAATCAAAATATTTTTTTAATATTTTTTTGAAATACTTGAATCTGGTAATATTTTTATCATATATTTAATACGAGTGTATTAAAATATTATGTCTATAAATAAAAATATGTTTATATAAGAAATAATAAGGAAAATTAAAGAATATATTTTGGCTATTAAAAAAAGATCTAACTCTAAGAAATTGGTAATAAACTGACAACAGCGCATTTCTCTGTAGAATATTAACGGTAGGAGGCGCACTTGATCAGTGTAAAGGTCTCTGCCCACTACACCGTACCATACTAGGACTGTAACCGTATCGACACATGCAAACAAATATAATTTGCATCAATTTGTATCAAACAACGCCCACTAGACCGTTCCATCACACGGCCAACATCGTAGCGGACCATTGATGCAAATTAGATTGGTTTGCATGTGTCGATACGGTTACGGTCCTAGTATGGTACGGTGTAGTAGGCAGAGACCTTTAATGTACATGATGGTGTTATGAAGATTACAAAATTTGACAAAAATTAATTCTTATTTTTTAAAGATAAAATGTTGTGTTAGTGTTCTATAGGTCAAAATACACTGCTAGTAAAAATATATGTACAACTCAAAAACTCACCTTGTAGGTATATGTAAACTATACAGGGTGTCTCACCAGGAACTGCATCGATCGATATAAAAGGGAAATAAAAAAGGGAAAAGTACGCACCACAGAATTTTGAAAATTTGGGAAGATACTAATGGCAGTGTGGCCAATTTAACTAAAATAATTACAAGCATCTGGCACTTCCGGTTATAGCGGAAGTCGATACCAACTTGCTTATTTTAAATGGAACACCCTACATGTTTTAGGGTTTTCGAAAAGAGCATAAAATTCTGAGTCAAAAACATGTAGGATACCCTATACCTAAACCCAGCCGTTTTAGAGATATTTGAAATAAAAAAAAAAAAAAAATGGTTTACAATAACCTTTATAATTTTCTTCGTGTAAAAGATACTAATTTGCTTTTTGGCATGTATAAAGAACACAAGGAGAGCTGCACTCTACAATTGAATTACATTTAAGAATGGTATACCAAGTGTTCCATTTTTGACGTTACATTTTGTAAACTTCAAACCGCGAAAACTTGTTTAGGTCAAATGGAATACCCTATATTTTTTTACACCAAGTTATGTAAAATTAAATTCCTTTTTTTCTAATATAGGCATTGTGGGGGTTTAAGTCACAAATTTTTGAAGTATTTGCGATTTTCTTAGAAATTCAAGCATTTTTAGTAAAATTTGTATCAAATTAGCCATGATTAGAAACAATCAATAATGTCATTCTCTTATGTCAAAAAATGCCACCGCGTTTAAATTGCACCCACGAAGACTTTTTGAATTTGATTATTATTTATGGAGAATGTGATAAAGTAATATCAAGAACTTGTAGCACATTTGCTACTCGATATCCACAAAAACGGAAACCGTCACCGAACACTGTAAAACGCATACTGGATAATTTTAAAAACTATGGCTCTGTCAAGGCAAGAATTCAAACGCGGAAGCCTATTGTTGATGACGAAAACGTCGAAATAGCAATTCTGGGGTATGTTAGTGCATTTCCAATGATGTCATTAAGACAAGCTGCTTTGGAATCGGGACTATGCAAAGATCACAGTTCACGGATCTTAATTAAACATAAATTTCACCCGTTTTCGTTCCAAATAGTTCAACGATTAAACAGATTTCCTAAGAAGAGAAAATGTTTGTGAAGTTATTCTAATAAGGTCTGTAGGCGACGATTTGGGAAATATTATATGGTCAGATGAAGCTAAATTTACCAAAACTGGGCTTTTTAATCGACACAATTCGCATTATTGGAGGAGTGACTCGAATCCTCACGTGTTCAGGGAGCGAAATTTTCAAGAACGTTAGCAGTTTCATGTTTACTGTGCCATAAGAAACGATGGAGTGGCGGCATTAGAATTTTATCAGGAGAATTTAAACAGTAAGTTATAAAGATTTCTTCTGCTAATACGTATAGTTAATTTTTTTTTTTTTTTTTTTTTAGGTGAAAGTTATCTAAATATTTTACAAAATTTGAGTAATGACTATTTAGAAAATTGACCTCTCGCCGAACATAGAGATATTTTTTATCAGCACGACGGTGCTTCCCCACATAACGCGTATTTGATAAATAATTTTTTACAAGAAACTTTTTACGATCAATGGATCGCCAATAATGGACCTTTCCTATGGCCTCTTCACTGGCCCGATTTATCAATTTTAGATTATTTATTTGGGGAACTATTAAAGATAAAGTTTATGAGAGCCCATTAACAACTATTGAAGATTGTATGGAAAGAGTAAGAAATGCATTTCAAAACTTATCACAGGATTCGATTAGAAGAGCCACCCATGCAGAACTAATCCCAAGGTGCGAAAAATGTGTGGAGGTTCGAGGGCGCAATTTTGAACAATTATTAAATTAAAACGGAATGATGTTTTTGGTTGATTTTATCTTAGCTATTTTAGTTATCGGGGGACATACTGATCGGAAGAGAGGAGAAAGCGGATAGATGGAAGCAGTACTTAGAAAATTTATACGAGGGTCAGGAATTAGGAGAGATATTAGAGGAAGAATCTTGCATCGATGGGGAAGATGTACGAAAACCTATATTGAGAGAGGAATTTGAAATAGCACTAAGGTGGCTAAAGAATAATAGAGCGCCGGGTGTAGAAAAAATACAGGCGGAAATTTTGAAATGTGCGGGACAGAAAGTAGTAAATAGAATGTTTGAACTGGTAAAATACATATACGAAACGGGCGAGATGCCGGAGGATTATAAGAGGAACATTATCGTTACTGTACCGAAAAAGAGAAGAGCCGACAAATGCGAGAACTTTAGAACGATTAGCCTAACTTCCCACGCGTCTAAAATCTTAACCAGAATAGTGCAGAAGAGGATGGAAAATAGAGCGGAGGAAATACTAAGAGAAGACCAATTCGGGTTTAGGCGAAATAGGGGAACTCGCGAAGCTATTCTGGCGCTAAGAGTAATGTTAGATAAAACAATAGAAAAAGGAAAGAACGCTTATATAGGATTTGTAGATTTAGAAAAAGCTTTTGATAACGTAAGATGGGAAAAAATGTTCGAGATACTAAAGAGCGCGGGAATGAAGTATAGAGATAGGAGAGTAGTACACAATCTATACAAAGAGCAAACTGCTGTTATAGACGTAGAAGGGGAAAAAAGGGAAGTAGGTATTAGGAAAGGAGTAAGACCAGGATGTACGCTATCACCACTAATTTTTAATCTGTACATCGAAGAGGCGATTAATGTGGTAAAAGATAGAGTGGATTTCGAGATTAAAGTACAGGGACAGAAACTAAAAATGCTGAGATTCGCGGATGATATAGCAGTATTAGCATCTAGTAAGGAGGAATTAGAATCATCACTGAACGAAATGGAGGCAGTGTTGACAGAGAAATACGGAATGAGGGTGAATAAAAACAAAACTAAAGTGTTAGTGTGCAGAGGGCGCGAGAGCAGAGCAAAAACGAAAGTACAAATTAATAATGAAAGATTGGAGGAAGTTAAGGACTTCACTTATTTAGGAAGTAAAATAAATTGAGATGGAAGAAGCGATAAAGACATAAAACAAAGAATAGCGCAGGGTCGAGTAGCTTTTAACAAAAAGAAAGCACTTTTATGCTCGGGGGTAATAAACTTAGAAACAAGGAAGCGATTTTTGAAAACATATGTATGGAGCACGGCGCTATACGGTTGCGAAACCTGGACGATAGGGGAAGCAAGTAGGAAGAAATTAGAAGCTTTTGAGATGTGGTGTTACCGAAGAATGATGAAAATACCATGGACTGATAGGGTTAGAAACGAAGAAGTATTGGAGAAAGTCGGCGAGAAAAGGAGTATGTGGAAAAACTTAAAGAAGAGAAGAGATATAATGGTAGGCCACTTGCTGAGACATGGGGGAATAGTCCGCGATATTTTGGAGGCAGAAATAGGAGTGAAGAAAGGCAGAGGTAGGCCTAGATTAGACTACTGCTCGCAAATAGTAAGGGATGTAGGTTGTAGCACAATTAGCGAAATGCGTAGGTTAGCACAAGATAGGAGAAGCTGGAGGTTAGCGTCCAACCAGTCTTAGGACTGATGACCTAACGATGATGATGATTTTGTTATGCAAAGCGTCTTCAATCCAATTAATAGGCATGTTACAGTGTTTAGTGTTATTTTCCGTTTTTGTGGATATCGAGTAGCAAATGTGCTACAAGTTCTTGATATTACTTTATCACATTCTCCATAAATAATAAACAAATTCAAAAAGTCTTTGTGGATGTAATTTAAACGCGGTTGCATTTTTTGACATAAGAGAATGACTGACATTACTGATTGTTTGTAATCATGGCTAATTTGATAAAATGTTTACTAAAAATTCTTGATTTCTAAGAAAATCGTAAATATTTAAAAAATTTGTGACTTAACCCCCACAATGCTATTAGAAATACAATATTAGAAAAAAAGGAATTTAATTTTACATAACTTGGTGTAAAAAAAATATAGGGTATTCCATTTGACCTAAACAAGTTTTCGCGGTTTGAAGTTTACAAAATGTAACGTAAAAAATGGAACACTTTGTATACCATTCTTGAATGTAATTCAATTGTAAAGTGCAGCTCTCCTTATGTTCTTTCTACACGCCAAAAAGCAAATTAGTATCTTTTACACGAAGAAAGTTATAAAGGTTACTGTAAACCATTACACCTGTCAAATTTTTTTTTTTTTTTTATTTCAAATATCTCTAATACGGCTGGGTTTAGGCATAGGGTATCCTACATGTTTTTTACTCAGAATTGTATGCTATTTTCGAAACCCCTAAAACATATAGGGTATTCCATTTAAAATAAACAAGTTGGTATAGACTTCCGGTATAACCGGAAGTGCCAGATGATTGTAGTTATTTTAGTTAAATTGGCCACATTTCCATTAGTATCTTCCCAAATTTTTAAAGTTCTCTGATGTGTACTTTTCCCTATATCGATCGATGCAGTTCCTGGTGAGACACCCTGTATATACAGGATTTCAGGATAGTTTCTGGCATAATTTTAGCAAAGTTATGTTATAGGGTTAGTGACTTTACCATTAAAAGACCAAAAATATAAATTCCAAGTCCAATTTAAACTAAAAATAGAAGAAACTTCATGTCCCTATGATAGAACGCAGTTTTTTTTTTTTGGTATTTGGAAAGTGGTATTTTAAGATAGTGTTTTATTCTGATAGTACTTCCTCAGTTAGACCAAACCACTTCCTCTCACATTTTAAACAGGTTTAAGATTGTCAACCTCAAATTGCTGGCATATTTCAATTTGGTTAAGGGTTTTTCTGTTTTTCTCTGAAATTAATTTAATTGTTACTATTCTGACGAGATCAACACATAACAATCCAAACACTGATTAAATCCATCTAAGCTTAAAACTAGCCCTGGAAATCTTATTGCATATTCCCGTCACGCAGCCATTTTATTTTCACTATATAGGTCGTAAACTAACAGCATGTCTGCGTATTCCTGGTGAGTCTGACGCTTTTAATAGTGCTGAATTTGAGTCGTTATGACAACAAATTGCTAGATAAACTAAAGTCGGTTAATTTTCGGGAATTTCCGGTAGACACGATACCACACATCCCATACAACATAAACAATGTATGCTTGTTCACCACATGAACAGGCGGTAATGAAAATTTAATATTATGAACGTTCAATGATCTACCATGACCTACTCTCAATATATCTGATATTGAGTATTTTACTATGAATGTTACTATAGGGTGTCACAGTTGGAACTATGGGATTTGAATTGTGCGTCATTCGTGCTCTGTCACAGATAGGGCGTCAATATTCAACAACCATCATCTACAAACCATACGACGTCAGCACGCCGCCTTAACAGCCGCATTAACAGTTCAACAAGGAATAGTTTGTCAACAACTGTTTTATGAAAGTAAGCGGTTATTTACAGTTGCATTAAGAAAAATTCACACAAAATTTAGAGAAAATGAAGCATGTATAGAGTTAACAGTTCGTAGCTTAATCAAGTAAATTGAAGCGACGGGTTATATTATTGACAAGGCAACAGCAATACGTCCTCGTAGTGGTCGGTCACATGAAAATATTGCTGCAATGAGAGAATGTGTACGGGATTACACCATAACTGTTGCATACCAAATTTCCTGATTATGTTATCTCACGGAATGCTGACATCAACTGGCCTGCAAGATCATCTGATTTAACATCGCTAGACTTTTTTCTTCAGGGTTATGTCAAGGGAAAAGTGTACGCCACCCAGTCAGTAACAATCAGTGACCTCAAAGCAAACATTCAATGTGTTTTTCGGGAAATGGAGCCAGTTTTACGTGCCCGTGTTATGGACAATTTTGCTAAACGAATGACATCATGCCAGATGAATCGAAGCGGTCATATCAACGGTGTTCTTTTCCATTTGTAGCCGTATCGTCTCCTTTTTATGTTGAAAAATAAAAAACCTCAGTTTATCAAATATTATTAGTTTTATTCACAAATCACATCTTTTAGCTCCAACTGAGACACCCTATATTACCGTAAAGGAGAGGCAAAAGGGTGTTAATAATTTTTTTTACCTTGTGGGGTGTTTTAGTTACTTTTACTTTTCCGCACTCAACTATACCAGAGCGAAAAAGTAATGTAATCGTGTAAAGTAAAATGGAAAAAAAATTTCTAGCGTTTATTTTTCGTTTTTCGGCCTAAAAGCCAACAAAAAAATGGTTTTTACAGAATTTGTGTCTGTGTGTGTGTCGTTGTCGTCGGCATTAAAATTTCTTGTTATTACGATAACTCAACTAGATCGTGTGGGAGCGATCGGGTTTTGACTCATTCTGATCGGGGACGTCTCCCAGACGACACCTATTGATTTTGAGGTGGATGGAGCACACTCTACCGTGTTCATGGTTCATGAGAAAGCAAAATGGTGGACTATTTGAGAATTTTTTGTTGTTAGCACGATCACTCAATTAAATCGTGTCGGATCGATCTGATTTCAGTTCTCTGATCAGTTTCAACTGATTCTGATAAGGGACGTCTACCAGACAACATCTATGGATTTTGAGGTGGATAGGACGCACCCCACTCTGTCCATGGGTCATGAGAAAGCAGGCTTAATGTTTATGTTTATTCTGAGATTTTAAACATAAACATTTAACGCGTTGCTGATTTTTATTGAACGAAAAAAACATATTCGGCCTGTATCATATACGAATGAATGAGAAAACAAAAATAATTTCGTTCGATCATAAGCGTGTTTATACCTGGCACTGAAGCAGTCGCCAATGAATAGAGTAAAACTGTCGCATAAAACACATATTCTGCATTTATGTGTTGGTTTGTTTTTTCTCGGCCACTCAAGTTCGAGATAGAGATATTCTACGTGCGGAAATATCCGTTTTAAGGTTTTAAAACTGTTTATTGTATTACTTGGTATCTGAGGTATGTGTATGCCAAAAACTATCCTCAAATCCTATATAGTATGCATTGATGACTTGCTTACACGATTGTCAGCAAACTGTAAATTAAGAAATTAATGAAAAAATTACGGTTAATTACAAATGTTATAACTAACCATTATTACGTCAGTTATTTCTTAGGTCATTGGCGTTATGTCTATGTTTCACAGAAACTTGAAAATAAATATTCCAACGTACTTAGGAGATATCCCCATTGGAGGAAAGGAAGACTACTTCAGAAGGTTCAATAGTAAGGAAGGTAAGGCACACATGTACAATGTTTCAGTACAGATTGGTTAGGTCTGCCATGAAGTTTAGCAAAGATAAATATAAATTGTGCTTTTTTATTATTTTATTATTTATACAGTGTGTCCCAGAAAAAAGTATAAAATGTATTTTTTGTCTATTTTGTTTCCGGGCATAATTGCCTACGTTTTAATAAAGTTGTTCTTTATTTTCTTATTATAAAAGGTGGTCCAACCAAAACGCACGATGTTAATTGTAAATAAAACAAAAAGTTTTCAGAGAATTATCTTAATATTTTTTATTATGATAGAAGGATCTATGACAATTATGTGTGAAACAAAATATCGGCCAAATACTCGCCACGGCTTCGGTGGCATACCTCTATCCGATGGTTCATATTTTCAATGACTGAGACATAATTGAAGTTCAATGTCGTTAATGTGCCGAATTATCTCATCATTTAGCTCTTGAACTGTTCTTGGCTTATTGACGTACACTTTTTTTTTTAATATCCCCAAAGAAAGAAGTCCAACGGTGTCAAATCACATGATCGTGGCGGCCAATTAACATCGCCACGACGTGAGATAACACAGCCATTGAATTTCTCGCGCAAAAGTGCCATTGTTTCGTTGGCTGTGTGGCAAGTGGCACCATCCTGTTGGAACCACATATTGTCCAGGTCCATATCCTCAATTTCTGGCCACAATAAGTCCGTTATCATCTCGCGATAGCGAACACCATTCACGGTAACTACTTGGCCGACCTCATTTTCGATGAAGTACGGCCCGATGACGCCGCCAGGCCATAAATTGCACCAAACAGTCACTCTTTGTGGATGCATCGGCTTTTCAACAATCACTCGTGGATTCTCAATTGCCCAAATGCGGCAATTCTGCTTGTTAACGAATCCACTGAGGTGAAAATGTGCCTCGTCGCTGAAGATGATTTTCTTTGTAAAGTCACCATTCACGTCTGTCTGTTCAACCAACCATTCGGCGTATTGACGACGCTTGAAATGGTCGGCAGGCTTCAGCTCTTGAGTCAATTGAACCTTGTAAGCGTGTAAATTCAAATCTTTATTCAAAATTCGCATCAGTGATGTTCGTGAGATGTTCAATTGTTGGGCACGACGACGAGTCGAAGTTGACGGCTCTTCTGCTACACTATCGCGAACAACAGCAATGTTTTCCGCAGAACGAACTGGGCGAGCATGCACAGGTGTTTTCTCATTTCCTACAGACCCGGTTTGTTGAAATTTGCGCACAATTCTCCCGATTGTGGACATATTTGGTCGATTATGCTGACCAAAAAAGTCACGAAGTGCATGAAATGCATTTTGATTTGAACGCCCATTTTCGTAAAAGGCTTCAACAATCTTAACGCGCTGCTCAATTGTGTACCTCTCCATGATTGAATTTGTCAAACACTGAAACAAAGAAATGTCAAATTAAGTTGGGCAAAAAACTTGACGTTAAGGTGTGACTCACAATTAACATCGTGCATTATGGTTGGACCACCCTTTATTTAACAGATATTTCCACGAAAGGTAAAAGGATGTCCAATTAATTTCTTTTGAAGGACGATTTAAAAACTAGTATACATTTATCTGCTGTAAAAAGTTGATTTCTGAAAAATCCTCACTTTTGGAATCCATTGTATGTTGATATACCTATTGAACCAAAAAATTGAGGAAGAGGGAAAGGAAAGAAAAATAAGAATTGTTTAAATTTGTGAGGTGATACATGTACAAAGGTTATAAATATACAACAAAATAAGTTATAACAAAATAATAACATAAACATTGATTAAAACAATGTTCAAGAGAATGGATACAAAGTTAAAAATATATAAGCGTAATTATTTACTGTAGTGTAGAACTCTCAAATCCTCGCCAAAATTTGGGTACTCCCCCCTATTTTCGAAGGCGTCTCAGGTGAAACAAGAATTCACTTTAGTCTTTGATGATTTTCAAGAAAATGCGTTTTCAACATTTCTGCATGTGATACCATTTTACTTACCAAATATCTTTCACTTTACATAACGGAAATATTAATGTAATTAGATGCCACAATACTTCCTTCATACATATACATACATTAAAATCATCATAAAACTTATTCATTAAGATTTTCCTAATCTACTTGAAATGTTTACAATTTTCATGCAGCCGTCCATATCCCTCTATTAAATCCGATGTTATTTTATCATTGAGTAAAAAGTTGAAAAAAAAAACGTAGGTAGCTTAGAAACAAGAAAGTTGTCATAGCAACAGAAAGACATCACTACTTGTCAAGAGCTGTCAAGCAGTATTAGTAGATTTTGTTTTTGTAAAGATAATAATAAAGATTATTATGCCTTTACATTTTACTTAAGACGAGTATGTTGATATGCTGCTGATCCATGGAGAATGTGGAAAAAATAGCAGATGTGCTCGAGATTTGTATAGTTATCGTTTTCTCGACCGCTCTTAAGTAAAAATACTTTTACTTACGTGGAACAAACATTAAGACGTGGTTCTTTTCCTAGTGGAAAACGGAAAACTTCTCGAAGAAAGCCTATTCAAACAGAGGATACCATAATTAATATTCTGGCGTATCTTCAAGTAAATCCCCATATCTCAACGCGGTGTCTTCAGCAAGAATTAGGAGTAAGTAGAACTACAATCCAGAGAGTAATAAAAGATCATAAATATCATCCTTTCAAAATACAATTAACGCAAGGTTTAACCCCTGAAGATCCTGAAAGAAGACTTAGTTTTATTGCTGAAATGTCAGTGAAAGCCGTAGATGACCCGTTCTTTTTAAATAAAATATTATAGAGCGATAAAAGTCGTTTTCATAACAACGGTACCATTAATAGACACAATTGTCACTTCTGGTTGGCTGAAAATCCAAAATGAATGCGAGAAACCAATTTCCAGACAACGTAGGGCGTAAATGTTTGGTGCGATTTATTCAACCGCCATTTAATTAGGCCATATTTCTATCAAGAAACGTTGAACGGCGAATATATTTAGATTTTCTCCAGAATATGCTTTCCCATTTACTTGAAGGTATTTCCTTAAACGAAAAAAGAACGATGTGGTGGCAGCAGGATGGTGTACCTCCCCAGTTTGCCCAGCAGGTTAGGACATATCTTGATGCTACTTTCCTTGAAAAATGGATTGGGCGCAATGGTACAATATTTTGGTCGACTCGTTCCCCAGATATAACACCTTTAGATTTCTTTCTATGGGGATACTTAAAAGGTTTGGTTTACAATATACAGCCTAGAAATTTGGACGATTTGCAAAACAAAATCAGAGCAGCCTGCCAAACTTTTACACCAGAAATGATTAGAACAGCATGCTACACAAATGTTTTAAAAATATTTGAGTATTGCGTTAATGAAGGTGGAAATCAATAATTTGAGCATCAATTGTAATGATTTTTATAATTATTGTATTTTGCTGTGTAATTATTTTATCTTCTTTAATAATAATTTTAAAAAATCAATCCACTCATTTAACAGGTCAGATTATCACTGTTTGACTAATGCGTGCTAATAAATATGGTATCGTTGGATTGGTATTAGATAGACCATCACAACATTGTAATAACATGCAGGGTGTTTCATTTAAAATGTTGAAGTTGATGTCACGTTCCCGAAAATGTGCAGGTGAAATAAAGTCCTTTTATGCCAAAATGCACAACAAAAAACTCGTTTATTGAAATTGCTGTATGACAAGGCGTATTATCGTGATGCAACATCCAGATATTCTGGATGTTTGATCTCACATACATGACCCTTTTTCGAAAACCTCTCGGTAAAAGTGTTAATTAACCATTTGGCCTTGAGACACAAACTCTTTATGAACGATTCTCTGGCTATCAAAAGAGCAAATCAGTATGCATTTGATTTGCGACTTTCTCATTCTTAATTTTTTGGGCCTTAGAGTGGTTGAAATGTGCCATTCTATGCTCTGGCGATTGATTTATAGGTCATACACAAACACCTAAGACTCGTCACTAGTGATAAAATTTTGGACACGCTGTTTGCGATAAATTAATTGTCAATGTGCATTTCGAAAGTACCATTCTTGTGCTTCCGTCTACCCCAGAAGCGCTTAGCACCAGTCGAAAATGGGTAAAAGGCACAGTGTTGAAAATAAGGCTTTAAAAATTTTCAAAAGAATCAAGATATCTAAGAAACAGTTGGAAATAGGTATAGGGAAACCTGATGGAACTCATCATGAAATTTTCTCATCATCATCATCATTAGGTCATCAGTCCGAAGACTGGTTGGACGCTACCCTCCAGCTTCTCCTATCTTGTGCTAACCTACGCATTTCGCTAATTGTGCTACAACCTACATCCCTTACTATTTGCGAACAGTAGTCTAATCTAGGCCTACCTCTGCCTTTCTTCACTCCTATTTCTGCCTCCAAAATATCGCGGACTATTCCTCCATGTCTCAGCAAGTGGCCTACCATTCTATCTCTTCTCTTCTTTAAGTTTTTCCACATACTCCTTTTCTCGCCGACTTTCTCCAATACTTCTTCGTTTCTAACCCTATCAGTCCATGGTATTTTCATCATTCTTCGGTAACACCACATCTCAAAAGCTTCTAATTTCTTCCTACTTGCTTCCCCTACCGTCCAGGTTTCGCAGCCGTAAAGTGCCGTGCTCCATACATATGTTTTCAAAAATCTCTTCCTTGTTTCTAAGTTTATTACCCCCGAGCATAAAAGTGCTTTCTTTTTGTTAAAAGCTACTCGACCCTGCGCTATTCTTTGTTTTATGTCTTTATCGCTTCTTCCATCCCAATTTATTTTACTTCCTAAATAAGTGAAGTCTTTAACTTCCTCCAATCTTTCATTGTTAATTTGTACTTTCGTTTTTGCTCTGCTCTCGCGCCCTCTGCACACTAACACTTTAGTTTTGTTTTTATTCACCCTCATTCCGTATTCCTCTGTCAACACTGCCTCCATTTCGTTCAATGCTGATTCTAGTTCCTCCTTACTAGATGCTAATACTGCTATATCATCCGCGAATCTCAGCATTTTTAGTTTCTGTCCCTGTACTTTAATCCCGAAATCCACTCTATCTTTTACCACATTAATCGCCTCTTCGATGTACAGATTAAAAATTAGTGGTGATAGCGTACATCCTTGTCTTACTCCTTTCCTAATACCTACTTCCCTTTCCTCCCCTTCTACTTCTATAACAGCAGTTTGCTCTATGTATAGATTGTGTACTACTCTCCTATCTCTATACTTCATTCCCGCGCTCTTTAGTATCTCGAACATTTTTTCCCATCTTACGTTATCAAACGCTTTTTCTAAATCTACAAATCCTATATAAGCGTTCTTTCCTTTTTCTATTGTTTTCTCTAACATTACTCTTAGCGCCAGAACAGCTTCGCGAGTTCCCCTATTTCGCCTAAACCCGAATTGGTCTTCTCCTAGTATTTCCTCCGCTCTATTTTCCATCCTCTTCTGTACTATTCTAGTTAGGATTTTTGACGCATGGGAAGTTAGGCTAATCGTTCTAAAGTTCTCGCATTTGTCGGCTCCTCTCTTTTTCGGTATAGTAACGATAATGTTCCTCTTATAATCCTCCGGCATCTCGCCCGTTTCGTATATGTATTTTACCAGTTCAAACATCCTATTTACTACTTTCTGTCCCGCACATTTCAAAATTTCCGCCTGTATTTTATCTACACCCGGCGCTCTATTATTCTTTAGCCCCCTTAGTGCTATTTCAAATTCCTCTCTCAATATAGGTTTTCCTACATCTTCCCTATCGATGCTAGATTCTTCCTCTAATATCTTTCCTAATTCCTGACCCTCGTATAAATTTCCTAAGTACTGTTTCCATCTATCCGCTTTTTCCTCTCTTCCTATCAGTATGTCCCCCGATTGACTCCTAACATTTCTACTTATTGTTCCTATATTCCTGAAGTTCCTCATAATTATTTTGTAAGCCTCATCGGTCTTACCTACTTGCAACTTATCTTCTACTTCTTTGCATTTCTCCTCTATCCATTGTTCTTTCGCTTTTCTACATTTTCTAATGATTTCCCACTTTATAGCCTTATACGTTTTCAGTCCTTCTTCGTCTCGTCTGTTTTTGTAGTCTCGTCTCTTTTGCATTAAGTTTAAGATTTCGTCCGTTATCCAGGGCTTCCTAGCTTCCCTTTTATCGTGTCCTAAAACGTCCGTAGCCGCGGAAGCTAGACTATTCTTGATACCCTCCCACTCAGTTTCTGCGTTCTTGATTTCGTCCTTACTCGTTTTATTTATTAATTGATCTGTTTTCTCCTGGAACTTACCTTTCATATTCTGATCCCTCAATATGTCTACATTTATACGTTTCTTATCCTTCCGGGTTTTCAGATTTTTGAACTTTAATTTTGAAATTTTCTCAGGAATCCAAAAATGAAATAATATACCGGGTGCTCTATTTAAAATAAGAAAGTTACTGGCGACTTCCGGGATAGCCGGAAGTGGTATGACCTTGAAAATATTTCAAAATGAAAGAGAATCTTGAATAATCTTGGAGTCCGAAAATTCAAGTTTATTCTAACCACGAAAACTTCTAACCAACGGCTACCGTGAGAAACCCTGTATATTAATGTAATATTTCCATCTCAAAAGGGTCACACTGTATATTATTGACACTGCCCATAAAGATAAATCAGTTATATTATGACATTTGTTTTTTTTTTATTAATATTGTAATGATTTATTATGCGAGTTGATTTTTTTTTGTTTTGTTTTAGTGGTTACTTTTTTTAACGGCCGTCACTCCACTTCAGCCACTATTCGAATGATGGGGCTGTACAAATGATGAATTGAAAATTATAATATACCTGTGGCAAGCATTTGCAGTATACGAATATATAATCTTATATAACGATGTATGGCTGGCTATATTAACATCCAAGTAAGAACAGCCAAATTGCTTCTTAACAATAATTTAAGAAAAGCTTAATATGATATATTGAATATTTTATTTCAAGTACTGTTATATATAAAAAATATGGTGAAAATTTCCGTTTATTTCCTATCCTCAAGGGTGTAAGAAAAACCAACACGTTTTTCTTGTTAATAACATTCTCTCGGATCTTCTCAGACCCTTAAACTAAGACTAAGAAACTTATTTAAAATATTTTTTACTGTGTTTTTGTATACACTTTTGACAATAAAATGGTATGTTATTGACAAAAAATATAATGTCACTTGATACGTTCACCCGAGATGTAGAGTCTCATTACATCCTTTCGCAATAGTACATATTTCTATGGTTATACCCTGTACGTGCATAAAGAATATGTACTATGATGAGACCCTATATCTCAGGTGAACATATTCTATATCTATGAACCCTATATCTCGGGTGAAGATTGTCCAGTTAGCATATGTCTAATTATTAATGAAACTTATGCACACGCTAACTGGACAATCTTCGACTTAAAATATAAGAGTTAAAACCAAAATTGATTAGTAAATTGTCTACTTAATAATATACTGGGTGTAAGGCTAATTACATTAGTAGAGGTATTCAGATTGTATCAAAGAAAAAGCACAGATATACCTCGCCTAGTGGGCGAAGCAAATTATATCCCTTTATATAGAGGTATGGCTAGAAAAAAACCGGACTGATTATTTTGTCTCTAAATGGCAACAGGGTCACACTTCACCCATGCACGGCAATGTGGCGTGATATTTCCCCCGTCCACCACTAAAATTTCAAGGTCGTAGGTTGTTTTACTTGTCCGCGACATAAAACTGTACTACAGTGTGCATTCACGCTTCGTCGGAAAAATGCCGAGTGTAAAAATTGAGCAGCGTGTCAACCCGAAATTCCTAGTGAAACTTGGAAAATCGGTCACGGAAGTTTATTCACTTTTAAGGGAAGTCTATGGCGATCAAAGTTTATCACGTACACAAGTGTTTGAGTGGGTGAAAATATTTAAAGAAGGTAGGGAAACGGTTCATGACGATTTCCACTCTGGCAGACCTTCCACATCAAAAACGGACATCAACGTTGAAAAAGTCGGTCAAATCATTCGAGAAAACCGTCATTTGAGCATTCGAGCAGTGGCTGAGCTTGCGGGAATCGACATAGAAAGCGTGAGACAAATTTTGCACGAAAGTTTCAACATGAGAAAGGTTTATGCGAAGATGGTGCCAAAGATCCTCACGCAGGAACAGAAAGAAGCCCGAATGTACATTTGCGATGACCTTTTGAAGACCATTGAAAGGGAACCTAGGTTTCTGGAGAGAGTGATAACGTGTGACGAGTCATGGTTTTTTACCTACGATCCAGTAACAAAGCGGCAGTCGATGCATTGGAAACGTCCTAGTTCACCATGACAAAAAAAGGCACGCATGAGCAAGTCAAAGTTCAAAGCGATGATGATTGTTGTTTTCGACATAAAAGGGATTGTGCATGTTGAATGGGTACCCGAAGGTCAAACTGTCAACCAAGAGCACTACAAAGAGGTGTTGAACACGCTTCATGAACGGGTAAGAGGAAAACTGTCCGAATTGTGGAAAGATCGGTCCTGGGTTCTCCATTAAGACCCTGCTCACAATGCGCTGTCCGTCAAGACGTTTTTGGCCAACCATGAGATCCCTGTGTTAGAACATCCGCCCTACTCACCTGACTTGGCGCCGTGTGATTTTTGTTCTCCCAAAAGTCAAATCTGCTTTACAGGGAACAAGGTTTGCTACAGTAGAGGAGGTAAAATAGAAAGCGACGGACGTCATGAAGCAGCTTTCAGAAAATTATTTTCAACACTGCCTTGAGCAGTGGAAAAGTCACATGGAGCGGTGTAGGGATCGAGGAGGGGGGTATATAGAGGGAGATAAAAATGTCGTGGAAAAAAATAATTAATAAAATGTCTCACAGCACCAGTCTGGTTTTTTTCTAGCCATACCTTATTGTTATGTTATTTTTATTTTGAGTTTTAAAATTTCTTTTCTGTGGCGGTTAATCTTACACTACTGAGATTGATAACTACTAACCAATTAATATATCGTATGCAAAGTTAATATTATATGTATATGATGTATTGTACAGTGATTCCCAAAAAGTTTTCATGGAATCGATTTTTCTTGTGCTATTAAGTTGTATGCTTAAAAACCAATCAAATTGTATTAAATATACTGTGCAATTTTTAAAACAGGCGCAAACTCGCCTGTTTTTGTATTGGCATAAAAAATTTTAAATGGATTATTTTCGTTTAGTTCAATTTTGATATATGTAAAGGCAAGTTAATGTTATATACAGTGCCTTGAAAAAATATAGACTCACTCTTAATTTGGACTACATCTTGAGTAAAACAAAAAACTGGGCAGTCGTTGAGGTCATTCGCTAACATAATCCTCTTTACATGAGTTTGGAGTGATATTACGTCAAATCAGTATTTTATATGAGTTTTTACGATCTCGTGTATTGATGATTAATAGAGATTAATGAAAAAAACGGGTCTGTAGTTTGTGAAAAATTTCACTCGGGTGATTTTACTCACTCATTTTACTTGGACTAATACTTCCATTTACCCTTATTTTTTATTACATTTAATAAGCGAATGTTCATACTATTTATTAAATTGTTTAAAGTTGCCTCTGGAATTTCGTTCCAGGCAGCTACAATTCGACGCTTCCGTTCATCAACACTTTCAATTGCAGGCTTTGTTAGATCGTATACTGATCTTGCCATAATCTCCCATAGATTTTCTGTCGTGTTAAGATAACGACGTAATGCTGGCCATGGCATAAGGTCGATTCCATACCGCTGAAACCAGATTTGTGTTGACCTTGCAGAATGAATAGGTGCATTATCCTGTTGAAATATTGCATCATCACCTTCAGTAAGGGTTAACAATGATAACAGGTAATCTAACAGGTTTTGATAAACAGTGGCATTCATTCTGCCATTTACAAATGCCAGTTGGCTTTTCACACCCTTTTTGAAAGCCACCTATGTCATAACAGAAGCAACTGTTTGAGATCTTCTTGGCATAATTTTCGCTCCTTTCGTGAGTCATGCCAATAATAGCTAAATCCATTCGTTTCATCGGGAATTAATTTTTTTCTGTCGCTAAAGATTACATGGTCCCAAAAATTTTTGTTTTAAACATAGTCCTGTACAAATTTTAGTCTGGCCTCTATGTGTTGCTGTTTAAGTGTAGGTTTCATTCAATATTTTTGGTCGATCTGTCCTGACTTTACCGCCTTCTTATGAGACCGGTATCACAGTCTAAATTAAAACGATGAGATGAACAACCTGAGAAGATGACGCTTCTGTAATTGATAATTCCCTCAGAATAGCACGCCTTGTCGCCGGTGAAAATTTAGACTTTAGCGCTTTCTTTTACCATAATTTTCATCTCCAAGTTTCCTACATCTTTTTACATCACCTTGTGAACGATTAACAATTGTGACGATCTGTTGTGTTTTTCTACAAATCCGTAAATCGATTATTCGTTTTTCTAAATCACTCAATCCTCTCTAATGCGGCATAATAAAAAAAAAATGTTTCAAGTCGAGAACACTCTAAAAATCACTTGCAAATACTCGTAACTCTCAGCCTCTGAACAAATCGATACTCAAAATCTGTATTATATTTTAAACTGTTTACAAATAAAACTGAGTTTATACTTATTCACACATACGTGGCACGACTAAATGCGCAGTAGCACCCGTAAGCACGTTATAGTTTGAGAGCATTTGAGCATGTGCAATATGATCAGAAAGTGGGGGCAGCTGATATGCAGCGCGAGTAGTGGCAACATTCAGAAACATTTGTAGGTAAATTTACACTGATTATACTGGGTTATACACGTGGTTGTACAGAAAAATTATTAAAAACCGATAAATAATGTCGTCAAAACAGAGCTCGAAGGTAGTGTGTTGCGTGGTTGGCTTAAAACAATTACGGTAATTCTCCAAAGTGTTATTTTTACGTTTTTCCTTCTGTGCCACATAAGAAACCTCAGCGAGAAAAGTGGATAACTGCAGTCAATAGGAAAAGATAACCTACAAATCTTGCAGATACCGAGTCACCTCATTTACACAAAGTATATTAATAATTTTTATTTATTCAGCGTTGATGGAAATCTTTGGCAACCAAACAAATATAGTGCCCATTTTGTTGGTAATAAAAAATCGGACCATCCCGTAAGTCCAAGTTTTATTCCAACAAGTTTCTCTACTGCCTACAAGAGAGCAGCGTCAAACAAAATCGACAGGTAAAAAATACACCATTTTTTAAAATAAAAATTACGACTAACGCATAGAAAGATACAAATTAATTTTTTCGTCAGATTTGAACGATATTTAAGAAGACAAAAACAACTCATTCTTATGAACACTTCTCATTTGATGGGCGGAAATCAGTGTTAAGATAATGTATCATCACATAAATATGTTTGCAGTTGTGGCCTTGTTTAGACACACAAGTACAATCCGCTTGTACAACGTTTCGATGGTTATCTATATAAAATGAAATAAAAAATCAGTTACATGCTAATTGATAGGCGCATAAAATGATGAGGAAACATATTTCGCACTTACAAGAAGGTCAACTTTATAGGGTGGTGAAGTTACAGACGTTTGTCGAATGAATAACCTCTAATCATACCCAGGTCCAGCTCAGGTGATTGTCGTTCTTCTACTCTCACGACATGAGAGTTTGCAAGGGGGATTCCTCTTTGTATTCCTTGAGGATTAAAAATCTATTGTGTAACTAACAGCTCCGAATCCTGATCTCAATATTCTCTCCATATTTTACTATTGTCTTTTGTAAATCTATGACTATGATAATCTGTGGTGATGACATCTATGTGTTCCTTACTCTTTGTTTTATTTATTTATCGCACTTACATTTTCCTCACAACTGCACTATTAATTACATCTTTAGATTTGCACGAACGATTTTGCATATACAGCAATGGTAAACAACATACAAGTACCCTTCGTTGGGGACTCCAATCTCCGCTAGTGGCGCTAGAAGCTAGCTCGCACATACTCAATAGCGCTATCTATCTATGAGTAACCTGTTCTATTAGATAATAAAGGGTGAGTCACGGGAAACGGACGTTTTTCAATAAAGAATAACTCTTGCAATTTTAGGAAAAAATAAGTTTTATTTTTAAATAATTAAACGTTAAACTATGCCATTTTATATGCCTAAGTGCGAAAAATAATATCTGATAAATGACGGCCATTTTCACGTATACACAGCTGAAGTCGTTTTCGAAAGTTTGATTCTACGTTTCGCAACGTATCTAGGTTGATTTCTGCAATTTTTTCACGTATTGCTGTCTTCAAGTCCTCTAATGTACGGGGTTTACGCTCATATACCCTTGATTTTAAATACCCCCAAAGATAAAAATCACAAATGGAAAGATCGGGCGAGCGCGGCGGCCAAGAAAGGTCTCCGAAGCGTGAAATGAGGCGATTAGGAAATGCAGTTCGAACAACAGCCAGGGAAGCTCTTGCTGTATGAGCGGTCGCCCCGTCCTGTTGAAACCACACCTCTGCCCTATTCATTCTTAGCCTGCGAAGTTCAGGTAAGAAAAAAGTTTCAAACATGTTCACATGGCGATCAGAATTAACAGTCACCGTTCTCTCGTTTTCTTCAAAAAAAAAAAAATGGTCCGATAATCCCGCACCGTCCAATACCGCACCAAACTGTAACTTTATAGCTGTGCAGCGGTCTCTCATGTAATCCCCGAGGATTATCTGCAGTCCAATATCGACAGTTTTGCTTATTAACCGCCCCTTCCAGGTGAAAATAGGCTTCGTCGCTCATTATGATAATCAAATTTTCATTTTCTTCGTATAGGTGAAGCATTGCTTGACAAAAAGTCATTCGTTGCTGATAGTCTCTCTCATTTAGCTTCTGAACCATCATAATTTTATAGGGATGAAATGCAAGGTCTTTGTGTAAAATTCTCTGCATCGTGGATTAACTTATTTGCTGTTCCCTAGAATGTCGTCTAGCAGAACGAGTGGGGCTTCGGTTCATGGCTTCCCTTACTCGATCCACATTTTCAGCTGTTCGGGCCGTTCGAACTGGGCCGGGTGGTTTCCTTTTAAACAGTGACCCTGTCGTTCGCAATGAATTAACCCATCTAAGAATGGTGTTCCACTGAGGGAGGGCACCATGACGGCCGATGTTGAAACGCCGTCTGAAAAGACGTTGCACTATTGTCACTGAACCTCCACTTTTTACAAACTCGTCGTAAACAAACACGCGGTGTTCCCTTGTCCACAACGGCATGATGGATACTAAATGGCAACTTAAGGAGTGTTGACTGTCATTTCTCCCACTTACATACGCCTAACACAAGCTGTGGACTATTCGTCCGTTTCCCATGATTCACCATATATATGTTAAGGAATCTTTCTTGCGGGAGATACAATAAATAAATGACATTAAATATAAGCTTGAGTGTATACTTTTCACGGCACTGTATAAATAGGTGGTATAAATCAATGTAAAATTCATTAATGATTTTTTTTAAGTTTCTAAAATGTAAAATAGTTATCAATAATTGACATTACCAGGGACACAAATAGTATAAAAGGTGGTTTGTCGCAATTTTGTTGGGAGTTAGCGCCACTTTCAGTCAATTATCTCGAATATTATCCACTGGACGTGTTCAATTTCAGCAGATTGTGATACCTATACAAACTTTAAATATTGATTTAGGGGTTTCTCAATACACTTATGGACAATAAGACAAAGTATATATCCTTTTTTCCTCTATTATTACTTTCAGGATTGAAACATTTTCCGCATAAAACCTTAATAAAACGAGTGATATTTGGCTTTGTTAATATCACATAATTTATTGCCTAAATTAAATACTCTTTTGTGCAGGCACCAGAAATTGAAAATTTATATGATGCTCGTCATACGGCCCCTCCCCCTCTTTTAACTTTTGAGTAGATTATTTGCGGGTAACCAAATTTGGATGGTTTATTTGAGGAAAAATACACTTCCGTTTTTGGAGAAAACATCATAATGTTAAATGTGGTCCAGGCGCCATTTTAAATTTTTTTAGGGATACAATGGGTGGAGCGACCCTTCATTCGAAAGGTACGTTCATTTAGAATATAATCCTAAAATTTTAATTTTTTATATTCAACTAATTTAAATGCCGACCGAAAATAAAAATGTCTTTTTGAACGAATTTTAACGAAAACAGCAACATTCTTTAACTAACAATATTTAGAAAATCTAACAAAATGGCATATACGAGGGGCGATATTTATATTTTTAGTCTAATAACAAAAAACAATAATTTATCATTGAGAATTACTTTATTGTTTTTCAAAATATTCTCCTTCATGATGTATATACTTTTGCATGCATTCGAACCATTTGTCAAAGCATTTCGCATCAACGCATCAACGGCTTCCTCTACCGACGAAAATCGTCCACGTAATTTATTTTTGACGTTCGGGAACAAAAAGAAGTCATTGGGTGCCAAATCAGGACTGTACGGCGGACGACCCATTAATACGATTTTTTGAGTGCTCAAACATTCGGTTGTTAGACGAGATGTGTGAGAGCTCGCATTGTCATGATGAACGATCCAACGGCGCTTGTTTGTTTTCCTTATTTCACCGAAGACTTCCAACAAACAAATGGTTGTGTACCATTCAGAAATGACCGTTTTACATTCCTCTAAAGGCACTGTTCCCATATGACCAGTTTTTCCGAAAAAACAGGGGACAATTTGTTTCGAAGTGCTTCGAGTGCGAACAAAATTTGGTTTATCTTGAAACACCCGTACAGTCGACTGCTGTTTACTTTCCGGCTCATACGCATAGATTCTGAGATTCGTCACCTGTTACAATGTTATATACGTCTGTTGAAGCACCGCCATTGTATTTCTAGAGCATTTGTTTGCACCAATCGACACGAGCATATTTTTGAGATTTTTTCAAATTATGTGGGATCCAACGAGAACAAACCTTTTTTACAGCTAAATAATCATCCAATATTTTATATATGCTAGTCGAACTAATGCCTAAGGTTGCCTCAATGTCACATGACGATCTTGCATTATCAGTTTTTGCACAGCATCAATGTTTTCTGGCACAAGAACTGATTTTGAACGACCTTCACGACTTGAACGGCGGCCACGATTAAACTCTTTATACCAGCGTTTCACAGTGGCAAAGGATGGGGTTTTATCGCCAAAAATGGAAGTAAGTTGATTGATGCACTCTTGTCTTGATAATCCACGTCGAAAGTCGTAGTAAATCATCGCACTAAAATTGTCGCGAGTTAATTCCATTTTTTTCGCTGAGATACAATTTTGAAATCACTGTAAACAACACAAATAGTACTTAAATGATAAAATGTTCTGAAGAAGGTTGTGGTGAAAATGTGAAACTTTCCATTGGAAACGTCAGATGGCATCTGACAACGCTTAGTGTTGCTAAGTCTCAAAATATAAATAGTGTCCCTCGTATTAAAGTTAAATTAATAGCAGACAAATAAACAGGCCACAAGAAGAAGCATTTTTCAGATTTCTAACGATTTTACAAATAGCTCATAGATGTTAGTAGAGAATAAAACATTAGGTTAGTAACTGTTCAAAGTGGGCACCTCCAACTTCCTGACACAAATAGTCTATTTGAAATTTCGCCGCGCACATTGATAAACGTGTCTTCACTAATGCGCCTACATTTTGTCACTATTATTTGACGTAAATCACACAAGGATTCTGGTTCGGCCTGATAACCTGTTTACTTAAGATAATCCTAAAGAAAAAGTCAAGGGGTGTTAAGTCTGGTGAGCGATAGGCCACTCCATTGGACCCCGTCCACCTATCTAACGTAATTTCTATTTAAAAAGGTCCTCGCTATTTTGGAGTTGTGAGGCGGAGCTCCATCCTGCTGAAATGTGATGTCTACGTTGTCAAATTCGACTTCGTTGTTTTCGATAATGTCTATAATTAAAGGGTGTATTAAGTTTTCGAGTAGCTCCAAGTATAACTGGTCAGCTAATGTTTCGTCCAGAAGAAGTGGTCCCACTATACGATTGCCCAAAATCTCCGCCCACACATTAAGATTTTCTGGAAACTGGGTACTTTCCCGAAAAACATGAGGATTTTCGTCCGTTCATAAATGAAATGTGAAAAGTCCCCATCGATCCCACATCTGCAAAAAAATGTATTCAAGGTCAAAGTTCGCAAAAATGGGGTTTTTTGCATTTTTTTAGCCAAACGGTAAGTTTATCATAAAAATAGATCAAACAAAAATTGTAGATCATGCAATTATCTATAAAAATTGTTCTTACACTTTTTTTTTCTAAAAATCACCATTTCTGAGATATAGCGATTCAAAAAGTTAAAAAGTTATATTCTCCATAATATGCACACGTTTCCACGCCACCTGTGAGGTAGTGTACTTGGCGCGTTTTTTTTAACGTGGTTTCTCCGGTAGGCCTATTCCACGATCTATTGTAGTCCTGTTTAATTAAATAGTATTAAATAAAAAATGGTACTATTGGAAATGATGAACGCGGTGTGAATTATGAGTAATTGGGGAAAATTATTCGTCTGATTGATAATTATCTAATGGAACTTCAAGTGTAATGTCTTCTTCTTCTTTTTCCTTCTGTTGGATACAAGTAAATTGCTCTAACAGCGATGCATCAGTTGTCTCCTCGCTGATATCGTAAGAATCCTCTTCTGATGACGACTCAACATTGGAGCACGATTGGCCTTGACAACTGGTAGATGCTAATGAACAAAACAATCCAACTTTTTTGCAGCCTCATTTAGCATTTAGCCGCACTACACCCCTTTTTGCAATTGCAAAAAATTGTATTGAGGAGTTTATCCGGTGCAGGTGGGAGTAAAGTCTGGATTGGTTCCAATGCATTGTCAATTAACTTCCAACCCCAGTCTTCTGGCTCCAGTTGATTACCAAGTCACACTTGAACTTGATAATATACCCGAAGTAGATGTTGATGTGCAGATGCAGAGGTTGGGGGAAGATAAGCTAATTGCACTCGTTTATTGTTACGAGTATTTTTTACAAAAGATAAGTATCGAAACTTATCTAAGCAGGTCATTTTTTTTTTTTTTTGAGCTCCATATACAGAAAGAAGGAAGTGAATTCCGTCGGTGATTACAGCTTGTGGAGTAGAGTTATTCTCTTTAAAAACTTTAGCACAATTAACTAAATCTTTTTTTTCAAACAATTTAAAAGCTGTTGTTTGACCCCGACTTGAAAATTGCTGATGTCGTATCGCAACCAGTTATTGCGTGTAAAAATAGTATGTGATTTTGGCATTTTGAAAAAGCAGATAAACTTTTGGATGAATACATTTCCGATTGCTGTTGAGCCTTCCCAGGTTTTAAATAAAAACATTTTTTCGGTTGGAGTTCGAGCAGTAAATAATACCAATAAATCAACATCTTCACCAACAACAATAGTTATATTTGTTGACTTGAATTGTTCTATTGCTGTTTCAATTATCAGGACATCAGCGTCATTATCAGCTTGTTTTAAAATGAGGGACTGGGTTTCTTTTTTGTTTATATTTTCAGAATCGTACAATTTGTATGTATAAGTTACACAGACTAATATTTTTACTTGTATTACGCGCCCAGTGATGTATATAGGCGGCGTACTCGTGCATATTATGGAAAACACAACTTTTTAACTTTTTGAATCGCTATATCTCAGAAATGGTGATTCTTAGAAAAAAAAGTGTAGGAACAGTTTTTATAGATAATTGCATGATCTACAATTTTGTTTGTCCTTAAACAGGACTACAATAGATCGTGGAATAGGCCTACCGGGGAAACCACGTTAAAAAAAAACGCGCCAAGTACACTACCTCACAGGTGGCGTGGAAACGTGTGCATATTATGGAGAATACAACTTTTTAACTTTTTGAATCGCTATATCTCAGAAATGGTGATTTTTAGAAAAAAAGGTGTAAGAACAATTCTTATAGATAATTGCATGATCTACAATTTTTGTTTGATCTATTTTTATGATAAAACTTACCGTTTGACTAAAAAAATGCAAAAAACCCATATTTACGAACTTTGACCTTGAATACATTTTTTTGCAGATGTGGGATCGATGGGGACTTTTCACATTTCATTTATAATGGTGTTCCAAACATTCGTACCAATTTTCAGCTCTATGCGAATTTTTGTAACCTGAGTGTCTATTTTGACCGGGCTAAGTTCCAAAATTTTGAGTTTATAAGGATAAAATTCGTTTATTTAATAAGCCCTGTATGGTGTGTGGCGACACATTGGCTGCTTGTGCTACTTGAGAAGTAGATTGTGTAGGATTTTCAATTATATCTGCAAGTATGTCGATTTATGTGTGTCTACAGGTGTGTTACTGTGTTTCATGTGAACACTTCCTGTTGTTGATTTCCTAAGCAGATCTCATAAATAGGTTCGACTGATCGGTCTATCTGGATATCTTCGTCATTGAAAATGCGTACTGCTTCATGATCATTTCGTTGAGCTTCACTAAAAATAACTATTGTTTCCACTTTATGTTCTAGACTGCGACTCATGGTATGTCAAATAGTTATCGTTAGCTGTAACTAAGATAACTGATCACACCACGATCACTGTTTTGTTACGAAGATGACTGATTAACAAGTGATACAGCTTACACCAGGATCTATTTGTAAATGGATTGGGCGGGGTGACTAGCTACCAATAGCAACATTAAGATTGTTTACACTCGACCAATAGAAGCAACGGCGTAGTTACTCAAGTCTTAGATAACTATAATAGAATTATTTTATGAAGAGCAAATCGGCAATAAACCGTGCGACAAAGAGAAATGTATAGCTTACCTTCTCCCACGCGAATGCAGTAAAAGAATTTTATAATTCTTTTACTGCATTCGCGTGGGAGAAGGTAAGCTATACATTGCTCTTTGTCGCACGGTTTATTGCCGACTTGCTTTTCATAAAATAGATCTACTATAGGATCATGAAAATTAGGTTAGAATTTCCTAGAATTTTTCGTACCTGGTATTTACCGTACCAGGTGTTTCCGTACCAAGTTTTGCGAATACTACAAATGCAAAACAATGTAGAATGAATTCTTTTCTGTTAATTATGCCTCCTTCTTTCAATGATTTTTCAAAAGTCGTGCGCGCTAAATAAAGGTAGTTAAATAATATTGTTACTTTTAAAGTTCCTAAAATGCCATTTTTATATTCGGTTCGGCATTTTATATTGGCCGAATATACATTTCAGGATTATATTCTAGATGCAAGTACCTTTCGAATAAAGGGCCGCTCCATACATTGTACCAATTAAAAAGAAATGAAGATGGTGCCCAGACCCCATTTTTAATATTGTAATTGCCGTTTTCTCCAAAAATTAAAGTATTTTTAACCTCAAATGAACCACCCGAATTTGTTTTCCCGTAAGTCATTCAAAAGTTAAGGGGGGGGGGGGGGGACTTATGACGCGCATTTTATATTATTTTTCATCAATATTTAATATTTTGCTTGATATGCTAGTAGAAACTAACAGTGAATACAATGTCTTTAAAAAATTCGTGTATTCTATGTCTCTCTATATGTGTTAAAACTTAACTTGCGAAATTTTAAAGTACAAATTTTATTTACTTATAATAAATATTGTAACCGATATATTCCAACACCTTTTTCCAAGTCAAACTGTGATACCTATTATATATAAAGTTTGAGAACAACATGAATGTAGCTATAAATACATTGTTTATGCCTTGAAATTTTATAATATATATTTTATTATGTATCGTAGTATAATGTAAGGTGCTCCAAAAGTAGGTAACCCATTTTTATTTTTCAAATATTGAAATATTGTATTCAATAAGTTAATATAATATTTTTTAATGAGAACAAAAAGTATGTTCCTTGGACATTTATTTGTGAAAAATACCGTCTTGTAGGTTACCGCCTTCTAGTTCTTCACAGAGTCTTGCTCTAACCACTACATTTTCTATCACTAACATCAAAGTTTCTTTTGGTATTGCCTGAATTTCGTT